>CM057089.1:26905000-29305000 GCA_029959045.1 Taenioides sp. WSHXM2023
CTTATACAACATCTCAGCCCTTAGACTCTGCACTGTCATCAGCACTCACTTATATGAGCTGCACAGGCCACAGCATGACTCTGCAATAACCACTGTTACAATGGGGCAATAAGAAGGGCACAAATCACCTCTGTCAATGTCAAGTTAATCTATGACAAGTTTTTTTTTAAATATATGGTTATAATAATGTCACATTATGTGATGTGTTGACATTTTATATGGCGGAAAGGTGAACTTGTCGCTGCCTGGTAGTTGAGTTGTCTAAACTGCAGCACATATCAAGGGCTCTCTGCTCGCCTCAGTGGAGAGACTGATTTGCTGAATGTCTCCCCCACTCTTCACTTCTATTTCACGCTGTGCTCTTCTGTCAAATAAACCCTATGTGCTAAAGGACTTTTTAAAGGTAAATTTTGTTGTCTTAACTCATAAATTGTAACTCCATGTTACGAGGTGAACCTGTGAAGAGCAGTGTAAGCTGATTAGTAACTCTTCTTCTGAAACAGGGCTGTCCAAACTGTTTTACCGACAGCTGCATATCTAAACAGATGTGAAGTGGAGGGTCACAGAGCTGTAGTCAATACAGTGAGTCATTCAGATGGGTGCATTTAACATAACTAAATTAGATTACAAGTTAGTGTAAATTTGCAGAAAAAGTTCTGTTTATAATCAGTTGGGGCATTTCAGCAGGAGTCCTGAGGGCCATAGTTTGGACAGCCCTGTTCTGAAATTATCAGTCCCTATGGAAATGTACTACAGCACTGTTTCCTCACAGTGTGAAGGTCCCGTGGTCGACATCTGTCTGGGATACTCTGATTTCATCCATGGACATAGAACATGCACAACAGATAAGTCCTGATCAAACCTAGATCAAGATCTAGAGATGGGTCCCCAACCCGGACCACTGCTCCTGACAGGTTGCCATGGCAGCATTGAAGGATGGGTCAAACACAGAGGACACGTTTCCTAAAGAGACAACGCTTTTACTCAGTGTCTTAATGAAATGAGATAGATACGTGTAGTCAGGTTAGTTTCAATTCTCCAATCTTCTTTATTAGGACCTGCTGCCATCATCAAAGTGATTTAATCTTTATCAACACAAAGACCAGCTCAGTCTTATGACATGCATGGCCTTAGAGCAGACCTATTGTTTCCTTATTGATGTTCAGTGTATTAATTAAACGGCCATCTTTTATTATGACTGAATACAGTAAATAGTGTATCTTATGATTAAAGTAGTGACCCCCCACACTGAGCCTTATTGGAAAAGAGATACTATATGGATCTTATCAGTGTTATATTAACCAGCATTATGTAATAACAGATTAATAACTGTGTGGACTAGTGTTGGCCACGGTGAGATGGAGCAGTGAGTGAAAACACCACAGAACTTTAGACACTTGAGATGCTGTTACAGAGATAAGGATGGATGGCTTGTGCTGATTTTTATCTCTAAAAGTGTCATTATAGGATTAAAATAGTCTCTGACAGATTACACAGACTGGAGTCGAAACAAGAATCATTAGGGCAAACTGATAACAGTAGCCTTGATTGCTACTTTTGCTCTAGTGTAAAAACAACACTATAATTGCAACCGAACCAACTGGATGTGATAGCAAATCTTAGGCAAGGCAAGGTAAGGCAAGGCAAGTTTATACCACAACTTGTACACAAAGTAATTTATAGTGTTTTACAGAATAAGAAATACATTAAAATCACAATACAAACAAATCAAAGCATAAATAATCAGCATAAAATTAAAAAGAGAGAGAGACATTAAATAAGAGAGGAGAGTGCAGAATGAAAACCTTTCAGTCATACGCAGCTAAACAGAATGTTTAGAGCCTGGATTTAAACAGAGTCAAAGTAGAGGCCTGTCTCACATGTTCAGACTGTTCCAGATTTTAGCTGCATAAAACTGAAACGATGACTCCCCATGTTTAGTCCTGACTCTGGGCACCAGCAGGAGGCCGGTCCCTGAGGTCCTCAGAGTGCAGATGGTTCATGTGGCACTAACATGTCAGAGCTGTACTTTGGTGCTCGGCCATGGAGAGACTTGTGCACAAGCAGAGCCACTTTAAAGTCTATTCTCTGAGCCACAGGAGCCAGTGCAGAAACCTGAGCACAGGACTTATGTGCTCGTACTTCCTGGTTCGAGTCAGGACCTGAGCTGCAGCATTCTGGATGTACTGCTGCTGTCTCACAGCTCGTTTGGAGAGGCCAGTGAGCAGGCCATTACAGTAGTCTAACCTACTGGAGACAAACGCATGGATAAGTCTCTCCGAGTCTGCTTTAGACAATATACCTTTGATTTTTGCTATGTTTTTTAGATGGTAACTATCTAGGTGACTGCTGACACTGTCTCTTTGTTTATGTGAGCCAAAGACTATGACTTCTGTCTTGTCTGAGTTTAGCTGGAGAAAATCTTACAGGTTTTAGTTATAGCATCTGGCAACCCAAAGTCATGGAAATGGCTTTTATCGCTGTGTAAAAATACATATTAGATTTGCTATCTGACATATAAATCTGACTACTTTAGGATTAGGAATATTAAAGGTGCACTATGTACTTTTTCTGGTGTCTGCTTGTCTCCATGGAGATGTTATTGCATTGCCTGGAATCTTCCACAGTATGGCATTAAATTATTGATCTAGCATTTATTCCATTCTGTTTTTTTATTGTTCAAAAATCAGTTGAAAAATCGCATTCTTACTGTGAGCGGACTCACCTCTCCACAGATCTGACCTGTAACTGCCCTAGCATTGTTACCTGTTTGTGTCCATGGTGACAGAAGGCTATGCATCCAGTCAAAGCAGTAACATCTCCATGGAGACAAGCAGGTGGCAAACCATCCAACCTTGTTCAATGTCATTGGATCAACTCTTCATGTTTCTTCTTCTTCATGTTGAGTTAGTCCAGTTTGAAGTTAATGGGGAAAACAAAAAAACAAAGTGAACATTCCAGCTCAACTCAAATCAAACCTGGGACCTTTTTGCTGTGTGGTGAAAGAACTAACCACTCTGCCACCATATCACAGTTAAAGGGGTCATATTACACTATTTTCTGATCTGCAGTAATGTTGTTTCCTCATCACAAACAGACCTGGAGTTGTGTTTTGTTTCATTCACACATGTTTAACACAGAAATCCTGCATATTTAGACTTCTTATTTATTTAGAGTTCTTCTCTCAAACTGAAAACACTCTGTTCCACCTTGTCTGTTAACTTGAAAACTACAGCTTCATGACATCACAAGGTGGAACAGAGCATTTTGAGCTTCGAAGATGAACAGACTAATAATAACTGGTTACTCAAACTCATTATTTATGTTTCTTATCATGTGTGAATGAAACAAAACACAACTCCGGATATATTTTTGACAAGATTACAACATTCTAACATGATTTAAAGCTCATATGAGTCACATTTGCGTAAAGTACAGGACCTTTAAACCAACCTATAGATTTTCCTGAGCGCTACGGCCATGATGCGGGGAGGACATGCCAGGTTTACTCTTGCTGTAAATCCCCACTGTCCACTGCATTAGAGCTGCTACCACTGCAGTAATGTGTAAACCCATAAATTAGCCGGGGCCGCTCCAGCACATACACACGTCCACACCGCAGCCTGCTTTAGAGCTCATTATTGAGTGATAATTATAGACGAGAGCCATTAGTCGTAGAGGAGGAGTGAAAGGCCAGTCATTTATCTTACTGCTCGTGATGAGGAACTGCCATCTTGTCTGGCCATAAATCAGACTGGACACTAGACGCAGGGACACAAGGGGGAACAACATGCATGAAAAATGTGGTAGCTAGTGTTTGGAACAGAAGTGAAAAATACTGAAAAGAAATATCCACAAATGTTGTTGATTGAGTTCACCAGCTTCCATATTAAAGGGGCACTACGTAACTTTTCTGGTGGTTGGGGTATGCCTGCTGCTTGTCGTCATGGAAATGTTATTGCTTGGCCTGGAATGTTCCACAGTATGCTATTAAACATATCTTGTGCATTTTTATAAATTACAGGTGTTTTAATTTGTAAAAATACTTAAAAAAGCATGCATTCTTACTGTGAGCTGGACTGACTCTCTGTTGCTTGTCTCCATGGAGATAGATACAGTATGTTTAATGCCATACCATGAAACATTCCAAGTAAAGCTTCATCTCCGTGAAGACAAGCAGGTGACAGACCCTCCACCACAAAAGTTACACAGTGCACCTTTAATCTTGTGCAAAGTACTTTCAATTGAATACAGTAACGCTTTTTGACTAGTGTTTTTTCCTCAGTGTAAAATGTACTTTCTTTACATAAGTTAAAAGCAAATTAGATAAGAAATTACATTAAACATTTTACAAAGAAAAAATAAAGTTACTCGCCATATTGTGTGATAATATAATAAAGTATGTGGCTTTGTAGTGAACGGAGCAGTCAGGTGGCAATACCCTTAGTGATCTATTGGGGGCGACATTGTATTGTTAAAGTGAAAAGTGTAGCGCTGCACGGTTACACTTGCTCCTGAAATCAAACTGTAACTATTGATTAATATGTTTTAGTTATTATCAGTGAAAATACAAGAATGTTTTGACTTTTACTAAGAGACAATGCGTTTGTTTATTTATTTATTAGTGTAAATGTAAATACTTTCTGGTGTCTGCTCTACCACCTTTAGTCTCCATAGAGATGGTATTACTTTACTTTGAATGTTCCACAGTATGGCAATAAATGCATCATCTACTTATCTCTTTTCCATGGAGACAAGCAGGTGACACCAGCAGTGCAAGTTACAGGGAAGATCTGTGAAGAGGCGCCACCACTCAAATGTAAGAACGCACATTTTTCAAGGTATTTTATGAAATATGAATCAATGCATGACAGATACATTTAAAGCCATACTGTGGAACATTTGACACGAAGCAAGTGGCTAGTGATATGATATTTGTGAACGAGTGGGGTCCTTGACATGAAAGGATGGAACCAGATCTCATGTTTTAAAAGAACCAAATCTTTTTTTTATGCATTTTTATACTAATTAACCAATACAAAAGTCATTACAGAAGCAGAGTAGACAACACAAGTGAACGCTTTGTAAAGAAAAAACATATTTGGCATCGTAGTACCAGTTTGTTTTAAATAATTATTATTTATAGAGCAATGTTTTATTTAGATTACACATAATTTCAATGGGCAAACACACTCCCACTCTCAGCTTGAGCCATTTGAAACAAATCTGAGCCTCTTTTCTCTTTGCTGTTGTTAAAATTAGTTATCACATTGGCTTCTGTCATATAAATAAAGAGTAAAAAAGACAGTCTTTTGAACAGCTCTTTGAAATGAACTGATCCAAAAGAGATACTTGAACTCCTCCACTTGAGGACTTTGAGTAATGATCGAAAGGACAAGATCGCGGATACAAGCGGTCGAAATGAGTTTCCTCCGCACGGTGGCTGGGCGCTCCCTTAGAGATAGTGTGAGGAGCTCAGTCACACGGGAGGAGCTCAGAGTAAAGCTGCTGCTCCTCCACGTCAAGAGGAGCCAGCTCAGGTGGCTCGGGCATCTGTTCCGGGCATGTCCCACCGGGAGGAGGCCCTGGGGAAGACCCAGGACACACTGGAGGGACTATGTCTCTCGGCTGGCCTGGGAATGCCTTGGGGTCCCCCCGGAGGAACTGGAGGAAGTGTCCGGGGTGATGAAAGTCTGGGAGTCCCTGCTTAGACTGTTGCCCCCGCGACCCGGCCCTGGATAAGCGGAAGAAAATGGATGGATGGATGATCCAAAAGATTCAGATCTCATAAAGGAGCTGAAAGTCTCATCACTACAAGTCACAAATTACCAGAAAAATTACATCATGCAACTTTAATGGAAAAAGTGCTACCATGTGTGGCTTCATTCTACTACTTTAAAACTATTGTAAAATACTATTGGAAATCAAAATCTAAAACTTTTGAGTAACTTTCGTCTCACTCCCTCTCTCTTTACCTTGAACACTGTGGTCCAATGCTATCGACACCCTCCTCCAGTGTTCCATGAGCTCCTGTACCTGAAGCCCCCCTCCTCTGGCTCTACAGCTCCATAAAGCCTCACTCTTGTCTGGACCATCGCTGCGGCACAGAGGATCAATGCTCCGATCAATAGGGTCCCTAGGAGTCCTAATAGGGCTGTTACTGCTCCCTGACCGCCCGCCTGCCTCTGTGATGGGAGCGTACAGGGTGGTAGGCCGGTTTGTGTCTGTGGGAGAGGGGAGAGGGTGGGGTTGGTGGGTGGGGTGGCTGTAGTCTGGGACCCCCCTCTTGTCACTGTGCCTCCAACTGCAGGGGGGATTGATGCAGTGAGACTGGCCATGAGTGATCACGTGGTAGTCACCTCGCTGGAAGAGTAGAAGAAGAGAAAGTTACAAAAACAGCAGAAGAAGATTTAACTGTACAAAAACTCACCCTTATGTATTGCTTTAGTAACATTCATCTTCCTTTGCAATAGTTAATTCATATTGATAATTGCAAGAATAATGTCTTCTTCTTTGCATCACAGGTTGAATCTTAGATGGTTCCAAAAGGCGCAAGCGACACTTTGAAACCTTTTAGTCCAAATTTTCCACGTATTACTTTGGTAACATTCAACTTCAAATTAATTTAGGATAGTTAAAATTATACAACTGTAACTGATAACCTCATGTATATCAAAGCTACTTTTTTCATGTTCGTATACCTCACCTCTTGCTGTTACTATATACTTTTTATTTTACTTTTATTTTACATACAGAAACTTGTGTATTTATGACTTCACTACTTAGACTATTTTTTATTATATTACCTTTTATTATTATTAGCTCTTTGTTATCACATTGTAATTTTTAAGTAATTTTTCCTCTAGTTTATTTAAGAGTGATGGTGGTGTTGAAAATATATGTCTGTAATGTATATGACAGAATACTGAATGAACTTTTAAAGTATTGTGTAACATATTCAGTTACATGGTCCAATCAAAGTATTCTGAAAACTTAGAATACTTTCATGCTCAGTTGTATCACATTATAGAGTAAAAATGAGATTGAGCCTGATTAAAACAGTTTTATGTTCCTTGCACCATTCGACATTTTTTTAGCACTGATTAGAGAAGGAAAGTTTATTGATTTTTCCTTACTAATTCCGTGCAGCTTGAAAATGCATGCTCACGTTTCATGATGTATGACTTTAGGATAAAAGAAAAGAAAGAATAGCTGTACCAGAATGCAAAATGAGTATTCTTACATATTTCAGTACGTATTTAGTTTCTTTTCAACACCGCTGAAAGACATTAATGGTCTTATATTATGAAAAATTGATTCTTATGAGCTTTAAATCATGTTATAATCTTGGTATCTCCTCAAAAACATACCTGGACTTGTGTTTTGTTTCATTCACGCATGTTTTAGTCTGTCTACACCTCTAAAGCCGAAAATGCTCTGCTGCACCTTGTGATGTCATGAAGCGGTAGTTTTCAAGTCAACAGCCGCCTTTAGTTCAGTAGAGATCTGCTATTCCGGGTCTGAAATCATCCAAATGATTCTAGTGAAGGTGTATGAAGTTTAAAAACACAGTGGAGCACTTCCTGTATTACCACATGGCATTACAAGGTGGAGGTTTTCAGTTTGAGACAAGAAATCAGCCTAAATATGCAGGGTTTGTGTGTTAAGCGTGTGAATGAAACAAAACACAACTCCAGGTATGTTTGTGATGAGGAAACAACATTATAACGTAGATCAGAAAATAGCGTAATATGAGCCCTTTAAAAAAATCTACACCCAAAAAACAACTATTGAAATGAAAATGAAGCTTCTTATCCGATGTATATGGGTATGTGACTGTTTCTTTCAGGGCGCAGTATTTCCACAAAAGCGTGCTGTCATAAATCTTTACCTCCTCTCTTTGTCGCCGCCTTATTTGCTTGTACGGGGCATAAATTGCGCCTAAAGGTTTTTCGCGACTGAGTATAAAAGTTCCAGAGGACATTATGTACAATGTCTGTGAGTGATGAATCTCTCTTTCTCCGGCTCCTCTCCCTGCACCCATTCAAATCAGACCTAAAAAGTACCATGCATCAAAAGAACATCCAACTGAATACAGAAGAAAGAAAAGGATGCACGAACTTGAGTTGAAGGAGAGGATGAGATGAGAAGATCAGATGTCTGCTGGTTTAGCTGTTGCGGTGTAGAGTTGTAACTGAAAGTGAAACTAAACATTTAAAGGTCCTATAGTGCACAAAATGGATTCTTGTGAACTTTAAGTCATGTTACAAAGCTGTTTCTTCATCAAAAACATATCTGGTTTGTGTCTTGTTGTGGTTTGTTTCATTCACACATGTTTAACACATGTTTCGCCTTTATTATTAGTCTCTCCACATCTCCAAAGCTCAAAATGCTCTGTTTCTCCTTGTGATGTCATGAAGCTTTGGTTTTCAAGTTAACAGCTACCTTTTATGTCCAGGATAAATTGACAATTCCAGGACTGAAATGATCCAAATGACTCTAGTGAAGGTGTATGGATGTTAAAAACACAGTGGAGCATTTCCTGTATTAAGACATGACATCAGAAGGTGGAACAGAGTGAAGAACAAAGGGAGGTTGAGATGAAAAGGTAGACTTGGCAAACTGTTCCACAAGAGAAATTATTTGGACACAGTGGCTAAAAAAAACTATTAAAACAGTATAAAAACATTTCTTAACAGGCAGTTTAGGCTGTGATTGGCCAATAGCAACAGACAGATGAAAAAAGGAGTGAGTTAGACAAAATCCCAGTTGAATCCAAGCTTAAATTCTCAAATAATCAACAATATTTTTTATTTTATTTACTCACGGGTTTCCTGTTAGATACCACATTTGAAGACTATGGTAACTATCCTAATTATTCTTCAGTCTGAAACCCAAGGAATTTGCATTTTTGTCTTAGATAAGAAATTATCACTTCTACTGGTTATATATTTGCACCGGCCGAAACACAGAGCTTCTGATGTAGGTCTTGCTGTCATTCCTTGCATTGTCTTCACCTGTCTCACTGTACCATTAACCATAACTATGAGCTGAGGACTTGTTCCAGTTCTGGGCTGGTTCTTCACTGGGTTTCCCTTGGACATGGGAACCAGCTGGGAGGAAACACAAACCATGTGCACGGAGCTTTGTACCATAGCCAACTGCAAAAACATTTGACAAACTCCACACTTTGAAGTCATACCGCTCTCTTCCCCCTTTGAGAGAGGAGCAAGTGCACAGGAATCCAACAGAATACAGCACCGATCTACACCACGGACTCTACACCAGCAATATGTAGCCGATTATAGTACTCCACAAATAAGCATGTGAGTGAATGGTACATACATCACAGTCAGAATGCAGAGGAGGGAGAGTTCAAAGAATCGTCGGGCGGCCATGTTGGAGGCAGATGGAACCAGACCAAAGCCAAATGTTTAAACAGTGTTGCAGCCTTGTAGTTTTGCTCCACTTGCTCACTTAGATTTAAAGCTGAGGTACCTGATTTTCCAACTATGAAAGGAAAAAGTATGTATTTACATCTACCTATCTTGTTCCTTGCGCTCACAAACCCTTTGGTACATCATTTGTATTCACATTAAAAATAATTTGGCCAGCACTAGGCCTGTCACGATAATTACTATATCAAGATTTCGTTTAATGCGTGACAGATAAAACATAATTTTTGGGTGTCAGTATTTATCGTGGGGACTTGTTGTTGTACTAGTGGGAAACTTTTTGGTATTTTTCTGTTCTAAAATTAGGTTTAAGATGTAGAAAGTTGAATAAATAACATTATAGATACAAATTAATTACTAAAGTGTTTCATTCTGTTTATCTATTGCAGTTTGTGCTTATAGTATTACCGTTTTTGTCGTATAAATCTGCTTTAGAGTGATTGGGTCAGTGGCATAAATTGGTTTCAGTATTGTCATTTATCGTCTACATTTTCTTAAGCAAAACAGTATATCACACTTCAAAATGTGCTGTTGTGACAGGCCTAACTAGCACAGCTTTAGGATAACAGACAGAAAAGTGAAGCAGAGTGGGGCACCCTCACATCAGCTTTCATCAAAAAATGTCATATAGTGACTCACGAGGCTCTTCCTTATAAGTTTGCAATAGACAAAATGTTAGTTAGTTGAAGGCCGTGCGTAGTGTTGTATTTTTTTAACAACACTGCTTTTACAATCCACGCAAATTTACTCATTTATAAGAGAAGAGTTGGGTTCTTCAGTTTAAGCCTTTTTTTAGTTGTTATTTATATAGATATTTAATTGCATCTTTCTATTCTCCTTCCATTCTTGAACTGTGCATTGCAACACCGAATTTCCCCATTGTGCGACAAATAAAGGTTTTCTTGTTTTATCTTATGTTAGAGTGTTAGAACAGATACGTTATTCCTACCAACCACAATGTTAGATTTTCAAGTGTGCAAAGTTTTACAAATGCGTAGCAAGGAGATAAATCAAACTTTTGTTAATAAATCCAACTGCAAGAAAAGCACAGACATCTTTCCCATTCACAAACGCACAAAGCCCTACTCTCGCATGTTTTCTAATGCAAAATAGTCTATCTGTATTCCTGAAATATGCTGCTCTAGCTGCTGTGATCGCTCCAATATCCCACTCCTAACAGAAGCAGGACAAGATGGATTCTGGTGAGTTTGTTCTTCTCGCTGTGGTAAACATTAAAGGTTGTATAGAGGATTTTCCAAGAAACAAGAAATCCAGCGACTGTTTGTCCTTTTTCAAATGTTGATGTACCCCACAGCTCCCCAAGTAGAAACGCTTCCTCCCGCCTCCTCCTTACGCTTACACTCCTTTTTTATAGCTGGTGCGTGTTCAGAATCGCTGTTACTGCTCTAACTGTACTGTATGTTTTCAAATAATTGTTCAGAAGTAATTTAGTGACCAACACGTCTTTAGACCCTCTGCTTCAGCGCACGCTATCGCTGGAAGGAATCTTCGATAATCACCTTACAAACTAAGGTGACTGCTTTGCTCCTTTTCCCCTTCTCTTCTTCTTTCAGCGACCTCAAAAACAGACTTTCCTTTGCGGCTAACTGGTTGTGGATTCTTGTTTGCCATCGCAACAAACTTTGTGCAAACTACAAGGAAGCTACAGTTGGAAAAAGCCGCTAAGAACCCCTGCATTGGTTGAGTAAACAGCGTCTTGCGTCTGTGGAATGCGTGAGAGGCGCGCTGGCAAGTCAGTTATGCAAGAAGCGTTTGGAGTTTGATTGACAACTTAACAGCCAATAGATAACCAGGTAGCCTCGTTATCTACTATCGTTTATCTGGCCCCACCACGTCCACAGTTGATGGATTTTAATTTTTGTTTTTTTGGTCATCATAATTACAAGGCTGCTGCATCTCTATAATGCTATCATTACAATTTGAAACAAAAAAAAAAAACCTCCATACAACCTTTATTAAGCACCACAGCTATAGCTTTATTGACAGATCACAGCTTTCTATCTAAAATACTGATAGTTCTTTCCTGGCTATAGGAATGAATATTGACATTGTGTTCATGAGCAATACACCCCAGCCAATGTGCTTCTATGCTGTCTAGATTGTATGAATTGATATGTTGCAGTGACGTCACGCTGGGGGTGTTCTACATGTATCTCTATAGTGGATTGTTTAGAATTTACCATGGTGACACGATGCACACATGCGCCAAAAAAAGTGTTAAGACTGTCTCACTTAGCTCACCTGTTATAGTTCCAACTAAATCAGTTGGAACTAAGTCAGTCTAATTTTGTGTCAGAATAAAGCTCAGATTAATGACAAACTTAAGTACCAGAGCTTCAGACAGAGCAGAGCCTTCAGTTAGCATCACAGACAACATCAGCTGCAAAACATCAATAAGAACGTCTGGTAGAAACAGAAAGGCCTTATATAAAGTCATTTTATTCACTATTTAAAGGTGCACTATGTAACTTTCTGGTTGGGGGTCCGTCACCTGCTTGTTTCTATGGAGATGTCATTGCTCTGACTGGAATGTTCCACAGTGTGACATTAAACAGCCCTACTTTACATTTATGAAATTACAAGTGGTTTTATTCCTCAATAATACTTAGAAAAACAGACATTCTGACTGTGAGCGGGGTTGCTTTTCCACAGATCTGACCTGTAACATGGTCTAGTTTGGTCTCCATGAAAATAGAAAGGTTTAATGCCATACTGTGAAACATTCCAGACAAAGCAATAACGTGTCCATGGAGAAAAGCATTTGACGGACCCTCCACCAGGGCTTCAAATAGAAAACCTGCATATTACACTGGTCTCTCCCTCCTGTAGTATAGAGTATAGTAGTGTATAGTATTGTACATAGTATAGTGCAGTATTTCCTCTCTTCGTGGTTGGTATTCAGTCCATGTCCCTGTACATTGTGGGCAGTGGCGCTCTCCTCTACATGTCTGCTAAATGACAGTAATTATTTTCGTGGGCTGCAGGCGTCTCATGCATGTTTTATTTCCACCTCCACCTCCCCCATCTGCCCGCGTGTCTGTGCATAGGAGCGAACGCCATGCTGTGAAAAAGCCTTTTATTTCTCCCTGTACCGCGCTATGGTCCCCACCGGGCGGAGCGATGGGGGCCCCGCTGTTTGATGGTACCACAGGGGGCGGTATAGAGCTGACAGCTGAGGTAGGTCGCTCTCATGATGGCCAACATGCAGATAAAGGGACATAATGGTGTTTTAATACACAAGTCTCTACTGCTGCTGCTCTGAGCAAAATGGCCACTGTGCCTCACCTGGGGTCCACAGCACTACCCATGATGCATTGCTGGATGATTTGCATGGGTCCACCGTAGGGAGGGAATGAATGGGAAATGACGCGTGGACATTTCTGAAGGACAAATCAAGGGTATTCATTTGTTTATGTACGGCCTTAACCTAATACGCAATAGTTATTTAAAAAAAAAAACAACAAAAACTGTTTTGTGATGTCTTCCACTATGTCGTCCACCAATCTCTAATCAACATCCGCTACCTGCTTGTCTCCATGGAGATGTTGCTTTTCCTGGAATGTTCCCTGGTATGACATTAAGCATTTCCATCTAGCATTTATTCATTATGGGTGGTTCTATTGCTCAAAAACGCAATAATTCCTTCTGTGAACTGGGGTGACTCTCTACAGATCTGAATTGTAATTGTGTAGCGTAGTGCCGTAATCTGCTTGTCTCCGTCGTGACCCTCCACTAGAAATGTTACACAGTCATGGAATAATCACATTGTCTGCTAAATGTACAGGTTTTTGGTATTTGGTATTGGCGAAATTGGCAGTTGAAATGGCTTAATAAACAATGTAGCTTCGTCCGTCCATCTTTAAGTGCTTTAAGTAGGACGCTTTAACTCATGGGACAATTACTGGTCTCAGCAAATAGCAAGTTACAAGTTATTAAAGGCCAGGTACAGAGCGGCTAATTACAAGCGAACCATCTACATTACAGAATCTAAAGACGTGACTAAAAGGATCGATGTAAATCATCGTCAACCGAGCGACGAAAGAGCTGTTGAGTCACATTCCTCTGGTAACTGAAAGATGTCACTTGGAAATTATGGGAATGAAGGAATGAAGACAGAATATTATAAGATTTAAAGTGTAATCAAAACAAAGATGTAATTTTGTCAAAATTAAAGATTTAGGGGCTGATGTTCCCAGTCAGTAAATACAGCAACTTTAACTACCACAACCAGGATGCAAATGATTAAAAAAAAGAAAAAAGAAAGAAAACATTATCCAACTTTTATCTCCAAAGTCTGAACTCTGCATACCACATGCTTCTTCTGGATTAGCTGTGACCACTTCTATCAAAAACACCCAAGCGTGTCACTGACTATTAGCGATCACAGAATTTCAATCTTGATTAAAATTTTTACCAGGCCCTCATTCTCACTTCTCAGTTCTCAAAACAGGAAAGAATCACGTGTTTGAAACCTGAGACGTAATAATATCTCAAACTAACTTCAGCGGAATTTCAAAACAGTTCATCTCCACTATTGTACTCCAGCCCCACTCCCCTTTAACGATTCATACCCACATCTCCTGTCCCTGTCCAAGATGGCAGCCTGCTTAGACACACCCGTAACACTTGGACGTTCCTCTGTGGGCGCTCACTGCTATGACAGCCTCTGCGTGTCACTCGGCGTTGTCGGCAGGATCCATCAGCTGTTGTTTTCTTCGCTGTCACACTCCCCCCCTTTTCGCTCTTTCTTTTTGTTTTTCCAACTCTGAAAAAAGAAAAAAAAACAAAAAACAAACACATTCTCTTGCTTTAAACGCCTTGACAGAAGTGTTGATCATTGCCCCAAAACAAACAAAACACATTGCTGTCTGTCACCTCTACGTCAAAGTTTGCTGATCAAGGCCTGTCACGATAGCAAATTTTGAAGCACGGTATATTGCTAAAGAGATATATTACGATAAACTATTTTATGCCACTGATACAATTCAAATAAAGCAAGATAATCCCAATAAAAGAGTTTTAAATAGACAGTATCATTAAAGATTTCTAAGTTAGAGGATCTACTACTTGTTTGTCACCATGGAAATTTTTTTTTTTTTTTATTTCTTTACCTGAAACGTTCAAGACTAGGGCATTAAACATATCTCCATTTGCATTTCTTCAATTACAGGTGTTTTATAGCTAAAAAAAAACTTAAAAAACACAAATTCTTACCATGTGCAGGCTTGCATCTCCATAGAGCTGACCATTAACCCAAGGCAAAACAGTCATATCTTTATGAGCAGAACCTCTACCAGAAAAGTTACACAGTGCACATTTAAAAGACATGAGCTGCAACAAACAAGTAACAGAATGAAGCAATAACTAGCCACAGAAGTTACTTATTTAACCTTTTACAGCTCAAATCTTTGCAACTTAAAAACAAAAAATAACAAAAATCTCCTCAAATTTGCAAAGAAAAAGTACTCACGATAAATATTGAGCCCCAAAATACATCGTTACAGCGTTCATATACTGAAGTCGATATAGTAATTATCATGACAGGCCTATGATGAACGCATACCATTAAAACTAGACGAAGCTTGTGTCTGTTTGGTGTTTGGTAGCCCCCTCCTCCTTTTTGTTGTATGTCAGACCCGTCCCGTGACTGGGAGCTCGTTTGGGGCACCTCAGGGGAGCATTAATACCCCTGCAGCTTTCGTAATGAACATGTGGCTCCTCTCTCTTGGGCACAATTTGGCGTAATTCATAAGCAGAGGACAGGGCATTAGCCAGATGGAGCAGTGGGTGGCGTGTCTTCTTCAGACCATCCATTAGAAGAGAGCATTCCCGTGCGCAGACAGAGGCAGAGCTAACCTGACAGCATCTATCCACTGGGCTGAAGTGTGAGCGTGCCTGGAGGTGTGAAGGGTGGTTAAGAAAGTGGCAAGGAGTCTCCAGAGGGACCTAAAAGAAACAAATACAGTGGAAGGAGTGTTTAAAAAGCCCATATTACGCTGTTTTCGGATCTGTGTTATTATATTGTTGTTTCCTCATCACAAACATGCCTGAGTTGTGTTTTGTTTCATTCACAAACCCTGCATATTTAGGCCGAGTTCATCTCTCAAACAGAAAACAGCAATACAGGAAATGTGCCACTGTGTTTTTAAACCCCATTCACCTCCAGTACCTCCAGTTTGAATCATTTCAGCCCTGGAATTGCCAATCCCTACTGATCTAAAGATTAAAGGCAGCTGAAAACTACAAGTACATGACATCACGAGATGGAAAAGAACATTTTGAGCTTTGGAGATATAGACACATTAATAATAAAGGCATGGAAGGAAGGTCAAATTTAGAGGACAAATTTCCCTAAACCTTGAACCTTGAACTTTGGATTGTAGAACTGCCGAGTGTTTCTAAAATCAGATCTTGGATGACCATCTTATAATCAAAGGCTCTGGCCAGTGTATTCTGTTGTTGTGTCCTTGGGCAAGACAGTTAACCCAGCTTGCCCACGTGTGTGCATGAATTGGTGGTCAGAGAGCCATGACGTTTGCAGCTCTTATGAACATAAAAGTAGCAAATGGGTGTGTGGGTAGTGAATGAATAAAGGAACATTAAGTGTCTTTGAGTGTCTAAAAGTGCCACTATAAACCCAATGCATCACCATTATTATTACAATAACGATAGATTTAGCTGCTAAACTTTAGGAACTTCTACGTAAACAGCGACGAGCAGTGCTGTAGAACAATGATTAACTGTTGCCGGACTACCTGTGCAGTTAGAGCATTAGCTAATCCCAAAGGAAAGTCAACAGTGGCTGGATTTTATAAAGGATAATTTGTATTAACTAGAACAGAAATCAATCGTTGTGATGTAGTCCAAATGAAGGCATGCTGCTGATAAATGAAACGCATGAACATATAGAGTTTAATTATAACATATTTATGCCTGAGGAGAGAGAGAGAATACACCTGCAACTGAGTCCAGGATCATAATGTTACAGAGAACCTGATCCTTTAAAGATCTGAGACAGGGGGCTGCAGAGTCCAGTCACTACTACACTTACAGCATACATACTTGTAGTACATGTATGTTAGTTCTGGCTTAGTCCTAGTTTGGTCCTGGTTTAGTCCTGGTTTGGTTCTGGTTTAGTCCTTGTTTAGTACTGATTTAGTCCTGGTTTAGACATGGTTTAGTCTTGGTTTATTCTTGGTTTAGTCCTGGTTTAGACCTCTTTTAGTCCTGGTTTAGTACTGATTTAGTCCAGGGTTAGACATGGTTTAGTCTTAGTTTAGTCCTGGTTTAGTCCTGGTTTAGACCTCTTTTAGTCCTAGTTTAGTACTGATTTAGTTTAGGTTTAGACATGGTTTAGTCTTAGTTTAGTCCTGGTTTAGTCCTGGTTTAGTCCTGGTTTAGTCCTGGTTTAGTACTGATTTAGTACTGATTTAATCCTGGTTTAGACATGGTTTACTCTTAGTTTAGTCCTGGTTTAGACCTCTTTTAGTCCTGGTTTAGTACTGACTTAGTCCAGGTTTAGACATGGTTTAGTCTTAGTTTAGTCGTGGTTTAGACCTCTTTTAGTCCTGGTTTAGTACCGATTTAGACTTCTTTTAGTCCTGGTTTAGTACTGATTTAGTTCTGGTTTAGACATGGTTTAGTCTTAGTTTAGTCCTGGTTTAGACCTCTTTTAGTCCTGGTTTAGTCTTGGTTTAGTCCTGGTTTAGACCTCTTTTAGTCCTGGTTTAGTACTGATTTAGTCCAGGTTTAGACATGGTTTAGTCTTAGTTTAGTCCTGGTTTAGACTTCTTTTAGTCCTGGTTTAGTCTTGGTTTAGTCCTGGTTTAGACCTGGTTTTATCCGGTTCTTCTGTTAATATGAAAATCTGTACTTATATATTTATTGCCTTTCTTTTAAGACAGCAAAGGATTATTATAAATTTTCCTCATCTTTTGACCCATTGGACCTGTCAGGAAAAGTCCAGCTCTAAGGAACACTTCTCCTGATACGGGCTCGATCTCCAAATCCAAACTGATCCACCAGCGCCCTAACACAGCCAAAACCTGTTATGCAATTTGACCTTTTTTTGTTTCAAGCTTCACTGTCCTCCCTCACAAAACGCAAGAAACTATTTGTCAGACTCTTGCCGCGTTTGCATAAAACAGTCTGATTGATAAATGGAGTGCTTCTTTAAAAGGCAAAGACAATTTTACAGAAGAGAGGCCTCAAAACTGCCGCTCTAGTTCATCTTTTGGTGCTCAGGAGTTTCTGTGTCTTTTTCTTTCGCTGCAAACTGTTCCTAAACAAGTTGCATTAAAAGTTTGTAAATGGTAAATGCTAGTCTAGGGTACAGATAAATGTAAAGAGCACTATGTAACTTTTCTGGTGAAGGGTTCGTCATCTGCTTGTTTCCGTGGAGATGTTAATGCTTTGCCCGGAATGTTCCACACACATCTATCTTATCAATAATCATTAACAGGTGCTTAAAAATACCTTGAAAAACATGAATTCTTACTGTGAGCAGGGTCGCCTCTCCACTGATCCGACATTTAACAAATTTAAAACAGCACTATGTAACTTTTCTGTTGTAGTTTCTGCCATCTGCTTGTTTCCATGGAGACGCTATTACTGTGAGCAGGGTCGCCTCTCCACTGATCCGACATAAAACCTGACCTTGTGGTGTCAAGTGCTTGTCTCCATGGAGATTGACAACTTTAATACCACAGTATGGGGCATTCCCGGCAAGTTACATTTTATTGTTTTGAATTTCAAGATAAATTCCCAGTTTGTAAAGCTAAGGCATCATATTGAAATGCATTTGGAACTGTTTGGACTGAAAGATTGATTTTTAAATAGGTTATTTTATATATTTTTCAGGAGTGGTTTTATTTACATACAGTTACAATTTTACTTTCTTTTTCTGTAATAGACTTGGTCGTGAAAAGCTAAGTAAAGCTAACAAATTTTGCTCAAATAGAAGGAAAGAAAATCCAGGGTCTTTAAATTGTATAAATTTTGAGAGAATTACAAAGGTTTCACTACTCCAAAATTCAAAATTTCATAAAATTCACTCGATTTCCAAATATGTTGTGAAAAACACCAGTGATGGATTAAACCAATTAAACTGCTAAAGCCGCTGCCCTCCCCGTGATGAAGACAGCGTAACCTGCAGACACGTGAAGGAGCAGTCCGGTAAAAAACAAAACAAAAAACAAAAAAAACCACCTCTCGCTCAGTTAGAGGTGTCAAGATCTCCATGGTAACCGCATAATGGGGCGGGCCTAATGCAGTCCCAGGGGCGAGGCAGGATTGGTCGGCTCTGGGGAGGAAGTTAAAGACGGGCTGATGTGCCACACCTGGATGAGCTCGGTCACTCAAGACAAAAGACGAGTCTGGAGAAAGTTCAGAAAAAAAAAACATTTTCATTGTACAGCTCACTCAAAATTTTGATGTAAAGTAAGTAAATTAAATATAAATAGACACATTTACACATCATTGTTTGATTTTCTAATTGTTGTTTGTCAAATCCTCAGTTTCGTGAAGCCCTGTTGTGATTTTGGGCTACACAAAATTAAAGCTGAGTTGAATTGAACTGAACATTTATTTGACATCTATTTCCATAGTTTTGGTATTTAAAGTATTTTTAGTATTAAAGCAAACTCAAAGCTGGTAAAGTGTGTTGCTCAAGGACACAAAGACAGTATGCATTGCCAGCAGAGGTTGGATTGCTGCAAAAATACTGAAGTAAGTAAGAAGTATAGCTATTAAAATAGTATTACTTATAAGAAAAAAGCAGTAAGAGTAAAAAAGTATTTTGAAGTCTATATTGAACATTTTTTGGTGGTTTATATGTGTTTTTATTGCTCAAAAATACCTTGAAAAACACAATCAGTCAAAAAAAAAAATATATATACATATATTTGTATAAATTCGCTCAATACAGCATGAAAAACTTCCCCTTCCCCCTCTTCTCAATAAGAAACCCAAAGCATTCTCAACAGTGTATTCCCACTTTGACACAAATGCTTTTACTGGGTCTTTTCAAATCTCCCTGTTGTTCACTCCACTATTTCCCTTCACTTCCTCACCATTCCCTGGTCCTATAGTCTATTCAATCAATACCTCATATCCCCCCTCCTCTCCTCCTGTCCTCCCCGCTCCGCTGACATTCAGACACAGGACCCTGATAGGATTTCATTAGTACCTCTGGATCGTGTTGTATTATTGTTATCCCTCCCCATAGAAGCTCCGGATTAGCGGCTGGGACTGGAGACAACTTAAAGTAATAAGCCGAGAGAAGGGGTCTACAATTACACATACGCACACATACGCACACACACATGCACACACACACACACACACACACACACACACACACACACACACGACAGCTATAGACAACCACAAAGGTGTAAAGCAGAAAGAAAAGGGAGAGTTGGTAGTCCATATTGTTGAAATCGCAGCCAATCAGAATGCGCCGTCCATACAGCGGCGAGACAGAGGCTTGTTAAAGAAAGAATAGTGGGTTACAAGGACCCCACTATAGACTGTATGAAGGAGTGAACTAAGGGAGTGTGACGTCACCCATAGCGTCTGTCTCCAGTCAAATGAAGCTCACTGAGGCTGGCAGTTTGGGACCGAATTTGGAGCCGAGTTCCATATTAGGAATAAGAATTTATTTACGGACAAAATAGTGAAATAAAAACACCAGGGTCATGTAGAGCAGATTAATATGAACATTTTAAGGCCAAAATGATGAGGATCAGTGCAGCAGTTACAGACAGAGTGTGGACAGTTTTTCAATATAAAGTAATAGACGTTTTTCACAACGGCCACAAGTGCCCCTGCAAAATTTGATGTCTGTGTCTGCAAAATGTCTGTGGAAATGTCTCGCCTACTCTCCACCAGCTTCATAAATCTGCCTGCCCCATCACCAAATGTTCAACCAACAAGGTCGACCAAGGATAAACATTCTTCCATGAAGAATTTATCCACAACGATCAAAAAATAATGTAAAAAATACGAACGCTTAAAGGCGAACAATGACTAGCATTAGTGAAGTACTACTGAGCAAAACTAGAGTTATGGTAATGAATAAAACATAAGTAACTTGTTAACTCAGACTGATTCTACAATTAAAACTAAAAATTGAGTTCATGATGTCGATATTAGCAGAGATGGATAGATTTGTGCAGTTCGGATGCTAGACATCTCTAGCATACCATAACTGTAGTTTTGCTCAGTAGTAGTTCACTAATGCTAGTCGTTATTCGCCTTTAAGCTTTCGTCTTTCTTACCTTTATAGTTGTGGATAAATTCTTCATGGAAGAATGTTTATCCTTGGTCGACCTTGTTGGTTGAAGATTTGGTGATGGGGCAGGCAGATTTATGAAGCTGATGGAGAGCAGGCGAGACATTTCCACAGACATTTTGCCATAGAAAACCATTAACCAGAAGTTAATGGTTTTCTATGGAAGTTCCGCAAACCTAAAAGGGGCACTTCTTGTGAAAAAGGTCTATTGGAGCCAGAGTGGATGGAGCTGGAAGCGCATCTACGCTCACTTCGTTGGAAAACGGCGGCAAACAGGTTAGCTATGTCCATTTAAATAAACAGTCTATGGAGTCAACACAGGAGTTGGGTTGATTTTTTTCACTGTATAATTTTCACAAAGAAAATACTTAGCCTGGTGGCTTAGCCGACTAGTGGTCTCCATGGAAACAAGTTCTGTTTACAGACAGACATAAAGCAATAAATTCTATATAAGCAGTTCCTTCACCAGAAAAATTACACAATGGACTTTTAAAGGTAATAGCTAAGAACTGAATCAAAATTGCCAATTAGAACCTCCATATGTGATGATACAGCTCTAATATTGTTTATTCACAAATGCAAAACTTTATATAATGTCACCTAAATCTTTTATTTCTTCATGTTGTGTTTTGTTTGTCGAGACAATAACTCAGTCAGAACCAGAAAGAGCTTTCTGAACTTTCTAGTCATGTAAACATTTGTAAACATTTACTCATGTAAACTTGTTTTGGTCCTGTTCTAATCCTGTTCTAGTACTGGTTTAGTTCTGGTTTAAGCCTAGTTTAGTTCCAGTTTTTAATTTGGTGAACCCACCCTAAAGTTTACCCAAAAAATAAATAAAAACTGATTTAAAAAAGGTGCAGTATATTGATAATATAATCGATTATAGCATTTTAAATCAGCTACACAGTGAACCACCATTCACCCACAAACACAACAAAAAGGCAGGAGGAGTTGGCAGAATGCAAAACAGTAGACGGCAGTCCATAACCGTAGCCAATCCGAATCCTCTGTGCGTGCAGCCAATCAGAATGCTCCGAGCGTGCAGCGGGGTGAGAAGGGGGCTCGTCCGCTTGTTAAGACTGGAACAGTTCGTTATAGGAGAGACATGGAGCGTAACTCACTGTCACTGCTCGTGCATGTTAAAGGCCTGGGACTGGCTCAGGGCTATCAGTGTGGAGAGGGAGAGGGGGAGATTTGCATCCTTTTGACTGTGCACGTACTGTATCTCAGAGAAGCAGAGGAGGAGAGGAGGGAGGAACAAGGAGGAGAGGAAATTTGAGCAGGAAATACAGGAAAATACGGTGATTTTATTTGGTTACTGTGAGTTAAAGCTCAAACAGGATGCTGAGTCAGGATTTACGGGAGCATTTCTGTCATGGTGCCAAACTGGAACGAGTTAGGCCTATAAATAAATATGATTTTCAGACCATTGCACTTGTTTATTTTTCAGACAGAACTATGAGTTATTCAAGAATTATTTTGAAATATTTACAGCAAAACTGCTTTATTTCATCATCTGAGCAGATATGTAAACAATTATATTTACTAATAGAATACCTGAAAACGTATGTACTTTTGGTTTGAGAGTAAGGGATGAAATCTAAAACAGTTATTGGACAATTTGGACATACTGAGTCAAATGTTTTCTACATTGTACACGAGCGCATATTGAAAACTGCACATAAAAATAGGAAAATATTTTATAAGAACATATAAATACTGAAATACTGAGCCATTATACAGTAGAATTGGTGGGTGTACATGGCTTTGCAGGATATTTAAATGTTTTTCTATAGCGCTTTTCCACTTTCAAGGCACTCAAAGCCCTTTACATCACCCATTCACGCGCACATCCATACACCTGTGTACGAAGACATTAGAGGCGAGGTGGGGTAAGTGTCATGCCTAAGGACACACCAACAGTATTCATCTGTAGGAGCTGGAATTGCACCGCCAGCCTCTTGGACAGTGGATCTGAACGCCCAACCAGTTTAGAAACGGTGGACAAACACCAACTGAGCTTCTGTCATCACCAGTTACTTTTATTAATTAGTGGATCGATGTGGTTTTTCAGGATAATTAAGAGGACAAGTAGTGACACTAACTCAGACCACTTTGCCATTTTTGAAAGATAAATGTACAGAGTTATATAAAAAAGCTTCTTGTTGCTGAAAATATCCTGCTTTGTCTAGTTCGACTGAATAAAAGTGCTGGTTGGTGGAGCCACGGAGAGAGTGTTTAATCCTCGATCTGATTTACATACTTTAGTCGCACTTGACATGAAGCACTAATATCCAAGCCAAGAGAGAGGGAGAGAGAAGAAAGGAGGGAGAGAGAGAAAAAGAGGACAGAGAAGAGAGGAGGAGAGGTAGAGAGAAGAGGACGGAGAAGAGAATTGACAGGGATAGAGAGAGAGAGTGAGGGGGAAAAGAGAGGAGAGAGGGAGAGAGGGCGTGGTGGAGGGAAGAGCGAGAAACAGGGGCAAGAAGAGAAAAGGAGAGGTACGAGAGGAGGGAGAGAGAGAGAAGGGGAAGAAACAGGAGAGAATGGAGTGAGAGGGAGATGAGATGCAGGTAGAGGAGGAGAGAAACAGAGTTAAAGAAAGCGAGGGGGAGTATAGGGAAGGGTGAGAAACAGAAGGAAGAAGAGGAAGGGAGAGGACAGAGAGACATAGAGAGAGAAGGGAGCCAGAAGAGAGAGAGAGAAGATAGGAGAAAAGGGAAGAGAGAAGCAAAGGGAAAGAAAGGTTTTCAGTTTAGGTGAAAGAGAGAAGGAAAAACAAAGAATAGAGAGAAGAGCGAAAGACAAAGAGAAAGAAGGAGAGGGTGGGAGGGAGAGACAAAGAAAGAAAAGAACAAGGAACAGAGAGAAAGATGGAGAGAGGGAGAATGAGAGACAGAGGGTGGTGGAGATAGAGAGGGCCTGAATGTTAAGAAAAAAGGGAGAGAGAGAATGAAGAAAGGAAAAGCCAGACAGACAAAAGAGTAAAGAGAGAACAAGGGGCTAAAAAAAAGGAGGAGAGAGAAAAAGAAGTGAAAGAAAAGAAGAGGAAAGGAAAAGAGAGAGAAGAGAGAGAGAAAGGATGAGACAGAGGTAGAGGAGAAAAGAGAGAGGGACCATATGGGACAATAAAGTAAAACCTTTAAACCTTAAGAAATAGGGAGAGAGAGAGAAAAGGGAAGAAATAGATCTAGAGAGGAGGAAAAAGATTGAGGGAAAGACAAAGAAAACACAGAGAGACAGAGAGAGGAGGAGAGAGAAGAGAGGGAGAGGGAAATAGGGAGAGAGAGAGGATGAGACATAGGCAGAGAGTCAGACAGAGAAAGAGTGCAAGAGAAAAAGGAAGACAGATCTAGAGAGAAGAGGAAGGGACAAAGAGGGAGGGAGAGACAAAGAAGGGATTGAACGAGGGATGCAAACAGACAGAGAAAGGGGGCATGAGAAAGAGAGGAATAAAAGATAGGGAGAGACAGAGGGAAAGAAGGAGAGAAAGAGCAGAGAAATGCACAGTTCACAGAGGCATGCACTGGCTCTGAGATTGGTCATTACACAGACTTGAATAGATGTCCTGTGAGCGTGAACGGGGCGAGCGAGGGCGTGCGAGCAGAGGAAGCAGGCTCTCTCTCCTCTCTCTCTCCTCTCTCTGGGTTCATATTGATATTCATGGTCGCTCTCCACACCCAGAGCACAAATGTCACAGCAAACGGCCTTGATATATGCTTCCATTCTCTCCTCTTCCTGTCACTCCTTTCTCTCTCTCTCCCTCTCTCTTTTCACTCTCTCTCTCTCTGCTTCACTTGCTCTCTCCTGTCTCTCTTTCTTTCCCTGTCTCTTTTTCTGTCCCCCTCCTTCTCCTGCTCTCTCCTCTTTCTCTTCACTTTATCTCTTATTCGTCTTTCTTCCCCACCCCTCTTTCTTTCTCCCTCTCCTCTTCACTCTCTCTCCTCTCGCTCTTTCTTTCTCTGTCTCTCTTCTTCTGTCCCCCTCCCTCTCCTGCCCCCCTCTGTTTCACTCTCTCTCTCACTCCTCTTTCTTCCCCACCCCTCTCTTTCTCCACTTCACTCTCTGTCTCTCTTTCTCTCTTATTCTCTCTCCTCTTGCTCTTTCTTATTCCTCTGTTCCCCACGCCTGTCTTTCTCTCTCCCTCTCCTCCTCCTTGTCTTTTGCTCTTTTTCTCTATCTCTCCCCCTCCTTCTCTTTTTTCCCTCTCTCCTTCTCTCCTCCATCCGTGCCTTTGTTCTCGATGTGCAGCCGGACGTACAATGCTGATAGCCGTTGACGGAAGAATACTTGGATGATAGAAATGCATGCAGACCAGTGCGTGGGTCTGTACACTGTTTTGATCAAAATGTCTGTGAGTGAGTGAGAAGGAGGAGTGGAAATGTGAGCAGGAAAATTTCGGAAATACCATAGAAACCGGACGCTGAGTCAAGGTTTAAGGGAGTATTTTTGTCATGGTGTCAAAAAGTAACTAAAGGTCTATGAATAAATGCGATTTTTAGACCATTGCGCCGTTTTCAGGGTTATTCGATGAAACAGTGATGGCTGCTCATAATCTATTTTACTTTCCAATACACAAAAATACACAAAATTTAAATGGATGTGATTTTTGTTTTCTTTTCTTTTTTTCTGATATGGACAGACCATGCATGTCCTTGATTGGCTAGTCCACCTGTCAATCACGCCCATCTGAAAACAGGAAGATTCACTGTGACTAGACTTCCATCTTCGTAAAGTATTGAAGTAGTGTGTATTCTGGATCCCCGGCGTAAGTGTGGCTTTAACATATGTGCTTTAATTGTTTTTATGCCTGCAAGTTGTAGAAATCATAGGCTTATCTAACCTGTATGTTTTTGGAGGAAAACCAGAGCGCCACTAAACTCAGACATAGAAAGAACATGCAAACTCTACTCAAAAACGCCTTGTCTAGTGCAGAAATCCAACCCAAAACCTTCTCACTGCGAGGCTAGAGTCGGAAACACTAAGCCACAGTGTGAAAAATACAAAAATAAAATCACAATCCAAAAGATGTCCAGTGCGGTTATAGCATTACAAGCCCTGACAGGTGAATTGAATCTGTTGCCATGGCGCCGGAGCAGCACCTGTCAACAGTTATTAAGCGACAGGTGAAGGTTTGGTCTGTGAAGTTGACATGGTGCACGGAGCTATGGAAATTTAAATGGACCTGGCAGGAGTCACATTGTAGAGGCTGGACAAGTGGGTCACAGTATGTCCAAAATCAAAGCTGTATAAAGTGCAAAAACGTGTTTACAAAGTGGAAAGAATGCTCACTGAATGCAGTCGATTTTACACCATAAAGTCAATTATGTTTATTATGTCAGTACAGATATAATGTAAAAGCAGTTCTTAAAGGTGCACTGTGTAACTTTCTTGAAGGAGGGTCTGCTAACTGTGCTTTTTTTTTTTGCATTAAACATATCCATTTATTAGAATTTATTAATTACATTTGCAGTATTTGACCTCATGGACCCTTCATCAGTTTTTTCCTTTACATTACTGTCTCTAGTGCTATAAAATGTCCCATTAACTGGAATCTGACGCGCTTTTTGGTCTAAAAGCCTTCAAGAATGTACACGCTGGTATCACATGTCATATTGCGTCACCTCTGTGTCTCTCCGTAACCTAAAGGACATGATATGTTCAGTGCATGACAGGTTTTCATGTTTTTCTAATTATTACCTGGTTTGATGAGATAACTGTGGTCAATATTTACAATTTTACATCAGTTTTACATCAGTTAAGTGGCAGTTAATGGAAAAAAGAAAAGAATAGTACTAAAATATAGGAAGTAGTTCTAAAACAAAATCTCTCAACACCGAAATTCCATTCAATATGCAAAGACAATTTACACATATTTTCAAACTGTTTTAAGAAAATAAAGGTTCTCTCGTGTATTTTTATTTAGCAAACAGTAAAATATACAACAACAGTGGCCCTTGTTTACACTGTTGTTGAAATGAATGATAAACTTAAACTGATAAACTAAAAAAAGCACAATTTTAAACATAATTACTTTAACTATATGGTTAAATGAGATACACTTTTCTGGTGGAGGGTCTGCGACCTGCTTGTCTCTATGTAGATGTTTAATTTGCATTAAACATATCCATTTGGCATTTATTCATTACGCGTGTTGCTGTTGCTCAAAAATACAATAATCTCTTCTGTAAATAGGGGCGACTCTCCACAGATCTGAACTGTAATGTAGCGTAGTGCTTTAACCTGCTTGTCTCCCCTGTGATAGAGGTTTAATCTATACTGTGGAATATTTTAAACAAAGCAATAACATTCACATGGAAATGGAGACAAGCAGGTGACGGACTCTCCACTAGAAATGTTCCGCAGTGCACCTTTAAATGTTGCACACAATAGCTGAGTGTCTTGACAGGGGTGATGCATATTTAGGGAGGAAAAGTGAACTCAAGTGGATGAATCCTCCGTTTCCTTCCATTGATTGTGACGTTATAAACACCAGGGACAGATTTAGTGCTCTGTGTGGACAGGTTTCCGGCGGAGCAGTGGCACAGTGACAGTTAATACGGAAAGGAAGCATTTTTGGGTGAAGGCGCCCACGTCACAGTTGCATGAGGTCAACAGGTCTTTCTCAGTACACTTAAAGCTGCACTGTGTAACTTTTCTGGTAGAGGGCCCGCCAGTTGCTTGTTTCCATGGAGATGTTATTGCTATCGATCTCCGTAGAGATAAGCAAAGGCGAAATAAGGAAAGGTGAATTTAGAGGTGTTTTTAAAGGTATTTTTGAGCAATAAAAAGACCCATAATTGAATAAATGCATCTTATATAAGTTTAATAGTATACTATGGAACATTACAGGCAAAGCAATAGCATCTCCATGGTGACGGATCCTCAGCCTTAGACGTAGACTTAGACAAAATTTATTGATCCACAAGGGAAATTACTTGCACACGAAAAAAAGGTTAAAACTGTTTGAAAAATGTGGGGGGAAAGTGTTTGTGCCCCTTTACAGTTTATTCTATCCATTGAAATGGAGTAAATCTATTTTTGAATTTGTGTTGTTAGCAGTGAATAAAAACATTGAAATTTAAAATGTTTTTCACTTTTCATTAAGGATGGTAAACGCATATTTGTTAGAATTTAAGGTAAATTAAAAAAAAAAAAAAAAAAAGGTAAATGGTTGCCTTTAAGTTTTGTGATCCTACTTTTTTAATTACTGTAAATTAAAAATATGTTCAAGTATCACCTAAAATATTTAGTATCAATTAATTAGAAAAAAAAATAATTACCCTTAATAAAATATTTTAAGGAATGTAAAAAATTTTTTTTTTTATTAAATGCTAAATGTAATTAAAGATTTTGTGTGATACTTACTCTTTTTTTTTTTTTTTTTTTGTATTTACATTAATTATAATAAATTACTGCTTAATTGTTCAGGTTTACAGTGTAGCTCACACATCACAATATATTATAATAACAAAAAGTAAAAATTTAATTTTTTTTAAATAAGTAACAAAAATAGCAAAGAAACCTGAAAAGTTACACAGTGCACCTTTAACTTGGAGCACACCTCAACCTGGTCTTCAGCTGCTTCAAAACTAAACCTGGGAACAAACTCTTTCTTAGTAACATGTCACATTTCAGCTCTAAACTACAGGCTTAGCAGTTTTTTTTTTTGTTTTTTTTTTCTGTAGAATAAGACAGGAGATGCTGTTGTTTGTGAAGGACATTATGATACTTGTGCAGCCTTTGTAATCTGCTAATTATATCCATTCAAACTGCAAATCACAATTAATCTTGCAGTACTAGTTCCAGGAAACGTCAACAATTGGCTGATGGCTTCACAGAATTTATGACCAAAGTGAAATCGGATAGACTTGTAGCATCATGTTTTATTTTTCAGCTGTGGTGAGTTAGCGACCACTGGTAATGTTTTATGTGCAGCTGTATGTTGGAAAGCACCCTTGTGTTTCATTGATTTCTGATTTCTTTCTGTGTCTGATTGGTATAAAGTACATGCAGTGTGGTGGAGAAGGCCACAACAGATGAACATGATGTGGCTCTGGTGTGTGGCTCTAACATGGTGATATGTGCAACAGGCAGACATGTCCAAGGTCTGATCTCTGATTCTGGAGCCACCTCAATCAGAGACTGGAGAGGAGGAAGCTCATTCATTTCCTCCCCTCTGTCTGATTTGCTGGTAACGTGGCTTGACTTTTGGCTGACTTGTTCTCCATGGCTCAATATCCTGCAATAGCTTATACAGATTACCGATATTGGAACCTATAAAACATTAGTGAGGCACAAATGGTGAGAGGATAAAATGAAATGATGTGTGTAAGTTTGTGCTAAAGTGTGTAGTCCCTCTGAGGCTCTTGTGTCTGAAACAGTGAGTGGAACAGAGATGTAAAAGATGGCACCTCCGTGTGTGCTCAGGCTGTAAGTTATGAGCAGAACTTTGTCCCAGTGTCAGGCGTTTTAACCGTCTGTCCTGGAGGACACATTAACTGGGATCCTTAAATAAAGTCCTTTAAATAAAGCTTGAGGAGTTAAATAATGAGAAGTCTGCTCCCACTGTCCTCCCTGCTTTTAAATGAACCTCTGCCTTTCTTATTAATGTCCCCTTATCTCTCATCACAGCACTGACCCACTGCCTCACCTCCACTCTCTGGATCCAGCAAGTGGTCGGCGCTCAGTAATTGAGGGCAATTTTCAAATTAAAATTTCAAGCGCTCGTCCATCTTGAGCAGCGGGCGGAGGCGCGGATAGGGCTTTGGGGGCTGATGACTTGATCGGGTTTTGGAGCCGGGCAGGTACTCTGGCTCTGCGAGCTCCGATGATGAACGAGGGGCATTAATCTGGGTGACAGAGGGAGAAGAGTTAGCAGCGGCGATAGCAGCGCTAACGCCTTTAATTAGCATTTAATCAGACGCCTCGGGGCCCATGGAGGGGGAGAGGGGAGATCAAACTCCTGCGGCCTTCAGTGACGAGACAAGGAGAGAAGCCAGTCCCTGTGGTTGTGGCGCTACAGCAGAGGAGGACTGTCTCTGATCCTATTTTTGTAGCTCTGTAATGATAATGCTCCACGCTCACAAAGGCCCGAGCGAACACACTGCGGAAGTGCTGAGGCGGCACTTTTCCTCAGGTCCAACCCAACAAAAAGATTATTACAGCGATTATTCGAGGCGCAGATGGAAGAGGTGGGAAACACATCAAAAGTTTCTTACTGTTTTCAGGACTAGGAGCTTTATAGTCATTAAACAAAGGTAAATTACAACAATTCAAGACAAGTTAGAGGAACCGGAAACTGCTAACCCATCTTTTACTTTTTCGTTGAGATTTGCTGGTAAGACTTAAATCAGTTTTCAGATTGAGTCACTGAACATCCATGATTTTTTATGACTTAAAGTGACACTTTCTGGAGGTGGCACATCACCTGCAGGATTCCATGGGTAAAGAAAATTAAAACTACACTTTGGAACACTATCCATAGAAGGAGGTATATAGTATATGTTTTATGTGGAACATTATAGACAAAGCGACAACATTTCAAGACAAAAAGGCAAAATCAGAGTCAGGTTTGTGGAGATGCAAGCATTCACAATAAGGCACAAGACACAGGAGACAGGATTTTCTGTTTTTTCAGTGTAAAAAAAAACCAAAACAAAGCAAAAAACTTTAATTACAGTTGCACAATAGCATTTAACACAGATCAGCCCCTCCCAAACACATTTATTTTACTTTTATTTTGATAGCTCGCTCTTCGCTTTAGCACATGACATTTGTAACAGTACTTCCTGTCTGCTGGCTCTCATCTCCACTGTGATACAAACCATGAGACCCACATTTTTCCACCTCTCCGTTTTCACCTGCCACTTTCCTTTTTGTCTGAACACAGCACTTTCACCCCTCAAACCCACGGCGCTTTGTGTTTGGACTTTTAATATGTTTTCTTATATAGATGACAAGCACCGCCGTACACAGTGAACGCACAACAATACAGCAGGAGGAACGTCAAGGAGCTGATGTCGTGTGAAGTTGTTGCAAAGCGAGTGTGAAGTGAGAGGAGTTAACGCGCAGAGACGGGCGGTTGTGATAGCGGGTGTCGGTTGGAGGAAGAGGGTTTTTGGCATGAAAGAGGCTACCGTGTGATCATGATGTCATTAGGACGATACCGGGAGACAGTCTGGAGGAGAATGCAGCACCCAAGGGACGTCATTATCGTGCGGCAGGCGAGCGGGGACCGGGTCAGGAGACAGGAGAAGAGGAGATGAGCGTACACACTTTCTGTAGCAGCTCAAATGGACAGCCTCTCTCTCTTTCTCCTTCTCTCTCCCTCTCTTTCTCTCACAGTCTCTCTCCCTCTCCCTTCTCTCTCTATTCTTTCTTTGGCTCTTTCGTCTCCTCCTCTCTTTCTCTCCCTCCCTTTATCTCACTACCCCCCTTTCCCTCTTGCCTCGTCTCCTTCTCTCTCTCCCTCTTTCTCTTTCTACTCCACCTCCTCTCTCTTTCTTTAACAGTCTTCCTCTTTCTCTCTTTCTGTCTCTCTTGTCTCTCTCCTTCTCTGTCTCTCTTTCTCTCACTTTCACTCTCTTGTCTCCTTCTCTCTTTGTCTCTCTCCCTCTGCTTCTCCCTTTCTCCCCATCTGTCTCTACTCCGTCTCTCTCTTTTACTCTCTTGTCTCCTTCTCTCTCTATCTCTCTCCCTCCCGTTTGCTTTTTCTCTCTCCCTCTGCTTCTCCCTTTCTCCCCATCTGTCTCTACTCCCTCTCTCTCTTCTACCGTCTTGTCTCCTTTTCTCTCTTTTATCTGTCTCTCGCTTTCCCTCCCTGCCTTTCTCTCTCTTCCTCCTTCTGTCACTCTCTCTCCTTCTCCTTCTTTCTTTTTTCTCTCTCTTTCTCTCTCTCTCTCCTGATAGCTGATCGGTGTTTTGTTTGCCGAAAAAACACGGCACAGTTACCCCAAATAGAAGTGGACACCAATGCTGCCACACACTGTGAAAAAAACAAACCGACATGTACTTTAGTTGGGAAAACTTAAATTAGAACACTCAGATTTATTACCTAATCAGACTTAGATAATTTGAGTTATAAAATACTAATTGGTTTGATTTTTTAAAACAATTTGTGTCCTAAAAGCAAATTAAATCCTTTATTGCTATTATTAAAATGCATTGCTTTTCTGGTGGAGGGTCAGTCATCTGCTTGTCGCCATGGAGATGTCATCCCTTGGCCTGAAATGTTCCACAGTATTGTATTAACCATATCTACTGTATATCAGAGACAAGAAAGGCGACGCCACCAAGTTACAGGTCAGATCTGTGGAGAGGCAAAGTCATTGTTAGAAAAATACCTGTAATGGAATAAATGTAAGTTGGTTAAATATAATGGCGTGCTGTGGTAGAAAAGCAAGTGGCACATCCTTCATCAGAAAAGTTACACAGTGCACCTATAATTAATCATAATGAAGTTCACAAAATTCCCACTGCATATAACAAAAAAAGTGTCTATAAGCTAGCAGTATCCGTGGTGTTTTCTTCACAGCTCACTCACACAGACAGTAGCAGTGTTTGTGTCAATGTTTAATGAGGGGCTCTGAGTCTGGGGACCTTCTCTTCTGTCAGGAGCCTCCCCGAGTCTGCTGCCACCACCTGTTCTACACTGCTCCCTACAGGCCCCATACGCTACAATACAAACACACAGCACATGGCTAACGCAAACATGGACCTCAGCTGACAGAGATCAGCCAGTGAGTTAGCCGCCGCGCTGCTGGCCTCACAAGTGGGGGGAAATATAGATAATATATATATTTTGTTGGTTCTTTTGATAACGGGAAGTAAATAATGCTTTAATACTTACTGAAGATTTATCTGACTGGGAGGTGGAAGATAGGTGAGAACAGAAGGCAGGGCTAAGAAAACTGTAGGACGCGAGAGGCTCAGAACAATGGAAATGTGAACGGGTGATCAGGCCTGTCAGCAGCCACACCTGGAGCACACTCAAGCACAAAGAGACAGAAGTCACCACAGATTAGCCACAGGCAGAATTAGCAAATGTTCCACCAACCAAGCACCATACACCATTAACAATTTAGAAAAAACAAGTCAATTCTAAATCGTACTTTACAAACCTAATAATTAATTACCACTTTATCGCAGTGGAATAGAGTGTTATGATCCTGGACAAGTCCCCAATTTGTTACAAGCCTGCTCAGCTAGGGTCAGGGTAGTAACAAAAAGCAAGATGTAAAATGGTTAAATAAAAGTCCCCTGAAGATGAAAAGCCATCCATCCATTTTCTTCCGCTTATCCGGGGCTGGGTCGCGGGAGCAGCAGACTTCCTTCACCCTGGACACTTCCTCCAGCTTCTCCGGGGGGACCTCAAGGCGTTCCCAGGCCAACCGAGAGACATAGTCCCTCCAGCGTGTCCTGGGTCTTCCCCGGGGCCTCCTCCCAGTGGGACATGCCCAGAACACACTTCCCGAGGGAGGCGTCCAGGAGGCATCTGGAACAGATGTCTGAGCCACCTCAGCTGGCTCCTCTCGACGAGCTCCTAACCCTATCTCTAAGGGAGTGCCCAGCCACTCTGTGGAGGAAACTCATTTTGGCCGATTGTATCCGCGATTTTGTTCTTTCAGTCATTACCCAAAGCTCATGACCATAGGTGAGGGTAGGAACGTAAATTAACCGGTAAATCGAGAGCTTTGCCTTTCGGCTCAGCTCCCTCTTCACCACAACGGTCCGATACAGTGACCACATCACTGTAGACGCTGCACCGATCCGCCTGTCAATCTCACGCTCCATCCTCCCCTCACTCGTGAACAAGACCCCGAGATACTTGAACTCCTCCACTTGAGGCAGGGACTCTCCACTCACCTGGAGAGGGCAAGCCACCTTTTTCCGGCCTTGAAAAGCGAAAAAGCGCAATATAAAAATGTGACCAGTTACAATTGATCAATATATGAAGATTAATTACTATTAATCATTAGGCTATTTATACATTTTCCCCCCCTAGTATTGATTCTTGTTCAAATGAGTTTCTAGTTTCAGTGCTAGTTTTAGTATCAGTTAGAATCTGGGTATTGGATTTTTTCTTTTACAAATGTATTGTCCACTCCTGTGTTAAAGGTCCGATATTATGCAAAATTGAAGCCATGTTAGAATAGTTACCTCCTCAAAAAACAAAAAAAAAAACAAAACAAAACAGTGGAGCAGAGTTTGTGCGTTAAACATGCGAATGAAACAAAACACAACTCCAAGTATGTTTGTGGTGAGGAAACAACATTATAACATAGATCAGAAAACAGTGTAATATGGGCCCTTTAAATGAGCTGGATCGACACAGTGATGGGGCCCGTGGTCTGACAGTAGCTCCAAAGGCCAGGGGAATATCAATAGAAATGTCTGATATTGTTGGTGTGAGTGCGGAGACGACAGCGCGGAAAGCTGCTGCCAAACAGACTGATCCCTCTCTCTCTGTGCTCTGACTGAGAGCCTGATCTGAGGAGGACTGAGACATGGACCATATGCAGACCAGCCCAGACTCACTACTTATAATGGAGCTGACAAGTTTTCAGACAAGGACGAGTGTACGGGGAGACTAAAGACTTCAGAATGGAGAGCCTGGTTTGTATGTCAGCTAAAATAAGGTCATGTGTAGGCCTATGTATTGAACATTTGTTTATATTGCAATTGTTGTTTTAGGAATGTGCAAAATTGTAAAATATTCAGTATACAACTATTATAGGCTGCAAAAAAAAAAGTTTAACCGTTCAAATAAGGGAAAAGAACATACTGTAAATGAGCAGGTGTAAATTAACTCTACAGGTCTGAACTGTAAGTCAACAAGCCAGCTTCTTTTCAGCTTTGCAATTTAAAATGAACAAAATTAAAACTATGATGCATGTGTGTGTCAAAGTATTAATGGTATTAAAATTACAACTATTATAACTATATAGAAATTACATTTGAGTTTCAGAATATCTTTATAATACCACGTTATAGCTGGGTGCGTTCGTTCTGCGTCCACATGACCCCAGACAAAACCTTCACTACCTTAAATGGAAATGGTAAAGTTTGTTATACTATATATTACCTTAGAAATATTATTGTAATGACTATGCACTTTATTTAGTTAGCATATTATGTTCTATATTATATAATGTCATTTTAAACACAAAATAGTGCTCTCTTAAATATGAACCTGTGGTACTAGTTTGGATATAGACCAAGACCACTCAAAAACTATTCAGGAAAAGTCCAAGTTTGTCCTATTTAGGTGACTTCTTCAGTATCGATACCTATGCAAATGAGTCTCTAGTTTCAAAATTAGTTTTAGTTTCAGTTAGTGTCTAGGTAAAACATTTTGAGCATCCTATAATAGAACTTGAAACCCAAAAGAATGAAAATGTGAGGCAAATGCAACCTTTGGCACATTTACATTTCAAAAAAACTAAGTTTTATTTAAACAAAAACAAAACAAAAAAATCAATTATTGACTCATTAACAAGATTATAAAACAGTGATTTAGTTACATAAATAAATTGATATCGGTGTATCAAATCTTAATTTCATAAGCATGTATACATGGGTCATTGTAATAAATAAAATGAGCAGAAGATTCCTACACGAACAGAAAAGAACAGCTAGAAAGAGGAAATCTGAGGAGACAAGAAGAGACACTGGACGTTTCACCAAACACACGTGAGGGATTGCTTCGTTACAGACACAGCCATTCACTTTACTAATTAAGGACACTAAAGCTGAGACCACAAGGGTCACCTCTCACCTCCTCCACGCGTTTGGTTGTTAGGTTAGATCTCCTGTTTGGTTACGTTAAAGCGTTAAGACAAGGCAAGAGAAAAGGCTGCTACCATCTCAGGAAACAATACAACCGAGACAAAAAATATGCACAAAAAGAAGAGTGGGCTTAAAGCTGCACTGTGGAACTTTTTGGTTTAGGGTCCGTCACCTTCTTACCTTCTTACCGTCTTGTTTCTATGGATATATCACTGCTCTGCCTGGAATGTTCCACAGTATGACATTAAACAGCTATACCTTACATTAACTCTTGAAAATACTTAGAAAAACAGGCATTCTGGCTGGGAGCGGGGTTGCCTCTCCACAGATCTGACCTGTAACTTGGTCTGGTTTGGTCTCCATGAAGATCGGAAGGTTTAATGCCATACTGTGAAACATTCCAGACCAACCAATAACATCCCCATGGAGAGAAAAGCATTTGACCAGAAAAGTTACACAATGCACCTTTAAAGGCAAGTACAGAGGAAAAGACAGGTTCATGGTATTAGCGTAAAACTGGCTAACTTGGTTTCTTGTACTACTGTTAAATATTACAGTAATCTCCACGTACATTCACTGTTTGGCAGATTCAATCCAAATTAGTTGAAAATATCATTGTATTTTACCTTAACAATCAGGCATGCATATTTAAATTACATAAACACATTGTAGGCCTATATTTGTCCAACTTCTAGTCAGTAGTGAGTAACATTTTTTAATAAATTTGAACTAAATCAATCCAGTATCTCTCGAATGAAGTACAGGCTATAGAGAGCCATCAACTTGTCCTTTTGATATGCTGCTTTAAAGTTGCACCGTGTAATTTTTCTGGTGAATCGTCTGCCAACTGCTCGTCTCCATGGAGATGCTGTCTGGAATGCCCCACAGTATTGCCTTAAACTTATACATGTAGCGTTCATTCATTTAAAGGTGAATTAATTGCTCAAAAATACCTTGTAAACCAGTGAGTGGGGTTTCTCCACAGTTATGACCTGATGGAATTGCCTGCTCGTCTCCATGGAGATTGAGGAGCTTAATGCCATACTGTGGAGCATTCAAGACAAAGCAATAATATCTTCATGTTGGAGGACCCACTACCAGAAATGTTACATAGTGTATCTTTAAATGAGAGAAATAAAATGAGACAAAAATCGAAAACATAAGCGCGACAGACCAAACTACAGCGGCTTCAAGTATTTCACATTACATAGAATACTCTGTATAAATTAGTTAACATATACTTTCAGATCCTCCATCGTCAGACATATACTATGGCATATTTACAGAGTACATTAAATGCTCGCTCATGTTGTGTTGTGTTTTTAGTCTTTTTTCTCCAAGTTTGTAATTCATTTGTTCCGCCATTTTTAATTCCTGTGTAGAGAAATCCCTGAGAACATTCTGGTTGACAATTACCGAAGTTTCCACACAATGAACTATAACAGTAGAAAGCCTAATTTCTAACAATTCACATGCAAAGAGGGAACAACACTGGCCATTTCAGAGGAAGAAAGCAGGAGAAATATGCAGTTTGTTGTGATGCCAGTGATGAAATGAAGTACCGTTATGTTGTGGCATGGGCAGTGATCACAGATAAAACAACATTAAACTGGAGCTTGTGTGAGAAAAGCCAGGAAGCGCACAGAGCGGCCAACGCTAACCACATTTTGATGCATGAATTATGTTCTGGCACAAACAAAATCAGAGGATGTCTTTAAAAAAACACGCTACGAGACCTTCAAAGCTAGCAGCATGTTAGCATTCTCGCTAACTGTGATGGCAGGAATTGGCGTGTTGCAAATCTCCATGTGATGATTAGACTACATTTCTAGACTAAGACTCAGATTTACCATATAGTTTTGTATAATGTGTTTTCTACCAATTCTCTGGCATCTTTGCACTGGTTTGTGTGTCCTCTGGTTTATGGCAGTGATGAAACTAGTATTCTCCAAAGTGTAATGTCACCATTGAAAAGCAAGTTACATGTAACACTGTTCACTCTCACAGCCTAAATGTGATCATACAAACTGGAGTATTTAATACCATATTCTGAGGTAGTCCTTTGTCCTCTGTTCAGAATCACATGTGGATGTGGTCCAATTTGGCCATAGTTTAACTGCATGACACCTGGTGTGTAATACTACTCTATACTGTATACTGTATACTGTATACTGTACGCTTCTGTCTCAAAGTGGAGTGGGGTCGATCCAACAACAACATGAGTTTGCTAAGAGTATGTTTGTGATGAAGCTAATGTCTGGGACCAGAGAAACGAATAAGTGCTGCTGATGCGACTGTGGAGTCCTATGATTTCTGTCAGTGCTGACCCAGGCTGATCCGGCCTGACCCACGCTGACCCGGGAAGAACCAGACAGACTCGGGCAGAACCAGGCTGAACCAGGCCGTGCCGGGCAGAGGGAGGTGCTGTGTGGTTTAAAGCCTTAGTTTCTCTTTGAGGAAGCCGAGACATTTTGTACTTGTTTCTTTTCTTACATGAGCGCTTTTGTAGAGGGGCTTCAGCCACTGGACACATTTAACTCAAAATACACTGAAAAGGGGAAAAAATATGTTTCAAATCATAAAAATAAAAGAACCAAGAGTTAAAAAAAAGCCATTTCACTTTTCGTGTTCCTCTCACACACATGTAGAGAAATACACACAACATTCAGAACGTGACAAATTTCCTCTCTTCTGAAAAATAAAAACACTTCTGTACACATAGTAGTAATATTATTATTAATAATAATAATAGTAATAATGTTTATAACAATAACAACAGCAAGAACAATAATACCGCAGGTGGCTCTGATTTTTTTGTCTTCTTTTCTCTTTTTGCTTCATTCTACAAGTCACATCCCTCTGTTCATGGATCAGTTTCAGTTCAAAAGAAGTTCAAAAGGCAAGTGAATAGAAAAGTCCTAGAGTGGGAGGGGCCTGTGCCCCTGGCTCGCTCTCAGCCAAACCTCTCCCTCACCAGCATCATCAGTTTCTTTTTGCCCTTGTAGATCTGTTTAAGGTTGTCTATGAACTGTGTGAACTGAATGTGTCCGTCATGAGCCATCATAAAGGTCTCGCGGGCCTTTCCTAAGAACTCGATGAACTCGCTGTAGTGTCTGGGGCTGATGTGCGTGAGCCGTGAGTGTGTGGTGTTGATGTAGGCTCCGATGGTGGCGTCCAGCAGCTGCCTGAGCGGAGCTTTGTCCAGGGACATGAGCTTCCCAGAGTTCCTACGGCTGTGCAGAGCCGACACCATCCCCGGAGTGGTCAGCGTGCACCGCCGCAAAATGTCCGACAGCACAGTAGCGCACTTCACGCTCTTGACCACCAGGGGGATGACAGCGGCCAGCTCATTTTTCCCGAGCGAGTGGCTGAGTGCGCAGGCCCAGAGCACGTCGTTGATGGCTGGGTGGGTGTCCTGGTTGTAACTGAGGTTGAGGTGCGCCATAGCTAAAGTAGCGAGCTTGTACGCTCTCATAGGGTACCCGCGGTGCTCCATGTAGCGAGCGATGGTGAACAGCTGTGTGTAGCTCATCCCGGTGGCTGCTGCATCTAGTACAATCTGATAGGCTGTCTCGAAGGCAATGTGGTCCTTTTCACAGAGCGTGAGAGCAGAGAGGGCGCAGTTTTGAGGGTCCTTCATGGCACACTGCAGGGCCAGGGTGCGGGCGGAGGAGGCCAGGTTCTCCTGCTGGTGACAGTCCAGGTGCAGCCGGACGATGGTGCTGTTGGACATGACGGTGGTGGCCACGATACTGGTGGCTTCTGTCGGGGTGAAGAGGGTGAACCAGCTCTGCATGATGCTGTCCAGGGCATACACACCTGCACACACAAGACTGTTGGCATCGACACAAAGAAACCACACGAAACAAATGATTCAGGCACTCACCAACTTCTGTGGCACACGTGACTAACCAGCGCACCATCTCTCTTCTCCTCCAGTTCAATGTGGACAGAGTTATTCTCATCACCTATAGGGGGCGCACAGGAGATTGCAATCAGGAGAAATACATTTTACATAAAGTACACATGAACTCTGTCTTGTTCAGACTTGGGTTAAATAAGGACTTCATCAGATTTAAATTAGATTTAAACAGGGACAGTTTAGACACCCCCTAAATTATGTATTGTATGTTTTTGTTTCCTACATTCCATATGTGTACATTCATAGTTGTGATGCCTTCAGTGAGACTCTACAATGCAAATAATCATGGAAATAAACAAGAAATATAAATAAAAAAGTGTGTCTAAACTTTTGACTGGTAGTGTATGTTTATGTATCGGTTCCATTTGTCAGTTAGGAGACCGGTTCTGCTGCATTGAGACTGCTGTTGTTTTGGTCTTGTTTTGGTGCGAGTTACAGCCGTCAGTAGCCCTTGTGCTCAGAAAATAAACAACAAGTAGAAATTTGGAGTGTTTCCTTTTACCAGAGCACTACAGTATAAAAAAAAAATACCCATGGCCTATATATTTTTGAGTTACACACCTGCAGGCCCAGCTCCAGAGACACCTTGAGCAGCGTGATATCAGGCAGACTGTCCATCAGAGTGGCGATCTTGAACGCGTCTTGAGCCAGTTTGAAAATATGAGACGAGGAATGGATGTTCTTCTGGATGGACTCCAGGACTGTTTCCAGCCTGCGACTGTCACCTGAGAAAAAGAACACAGCGCAAATCTGTCAAAACAACTACGGAAGACTCACATGTAGCTGCTGTCATGATACTAAAATTTCACTTTCGATACCAAGGAATAGACTCGATTCTCAATGCCGATTCTTATACCGTGATGATAATAAAAAAATATGTAATTTGGTCCGTCACCTGCTTGTTTCTATGCATATGTCATTGCTCTACCTGGAATGTTCCATAGTAGAGTTCATAGAGTTCTACCTTATATTTAATCAATTACAGGTGTTTTTTTTGCTCAACAAACCAAGAAAAACAGGCATTCTGACTGTGAGCGGGTTGCCTCTCCACAGAGCTGACCTGTAACGCGGTCTGGTTTAGTCTCCATGAAGCTAGAAAAGTTTAATACCATTAACTGAGAAACATGCCAGATAAAGCAAAAACATATCCATGGAGAAAAGCATTTCTCTGACCCTCCACCAGAAAAGCTACACAATGCACCTTTAAATCAAAGTATTTTCTTTTATATTTCCATGTGGTCTTATGTCTGTGTAATCCCTCAGTCGTCCAGCAGGGGTTCCATAGTGGTCCATCGGCGTATACTAGTCTATGTGATCTTACACTTGTTCTGATACAGCTCAAGGTCATTCAGGAAACGTTCATTTCTGTCCTGTGAATGTGACTTTTTTAGTATCGGTTCTTGCTCAAATTAGTTTCTAAGTTTCAATACTAGTTTTCATATTCAGATTTTGATTCTGATTTTGAATACCTTTGACAACACTAGTCCCATTTGTATATTTTCCTGCACAGTACTAACATACAGTGAGTAGGCAGGAGACCATCTGGCTTGTACTAAAATCACATTTGTTTATGTTCATTCAGGCCTCGACATGAACAGTAGCCAACAGACCAAACGTTGGTACATTTCCATTTTGGCCATTGACACCGTACTCACTGGACATTCTGGCCATTTATTTTTATGTAACTAGACGAAATCTTAAACTCTGGTTATTTTGCATTGACATTTTACATTTAGTGGTGCAGTTGTTTATCATAATTGGATGATAATATTTTAAAACCATATGCAAAAATTGGAAGAGATCTCCTTCACTGTGGTTCTCCTTGAGGTTTCTTTTTTCCCCACTGTTTATTTTTATTTTTTTTAGTTTTCTTGCCGAGAACATGAACTTGCCGAGACAGGGGGCGCTCTGGGAGAGTTTTCCATGTGCGTTGTGTGTTTCCTGTGAATGCTGGTTAATCTGCCCATTATTGAAGAAATGATGTTTCACTGTTTGATTGTGTTAAGCGAGGCAAACAAATAGAGTGAATTGAAAAAGGATTAATTTATGCTTTATGGGTAAACAAGTATATTTAGTTAGTTTTTTATTCATAACATTTTGTCCATTTATTGATTTGGGGTTACACAGTGATATGTTGCAACCATAATTGTGGCTAGTGAAAACAAGTGGAGTTTTATTTTTTATTTTTAGTTTTAGTCAAAATTTAGTCAAACAATTACTTTTTTCTGTTTTCTAAAATATTTTTTTTTTTATATTTTATCTATGGTTTTTATGTTATATGCTTCATAGAACATGTACAGATGTGTTTCCTGAACCTGTATATTGTTTTGGTTGTAGATCGTCTTGTTTGGGGCTCTGGGATTAAACTTCAGTACTTTTTTTTTTCTCAATAAAAATAGTTGTCGCCAGCTAAAACTATGAGAAAAAATGTTCTATGAAATGAACATAGACTATGAGTAATGTTGCTTTTCTTTGTAATATGAGCAAAACGGTGATAAACATAGAAAGAATAGATCAGAATACCTTTGGCGGCAGTGAGCATGGTGGAGGCCAGCTCACACTGCTGTGACTCGATGTGGCTGAGGGTGAACCAGCGCGGGTATCGGTTTGGCACCACGGACACAATGTGGTGAGGCCGGGACAGGTCTCCGGACGAGGCCGATGACTCCAGGACCGGCAACCTGGAACAGAGAGAGGGCGCATGGTCAGTGAAGCATAAGGTGGAGGATTTTCATTTGAGACTTTTTATTGTTGCAAAAAAGGCTATGTGGTCAGCACGTATGACCCAGAGTGCCAAGTAAATACAGAGCAGTGCATAGGCGAATCCATATTCAAAAATACTATGGAGTTACTAGTTCTCTGGGCTCAGACTGTGGGTGGTGCAGCTCTAGTCCGGTGGCCACAAGCAGGCCCGTCGACAGAACTTTAGGGGCCTGTGGCAAGAAGCCTCACATGGGCCCGCCCTAATATAAATTCTCCAATTCTGGGTCCCTAAGACTCTGGAGCCCGGGACAACAGACCCCTTTGCCGCCCCCCATGCCACTCCGTCGACTTCCCTGGCCACAAGTTTTCCAAATAATTCAATGTAAAATAAGGATGGTTGGACTATGAGCTGAGTGAGAGCTAGGTGCTCTGTTCTTCTTCTGTCCGGGCCAAGCTAGCACACTGTAATCAATATTATTATTATTATTTTTATGTATTTAGTATTTATTAAGATTGTTAATTGTTTTTTTTACATTTTGTTCATTGTTACCCACAATACTGATCTAAAACAGCACAACAACAGAAACTGAAACTGCAGAACTGACAGATCGTGCCTCTTTATAGTGAAATATCACTTTAGCAACAAGTGGATTTTCGTTTTGGTGTTTTTATTATTGAAAAAAAGGCTTTGTGGCTATGTTGAACCCAGCATATTAGACCTGGAGTCTGCTTTTTTAAATCATCATAAGTAAATACACAGCAGTGGACAGAACACAATTGTGAATCTATTATATATCCTATTCTAAAATACTATTGGGGCACTAGTTTACAAATGACAGATACTTAAAAGAGAAAAGATAACTTAAACCCCTTGTGATGTATTGGAATGACATCAATGGAGTCCATGCTTCTGTAACCTCTACTTTCATGTACCTCCCCGCCTAATATAAAATACAGCTGCTATTATGCCCCACTAACGCGCCGAGTGATCAAATATTGAACAAACCCCGAATACATTTGAAAAGCAAGAATGTGAGATGTAGAAGAAGTGCGAAAACTATCTCTTTTAAAACTCTACTTTGTTCTGACAGACAGAAATCCTGTACAGACGCTTTCATTAAGACCAGTTTGAAAAGGGACTTCAAATTTGAGGTGGCTTCAGTGATCATGGGATTAAAGTTAGCCTATGCCTGCAATTTAACTCCAACCTGCCACTTAATCACCTAGAAACCAAGGTATAATTACTATTTTCTTCACTCTAATTGGTCGTAATGAAGTCAGAAGTGAGCAACACCTGCTAGCGGATATACACAAGTTCTCTAGTCTCATTAGAGAAAGCTTGACAGGGGCAGAGATAGCACAGAACGCCATTACCACAGTGCCCAGCTCATATACTATTCCTCCTCTTCTCTTCTCTCTCCTCTCCTCTCTCTCTCCTTCTCCACCTTTCTTACTTTCAAAGGTCTCCTATCTCTTCAGAAGACGGTGCACAACCTGGCCTTCCCTCAGCCAATCACAAAGCTAATTGAGTCCATTGGGAAATTAGGCGATTCACCTCCAAGCCCCGTACGGCTGGACACACTTCAAACAAATACCCACACATGAATGAGAAGAGAGGCATAAGACTACGCACACGCACACGCACAAGCACACGCACACACGCGCAGGTTTGCCCTTTGGAGAAGACATCAAAGTAGCGCGGTAGAAGTGCCGTGATGGTAAATGCCAGTTTCGGTTTCAGAGAGTAGAGTGACAGGACAGGGAGCACATAGCTATATATGAAAATAATAACATGGAAGGTGAGAAGGCTCCAGCTGAGATTAAGGCGTGAGTGTGAAGGCTGCTAACTGTTGCATGTGAACGCTATGCTAATTTCTTATATGTTTTATATTCAGAGTTATTGTTTTTGTTTTTTGTCACTGGAAAATCTAGTTGGGAACCGGTTATGTTTCAAACCAACTTCAGTTATACATGTCTGTGTGACTTAAATGTTCCCTGATGACGGCTTACACTAAAATGGAAATGTTTGGAGCCCTAGCAGCTATAACCTTCTCCACTGTAGGGTTGTGAAAAGTATTGAAAATTAGATAATAATTGATACTAAATCTAGTATCGAAACTAGACATTCATTTGGGCAAGTATCAATACTAAAAAAGTCACATTCACAGGACAGAAATGAACCTTTCCTGAATAGTTTTAGAATGATCTTGAGCTGTATCTGAGCAAGTAACAACACCACACAGAGTAGTATAGGGATTACACATATAAGACCACATGGTAATATAAAATTAAGTGCTACTACTACTGAAAAGTATCATCTTTTGTCTAAATAAAGAGTTGTTTTTACTGTCATCATGGTATTGCGTATCGAGTCTATTCCTTAGTATCGAAATCGAGTTTGAAATTTTAGTATCGCAACAACACTAGTATGGCTAAATATAAATAATTCGCCAAAACCAGACTTGCAAACTGGCCTGGTCAGATTTAAACAATGAATTTCTTCTAGTTCCATGTTTTTGCTACTGTGGCGTACACTTGGACTAAAATGGAGATGTTGGGAGCGTTTGCAGCTATAACCTTCTCCAGAGCACACACATCAGAGCACTGCTAAAAGCTCCCAGCCCCGTGGAGCCTTGGGAAAGATTCCTGGGGTGAAGCAAAGCAAAAAAGAAAAGGGCCCATGGTAAAGATGGAGCCCTCATCAACATTCCTGCCTTTGTTTGTGTTTCACCGGAGAGCTAGAGGCCTCCGCTGGATGGGAGCTGGAGAGAGGAGAGGGTGGGACTGGTGAAAAATAACCTCCTCAAAATGTTGGGAGGAAAATCCATACTGGGCCATTGTTCCCAGAGAAACAAAGATGGAAGAGGAGAAGGCCCTCATGGATGGCTCTCAGTCCAAACATAAGTACAGTATGGAGTATCTCTTCGCCAGTGTGGGTTTTGAAGGTCCTACATTGCACAAAATGGACTCTTGTGAGCTCTAAGCCATGTTAGAATGCCGTTATCTTCTCAAAACATACCTGGAGTTGTGTTTTGTTTCATTCACAGATGTTTGAGTGATCCTGCATTCGTCTGCCTACATCTCCAAAGCTCAAAATGCTCTGTTCCACCTTGTGATGTCATGAAGCATATACCTTCTACCTTTATTTCAGTAGAGATTGGCAATTCCAGGACTGAAATTATCCAAATGATTCTAGTGAAGGTACATGAAGTTTAAAAACAGCACATGACATCACAAGTTAGAACAGCGTATTTTCAGTTTGAGAGAAGAACTCAGCCTAAATATGCAGGATTTGTGCGTTTAAGTTGTGTGAAAGCAACAAAACACAACTCCAGGTGTGTTTGTGAAGAGGAAACAGCATTATAACACACATCAGAAAATAGTAATAGCTCTTTACCGATTATCTTCTACAGGTAATGGCACTACAAACACACTCTGTGATTAAGTGCACTTAAAACCGAACCATCATAATATAATATACGATACTGCTTATTAGTGCCATATTTGCCTTAGCTTTGACAAACTAAACGATGGTGAGTAAGAGGAGTGGACAAGTGTAGTCCAAAATGAATCAGCAAAGCTCGCCTATTTTTTTTTACATTGTGCATCTTACAAAAATATCCACCCTTGAACATCCCATTAAGCAGTGGTTTACTTTGTAGCTTTTAAATACCAGATAATCTATTAAATGTTGCTTTTCCTCATCTAAAACATACCTGGAGTTGTGTTTTGTTTCATTCACACATAACAGAAAACACTCTGTTCCAACTTGTGATGTAATGTGGTAAAACAAGAAGTGCTCCACTGTGTTTTTAAACTCCATACACCTTCACTAGAATCATTTGGATAGTTTCAGGTTTGGAATTGCGTAAAATGTAGCTTCTAACTTAAAACTCTATCACTTTATGACATCACAAGGCATTGGACTAATAGTAAAAGGTAATTCAAACATGTGTGAATGAAACAAAACACAACTCCAGGTACATTTTAACATCGCTAAAAGCTCACAATAGCCGATTTTGTGTAATATAAGACCTTTAATTTTGGTACATTTCCATCATAAACCAGTGAGTCTGAAGTATGATCCTTCCCAGTGTTATTTGGGGTTTTGGACCTTAATCCTGGGGCTGTGCTGGTGTCTGCTCTTCGTCAGCCTGACACCGGCCTCATCCTCACTGCTCTTCCTCTGACTCTAAACACTCTGCACCTGTATAATTTATCACGCAGCCGCTGTAGGTCGCCCCCTATCCACCAAGTAGAATATTTCAACTCAAACATGAAAGTAGAGCCCCCCCGGTGTGAGTTCACAACCTCACAGACGTGTGATGTGAGAATAATAAATATGTCTGAGGAGGGTTGAGGTCAAGCTGACTTTGATTAATGGCGCTGTACCAGATTTTTACAGCCTTAAAAATGTGAAAAATATATATATTTTTTGTTTTGTTGCATTATTCCAAGCTTTCTCAACATATTCCTTGCATCCTAATCATTCAATACAATTAGTTTATTTAGCAAATTTACTTGTTTAAGTTTAGTTTAAGTGTGTTTCTCAACTTCCAGAGGCTAGAGGTGAGTTTTGCTAACAGCACAAAAACCTAAATGCATTGCTTTGTTGAAGGGATGTATTAAAAACTAGAGGCAACTACATGAAATAATGAGGGATTACTTAGTAGTTATCATAGTCATTAAATACTATATTATTAAATGTTTACAAGTAATTAAGTTGCAATTATGCATTACTATGAAGGCTGTGTATCCTCAAGATATGACGAGTGCCAAACCGAAATATGATAGGAATTATTTTTAAAACATTTCAAGGTCATAAGTGGGTAATAAAGCAGGTTTACCCAAACATGTGACTGAAACAAAACACAACTCCTTGTATTTTTATGACGCGGTAACAGCATTCTAACATCACTTAAAGCTCCCAAGAATCGTTTTGTGTAATATAGGACCTTTAAAACACCTTTTCTGAAGTCAAAACTGCACACAGATAGCCTCTTTAAACTTTTAATGCCTTCACCACGATTCTGGCCCATCTCCTGGCAGAGGTTAAACACTTAAAAATGAGGTGTCAGCGAAATGTGCATGTCATTGATCTATTGTCTCCATTTATGCTAACTTTGCATAATGTGTACACAGCTCTGTATAAATTTCCGGATTATGGATTGGCCCGTGCATCTGAGGTGGTGGATTACGCGGAGCCTCTAGAGTCATTAGCATTGGGAGCAGGCTATCGCATATGGAAATCTCATATGATAACAGCCGCGTGGGATTTGGGTTGAGCTAAGGACAAGTAAGCATCTTTCCTTCTTTTAGCGAATCCAAGAAGTTGGTTTTTTTTTTTTTTCTTTCTTGAATTTGGCCACTCGCGCTAAGTCATGTCCCTGCATATTGCGCGCTGGCTGGCTTTAAGACATGCACCAATTAGCAGCAGCTACAAAGTGTAAATATACAAGGGACGGACACTGCAAATGAACCCTGGCAATACATGTTGGAGTGTGATATATGTTTAATGCACGTACATACATATCTATTTATTCATTTGAAAAGGGACAGTGCACATTAATGTACTCTCATCTCTGTAAATGTGCCTGTATTAGCTAATAAGACTAATTTTCAACTATAGTCCCAGGCCAAGGAGTACAAACGTCTGACAGAGATGATCACAATCAATTAATAATCTAATAAAAAAAATTATAAATGAATAAAATAAATAAATAAATGAGTAAATAAAAACTAGTGCAATCAGAACATGTTTGTAGAGGTCTAAACTACAGGAACAACAAGATTTTTCTATTAAGAGAAGAGAATATTTTGTTTTTTGAAGGGGCCATTCTATTATCTAAATTGCAGCCTTTGCGATTTGATAATTGCGCTAACTCAAATTACAATTTTGATTTGATTTTGATTACGACATATTGTGTAACCCAGGAGTCTTGTTTTCCTCCGGTCAACTACCTTTACAAAATGAAAATGCCAGAGAGCTGCTAATTTTAGCTTTAGTTGCAAGAAACAGAGTATTTACAAGATCCACAGCAGCATTAGACGGGGTACAGTTAGACGCTTATAAAACAGAAACCATTATCCAGTTATTAGTGCACAGACTTGGGCATCAAAATGATACGTTTACAATGGAAATTTATCAAATTCAAAAATCCCATAGTGAGCTACTTGAAACTCTCAAGCTACAGGTTGGAGACCCCTGGTGTAGCTCTATTATTATTATTATTATTTATTTTATTTTTTTTGTTGCTGCATATTGTGTTACAGAATTAAGGAAAAATAAAAATCTAATTGCGATTTTTCTGGCAAGTATTGTTATTTGATTTTGTAGAAAGTAGAACTCTGAGCGCGTATTATAAACTCAACTCATGTCCTTGCATAGTGCGCACAGGCTAGCTTCAAGACATGCCCCAATTAGCAACAGCTACAGAATACAGATATACAAACAGTATAAATATGCACTGTGTATAAAAAAAGAAAAGTCTGCAAGAGGACGAAGAGAGAGAAAAAACATAGGAATGGTATAGCTATAAGTCTGGTCTCTCCTGTATCAATGATAGTGTTATAATAGGCCCATTAGAATAGGCCTGCTTCTTTTACTTCCTCCTCTATATTTAACAGTGCGGCGTCCCGTGGGAGCCAGGAGGTATATGCTATCATATTACACTACGCTACATTACACACATTCATTATGTGCTGAGTAGACACCTCCAGGTCCCAGGAGCAACCGTAAGTGGCCATATTATTCTAAATCGCCGGTTTCACACCCCAGGAGCCAGGGCGGAGCTGGGAGAGGAGAGGGAGAGAGGGAGGGAAGGAGGGAGACTGGAGGGTGAAGGGGAGAGGAGAGGGAGAGATGGAGGGAGACTGGAGGGTGAAGGAGAGAGGAGAGGGAGAAAAGGAAGGAGACTGGAGGGTGAAGGGGAGAGGAGAGCGAGAGATGGAGGGAGACTGGAGGGTGAAGGAGAGAGGAGAGGGAGAGGGGGAGGGAGACTGGAGGGTGAAGGAGAGAGGAGAGAGGAGAGGGAGAGAGACTGGAGGGTGAAGGGGAGAGGAGAGGGAGAGATGGAGGGAGACTGGAGGGTGAAGGAGAGAGGAGAGGGAGAGAGGGAGGGAGACTGGAGGGTGAAGGGGAGAGGAGAGGGAGAAAGGGAGGGAGACTGGAGGGTGAAGGAGAGAGGAGAGCGAGAGATGGAGGGAGACTGGAGGGTGAAGGAGAGAGGAGAGGGAGAAAAGGAGGGAGACTGGAGGGTGAAGGGGAGAGGAGAGGGAGAAAGGGAGGGAGACTGGAGGGTGAAGGAGAGAGGAGAGGGAGAGAGGGAGAGAGACTGGAGGGTGAAGGGGAGAGGAGAGGGAGAAAGGGAAGGAGACTGGGAAGTGAAATGAGGAGATGGGAGAGAGACTGAAAGAGAGAGAAGAGGAGGAGGAAGTAGACAGGTAAGGTGAAGGAAGGAGGAGAGAGGAGATGCAGAGGAAGAAAGGGGGTGAGAGAGCGGATGGGAGGAGTGGAGGTGGACAGGTAAGGGACAGAGAGAGTGAGCAGAAAGAGGGAGGGACAGGGAGGAAGAGAAACAGGTATGAGTAAGAAAGGATGAAGGGAGGGAGAGGAGGGATGGGAAGAGAGGATAGATACAGAGGAGAGAGACAGCTGGAGAGGAGGAGAAGAAGAAAGGGATAGAAAGAGAGGAGGGAGCACCCAGTGAAGGCGATGGGGAGGAGGAGGAGAGAGAGTGAAGGAGAGAGAAAGAGGATAGGAGAAAGGAGAGACAGGGAGTGTGAGGAAAAGAGAAAAGGAAGAGAAGAGAGAGATAAAGGGGGGAGACACACAGGGGATTGGGAGAGACAGAGGGAGAGAGATGTAATGGGGAGGAGGAGAAGAGAGAAAGTTTGATAGGAGAAGGGAAAGAGAGGAGGGGGGCAGAGAGAGAGAGAGAGAGAGAGGAAGAGGAGAGAGATGGAAAGAGGAGAGGCTGACTCAGGGAAACAGCTCTGGGATGTGGAGGATGTGGAGGATGTGGGCTGGTGGGGACATGTGTGTAACCTTGAGAGTCCACAGCCCCTCCCTGGAGAACCACTATGGAGAAAAATGGAGGAAGGCATTATTTATAATTAGTTGTTTTTGCTTTTACTGTTTTGTTAAACCACAAAAGGCGCTGCAGTGGAAACAGACTGATGTGCCCAGACGGGGTGGGCTGTTGTTGGAATTAAAATTAAAATTAGAATTAGAATTAAAATAGAAAGCAACAATCCAAGCTTCATTCAGCTGTTAACCAAACTTTTCTATAGGAGCGTATACGGCTGCAGATTAAACACGATTAGGCTACTATAAAACATAATCGTGGTTGCATCTTAGCAGGATCTAAAACTATACACTACAACTTCACAAATCTGGTGTGATGCGCAGTAGTTTCATTAGCGGAATGCACGCTCTGGAGGGGGAGTGGCTTAGTGCAGAGAGCAAAGAGAGAGGGGGGACTCAAAGCATCAAAATCAAACTTAAACTAATTTTAAACATTTAAATTAATGCGTTGTTTTTGGTGAATATAGCATTTTCAAAACAATAAAAGGTAACACGGTGATCTAAATATGTTTTGTGTTAGCGGTTAATACCCCACAAAAGTGTAATACTCCCTCTTTAAAGATCCCATAGTATGCTTTTTTCTAATCTATGTTATAATGTTGTTTCCTCATCACAAACACACCTGGAGTTGTGTTTTGTTTCATTCATGTTTAACACACAAACCCTGCATATTTAGACTGTGTTCTTCTCTCAAACATAAAACACACAGTTCCACCTTGTGATGTCATGTGGTAACACAGGAAGTGCTCCATACACTTTAACTCGAATCATTTGGATCATTTCGGCCCTGGAACTGCTAGTACCTACTGAACAAAAGGTAAAAGGGAGCTGCTAACTTGAAAACTATCACTGCATGACATCACAAGGTGGAACAGAGCATTTTTAATAAAGGATTACTCAAATATGTGTGAATGAAACCAAACACAACTCCAGAAATGTGTTTTTGAGGATGTAACAGCGTTATAACATGGCTTAAGGCTCACAAGAGTCAATTGTGCGTAATGTAGGATCTTTAAAAATAAGACATATTTCTGTTACTTCACTTGCCGTTTTCTAACTAGTTCCACACAAGTGACCACCGCTAGTCGACTAACTGTCCATCCCCCGTGTCTTCTGTTTATCCAACGCTGGCCACTTTAAACACATCACTTGCAGTTCATTTAGGCAAAGCTTTGTACAATAGAACAAACGCCATGTCCCTGTGGCCCTGTGTGTGTGTGTGTGCTGCTTCTTATTACAGACACACTAATTAGAGGCTCATTAGTGTAATTAATATTCACTGATCCCACTCCCACTAGTCACAACATCAAAATATACACACACACACACACACACACATACACACACACACGGAGCAACAGGGAGCCTCATAGGCAGTGGTTGAATGAGTCGTAAAATTCAGTTAAATATTATTACTGCTTATGTTAATGGCCTTGTACTATTTTTCCCATGTACAGATATATTATATTAGCAGCTCTTGGGGTCAGAATTATTATTATGTCCGCTGCGTGCTGTCTGCATCTAACTGTCAGGAAGTGTGTGTTAGCATGCTAGTTGTTGTTAGTTTTATACAAGCACTTCATGATAATCTTGTCTTCTTTTTAGTTGTTAATTCCTATCAGACAAATTGGTAAAACTTCTACTGCTGCTACTATTACTGCTACTACTGCTACTACTACTACTGAATACAGGCCGTGAATTCATATATTTGGTAGTGTTAATCTTTTTTGTAAAGTCTTTTGTAAAGCAGCTTTAATAAATGGGGTTTGAAAAAAAAAATGTAGTTTGATGGTGGAATATTTGAAATATTCTATTATGTTAAATCCATTTCCCCTGGAGAGAACCAAAATGAATAAAATAATTACTGCACATATTAATTAATGAGAAGATAAAAGGTATCATTTATCACTCCCATCATTCTGGTGTGAAGCTAATAACATAATCTGTAACACAGCGTCCCTGTGTTTTAAAAGTGTAAAAGCTCAAAATACACTCATTTGGAGATTAAATACAAGAATAAAATTGTGTGTTTTTGGGTTGTTCGTCTTAAAATCCTGGTTTGAACCCAATTTTTCCTTGGATAGACTTGGTTCAAGTCCAGGTTTAGTCCAGGTTTAGTCCAGATAAAAACTATGAATAAGTAAATGTTAAAAATTTACTACTACTAGCAATCTTCTCAAATGAGGATAAAAAGTCACCCACAGAGCAGTAGACCTACCGCATGGCTCTCAGTGCAAGTTTGTAGGCGAGCTCAGCGTCGTGAGGTAGGAGCGAGGTGAACAGGTAACGGGCAAATGTGTGCATGGGAACGCTCTCTCTGTGGACGATCTCCCCCAGGCCAGAGTACGGGCCAGCTGCGGACACACAAAGAAAACTATTATTATAATCAACTCATACAAGGAACTAGATATACAGACAGACAGAGAGAAGAAAATGTGTTACAAATGAAATACAAGAAAATATGTGTAACAAAAATACAGCAGCAGTAAAAGGACGCCCATGTCTTGCTAAATAAAGGAATATTCTGAATGAAGTCTCAGGTGAGTCATTGTTGTTAGTTGCTGAAAGAAATTGCATGTGGTTAAAATTAAAGCAACTCTGTGCAACTTTCTGCAAACTTCACCTGCATGATTCCCTGGAAATAAAAATGTTAAAACCATACTTTCCATGGAGATAGATATATTTGCACATACGTGGAATACTGTGGAATATTATAGCAAAAGGAACAACATTTCCAAGGAAACAAGCAGGAGGCCCTGCCCTCCAGGCCAAATAAAGTTATTAGACAGTAAAGAGACATGTTTTTCAGTGCAATGAAAACATAAAATACATATACCATAATATTATTAAATAGTTATGCCAAAAAGTTACACGGTGGGGCTTTAATTTGAGCAGGTTTACATTGTGATGTATTGAATTGTAATTCACCTAGAAGGCCCTCAGCCACCAGATATCGTGGTGTGTGAATAGAGGAAACATGTGAATAGAGGAAACATGTAAAGGAGAATCATGTGAGGACACATGTGGAGCTCTGGGCCCACAGACACAGTGACATCAGCACACATATGGAGCTGTGTGCAGCCCTCTCCAGGCCCTCCCTCTGCTCCTCACTTCCTCTCAGTCTCTGGTGGTTATTTTAAACCCCAGCCGCCTGTGAGTGGTCCACCACATCAGAGCAGAGCGGCCCGGGCCCAAGGGGCCCGCAGAGGCCCTGAGGCCTGGGGCTCCATTAGCTCCAGAGCCAGAGGTGGGTGGTCCTGGTTTGGGTGGGGCTGTGGGCCTGACCCCTCTATGGTTTCCCATAAGCAGAGGAGGCCCGTGGGCACGTAGTCATCACAGTGTGGGGACTGTACATCGTCTGTACAGACTCGATTCATGACGACCTACCTCCCTTATGAGGACAAATATCAGTCCAGATATGAGTTAAAATATGTTAAGGGGATATGGTCCACATATTTGGACAGACTGTAAAGAGAAGGCATCAAATGGAAAGGGAAACTTTTGAGAAGGTTATAATTAATAAAATGTTTTTAACTTTTGAGAAATGTTCTAGAGGAACAGCTGATTTTAAATTGAAATCCCAACGTCACAGTTGTCCAGCTTTAATCATAGATGACTCAAATCTCACGAAGTTGCTCAGAAGTTACGGTAAAGGTTTAAGCACCGGTCTCCAGTGAATGAGTGCCCTCAAAAGCACTGAAACCCCACATGAGGGTGGTGTGTGCTGTGTGTGCCCATGTGTGCCGTGTGCGCTGTGTGTTCCTGTGTGTGCCCGTGTGTGCCTGTGTGCGCTGTGTGTGCCGTGTGTGCTGTGTCCCCGTGTGTGCCGTGTGTCCCGTGTGTGCGCTGTGTGCCGTGTGTCCCGTGTGTGCGCTGTGTGTCCGTGTGTGCCGTGTGCGCTGTGTGTCCGTGTGTGTCCGTGTGTGTCCGTGTGTGTCCGTGTGTGCCGTGTGTGCTGTGTGCGCTGTGTGTCCGTGTGTGCCGTGTGTCCGTGTGTGCCGTGTGTGCGCTGTGTGTCCGTGTGTGTCCGTGTGTGCCGTGTGTGCCGTGTGTGCGCTGTGTGTCCGTGTGTGTCCGTGTGTGCCGTGTGTGCCGTGTGTGCTGTGTGCGTTGTGTGTCTGTGTGTGTCCGTGTGTGCCTGGGTGTCACTGTGTAAAGAGCTCATTTTGGTCGGCCCACGGCAGCTCGGCCTCTGTTTGCACCACAAAATGAAAGGATAATAAACAAGCAGCATAAGCCAATGGGTTTTTCCTCTTCAAAGTGGCACTGTGTGGTTTTGGGGAATGTGCCACCTACAGGCCACAAGGTGAAACCTGCAAACTCAAAACATACATGTGGAGAACATGCACACCGCAGAGCCCCACCCACACCAGGGATCACACCATACTGTAACCCCACACATACTTCAACTTTATAAAAACTATTACACGGAAGAACCACCTAAGACTTCAGTTAGTACATTTCCCATTCATTTTTCTGTACTAGTTCTGAAAATAATTAATATAATTAAATAATATAATTAAACAGTTTCAAAGCTCGTTCAGGGCTAATCAGCAATGTGGTAACTAATGACCACAAGACCAAAAGATTTATTTAAAACCTGTTTCTTATATTTTATGAAATGCCAAGCTACCAAAGTTAAATGAAAAGTTTCAAAATGTTTTTGATCTGAAAACAACTGCTCTGGTTAACCTCCACTGTGCTTTATATTTGAAAGTTTCTAAAAGTCTATGGAAAATGAATGGGAGATTTATTTTCAGGACCACAGCAGGCTCCGAAGTGACTGTTGGGCTCCATATGGATTTTGTTTATATATTAAAATGAGGGCTGTGATGAATCAATTAATCTAGCAACATTTATTTAGTAGGGGGGTTACTATTCTCTCCATTTTGTTTCAAACCAGAGCCAAACGTCATTGTCCAATCAGATCAGTCTATTTCAGTGATGCAGTGAAATGAAGGAGCTCATTGGTCACCCGTCATTTACAAACAAAATTACATTTCTCTCACCTCAGATTAACAGAGTTTAGTGCTTAGTTAAGTGTGTATTCGAGATTCCAGACAGATTTTGAACATGAAATTCCCAAGAATAACTAGTTAGTGACTAATATGTGGACTCAAAACTAAAGTGTAACCAAAAACAAACAGTGAATCAAATCTCTCACCCTCCAACAGAAAGACCGCTTGTTTTCGGAAGATTTTGACCAGGGAGTCGTCCAGTTCCACTTCCTGTAGCTTGGCCAATAGCTGCTCTTCGTTGCGACACACCTTCTCCTGCGCGTACAGCCCGTCAGGCATCACCCGCTGCTGCCCTAAGCCAATCAGAGCCGTCTCCACCGCCAACGCCATGTACGATTCTCCGTCTCCAAGCAACCGCTGCACAGGCAACCGCTGAAGCTCCGCCCTGCTCACAACACTGGAACAGTCTGAGGAAAGAAAACGGGGAGGAAAGTTGAGTTTAGAAGGTCTGGATTGACTTTAAAGACAAAGCATCAAACATTTGAGAGAGTTATAATTAATACAATGTTTTTTCTACTGGTGAGAGTTCTTCTAAAGGTAGGTTTTGAGTGAAGACTGCAATCTCAAGAAGTTTAAAAAGGCCCATATCACACCATTTTCTGATCTATGTTATAATGTTTCCTCATCAAAGACAAACCTGGAGTTGTGTTTTGTTTCATTCACACGTTTAACACAAAAACCCTCCATATTTAGGCGGAGTTCTTCTCTCAAACTAACTAAAACACTCCGTACACCTTTACGAGAATCATTTGGATGCTTTCTCTTAAAAGCAAGAGAGAAACGTTTAATGCCATACCGTGGAACATTCCAGGCAAAACCAAGGGGAAGTAGTAGTATTGTTTTTTTTCTAATTTGTGCTTATATCATGTTGCAAAAGTGAAAAAACTGGAATGCTGCGTGCTGTCTGTATCAGAGGCCTACAACTTAATAAGTGTGAAAAATCATAATGTTGGTTGTATGGGTAGGTTTGTGGGAGAAACAAATAAACAGACAGTTGAAACTTAACTACGGCAGTGCTCGGGGCGTGTTTGTTTCCTGGAGTTGTGCATCAATTTGCCCCTTGGGGATAATAATGAATCCCTGACCCTAACTACCCCCTCTGTCATGGTTTGAAAGTAAGGAAGGTTAGGGTATACTTTATAGTCCCAATTGGGTCATTTGTCCTCTGCATTTGATCCATCCTTCAATACCGTTGGGAGCATCCGTCAGGAGCAGGAAGCTAGGTGTGGTCAGGACTGCTAAACTAAAGGATTAGCTTAATGTTTATATAATGTTCTGGGTTGATAGAAAATGGTGTATCAATACTCAATATCAATATTACCAATAAAGCTCCATTTTTGACACAAAATTGTCTCCCGTGAGCTTTGGCCATGTTATAATGTTGTTGCCTCATCAAAAACATATCTGCAATGAAGTTTTGTTTCATTCACACATGCTCTGTTCCACCTTGTGATGTCACAAAGTGGTAGTTTTCAAGTTAACAGCTTTTACCTTATACTTTTTTGTTCAGAAGAGAATGGCAATTCCAGGGCTGAAATGATCCAAATGATTGTAGTGTGTATTGAGTTTACACATGTGTTAAAAATGTGTAAATGAAACAAAACACAACTCCAGGTTTGATCAGAAAATAGTGTAATATGGGCCCTTTAAACAAAGACTTTCTCAGATATTGATATTTGAATGAGTATCTAGTTTCAATATCAGTTTCAGTATTGATTTGTATCTGAGTAGATTTTCTTGACAATCGTAAAAGGAGTTCACAGTAGTCGGAGGAAACTCACCCAGACACAGGGAGAACATGCAAAAAATAAACAAATAAGTACATTTTGAAAAAGCTCCATCATGCCCTGACTTTTTATTTTGTTTTGTTACCAGGGACCTTCCTGCTGTCGTCCACCATGTTGAATGAATACTTGACCTTTATAATAATAATGCGAAAAACCTGTAATTTTTGTAAATTTTCATCAGAATTTAAAAGGCCCATATTACACTATTTTCTGATTTATGTTATAATGTTGTTTCCTCATCAAAAACATACCTGGAGTGGTGTTTTGTTTCATTCGAGCATGTTTAACACACAGACTCTGTATATTTAAACTGGCTTCTTCTCTCTTCCACCTTGTGATGTCATGTGGTAATACAGGAAGTGTTCCACTGTGTTTTTAAACCCCATGTACCCCATCACTAAAATCATTTTGATAATTGCAGCTCTAGAATTGCCAATCTCTACTGAAGTAAAAGTAAAAAAGCAGCTGTTTATTTGAAAACTAGCGCTTCATGTCATTATAATATAATACAGTTAATTATATATAATAGTTTGCGTAATATAGAACCTTTAAACTACCAACAAAAAACATGCCATTGTCCTTTGTTTAGACTTTATATTACCTCTTGTTGAAAAGCTAAGTTTCAGTCCCACATTGGAGACCAGAATAGAGAAACCCGCCCAAAGTAAAGATCAACACCTCTGGAACATTCCCCGGTCTAAGCTGTTACCTCAGAGGAGAGGCTATTTCTGTGAGCAGAGGAGCCAATGAGGCTTGAGCAGAAGCAGTGTGGGAGAACGGCGTTTAAAATGGAAGAGATAAGACAAGGTGAATATGGAATGAACCCAACTTTCCTCCGCTGTCTGCATTGCAACTATGTCAAGACTAAGAACTATGCCAACACAATTCAAAGTCATATTATAATGTGAAATGAGTCATTGGCCAAAGAATAAAACCTGTATAATCTGATTTATACAGAAAAGGACCTTTGTAGCACAGTCCAGGAATAACTTTGTTGCCATAGAAAAAGGTTTGGTTTTAAGGGGAATGCGGTAGCCGTGCGCCAAATGGATTAAATTTTAAGTAAAAAACACAACTAAACCTGGGATGCCTTTAAATACCTAGAATGATGGAAAATTAGGACAGTTTCCATAGCAATTAACAATTTAAAACAATATATCCTATCTTGTGAATGGGGAAAAGTGCTCAAAATGTTGAAACCCATGAATACTGAGGACATGTCACATTGTAGTTTTTAGGGTTTATTTCAAACTGAATTCAGTCTTTGGATCTGGCAACCCAAAAGTGGAGAGCTCATTCTGATTTCTGACTGGATGATTGAACTGAGAACCAAAACAAAACATAAAAATATCATGTCATGCTTTGTCAATTGTAACTACATCATCATTACAATCCATTTTTGAGTTCAACATGCTAACTTTATATCTGAGAACACAGATAAGTAATGTCTATGAACTGTAAAGATACATTTTGCTGTAATCCTGTTTAGTCCAGGCCTAGTCCAGGTTTAGTTCTGGATTTTGTCCCCGTTAAGTCCATATTTTGATGTGGTTTGGTTGTGTGAAAGTGAAAACATGCTTTTAAATTAAAAGATGTGTTACATTTGATGTTGAAGCTTGTTAATACTTTGAACTTTCAGAGCACTCTTCTCTTTTAAAGTTCATTTTTATAATGGTTATTTGTGTTTTCATTTGGCGTTCTGTGATTTGCATGTCTTTCTTATTCTGTAAAGCACCTTGAATTACTTTGTGTACTATTTAACAGATTTAAAGTTTATGAATTGTACAGATAAATTGTACATATGCGACTCTTAAAGTTTGTTCTCACAGGCTGTTATAAGTTTGAACAATGCATTTTTATTTTTTTCCAACGTGTTTTTTTTTTTTTTTTTTACTACAAATGGGAATAAAATATTTTTTTTTTTTTTTTTTTTTTTTTTTTTTCAATTTTGAAATTAAGCCAACTAAACAAAAACCCTCCCACACCCCACCCCTCTCCACGCTAAACACAAATGAAAATAAACTAACCTCACCTAGTTTTAATATTCAGTCTGTACGGTGGGTTTACCTGAGAGGTCTAAGCAGGTGGTAGCGCCCTCCTCTCCCCCTCGCCCCGACTCAGTGAGGGTGCTGAACAGGGTCCCGATGGGGTCCAGCGGGTGGCCCACCCAGCCCTCCATGTTGGTGATCGAAGTGTGGCCCTTTTGAAGCAGCTCTACAACAAGACAAGAAAGTAATATTCATTTACAGAGTTTTTCAAAAAATGAATACAAAAAGCATGAATTCAAACAGTATTCACAAAGAGGACTAACACCAGTAAAGTGCAGAAATTATTTTCAATTTGATGACTAATAAAATTGCCATTGTCACATTTTCAAAAGCTAGTTTCATTTGTTGTGCATATAATTACCATAATTTTAGAAGCTGATATTTTGTATTTATTTAACTCATTGGTTAATTTCTTGTAGACTGCATTTTTACTACAAATATTTAGTAACATAAACTCTAAAAGGTGGTGATGAAAATAAACAGCACTATAAAGATAATCATACGTGTGGACATATACAGCGCAAACACACTTTATACAAATTGGGGTATGTTCACACTTTATTGATCCACAAAGGACAGTTTTTGGACACACAAGCTCACACATTACAACATAATATGATAACAAAGAGCAACAAACATAAATTAAATAATAATTTCAAAATAATCAGCAAGACTCCTGATGTAGACATGGTTTAGTCCTGATCTAGTCCTGGTTTAGTTCCGGGGTTTGTCCCACTGAAGTCCAAATATTGATGTGGTTCGTGTCTAAGTGAGAACACACCCTTAGTTTAAAAGATGTGTTTCATTTGATATATGACATTGCTAATACTTTGAACTTCAGAGCACACTCGTTTCTTTTATAGTGTTATTTGTATTGTGATTTGTATGTTTTTCTTATTCTGTGAACCACTTTCTCTGTACACATTTTGCTGTACAAATAAACCTTACTTTGCCTTGCCACAGTACAAGTAAAACCCTGGTACCGTAAACAGTAGCTTCACTGGAGTCTCACCTTTCTTGTGTCGTCGGAAGTGATCGAGCTGCCTCTGCTGTTGTCTCCGCAGCGTGTTGACGACGGCGATGGCGAGACGCAGCGCCTCCCGGGGGTAACCGTGGGAACGCAGGGCATCCACTCGGGCACAGGCCGTGGGCACATGCTCTGCACAAACAGCAGACGCAAGCATAAAGCAATGGAAACTCTGCATCCCCTCCACACTTTTAAGCAACCACCTTTACGAATATTAGATAGATAATTGTTCTTAGTTATTTAAAATATTGATCTTTACAAAATATTAACTATTAAAGGTCCAATGTGTAACTTTTCTGATGGAGGGTGTACCCAGCTGCTTGTCTCCATGGAGATGTTATTGCTTTGTCTGGAATGTCCACAATATGGCATTAAACTTATCATACATTTATCATTTATTTCAATACAGATGTTTTTATTGTTCATATACATTCCTGTTCTTTATGAGCAGGGCTGCCTCTACACAGATCTGACTCGTAATTTACCAGGTCACGTCACCCATTTGTCTCCATGAAGATGCTATTGTTTTTATGGCATTAAACTTATCTAATATTTATAATTTTTTTCACTACAGATATTTTTATTGCTCAAACACATAAAAAAAATGCCTTCTCTCTGTGACCAGGGCTGCCTCTCCACAGACCTGACTTGTAATTTGGCTTGGTGACGTCACTTACTCGTCTCAAGTTTGGTAAAGCAATAATATCTCCATGGAAACAGCAGAAGCAGGTGACAGACCATCCAATAGAAAAGTTAGGTGTATACTTTCATAGGCTAAAATATTACACAAAAACGATGTAAAAATACAGTATTTAAGGGCCCATATCACCACTATCCCTTCAAACCTTACCGTGCCACAGAGGCCAGCCGCGTGCGTCGAACAGCGAGCCCTCCTGGTTGTCGTGGTAACAGTAGTTAGCGTACAGGTCGCTGGCGATGATGTGCTGAAGATGGCGGTCCTGCCAGTGGAGGTCGCAGGCTTCGATGGCCCGGGTGAATACAGTCCGGTGGGAGCGCATCTCTGGGGCACACAGCAGTTCAATGTGAGATACAGAGGTAAGTGGATTAAGGGGATTATCAGTGACTCAGGAGACCGACAATTAGAGAAGAATTAAGCAGGATCATCCGCAGGTCTAAAAAGGACTTATTTAACAGGTGTTTGGCAGGAAAGCACAGGTGAGCAATAACAACTGGAGAAGGGTTTAAACATTATATTACAACAACAAAAAAAATGCATATTAATGGTGCTCTATGTAACTTTTTGGTTGGAGGGTCACCTCGTTGTTTCGCTGGATACGTCATTGCTCTGCCTGGAATGTCCCACAGTATGACATTAAACAGCTCTACCTTAAATTTATGAAATTACAGATGGTTTTATAGCTCAAAAATACCTAGAAAAACAGACATTCTGACTGTGTCCACAGATCTGACCTGTGACTTGGTCTGGGGTTTTGTCTCCATGATGATAGAAAGGTTTAATGCCATACTGTGAAACATTCCAGACAAATCAATAACATCTCCATGGAGAGAAGCATTTGGCGGACCCTCCACCAGAAAAGTTACACAATGCACCTTTAACAATATACATTTTACCTAACGCTGATCTCCGTTAAGTATTAGGGACGCACTGATCTGATACAGGTATCGGATATCAGCGCCAATACTGAAAAATTGGCTGGATCGGATATCGGCTTCCAAATATCGGTTCAGTTGATATCGTAGTCCTGATCCAATAAGACTGTACTGGTCATAGTTGGCCCAGAAACTCTCAGAATGTTTGAAGTTTTATTTACACAAATGTGTCCTGTAGTTACTTAAATAACAGCTACATAACACATTTGGTTCAGTTTTGTCTTATTTTAGTTTAGTTTTAAAGAAATAAATGTTGATATTGTGTATGGGCGGATACTTAAAGCTATACTATCTATTAAACAGGTAAAAGACAAATAATAAATCAGTTTTATTTTCTGACTTGAAGAAAACACCTTTACTTAATAAAGAAATAATTTGAACGTAAAATATTACATCTTGGTGCTTGACATGTCCAAATGCGTCTCTCTCAGTCGTCTTAATTTCACAGTTAGCGGGAGCTGAAATCATTTTCTACACTTGAGGTCTTTAGTGAGGCTTTCCAGTGTTTTTATACCTTTTCAGAACGCGTTGTTTTTGCCCATTAACATCACAAATTATCATAAACAAACATAACATCATCTTGGACATTGGCAGCATTTAATTCCACAGGAGAGGAGCTGCCAAACTCTCTTTTCAAAGATTTTCCACTAAAATGATCTGAAATACATGAACCACCTCTGAACGGACATCACAGCATTCTATAGGCTTATAAAGTGTAATGTAGGTTACAGAATGAGATGTCATACTCTCACATGGGGTCAATATAAGGCCCTATTTTCTCTATCAGTTATACTAGATATTAGTATTAAATATCTAAGAAGAATCATTTCTGTTATTGCCTGTGATCTCAGCATGCGACCGAACATCTACCACATTAACCGCATTAATTTTATTCGCCCCTCATTTCAGTTGAATATTATATGGACATTACAGCACAGGATTACATGGCGTTTAATTAAGGAACGCAACTAGGCCCATAAACTTGCAATATTTTATAGAATGGTGTGATGTCTTCTAATGCAGTTTTATTTGTATTATATTAAAAAGCTTAAATTAAATATTATCATTCTATTTAATAATGTGATATATTCTGAACAACTGGCTGCAAAGGAAAGGGGCCCGTGAACATACTAATACAGGCATACTCTGCATATTGATAACTTATTGATAATGTGACCCCATTTTAATTAAATATTATACAAGGTCTATTGATTGTTGTGTTGTTACGTGAAGCAGTACACATGGGCCCGCATCTGCACTTGTGGGAATAAAACACGTTACGGACAGCTGTACAAAGTTGTCAATCACTGACCTTGGTTGCCATGGGCACCCTGAGGCAGTGAGTGGGTGAGGTTGGGCAGATCGTTGCCGTGGTTACCGTCCTCCCAGGGGCACACGTCCACGCTGTTCCATCTGCGCAGCTGCCGCAGCCACGAGCTCTTCTGCTCCGGTTTACAGTGAGGGTTCAGCACGATGCACATCCACAGGGCCCCTACACCAACACAAACAAACAATATTTAAACCAGGGCAGTAGACACGGGGGCAAAAGGGTCTGTTGTTCCCCAGAATTTGACCCTCTTCCTATTAATTTATATTAGAGGGGGGCCCATGTGAGGCTTCCTGCCCAAGGTCCTCAAATTTCTGTCGACGGGCCTGATTAAAACTATTATTTACACTCCAAAAACTAAAATCTAGCCAAGTTAAGATGACTTGAATTAAGAAAGTTTAATCATGATTTGAGTAAATTTCACTTGACAAGTAAAATGATCTACCAAAGGAACAAGAATTTTTGTACTTAAAATATGAAAATACATCTTGCTACACTTAAGAAAAACAACTCTTTGCACAAAATAACAAAACTAAATCTAATGTTGCTTGGATTAAAAACACACTTATTCCACTGGTCGATTATTTTACTTGTCAAGTTGAATCTACTCAAAGTAACATTTTTAACTTAACCTAGATATTACTTTTTGCTGTGTATATGAATATAGAAAGTATACAACACATCAGGGAGTGTCTTCAAAACTCATACACAGAGTTACCCACACCACCACAGTTTTAATTCCTTTTTTACACAATACAACTTTTCCAGCGGAGGGTCTGCCACATGTGTCCATAGAGATGTTAATGCTTTTCCCAGAATGTTCCACAAAATGGCATTAAACCTTGGTAGCAAAAAGAAAAAAATAATTCTAATTGTAAAGCGGACAAAAGTTGACATGTGGCTGCTTCAGTTCTGGTCACATTGGTGGTGGATACTGCCTTATACCTGTGTAAACGGAGGAGCTAACTACACTGAAACTAGTACACATACAGTATTTGTTTACAGTTTCTGCTTAGTGTGTACTGTGCCTGAGTCATATTAGCATAATCGTTCAGGCCCCTATTAACATTCTGGCTATCACTATTGTTTTCCTTGACGCTTGGAAACTTCACCCTAACAAACTTTTGTCCAGCTGACAGAATTGAATTTGTCTTTTGCTACGGACCCCAAAACCTAAATCTATTTTGCCTTAATTTCGTTACCGGTGTTTTGAATGCTAAAAATAAACTGAAGTACATTCTTGCTGGGAGCTGGTCGCCTCAAACACAGATCAGACTTCTAATTTAGCCTGGTGGTGGTACCCGCTAGTCTCCATGGAGAAGTGTAATCCCACATCATGGAACATTACAGGAAAATTTAAATGTTAAGTTTCCTATTTAAAGGTGCACTGTGAAATTTTTCTGGTGGAGGGTCTGTCATCTGATTTTTTTTTCATGGAGATGTCATTGCTTTGCCTGAAATGTTCCACAGTAGCATTAAACGCATATATCCTGCATTTATTCAGTTACAGGTGTTTTTATTGCTTAAAAAACACAGGCAGGGTCGCCTCTCCACAGATCTGACATGTACCTTGGCATGGTGGTATCACTTTTTGGTCTCCATGGAATTAGATTTGTTTAATGCAATACTGTGAAACATTCTGAACAAACTTAAACTTAGACTTAGACAAACTTTACTGATCCACAAGGGAAATTATTTGGATACAGTAGCTCACACATCACAATATAATATAATAACAGCAACAATAAAAGCAACAACAACTCCATGGAGACGAGGAGGTAACGGACCCTCCACCAGAAAAGTTACACAGTGCACCTTTAATGTTGCATGGCTCTTGTCTCAACTTTTCCCTCTTTTAGTTAAGGTTTCATTAGTCGAAAAAACATTGCTTAAATACTTTTAGTCATAGTTTTAGTCAGATCTAATTACTTTTCATTAAATTTAAATTGGTTTTAGACTGAAAAATACTTTCTGGAAAACATTCAAGATTTAAAATTAAAAATATAAATCATTCTTGCCTCTTCAGATGGCCTTAATTTCCACTGTAGTTAAGTTAAATGAGATATTTCCCCTGATCCCAAAACAAGCTAAACCTTTGGCATTTTTGACTTTGTTTTGTGGTTAATACTCGGCCTCTCCACCCCCCAAAAAAACACACAAAGTTCACTGATTTCCCTGTTAACACAATAAACTAAATTATGAAATTATTTTCTCACAATATCTTCAAAAATTTGTGCAAATTTTCAACCCTAAAGATGTGATGTTGTCAGTTAAAAAGACTTTAAAGGTGTAATGTGCAACTTTTTGGATGGAGAGTTCGCCACTTATTTTAAGATGTGATAGCTTTGTCCACAATGTTCCACAGTATGGCATTAAAGTCATTTATCTCTTGCACTGATTCAATTACAGGTGTTTTTTTACTCAGAAATACCTTGAAAAACATCTGTACTGTGAGTGAGAGCTCGCTTCTCCACAGATCTGACCTGTAACTTGGCCTGGTTGTGTCACATATTTATGGAAATAGATGAATTTAATGCCATGCTGTGGGATGAAGACAAGCAGAAACGTGCACCTTTAAGTAATTGGATTAAAATGACAAGTTTGTGGAGCCATTCCCTAACAAATAATAAGATGCAACATTTCTGTATTGTAAGTAACTCTCCCATAGAGTGACATAAGCCCCCGCCCTCCATCTGAAATTATAACATCATCAAATTTTCAAACGTGAATGCAACCTAATGTTTTCTTTTTTTTTTTCTTTTTCTTCTTTTTTTGTTTATCAGTCTTATTATTCTCTTGCCTGACCTGCCAGTCCCTTCTACATTCAGTCTGAATCCAGAAGATTGGACCATAGAGCATGAAAAAGCTCCGTCCAAGCTGCCAGTTTGTATCACTTGTCTCAAAAGCGGAAGACATTTCCTCTCCAAAATTCTCACAACATTCAGAACAAAATATATAGCTTCTTCTACCTGAGATAAGTAACAGTTTGGGGCTTCAAAAAATAAAAATCTGCGATGGGTCTCAGTCCTTTATGTTGTTTTTTTTCTCCTTTTTTATGTATAAGCAACCATGTGTGTTTTTTAATGCAAACTGACCCATGCCTCTCTCTGATTGGTTACTCCGCCTGTCAATCACACCCTCGGAAATCCTTCAGATCCTCGTCTTTGGCAAGTTTTGTGAAAGCGTTTGGTTCTGGCTGGTGAGGTAAATGATTTGCTGTTATGATTCACCATATATACCCAGCTCTACCTGCTTTTCCCCTCGGAGTAAAGCAATGACATAAGCAGCTCTGAGTCACATAATGTAGATGGGCTCTTTCCTTTGAGATTTGACTAAGTCCTAAATACAGTTCTCTAGCGAATATTGGCGCTGGAGGCCTGATAGATTCACAGCACTTTCGTATGCGGCGGCCATCTTGCACTAGAAAACCAGACTATGAAACAGAGGAGCTAACTAGTCCCGGGGCTACGCTGACTGCACACACATCATTTTGGAGTAAATTGGAACAAACAGAATATGAAAAGTGCTTTGGTCTCCGGGGAAGAGAGGGAGCGATGAGGGATTTCTGCCTTCAAGACTGTTGGAGATGTGTAAATTCAGTACAGAGCTTAGTCATTCATGGTTCATGTAGGACGAGAGACGTTTGTGTGCACAAGTTAATGGAGGAATCATGGTTTTTGTATGGAGTTTAGAAGTAAACCATCAACAATACAAGATCTCACTGGAAAAGACTGTGATTAGGTGATATTGTCCCGATCATAATATTGTCATGGTTGATGTTTAAAGAGTACGTACTACGCAATTTTCTGATCTATGTTATAATGTTGTTTCCTCGTCACAAACAGACCTGGAGTTGTGTTTTGTTGACACATGTTTAAAGGTGTATTGTGTAACTTTTCTGGTGGACGGTCTGCTTTTCTCCATGGAGACATTATTGCTTTGTCTGGAATCTTTCACAGTAGGGTGTTAAACCTTTCTATCTTCACGGAGACTATATCAGACCAAGTTACAGGCCAGATCTGTGGAAAGGCAGTCAGAATGCCTGTTTTTCTATGTATTTTTGAGCTATAAACCCACCTGTAACTGAATAAATGTAAGGTAGATCTGTTTAATGTCATACTGTGGAACATTCCAGGCAGAGCAGTGACATATCCATAGAAACAAGCCGGTGACGGACCCCCAACCAAAAAGTTACACAGTGCAACACACAAACCCTGCATATTTAGGCTGAGTTCTTCTCACAACTCGACTCTCTTGACTTCACTACAATTTGGATAATTTCAGCCGTGGAATTGCCAATCTAAAGCAGGTAAAAGGTAGCTGCCACGTCATGACATCACAAGGTGGAATAGAGCATTTTGACCTGATGACCTGACCTAAATGAATGAATAATAAAGTGTTACTCAAACATGTGGGAATGAAACAAAACACAACTCCAGGTATGTTTTTAATGAGCTAGTAACATTATAACAAGAGTCAAAATTGCATAATATAGACCTTAAAGAATTGCACAGGAAATGAATAGACTGTAAAAATAAGTGCAGAAATCACAATTTTTATTTTAATTATTTATTTTTAATCTATGCATCTATGAAACACATCCAAGAAACCTTTATGTATCACAGTTTTATGGCACTATAACGTAATTCCTTATCGATACAATATAGTATGTGCACTCGGTATTCAATTGATCGTCAAGATTACCTAGTTGAAGGATTATCTGCTTGAGTTTTGCCTGTTGTTGTGTTAGTCCACTTCATTATACAGTTTATGGTCCTAAGAGAGTGTGAAGTCACCCACACTGTTTGGCTCCTTCACAATACAAAGTGAACTGCAGCCAGAGTCAATGGATCCGGAAGCGCGCCCATGCTCACTTCCTATTTGAATGCATATTTCATAGCTATGTCTACAGTCTATGCTTTGGACCAATTTTACTGACCATGAAACATTACACTGCTGTTAGTCTTTTAGCCAGCCAAAAAAACAAAAAAACTTCACCAAAATAAAGAGAGCATTCCCACGTCTGCTCTTACACCTCGAAGCCTTTTCCTCCTGAAACTTTAATGCTCTGAAACAACCGACAAACAAGTTAGGCTGTGACATTAAATATGCATCGTCCTCTGGTCTGAAGCACCCGCGGTATCGCTCCGAACAGCTAACTCCATGTTCGGCTCATTTGTTTACATGTGTTTAGCTGTGTGCGTGCCCTACTTTACTGCATCTGAACAGGCTTCTCAGAGCACAGTACAACCTGAACGCCATGAGGAGGAACTATTCAGTATACGACTAGTTTGGGTAACGAGGAATATAAGACTGTACATTAATCGTAATCTAATCGAAATGAGAATATGAGGCTGACACGCAGGCTGAAAACAGAATATTGATATAATATTGATGAAATATGGATAAACTTTCTTAGACGTTTTGACGGGACTGGACTTGACTGTTAATTTAGTGTATTATTATTCTTATTTATTTGTATGTTTTTTATTTTATGTGTGTAATATGTGTGACATGTTGGGCTGTGGAGAGAGGGACAAGGTGTGGGAGTTTTTTTTTTTTTTTTTTTTTTTTTTTTTAATTCTCAAAAATGAAAAAGTAAAATAATATATAAAAATATCCTGTCTGTGATTCTTCGTTTGACTTTATATCTGTTCATATTTCAGTCTTATAAATCGTAAGCCAGGAGGGAGAGGAGGCAGAGTTGGATAAGTGAGATAGACAAAAAGAGGAGATGAGAGAGAAAGAGGGGGGGCAATAGAGAAAGAGAGAGAACTGAGATGCAGATGGAAAAGAGGGAGAGAGAGAAAGGGAGAAAGGGGGGACAGAAGAAAATGAGGAAGAGGAGCAGAGAGAGGAGGGGAAGAGAGAGAGATATATACAAAAAGAGAGAAAGAGACTGAGAAGAGAGACAAAAGAGGGGTAGCAAGAATAGCGGTCTCAAACACAAAAAGAGAGCGAAAGGAAGACAAGAGAGTCGAGACAAAATTGGTGGTGAATGACAGACAAAAAAGGAGAGAGGCGAATATGAGAGAGAGAGAGAGAAAGAGAGAGAAAAGTACAAAATAAGCCGGAGAGGAGCATGGAGAGGAGCCTAGAGAGAAGAAAGAGAAGAAAGACTGGTTACATAAAAATAGTGAGACAAAAGATGGAGAGAGGACAGAGGGAGGAAAAAACAGACAAAGGAGAGAGAGAGACTGAAAGAGAGAGAGAAGAGGGAGAGAGAGAAAGGGAGAAGGAGGGGGGGCAGAAGAAAATGAGGAAGAGGAGCAGAGAGAGGAGGCGGAGAGAGAGATACAGAGAGACTGAGAAGAGAGACAAAAGAGGGACAGCAAGAATAGCGGTCTCAAACACAAAGAGAGAAAAAGGAAGACAAGAGAGTCGAGACAAAATTGGTGGTGAATGACAGACAAAAAAGGAGAGAGGCAAATATGAGAGAGAGAGAGAGAGAGAGAGAGAGAGAGAGAGAGAGAGAGAGAGAGAGAGAGAGAGAGAGTGAGAGAGAGAGAAAAGTACAAAATAAGCCGGAGAGGAGCATGGAGAGGAGCCTAGAGAGAAGAGAGAGAAGAAAGACTGGCCAAATAAAAATAGGGAGACAAAAGATGGAGAGAGGACAGAGAGGGAGGAAAGAATAGACAAAGGAGAGAGAGGGAAAGAGAGAGAGAAGAGGGAGAGAGAGCGTGTGAATAGAGGGGGAGAGTAGCCCAGAGGCGGCGTTCAGCACACATCAGGGTAGTGATAAGGACTCGGCAAGAAAAGGGTTTGAAGTGCGGACTTCAAAGCCGAGCGCGCCGTACACCCCTCCACCCCTCCTCTAGCTCTCCCCCTCTCTCCTCCACCTTCCCAAAAAAGAACGAGTGATGGAAACAGATGAGATCACTGTCCTCACAAAGTGCAAGAGACCAAAGGAAGCGGAGGAAAAAAATTACAAAAATCATCAACAACTGTAAAGAACAAAGGAGACAAGCCGGCGCTGTGATGGCGGGGCAGGTTCTGAGGGAGAGACAGGAGAGGACTGCTGTAACTACAACTCCACTGTCAGAAAGAAGTGCGCTTTATCAGACAGGGACAGGACCACTGTGACGTGTGGAGAAATGTGGAGTCGCTGTAGACTTTTATTTCTTCTAGTTCAGGAAAACGCATTTTACTCCAGGCTAGGGTTGTCAGAAGTATAGAAAATCAGATACTAAAACTGGTATCAAAACTAGATACTCATTTGAGCAGGTATTGATACTGAAAAAGTCACATTGAAAATTCTATTGCCTAAATACAGTGTGATTTTTATTATCGTGGTATCAAAATCAGTATTGATTATCAATTCTATTCTGAAATCGAGTTTGAAATCTTTATATGATTTTATATGAATATGAGTATCAGTGGCCAGGTTTGTATGCACACCAAAATCTGGTTATTATATCTGATTTATGGAGCTTAAAGATAAATTTAAATGACATGTAAACAGCAAAATCTGGTGGGGACCATGATCAGAAAGAAATGAGGTGATTTTGCTCTTAACGTGTCATTTTAAAAGTCTTAGAACTCCAAAAATCTCTTCATAATCAGATTTTGAGCGTGCATGTAACCATATACCGCTGTACTGTATTATATATGCAGCTATTTGAGAACAAAAATTAGACTGCATGATTATCACTTTTAATATTTTACATTTTATTGGATGAGAACCATAAGGAAGCAGCTGCCAAGGACAGGCAATATGATCCAGTAAGAGAGGTTATTGGATGAGAGGCCTGCGATTATGAGCATCAGAGCTGGAGAAGGGATTTCGAGCAGTTGATTCTGAGACATGTTCTTCAGTCAACTTCAGCGATTCAAAATTTTTGCGGTCTAAAAAATTTGAAAAACAGAACTATTTCATTTAAATTTGTTGCAGTTGTCCAATCTTATTCCCACACATTCGTAGAGTCACAACTATTCACTCCGATGAGTTTATAAACGCCTTTTACAGAGCTGAGTTACAGTCACGCTAATGCTAACAGTGCACCAGCCTTACTTCCTGGTTCGCAGATGATAAAAACACTTTATAATTAGATACAGACAGCACTCGGCAGTCTCATTTTGAATATATCCATACAGGGTAAGACACATTGAACTTTCTATTAAAACTCTTGAAGAAAACCCTCATTATAGCACTGAGAATGGGTCAAATGCAGGAAGAGTAAAGTCTAAAAAAATACATTTACTGTAAACTTGAGCAAACCTACTGAAATCTAGCGTCTGTAGATTCATTTCCGTTTGTACTTTGAGCGAAAGATCGAAGTTCTAAAACAATAGGAGACATTTTCACAGGCTGTTCTGCTCGTATTTGCTGAGGGTGCCAGTGTTGGTGGAGGGACTGTAATCCAAATATTAGTGGGGCCATAATATTTGTGGTTGTGATGAGGCGTGATGTGCAGAGAATCACAAAGACACTGTCACATTCACTGAGACTGTGAACACGGAGCTCTGCCAAGAAGACAAGGACCCAGTGTGCGTACCTCCGCCTGGCAATGCACGGGTAAAACAATTTATTATAGTATTAAAGGTACAATATTTAAAGGGCTCATATTACGCTATTATATTTAATGTTTCCTCATCACAAACATACCTGGACTTGTGTTTTGTTTCATTCACACATGTTTAACACACAAACCCTGCATATTTGTGTTCTTCTCTCAAACAGAAAACACTCATGTGGTAACACAGGCAGTGCAGACTGTGCTTTTAAACTCCGTGCACCTTCACTAGATTGATTTGGATGATTTCAGAACTGGAATTACCAGTCTCTACAGAACAAAATGTAAAGGGTAGCTCTTAACAGACTAATAATAAAGGATTGCTCAAACATGTGTGAATGAAACAAAACACAACTCCAAGTATGTTTTTGAGGAGGTTTAAAGCTCACAAGAGTCAATTTTGTGTAATACAGAATCTTTAATAGCTAGTAAAAGTTGATTTTACATAATATTGTCCCTTTTAAAAGCCCCCTCTTTTCTCCTCCGTGGTAGTGTGTTCACTGAAAGACTCACCCAGCTCGTCCCACAGCTGCCTGTACTTGTCGGTCATGGTGGTGCCCTGCTGCCTCCACAGAGCCAGTCTGGGGTCAGCCATGAACTGCTCTGTGATCAGTGTTAACATCCGCGCGCCGTTTGAGTCTCGCATCTTCAACATCTCCCTCACCTGCAAGGGACCAGACAGGAGCAGACAGGTGCAATGAGACAGGTGTAAAGAGACAGGAGTAATGAGACAGGGGCCACGAGATAGAGGCAATGAGACAAGTGCAATGAAACCAGTGCGATGAGATAGAAACATTGACACAGAGGCATTGAGAAAGGAAAATAAGGCAGGAGCAATGAGACAGGAGCAATGAGACAGGTGCAATGAGACAGGGGCAACAAGAAAGGTGCAACAAGTCCGGGGCAATGAGACACGTGCAACATGACCGGGACAATGAGGCAAGAGCAACGAGACAAGGGCATCATAACAGGGGTAACAAGAAAGGTGCAACAAGACAGGGGCAATGAGACAGGGGCAATAGGAAAGATGCAAAAGACAGGTGCAATTAGAGCACTGCGACAGGTGGAACAAGACAGGGACAATGAGACAGGTGCTACAAGACAGGTGCCGTGACACTGACTGTAAATGTTTAATAAAATATAAATTAGTCTATATACTCCTTTCTTGGTACTCCTTTTCGTTTATACTTTTAAAATTAATATTTCTTTTTAATTGAACTTCTTTAGCTTCTATAATTCACTCTTCTTCATTCAAGTCAATTTAACTTATTTCATATCAGTTTTTAAGTTTGACTACTGCAAAACAATTTTATGCACACAAGCCTTTGATATTGACACAGACTGGTTAAAGTTCTAAAACATGAAAACACCAAAGTTTAAATTAAAATTAAACTATGCTTTTAATCATATGAAGCCACATTTTTAGCCTTAAGTGCTGTATACATTGTGTTAAACTGGCTGTGGGTGGATTAGCTGTGCTTGTTAACGTACACAGTTTGTATGTGGGAGTGTGTGGGACTATGGAAGAACACAGCGCATGATAATGGCCTTCACTTGGACTTTCATTTTTCATGTAGCAAGCAACACATTAGTGTTAGCCAGACTCTGACATCACAGACCAGGCCACACTGACAATTACACCTCTCCTCAGACTGCAGCAGCGGGTACAGACTACAGAGTACAGACTACAGAGTACAGACTATAAAGTACAGACTACAGAGTACAGATTACAGACTACAGACTATAGAGTACAGACTACAGAGTACAGACTACATACTACAGAGTACAGACTACAGAGTACAGACTACATACTACAGAGTACAGACTACAGAGTACAGACTACAGAGTACAGACTACAGAGTACAGATTACAGACTACAGACTATAGAGTACAGACTACAGAGTACAGACTACATAGTACAGACTACAGACTATGGAGTACAGAGTACAGACTACAGAGTACAGACTACAGAATACAGATTTCTGTTCCCTTACTTCTCTGCTGTAATTAACAAGTTTGTGGAAAATATAGTGACTACTAATTTTAGAATTGATAAAGAAGAGCAAAGAAGACAATTTAAATCTTATATTGACTATCTACTTATAAGGTCTACTATGCAGTTTTTTATTTATCTTGCATTTATTCAATCATAGTTGTTTTTATTACTAAAAATACATTGAAAAACATGGATCCTTAGTGTGAGATTTGACCTGTAACAAAGTCTAGTAATGGCATCAACTGCTTGTGATAAATCTAATTTAATGCTTGTATTTGATGTATTGTGGAACATTTCAGGAAGCAATAACATCGCCATGGAGAAAAGCAGGTGCCGTACATTCCCCATAGGGCAGCTGCATTTGCATCTGTTTTCTCTATCGTGTAATATCTTAAACGCTATTAAGGATGATCACAGGCTAGAGTTAAGAGTGCAACATTTAATGGCACACATTTGAATTCATATGAGCAAAACTATTTGAAAGTAGCCTATATATTCCCTTGTTTTATTTTTTTTTTAGTAAACTTGTGTGCCTTTTCATAGTTAGAGCAATAATTAAGAAATAGCAGTCATTCTAAGGCTTTATTATTAATCACGTTTTAACTGAAGTCTAGATTCAGTCATTTCTAATCAATATCCTTGGGTCTTTTTAATTCACGGGGCTATAGCCAATCCTTTAAAAGCATGTGGTTTGGAGCAGAGTTCAAACAGAAAAAAAAAATTGGCTGTTTTTGTGTTAAGAAGCAATAATTAAAAGTTCAGAGTTTGTACATTTTTAAGAAAAATTTAAATAGAATAGAAAATCAAGATTGTTCAATATAAGGGGAAAAAATCATGATAGATTTTATTGTTGTCATATTGCCCATTTATTTTATTCTATTTATTTTATTTTATTTATCAATCCAGGCATGGCTATACTTACTGTCAAATAGCTAACATCACAGTATTAAAAGCAGTATTTGGAGCGTACCTTGCTGAAGAGGAGGTTGAGCTGTTTGCCTGAGCCGTGGTACCCGCCCTGAGACAGAAACAGCTTCACTTGCTCCTGGACCTGTTCTTCGTCCAAATGCCAACAGTTCTCATCGTCCACACTGGCCCCTGCTGTGGGGTCTGGGGCCCCTGCACCACACACACACACAAGAGATGTTATATTCACAAGAAGAATATACAAAACAAACTAATACAGGAATCACATTTCAGAACATGTTTGTACAGATCTAAACTACAAGGTTAGACGTTTTTATGCAGAATAAGACAGGATGCTTGGTACTTAAAAAAAGACTAAACCAGGACTAAACCAGGACTGAAACAGGACTGAAACAGGACTGAAACAGGGCTAAACCAGGACTGAACCGTGAATAAACCAGGTCTAAATCAGGTCTAAACCAAGTCTAAACCAAGTCTAAACCAAGTCTAAACCAGTACTTAACTAGGTCTAAACCAGGTTTAAACGAGGACTAAAACCAGAACTAAAACTAGAACTAAAGCAGGACTAAACCAGGTTTTGTGATTTGCTAACTGTGTCCATTGAAATTGCGATTTCGATTTGATTGTGATAAATCTAGCAGTCCTTTTATCCTGCACTGGTCACTGGTTTTGGTGATCCTCTCATCACACTTATATAATGCCCCATGTTTTAACTGGGTCATCTAAATGCTATTCAGTTTAGATTTTTACACAGAAAACAGGAGAACAAACATTATCCCGGTAAAATTCCAAAACTCTCTGTGTTTTACAAGATAAATATTGAAAATCATATGGTTTAATTTCATCATGCCTGTCCCACCATGACCCGATACGCTGCACGTTGTCCTACTTTTACAACTATTTGAAGTTCTTGTCCTAAATATGCAGAGGGTTATGGTACTGTAAACAACACCTAAAAAAGCTTACAGAAAATAAATAAATAAATAAATACAGAATGTGCAAGAAAAGGTACACAAACTTTGGTCGAGACATCTGGCTTAAAGGGCTCATATTTCACCACTGCTTCCTCATCACAAACATACCCAGAGTTGTGTTTTGTTTTATTGACACATGTTTAACACACGAACCCTGCATATTGAGGCTGAATTCTCCTCTTGAACGGAAATCACTCGATAATGTAGGAAGTGCTCCACTGTGTTTTTAAAATCCATACACCTTCACTAGAATCATTTGGTTAATTCAGCTCGGGAATTGCCAATCTGTATTGAACAAAAGATAAAAAGTAACTGTTAACTTGAAAACTATCGCTTCATGACATCACAAGGTGGCACAGAGCATTTTGAGCTTTGGAGATGTAGACAGACTAATAATAAAGTGTTACTCAAACATGTGTGAATGAAACAAAACACAACTCCAGGTATGTTTTTGATGAGGCAACAAGCTCACAAGAGTAAATTTTGCGTAATATAGTCCCTTTAAATTATCCAACAAGCTGCTTTAATAATAAAAGAGCTAAATGAAATATGGCATGCATCTATAATATCTAATATTTACATATATACTTATCTCATCATTTTAGCACATTTCATTAATACAATTTATACATCCAGTGAAACCATTTGACGGAAACAAGACAGCAAATTAAATGCCCACAAGTTAAATTTCATACAGTGTAGCAACAGCCCCTTTGAAACTGACATTATCCTACATCAACAAAGTTTATGAGTAAGTATTAAACAACAAGAAGCCGTGTTATGCAGTTTTAACACAGTGCGGAGTTGTAGAACACTGCGATGCAAACTCCTGTGTACACTGTGTTTTGCAGCAGGTTTGTGATTTATTGTTGTATTTTTACTCATCTCATATTTCTGATCTTTTCATCGACTGCCCCATCCTTTTTTTGTTTGTGTTTAACCTATGTCCTGAGTCTGGGGCACTGGCTCAGAGGGGGGTGCAAAGGGATGAAACCAGATCAACTCTGGATTTTTTTCTATATATTTTTGTTTGCTCAAACTTGAACTTGATCTCAAAACCTTTATTCAGGATTGCACCATGAATGTGGTAAAAATACCTCTTCACATCATATGAAAAGTACTTTCTACTCTTCAGTCCAGCTCAGAAATGTAGTAGAGTAGAAAGTACAGATACCTGCTCCTAAATGTAGTGAATTTGGAAAAGTAAAAAAGTATATACTGTAAACTGTGCAATTTGAGGTATCTGTACTTTTCGTAAAGATGCATTGTGTAACTTTTCTGGCGGAGGGTCTGTCAAATGCTTTTCTTCACTGAGATGTTATCGCTTTGCCTGGAATGTTTCACAGTATGGCATTAAACCTTTCTACCTTCATGGAAACCAAACCAGACCAAGTTACAGGTCAGATCTGCGGAGAGGCAACAGTCAGAATGCCCGTTTTTCAAGGTATATTTGTGCTATTAAACCACCTATAATTTAATAAATGTAAAGGAGAGCGGTTTAATGTCATACTGCGGAACATTCCAGGCAGAGCAATGACATATCTATAGAAACAAGCAGGTGACGGACCCCCACCCAAAAAGTTACACAGAGCACTTTTAAATACAATAGTAGATGCATGTACTAGAGCTATGAGCTAGTACTAAGCATACATATTTAGTGTTTATATTATTTACAACTAGTGCAGTTTTAAAGTGCTTCAATTAAAGTTTGACTTCAAGAATATGACAACCCTGGGAAAGAAAAAGGCTCTTCATTAGATACAAGAACTGCACAAAACCTGAAAAAGTCTTTTGATAACGACTACTCAAAATATATTAATGTAATTTCCGTATAATGTCACATCAAAACACATTATATTCCTCTTTAGGAGCAGCGTTTAATGCTTTAAATGTAAACATACTGAATATATAAGTGCTCTTGCCATTCTAAACGTAATTATCTCTCCTTTTCCATTCTCCTTGACACACGGTTACCTTTGTGTCTTTATTTACTTCTGAAATGAGGCTCTTTGACACAGGTAAGCGGTAACAAAGCTAACTCCTCACATCTCAGGATCTATAGTGTTGATTGGACGCCTGCTGTCTCTCATATACAGTCTGTACACAAATGACTCACATCAACCCGAAACGCTTTAACTGACAACATCATGTATTCACCAGGATAAACGCACAAGCAACAACTCACAACTTTACACCTCTGTGAAACTGTAGGATGTCACGTTCTTGAATATAATAATTAAAGGTCCCATATTACGCAAAGTTGACTCCTGTGAGCTTTAAGCCATGTTAGAATGTAGTTACCTCCTCAAAAACATACCCGGAGTTGTGTTTGTTTCATTCACACATGTTTGAATGACATGTTTTATTATTAGTCTGTCTACATCTCCGAAGCTCAAAATGCTGTTCCACCTTGTGATGTCTTAAAGTGGGATTTTCAAGTTTTACCTTTTACCATTAGTTCAGTAGAGACTGGAAATTCAAGGGTTGAAATGATCCAAATGTGTATGGACTTTCAAACCACAGCAGAGCACTTCCTGTATTACCACATGACATCACAAGGTGGAAACAGAGTGTTTTCTGGTTGAGAGAAGAACTCAGCCTAAATATGCAGGATTTGTGTGTTAAATATGTGTGAATGAAACGAAACACAACTACAGATATGTTTCTGACAAAGAAACAACATTATAATATACATCAGAAAATATATTGTAATATTGGCCCTATAGACAGACAGTCGATACGCTAAAAAGTGCAAATATCGGCCAGCCAAATATATCGGTCCATCTCTATCATCATCATCATGGAGACAAGCGCGCGCACACACACACACACACACACATACACACAATCACCTGGCTCAATACTCCAATACCATGGACTTTTAAGTTTGTCAAGAATTGCATAAAACTTGAATAAGGCTTTTGATAGCGAATCATTCATATTATCAATACTTTATACCTATAATGTAGCATCAAAACACTTTAGATTTCTCCTCAGTTGCTTTTAGTGCTTTAGATGTAAACACAGAACATATACGAATGCTCTCGCTATTCTAAACTTGGTCTTGACTCCATGTATTTGAAGATACAGATATATTGTATAAGCAGTTCTTGTCCGCTGTGTACTGTCTGCCTCACAGTCTCCTGGTTCACGTTAGCATGCTAGTTGTTGCTAGTTGCTTATAAACTCACAATCACACCCACAGTCCCTTGGCTGAGTGACTCTTACCATGGACTTGGTTGATCTCTGAGTTCTGTGAGAGGATTTCGTCTGCCAGTTTTTGCGCCGTTGGCAGGACTTCAGTGTGGTGGACCGAGATCAAATACTGCACAAACTTCTGTAGCTGGTCCCGGCTCATCTGGAACAGGGTCTCTGAGATGGGCAGGTGCAGTTTGACCTGCTCGGGCTTGCGTACCCTGTAAAGCGACAGCGCCACCACATGGGCACAGTAGAAGATGTCCTTGTTGCCGCATGTGCATGTTACCGCGGTGATTTTGCATCGGTCAAAGCTAACGCTAACGCTGCACACGAGCTCCGGAGATGACTGGGTGGCCGGGTCTGTCACTGTGCCGCTGAGATGGAAACCTGAGGAGACAGAGAGGGAGAGAAAGGAGGTCAGGATTTGGGGAAAAAATTGGAATGAAGACAAAGAATGATCATGGATGTTGTAGGCATGTCTCAGTACCAAATTTTGAAGTAAATATAGGATATGATATTATAGTGTTTTTCCATATTCAAGACACTCAAAACGTTTTTACATCAAGGTACCACTCACCCATTCATACACACACATTCATACACCAGTGTACGCAGACACTGGGGTCGAGGTGGGTTAAATGTCTTGCCCAAGGACACAATGACAGCATTCATCCTTTGGATCAGTGGACAAACGCTCTACCAGCTGAGCTACATTATGCCACTAACACAATAACCGTAAAGTAGAAAATATTTCAAGTGTTGTCTGTAGAGTCAAGTCTAAAAAAATTATATAGAAACTCAGACAAAAAACAAAACAAAACAAAACAAAACAACGCACTCCGTCTGTTCAGAAAGTTCAAAAGCCTTTATGGCACCTCGGCTATTAAAGGTAAAAACATAAACACCAACGCAGTACAGTCGACACAGCCTTTGTCAGGGCGCAAGGACAAGTCTCGTCTCTTGTTTTTTGTTGTCTGATTTTCTATACGTATTTTTGAGCTTTTACCCAACCGACAACTATTTTCTATACTATTTTCTAACTATTGTAAATATTTTCAAGTTAAAAAGGAGCACCTGTCTAAAATTTTTAACTATACATGTATCCATGCAGCGCTCTTTTTGCAACCCCAAAGCAGGATTGCCCCCCAAAACACAATTCTATATGTACAGTATTGCGAGTTGAGTCTTATTTGTTTCACCAACTACAGCTCAAATCTTAATATAGCACAGAAAAATAACAAAAAGTTACCCAACACTAGAACAACAAAAAAGTGCCTACGATAAATACTGATCCCCAATATAAAAGTTTGTAGTAATAGTTATTAAGGTGACTATGTTTTTTGTTAATTCAATCACACTCTCACACTTTACACACATTATCAGAAAAAAGTAAGGCTGAACATTATAGTGGGCCTTTTGGGTTAACAGGAAGCTGGTTTTTGTGACAGGACCTGGCAACCCCAAGTGAGAAGCTCATTCTGCTTTATAACATAAAACAAAATGTAAACATCCACTGACCACTTTTTATTCAATAACGATTTGACCATTATATGTGATGTATACAATATTAGTTATAACAAAAATTTCTTCAAGAAGGTTACACAGAAAGGTAAGGTAAAATGTTTCTAGTCAGATCTTATAAAGCTGGTAGGCAGTGTTTCCAAATGATAATAATATTTACACCTGTAGTATCGTCTTAACAATATAGAAGTAATCTTTTTAATCAGCAAAGCCAAAAAGTCACATTATTCTCCATATATTGCATTGAATAAAATGATTGAAACATGGATCTTTTGTGCCACCATAGTCTCAGTATATACATATGGGAAACTCTGAGATAGCACTACAAACTCGTATTTCTCGTATATATTCTTGCCGTCCTAATTCCTGTTGTCTAAAAGCAGCTATTAGATTTTGCTTTAACCCGGTCAGTGCTGATTCTTTGGCGAGATCAGACGGTGAAATTCAAAAATCAAGATAAGTTGAAATATCTGTCCGTGTCCAGACTCGCTCTACAACATTTTTCACTTAGCCTGAACAGTTTAATTGACCTTATTGAATCTGCCCTTTACAAATGACATTAGCGTGGAAATCTCACTGAGGCCGAATGGAGTCAAGGTGGAGTTCAACCGTAGTATGAAACAAAATGAATCGTTTACGGGCAATGTTAAAGGTTCATTGTGTAACTTTTTTGGGTGGGGGTTCGTTGCCTGCTTGTTTCTATGGATATGTCATTGCTCTGCCTGGAATGTTCCATAGTCTGCCTTAAACAGCTCTACTTTACATTTATTCAATTACAGGTGGTTTTATAACTCAAAAATACAAAGAGAAACAGGCCTTCTGACTGTGAGCCGGGTCGCCTCTCCACAGATCTGACCTGTAACTTGGTCTGGTTTGGTCTCCATGACGATAGAAAGGTTTAAAGCCATACTGTGAAACATTCCAGACAAAGCAATAACATCTCCATGGAGAAAAGAATTTGACAGACCCTCCACCAGAAAAGTTACACAATGCACCTTTTTTTCCTATTGGAGGGTCTGCCGTCTGCTTGTCTCCAGATGTTTCACAATAAAGTGTTAAACTTAATCTATGATTAATCTCCATGGAAACAGGTGACGCAAACTGCGAGAAAAAGTAATATAATTTGACTGTGTCCCTATGACTCAGGTAAAAGACAAAAGCTGCTAGCTTCAAAGGTGAGCTGCATCTTTGTACAAGAAAATGTGAGATCTGAAATAATCAAAGTCTACTGAACGTGTAAGGAAATAAAAACATATGCGCATTTCCTGGATGACCACCTAATGACATCACAAGGTTGCACAAAGCGTTTAGACTCAAAAGCGTTGGGGGAAAAACAGCCTCAAGGCGCAGGATTATTCAAATACGCTTTTAACAAAACAAAACACCAGGTAGACCTATGTTTTTGTCAGGAAAACATTACAACATCAAAAAAATTCAGTAAATTCATTATATTAGACCTTTAAATGAGTTGTACCAAATTTCTTTCATATAGTAATGTCAAATATGTTTAATTACAGTACAGATATATTGTAAAAACAGACAAAATAAGACCTCTGTGTGCTCTCTGCAACTAAAAGCATTATACTGTCTGTGAACCAGGAAGTGTGCAGTTGTTGATAGCAGTACCATAACAACAAAATTCCGCTATGGCCTCGGAAAGTTGTTGAAAGGTGATTATAAACACATCATGGTGAATAATTAGGACGCTCTGAATGCAGAAGGAAACTGCAAACCGTTTAAAATTAACAATTTAATTTTTTTAAAATCCGTAAAAATCAGGTACAGCGCTTTTAAGAAGACCCAAACCTATTATATCTTGCAGAACTGAGCCGTGACTTAGCTGTTACCATGGTATGAATAATAAATACTTCTTGTTTGAATATTACATTTTAATAGTTTGAGCAAACAAAAATATACAAATAAAAACTACAAGTACATTTTTAAACGGATACTTTAATACTTTTTATATGATACTTTTACCTTCACTTGAATATTTTTGCACTCCAGTACCTGCATTTTTACTTAAGTAACAAAACTGAGTAGTTCTTCTACCACTTGTATTGTCTGCATCTAATTACACAGTTTTTTATTGTCCGATAATCAGGAAGTTTGTGTTAGCATAAGGTAAGTGAGGAATAACTTTGGACCACTGCATTTAAAACTATTTCACATTTTTAAGTCAGTAAAATCAGGCAGAGTGCTTTTAAGGTGTCCCAACCCTATTATCTCTTGCAGAAGTGAGCCGTGACCTAGCTCTTACCATGGTATGAATAATAAAACCCTCTTGTTTGAATATTACGTTTGATCTGCTCCTGTCTGATCCGGAGGCAGGCTGCTCATTATACCGGGGATGAATATGAATGAGGGGGCGGGTCCTCTGCACTGCTAAAACTCACATTCATTGGCATATGAAAGCAACACACGTGTCCAGCAGGGAGCGCCGCAGCGTGGGCTCATGCATATATTAATGATGGGAGTGGTTATGGAGAGATAGAAGGGCTCATCCATTCATTTATAGGCTCAGGAGAGGTCTGGAGCGGGATGAAGGCACCTAGCTCTTAAATATGTTTATCAAAAGGAGCAGAGCATGCACTTGTGCGTTATCAAGCGTGTGTGAGTGTTCGTACCAGAGGCTTTTCGGGGCATCTGGGTTAGGTAAGATGGGAGGCAGGGTGAATATTTAATGTGATGGAGGGAGAAGGGTGAGGGGAGTCAAACGCAGGTCAGGTCAAAGAAGTGAAACAACACAGACAACAGATTTAAGCGAGCATGTTGAGGTATTAAATGGTGGTTAATACAGGGGTTAAATACAGATTTAAAATGATGTCTTATTTTGAACTAAAACCAACGAGAAAGTGCAGGCTCCCAACCCTGTTTTGTCTTCTAGCTGTTTAATGATCTGAACTAGAATATTACATTTTCAAGAGATTTTTCAAGTTCAAGTGATCCACCAACACAATATATTTGTTTATATTATTCATTTGACAAAAACGTTAACTACTATTACTATTACTACTACTAATACTACTGCTGGGGGTGACAAAAGTAGACCACACGGTAATATGAAAGAAAGTACAACAATTTAATGTTGAAAATCACTTCTATTGTCCAAAAAAATTGTTTTTAATTATCACTGTGGTATTGGAATCAGTATCAAGTCTATTCCTTAGTATTGAACTTGAGTTTGAAATGTTAGTAACGTGACAACACTAACTACTACTACATAATATATCACTATGAGTAATATTATAAGATCATCTAATAAGTCAATCCATTTAAATAGCCATTCAGTGTCAGTAGGTGATATAGTTTTTAATACATTTTGAGCAAGGTTTGCCAAATTGAGAGGTTCATTGGGCCATGATCCAAAGAAGTAATGTGTGTGTATGTGTGTGTGTGTGTGTGTATTGGCTCCCACTGTGAGAATCACTAATGCAAAAAGCTTTTTATGAAGATCATTCACAGATAATTTCAAGTATAGTTCCAATACTATAATAAGACTTCTACATAGGCCTGTCACGGTAACAAATTTTGAAGTGCGATGTATAGCTGAAGTAAATATAGACGATAAACGATAAAGAGCTAATTTAAACCATAAAAACTACACCAAATCTACACTATTGTTAAACATCATGAGCTGCAATAAATAGCCAGCAGAATGAATCACTTTAGTACTTAGTCTGCGTCTGTAATGAGTCATAGAAGCTATCTTTTCAACATTTTACCACATAAATCTTATCAAATAGCGAAAAAATAACCCAAAATTCCCCAGTATTGCAAAGAAAATATACACAATAAATACTGACCCGAAAAAATACTGTTCCGTCTTTCATATATTGAACGATAAGTCAATATAGTATCGTGATAAGTCAATATAGTATCATGATAGCTTTTATATTTATAAGCTATAAATATAAAACTCACTTTGAAATACTCCTGAATACGTTTACCTATATGGACCATGCAGCTCCCTCATAGTAAATACATTAATGAATGCACATATAAAACCACTCGGGTTGCATTTGCATTAGGTAAGACGGGGGCTGAATATTTCATGTTGGAGATGGAAAAAAAAGCGGATGTTAGCGGTGCTTAAGCTTGCCAAAGAGAGGTCAGATTGGTGCAGCTAGGCGCCCTCCTTCATGGTTAAGGGAGGGCACTGCGGAGGAAAAGAAACCAAGCCAAAGCAACTCAGCAAGATCACAACCCCGGCCTATATGCCCCGAGGATGCTTACAAAAATAAAACCAGCGCTTTTCCGAGGCTGTGCTCTTCCTTTGTAGTAACCCTACAGGAGTTACAGATAAGCTATTAAAAATTAAACCATGCCCTCAAGAGGATTTAAAAGGAGTTTTAGCAATCAAATATGAAAAAGGTTGCAAAAAGCTAATCAAAAGAGGGTAGGGTTGTCAAAAAAAAAAAAAAAAAATTGAAAATAAGATACTAATCGATACTGAAACTAGTATCAAAACTCGATCATTTCAGCAGGTATTGATACCAAAAAAGTCAAATGCTTTTCTCCATGGAGATGTTATTGCTTTGTCTGGAATGTTTCACAGTATGACATTAAACCTTTCTGTCTTCATGGAGCCCCAACCAGGCCAAGTTATAGGTCAGATCTCTGGAGTGGCGACCCCGCTCACAGTCAGAATGCCTGTTTTTGAGCAATAAAACCATCTGTAATTGAATAAATGTAAGTTCGAACTGCTTAATGTCATACTGTGGAACATTCCAAGCAAAGCAATGACATTTCTGTAGAAACAAGAAAATGACGGACCCTCAAAAAATGACGGAAAAGTTACATAGTGCACCTTTAACGCTTATCATCGTGGTATCAGCATTGGAATTGAGTATCAAGTCTATTTCTTAGTATGAAAATTGAGTTTTAGTATCATGACAACACTACCAGAGTGTTGAAAAATAGAAAAGCATGCATTTGTTTGTATGGCCTTTTTCCTTTGAGTTATCTACAGATGTGAGAAGTTGTTGGCTGCCGATCCGGAGCCGAGCGGAACACTGCAGTGGAGATATGGTTTTTCCATTGAAGAAGCCAGCTGGCACAGGAAGCACATGTTCGTTAACAATGTCCACAAAAGAGGGGCGTGGAGGGAGCATAGGCACTTCATCTGCAACCATCAAACAATATACATCTGCCAATGAGAGGGAGAGGGGGAAGAAGAGAGAGATGAAGAGAGGTGGGGAGACAGGGAGAGAGAGAGGGAAAGGCGGAGAGAGAGGAAGAGAGAGGAGTGGAAAGAGACAGAGAGGGAGAGAGAGACGGTGAGAGAGTGAGAGGAAGAGAGAGGAGGGGAGAGAGACAGAGAGGGAGAGAGAGACGAAGAGAGAGGAGGGGAGAGAGCGAGGAACACAAGAATGTGACGTCGTATTTCTGTCAAATCTTTACCTCTGAAAAGCTCACAGCTGCAAGTACAATGGGAAGAAGCCAAGTTGCAAATGTGTTGAAATAATTCCTTATGTGTTGAGTGTGAAAGTGACATAAGCGGCTTCAGAAGTAGCTAATGCGTTCCAAAAAAGAAGAGAGGACAGGACATCAAAAACATGTGGAAGTCAAACTACAGTGAACCGTGCAGCCATTCAAATGCAATCATACAGTTCACACGGACAACATGGGAGGCGTCTTGCCCAAAAACAACAACAGCATCCATCTTTATTAGCTGAAATTGAACCATCTACTTTTTGAAAAATGGGTTGGTCTACTTTGTTTAGTTTGAAAGTGACATAAACTTCGGTGTCAGAAGTCAAGCTATAAACTAGATTTTCAAAAGTAACCAAAAAACCTGGATAACTGAGTGTTTACACAGATATAAGACCACACGGTGACTACAATATAATGCTGAAAATGACATTCTAAATAAAGACTGTTTTTTATTATCACCGTGGTATCAGAATCAATATTGAGTATTGAGTCTACGGTATTCCAAAGTATCGAACACTATTAGAAACTACTCAAAACAACCAAGAACCGTGCAGCCATTCAAATGCACTCATACACACACACACTCGCATGTTGAACAAAAATGGTTAATATATCAGAAGTTGTATGGAGGGAGTAGTGGGCGGGGATTTCAGGAAGTAAAATGACCAATTTTTGAAATACACACATGTTTAGAGTTTCAAAGTTTGATGGAGGTGAATTGGCTGTGTGATTAACTTATATCAAAACGTATTGTGTTGTATGGAAAGTTGCATGACCATTTTGCAGTATTTTCAGTTTTTCTTTTGATTGAATTCAAGTGTGTTATGGTCATGTGTTACCCCGTAGCTCATTGGCTTCAGTGGTGCCTTTAAACTACTGAGATATTTGGAAAGTCTACGGGGAAACCAAATGGGAATTTCACTTTTTGGAACCATGAAGTCCCTGCCCACTGCTGAACTACACAACCCCGATAGCATGTGTGTTGTCCTGCCCACTTGAGCGGACATTCTGCCTCTCTTCCCAGTCCTCCCTCTATCCTTCTATCATCCCTCCTTCCACAATCCCACAGCTCTCCCTCCCTTCCTCTCTGACAGATGGGTAGGTAATGAGTTTCGCCTTTCCTCGTCCAATCGTCTGGGCACCGAAATCTGCCCTCCACGCCAAAAAATGCCCTTTTAATTTAGCCAAGCGCTGAGTACAGGGATATTACTGTTTAGAGACACACACATATACACACCCCTCCCATGACTCCCACTTGGGTGAAACCTCCAATGTCTCATGTGCTAGCTATTAAAGAGGCTATGCATGTTCAAGAGGCCAGGCTGGGCTTTCAAGTTACCATGGCGTCCATTTTTAGAACAGGGCTTGTGTGAGGTTGCCCTAGAAACCCCTCCAGATCGCCACGGTGAAATCACACTTGGCCCAGAGCGCTTGTGCATGAGGAGAGTGGGAACTGTGCAGGGACTGGGGTTGGCCTGTGTTTAAATATACTTACTATATATGAGCTGGACCAACCGACAGTCCAAAGACCACCCACATTCTTTTAAAGGGGCCCACATGAAAGCATTTCCCCTTTTGGCCCATATCTTTGCGCATTGTGTTCAAAGAATGTCACCTTTTAGTTTAGAAGTGGTATCCAGATGCTAATTTATATTAAAACTACTACTGATAATAGAACAATAATAGAAGAACAACACAAAATCAATTTTTAGGACAGAATTGACCCTTTCCTGACGAGTTTTGAGAAGGTCTTGATCAATATCACTGTCACCGGCATGATTCCATGGAAAGTTAAAAACATATTTTGGAACATTCTCCATGAAGATACATGCCAAGCTGTGATAGATTATAGCCAAAGGAACAACATTTCCATGGAAACAAGCAGGAGGCGGCTCTCCTCAGGACAAGTAAGAGTCAGGTTTGTGGGTATGCAGGGCTGCTCAATGTAAGGGCATACGTTTTTCTACATTTTTCAGTGCAATAAAGACATACATAATGGAAAAAAATGCTTTTAATTTTTTGTCAATAAAGTTACATACTATGGCTTTAAAAATAATATTATTATTATTTGTTGTGAATCAGATTCTATTGTTTACAGGTTAATATGGAATACCAAGTGTACTGTCTTGTGGTAAATAAGGTTAAGAGTTGTAATAAGGAAATTATGCAATACTAATACATATTTTGTCACATTTCTTATAGATTCACAAAATTTAAACAATCAACAAGAAAATAATAATAATGCTTTTGAACTTAGACACCCAATAATATTCAAATCTATTATCTAACATACATTATAATTATTCATGAATTTAAAACTCATAGCTCATACTTGCAGATAAGCTAGCAGCGCATGCACTCTTGACACAACGCGACCGCTACGTCATGGGGCCCCAAGAAAAACGTGCTCCGGTTTCAGAAAGAGAGCCTTACTCAGAGCAGCTACACTGTCTCCTGTGATGGAAGAATGCCGCTTTTATGGACCTCCAAATAAAACAGGATTTAGCTTTCCACATGAAGGCAAGAGACGGAAAACCAAAAACACCGAAAAGGTCCTAACGCTTAAGCACAAAAGCGCACACTGTTCCAAATATCGCCGAGGTAAATTCGATTGAGAGACGCACATATATTTCCACAATCAAATTAAGATTCCAAGCGAAAGGGGAAATTTCAGGAGCAAGAGTGGGAAGGGTTTTAACTTCATTGGTTCAATTGGTGAATGAATGACTGTCACTGAAATCTAATATGGCGGATAACACCCACCCCAAAGCAGCCATGGAGATGTGATTTGTAATGTAAACAATGGCCTCTGTACCCAACAAAGACATGTGCAAAAAGGGGTTTCGTATTCTTTCAAGGGCAGAGTAAAATCACTAAATTAGATTAGCAGAACTATTACAAGGCAAGGCAACGTTCTTTCCCCCTACTAATTTGTCTAGACTATTTCCGATAACAATTCCAGAAATAAGATCGAATGAAACCAACGAGAAAAGAGGGACATGTTTTGTTATACGTTCAATGGAAAATATAAAGTAAAATGTATACGGTAACAGGTATTAGGGTTGGGGTACATAAGGATTAATGATAGAGTAAAATAAAGTGTTCTTAAAAGCCTTATAATACAGTTAAGATTATAATATGGCGATCTTGCATCTTAAAAGTGTAATATCTAACTTTATTGTTGGTCCCCCACAGCAATATTATAGTTTTGCCTGGAATGTTCCACAGTATGGCATTTAACATACAGTATCATCGTATAACTTGGCCTATAATGGCAATATTTGGTTGTTTCCATGGAAATACAAGCAGCAGGCAGACCCTTCGCCAGAAAAGTTACAAAGTGCACCTTTAAATATCAATGAACTACAAATCAGTCCCCGCACCCAAAGAAATATGGGTATTTATTTATTTAGAGTACGAGTAAAAGCTGGCTGCACTGACAACAGAACATCTTTGTAATTCCCTACACAATATTTCACAAGTCTTTGCAACATGGCTTCAACAGAATTTTAATTTAGGACATTTCTTACCAAAATACAATAAAAAAAGCTCTAAATGAAAAGAACTGAAAAACAACCAATAAAGTCTGTAAAATTAAATCAGACAAAATGAATGAGCTGGTGTGAAAGCAAAGAGCAGAGCGACTGGGAGAGCGGAATTATATTTAAGGCCCATTCGTCTGCACGGGTTCACTTCATCTAACGCACAAGCACGCACACATATGCACGCACATGCACGCACGCACACGCAGACACACACATGCACACACACACACAGAGTTTCCATGCTTTCTGGGGTCATTACATTGACTTCCTTTAATTTCCTGGAGACTGATCCTAAGACTAACAACTACTTAACTCTAAACTTAACTTATTTTAACCTTATTTAATCTGTAACCCACATTAAGCTATCGAGTATCAGATACTAAAACTAGTATCGAAACTAGATACTTATTTGAGTATCGATACTAAAGTCACATTCACGGGACAGAAATGAACCTTTCTTGAATAGTTTTAGAATGATATTGAGCTGTATCAGAACAAGTATAAGAGCACATAGACGAGTATACGCCCATGGACCACTATCAGAATCGGTATTCAGTGGTACCGTGGTATCGGAATCGGTATTCGGTATCGAGTCTATTCCGTAGTACCGAAATCAAGTTTGAAATTTCAGTATGGTGACAAGACTACTTTAAACCTTGTTACTGATTGATTATATAACATTTACGTCATGGGACAATGTAATAAAAACTTGTTCAGACACACACGCACACACAGAGCCATTCCTAAACACAAGTCTGCCTCGCTACAGTCACTGATCCAGGGAAGATTACCTGGGGTGTGAACACTTGGATCTCAGCACTGGAAATGGCCCAATATGGACCAAAGATAGTGGGCTAAAGCTGCACCAAGGGAAAGGAAAGGAAAGACTGCTGCTCAGGAACACTATCTGTTTATTTGGACTGAAGAGCCGGGCCCCACTGAAACAGGAGTCACGATACTCCAGGAACTCTCCCATCGGGTCGAGAAGGGGTCGGAATTTTTGGAAACCCTCACCATGACCACTATGTTAGTCACACCCTATGGTACAACAGCATGTTCACTTGATACCGGTTTAGAGTACAAGATTACTGCGATTTTGGGTGGACAATGTTGAAAAGAAAGCTTAAATATTTTGGGTTTTATCACAGTGACGACGTTGGTAAATGGTAAATGGACACGTTTTTATATAACACTTTTCCACCTTCAAAACACTCAAAGCACTTTGCGTCAAGGAACCATTCACAATGCATTCATACACCAGACATTAGGGGTGAGGTGGGTTAAGTGTCTTTCCCAAGGACACAACAACAGCATGCATCTGTGGGAGGTGGAATCGCACCGCCAACCTATGGGTCTGTGGGTTCTGATGATGTTTATGTCGGGATTTTGAACTGCCAACCTTCAGATAAATGGACAACTGAACTTGAACTACTATTGCCCGTTATAGCAATGTTATAGCAATCCATCAAAAATGTGCCTCGTCTTTCCACAAACACAATGTACCGAAAAAATCATCTGAAATTACAGGCTGCTTTCAGATTTCATTTATGGGAAAATCACATTTATTATAGACAATACTCTATTCAACTTTTGCATATTTCCAAAACAGCATTCTACACTCGCTAAATGATTGCAGTCTGTACAATTTGAAAACGGATGCAATTGGGACATAATTAGCAGATATTAGCATTGTTAGCCATACGAAGACTAATGCAAATCAATGTTCTGTCTGAAAAGAACTGAGAAGAAATGTGGAGCAAATCACTTTAAGATGCTTATACATTTCTGTTTATTTTTTGTTTTATTTTCTTTACATTTTTGCGTGACAAATTGGGAATCTTTTAAATCTCTTTGTCAAAGTAAGGGCCCCAAAGAAAACGTTTTGCCCAACAAAGCCAAAAATGGCCCTGGTAACATGAGTATGAGTGAGTGTACAACCACCATTTCCAACCCGAGAAATACCTGAAGTTCCATAATCGAAAATGAAAAAGGAATCCTCCAGTTACAGAGTTATTTCTCTCACAGTTAAGAAACAAAGTTATATTAGGTGACTTATGTTTGACTCTATTTCCCAATAATACAAAAGAAAATTAAGAACTATACCTGATCTTTTCCATGTATTTGAGCAAATGTTGTCTTTCCCCGGTTTCCCCTGTCCCCTTTTGATTTGAAAGCACTGAATTGTGTGTTAGCATGCTAGTTGTTGTAAGCTTTCCTGTCACAGCAAAACTCCACACTGGTCTCTGAAAGTTGTGAAAAGCACTTACGTCTAAGTCTAAGTTATAAACTCATTGAATAGTCCAATAATAATGAAGTGTGTGTTAGCATGCTAGTTGTTGTTAGCTTTACCACCCACCACAGCAAAACGCAGCTCTCATAAGGTAAATAAGGAATAACTTTGGCCCACCACAAACTGTTTAAAACACACTAGTTCTGTTTTTCGCATTTTAAAAGAGACAAAATCAGGTACAGCGTCCTTAATTTTCTAGTCTCCTTCACTGTTCAAAGCGCACTCCACCTGTACACCACATTACGAAAGGCTCGGTTTTGTATTCAGAGCAGTGTGCGTGTGTGTGTGTGGCCCTATAAGGAAGCAGCCCATACAGAGGTAATAAGCAGAGATCAATGGTGTGGAGCGGGGGACCTTGCTGGAGGCGTGAGTGGATCTGTGGTGAGGAGGGGCCCCATAACACAGCTGGGCTCAGAGCTAGCTGCTATTCACGCCTTAAACCTAGAATATAATAAGGAAAAAGCCATTCTCCCGCCCATACACCGAGCCCAATGGTTTCCGCAAAGCAATGGAAAAAAAATATATGCCATAATTTACAGCCCACATGCATATTTAATGTGCTGGGGTTGGCGTGGATTATTGTGGGGCTTTGTAGGAAAATTGCGTTGAAAAATAATGTGACAGTATAAAGGACTTGCAGTGTATGCCTAAGAAATACAGACTTGGTTCAATTAGGGAAATGGGATGAGGAAAAATGCATGTAAAAAAGGTAAATATGCAATTAAAAAACAAAATTTGTAAAAAAAAAAAAAAAAGTATTGGGTTTTCTGTCTTAGTAGCACCTCTTGAGCTCAAAATGCTCTCTGTCTGGATCTTGAGAATGACAAAGTGAGTGGACTTTAAAACCAACCACAAAAATACAAAAACATCCAATTTTGCCCTTGGAAAATTACACCACATTTCGTCTAATCTGTTTTGCAGCTTAATGTTTTTCTTAAAGCCACAGTAAGTAACATTTTAGCCAAAAACAGCCTAAAATAAAAGCAGGGTTTAAAAAGTTGGTTGCTTATTCCACTGAAAAACATGTGTCTTTACTGTGAGCCGGACTCTTATTTGGCCTCCTCCTGCTTGTCTCCATGGAGATTTTGTTCTTTGGCTATAATATTCCACAGTATGGCATGAAACTGATCTATCTCCATGGGGAATGTTCCAAAGTATCGTTTTAACTTTCTATTTCCATGGCGACGAGCCACCTCCAGAAAGTTACATACAATGTGTTTCAAAGGATAAACTTGATATTCTGATTCATTTTCTAATTAATGAAAACCCTGCAGACAAAAGCAAAATATTTTACAACATTTACAGCAAAAAATACAACCCAGAAACGCCTTGAAATGTCACTTAAAGGGGCCATATCACTTCCACTTTGTGATGTCATATGGTAATACAGGACGTGCTCCACTCTGTTTTTAAACTCCACTAGAATCATCTGGATGATTTCAGCCCTGGAACTGCCCATTTCTGCTGAACAAAACAAAGCTGTTAACTATCACATTGTGACATCACAAGGTGGAACGGAGTTTTTTGAGCTTTGGAGATGTCATTCACATATTTTGAGTAAAGGATTACTCAAAATATGTGATTGAAACAAAACACAATTCCAGTATGTTTTTGATGAGGCAACAACATTTGTAATAAAGGATAACAACTTTTCTGCAAAAATGTCCAGCTCCTATATTTTCAGCCCATTGTCTATACATTTTAGAGCTATATGAAAATGCCATTCATTTGAAAAGTATATATCAGACAGCTTATGTCCTGACTAAATGCAGACAGACACAAACAAGCATAAATTAATGTTGTGAGTCTTTCCATGAATTTCAATGCTTTTACTTGTTTTTTTTTCTTCATTTTTCTGACAGCTGAATCTGCATACTAATAATAGGGGAGCGGAGAATAGCTGTACATTGGTGCATATAGCTCCTGACGCTGTGTGGCTGATTGGACATGTCATTGCGTGGAAATGGCAGGAGACTTCTGGGCTGCTGCCACTTGGTTGCCATGTGGTGCATCACAGGAATGACTCGCAATTTTCTAACTATCACTTTCAAACTAGATTCTAATTTTGTCAGATTGGGGCTGTCAGAGGAGAGCTGATGTCTGATCCCAGAGGCGAGCGTACAGGCAGCTGACCAAACACAGAGAGAGGGAGAGATGGGAAGGATGCTGGTAGCAAAGTCGCAATCGGATCAAAATAGCTATTTAAAGGTCCTATATTACGCAGAATTTACGCTTGTGTCTTGTGAGCTTTAAGTCATGGGAGAATGTCGTTATTTCCTCAAAAACATACCTGGAGTTGTTTTGTTTCATTCACACATGTTTAAGTAACATTTTGTTAAGAGTCTGGTTATATCTCCAAAACTCAAAATGTTTGGTTTTCGGTTTGAGAGAAGAACTCAGCCTAAATATGCAGGTCTGTGTGGTAAACGTGTGTGAATGAAACAAAACAACACAACTCCAGGTGTGTTTCTGATGAGGAAACAATATTAGAGCATAGATCAGAAAATATAATATGGGCCCTTTGAGTTTATCAAATAGCAAAGAGGCAATTATTTTGAAATTTTCTACTGTATTTTAACTGAAAAATCTTATATTTGTACCTCAAATTCGTGTGATTAGTGTATCAGTTATATTTTAATCTTATCTCCCTTATGTTTATGCTCCTGAAAACAAAAAACAGCCCAAATCTACAAAAAACGAAGAAAGAGTCACGGTGCATAGTGGTGCAATTATCGAACTGTGAAGGCTGCAGTTATTTAGACAGAATATCCTCTGCTTTTTATTGAAAAATCTTGCACCTGTAGCTTAGACCTCTGCAAACACGTCCTGGTATTGGTGGGATTCTAGTTATCAGTTCATATTTCAGTCTTCTCTCAAATGTTAACGCTTCTGACCAGAATCCTACTTTTTAATCACGTACACCGCAAATTAATAGCAATAGCAATACTTGTTAGTACTATCCCAAAACAGAACCTAATGCTCATGATTCCATTTGTGATTTTTCTGAGAAGAGAGAAGTGTACAGTCTGTAAAAATGACTGAAAAGAAGAAGGAAACGTTCAAGTTTACATACAAGGAAGTGTGAACTGACGTCTGATTCTTTGAAATGTAACTTGTTTACAATAAAAATGTAATAGTATTATCAAATGATACTTTGTAGCTTATGTCAACAACATTCCTCAGGGGTTTGATGCTAACTAAAGGCACTGCTCTGTCTGAAGCTCTGTTACTCAAGTTAGACTTAATCTGAGCTTTATTTTAACTCGAACTGACCAGCTGATTTGTGCACTTTAACAAGCCTCTTCACAACGAATTACAGTCAAAAGCCAGCAGTTTTGCAGGCACTCTCACTGTTTTTGTTGAAAATCAAACCAAGCATGTGTGTTGATCACAGGCTCCTGAAAATGTATGTCCATTTTGTATTTTTTCTTGAGTTTTCAAACAGAATTTTGAATTATATTTCTGTGCAACAAATACACCAGCAGTGGAATAAGCACTTGAAATTTTACGCCATGACTCTCTCCCTGTCCATAATGCCTCCAGACTATAGGTTTGTCAGAAAAGTCCCATAGTACACCTTTAAATGTGGTGGCTCCAGGGTGGTTCCTCCTGATTCCTTCTCTCTCCATAATGTCTCCAGTCTATAGGTTGGTCATTAGAGCGATCCTCCTCCCTCCGAGTGGTAGACAATAGCTTTTCGATGGATCCCATTACCTTTGGTCTATACGGGCTCTGGCTCTACGGGGACCCACTGCGGCTAATTACACACATTCGTTTGCTGGCAGCTGTAATTTCATTCACACTAATGAAGCGTGCAGAGGACGGGGATAATGTATAGTTAATGTACAGAGGGGAGGCGGAATTAAGCGGCTACGGTGGCATCTCCAGTGTCCCGACTATCACATTAAGGAACAGTTAGAGCGCATTTGGATTCTGAAAGTACTTTGACTTTGAGAGTAATTCTAGGAAAACAGATAACAAGTTAATACTAAAACTTAAGGTTGGCCACAGGGGTAGAGCTGCAAGATTTTGGAGAAAAAAGTGTGATTTTAAGCATTGCTTTGGTATCTGAGTATTGCTTCTATTAGATTTTGGGGATTTATGTTAAAATAAAAGTAGGATTGTGTTCAGAGTGCACATTGTAAAGAACTCCAGGGGAAGTAACATCTGAAACTGAAAGACTGAAATATGAACTGATAAAATGTGTAAGACAGGTAACACTAGCTCTTCAACCCCTTCAAAATAGCTTGCCAAGGGAATTATACGTATTGTGCTGAATAACTAACATTTGATTAATTACTAAAACTATTATTGTGATGTCCAATCTTTGTGCTTAGTAAGTGGATAAAGGTTTATGTTTTATAAGCACCTAACTGTAGCCCATCTAAGACTTACCTTACCTCTTATACTCAATTTCTAGCAACAGCTAAAACGGTATTTTTGTTTTGTAAAGGTAGCTCACTGGAGGAAAAAGGTTGGAGACCCCTGCTCTAAGAGATCTAAACTACAGATACAACAAAATTATTTATAAGATTCTAATTGCAGCGACTTTCAGTTCAATTGTGATGTATTGCCATTACGCTGCAATTTGCAAATGAGTTTTCTATTGTGGAATTCTGTTCAAAGTTCACATTTTAAACACATCCAAGAGCAACAACATTTGAGAGAAGACTGAAATTGCAAAACTAATACAAGAATCACATTCGCAGAGGTTTAAACTTCAACGTAAGACAGTATATTTCGATGTTTGCACAAAAAATATCACTGTTACTTCAGTAATCTTCAGTCAATAGTCTTTACATTAATTCATATTGCTGTACTGATTGCTTTCTGTTGTATGAAACTTTTCAAGGACTTTTGCCGTTCAAAAGATTTCATATTTTATTTTGAAATGGTCCTACATTTTCATCATCTCACACCTATGACGATCTCGCAGCTCTAACTTGTATGCATACTGGGGTTTTTATTTATTTATTTTTTGCAGTGCACTGACTCCCTGTAGTCAACCTCGTGCTCGACAAACACAGCCCCTCCCCTCTCTGCTTTTTTTTTCTCTCTCCAATAACCCCGCTCCCCCTCTCCTTTCCTCCCTCCCTCCGTCCACCTCCTCCTCCTCTTCCTTTCCCTCCCTCCTCCCCCTCTTCCACCCCTCCTTCCCTCCCACGACACACGAGGAACGCAGCCTAGCCCTAAGCTGACCCGGAGAGTATCCTGACGTCACACTGTAGACAAGGGAAGGCATCATTCCAGACAGACAGCACGCGCACACGCACACACACACACACACACACACACACACACACACACACATACATACACACATGAGAGAGAGCGAAGGGTAGGCCCCAGCTGAGGAGAGGTGGATGGAGGGAAGAGGGGGAGGGGGTACATTCCAGCATACACACAACACTACACACTGCACGCTTGGCAGTTGTGGAGCGAGAGAGAGAGGAAGAGAGAGAGAGAGAAGGAAGGAGGGAAAGGAGGAGGGAAAGGAGGAGGAGGAGGAGGGGTGAGCACTCAGCTGTAGCCAAAGGGGGTATGGTGTGGTGTGGAGAGGGTGTGTTTTGGGAGGAAAGAGAGAGAGAAGGAGGGAGGGTGAGGGGGGTGACAGAGGAGAATTATAGATGAAAGAGGGAAAGGGAAGGGGACAGAGAAAGGAAAGATAGAGGGGACAAGAGAAGGAGGGAGAGTGCAGAGAAGTGGGAGGAGAGAGCGGGAAGAGAGAAGAGAGTTAAAGAAGGAAGAGGGGAGAGAGGGGGAAGGGAGAGAGAAATAGACTGGGGGATTGAGGGAGGGAGGAACAGAGGAGAGATTAAAAAAAGCCAAAAGTGAGAGAGGGAGGGAGGAAGGAAGGAGAGAGAGAGAGAGATTCATGCTGTGGGCCGGTGTTCCTCTGAGCTCAGCACTTCCCTTTTCTGCTTCAGCTGCCAGTGGCTTCTGCATAATGTGCCTCTGCTCCTCCTCTCCTCCTCTGCTCTTCATTCTCCTCCTCTGCTCTTCATTCTCCTCCTCTGCTCCTCCTTTCCTCCTCTTATACTCTGCTCCTCTACCTCTACTCCTCTCCTCCTCCTCTGCTCCTCTCCTCCTCTGCTTCTCCTTTCCTCCTCTCATACTCTGCTCCTCTGCCTCTACTCCTCTCCTCCTCCTCCGCTCCTCTCCTCCTCTGCTCCTTCCCTCCTCTGCTCTTCACTTCCACAATATTTAAGTTTGATAAAGAAATTACGCTGCTGTGCTGTACTTAAGCCACTCACTGCCAGTTCAGTCTGCCTATACTTCTTCTTCTAGGCCAGGATTTAGAAGAAGACTTATGCATCTCCCAGTTTCACTTTGCGCCTGCACACATCCAAATTTAAATTATTACATGTGGATATTAACAATGTGCTAAAGGTTTGGTGTGAGCGGATCACTTAGACAGACTTAAAAACCGACTTCCTGTTTGCTGTGCGTAAAGTTGGGTACTCCAGCTTAAAAAAACATAGGTGGTTAAAGTTACTTCTTAAAAATAAAATGCCTGCACGCAAGAACAGGATTATTATTGTATTAACGTTTCGCCTTTCCACCCAAATGGACTTTATGAGTAAACATGCAGAAAACAGACCAACCGTTGAACCCAATGAGAAGCTGCTATCTCACACCGAGGATAAATACAGGTTTGAGTTTTCATAGCCGCTGAGAGCAAAGTAAAATGCGACGGTTTTGTGCGTTCAAATCAAAAATGATATTGAAGTGACCTGAATTCTGAGCAGCACGACTCTTAAAACACAAAACAATGGAAAAGCATTCAAACCAATCAAGACATAATAAAATAACCTTGTTAATAACACACAGGAAAGAGATGCACTGAAGAAATAGATGAGAAAGTATAGGTAGATATGTGAAAGAGTGGACCATGTGTGTGTACTATCTTACATTCACAAAGCGGATCTAGGCTAAAACAGTGATAATTGGTTCATATCATCCAGCCTTACAATTCATTTCCTTGTTCATTCACAATTTCAGAATTTGATTTCATTTGGTCTTCTCAAAAACAATTAAAAATGGAAACTAAAAAACTAGAAAGGCTGTGAAATCTTGCCATTTAACACAATAATTATCAAATTTCTTCCACCAAAGTCTGAACTCTGCTCCAAGCCGCATATTTTTATTGACAGAGGATTGGCTGTGGAGCTTTCCATTAAAACACTAGCTGGGGATTGGCAATTAATGAAATGAAATCAAGGCCAAAAGGAAACGAGATATTCCAATCCAACACTTCAGTTCTAATAAAGTTTGGAGAATCATAGGTCTCAGTTTCCTGTTTATAGCCTCCATTTGGAAGATTTTGGCCCATTAACTAATTAATTATAGACAACAGACCGATATATTGGGTCAAATTTTTTTTAGCGTTCTGGCTATCGGCTCTAAATCTCCAGCAGAGACTGATATTTTGTGTGGGCCAAACTGCAGCCAAAATAACCATGAGAAATAGATGCATAAAGCTTTGTTTAGGCCGAAAGAGGGTACTGCAAAAATGTGACTACACTGCTCCCTACACAGTTTTTTTTAACAATGAACGTTGTGGATGAGTTTGTACTAAATCAGCCATCAGTTCCTCTGGATTCTAAGCACTCGGTATTGGTATCGACCATGAAAAAATGCATATCAGACGATCTTTTCTTTTGAATATGGTTTTGAATTACAATACCCATAGATGATACATGATACAGACCTTCTATGTCATCAGTTTACCATCACATTTGTCCCTAACAAATAAATAAAATAGTAGCAAGTTTCAATGTGATTCTGGGACGCAGACGCCAAGCCAAACCTATAAACCCAGAACATTGAGTATCAGGGTTCAGGCTAACCACAGTGGACGGTAATGGAAGAGGAAGAGAGGGAGAGGGAGAGGGAGAGAGAGGAGATAGAGAGGGAAAGAGAGGACAGAGAGGGAGAGAGAGGAAAGAGAGGAGATAGAGAGGGAAAGAGAGGACAGAGAGGGAGAGAGAGGAAAGAGAGGAGATAGAGAGGGAGAGAGAGGGAAAGAGAGGACAGAGAGGGAGAGAGAGGAAAGAGAGGAGAAAGAGAGGAAGAGAGAGGAGAGAGAGGAGAGGGAGAGAGAGGGAAAGAGAGGACAGAGAGGGAGAGAGAGGAAAGAGAGGAGATAGAGAGGGAGAGAGAGGGAAAGAGAGGACAGAGAGGGAGAGAGAGGGAAAGAGAGGACAGAGAGGGAGAGAGAGGAAAGAGAGGACAGAGAGGGAGAGAGAGGAAAGAGAGGAGAGAGAGAGGGAGAGAGAGGGAAAGAGAGGAGATAGAGAGGGAGAGAGAGGGAAAGAGAGGACAGAGAGGGAGAGAGAGGGAAAGAGAGGACAGAGAGGGAGAGAGAGGAAAGAGAGGACAGAGAGGGAGAGAGAGGAAAGAGAGGAGAGAGAGAGGGAGAGAGAGGGAAAGAGGGGAGATAGAGAGGGAGAGAGAGGGAAAGAGAGGGAGAGAGAGGAAAGAGAGGAGAAAGAGAGGGAGAGAGAGAGGAAAGAGAGGAGATAGAGAGGGAGAGAGAGGGAAAGAGAGGAGAGAGAGAGGGAGAGAGAGGGAACGAGAGGACAGAGAGGGAGAGAGAGGAAAGAGAGGAGAGAGACAGGGAGAGAGAGGGAAAGAGAGGGAGAGAGAGGAGAGAGAGGAGAGGGAGAGAGAGGGAAAGAGAGGACAGAGAGGGAGAGAGAGGAAAGAGAGGAGAGCGAGAGGGAGAGAGAGGAAAGAGAGGAGATAGAGAGGGAGAGAGAGGGAAAGAGAGGACAGAGAGGGAGAGAGAGGAAAGAGAGGAGATAGAGAGGGAGAGAGAGGGAAAGAGAGGACAGAGAGGGAGAGAGAGGGAAAGAGAGGACAGAGAGGGAGAGAGAGGAAAGAGAGGAGAGAGAGAGGGAGAGAGAGGGAAAGAGGGGAGATAGAGAGGGAGAGAGAGGGAAAGAGAGGGAGAGAGAGGAAAGAGGAGAAAGAGAGGGAGAGAGAGAGGAAAGAGAGGAGATAGAGAGGGAGAGAGAGGGAAAGAGAGGAGAGAGAGAGGGAGAGAGAGGGAACGAGAGGACAGAGAGGGAGAGAGAGGAAAGAGAGGAGAGAGACAGGGAGAGAGAGGGAAAGAGAGGGAGAGAGAGGAGAGAGAGGAGAGGGAGAGAGAGGGAAAGAGAGGACAGAGAGGGAGAGAGAGGAAAGAGAGGAGAGCGAGAGGGAGAGAGAGGAAAGAGAGGAGATAGAGAGGGAGAGAGAGGGAAAGAGAGGACAGAGAGGGAGAGAGAGGAAAGAGAGGAGATAGAGAGGGAGAGAGAGGAGAGAGAGAGGAAGAGAGAGGAGATAGAGAGGACAGAAGGAAGAAACGGTAATGGGGACTGGAGAGCAAGAGAGAGAGAGGAGATAGAGAGAAGAGAAGGAGGAAACGGTAATGGGGACTGGAGAGCAAGAGAGAGAGGGAGAGAGAGAAGAGAGAAAGAGGGGGAGAAAGAGGAGATAGAGAGGAGAGAAAGAGGGGACGGTAATGGGGACTGGAGAGCAAGAGAGAGAAAGAGGAGAGAGAGGAGGAGAGGGAGAGAAAGAGGAGAGAGAGAGAGGAGGAGAGGAAGCGAGTTTCTCTCACGTTTAATATCTCCTGACACACGTCGCCCAGCATTTCTCTGAGCCGTGGAGCCTCTGTCACCACGGCAACCATGGCCAAGTCCCACACAACAAAGGAACGACAATGAGTAGTACAATTATCAATCACATATAGTGCACTAACTGGGAATGAAAGTAATGTTCTGGATAGGACAGGGCACAGCACATTGCATTCTTCTTGATTTGGTAATGCAAAAGTTATAACCAAAAGACAAAACTCATATTTGGACATGAAAATTAGATCTATAAATGTAACTATGCTTGATTACGCAATATATATACGCAATTATTATTATCTCAATGTGATAGTTTATATTTGACCAACCACAGGAAGTACGTGTTGCCCATATTATGCCATTTTCTGATCTATGTTTAACGCATGCCCTCTCAAACTGAAAACACTCTGTTCCACCTTGTGATGGCATGCGGTAATACAGGAAATGCAGCACTATATTTTTAAACTCCAGCCTATCTCTATACCTGGAGATGGGTTCACTGCTCCTCACAGGGTACTCCAACGTCACTGAAGGATGGGTCAAATGCAGAGGACATTTCTGTAGTTTCTGTAGTTTATCTTTAAAATACAAAAAAGTACTCTTGAGCACAAACTCTGAAAATGTTCGAAGCTGCTTTTACCCTCTGTTCCTAATAGGTTTGGATGGATCAAATGCAATTTCAAAGTACAAATAAGTGTACTCCATCTTCAAAATGTTGATATGTACAAACAACAACTGCAGGCTTAGTTTGAGACCTGCCGTGCACCACAGACCGGTGAAGCTACGAGAGGAGTGAGGGAGAGGAGACAAAGGTGGTCGATGCTGTGCTGCCTTCAGGCGATTCCTGTAAATATTGACATTGATGTTAGGACCACTCTCTTAAGGATCAGCTCCAAAGCACTGGGGTTAGCTTCACTGCGCGCTAACTCAAAGAATCTCGAGTCGGGCAGAGACGAGCAGCTACTACAAGTGGGACTTACAGGTCTACAGTACATCAGCTACAAGAGCATATGGTAATTTCTGAAAATATGTTAAAATATTGGGTATATTGGGTAAAATAAGAAAACTGTCAAGAAGTTGCAAAAAAAAGAGATGCTTGCAGTGTGCTCTTCCAAACAATGGTATAAGCAACATTTCAGTATTTTGTGCAATACTTGAAACTCAGCCTAAGCTTAAGGTACATTTTCTGTCTCCCATAGGGAAATTTTCATGGCTTTTTCTGATGGATTGCAAATATTGTTATTGAGAGAATCCAAAAATCCAAAAAGATATTGAAATTAGTGGTGGGTAATATGGAAAAAATGCATACATATTTTCTCATAGTTGTCTTATAATTTCAAGTCTGTATTACCTAATTCCAGTCATAACAGTAGGCCTATATCAGATACCAGTAGTTTGCAGTAGTTTGCATACATAAACAAACAGAATATATATTTATTTTACAATTAAGCATTTTTGACTGCCCAATAACTTATACTAGCTATACTAACTTATGCAATAACTATATTAGATTTGATTATGTATTATTGTTAATCTAGAAAAGAAAATGTCACACAGAAAAATCACACCTAATCATAATCCTAATTTCAATTTTATTATTTATTACAATTCATGTTATGTTTTATGCTTTCTTTAAGAGGTAACTAAAGAGATCTTCTTCTCCAGACAGAGCACACTTCACTGTGATTGGTTAAATTCACCTGTCACTCACTCAGACCATGAAGAGGCTGACCAATAGGGAGAGTGGGTGGGCTGCATCAAACTTAAAAGTTTTTAATGTTCTATTTCCATGGAATAATCATGTAGGTGGCATGACACCTCCAGAAAGTTGCATACTGTACCTTTAATCACAATATGACAATGTTCCCAAAATCACAATCAAGTTTTTTCTTTTGATATTTTGCTGTCCTATAAATGAAATCACTTATAAATACATCATTTCACGCCAAAATTTGTGTCTCCTTTTTCCATTTTGAGCAGCTGTCGATCTCCATTCTCAGACTAAAAGCAAACAGCTGACATTAAAACCTTTGCAGTGCCCCCCACTTCCCAGAAAACCATGTAAACTAACCTAAATAGCTGCTTTTCATTGAGACTAATGGCACCCTGCTGGACATGGGGGAGACTGCGCTCGCCCCTCTTGTGTTGACACGTGTATGGGTTGCCGTGGCGACGCACATGGTCCAGAGGACATGTGTGTGTTCATGATGGAGTCAATATTTGTTGTCTACATGAAACAGAGAGCAAAATTTGAGCAGGATAAGCAATTTCTGGCCGTGACGTATGTACAGTGGGGGGATTGTATACACTGAGTTGATGATAAGATGTTCACCGAAATTCAGTAGTTAAACATGTCAAAACTCGATCCAAAAACGAATTAAACAAAGGTGTAGCTGCTCTTTAAATCTGTGTAACGTTTGATTTGATTTTGATTCATGTGTAAACCTTTAAAGGTGCATTGTGTAACTTTTCTGGTGGATGCTTTTCTCCATGGAGACGCTATTGTTTTGTCTGGAATGTTCCACAGTATGGTATTAAACCTTTCTATCTTCATGGAGACCAAACCAGACCAAGTTACAGGTCAGATCTGTGGCGATGCAACCACGCTCACAATCAGAATTAATGTTTTTCTAGGTATTAGTAGAGCTGTTTAATGCCATACTGTGGAAAATTCCAGGCAGAGCAGTGACATATCCATAGAAACAAGCAGACAGACCCCCAACCAAAAAGTTACATAGTGCATCTTTAAGGCTTTAACGGATACTGTTCACAATTCACTCATTTGAATTAACACAGCTGCCCTGAGATCGACTGACAAAACTGAGGATGCCAATGTGGCTTCTAATACCGCCACCAATTACTCACACATGCAAAACATTCACACCAGGCAAGGTGAGTGAAGTGTCTTGCTTAAGGACATAACTACAGTACGTCCTAGACCCATTCCCACCCATCTGCTGCTCCTGGTATTCCTAGCGGTCTCCCATCCCAAGTACTAACCACGACAGAACTGAGTTACCATCACGCTAACAGAAACTAACATGCTAAAAGCGCATTAACATTACTTCCTGGTTCGCAGACAATAAAAATTACGATAAAAATGTTGACGCCAAGAGCTGCTTTTACAATATATCTGTACAGGTCAAGACAAATTGTACTTAAAATTTTTTAATAATTATTAATAATTGAATTTCTTTCACCTCAGATTAACAACGTTTAGTGCTTCACTCACTGATTCTGCAGAAATGCGCAATATTTTTTAGTCCCCTATCATACTTTCTTTTATTTCTCATAAGCAGACATATTTATTTTGACAGACAGACCATGTGTGTCCCTGATTGGCTAATCCATCTGTCAATCACGCCCGGCAGGGAGATTCAAGGTGACCACACTCACATCTTCGTAAATTACTGAAGAAGTGCGGTCAAGATTAGTAGGAACATAGGTTAGGTTAGTTTATTTGCCTTTTGCGGTTAAAACCACATTGGAAAAACATGTGCAAAAAGCTCAAAGTGCACAGTATGATAAAAAAAAGAAAAGCAGAAGAAGGAGCACATGTTAGCCAACTATGCTGACCAGACACGCGGGCACAAAGCGTACCACTGGATCTCACATGCCCCCAAAACAATGAATCAAGATGGACTCGCTTCTCACGGGATTTTTACACTTTTTATTACTAATCATATTCACATTAAAAGAGGCTAAAACTAATTCAACTATGACAACACCTTTTCTTGCAACTCCCTCTCGAGAATCTCCCATTTCCGCTCCACTGGGAATTAATCGGTGGCGAGAATGTAATGATACTCGAGTTAATTTCATTTGGAAGTAGGTTAAAGATGACGGAACTGCCTCATAGACAATAGTCCAATCTGAAACCTTGCAGAAATTGGTAAAAGAGAAAATGAATATCCCAGTGTTATTGTAGGCATTATGTCTCCACAGAGGCCTCTTTGTTTATCTTTTACTATGTGCTTGTACTTTAAATCCTGTTCGCACTGGGAGGGACAACACAGGGCACGAATGAGACGCCATGCCAAGGGAGTTAAAGGGGACAATATAAAGGCTGTATTTAGTTTTCAATTGCCAATTAAAACTACAGCAATGCAACACAATATGAGGAAAAGATGGAATATTTGATACATAATTAATTCACTAACAAAAATGTCAAAATAAAACCTGAGATTAAACCCAAAGCCAAAACAAGGATAAAGGTGCACTGTAGGTTTTCTGGTGGAAGGTCTGCCATCTGATTGTCTTTATCAAAATGCTCCACAGTATAGCATTAAACTTACGCATGTCCATAAAGACAAATATGTGACACCACCAGGCCAAGTTACAGGTCAGGTCTGTGGAGAAACGAGCCCACTCACAGTACAGATGCATGCTTTTCAAAAGTATTTTTGAGCAATAAAAACACCTGTAATTGAATCAATGCAAGAGATAGATTACTTTAATGCCATACTGTGGAACAATCTGGACAAAGCTAGAACATCTTCATGAGACAAATAAATGGCAGACCTTCCGCCAGAAAACATACACATTACACCTTAAAGTATAGGTCTAATATGGAAAAGGATTATTTAATTATGATTTCAGAAATATTGTGTAGTGGGAATATCTTGTTTCTTGTAATATTGATTATTGCATTCACCAATATAGCATTACTGATATTTCAGCAAAACACTGAATAGCCCTATTCAAACTAGAACAGAAATTAGATACTCAATTGACCAATCAAGAGTCGATACTGAAAGAAAATCCCATACATAGGGAAATATTGGACACTTTCTGAATAGTGTTTGAAAATCCTTAGCTATATAAGAAGTAGTATAAGACCACATTAAAGAACACATTACAATTCTACCTGAAAAAAGGTTTTCAGGTCCAAAAATAAATGAAAAAGATGAAAGATGGAGTTAGGATAGTTTGAATCGGCTCCTGTGGTCGAGTCAGCATTCACCCATGAAGTAGGTCACTGAAATGAGCCCAAATCAGGTCAGTGACACTCAGTGGGGGCTGTGGATGATATGGAGATAGAGGGGAGTAAAAAAGGCATAGGATTCGAACATGTTTTTGCATAAGATCTTATTATAATGTAACTTATACTGCCTCAATGTCTGCCTTAATGTCATGGAAAATGTAGCTTTATTGATGCTTATGTAATATTGTTGATATTGGTTATCAGCGTACTGAATCAGGAAGTACCTATAAATCCAGCCATAACAGGATCTGTGTATCAGATATCAGAACTATAGCCTAATTCTAGTTTCATGTTTTTGTAATTTGCATATATAAACAAAAGGAAAATGTTAGAAAAATCACACTTTATCTTTATTGATTTCTGTTAAAAGCTCCATTATTTAGAATTTACTCGTGATCACAATGAGGTAGCACTATTTTCACTGGCTGTGGGTTGCATCAGTTGTTACTCTGCAGTGACATTACGCTGGGGGTATTCTGTATGTATGTCTGTGGCGAAATGTTCAGCGGTTTTCATGGTGATATAATGAACAAATCTACAAACAGCAGTTTTAAAATTGCCTGAGAACTCAAGAAAAAAATACAAAATGGAATCAAACAGCACATTTTCAGGAGCCTGTGTTTGATTTTCAACAAAAAAAAGTGAGTGGCTAACTAGGATCAGATTAAACTTGAGTAACAGAGCTTCAGACAGAACAGTGCCTCCAGTTAGCATCACACCCCCAGGGAATGTTGATGAGCTGCAAAGTATCAATTCCTTTAAGAAAAATCCCTCTCTAAATAAAATTAACCCTCACTTTTACCAGTATAAAACATATGAAACTCCACCAAACAGGTTTCACAATAGCCCTGTCACAAAAGTCATTCCAAGTCCAAACTCTGGATCTTCTTTGAGAGAAAACAAAGCAGAAATGTTTCCCCTCTCCTCTCGCGTGACATTTGGTTAATTAAAGTGAGTCTGTGCTTTGAGTCAGTGAAAAAGCAGCCAACGCTCTGCACATCTCCACCAGCAGAGCCATAGATCCTCACACATCCCCCGTCTCTCCCTGTGTACACACCACAAGCTCTTTTTGATTGAAAACGCTTTGGAACGCCAGTCCCATTCAGTTACAGTGAGTGTGCGCAACTTGGATTATTTAGCACCCCTCATCCCCTTCTCTTTCTCTTTCTATCTCTTTCTTTCTCTCTTTTATTTTCTCATCTCTCTTGCGATTACCCCCATGTCTTTCTTTTTTCGCCAAGTCCCCTCTCTCTTCTACTTTTCACATCTCTCTTTCATCTCTTTGTCTCACTCTATTTTATCTTTCGCTCTCTCCGTTTTACTCTCCTCTGTCTGCCCCTCTCTTTATCTTCTATCTCTCCTCTCGCCCTCGTCTGTCTCTTCTTTCCGTCTCCTTCGCCCTTTCTTTCTTCTGTTTTCTTTCTATCCTCCTTCTCTCCTGCCTTTCTCTCTTTTCTCCATCTTTCATCTCCTCTCTCTCGTCTCTCCTTTCTCTGTGCCTTCCCTTTCTCTTTCCTCTCACTGTCTCTTTCTTTGCTGTTATCGCTCCCTCCATCTCTTGGTCTTCTCTCCCGCCCTCCCCCATCTCTGCAAGAGACTCATCTCTCTTCTCTTGTGTTTCTTTTCTGCTCCCTCCTCTCTCTCCCTTTCTCTTCTATGATGAAGTGAAGTGTAAAGATAAAGTCTCTCCCTCGTGTCTTTCCCCTCCTCTCTTTTCCTTCCCCTCTCATCTCTCTCTTTCATTTTTCTGTTTCTCCTTTACGTCCCATCTCTCCTCTCTCCCTCCCTCTTCCTTCCTCTCTCTCTCTGTCTCCGTCCCTCTTCTCGCTCTTCTGATCTCTCTCTCTCCCTCTCCCTCTCTCTCTCCACCCAGTAGAGTTTTTTGTCATCTGCCTCTCTCTCCTTCCATCTCCTCTCCCTCTCTCCTCCCAGTACAGCTCTTTGTGCCTGTGTTTCTTGGGAGCGGTGTTGGTTGGTGCCAGTTGGTGCCAGTAAACGCCTGAGCACAGGACCCTTTGAAGCCGGTGGCACGTCGTGATTTGCTTTCATCGTCCCGGGAGCGTCCGTCAGCGAAGGAGGGAAAAAAAGGAAAAAATTATTTTAAAAAAATAAATAAAAAATGTGACTCCAAAGAAAACTTTCGCACCACACCCCCCACATTTCCCTTGAAAACAAAGCAGGCAAATGACAACAGAGGAGAAGGCAGGGACTGACAAAGGCAATGGGCCCTGGACAGGCACCGAGTGGGATGAATAATAATGCTGCTCCAGTACACTCTGATGTGGTGTCAAATTGGGGAAAACACAGAGGCGTTCGCAAACAAAGGAGACAACAAGCTGCAGTGCACAGGCCAGAACAGCAGGGGGCGCAGCGGATGGCAACAGCACTGAAATCAAAAGGCGTACCAGGCTGCAAAGAGTAATCAGAATAACCGTGACTAGTCGACGATTAAAATAAACGTCATTATATTTTTTGATAGTTGTAATGTTAATGTGCATTGTGTAACTTTTCTGGTGGAGGGTCCATCAGATGCTTTTCTCCATTGCTTTGTCTGGAAAGTTCCACAGTATGGTATTAAACCTTTCTATCTTTATGGAGACCAAACCAGGCCACGTTACAGGTCAGATCTGTGGAGAGGCGACCCCGTTCACAGTCAGAATGCCTGTTTTTCTAGGTATTTTTGAGTTATAAAACCACCTGTAATTGAATAAATGTAAGGCAGAGCTGTTTAATGTCATACTGTGGAACATTCCAGGCAGAGCAACGGCATATCCATAGAAGCAGGTGACAGACAACCAACAAAACAAAAAGTTACACATTGCACCTTTAACTGAACTATACAGATTCTAATACGCATGCCAAAATACCATTTTAAAACGAAGACAGAGGCATTATTAAATCAAAAAGTAAAAAAAGAATAAACGATTTATCATATTGGTAAGTAATCATTATCTAGAACCCCCCAGTCACCATATTTCAACCTTTATTTGGTTAAAACTGTAACGTAGTCTCAATGCAAAATAGAAATAATCGTAGTAATAATAATAGTTGAATTATTGAAAAAAAAAATGGCCAACTTGTCAACTACTTGTGCTCAAATATAATATGGTAGCATAGTTGAAATGACCTGTATCTTGGCTGGATTATGTGGAGAATTATAGATAAGTTTAATGCCATACTGTGGAACATGCCAGCATAGCGATAAGAAATCCACAGAGATAAGAAACATTACTCACCAATCTGAAAAGTTACATAGTGCTCTTGTGTGTTACTATTTACGCACTAGAGCAGCTTTCACACATTCACCAGTGTACACAGACTGTGCTCAAAGAAACAACAATAACATGCATCGCTGGGACGAGGCGTCAAACTACCAACCTCACTGATAAATGTGCTACTGACTGAATGAGTGACGATAACACAAGCAATCCAATTTTGAACGATTTTAAATTTAAGGCCACCCCAAAAATAATCCCTCCAATTTATGCAGGAGTCATGCGAGCATCACTACCTTCGCGCCTGGGTTAGCATGGCCTGGTTTCACACACAAAGACGAAGCGCGCGTGTGTGTGCGTGCGTGCGTGCGTGTGATAGTGCACGTGAGGAGTGTGCACGTTAGGGGCGTGCACGTGAGTGGAACCCCCGCAGCAGACGGAGCAGTCCCGACTCTGCTCTGTCGACTTTGTGTTCCTTTTCCGAGTGTTCAGTGTGTGTCAGGAGGAGACGTCTACAGGAAGACCGAGTGCACCACCGCCAGCTAATCACACCGCCAACCCTCTCTATCTGACACCTCCTCTTTCACTCACTGTCTCTCTCTTTCTCTCTTTCTCCTTTTCTCCCACTCACTCACTCTCTATGCCACTCTCTCTCTCTCTCTCTCTCTCTCTCCATCCCCCTTTACACTCTGTCTCCCTTTCTCTCTGTCACACAATCCCCCACTCTCTCCGTTTGCCTCTCTTTCATTCTCTCTTCCCCCTTCTCTCTCCTTTCTGTCACTCTATCCACCATTCTCTTTTTGTCTATCGCTCGGTCTATCCTCCTGCCACTCACTCACTTTCGCCCTCTCTCTATCTCTCTCTCTCTCCTCAGTCCCTCCCATCTCACTCCTCTCCCTCTCTTCTCACTTTCTCTCCCATCCCTCTCTCTCTCTAACCCCCCTCACTTTCCTCTCTTTCCTGCCTCTATGTGTCTATCTTCCTCTGTCTCTCCACCTCTCTTACCCCCTGTCTCTCCCTCTCTCTCTTCCCCCACCCTCTCTCTTCTCTCTGCTCCCTCTTTCTCGTCTCTCTCTCTTTCCATCTCATTTTTGGACCTCTGTTTTTGTATACAGGATGTAAATATTTCATTTTGTTTCTTTGTAAATAGCACGAGGTGTGAATGAAATGTACTAGAAAATGTTTTTGACAGACACAATAAAGATTGGTTCAAAATCAAATCTATCTTCTCTCTTTTCACTCTGTCTCTCTTTTTGTGCCCTTCTCTGTCACTACCTCAACTTTCCGTCTCTCCCATTAATATCCTGATCTTTCTCCTTCTCCCTCTCTCTATCATATCCCCTCTCTCTGTCATCCCCTTCCCCTCTCTCCAATTTCACTCTCCCTCGCTCTGTACCCTGCTCTGTCACTGCCTCCTCCTCTCTCTCTCTCCCTTCCTCTGTGTCTATCTTTCTGTCCCCTCTCTCAATCCTCATTTCTCTCTCCCATCCGCCTTTCTCTTCTGTTTCCTCTCTCCCTCCCCCTCTCCCTCTCTCTGACATTTCTCCCTCCCCATCTCTCTCCCTCTTTTCCATCTCCCTCTCCTCTCCTCTCCTCTCCTCTGTCTCTCTTTCTGAGGGGCTGTCTTCTCCGGGCAGTGATCAGACCTGGCCCTCTGGTTGCCTGGAGACATGACAAGACCCATTTCCCCGTTTCCGCTGCGTTTGGCCCCGTCCAAAACGCCCAAACTCCAGCTGCCAATCAAGTGTCAGCTCCACACTCTGAGGGAGAGTCGTGTCATTCTCTTCACTGCAGAACTCAGAGCTGGACTGACAATAGTTTTAATGTAGTCACATTTGTTAATGTCACATAACCTCTGCCAAGGCTAAGGCCTTCCTACAGTAAAATGAGATATATTCAGAACCTATTGGGTAAGTAGATATTACTCATTTTGATAGTGGGTGTGATGTTATTTAAGACTTAACAACTTGCTTACAACCTCCATTTAAATGTCTAATAAAACATAAACGCACATATTTTATTCATTTGTACAATACTGCAAAAAAGTAATCCCAAAGTAAGTGGATAAAAGTGTGGCAGTAACTAAGAAGTGTAGTATATACATTTCTTAACAAGTAATATGGTAACTAATTACATTGTCAAAGTAACATCTGCAACCTTTACATGCATCAGAGTAGGCAAAATGGGTGGTGTCTTGCCCAAAGAAACAACACAAGTATGTACATGGGCTGTAGATGACTAAACACATGCACAGCGCATTGATTAATCCACTAAAAGAGGGTGTAGCTCTCAAAATTTTTAGGATATCTTGCAAAAACTACTATGTATACAGAGAAGTACTGCTAGTAAACATAAGTGAAAAGGCAGATTAAACTCCAAAAACGCCGGATAACTCACTTCTGCCGGGGTCAATATATTTCCTTATAATTCTCATAAAATAATCAGTTGACTAACAAAGAAATAGTCTAGCTGTTAGAAGTGTTATTGAACTGTGAAGCTTTGGGTTAGTGGGCGACCGCTCAAATCGCTGAGCCACTGCGGGAGGGGCTCTTAGGTTGTCCTCCTGTTGGCACTATTCAAACTTGGGTTCCCATCTTGCCTGGAGACATGCCAGAGCTCATTTCCTCTTCCAGAGCACTGGCCCATCCTGTGCCTACTCCAGCTGTCAATCATCTGTCATAGACTTGTGCCTCTCACACCATTCAGAGTGTTTGGGCAATCAGTGTTCACGCCAAGGCAAGTCTGTCCACACAAGAACCAGTGAGAAGTCTGGAGAGGTTTTAAGAAGGTGAATGTGGCTCCAAGTAATTAGCAAAACTGTTTTTAAAGGTTCTATATTACACAAAATGGACTCTCTTGAGCTTTTAGTCATGTTATAACGTTGCTACCTCCTCAAAAACAGACCTGGAGTTGTGTTTTGTTTGATTTGCACATGCTTGAGTAACACTTTATTATTAGCCTGTCCCCGTTTAAGAGAAGAACTCATCCTAAATATACAGGATTTGTGTGTTAAACATGTGTGAATGAAACGAAACACAACTGTGGGTTTGTTTTTGCTGAGGAAACAACATTAAAACATCAGAAGATAGCGTTAAATGGGCTCTTCCAAATTCAGCAACAGAACTGAATTTGGAAGTAAAATATGTGAGTAAATACTTCATCTCTTGTACTTTTAAATCCTAGGTACACAAAGGATAGGAATCGATATATAGTTACACTCAATTTAGATCTGAAGAATCTGAAGAACTGCTCAACGAACAACTCCAAAATCACGTATCACTGATGTATAATTTGGTGAAAAAAGCAACCTGCTTGTTTCCATGGAGATGTTGTTGCTTTGCCTGAATGTTTCACAGCATTGCATTAAAAGGATCTATCTATTACGTTTTTATTGCTCAAAAATATCTTGAAAAACATGATTTCTTCTTACTCATGAGTGACACTCCACTGATCTGATCTGTAAAAATCAATTTAACGCCATAGTGTGGAACATTCCAGTCAAAGAAGTATCCATGGAGAAAAGCAGTTGGCCACCAGACACATACCATGGAAAATAGTGTATTTTAATGTAAATATTCTGCCAGTATTTCTCAATTGCAAATACTTTTGAATATAACCTAGTGGACACAAGAGGTACTGCATTTGAATAATAACTGAGCAGTAACAAAAAGTGTCATTTTTTAAGTCGCCGACAGCTACTCGCTACAAAATCTGTCCACATGGTTTCACAGAATAGTGCTTTTTCTAATGGCAGTCTTTAGCGGACAGTGTCGTTTTTAGCTAGCTGTGTATAGCTTGAGGTTGGACCGTGCACTGCCAGGAAATAGGGCATGTAAAAATGAGCATCCTGGCGAGCACACAGCCTGTGGAAAAGTAAACTAGTTCTTAAAAGCTTTGCGAAGTCCAATCAGAAATGCAAGCAGCTCATTTCAAACAAAGAAAGACATGGCTACACCGTCAAAGCGCCTGGTGGACGACTATTAAGGCGTAATGGCCAAACATACAAACTGAACGTAGCTTGGAGTGAAGTGCAGCACAATGAGTAACAGTGGCTAACTTCAACTAGCCAATGAGAGAAAGATGGTTGGCTGGGGACATCGGGTATACACGCCAGAATACTGAAATACAGCCAACATGCAAGAGGCCTGGGTCCAGATTGGTTGGGACGGCACCAAAAAAGCCTAGCTACAAAACCAGCACAACTAGGAGGGAGCGAAAGCACAGAAAAAGAGGGAGAGAAAGCAGGAAGACAGCATGCGGGCCTATAGGCAGAACAGGAAAGAGAATGAGAGAGGGCCTTTGAGGGGTTTTGGATGAAGCGCAGTGGAGGGATGGAGGGATAGACCACTGAGAGGAAGAGGGAGGGAGGGCTAGAGGCCAGAAAAAGAGGGAGGGAGGAGGGAAAGGGCCAGTCAGCCAGGGGCCCCGCAACTTCAGTCAGCTGTTAGCCTGGCCAACAGCTGGAAGAGATGCAAGCAGACAGGGAGGAGGGAGAAAAAGCGAGAGAAAGAGAAAAAGAGGAGGGGAGTTCTGGGGAGATGAAGAGGAGGGATTGGCAAAGAAAATAGTGCGGTAAAACAAGTCTAAGGCACTATGGCTAGATGTTGTGTATAGTCATTACTTCATGAGCTGTAAGTAGAAGTATCACATGAAAAAATCTACTTAAGTAAAAGTATTCAAGTACATGTATTAAAGTAAAAAGTAAAAGTATTTTGCAGAGAGGTTTTGAACAATTAAAGGATGAATGTAGTGGTTTTGAAGCTGATTTAATTGATTTCTTATTTTTTCTAGCCGTTTTTGTGTTTTGTTTTGCTCAAAGTTGGAAAAGAAACTCAAATTAAATGTCTCAGAGCATAAAGAAAAGTACTTTTTACTTTTCAATCCAGATTTAAAATGTAGTGGAATAGAAAGTACAGATGCCAGATGCACGTTCTCAAATGTAGTGAAGTAAAAGTAAAAAGTATCCACTGCAGAATTTAGTTCAGATACCTCAAATTTGCACTTAAGTATTGTACTTTTACTTTTGTACTTCGTTACCTTCCACCACTGACAATATATAGTTACAAAAACAGAAGCTGCAATAAATAAACAGCACAATTAATCACTTTAGTAGTTAGTTTGAACCTATAATAAGCCATAAAAGTAATTTATTCAACCCTCCACTGCTCAAATCTGATCATAAATACCAAAACGTTCTCCACTACAAAGAAAAAGTACTCATGATAAATACTGACCCCCAAAATATATTGTTCCATTTAAAATATACTGAATGTCAAGTCGATACTACAGAGATGCGTTCAAAACAATCTGGAATAATACAACTTTTTCCACTTTGTATCTTTTGGCTTTTTGATTTATTTTTACTCAACGATTTGGCAGTTTGTTATATCTAAAAATACAACTGGTGTTTGCAAAGTGAGTGAAATGTTTTCCACTGGACCGATACACATGTGAAGTACTTTATTTTTGAATATTTTAGGGAAGAAAATATAATATAGAGTTAGAGTAGAGTAGAGTCATACTTGAAAAGACATAAGGAAAAGAAAGAAAGTGAGGCTTGAACCTGCTACCTTTCAGTTAGTGGGTAAACCAGTGATGGAAGGTAGCGCAGTACAAAAGTAAAAGTACAATACTTAAGTACAAATTTTAGGTATCTGTAGTTTACTTAAGTACATTTTACAGTGGATACTTTTTACTTTTACTTCACTACATTTGAGAGCAGATATCTGTACTTTCTGCTCCACTACATTTTAGATCTGGACTGAAAAGTAAAAAAGTACTTTTCTTTATACTTTGAGACCTGCTGAAATGGCTGAGACTTTATTTTTTTAGTACATTTAATTTGAGTTTCCAACGTTGAGCAAAACAATACACAAAAACACAAAATCAGCTAATCAAAATGACTACATTTCATATTTAAATTATTATCTTCTAAAAATCTCTGCAAAATACTTGTACTTTTTACTCTTTAAGTACATTTTTCTGGTCATATTAGTGAACATCTTGTAGCATTGCAGGCTCTTGTATCCACATCCATGTCTATCCTCTTTTCATCTCCACTAACTTTTTCATAGGAATTTCTTGGACAAGAGTAGCACTTCTTTTGTTTTGGGCCAGCCCTATTTTCTGAAGAGCACTCGTATTTGGAACAATGCCGCGCACATTCTCCCCCATGAATACATTTGGAACTTCTAAAGAAAGCCATTGAAAGTGGGTGGAGAGAGGAAAGAGGGGGGTCAGACATTTTTGGGTTTTGGTGATGGCGAAGAGGCTGGTGGAAAACCCATTAGAATCCAATGAAAGAAGCAAGCGGCAGACAGACTGACAGAAGGTGGTTAGGGCTCAGTGGCTCAGCTTTCCTCCTCTCTCTCTCTCTCTCTCTCCTTCCCATCCACCCTCCTCCCTCTTTCTCTCGCTATCTCTCCATCCTCTTCCCTGTCTCTCTGTCCCTCCCTCTCTCTCCATCTTATTTTAGTATCGTTGACTGTCCAAAAAAGCGCTATATAAAAATGATGCATTATTATTATTATTATTATGATTATTATTATCTATTCCTTCCTCCTCCTCTGTCTCCTGCCTGACCACACTCCTCCCTCCTTTTCTCTCTGTCCCTCCATCCTCTTCCCTCTCTCTCTCTCTATCCTCAATCCTTCTGTCTCTCCTTCCTGACCATCCTCCTCCCTCTCTCTCTGTCCCTTCCTCTCTCTTTGTCTATCTCTCTCACTCTCTATCCCTCTTTTCTTCTTTCTCTCTCCTTCCTGACCACTCTCTACTCTCTCTCTATCCCTCCTTCCTTCTGTCTCTTTATCTATCCTTCCATCTCCTTCCTGACCATCCACCCCTCCATTCTCTATCCCTCCGTCCTTCTCTCCTTCTCTCTCTCTCTCATTCTCTATCCCTCCGTCCTTCTCTCTCTCTCTCTCTCTCTCTGTATCCCTGTCTCCCCTTCTCTCTCTGCTTCCAATCATTCTCCTCTATCCATCTCTCTCTCCCCCTCCCTCCACTTCTCCTTCCCGATGATCCTCTTCCCTCTCTCTCTATCCCTCCCTCCTCTCCTTCCCGAGCTCCCTCCTCCCTCTCTCTTTCCGTCATGGCTGTGCTATTCTCCTGGCTAACTCCTTCAGCAGTTGTGCTCCAGCAACAGTGCTGCTATTCATTAGGAGCGACCTGCAGGCGTGACCCCAAACAAACTCAGATCCCAAACAGGTGCGTCGTCTCTCGCTGGTGCAGGAAAACCATCACACTGGACCAGAGTGAAAAAACATGCAGGTTTAGGATGACATGCTAACAGGCACTAGCAGCTGGTCTACGCTATACTTTACAAGGGGCTGTTCTAAAGTTTTTCCATGCTGTAAAGTAAAATTGGCCCTGTACATATGTAAAAGCAGAGTTTGTGTAAAAAAAAAGGAGTTTGCAGAGTGCTTAATTGCCCACAAACCAAGAATTGCGCTGTTAGCATGCTAGTTGTTGTTAGCATAGCATGACGGCAAACTTCTGTGGTTTTTGAAAGTTGTAAAAAGTGCTTATAAACTCATTGCTGTAAATCATTAAAATGCTATGTATGTGTTAAGAAAGTGAAGAATAACTTTGGACTGCTGCAAATTGGTTAAAATGAACTAGTTTCTCTCTTAAAGCTACACTGTGTAACTTTTCTGGTAGAGGGTCTGTCACATGCCTCTCTACATGCAGATGTTATTGTGTTGCTTAGAATGTTCCACAGTATGGCATTATACTTATTTATCTCACCTAAGCACAAGTAAGTGACGCTACAGGGCCAAGTTCTATGGAAGAGTCAGATCTATGGAGAAGCAAGCCCACTCATAGTAAGAATGCATGTTTTTAAAGAGGCATTAAACATCCTCCCAAAGCTGTACTCCACCCCTAAGCAAAATCTGAAAAATCCTCTACAGTGGGCGGTGCCGGGCGGGTTGGGCGGAGCGGGTGTAGGACGGGCTCTGGAGCGATGATTGACAGCCGACCGACAGCCACAGCAATCCAACATGGCGCAGACCGGTGCGCTCCCAACTTTAGAACAGAGCGGACATTTTCACCGTTTCCCTTTTCTCCAAACACGGCGGGACATTGCGGTACCCAGCGGTGCCAGGTAGGGGCGGGGCTGAGCGTAGACCACCAGTGGCTGTGCTTGTCACGTAATAACCTGCATCTCACTCATTGGCGGCCGATAGTCCAACCCGAAAATTCAAGTGTAGTGGCCGTAGTTGAACCTAAAGAGGCTGGTACAGACACAGCTTTTAACCCAAAAGTCAGATTTTTAACAAATATGCACTAAAATACCAAAATAAGACCAGGGAAAGGTATACACTTCTATTTTAGACCCATTTACACGGCTGATTTTGGTGTTTAGTGGCCCTTTAAGTCAATAAAACATGTCATTGAGTAAAGCAAGATGGATAGTTAAACACTATACTGTGGAACATTCAAGACAAAGCAATAACATCTCCATGGTGACAAGCCGGTGATGGCCCCTCCACCAGAATAGATACAGAGTGCACCTGCAAGTTGAAAGTGGTAGAAAGAAGGACAAATAATGGAAGCAAGAAAGTTCAACTCCAGCTTATTTAGTCCTTACCAAACCGAGGTCAAGATCTGGAAAAGGTCCCCACTTCTCCTGACAGGTTGCACTCAAGGACGGGTCAAATGCAGAGGACGATGCAGCCCTTACAAATTCCCCTTCACTACAACACAATTTTCCAGCCACACCAGAACATTTGGAAGCTCATATTTTGATGCATGAATATACTCAACTGCTTTCTACTTTGGCACTAACCTCTTTTCTAAAACACAGCAGCTAGGTCCAACTTTTCCACAAGACACATTATAAAATTTCCTTTGTTTCCAAGTCTAGAGCAGCAATAATTTGAATATAAATATAAAAAGCCCTCACTCCTAAAATATTTATAATTCCCTGGATGGGCGGCAGCATAACTTAACTACAGTGGATAATGTGCAAATCGACTGAGATAAAACCGAGCAGGGGAAGAAAAAGCGATGTAATTAAAGCAGTGCGCGTACCAGCTTTGTTTCCATAAAAGTGTTGAAATGAGATTTGAAGTAGGGGATTGAGGGGTTAGGGCTGGCCACGGGGCAAGTAGCTCCAGCTAGCAAAGCACTTTACGGCCCATTATATTCCATTCAGATAGAGCTGGCGTCTGGGATAAAAAGCATTTATTCTGCGCGCTAACCAGTGACTCAGCAGCCAGAGCCGTTGTGGAGGTGCAGGTGGAGACAATGCATATCAATGAGGAGTACGATCACACCGCGCTTCGTCTCGGCTTCGGTCCTCCTCCTTGACCTTTCGCACGTTCTCGTAGAAACGCTGGTCCTCGCTTCGCCATTGTTGCCCCTCTCCTGCGCTGATTTGATGATTACTTGCTCTTCACTGTGGCCATTCCAATCAAGACCGTATTAAAGGACAGTAATGTGAGCTGCATTGGAAAGTGAGGAGGTGGAGAGTGGACTGAGCAGTGGAGGCTGGGGTGGAGTGCTGTGACGATACTGACATTTCAAACTCAATTTCGATATTAAGGAATAGATTCAATACTGATACCACAATGATAATAAAAACACTCAAGATCATTCTAAAGCTATTCAGGAAAGGGTCATTTCTGTCCTGCGAATTTGACTTTTTTAGTATCTATACTTGCTCAAATGAGTATCTAGTATTGATTAGTATCTGGTTTTCGATACTCTTGACAACCCTACTAGGGATGAACGATTTGAGGAAAATATCAAATTGTCCGATTAGATTATCAATTTTGTTTTAATAATAGGATTTTGCCAAAAGAACGTCCAGATACTTTTACAAAAAGATGAAAATATGAACTGACAAACCAATCCAAGAATCACATTTCAGAACAGTTTTGTACAGATCTAAACTATAGGGTTAGCAGTGTTTATGTGGAATAAAACTGGATATTTTGTTGTTTGTGAAGGAAATTATGGTACTTCAAAAATAGCAGCCTTTGCGGTTTGCTAATTGTGTCCATAGAAATATTTATTTGATTTCAGTTAATCTTGCAGCCCTAGTGGAGACGGAGTCAGCTTAGATCTGTTTTCCTTCTTCTATGTTCATTGGAATTTATTACTTGGACTCTACATTTTGGAGAGATATTTAATGGCAGCAAGCAACAATGCAGACCGTCTAGTTCAGATGCCACAAGCTTTGAAGATCTATTTTACTTTTAACCGTGTCATGTGGTTAATTACAAGCAAACTGAAAATGGTAACACTTTAAAATAACTACACTATTTATAGCCTTAAAGGTCCTATATTACCAAAATTGATTCTTGTGAGCTTTAATCCATGTTATAATGTTGTTACCTCATCAAAACATGCCTGGAGTTGTGTTTTGTTTCATTCACACATGTTTGAGTAACTCTTATTATTAGTCTGGCTTCATCTCCAAAGTTCAAAATGCTCTGTTCTAACTTGTGATGTCATGTAGTGGTAGTTTTCAAGTTAACAGTTACCTTTAACCTTTTGTTCAGTAGAGATTGGCAATTCCAGAGCCGAAATTATCCAAATGATTGCAGTGAAGGTGGAGCACTTCCTGTATTACCACATGAAATCACAAAGAATGTTTCCTGTTTGAGAGAAGAACTCAGCGTAAATATGCAGGATTTGTGTCTTAAACATGTGTGAATGAAACAAAACACAACTCCAGGTATGTTTTTGGTGAGGAAACAGCATCAGGCCTAAAAATAAAGTAATACAGGCCCTAATAAAGCATAAATAAAGACTCAGAATTTAATAAAACATAATTTAATAATGCAATGTACTTGTCCATCTCCTGTCTGTTGGCCTAGCATGGTACAACCTGCTTGAGCTAACTAAACTAAACTTTGCCTGCTCCAAGTCCATAAACTGAATAGGCCTGAATAGTCCCTCTTGTTAGAACCAACGCTGATGTCATACTTGGTAAGCCCACTCTAGTTTACTGACAATTATTTGCCTGGCCGCAGTAGCTGACCATCCTCCTCTCCACCTGTGTGCGGAGCCAGGAGACCCCTCCAGGGCAGCCCCCCTCTGAATACCCCCATCCCCCCTCTCCCCCGGTTCTACCCCTCTCCTCTACAATAGTTCTACAGCTCTGTGCCTGTGCATCCCTTACCCCCTCCCGCCCGCCCCTCTCTTCCCTTGGCGGTGGTTAATGGCACCGGGATCCAGCGTGGAATATAGATCAGTGCAAGATGGATGGGGCACCAGGAGCTCCGGCCAGTCCCGTAGGTCCCAGACCAAAGATTAACTAAATATTAGCTGACAGGAAGAGATAGAGGCAGGGACACAGCTGCAGCTGGTAGTGGCACTGCGGGCGGAACAAACGATGTGGACTGTTTTTAACCCCCTTTGCTCTGGGGAGAGGCACACACACGCCATAAACACACCCACATGCAAAAATACACACAGCACGTTGGGTATACATACTGCGGTGCACTGAAGCATCCTGGGAGACGGAGTCCACTAATCACATCCTCCCTCTCCTCCCCCTCCTGCCCCTGCCAAGGAGGACGGTGAGGGGAAAGAGGAATAAATCTTTATTAGGCGATGTGTCCCTGCTTTATCGATCTCTTCTCTCCTCGGCTCCCCCTCTCCCCGGCCACCTCCGGACTATTCCTCTCTCCTCCTTTTGTTATTTTAGGCGTGTGTCTGCCATCCGCTCCAATTGAGTCAGGCTGTACATCAGAGAGGACCATTACCCATGTCTCCCTGGGCTGAGCTGTCACTGGCAGTGAGGGGGGCAGGAGGTGAGGTGATGGAGCCACCCAGGAGGGACAGATAGCCATCTAACAGCTAGCCAACCACTGTGAGGGCACACGGACAGAGGGACAGAGGGACAGAGGGATCCTATAATGGGCAGCCATGTCTGAGTGGCAGTAACATGCAGTGGCAGGCATCCATGATGATCCCATGTGGCAAAGATCACTCAAAAGCACACTATATATGAAGATGTGATTAGCAGTGAATAACACCACTGTCTCTTCTATAGTATAGACACATGCAGTGAAGTAGAAGCATTAAAGAACACATATTATGCATTCTTCTTCCGTTTAAACATCCTTTTGGTTACCTTGGGATAACTATTTCACATTTCAGTTTAAAATTTACTTTATAAACTTCACATCAGTTTCTAATGTGGCGTCTTTATCAAATATAGGCAGTAGAAGTCTGTCTGCAGTCAGCAACAGGTCCCGTGACGGTTATGGACTTGAGAAGGAGAAGTGAGCAGGAGAAGTTCAGATTTTTGGCTGTGATGCAACAAACTGGAGAAAATGCCAACTGAGCATTTTTGAGTGCTCAGAGAAGACGACTTTGGAGTAATTAATAAATGAAACAATGAAACACGCGTGAATGAAGCAAAAGTACAACTCCGGGTGTGTTTCTGATGAGGGGACAACAAACATGGTTAAAAAGTCAAGTTTGGATAATATGTGATGGTGTGTGCACTTGAGGTCATTTGAACATATATTTGACCAACGGTCTGGTGAAAGCGTATGGACTTTGAAATCATGGACGAGATTTATGTACTACACCACGCTGACGCATACAGGAGAGAGACAAACATTTGGAGAGGGAGACTGGCTAAATTTATCACTGAAACTACTGCGAATGACGTAAACTCAAACTACAGAAACAATCTGGAGCAAAGCCAGTTTAGAATAATATAACCCATCAGGCCTAATTTTTATACTGCTTGTCCCTGTTATTGCATTGCTTGGGATGTTCCACAGTGTGACTCCATGGTGACAGTCTATAGTTAAATGTCAGATCTGTGGAGAGGCAACCGCGCTCTCAGTAAGAAAGCATGTTTTTCAAAGCTTTCTTTTGTAATTGAAAATGCTGGATAGATACTGTATGTTTAGTGCCATACTGTAGAGAATTGCAGGAAGAGCAATAACATCTCTATGGAAACAAGAGCATACGTTCCACCAGAAATGTTACATAGTGCATCTTTAAGGTTGTTTAAGGAGAAGGGATGTTAAATAATCACTCTGCACCATACACAGTAAAGTTGGATGATACTCAACACGTCATTGGATCTTAAAGGGCCCATATTACACTATTTTCTGAGCTACGTTATAATGTTATTTCTATCATTACAATCAAACCTGGAGCTGTGTTTTATTTCATTCACACATGTTTAACTCACAAATCCTGCATATTTAAGATGAGTTCTTCTCTCATAATATAGGACCTTAAAAAATGAAATATTGGTCAAACTGTTTTATAAAAAAGAAAGATTCAAACTTTGAGATTTTCCAACATAAGGGTCATACTTGGTGCCTCTCCCAGACAGTGGTAAACACAGAGCTTCTAAATGTAGACAGCGCTCCAGCCCCTGAGGTCTGGATCCAGTCTGTGAGCACAGAGGAGCACAGCGCAGGGAGCGGAGCTAGCAGGCCCGTTAACCTCCTCTGGGAGTTTAGACACAGGAAGCACTATGGAAACATGATGTATCTAGATAGAGGCAGGGTAAATAAGATATGAGTTTATATGGCTCAGCTTGGGAAATTAACCCGCAACTTGGAGATGGGAAGAAATGGAGCTTATACACACTGAGGAAGGAATGTAGAGGAGGTTAGGTTAGGCTAGATATCACAACTGTCTGAAGAGCTATAGTTTATAATTAAGGTAGGGTGACCAGATTTTCAAAATACAAAACTGGGACAAACCCGCGTTGGGCTGTTGGTATAAATAAAATTGTGAAAAGAGCGTGTAACATTGTGCATTTTCATGTCAGTCATAATCTGAGGGACTTCTGTTGCTGTATTTTTTTTTTTGCTTTATGGTCATTTGCAAGCACGGTTTTCTGTATTTTGGCTAAATAAATGACAATTTATGCTCCTCTTTACTGTTGGCAGGATCAGATTAGTCAAAAAATGTGACACCAGGTTTAGTCCTGTTTTAGTCCTGGTTTACACCTGATGTAGTCCTGGTTTAGTCTTCAAATTGGTCAAAAATAGGGACATCTGGGACATTTCTTGTATAAAACTGGGACAAATCACTGGTTTGGATAAATCTGCTGGGACAGGAGACACAGGGCTCAAAACTGGGACTGTCACAGGTAACGTCTGGTCACCCTAAATTAAGGTGTCAGGAAAGTCAGAATTTGCTTTGTAATGGTTAAAATTGTGATGTTTTGACCTGGTTTATGGCTTAGATCTTTATAATTAATTACTAAACCTATCCACATAAAACAGAAACTGGCACAAAGTTCAACGTTTTCTCTGTCAGCACAAATGAATTAAGGTAGTTCTTGTGTTATTAGAGCAGGGGTGTACAAACTTTTTCATTAAGGGCCTCATATCAAAACATGGACGCAGATGAGGGCTGACAGGGGGCCACAGACTGGTGGTCAATACAGTGAATAATTAACATTTATAACAGACCTTTATTCAGGTCCAGACCCTCAACAGGACATACTAGATATTCTATAGTTGGCTTCAGGGGAGTAAACGGGGGGACAAAGGGGTCTGTTGTCCCAGAATTTGACCCTCTTCCTATTCATGTATATTAGAGGGAGGTCCATGTGAGGCGTCTTGTCCCGGGCCCCCAAATTTCTGTCGACGGGCCTGGCTGACTTAGGGCCAAGAAAAAGAGGTAGAATTAATCAACAAAGACATGATTTTTTTCATATAAAGCAGTATTTCCCTTAAATCTTAAATCTTTGAGTATGTTTTGCACGATTTTGGACATCAGTATTACACATTAGTATGATTAAAACAAGAAATTCTAACTGAAATAGGCCTAATTGGTATTTAAACTTTAGTAAATAGATAGGAGTTTAGGGAGGAACTACTGACCTCGCAAATATGGCAAATATGTGTACCCAATCCCCAACAAAAAATAATACAAGTCAACATATTTTTCTGTTTGGTCATTTCTTTCAAAAGCAGTGAACCACTCATATAGCTAGTTATATAGGCCCCTGCTCTCCAGCTGAGCTTATGATATGAAATTTTACAACACCGTGAATGCAAACTATGCGAAGTCCTGGTATAATGAAAAACAGTATGTTGAAAAAGTTGTTTTGATGAGTTTTTGAATGTTTCTTTGGTATTTGCTCTTTGTCTAGTATTAAATGCACGTCTAGAATGCCACACAGCTTCGTCACGGCCAGGCTGTGTGCCGCCAGAGGCACCTCTCCTCAGAACTACCTCTTCACATACCTCACACACACACATACACAAACACACAGCATACAGGCAAATACTGTAGGCATACCAAACCCTAAAGGACATACTCTGAAGAGGACGAAGGTGATCCAGAATGAAAAAAGTGTTTCTCTTTTCTCTTGGAGTGTTGCTGTCTTCATGATCGATATTATTGTTTAGCCTGGGATCTTCCGCTGTATGCCATTTAAAGTTTCAATCAAGTATTTCAACTTTTTTTTTATTGTTCACAAATACCTTCTATTCTACCATGCATGTTTACATTAAGTGAGCTTGCTACACCACAGATCTGGCTTGTAACTTTGCTTGGTTGTGTCACCTGCTCCTCGTAGAAGTGAAATGTCCATCTATGGAACATTCCAGGTAAAGCAATAACATCTCCAAGAAGACAAGCAGGTTGTAGACCCTCCATAAAAAAAAATTACATAGTGCACCCTTAATATAGCTTGTTACCCGTTTCCCGACACGGTTAACCAATCACAGTCTGCAATTTATACCTCCCAACCAATCCCCATAGCTCTTCAAATCCACTCTCTTTCAAATTTTACAGCTTCAAATCAACCAAAATTCAATGTTTCAGTTACGTTGTCCAGACCAAAACTAACTCAGGATCTGGAGATGGGTCCCCACTGGTCACACTGATCCTGAAACTGTTGTCTATGGGAGTATGGGTCAAATGCAGGGGACAAATTTAATGGGTACAGTAAACTATGCCTTAACTTTATAATATAACTTGCTAAGATGATTGAAATGAGTGAGTCAGTACGTTTACACGCATGTCAGAGAAACTGGGGAACAGGCCTAGTCCAATTTAAACCATGGAGAATTAACAGCACAGTCCGATTCACAGTAGAAGAGGCGTTCAATTGCACCAGATAAGAAATAGTCAGGAAAATATTAGACATATGTTTTAGATCATTAGTTATGACTAACACGTGTTGTTTCATTGTTTTGGTTTGCTATGTTAAAGTGAAAGTAATAAAAAAGTAAAATAAAACACATGGTCACCAGATAAGCTAATATTTTCTGATCTGTTATAATGTTGTTTCCTATTCAAAAACATACCCAGAGTTGTGTTTTGTCTCATTTACACATATTTAACACACAAACCCTGCATATTTAGGCTGTGTTATTTTTTCAAACTGAAAACACTCTGTTCCACTCTGTTTGTGATGTCATGTGGTAATACAGGAAATGCTCCACTGTGTTTTTAAACTCCATACAACTTCACAGAATCATTCAGATTATTGGGATATTATTGGAGATTATTGGAATTATCTGTCTCTACTGAACAAAAAGTAAAAGGTAGCTGTTAACTTGACATCACAAGGTGGAACAGAGCATTTTCAGCTTTGGAAATGTAGACAGACTAATAATAAAGAATTACTCAAACTTGTGTGGATGAAACAAAACACAACTCCATCTATGTTTTTGATGGAGTAACATGGCTAAAAGCTCAAGAGTAAATTTTGCGTAATATAGGGCCTTTAATATTACCCTTTTTTATAATTACATTGCCCAGCCCTACTTCAAATACTGCAAACAGACTTCCACAGAGCTACTTTGACCACTTCTCAGCAGCCTCCTCTGTTGTGTTCACCGCGGATCAAAATAGCAGCAGCCCAGTCACCCGCACAGCCTCTGCCTTTGATTAGCTAGTGTTTATTGGAAAACAATAATGTGAGAAGGACCCTTTTCTTTCAAGCTTGTATAGCACAGAGCCACTCAAGGGCCAGTCTGACCCCGCTGACCCTTGACCCCAGTTGGTCCCTGGAGGTTAAGTGGAAGGGTCAAATTGACCAGCTCGATAGAAAGGGGAGTGGCTTGACAAAGAGAGATGACCTGTGATAAGGGGGTCACGGGCACTTAAGCTCCACCCTCATCTAGACTTGAAAGATTTTTTTAAATAATGTTGTGGGTTATTACAGCCGAGATACGGGTCAACTACGAGGTCTGTGGAGGGGCAAGCCAGCTCACAGTAAGGATGCATGCTTTTCAAGGTTTTTAGTGAAGCAAAATCACCTCGTAATACATGTTACACTGTGGATTTAAAGGGCCCATATTAGGCTATTTTCTGATCTCTGTTATAATGTTGTTTCCTCATCATTGTTTCATTCACACGTTTAACACACAAATCCTGTTCTTCTCTCAAACAGAAAACACTCTGTTCCACCTTGTTATGTCATGCGATAACACATTCTTAGCTTTGGAGATGTAGACAGATTAATAATAAACGGTTACTCAAACATGTGTGAATGAAACAAAACACAACTCCAGGTATGTTTTTGATGAGGTATTAACATTATAACATATTAAATCTCACAAGAGTCCATTCTGCGTAATATAGGACCAGATATTTTGCCATTTGCTACCATTTATATAGCAATTTCAACTTGATTATGATAACCTTGCAGCACTGCCCTCATCTTACGTTTTGTTTATTCTTTGGCGCCTCCCAGTCAGTTGGTGTCCCTGTGTGCTGGTGAACCGTGCTGGTGTTTGTGTGTGTGCAGATTCAGATAGAGCGGTGACAGACAGGAATGCCATCTAGTCTCTTATCATTAGCACTGTTCACCTTATACAGCCTGACGCACACACACACACACACACACACACACACACTGCTGTACGCACATTAGCAGGCCTATTAACACACAAGCATTCAATCGCAACTGCTCATGCTGGATTCATTCCCGTCTCACTATTAGAGAAGTGCTAATAATGGCAATTCACAGTCTATACATTGGAGTATTTGTTGCAGCAGACCTAAAAGGGGCAGTGTGTAACTTTTTGGTTGGGGCCCGTCACCTGCTTGGTTCTACGGAAATGTCACTGCTCTGCCTGGAATGTTCCACAGTATGACATTAAACAGCTATACCTTACATTTATTCAGTTACCGGTGGTTTTATAGCTCAAAAATACAAAAAAAAAACAAGCAAACAAACAAAAACAAAAAAAATAAGGCATTCCACAGATCTGAGCTGTAACTTGGTCTGGTTAGGTCTCCATGAAGACAGAAAGGTTTAATGCCATACTGTGAAATATTCCAGGCAAAGCAATAACATCGCCATGGAGAAAAGCATTTGACAGACCTTTGCAGCTGCTATATATTTTCTTTTATATTTATTTATATTGTGTCACTGGGATAAATTAGTTTTAGTCTTATCGTTTATTTTTTCCTCAGCAATACATTGTACTTCAAAGTTTGATATCGTGACAGGCCTATTTATTGCTTTGAAAAACTTGTGTCCTTATTCTGAGCGGGCTTGCATCTCCACAAACCTGACTCTTATCTGCGCATTTCCATGGAAATGTTGTTCCTTTGGCTATAATCTTCCCAGTATGGTGTAAAATGTATCTATCCTCATGGAGAATGTCCCAAAGTATGGTTTTTAACTTTCTATTCCATGCAAGTTCCATACTCTTCTTTTAACCAACCAAATAAAGTCAACAATACAGATGGAGGATGTGTTGTAATATTGATAATAACACTTCATTGTTGCCACGACACCAAAACTAAAGAAAAGGCCTGATACTGATTACAATTGACAATTAATGATGTAATGATGCAATTTTCAATACAAAATAATACCACGTTCTTTAATATTATCACATGGTCTTATATCATGCTACAGCTATTCAGGAAAGGTCAAATTTTCTAGTTTTTTTTCAGTCCCAATTCTAGTTTTGATAATGCTTGTAGTATCAGTTAGTATCTGGGTATCTTGTAACTCAACAAACTTGCAAAATAATCTTTCAAACATGAGTATGAAGCCACATTTCTGCACAAATAAGGTGAACTTGAATGTCATTTCGATGTTTGTGTATTGAAATTACGGTTCAGGAGACAATAACAGGCCCTTTTAGGCATTATTGTTATTTAATACATAAACTATAATTATGTATTATAATTATGTTATTTAATACATAAACTATAATTACATAATCTATCATTGCCAAGTCAGCAAAAACCGGTTTAAACTTCTTTGTCATTCTAAGAAGCAAATGTCACGAACTTCCTACCGCTTACCTTTTCTGATGATCTATTACAAAACATTCATAACATTCAAACACAATCACTTTCGTCTGTCTTAAATCTCAACGTTACGCCAACAGGAAACTTTTACATACCACTACTTTAGGCCCAATCAAAGATAAGAGTCAAAGAGTCATTATTTGTCCCACAATGGCGAAATTCTAGGGTTGCAACAGAAAAGTTCAAGAACAGCAGAAGTCAAGATGAATAAAATTGAAAACACTACAGATGTAGTCGACTAAAGAAATTCTTGGTCGACTTAAGACGTGTCCTGCTGATTGGTTAGTCGACTAAAAAGGGAGCGTGGCGAAAGCTCTTAAAATAATTATGTATCTGACTAAACTCACAAGACAACACCTGCACAGGAGACCACGCAGAAAAACAATGCATTTAAACTTACGAATCATCAGTTTACTCTGTGTTTTTATATGTACATATACCAAAAAATAGCATCTCTTCTAACTTACAAACTTCTCATTTGTGCTGTTGTCCCATATAAATCCATTCAAGTCATGTTAAAATGTTAACTCCTCAAAAACATACCTGGAGTTGTGTTTTGTTTCATTCACACATGTTCAAAATGCTCTGCTCCACCTTGTGATGTCATGTAGTGGCAGTTTTCAAGCTAACAGCTACCTTTTACCTTTAGTTCCGTAGAGAGTGGCAATTCCAGGGCTGAAATTGTCCCATTGATTCTAGTGAAGGTGTATGGAGTTTAAAAACACAGTGGAGCACTTCCTGTATTACCACATGACATAACAACATGGAACAGAGTTTTCTGTTCCAGTGTGAATGTGTGAATGAAACAAAACATAACTCCTGGTACGTTTGTGACGAGGAAACAACATTATAACATAGATCAGAAAATAGCCTAATATTTGCTCTTTAACTGACTAAAAGACTACAGCCCTAAACCGCAACTCCTCAAACCTCTCGGAAAGAAGATCTGCTCGCATGTAGTTCCGTGGCAGCAGAGAAAGCATGTGCAGTCCTTATGTCTGGTCTCTGTAAATAATCCCACACCATATACACGCAATACATCCAAGCCCCGCACTCTCCTGGCCCAGCTTTGTGCTTATTTCAGCAGCCCATTGGTGCAAAGAGGAATTCATTAAAAAGAAAAAAAAAGGTCGGAGGGAGCATCACACTGTAGAACGCTGAGTGCTGCATTCCCCTGTTGTTATTATTGCCAAATCGAAGAGAGAAAGGCGACTGGTAATAAAAGTCATTAAACGGAATAGAAAAAAAACGGATTTTAATAGGGCCTTGTCATTGTGGATTTAGGAGCCTTTCTATCGACTGCTCCCTACGCGCCTGAATCCAGAATCGCGCGTGGAGAAAGGAAAGAGAGTAGAGCTTTAAAGATGCACTGTGTAACTTTTCTGATGGAAGGTCCGTCATCTGCTCATCTCCGTGGTGATGTTATTGCTTTGCCTGGGATGTTCCACAGTATCATTAAACAACTATATCTTGTTCAGTTCGGTTATGAGTGTTTTTATTTCTCAAAACTAACGGCAAAAAAAACATACATTAGTAACGTGAGCAGGCCGTCCTCTCCACAGATCTGACCGGTAACTTGGCCTGGTGACGTGGCCTGCTCGTCTCCATGGAGATAGTTGCCATACTGTAGAAAATTTCAGGAAAAAAACATCTACATTTACATGGACTCAAGCAGGTTTTGGATCTTAAGTTGTGATCAAATCAAAATCAGAATTTGAATGGATGCAATCAAATCACAAAAGCTGTAAATTTTTGAAGTACAATAATTTCCTCCACAAACAACAAAATATTCTGCATAAAAGCTGCTAACCTTGTAGTTTAGATCTGTAAAAACATATTCTGAAATGTGATTCGTGTATTGGTTTGTCAGGTCATATTTCAGTCTTTTTTTATTGAAGAAATGTAAAATATGGGTATGTTTTTGAGGAGGAAAAAACATTATCACAGGGGTTAAATCTCACAGGCATCCATTTTGTGTAATATAGGACCTTTAACTAAACCCAAAATAACATTCATAAATCAAAAAATATTTCTGTGTTTTTGGCAATTCTCCTGGACGCGTTTAATTTCTGAACTATGAACAGAATCCTATTATTAAAACCACAAATTGAATCGCAATACTGAAGAAAATACAGGAAAAAAAAGCTGCAATTAAGACACTTTTCCAAAATGAGAGGAGACGGAGCCTGGCTGAGGAGAGGAGCACACTGCTGACGCACGACTGAGCAGCCACAGTCTGGGACAGGAGACAAGTCCAGCTGGATGGGGGACCGTAAGAAGAGCTCATATTGAACTGTGTGACCTGTTCCCGGTTTATTTAACTGGAGAAAACGGCTGCAAGTCTCATCACAACAGAATTTTAAAGGGCCCAGGTTACACTGTTTTCTGATCTCTCTTCTAATGTTGTTTCTTCATCACAGACATACAGTAGCAGGAGTCGTGTTTTGTTTCGTTCACATGTTTAACACGCAAACAGAAAGCACTCTGTTGCGCCTTGTGATGTCATGTGATAGTACAGGAAGTGCTCTTCTGTGTTTTTAAATATTTCCATACAGTTTCATTAGAATCATTTGGATCATTTCAGCTTTGGAATTGTCAATCTCTACTTAACAAAAGGTAAAAGGAGCTGTTAACTTGAAAACTACCGCTTCATGACATCACAAGACAAGAAAGCATTTTGAGCTTTGGAGATGTAGACAGACTAATAATAAAGTGTTACTCAAACATGTGTGAATGAAACAAAACACAACTCCAGATACGTTTTTGATGATCAATTTAAGTTCAGAAGAGTCAGTTTTGTGTAATATAGGACCTTCAAAGGACACAAGTGGCTGCAATGTTTGAAGTACAATGTTTCCTCCACAAAATATCCTCTTATGCTGCATAAAAACTGCTAACCTTGTAGTTTCAATAGGCACAAATATGTTCTGAAATGTGATTCTTGTATTAGTTAGTCACTTTTTTGTTACTTTTGAAATACTTTTATGATACAAACTTTGAATAGAATCCTGTGATTAACACAACATTAAAGGTGCACTGTGTAACTTTTTGGTAGTGGAAATGTCACTGCTCTGCTTGGAATGTTCCACAGTATGACATTAAACAGCTCTACTTAACATTTATTCAATTACAGGTGGTTTTATAGCTCAAAACATACAGAAAAAATGGCATTCTGACTGAAGTTGCCTCTTCAGAGATCTGACTAGTAACTTGGGTCTGGTTTGGTCTCCACGATGATAGTTGATAGTTTTATGCCGTACTGTGAAACACTCCAAACAAAGCAATAGCATAAGCAGGTAGCGGACCCTCCACCAGAAAAGTTACACACTGCACTTTTAACACATGCTTGTCAGAAAATATTCGAAAATATCGCAATTTTTTTTCAGAATTGCTCATGCCCATGGAGATTGGAGAAACATGTCAAAGTTATTATGCAAAGCTATGTGACAGTTAAAGTCTAAGGGGGCAGTTTGAGGGCATTTTTAAAGGGTGGCAGACACATGGAGACTTTGGTTGGACCTAGTGGGTGATTTAAGAAGGACCGTCAGGGAGGGAATGTCTGGGTTAGGACGGGGGAGAGGAGAAATAAGAAAATAAGGAAGACAGATGTTGCATGGACGAAATGAACCAATGAACAATATATTCCATCATTTTGAGGTAGTAGAAAAGGGCAGCCTCAAATGTGGGTCTTTGGTGAGGTATAATGAATAGGGAGCTAGTTGCTATACAAAAACCTGCATCATTACCAAATAGCTGTCTGATATCATGGCCAGAGACTAGTTTCAAAGGCCCTTTTAAAAGTGAGAATAGTGTGGTTTTCAGTTTGAAACTTAAAGTGGGACAAAACCTAAACTTCGCCCACAGGGACATTGCAAATAGAGCTGGTTAACTGGGCAGTACCTGGAGGAGTTAGGGCCGGGCAATTAATGAAATAAATCTGATCAATTTGTGTTTTTCAAAATCAAGATTTTGAAAAACTTGTGAAAAAGAATTGGGGGTTAAAGAATAGGGGATAATTATGAAACAAGCAGGGTTATTGTGCACTTACAATTAGATAGCTATTGTATTGTACTGTATTGTCAGTCTTTTGTGATGTCACCAACTACCGGAAATTACAGAGGCCACTGAAGGCAGCACAAACCAGAGAGCTGCAAATTGATCAAGTTTGCACTAAAGTCGCCTCAAAATGACTGAGATCAGTAGATAATGCTATTGAAACACCATATACACAGTTTAGTAACAAAAAAGTGGATTTCCTGTTTAGTTTCTCTTTAAATCAAAGCCTGATATTCAACAATCAATCAATCATTTGCTGCACAATTAATTAAGTGTAAGGATTAAATTATTTTGGTAACAGAATGTCCTACGAAGAACAAGATGTATTTTTTTAATAATTCCTGCTAGCCTTGTAGTTAGACCAAGATGAACATGTTCTGAAAATGCCTTGATTAGAACTGAAGAAGCTGCGTATTCACTGTTAAAGCTTTTGTTCAACCTTCTTTTTCTAATACTTTCATATTTCAGTATTTGCTTATTATGTTAATGCTCCTGCGTGTAAATAAAACATGCACTGTGAACCGCATTCTGATTTGAAACATAAATCGCATATCTAATCACAATATTCAGTTTCACCAAATTGTACAGCGCTACTATTCATACATGAGAAATCCGTGATAGAATAACCTTTTTTGCAATGTACCATCTCCACAAAACATAATTTGAGATGGTGAGCAACAAAAGCTAATACTTATACAGAGACACATACAATTTCAAATTTCAACTGCTTCAAAACGTCCGTAATCTGAGTCTTGGTAAATCTTTGGACTACAGAACTGAAGTATCTCTGGCCACACTCACATTAGCTGAGCCGTTTCTATTACACTGAAACATGCCCTATCCGCTTTCCTTTCAGCAGACATAATGGGACGGAGACATGGAATCTGGTCTCTCAAATGTACCACAAATAATGGAGAACGATATGCTAAAAAATTAGTTTTGCAGTTTTCTTGTAGATCAGATCAAGGGTTAGCTATGTCCATTTATGTATACAGTCTATGGTAGAGATCGACAAACATGTTTTTTTTTCATGGCCAATGCTGTTACTGATTGTTTAGAGTCCAGAGCAACCCATGGTCGATTAGCTCTGCCGGTATTTTTTGGCTGATATGTTGTGCCATTTTTTTCCGCCACATTATGTAATTAAAATTGACTACAAACTAACCCAAGCTCTTTTTTGTTTTTTTAACAACAAACCTATAAAGACAGCTGTGTAGTCACGTGCTGGAGATTTAAGGCCGATAACCAATCTGCAAAAAGTCCAAATATCCGTCCATCTCTAGTCTATAGTAGGGGAAAATTGTGTTTTTGATCATAGAGCTGCATTAATCAGCAAAACACTGACTTACAATGATGAAAATATTGAGAAATATAGTCACATGGATGAGATCAGGATTATATTATCACCATAGCACTAGTCCTAACCACAAACCTGCATCTCTAGCCCTGCACTCACCTCTCATCACTGGGATGGCCGCTCTGCCCCCTCTGCTCCCTCCTGGATAGCCAGATGTTTACACTTGCTCGAGGCTTAGCCATGTTTCCATGACGATAGGAGTTCGCTGTTTGTCACATGGCCAGGGGTAATGCACTGGATTGGGGATCGGTGCAATCCAAACAGACAATCTTTGCTCCAATATCTCTGATTTTAGACAGATGTGAATGCAGGGGTGAGTGATAATGATGGAAATGTTGTATCTTTGTAAAGGTGCACTTATGTAACTTTTTGGTTGGGGGTTCATCACCTGCTTGTTTTGATGGATATGTCATTGCTCTGCCTGGAATGTTCCACAGTTTGACATTAAACAGCTCTAATTTACACGTATTCAATTACAGGTGGTTTTATAGCACAAAAATACAGAAAAACAGACTTTCTACTGTGAGCGGGGTCACCTCTCCACAGATCTGACCTGTGACTTGGTCTGGTTTGGTCTCCATGAAGATTTAATACCATACAGTGAAACAATCCAGACAAAGCAATAACATCTACATGGTGAAAAGCATTTGACCGTCCCTCCACCAGATGTTACACAATGCAGCTTTAATACAATGGACCTGTGCTTTTGTGTGTCTGAAAATGTTTTGGTTGAGGTTCAAGAATTGCACGAATAGTGAAAGGACTGTAATATTTAACACAAAAGTGCAGAAATAACAGCGCCATTTGAAAGATTATAAAAAAAGAAAATACAGTTTATATTTTTTATCTATACTCTTTTTGCAGCCATTTGACACATTTCTGACAATAGATGATACACACAAATTATTCTAATGCATACCTTCAAACTAGGGTTGAACGATTTCGAAAAAATCTCTGTTTGCAATACAGATCTAAACTACAGGGTTAGCAGTTTTTATGTGGAATAAGGGTATATAAGGATATATAACGATTAGATTGCGATTAGCCCTACTTCAAAACTATAATATTTGGTCTTAAACCCCAAAAATCACCCACCTTGAAATGTTTTATTATTATGAGAATAAAAAAAATAAATGCTTTTTGTCCATTAGTTCTATATGAAGTGCTGCATGACAAATGAAAGAAAAGGTTTCAAATCATGTTTGTGATCGATACACTTGTGGTCCTCTTTAGCCACAAGCCATTTATGAGAAATTGTTTTGTTTCTTTTGAGCTAAAGCTTAGTCTAACCAACTGCCTCATGCACACAACAAAAATGGACATAACCAACTAGTCATTAAAGATATATTTTCCACTATTCTGATGCTTGTGACATGGGTAAAGAATAACACAGGGCCAAGGATCGACCCCTGAGGTATTCCAAAGTAGAAATCGACAGATATGTTTTTTTTTTACTGATTGTTTAGTCTCCAGAGAAACCAATGGCCAATAAGTTCTGCCTATATATTTAGGCCGATATGAAGGAGCAATTTAGATTATTTTTCCCAAATTTTATCATTTGAATTCACTACAGACATACTCACAGCCTTTTTGAACCACAAAAAGGCTGTGAGTATGTCGAAAATGTTCATATAAAGCTTTATTTGTATTGTTTAGGCAGCAGGTCGGCCCAAACAAAACATCGGCCACTGCTGAAGATTCAAGGCCTGATGTATCGCACAACCGTCTAAAAATCAGTCTAAAAGTATAAAATTACTGTTTAGAATCTGATTTATTTAATTTGCCTTAAAACAGTTGCTCCATTAATGACTTTTTCTTCTTAAATAAAATATAAAGAGACAAGTCTAATAAAAAGCACTATAACCAGGTAAACCCACTACCAGATTTGAGACATTGATAGATAAAACACATATTTTTGCATGGCGTTTCTATGTATAAATAAATGTAACTAAATCAAGCAGAGGAATTCAACCCAAGATGAGAGCATTCAGACAGAACATCTCATGAAAAAACTCTGTTGTGTCAACAGCTTTTGAAATCCAGAGTCACAAGTTGAGGCCATTTTCCTGTTTTCAAGCCGACAAATAACATATTCAAAAGCATTTTGTCTTTCTCTTCCACTGACAGCGGGCATGCCGGGCCCTTTCTGAGAGAGAGCTGTTAAAGATAAAGCCTCTCTCTGCTTTTCCCTAACAGCAAAATATAACTAGATCCACCCTCATGAATAGAAACAGCCCACACACAAACAGAAAGAAGGAGCCCTCAGCCACTAAAAACCCAGCACTCCCTGATACGCCGCATACGACAGACTCTTGCAAGATTTATGGTTGGGATCTTAAATTCTGCACCTTTGTGGACAAAATGCTTGAAATGTAGAGGTCGCTGCTCAAAAAGCTCTTTGTGTGTCCTTGTGAATTCTTCGTTAAAATGTTACAGCGCATTTGTTGGTGTGCACAAAACATGCCCACTCCTCCACTCTCAAGGGCCACTCTACCTTGGCATGCATCTCGCTCCTTTGTCAACTGAACAATGCTAACAAATGTTCCTTCATGAAATGTTGTACCGCACTAGATTGCCTGACACTACCACTCTATGTGTCCTTGCAGATTTTAGAAAGGAAGAAGGCTGTGAATGCCAGGGCTGCTTTTCACACTGAAGTTTGGGTGTAACAGAAAAATAAGGATGGGTTTTCAAATATCGGTGATATCGGAAGGTTTTGCCAGATGTTGGTATTGGTTATATATAGAAAATGTTGCCAATATTTGGGGATATTTTGCTTGTACTTCTCAGTTTGCTATCAGTGTAACAGACTAATGTGCGAAAATCTATATAGAATAGCAATTAGATTAAACATATACCTACAATTTCACGCAATCATGCTATAATTGATTTTATATGCCAGATAAATACATTTTGTTATTATTTTTATAAAAGCAAAAAGTTTAACTTTGCTACTTAACATACATTTTTGGTCCTTGTTTTTCTCAGTGAAGATGTTATATGTTTCACAGTATGGTATTAAACCTTTTTCTCTTCATGGAGACCAAGCCAGACCAATTTACAGGTCAGATCTGTGGAGAGTTAACCCCACTCACAGAATGCCTATTTTTCTAGGTATTTTTGAGCTGTAGAACCACCTGTAACTTCATATCTATATTGCCAAAAGTATTCACTCAGCCATCCAAATAATCAAAATCAGGTGTTCCACTCACTTCCATGGCCACAGGTGTATAAAATCAAGCACCTAGTCCTGCAGACTGTTTCTACAAACATTTGTGAATTCCAGCGTGGTACTGTGATAGGATGCCACCTGTGCAACAAGTCCAGTCGTGAAATTTCCTTGCTTCGAAATATTCCACAGTCAACTGTCAGTGGTATTATAACCAGGTGGAAGCGATTGGGAACGACAGCAAGTCAGCCACGAAGTGGTAGGCCACGTAAACTGATGGGGCGGGGTCAGCAGATGCTGAGGCGCATAGTGCGCAGATGTCGCCAACTTTCTGCAGAGCCAATCACTACAGACCTCCAAACTTCATGTGGCCTTCAGATTAGCTCCAGAACAGTGCGTAGAGAGCTTCATGGAATGGGTTTCCATGGCCGAACAGCTGCATCCAAGCCATACATTACCAAGTGCAATGCAAAGCGACGGATGCAGTGGTGTAAAACACAACTCCACTGGACTCTAGAGCAGTGGAGAGGCGTTCTCTGGAGTAACGAATCACGCTTCTCCATCTGGCAATCTGATGGACGAGTCTGGGTGTGGCGGTTGCCAGGAGAACGGTACTTGTCTGACTGCATTGTGCCAAGTGTAAAGTTTGGTGAAGGGGGGATTATGGTGTGGGGTTGTTTTTTCAGGAGCTGGGCTTGGCCCCTTAGTTCCAGTGAAAGGAACTCTGAATGCTTCAGCATAACAAGAGATTTTGGACAATTCCATGCTCCCAACTTTGTGGGAACAGTTTGGAGATGGCCCCTTCCTCTTTAACATGACTGTGCACCAGTGCACAAAGCAAGGTCCATAAAGACATGGATGAGAGAGTTTGGTGTGGATGAACTTGACTGGCCTGCACAGAGTCCTGACCTCAACCCGACAGAACACCTTTGGGATGAATTAGAGCGAAGACTGAGAGCCAGACCTTCTCGTACAACATCAGTGTGTGACCTCACAAATACGTGGCCAAAACTGGTCAAAAATTCCCATAAACACACTCCTAAACCTTGTGGACAGGCTTCTCAGAAGAGTTGAAGGCAAAGGGTGGACTGACGTCTTATTAAACCCTATGGATTAAGAATGGGAAGTCACTGAAGTTCATATGCAAGTCAAGGCAAGTGAGCGAATATTTTTGGCAATATACTGTATATAAGGTAGATCTGTTTAATGTCACACTGTGGAACATTCCAGGCAGCGCAATGACATATCGACAGACACAACCAAAAAGTGACATAGCGCACCATTAATAGCAGTATCGGCAAAAGTCGGTTAGCGACTAGAACAGCAAGTCAAACCAACCCAGCTCATAAGGAAGGCAAGTAGCAGAAAGCTTGTGTAGTTTTTGCACGGTTTTCATTGACAACATGATAAAAACGGGGAGGAGAGAGGGAGTACATGACGCAGAAAGCTAATTAGGATTTGCCAGAGCGTGAACAAATTAAGCAGAGTTATGAGCACGCAAGAGCCAGACGTGTGCCCGTTTGTCTGGGACCAAGGTGGAGCAGAGGAGGGCGCCCTTCACACTCCGAGACACCCTGGGCTTTCAGCTATACTTCAGCCAGTCAACTGTAATTTAATTTCTATGGAAAATTTAAAAACAGATCAGCGCCCTTTTACTCACAAGAGATTTGTAGCTGGGTAAAATGATTCTCGTCTGATGGGGGCACATTTTGGCTTGATTTTATTATGGTTTTGTTGTCTTAATTAGGAATAGTGTTAAGAGTTAATTAGAGCTTTATTTTATATTTCCATTGTATTGTTTTATCTGTATTGTGCAGTACTTTGGAAGCTGTTTTGTTTATGAAATGTATGTAATCTATATAAAGTGAATTGGAAATTTTGTAATAATTTTGGAAATGTTAAATGAATTTCATATTGTTGAAAAGTGAATTTCAACATTTGTTCTGGGACTGGATGAAAAAAGTTAAATATTTGGATTAAACGTTGGATTTTATTTGATTTTTTATAGATTTTTTAAAAACATAAAATAATAATTGCTTTCAATGTTAATTCCATGAACATAAATAAGACAGACATTTAATCAATTCAATAAAAAAAATGTCTAAACTCTCCTCCTCTCGATAAGAAAGCCCCAATTTTTTCATTAACAATTTGAAATATCTGCATCTCATTTTGATTCAAATCAATTAAATGCAACGCCCACCAAAACTGTAGCAAAATATAGGATCTTCCATAATTTATTTAAAAATATTTCGCTCATTTTATTTAATAGTTGTCTCCATAGTCTATTATTATTAATGGGACACACCATTACAATAGCTCAGCCTCTATGCGAGCTTATTCCATGGAGTAAATTTGAGAATATTTTCATAACAATACCTATTGTGCATGCCCCATAACCCCAGAGGCACAGTTGTTCACCCTAATAAACAGAAAAAAAAATTGAAGCTAGCTAGCATCTCATCATCTAGATTTCCACCACTCACATGATCTAGTGACACGGAGCTTTGTGTGAAAAAAATTTGCCTAACAAGGAGCGCTGGATAAATAAGCAGACGCGTATACTAGGCTAACGATATTGCGCGGAGAGACATATGCCAGGTTTCTGAATGACACTCCAGAGGGACGTGGGACCTTATACCGTAACAGGATAGTAACGGAGAGGAGGTGGGGGTATGTACGTGGGGGTGGGGGTGTGTTTTTAACCCCGGCGGGCAGACAGCACGCAGAGGATGAGGAGGAAGAGGAGGAGGGGCGGGATCAAAGTGTCAAAAGGGGGAGGAGTCTGTCAAGTGCTGTCAAAAATGAATGAGGCGAGGGTGAGTGAACTTGACCCGGACATGAAGCTACACAGCCAGGCCCCGGTTCTCATTGTGCACATGCAAAAGTCAATCCTCTCCAGGCTCTCCAGCTTATAGATTTAATTCATTTGGGTAAAGGTTGGTAAAAGCACGCTACAAAAGTGCAAGGATAGTTACAGAATAATGGCAGGCAATATATCAAAGTATAGGCAATATTGTGGAAATGAAGTGAAAAATTTGAGTTGGGTATATTGTTTAAAATCTCAGAATTCAGCAAAATAGAACTGGTAAAAAATATACTGTACTCTTAAAATAAAGGCATATTTTCTGCACTTGTGTGGGTAATTTTTTTACAATTTTGTATCTTAAGTCTCACGCTGAATGAATACATTTAAAGATACGTTTACGATGATGGATTGCGAAAATATTATCCTGTATTGATTTTGCGTTGCTTAAAGTAAATATGACATTTTCATTTTTTGCCATAAAGAAGAGTAGAGCGACAACTATGTATAACAAGAAGGGGAAAAGCCAAAACAAAACAAAAATGATGTGGAGTAGATGGTACCTTTCAGATAAACTATGAAAGAAGTGATTTTTAAAAAGGTTCAACAAGCTTCAATAAATTAAATTTCAGGAGCAATTTTCCTAAACGAATTAATGTACAATTTGCTGATTTTGAATGCTAAAACTGTTCTCTACAAGCTATATTATTTGCACTTTGTATTTTAGATGAAAACTATAAATAAATGAATGCAGAATACAATATGGGAGGCATTAAAAATACAATAGAAACTACAGCACTAGGTCTGTCATGATAATTACTATCTGGACTTATCGACTTAAGTCACATGGTACAGTAACTTTTGTGAGTACGTTTTTTTTTTGTGTTTTTTTTTTACTTTTTTCTCATGTTTTTTTTTTAAACAATTTCATACATTTAGAATATTTCTGGGGAATAATTCTGCATTATGGTTTGATTTTAATATCGTATATGTGAGTGTTTAAAAATACAATAGAAACAATAGTACTAGGTCAGATAATTACTACAGTATATCGATTTACTATATAAAGTGTTTCATTCTGCTGTCTATTTATTGTAGCTCATGGGTTTTTTTGTTTTGTTTTTTTGTTTTGTTTTGTTTTACAATCATGTAGTTTTAGAATAGTTTTTGTGGTTTAAAGGTGCATTGTGTAACTTATCTGGTGGAGGATCCGTCAAATGCTTTTTTTCTCTGTGAAGACGTTATTACTTTGTCTGGAATAAGATAAGATAAGATAAGATATGCCTTTATTAGTCCCACAGTGGGGAAATTCCAGTGTTGCACCGCACAGGTCAAGAACAGCAGGAAAATGGAACATGCAATAAAACAAGAGCCTTTAATAGCCTTTAATAGATAAAGGCTTAAAAATAATTTAAAAATAGACTTAAAAATAGACTCTAATATAACACACTGTTCCGGTGGAGCAAAAATATAAAATACCAAAAAACTATTATGTACAATAAAAGTAACAGTGCAGCATATGAACAGAATAAATCTCAGTAAAGTGACTTCAGTATATTATGTTATTTACAGTAAAATGACTATGTTTATGTACAGCAGCATTAGACAGGATAAATATCAGTACAATGTTTCACAGTATGGCATGTGTGACATTAATTACATTAATTAATGTCACACTGTGGAACATTTCAGGCAGAGCATCCATAGAAATAAACAGGTGACAGACCAAAAAGTTACAGAGTGCACTTTTAAATCTGCTCTTGGTTTTTGGGTCACTGGCATAAATTAGTTTCAGTATTATCGTGTATCGTCTATATTTACTTCAGCAATATATCGTATTTCAAAATGTGTTATCGTGACAGGCCTAAACAGCACAGAATTACAAGAATGCATGTAACCTTTTCCACTCTTAAGCCTTTAGCAGTGAATCAGGTGCATGAACTTGACCCAGACTGGAGCCACGAACAGGAAGAAGGGTAATGAAGTGCAAACATGCGTTGTCATGCCATGTTAAAGCCATAGGATTAGAATTCCGTAATGAGAGGATGGGGCACCATAATGTGAGCCTTCCTTTCAACGTGATCAGATGCCGAGGCTAAATTACACCAGGGGCCAGGCAAACAGATGCTAGGCTCAGGACAGGAGCGCGGTGAAAGCTGTCAAGTACTGTCACAACCTGGAGACTACAACTGCACAATTGTAGTAAAAGTATTGAGATTGTGAGTAGAATTGTAATACACTCTCTGTTTGAAAGGATGGGTTCTGTTCATATTGCAAATTGATATTGCAATTACAGGTGGTTTAATGGCTTAAAAATACCTAGAAAAATAGGCATTTTGGCTGTGAGCGGGGTTGCCTCTCCACAGATCTGACCTGTAACTTGGTCTGGTTTGATCTCCATGAAGATAGAAAGGTTTAATGCCATACTGTGAAACATTCCAGACAAAGCAATAACAATAAACAATAAATCTCAATGGAGAAAAGTTACACAATGCACCTTTAACATTTGAGAAAAGACTGAAATATAAACCGCTAAATTACAAGGATCAGACGTTTCAGAACCTGTTTGTAGAGGTCTGATCTACAGGGACAACAAGATTTGACTATTAAAAGAGAGTTTTGTTTTTTCATTTTTATTTGAAGAGCACTTTCTTTGTCTAAATATCTGCTGTGTTTGCGATATGATATTTGCACCAACTTAAATTGTGATTTCTATTGCGATACATTGTGCAAACCTACTGGAGACATTCTGAAAGTTCAAAGATTTGACAATGTGGAGCAATTGAACAAATAAGTGTCTTCTACAGTGCCAAATGTATTTCTTTTTGATTTTTTTTTTCACTTTATTTGAGCCGATTTGAATAAAACAAGCTAGAAGTCAAGGTGGATGAGAAATAATGCCCAATCTGCACAGTTTTAATCACAAAATGAGACAAGACAAATGACTGGGTCTGAGAGAACAAAGTAATACAAGATTTTTTAAATAATTCATAACTAAATCAATCAATCATCCATCAATAAATTCATAAATATCGCTGATAGAATTTCTTCTGATTTTGTTTATCACAATATCTTACCCCACGACTCCAACTGCTGTGACATCACACCCTTCTATAGGCCAATGTTATTTAATACAGATGGGGGGCAGCTGCAGTAAATACAGTTAAAATGTAGGTTTTTGTTGTATCATAGCATGTTAATGGGTTTAGTCACCAACAGAAAATATTACATTAAAGATTTGTGAATAAACTTTTTGGGATATTTCATGATAAATTACAATGTTATTAATAGGAAAATTTGTCACTTGCTCCCCATCTGGGAATATGACAACATCACATATCACATTCTAGACTCTGAAAACCACCAATACTAACTTTTTTTATAATTTATTTATTGGCTAACATGCTAAAGATAGGCATAATTTTCTCAATGAACACTTTTATTCAACACCTGTTCTCAAATCAAGCCAAAACATCGACAATCCTCCAGCTAGGCACACTCGGAAGATCCTGGCTGAAGATCTGTAAAAGAGCCATCCACTGCTCCTGACAGCTCGCGAGCCGCATTGAGTGAGGACTCATTTCCCTACAGACTAAACAACACCTTGACCTTAACCAACCTTAACCTTCTCCCACTGGACGTATGCTATTATGTATTGCTTTCTTGTCACCAACTCCACGCTGACTGTGACTGTGGTTCGCCGGTTGAAAATCACAGAGTCTGTGTCTCTTAAATCACTGCTACAATGGCAGAAGACTGGAGAGAGCCTGATAACGCATGCATTTGTGTATGAATATTTATCTGAAAGTCTGGCACCGGAACATATGAGCCCGCATGGGAGCTAGAAATGAACCATCCATCTCCTCCCAACTCCCCTCCTTCTCTCCTTCATTCACCCTGCTCCTCGCTCATCCCTTCTCTTCCAATCACCATTTCAATGCCTCTGTCCCCCCTCTTCTTTTTTTTTTTTCGTTTTTGCATTTTCCACCCCTCCAGGCTTCCAACCCCTCCTCATATCACTATTCTATCTTATTGCTCCCCTACCCCTCTTAGCCAATCCCTCGGCTGTGCATGGGGCTGATGTATCTAAGGGGTGAAGAGAGAGAGAAGGAGAGGGAGAGAAGGAGAGGAAAAAGCGTTTGATTAATGTCTTTGAGAAAAAGATAAATAATCGCAGGAGACTGGGGGCTGGTAGTTGGCCTTAGGGGAGTAAATATGAAGAGTTTTATAGCTGCTCACTTGGGAGAGGGGGGGAGAAAGAGGGAGGAGGAGGAGGGGACACAAGATCCATTCAAGTATATTAGCTTCCCCTCTCCGTATACGCACAATAAACCCAGCGTGTATTCTGTTGCAGTCTCTGAATCCTACCCGGTGACATAGAACCATCTCACCCCACAACAGCCTCTCTCCTCCAGGCATGACCCCATAGAAAGGGGAACGGTGCTGGATTCGTTTTACTCCTGTAAATAGTGTAGAATAACAAAATATGCATGTAAAAAATAACGCAAGACTACGTTATATAAATGTATACACTCTGGGAAAAACTGAAATAATGAATCCTTTATAGTTTTTATCATGGTAGTCAAAAGTATCAAGATCTAGACACTACGATCAACATTAACAGTGATTACTCATTTGTATTAGAAGTATCAGTACTGAAGAACTCGTATAATATCACATGGTATTACGACAGAAAGTAATTTGTGTTAAAAAGGTACAGTACGCAACTTTCTGGATTCCATGGAAACAGCAACCATGTCATCCCACTGCAGCCTCTCTCCTCCGGGCATGACCCCGCAGAAAGGAGGACAGGTGGTGGATTTTACTCTTTTAAATTGTGAAGAATAACAAAATATAATAAAAAATGCATGAAAAAAATAATGCAAGATTATGTTACAACAATAATTTTTGAGTATATTTATTCTGGGAAAGAAATCAAAATCAGCAACACACATTTGAGAGAACACTGAAATGTAAGAATCACATGCTTTTGTTGAAGTTAGCAGGTTTTTCATAAAAAGACATTTTATTTCCATTTCAGTTTGGTTTTACTTAAATCGTTTTTTTCTTTCATTCATATTTTAGCCATTAGGCAATAACTTAATGACTGTGTAAATGCCAAAGTGACTGTAGCAACACTGTGGTTCTGTTTATTGCCTTTATCAAACATGCTTGCATCACCAAAATTCACAATATTATATGACATAATAGATTTTTTTTTGCATGTTCTACTTTTGAAATCATCTCCTGACCAGAATTTGAGCACATGATCTGGAAAAAGAGACAAAAACATGGAAGTGACGACAATCTTAACCTTAAAATACACTTTCAGTTTGCTCTCTGGACTGTTTTAAGCAGCTATGTGCTTCCAGTATTTTGGAATCTATAAACAAATAACATTTTCAAAACATGAGATGGAGCAGGAAGATATGGAGGTCAGACTTAAAGAGTGATTTATTGTTGATATTTTCACATGGTGATTCAGTACGTCTCTGTTAACAGCAGTGTTTTTGCGCAAACATTTTTCTCCTCCGACTCCTCCTATTGGTCAGCTCCTGTCAGCCTCTGAGTGAGTGACAGGTGGAATTAACCAATCACAGTGAAGTGTGAACTCTCAGAAACAGATATGATTGGTGACCTTTGAATGACATATATAATGATGATGATATCTATAGATAAGTTTGTCAAAAGTATTGAAAATCAGACATTAATCGATACTTAAACTCGATACTCATTTGAACAGGTATTGATACCAAGAACGACACATTCACAGGACAGAAATGAACCTTTTCTGAATGATCTTGAGCTGTATCTGAACAAGTATAAGAGCACATAGACTAGTATATGCCCATGGACCACTATGGACTAAATAGTGTTTTTTATCATCATTGTTTTATTGAAATTTGTATTCAGTATCGATATCGGTATTGAGTATCGAGTCTATTCCTTAGTATCAAAATCGTCTTGAAATTTTAGTAACTTGACAACACTAATAGACAATGCAGAGTTTGGAGTTACTGTTGAGAAAGTCTCAAATCTCAAATGCCTTTCGTAAGTTCTAAGAATTAAACCGGCTACGCTATCAACACTGAAATAATTATTAAGAATCCACGCTATTTTGTTCGCCATATCCTCCGACGCAACCTCAGAGCCTTTTCCATTGCCTCTTCTTTCAACATGAGAGCTGAATCCCACTGACACAAAGCCATGCAACCATCCAAGCTGCTTTCTTCTTGTTATTTCTTCCCCTCTCTGAGCCAGACCCTGTATATATGTTTGATGGGCCAATGTGGCGTGTGATGTAGCTGACAGCCCACCCCCCGCCAGTGCTTTCCAATCCTGCCCTGCTTTTAAAGCTTCGTCCTCCAGTGGCTGCATGCCTGTCCCCGGGAGTAGATTGCATCTTTTATTTATATTTCCCCCCCTTTTTTTTGCTTTATTATTTTTCTTCATGCCAGGAAGAAAGGAAAAAAAAAAAGAAAATTCTGGGGCGAATATTGCAATCGGCAGAGGAGGGATTGGCCAGCCTCCTCCTGTGAGCATGCGGGAGGAGAGTGACAGAGTGAGACTGCCCCCCCCTCTCTGTTTATGGAGTCCCCGCACACACGCAGTAACTGACACACTTCCCCCATGCGCGCAGCTAGCTTTCACACACGCGCCGCCAGCCGAAGCTAAAATATGACCTGGTTCTTGTCTTTCGTTGATGCTATTTCAGAACGTAAACATTCACAAACCCGGTGGTGTGGATATATAGGTCTGGGATGGGAAAATCTTGAATATTCAACAGAATAAACAGAAAACACATGATGAATTCTTTATAGTTTATAAGGGTTTTCAAAAGTATCAAAGCCCAGATACTGATCAGATCAATATTGAAACTAGATACTCATTTGAACAAATATTGATACTGAAGAACTCATATTACATGGTATTATGACAGAACATAATTTGTGTTAAAGGTCCAATATGTAACTTTTTGGAGCTGTATGATTCCATGCAAACAAGTTAAAACCCAAACTTCAAAACATCTCAATGGAGAGAGACAAGTTTTATACCATATTGTGAAAAATTATAGCCAAATGAACAACATTTCCATGGAAACAGCTAAGAGTCATGTTTGTGGAGATGCAAGCCTGCTTATATTAAGGACAGGAGTTTTTAGTTTTATACTTTGCATTGAGGCTTTTATATAATATTAAACATGTTTATAGTATAACACAATCACAATGTTTGCACATTGTATGTTTGCACATACAATGTGCAAACATTCCTCACTTAAAATCGTTTTTACACAAATAATTCAGAAATGATTCTGCGTATATGGTGATTGGTAAAGGTTGACAGGGAGTCCTTGAGATTTTTCTTTCAATTTTGCAAGTTTTCAACCAACTCTAGCAATTTGTCATTGATAGAACCAATATTGAACATCTCACCGTTGCTATAACAAATGTAGACAGTAGTTGGAATGAGTATCAAAATGGTACACTACTTCATTTGCTGAAACTTTCAACAAGGTCTATTTAGTAACAAATAAACATTAAAATAAAAATAGTTTTCATTGTTTTTGTGTCAAACTAGTCACCAATTAAGTCTCCTTTTCTCAAATGAGCAGAATGAGTCTAAGAAAAGACTTTCTGGGACATTTGTGGTCAAGTGCCATTACATTTGGTCTGTGTCCAGTCTATAAATATGCTGTTATTCTTTGTCATTTCTTATAAATATAAAAGTCCAAGCACAGCTTTTTCTCAGTACAATTTGCGTTTCGAGGAAATAATATTTTTCTACAAATCTTTGCTTTTCAAATGGCTCTTAAAACTCAAAGCAAAGAAAAAGTTATTAGGCTTTTTAGAAAGAACTCCCAAAACATAATATTTGACCATTAAATTTTAAGAGCTCTTTTATACAAAATATGATACAAAGAAATTCTTGCAAAGCTGCTTCTGGACATCCAATTATCAAAGCAAAGAAGTTGTTTTCATCCAGATGTTTTGGAAATGCGACGTCAATATGGTCTACAGATGTCATAGTTTCCCAATGACAGCGGGCAGCTTTCAGTTTCATATTGTTTTCCTTTGTAATCTCAATTTTAGATAATATCCATGTTTTGTTTGGTATATTTTTATGGCCTATTCCTACTAATGCATAAACATTTAAAGCCACAGTATGGATCTTTTGGCCAAAAAATAGTGTACAATGAAAGTATTTTTTGTAATTTTTTGGGCTCTTCCGGCTCCTTCCATGGCTCCCATTGACTTACACTGGAATATTGTAGACTCCCTCTGTACCTGCTGCAGTGAGCCTTGTCATTTTGGTCTTAAAATGTTCATATTGACCCACTCTACATGATCCTGGTGTTTTGTTTTTGCTACTTTGTCCGTCAAAAAATCCTATTCATAATATAAAGGCTGGCTCCAAATTCACTCCTGTAACCGTTAGCATCACAAGCTTTGAGCCAAACGCCGTGGGTGACGTTGCACTCGCTTAGTCCACTTTTTTACTTTTTTCTGTGGTCGTTACTGTGAGCGGGATAGCATCTCCTCTTATTTGGCTGGGAGCAGGGCCTCTTCCTGCTTGTTTCCAGGGAAACTTTGCTCTTTTGGCTGTAATTTTCCATAGTATGACATAAAACTGATCTAACTCCATGGAGAATGTTCCAAAGTATGGTTTTAACGTTCTGCTTCCATGGAATCGTGCAGGTGACATGACATCAAAAGGTTACATACTGTACCTTTAACATTTGACGTACATTTACAAAGAATTCATCCCTACTTTCGCAGCAAGTTCACCACAATATATTCCACTCAGCTGCTCTGTTATTTCTGGGTGAAAGCAAAAAGGTGCATGAATAATTGATTGATCCATTTACAGTATTTTGAATCCAAACTTTCTATTGTTGATCTGGGCATAGCCGTAATTGAATAAACCAGTGCATCACGATCACGGCATGTGAAATTCCGAAAATATGTGAACTTTGTCCCATCTACAGAGTCAGGATGTCCAAGTACACAAATAAGATCATGTTATACAGTTTATAAGGACCTTAATAAAGCATGCAAAGACTTAATTTACAATGAACAAATAGTTGATTAAGATCATTCAGGTTTAGTAATGGTATTAATTAAGTAGATACTATAAGCCTGAATCATTCTTAAAGGGCCCATATTACACTATTTTCTAATCACAAACATACCTGGAGTTGTGTTTTCTTTCATTCGCACATGTTTAACACACAAACCCTTCATACATCTAGAATCATTTGGGTCATCTCAGCCCTGAAAATGCTTGAAAACTACCTAACTATGACATCACAAGGTGGCACAGAGCATTTTGAGCTTTGGAGACGTAGAGAAGGTCACTCAAACATGTGTGAATGAAACAAAACACAACTCCAGGTATGTTTTTGATGAGGTAACAACGTTCTAACATGGCTTAAAGCTCACAAGAGTCAATTTTGCGTAATATAAGACCTTTAAAAACTATTGGTTCATTATGAATCAAGTTTCTGTTCATTCTTTATTTAATTTATTAGCATATTAGCAACTGACTAAGCCACAAAGCAAAAATGAAATGTCCTTTTTGAAACCTACAGTAAAAAAATCTGTTATCCAATCCTCGTGCTACTGTATCAACCAATTACATAGTGCTCATTCTCAACAGTCTTTTTATTAGCATGGTCCACTTCCTGGTCTTACTCATCTTTCTTGCACCCTTCTTCCACCCAGTATCTGCTTCCAATACCCCCTCCAAAAGAGTGCGCCCATAAATGATTGCAACGCTTGGGAATCTTGGTAAACAAGCCAGGCGAAGAAAGGAGAGGGGGGTAGACAGAGGGAGAGCTGCCTGCCTCAGTGCCTGCTCCATGGCTACTATTGTACACTGCACATTCTCCAAGCCCACAAGAGCTCCAACCATCTCCACACGGATTCTTTGGAGAAATACTAAGCCAAGAAGTGAGGAGAGGGAGAGAGAAGGAGGGAAGGAGGGAGGGAGGAGGAAGATCATGCATAAAATCTTGTTTGCAGAAAGCATTAAGATTCAGATGAACTGGGGAGGGTAATGAGATTAGAATCCCGAAGCGTTTCCAAGGGTGGGGAGCAGGATTGACAGCTGAGACTATTGCACTGACGAATACAGTGAAATATTGTGGCACAGGCAGTGATCCAAACAGCGCACACATGCAAGCCCACAGCAGCGCGTGCATGTTTACTTTGTTTATAACGCTGCTACGTATGCTGCCACTAGTCCCTCCGTATAGCAGGTTGAGGCTGGCAGCAGCAAAAAGCTTTAGTCTATCTAACAAAGGTGTTTGGCAAACAAAATACACGCACTGTGGCTTTAAATCGCCGTCCCTCCCTTCGCTTTCTAAATATCGCCTATTTAGCCAGCGGTGAAAAGATATAGGGGTCTTTTGTCTGTGTGTACCCATTGGTGGGGGCATGGAGAGCCTTGGAAAGACACAAAAATAGGAACAAAGTGCTAAGCTTCCAATTGGGATGGCTCTAGGCATTTGAGTGCGCGCAGATCTGTGCGCAAAAACAAGGAGAAGTGGACTACTATTACGGGCTTATCTGAAAATAGGCAGTTCTCACACAGCTATAGGGTGGACTGGAGTGGAAATACCCTGCATTGTTTATAATAGACAGCGCTCAGAAAGGCGAGCGCAAGCCATTTAAAAGTCTGGCATGATTCCACGGAGAAAGAGCAAGTGTGAGAGTGTGAGGGTTTTGTTTGTAACACTGTTTTTCTTGCGTTTGAGAAGCGGAGTCCACTCACCGACTTGCAATACGTTGTCCACCCAGCCACCCTCCAGTAGAGTGACACCCCGTAGGAAGGGCAGCTGGCTCTCGTCATTATTGTCCCCGCTAGTTCCACTTTCCTCTCCTCCCGCGTTAAAGGACGAGTACATACAGATCTCCTTCTCACTTCTCGGGAATGACCAGTAAACGATCCTCCGCTGGACGGGCTCCGGGATCCTCTCGAACCGCTCCTCCACCCTTTGGAACGGCCACTTTTCCGCCACTCTGCGCGCCGCGATATCGAGCAGCGACTCGGGGTTGTGCGTTTTCCCGTTGCCCGAGCTTCCCGGAGCGGAGCCCGAGCCGCCACACAGGATACCTCCAGCCCGCTGGCCCTGTCTGCATGCCGGGTTGTAGCCGGGCCGGCAGCAGAGCCGCTTGGCTGGGGGCTGCTGGACTCGCTCGGCCATGTTCGCACCGCTTCAACCTGAAGCGCAGTTCCTCTCCGATCATATAAACGGGATAAGGAAGAGAAAAGGGCAATCTCGCACCGATTGTTTGCCCTACATGGAAAAGCGGTCCTTATTTGGAAAAGGGGGCGGTCCTTCCGAGTTCCGTAAGTCCTTTGTGTTGTCAAAGTAAGCGGGAGGGGCGGGGCTTGGAGCGCCGCCAGCGCACGAGCGGCGCTATAAAAGGAAGTGGAGGCGGAATTCCCGAACGTCGGCAAATCCTTTGTGAAGCCGCGCGGGCGCGCGAGGGCGGGGCCCACGCGGCCCACGGCCTTTGAAGTTCCCTTCTTGTTTGAGTTTAAAGGCGGGGACTAATCCAGGGGCGGACTGCAGTTTCCCACAGGGGCAAGAGGGGGCAAGAGAACGCACTGTTTTCTTTTCACAGGAGCCTCTACCGCCGGCTCCAGCGTCTTCAGTAACTCTGTGATGCTTGTTTTTCAGGCTTAGACCAAAGTACTGCAGGCTGCTGTCACAGAAGAGAGGGCGTGGGAGGAGAACAGCGCTGGACATGCGTGTCCTGTGTACTGCTCATTAAGCTCTCATTTTGGTCGCTCTTCTGCATAGGCAGCCGTCTGTATGGGAAATTAATTACAGACTTGTTTTAACACACAAAACACAAACCAAACCATAATTCTTCTCAGAAAATACGAAGCCTACATCAGCTTTGAGAGAGAGAGAGACAGAGAGACAGACAGAGACAGAGAGAGACAGAGAGAGAGAGGTTGGCTGTACATTTTTCCAGTTGGTTACACTTCACAAATACAGTATGCCAAAAGCTGAGGTGCTGTGGTTTGGCTGTTGAGAGCTGACAGCCATGTTTGGCCTACATCACTGACATTTAACCTACAAACTGCAGTAGGCCAGTGGTCGAGTGAGGGTGTGGTGTGCACCTCTGGGTATTCTCAGAATTCAAGAGCATCATTGAAAATGTTTGGTCTTTGTGTTTAAAACTAAAGCAGAAACTATTGTCCACCCTCTGTGTGTCCTGTGTTCAGCTCTGTGTTCACAGCTGCCCCTCTTCTTCTCCGAGCATGTGTCTAAGACTGGCCTTTGAACTGCACTGAAAGTGATCCATGTCGTATGGACTGAGCAGATGTGAACTAACCTGATTTGGTTTCAATATTTCCCCTCAGGAAGATAAGATAAGATAAGATAAGATATGCCTTTATTAGTCCCACAGAGGGGAAATTCCAGTGTTGCAACGCACAGTTCAAGAACAGCAGGAAAATGGAACATGCAATAAAACAAGATAATAGATAATGGCTAAAAAAGAATAATTTAGAAATAGACTTAAAGATAGACTCTAATTTTGTTTTGGTGGAGCAAAAATATAAAATACAAAATATAAAATACCAAAAAATACTATTATGTACAATAAAAGTAACAGTGCAGCATATGAACAGAGTAAATCTCAGTAAAGTGACTTCAGTATATTATGTTATTTACAGTAATGACTATGTTTATGTACAGACAGGATAAATATCAGTAAAGTGACATGAGTGAATTGTACCAGAGGTCTTCAGTATTGCACATAGATATAGTTGAATGACACATGTTCAGTGTTAACAGTGTTCATTGTACAGTCTAACAGCAGCAGGAAGGAAAGACCTGCGAAATCTCTCCTTCACACAGCGAGGGTGAATCAGTCTGTCACTGAAGCTGCTCTCCAGAGCAGACAGGGCGTCCTGCAGGGGGTGACACTCATGGTCCAGCATAGAAATGACCTTAGCCAGGACCCTCTTGTCCCCCACCTGCTGCACTGAGTCCAGAGGACAGCCCAGGACGGAGCTGGACTTCTTGATGACCTTGTCCAGCTTCTTCCTCTCCCTCTCTGTGATGCTGCTGCTCCAGCAGACCACACCGTACAGGATGGCTGATGCCACCACAGAGTCATAGAAGGTCTTCAGGAGTGGCCCCCTCACTCCAAAAGACCTGAGTCTCCTCAGGAGATAGAGCCGACTCTGGCCCTTCCTGTACAGTGCATCTGTGTTGTGAGTCCAGTCCAGTTTGTTGTTCAGATGAACGCCCAGGTACTTGTAAGAGTCCACTCTCTCAATGTCCCTTCCCTGGATGTTCACTGAGGTGACAGTAGAGTGGCGTCCTTGGTCTTCCCTGCATTGATGATGAGGTGGTTCTGCTGACACCAGTCCACAAAGTCCTGCGCTAGTCCTCTGTACTCCACATCGTCATCATCCTTAATGAAGCCAATGATGGCAGAGTCATCAGAGAACTTCTGCAGGACGCAGCTGTCCGTGTTGTGTCTGAAGTCTGCAGTGTAAAGGGTGAAAAGAAAGGGCGCGAGGACAGTGCCCTGGGGCGCCCCCACACTGCAGGTCAGTAGGTCAGACACGCAGTTCTTGGCTCTCACAAACTGGGGCCGGTTTGTGAGGTAGTCCAGGATCCAGTCTGCCAGGTCACAGTCCACACTGGCGGTCTCCAGTTTGTCCCTCAGGAGCAATGGCTGGATGGTGTTGAAAGCACTGGAGAAGTCAAAGAAGAGAATCCTCACAGTGCTGCCGGGGTTCTCCAGGTGAGACAGTGAGCGGTGCAGCAGGTAGATGACGGCGTCCTCCACTCCGATGCCAGGCCGGTACGCAAACTGCAGCGGGTCCATCGCTGAGCTCACGGTGGAGCGGAGGTGGCCAAGGACCAGTCTCTCCAGTGTCTTCATCAGGTGCGATGTTAGAGCCACCGGCCTGAAGCTGCTGGGGTCTTTAGCGTGCGGTGTTTTAGGCACTGGTACCACGCAGGAGGTCTTCCAGAGTTGTGGTACCACCCTCAGCTTAAGGCTCATGTTGAAGACATGCTCCATAACTCCGCACAGTTCGTCTGCACAGGACTTAAGGAGCCTGGAGCTGATGCCGTCTGGTCCTGCTGCCTTCCTGGGTCTGATCTTCTTGAGCTCCAGTCTCACCTGGGCTGTAGAAAATGACAGTGGCAGGCTGGGGGGATGGGTGAGTCCATGTGTAGTGGTGGGCTGAAGAGCAGAGGCAGAGGTGTGAAGAGGTGCAGGAGTTCCCCATTGTCCAGCTGGGGAGGTGAGAGCTGGCAGCTGGGTGGGGGGAGGGGTGGGTGATTGATCAAATCTCAGGAAGTGAGAATTGAGCTCGTTCACCCACCGCAGATCCCCCTCCGTCTGGGCAGGAGGTGCTTTGAAGCCTGAGATCGTCTTGAGGCTTCTCCACACCCCCTGGATGTTCTTCTGCTGCAGCTGCTGCTCCATCCTTCTCTTTTGGCTGGCTTGGCTTGTCCTGATTTTCCTCCTCAGCCTCTTCTGTGCAGCCTTCAGCTCCTCCTTGGTCCCTGACCTAAAAGCTCTCTTCTTCTCCTTCAGCAGAGCTTTTATGTCAGGGTTAATCCACGGCTTGTTGTTTGAAAAACACCGCACCGTCTGGGAGGGGACGATGTTTTCAAAACAAAAGTTGATGTAGTCCGTGATACACTCTGTCACTGCATCGATGTCCTCCCCATGTGGGTCACAGAGCTCTGTCCACACTGTGGTGTCAAAACAGTCTCTCAGAGCCTCCTCACTCTCAGCAGTCCACTTCTTCACCACACGGGGCACCACAGGCTGTCTGTGCACAATAGGCTGGTACACAGGCCGCAGATGGACAATGTTGTGGTCCGCTCTACCCAGGGGAGGCAGTGGGGATGAAGAATAAGCCTCCTTGGCGTTGGCAAAAAATAAATCCAGTGTTTTATTGTCTCTTGTGGGGCAGGTAACATACTGGGTGTATGTAGGCAGAACAGGTGCAGGAGATGCATGGTTGAAATCTCCAGAAATCAGGAAGAGAGCCTGTGGATGCTTTGTTTGGAGTGTGCTCGTACAGGAGTGCAGTGTGTCACATGCTGTCTCAGCATTAGCAGAGGGAGGAACATAGACAGCGATCACAATCACATGTGAGAACTCCCGGGGCAGATAATATGGCCTCATGCTAACAGCCAGCAGCTCAATGTCTCTGTTACACAGCTGTTCCTTCACTGTACAGTGACCAGCTTTGCACCACTTCTCATTCACAAACAGAGCCAGACCTCCTCCTTTCTTCTTACCACTCTCTGCCGTCCTGTCTGCGCGCAGCAGGTGAAAGTTGTCCATAGCAACAGCTGAATCTGGGATTTGCGGGGTCAACCAGGACTCCGTGAAAAGCAAAGTTCACAAAGTCAGCAGGTCCCTCTGTGTTATGTTAGTCATCTATCTTGGAGCTCCTTCGTGTCTTCAGACTCTTCATTATAACAAACACCTCTGTAGGCCTACTGTATATTATGACTTTGTCATCATATTCTAGAACTTTTGATCCAACCCTGTGTCTATGGCATCAAAGCCTGTGGTGTCAAACATCAGCAGATCACTGCCTCTGGTCTGGGTCTACTCTTAACTAAATCTTAAAAATTTAATGAACACAATAAGCTTAAACACGGGCATTTTAATGTGAGGTAGGGCTATGCAGATGAGCATTTCTAGACCTGTTGTTTGCGCTGTTTACAAGCATTATAACTCATTCATAAATCTGCCAACTGTGTTCTGCACAGTTCTTGCGTCAAAGACTACATTTCCCATGTTGCCTAGCAGCAGCAGGCAGTCATGTGACTTCCGTGACAAGTCACAGAAGAGCGTACTTCCTTGAAAAGAAGCTGTTGATTTTTGTCGTTTCAAAGAGTTTATCTGCAGATTTGGTAAGCCTACTTTATTTTAAGTTGATCTTTCCTGTTTTGGTGTGGTTTATTTGTGGATATGAGCCCTACTGTCGTCCGTACGTCTGTTTAAAACGCCAGATGAGATGAGTTAGGGCCGCGGTGTGGCTGAGATTGGGGGTGTTGGCTTGACTAGCGGTTTCAATTCGAGTTACAGAACAACAGCTATTTTTGTTTTCTCACTTCTCATTTTATTCTTTTATCTGATTTCCCTTTGAACAAGAAAAGGGGAGTTGTGTGCGCTAGCCAAAACCAATTCTATCTGCAGTGTGTTTGTTAGCCTATATTGCTAACAAACGCTTTCAACGTGAACTAGGCAAATACTAAATACTAAACCTGGTACTTTGAATGGATGGAGCAATATCGTAATTTCCATTAGGCACATACATCAGTGTTATTACATGTATTGGCCCATAAAATAATTTCATAAATAAATCAAATTGTTGGCAGTGATTATCAAACATTTTGAGAATACTTACTTACACAGGGTTGATCATATATAATAAGTGTTTTGACAATATGAACATTTTATAGGCAGGGTATGTTGTAGTAAGAAAACTTTCAAAAACTGCTAAAAGATTTGATAATACAAACAGAAACTTGCAGTGTGATCGCCCAAACAAGGGAAAAGGCACATTTTAGCTCAGTTCTGATTGATTCTAGTAAACACCAAAGATACAAAAGAAACTGTTAATATCACTTTGAGCTGCACAATTTTGGAAAAGAGGTCTAAACTACACGTACAAAATGATTTTTCTAGAAAAGTTTGTTCTTGCAGTGGACAGTTTATCACAGACTTTGCAATTTGATAAATTGCACAAACTCATATTGTGATTTTGATTTAATTATCACCCATTTTGGTAGGCTACCTGTATCACACCCACTCCTGTTAGGTAAAAGTAAACTAGATGAAAACATAAACTGCAATAAATAAATAAACAGCAAAATGGAGCACTAGTAATTCATTTGTATCTATAATGTGTTATAATAGTTATTTAGCTACAGCTCAAATATCTTACAACAGAAAAATAGTTCTCCACTAGTACAACATAAAAGTACCCATGATAAATACTGACCCCCAAAAATGATTACTACATGTATCATATTGAGCGATAACTCGATATTGTAATTATCGTGACAGGCCTAAATATGACTGTTGCTGTTGCAGACTGACTTTTGGCGTGATGATTGACTTCCGTGCCTGGGCCGAGTACGTGGTGGAATGGGCCGCCAAAGACCCGTACGGCTTCCTCACAACGGTGATCCTCGCCCTCACACCGCTCTTCATCGCCAGCGCCCTGTTGTCCTGGAAATTGGCCAAGATGATCGAGGCGCGCGATAAGGAGCAGAAGAAGAAGCAGAAACGTCAGGAGAACATCGCAAAAGCCAAGAGGGCCAAGAGGGACTGAGATGGGAGAGGCTGTGATGAGGATTATAAAGACGTACCAGAGTCCTCCCTCCTCATCAGAGACGCAGGGAGCCAGTAGGGGGCCTCAGCGAGCGCAGAGGGACGGAGCTGCCCACAGGATGCTTGCCCCATTGAGAGGGTCAGATTGGACATGTGTTCAGCTTTAAGGAGATTCACTGTCCGGCTGTTGTGACACATTGCATTCCATTGTTGGTACTGCTGTTAATGTAATTTGATTATCGTTTTGTAAGTTAATAATAACAACATGTCCACAATAACGTTTAACCAATAAAACATATTTTCTTGTTATAGATTGGCTTTGTTCACATTTTAGTACAATTCATGTATGTTTTAAAAAATAATTTGTAACATGAATTTAAATTGCACAATACGAGGACAAAGATGATATTTGGTGTTTAGTTCTCTAGCCTGCTACGGACTACGGGCTCATGCCTTTCTTTGCGGAGTTTGCATGTTCTCCCTGTGTTTCGGTGAGTTTCCCCCACAGCAATTTAGTGGCCATGGGTCATGAGGTTGCCCCAAAAACAATGAAGGATGGGTCAAACGCAGAGGTAGAATTTTTAAGGGAACAATAAACCTTAACCTTACCTTAACCTTAAATTAACAGAAACATACATACGTTATAACCAAGTACAAATGGTTGTGGTCATTTTGTCAAAGTTAGGATGCTTTATGGCTGTATTATTCAAGTACAGTTTTATTTACAATTCTACCGCATGTAAAGTCCATGCAAACAGTAAAAATGACATTACTGTCAATCCCAGAGACCAGGGATGGGAGAGAGTTCACCTCCTGATCATTTCCTGGAGAAATTATTTGATAAGGCAATCACATGTTAAGACCCAATGACCACACTGCTTCCTAAGACATTTGTCAGGTTTGCTTTGTTGACCAAAAAGCATTCAAACAAGTTTAACTATGGCCTCTCAGATATGAGGATGGAAACAGGCAAAGCAGCATGTCAAACTATTGAAATTAAATGTATTATAATTGTAGAATTTCATGTCATAATTTCAAATGGAGGGCAAGGGCCTATAGAACTCTATGGGCAATTTATTGTTTGAAAGAAATCAACAAAAATCAACAAAACTGAAAAGCCATACACGCTGAACCTTATTTCTCCATGTTATATCAATTTTGTGGCCAGTAATTACAGAGATATTAACCGTAACATCTTCATTTTGACAGTTTAAAGGCATATTCAACCACAAAATTCTGCCCTGAAGGTATTCGCTTTTAAATTGTTAATCGCTATGGCAACAGTCCCACGTTTTCACCATTCTGACACTCATGAATACCCAGCAGTCTACAGCCCACGTGAGTTCATTTCTTGGAGGTGGGCATCCATGACCCGGGCTGGAAGGTGTTTGCGGTGCTGGTTGGTTCTTCACTGATGGTCTCTTTTCCGAAGCTTGCGGCCGAAGCGTGTCCCTTAGCAACAGTCCTGGGCGTGGCCACCAGCCCCTCCTTGTACTCCTTCTCCAGTAACGCCTGGTCCCTCTCCTCCACTTCTTGCGCCCTCTGTTTGATCTGCTCTCTGTACGCCATGTTCTTCATCAGCTCCTGTGAGGAACACATAAAAACCACATGCATTCAGTATTCAGACAATATAACTATAAGCCTACGTGACAGTATTAGTTTCTATACAGTAGTTTCAATTTTAGATAATTCTTTAACAAAAAACTTGCATCAATCAAACTGAGTAAAACTGCATATTCTCTGAGTGCTGTTATGTGACAAAAAGTATAGACACAGCGGTGAGTGTTTTTGAACAAATAGAACTTCACAGTAACTCAATTACAGGTTTAAAAATCGACTCAAAAATGCAATTACACGAAAAAGCTACTGAATTACAATAACTTGAGTATTTGTACCTGGTTACATTCCACCTCTGGGCCTACGCAAAATAAAAGGTGCACAATGCCACTTATCTGATGGAGGGTACGCCACTTTCTTGTCTCAGTGGAGATGTTATTGCTTTGCCTGGAATCTTCCACAGTGGCATTAAACATATACCTATTAACATACATTCTAACTGTCTGTGGCGTCGCCTCTCCACAGATCTGACCTGTCTCTCAGCCTGGTGGCGTCGCCTGCTCACTTTCATGGAGATCGGTAAGTTTAATGCCATACTGTGGAACAATACAACAAACAAAGAAATACATCCGTACAGAGACAGGAAAGTGGCGTACCCTCCGTGAGAAAAGTTACGCTGTACACCTTTAAAATTAGATGGGGGCAGGTAAAATGAACATTATGCATATTTTGGTTGATGTAATAAAACAAGTTAGGAACACTGTCACATGGCAATGGCAAGCACATTACACTGGAGGCTGTACTGTAAAGCATACTGCATACAGCACATACATAGATTGATGCTATACCAGCTTAGACCTTAAAATAACTCCATAGACAAGTATCCTGTATGGAAACTATTTGCCTTGTTAAACTGAAGTCACTTTGTTTAAACCAAACATGGATGACATTTAACTGCTGCTCTGCTCTGCTCTGTAAATGACTGGACGGGTTTCAGGAACATCTAAGTGTCCCTGAATTTAAAAATGGAGAATTTAGGAGAGAGCTAATGTTTACTTGACTGGCCCGGCCCACTGAAGCCTGTTTAAAATGTGGTGTTTGGAGGAGATGGGCGAAGCATACGTGACAGAAGGTATTCTCAACATGAACTCTCTCCAACTCCACAGAGAAGAGCCAGTCTCTCCAACTCTCTCAGCCCACCAGCCCAGTGAAACCAGAACACAGAGCAGCCGAGGAGCAGCTCCCCAGTAGAGCTGGTGTATGTGTCTGGTGTACGTGTCCAGTGATGTTCAGCTCTCACGCGCTCCCAGGCCCAAACTAGGAGCAGGTCTGTGCATAATGCGGCTGCGCTCTGGCACCACTGATGGACTGGAAAAGAGAGGGGAGAGCTGTGGCCAAAAGGGCCGCTTTGGGGACAGAGACAAACATACTGAGCTGCTTTTCCAGCCTGTTAATGACAGGATTTAATCCAATCAATTTATGTCGGTTTGGAGCGCGAAGAGAGGAGCGTGACAAGGGCCGGGGTAATGTGCTGGGAGTGAGGCCCTGGCCACATCAACACTGTCCAGCTGTCGATGGCAGCTATTGGGCAGACGCGAGGCAGAAAATTGGAATAGAATGTTCTGGCAGCGGAAGCTGGGGATGGCATTGGCTACTGGCACAGAGCGGGCACAGACAGAGAGAGGAGAGCTTTGCCCGGCCACGGCCTTCCACGGGATTTCCTATAGGCCCACATTTCCTCCGCCAAATAATTTCCAACATTCTCACATTTAAAGAGCAATAAACCCTGTGAGAGGTGCACCAGGGGAATAACTACACAGCACTGCCATTCTCATCACAGCCACTGCCAGAGACTTACAAGCCACTGCTGTAGACAGAGGCAGGGCACAGAGAGGAGTAGGACTACAGACATACTGAATTAGGGCTGTCAAGTATCGCAAATCATTTGAGCAAGTTTTCTAAGTAAAAAAGGCACATTTACAGGACAGGAATTATCACATATAGCTTTAGAATGATCCTGAGCTGTATCAGAACAAGTATAAGAGCGCATAGACTAGTATATGCCCATGGACCACTGAGGGATTACACAGATATAAAGCCACGTTTTTTTATTATCATCGTGGTTTTGGAACCAATATTGAGAATCGAGTCTATTCCCTCATATCAAAATTGAGAAAACACAGACACTACCACAGACATGCTGGTGCAGAGAGAGTAGAGTAGGATGTGATGTCAGGGAGGCCTGTCTCTGCTCAGTCTTGCATCACTTCAACCACTGTTTATTTTAACACTTGTCCCGAAAGTTCCTGCATCCAGCTCCAAACCAACAGATGAGACGAATCAAAGGCACTTTCCCTCCTCGTCTCTGCCCCCCCTACCTCTTTCGCTCGCCCCAGTCCCTAGCGTACACACAGCCCCGTCAGAGCAGCAGGGAGGCGCAGGGAGATTTGGGGAGACGTACCTCTTCGGATGGGGGCTCCTTCCGTCTGCCTCGAATCCACGCTGTAGGAGGAGCAGAGAAAACAGTGAGAATAACACAAACAAAAAGCTGCTGTCATGTTTAAAGAGTACAGCTAGAATCTCCCAGTGTCATTACAGTGAAGGGAGCACCCACCATCTCACCCAGTAGGGAGTCATACAGGGTTTGTTTTGGCTCGCTTGGAAAACTATATCCAGCTAGATGGCAGGTAGGACAGAGATATTTTAAGCTAGCTTGTCTATACTTTAACCTGAAAGTGTAAATTACTATATCATTAATACTGTTTTTTTGGAATATGACAATAAGACAGCTATGGCAAACCTGTAGAAAACTAATCTTTTTATACTGAAACTTAAAAGGGTGTTATTTTTTACATCCATGGGTCATTAACTGAAACAACAAACGTATTGACATGTTTTATAAGTTTCATTTTTGTTTTTGATGCTCTGAGTCTACCCCTTCAGAGCGCTAGCACAACACAATCAGCGTGAATTCTACTAATGAAACTACTGCCCATCGCATCAGGTTTGTGAAGTGGTAGTGTATTTATTTGCATCCTGCTTTCGTTCTGGAGAATTGTCGTGTGGGAGCATGGGCGATGTAGACTTGTGGGCTGAGCACTGGACAGATTGATGACAGCTAAGTGCAAGGAAGGTTAAAATAGATCCCGGGTGAGATCACTATATTACTTAAACATGCATGGATGACATCTAAAACCTCTTCAGGCATTTTTTTGACGATGGAATGATTATAACATGGTAGAAAGCTAAAAAGAAACTTGAATGGGAATAACATCTGTGAAGATTTTATTACTGTTACTACCACTGAACAAGGCTAAATTTGAGACAAAACCAGGTCTAAAATCAGCCTAATCTCAAACAATAATGGGTTACAGCAGGTACTAAACTAAGAAAAGCACCAACAAGAATATATGGGTAAATCATGTACAATACATATTAAAAAAAAACAACAACAACAACAAATCCATAGAAAAATCCATACAAAAAAATACCACACTCCACAAGTTGGGATAGCTTTTAGCACTCAAGTTCTTTAGTTTTGAATTGGCTTAAAGATACTTTTAATTGGTCAAAAATAAATTATTGCACAATATGCTTAAAACGAGCTATTAAGAAAATTGCCACTACCAAAATATTGGTCTACAGTTCCTGGTAAATTACATAATTAAACTACTCATGATTCCAATTTTTCTAAGTGATTTAAACTAACGTAGCACTCTTTTTTGTAGTGCATCTCTCCAGTACAGGCCTGTGTGTGCTCCACCTGTCATCTCCGCTCCTTTCTGAGTTTTGGCTGAGCGCTGTACCACGGAGCAGGTTAAAGGCATCCAGGAACACCGCACCAGAGCCAGAGATCTCAGCTAACTCCTCCTGCAGTGAGTGCGGGAAAGTGGGGCCTGCTTTTATCCCGCTCTGATTTGCATCCTGATGAAAATGCATGAGGGGCTGAGGCTTTAAGGTGGATAGAGACACAGGGAACAGTTTGTATCTGCTTGTAAGAAATCACATAGCTGTTTATATTGCACGCTCGTATAACAGCGGCAGAAGGCGTCTTTGATAAAACCAGGCGTGTGCTCATCCCTGCCCCCCATAGCAGAATATGAAAAACAACATGGATTAGTATAGGCCATGATAGTACCACTGTGAATATGTGATGCTGTTTAACTTAAGGAACACTTGGTGGACTCTACTGTTTGTCTTTCATGTCAAGAGCCACATTTCTTACCATTTTAACATCAAACTGAACTGTAAAGGGTGCTGTTTTCTGATCTATGTTATTATGTTGTATCCTCGTCCAAAACATACCTGCAGTTGTGTTTTGTTTCATTCACACATGTTTGAGTAACCCTGATTAATAGTATTAGCTTTAATACTAATATGTGTGTAGAATCCCTCAGTCGTCCAGGTAGAATCCATGGCAAAAGGAGAAATTTAATTTGTCAACTGGACAGAGTTTATTTGGTCAAATACGTTTCGCAGCTCATCCAAGCTGCTTCTTCAGTTCTGGTCAGATGCTGGTGGACACTGCTTTATATCTGCCTGAAGGGAGGAGCTAATTACAATGAAAATTACTCTGAGACAACACATATTTGTTTACAGTTTCTGTTAGTTAGGTGGGTCTATTCCCACTCCATATTGAATAGACCCATCTGACCAGAACTGAGGAAGCAGCTTGGATGAGCTGCGAAACGTATTCGACCAAATAAACTGTCCAGTTGACAAATTAAATTTCTCCTTTTGCCATTAATACTAATGACTAATACTACTATTAGTGTGTCTATATCTCCAAAGCTCAAAATGCTCTGTTCTTGTATGTGGTAATACAGGAAATGCTCCATTGTGTTTTTAAACTCCAAATCACAAGATTTGGATGGTTTCAAACTTGGAATTACCCATCTCTACTGAACAAAATGCAAAAGTTAGCTGTAAACTACCACTACATGACATCACAAGGTGGAACAGAGTATTTTGAGCTTTGGAGATGTAGACAAACTAATGATAAAGTGTTACTCAAATGTGTGAATGAAACAAAACACAACTCCAGGTATGTTTTTGATGATGTTAACAACATTATAACTTGACTTAAAGCTCACAAGAGTCAGTTTTGTGTAAAACAGGACCTTTAACAGACTTTAAATATTTTGATCTGACCTTTACAGCTTGGTTAAACCCTCACTAATCAGATAAGTTTGATAAACCTTTATTTGTCTCACAACAGGGAAATTACAGCACTGCAACACAAAGGTCAAAAACAGCAGGAGAATAAACACGCAATCAAAATAAATAAACAAATAAACAAAATAAATAACTATTAAAACATTTAACAATAGAAAATCTAACACAACACTGTACCAGCAGATAAAGCTGTAAGTTATAATGTAAGAGCATGATGGCCACTGTTGGGAAGAGTCATTTGAAAATGCATTACAGAAATATTAAAATGTATAGGTAACACATCAGAGTACTGTATTCTGAATACCTGGAACACTTTTACATCAAGTTTCATTTTAATTATAATGTAAACACACAACAGAGGATTAAAAACAGCTTTATGTTTGTTTCACTGTTTGTTGTGCATTTCCTTTCTCTAACTGGAAATGGAAAAATCACACATGCACTCACCACAAGAGCGGTGCTTTCTATTTTTGTCACTAATTCTGTGCAGTTTGAATCCTAAATTGTGTGACAAATACCACAATGTATTCCTTTAATTTAAGAAAAGTAACTGTATTATGAATACCACCAAAAGGAAAAGTAACTGTCCCGGAATAAAATTTGTATTCTATGTATTTTCGGTTCATGTATTTAGGTCCAAACAATCATGATGGCATTGTGTCCTTGAACACAAAACTTTCCTGTATGAATCTCTGTCATTGTGCATTGGTGGTTAATGCAGCCATATTTCTGTCCCAAGGCAGCTGTGGCTATAAAGTAGAAGTGACTGTGGATTGAATAAAAGGCCTGTATCGTTATATCAACTTATTGCTTAAAAAATGGTAAATGGAACAATATATTTTGGGTGTAAAGATTTATCATTTGTAAATTTTCTTTGCACTAATGGAAAGATTGCCCTTTCTCTTTATATTTCACATCTCTACTCTGTTTCAAAAGTCATGAGGCTAGCACACTTCTGATGTATAATTGTAACATGTCATTGATTTCAGACAAACACAAAAATACAACTGTCCGTGGCCTTTAGACCCTATGGAGAGTCACTTGACACTCTCTGAACAGGAGCGTAAAATAGAGACGGAACATGCACAGACCCTGATGTGATGTTATATAATATCAAAAGACTTACATTTTCACCATGGTCATTTACCATAAATCTAATAGAATCACTGTTATTCATTTTTTAGGGTAAATATTGTAAAATTAAATGGTAAAAATAATTCAATAATTCTCCCAAGGCTGCCTACAATACAGTAAACCTCCTCAAAATGTTGAACAGTGATACTCATCGGTACTAAAACCAGTACTGAAACTAGATGCTTTTAAAGCTTTCATTTGGAAAATAAATGACACAATTTTACTTATCCCAAATAATTTTAGAATGATCTTATCTATATCAGTACTAGTTTAATATGACATGTGTTGAAAAATACATTCTATTGTTTAAAAAAAAAAGTTTTTAAAATTGTGGTACTGAAATCACTATTGAGTCCTTTATTTCGAAATAGGCTAGAGTTTCATTGTGACAACGCCAATCATACAAGGAGGTTGACTATGATAATACTGAACCATGATAAGTGCATATTTATTTAAAGCAGGGGTGTCCAAGGGCCGTATATAAAAACCCAGACAAACCAGAGGGCCAACTGAGGGTCATAGACAGGTGGTCAATAAAAACTCATATACATGCATTAATAACAGGTCAGAATGAGCCACAAGGCATTTATCCATCCTCAATCGGAAATACAAAATATTTGATATTGGCTTTATCAAGATAGATTTTGTAGAAGAAGGTACTGTTAAGGTAATATGGGCCAATTCAACTGGAGGCCTGTGGGCCATGAAACATTGGTCTGAGGACCACATTTGGCCCCTGGGCCATAGTTTGGACATGTCTGATTTAAAGTAGAGATGCTGTGATGCACACTTACCATCCCACTCTATAGGAATGCTTCCTTCCATGTACTCAAATTCTGAAGGATTTGCTGCTTCCACCATTCGCTTGGCTCGTACCACCCTTCCTGAGAGAAAAGAAACAAACAAAAAAGCAAAGCAAGACAGTGAGTAAAAAGTGCTTGACAACAGTCCGGACACAGAGGAGCAGAAACAAATAGGCCATCCCAGACATAACGCTTCGCCATCGTCATGACAGCGCCGTGACAGGACGCTCGTGATTACCTCGTGGCCTCGGGGCCCTTCTCCTCACATCTCCACTGAGTGGCTCCAAATCTGGGCTAAGCCTTTATGCAAATGAGCCTATCCGTCTAACCCGACCAACCGAGGACCCCTCCCTTTCCTTCCATGCCCGACCGTTTTGACCAATCAGGACGCAGCGGCTAACAATGCCCTCCAAAATCAACATCAAGCTGAGCGGGAGACAAAAGAGGTCAGATATCACAGAGAACAGGAGAGCCACGAGACGCCCAGAATATTAAGCGCTGCTCTCCCTATCTGTATACAGCACGGTGCTCGCTAGCAGCCAAGGCCGATGCCAATTATTTCTACCCAATCTGCTGATTAAACAAGTTTGGCTGGCACACAATGGCATGAAGATGGAGGTATAAGGAAGAGGTGTAGTAGACGCACAATAATAGAAAAGAATGTGACAGACTTCCCTGAAAAATGTAGCTCTAATAAAAACGGGACAGAGAGGGAGAGAGCTAGTTTCATGTCATGCTGTGATTTATAGTTTTTTTTGTTGTTTTTTTTCTTTAAAGTGGGTTTAATTTCTCAGATAGTTTAAAGAAGACAGATTTTATTGACATTTTATACCCCTCTTTGTGTTTGGTACAGTGGTACTTATAGGCTTGTTGTCAAAAAAACTGATCAGATACTAATCGATACTAAAACTGGTATGGAAACTAGACACTCATTTGAGCAAGTACAATTAAAAACGTCACATTCACAGGACAAAAATGAACCTTTCCTGAATAGTTTTAGAATGATCTTGGGCTGTATCAGAACTAGTATAAGAGCACATAGACTACATGGTAAAGTGCTATGATTTAATGCGGAAAATCACATTCTATTGTCTAAATAAAGAGTGTTTTTTTAATTATTGTTGTGTTTTCGTAATCTGCATTGAGTATCAAGTGTTCCTTAGTCTTGAATTCGAGTATGAATTTTAATATTGTGACAAAACTAGTCTGTATCCTAACGTTAAACCAATTATGGGGTTTCAGACGACATCAAAACATTCTATAGGTTTATAATATTTAATACAGGTGTGGGGCAGCTAAAGTGTATATTGTTAAAATGCAGGTTTTTCTTGTAATATAGGGATTTCTAGGGTCTAGAAATGTTCAGGTTAAACATTTGTGAATTTACCTTTTGGATATTTTGTGGCAAAGTACAGTGTTATTAATAGGAAAAACTGTCTCTTGCCCCCATCTGAGAGTGTGCAATCATCACATTTTAGAATCTGAAAACCACCAGTGTAGAGTTAAGATACAAACTTTCCTTTAATTTTTAACATTCTTTTGGCTAATGTACTGTATCTCTGCGGATGTTTTGCTCTACTGCCAGAAACATGGCACATTTCCATGGTAACAATCGTTTTTGATGTTCCGTCTCGAGTTATTTTTCCACCAAATTGGGCCCAGAAAACCATTTGATCACAAGGCATTCATTCTTCAAGACGCTTAATTTCTGTCCAGTCTAAAATTACAACAGGGAATAGGCTAATCCTCCGTGTTCTCCTGACCATAGCATGAACCTGAATCTTAATTAAAGCCTCTATATAATACTACATGATTTTTACTGCTTGAAAATGTGAAAAACTGAACTAATTAATTTTAAACTGTTTGCAGTGGTCCAAAGTTATTCGTCAATTTGCTAACGCATTCCTACCATACTAATTATTCACCAGAACAAGTTATTACACACTTTTCGCTTATTAACTGTATATATAGACCAAAGTGCAGTCGCCAGAGCGCAGTTATGATAACGCTAACAACAACTAGCACCCTAACGGTACATATCAGCCTCACTACCTTGTTCACGGAAGATAAAAACACGCTACAATTAGATGCAGATAGTAGTGATCTCATTTTGACCCTAAGAGGTGCTTTTACAATACAGCTGTACTGAGGCAAGACAAATTTGACTGTATTACATGAAAAAATATAAAAAAAAAATGGGTACAGCCCCTTTAAGACTTAAGTCCAGATTTCTCCACTGTCCTTTCTTAGCTCCTTATTGCAGGTACAGCTGGATGTCCACCCATCGCTCTTGTCCCTGTGAGAAATGAGGCAGGGAGGCTGGAGGTAGGGGAGAGAGAGAGAGAGTGATGATGCATGGCAAAAGTGGCGCGGAGGAGAGGAATGGGAGGGCAAGGAAAACAACACGCTCCAAAACACAGACAATCTGTCAGGATTCCATCAGCGCGTTCTCCGCAGCTCACTGGACACGGACAAATGGAGCCAACCACCTCCGTGCGCCACGCAGACGGATGGGCCTAATGTTTACCTCGGACAGAGCAGATCGCTACAGACCAGAGCAGAGAGTGATGGAGCGATGGAGCAGGAGAAGAAGGAGAAGGAGCTGTGCTGGAGTCTCCAAGTTCTGCTGGAGTAAGAGGGGTAAAGGTCCTACATTTCCTAAAATTGACTCTTGTGAGCTTTAAGCCATGTTAGAATGTTGTTACTGCCTCAAAAACACACCTGGAGTTGTTTTGTTTCATTCACACGTTTGAGTAATCCTTTATTATTAGTCTGTCTACATCTCCAAAGCTCAAAATGCTCTGTTCCACCTTGTGATGTCATGAAGAGATAATTTTCAAGTTAAAAATCTACCTTTTACCTTTATCTTAGTGAGAGAAAGGTGGGTTAAGAGTCTTGCCCAAGGACACAATGACAGCATTATCTGTGAGAGCTGGAGTTGCACCACCAACCTGAGGGTATAGTGCTTTACCAATGATATATATATATATTTTTAATATCGCGAGTGGGATTCGAACCGCAAACCTTCGGATTAGAGTACAATCACTATACTTAAGACTTAGACTTAGACAAACTTTATTAATCCACAAGGGAAATTATTTGGACACAGTAGCTCAAGAATCACAATATAATATAATAACAGCGAGTAACAAAAACAGATGGTATAGCAAAAAAGACAGGAAGAGACAGGTGTCAAATGAGACAAAGTTATAAAAATAAATGTATATGTACAAGTCGAAATAAAAATAAAATAAAATAAAAAGTAATAAAATGTAAAATCAAATATAAAATCACAGCTATATACAAGAGACAAGAACAGCAGTGCAATGATATGCTGACTGACAGGGCATAAAGTTATATATATATATTTTTTTAATGTCGAGAATGGGATTCGAACCGCAAACCTTCAGATTACAGTACAATCACTACCAACTCATATGTATCTATCATTCATTATGCTGCCCTCTTTTTTAAATAAAACATAAACATACAGGAGCCTATATTGTTGCCACACTCAGCTGTCAATAACAAAAACAGATAATCCTCGTGATCTTCGCGTTTATTTCTGCTGTATGTTCCTTTTCTTTTCGAGGATTTCTCAGAAGGCGTATTACAGGCAGAACGCAACGCAAACGCACATATAACCTTGCTTCCACAGCTAATGCTAACACGGTATGCATTTAACAGGGATGCTAATTATGCACCGATCTCCGCATTAGACGTGGGTGTGGGTGGCAGCAGAATGGCACCCCAGTAGCGATGCTTAATGGTGAACTAATATGCGTAAAGCCAGGCACCCACTTTTGCTTTTGTTTCTATAGGGAGGGGGTTTGGTAACATCCCCCAGAACACGGCGTCCCCTCTCTGCAGCATGACTAACTCTCATCCATCGCGCGGTTGGATTTGAATAACAAATACAGAATGTACATATATTTATGAAAAGCTGGCTGATCCTCCTAGCGCCTGCACATGGGGAGGTGGGATGGTGCTCTCAGAGGGGTGAATATCTCCTGGTAATTGCTGATCTAGGACAAAGAAAAGGCCTGGGTGATAGAAGGTTTACTGCAAGAATATGTGGACTTTAAAGAAATGTGACGCTATTTCCTGATCTATGTTAAAATGTTGTTTCCTCATCACAAACAAACGTTCCTGGAGTTGTGTTTTGTTTCATTCGCACATGTTTAACACACAAATCCTGCATATTTAGGCTGGGTTCTTCTCTCAAACAGAAAATGATGTCATGCGGTAATACAAGAAGTGCTCCACAGCGTTTTTAAACTCCATCAATCTTCACTAGAATCATTTGGATAATTTCAGCCCTGGAATCTCTAGAACTAAAGGCAAATGTAGCCGCTTCATGACATCACAAGGTGGAACAGAGCATTTAGAGCTTTGGAGATGTAGACAGACTAATAATAAAGGATTACTCAAACGTGTGAATGAAAAAAACACAACTCCAGGTATGTTTTTGATGAGGTAACAACATTATAACATGACTTAAAGCTCACAAGAGTCTGTTTTGCATAATATAGGACCTTTAATGTATTACTGCAAGATTAATCGCAATCGAATTGAAAACAGAATGGACGCAATTAGCAAATTGCAAAGCCTGCAATTTCTTAAGTACCGTAATTTTCTTCATAAACAATCAAATATCCTGTCGTATCCTTCATAAAAACGGTTAACCAATCTGTACCAAACATGTTTTGAAATGTGATTCTTGTATTCGTTTGTTAGGCGATATTTCTTGTCAATTTTTCTAGTAATGTTAAAATGTAAACTTTGAAAAGAAAGCTATTATTAAAACATAAATTGCAAATTTTATAGAAATCATGTTGCTTGTCTGAAAAATCGCATTTGAGTTGTTTTTATTTCACAAACCCTACTTTAAATGGTCCTATATTATGCAAAATGTACATTTTCAAGCTTTGTACCATGTTATAAAGTTCGCTCGTCAAATATTGAATTGTGAAGTAGCAGCTCAGTTGACAGATGTTCACTCACTAACCCAGTGTTTGGCAGATTGATTAAAAGCTGTCATTGTGTCCTTGGGCAAGACACTACACCCACCTTGTCTGTATGAACTCAGCAGTGACTGTGACTGATGATCGTCGGCTGTAGCGGTGTAGCTACACATGGATCTAAACCTCTGACTCTCGCTTGTCTTCATGGAGATGTTCTTGTCTGGAATGTTCCACGGTATGGCATTAAACATCTTCTGTTTGCATTTACTAAATTACAGGGGTTTTGATTGTCTTGAAAAACATGCTTTCTTATAGCGAGTGGGGTCATGTCTACAAATCTGACCTTTAACTTGGCCTGGCGCTTCAGTTGCTTGAAAAGATAAGTTTAATGACATACTGTGGGACATTCCAGGTAAAGCTATAGCAACTAATCAAGACATTAATTTAAATATTGATGCTAAAAAGTCGCATTTACAGGACTGAGCTGCATCAGAACAAGTACAAAAGACTAGTATACGCCTAACTGAGGGATTACAAAAATATAAGAATACATGGAAATATAAAAGAAAGTACCATTATTTAAAGATGCACTGTGTAACTTTGTCTGGAATATTTCACAGTATGGCATTAAACCTTTCTATCATCATGGAGACCAAATAAGACCAAGTTAACGATCAGATCTGCGGAGTGGCGACCCCGCTCACAGTCAGAATGCCTGTTTTTTTTGGTATTTTTGAGCTATAAAACCACCCGTAATTGAATAAATGTAAAGTAGAGCTGTTTAATGTCATACTGTGGAACATGCAAGCAGAGCAGTGACATTTCCATAGAGACAAGAACGTGACGGACTCCCAACCAAGAAGTTACGCTGAACATCACATTCAATTGTCTAAATAGAGTATTTTTATTATCACCGTGGTATCGGAATCAGTATTGAAATCAAGTTTGACATTTTAGTAACGTGACAACATCAGTCATAACTCCACAAAAATGCACTCCTTCTTTCGCCATGTTAACTTCAAACAAATAAAATCTCTTTAAGAGCGTAAAGAGGCTGCTTATGCTAATATTTTAAATGGGATAAAATGAAAAATAAACCTTTAATTATTTCACTTCTGGGGTTTGGTCTTATCCAAGAAAGCAATTAGCGGATATAAGTTTAATCTTAACGTAATGTAGCATAACACAACTGGCTGGCTTGGCACAGTTTTTGCATAGCGATTTCTCACCTCCCGGGATTGGCTCACTGAGACTAACGAATGCTGTCATTACCAATTAATTTGTAGATCGTTTTTACCCCTAAAAATCAGCCAGCTGAATAAAATATGAAACTTTCGAAAAACAACACAAACTGAGTCAAAACACGCTTAACTCCTGAAGAGACATGACAGCTCCAAATGGAAAAATGTGGGAAGGCTATGATTAAAATAATAAAATGTTTTCTACAAATTGCATGTTTGGAAAAGTTTCTTACCGGGGCTGAACGGTTTGAGAAAAATATCTAATTGTGATTTTTCTGACAAGCGTTACGATTGTGATTAGATCTGTGCTTTGTTTTGATAATAGGATTCTGTTCAAATTCACATTTTAAGCATAAGACGAACTGACAAAAAGACTGAAGTGACTAACTAATACAAGAATCACATTTCAGAGCATGGTCAAACCATAGGCATGTATAAAGAAGTGGACTAAGGGAGGTGGAGTCAACCATAGTGTTCAACTTCAGTCCAATGAAGCTCACTGAGGCTAACAGTTATGGGGCGAATTTGGAGGCGAGTTCCATATTAGGAATAGGAATTTATTTATGGATAAAATAGCGAAATAAAAGCACCAGCATCACGTACAGCAGGTCAATACAAACCAATTTTAATACCAAAATGATGAGCCTGACAGCAGATTTTACAGAGAGGCAAAGGTTTTTCAATACAAAGTGAATTGGAGTGAGAGTCGATGGAGTTTGAAGCATGTCCATGCTCACTTTCTATTTGGAACGCGGCCGCTAGCAGGTTAGCTATGTCCATTTATATACACAGTCTGTGGTTAAAACAGATCTTAATTACAGGGTTAGCATTTATGCAGAATGAGACAGGATATTTTGTTGTTTGTTGAGGAAATTATGCAGTCGTTGTGATTTGCGTCCATTCAGATTTTGATTCGATTGCGCTTAATCTTACAGCCATATTTTTTACACTTGTGGTGCTGATTTAAGATAAAGAAACAGAACAAGAAACCTCTGTGGGAGAGGGCACAACACACAGCCGACTGTACCAACAGGGACAGTGGCTCTACGACAATGTCTGAAAATGTCAGCCTCAATAGTTTTGTAAAAAAAAAAATGCTAAAATTACCACAAAGTATCACAGCCTCTTCCACACCAAAAGAACAATTTTGTGCATCTTCGGAAACTATGGCAACTGAAACGCTAGCACTCGACTCACAGCGAGAATTCAGGGCAGTGTGGGGCATTTCTGTGTGGAGTTTGCACATTTCTGGGGTCTTCATCAACCAAAAACATGCATAGTCTATGGTCAGTCTATGGTCAAACAGATTTGACCATAGACTGTACCATAGTCCAGACTGTATAAAGAAGTGGACTAAGTAAGTGTGACGTCACCCCCAGCATTCGGTTCAGTCAAATGAAGCTCACGAGGCTAGCAGTTATAGGAGCAAATTTAGAGCAGAGTTCCATATTAGGAATCGGAATTTTATTTACAGAGAAAGGGGCAACAATTTTTCAATGGAAAGTCAGTTGGAAAGTCGATGGAGCCAGAAGCGCCCCCATGTTCACTTCCTATTTGGAATGCGGCGGCTCGTGGATTAGCCATGTCCATTTACATATACAGTCTCTGGTCCTCACCAAGCATAGCGCAAGATCCAGAGATGGGTCCCCAGGTGCCTCATATAGAGCGTCTTTGAAGGATGGGGTCAAAACCAGAGGACACATTTCCATACTGGGACACACGAAATGAAGTAGTGATGAAAAACATACTCACTGTACACAAGCTAGCTTAACGCACACATCTGTCTAGCAAACCACAAACAGCAAACATCGACCACAACAACTTTTTGATCAGTTGACCATTTCCTTGTTGACAGGCAAAAACCTCTTCATCATTTTCAGTTTCATTTATTTATAATGGTTATTCTGACGTCCACAGCCAATGTTCTGTCAGTAAAAGCATGTGGTTTGGAGCAGAGTTCAGACGTTGGAGGAATAAATGTTACTAAAATATTTGACCCAAATATGTAACAAATAAGTAGCATATACGCATTTTAAACCATTAATAATCTCACCTTGTTCTTATTGCGTATGTAAAAGCTTGGCTAAGATGTCTGACGCCCTCTGCTGGCAACAATGGGGAGTGAACCATTTTGATATGTAAAATTAGCAGCTTTTTATTGTTTATGTTTGTGAAATTAAAGTTTAAAACAACATCTTCAGTTGTTTGCAAAAAATAAAATAGAACCGAAAATAGCAATTTATGAATTGAGTAAAAAATAAAATAAACCCCAGTAAAAGTAAAGTAGAAAATAAAATAAACCCCCTAAAAAATCATCACATCAACTTTCATGTAACACTTTTTTTTGCCCCATTTAGTTTTGCTTTTTGACAGAGAACAAAAACAAACTCAGCCTGTATCCCTGCTGTTTTCCTTTGTCCCTTTGTGTTCATCTTCCAATTAAAACACAATCATAAAGCAATGCACATTTACTGTCTATCTGGGCGTATTTAATTACAATTGAGTTCTTCAACCTTAAACACCTTAAACTAAGCTTTCTTTCTGCTTCACAGTTCACCGCTTCTATCCTGTGTCCTCCTTCACCCCCACTTTCAGCGTGTGTGTGTGTGTGTGTGTGGGTGTGTGTGTGTGTGTGTGTGTGTATGGGAAGAGGGTGCAGGGAGCAGGGCTGAACGATTTCGGCAAAATATCGACTTGCGATTTTCTGATAAGATCTGGAAATTTGTGATTAGCATTAGATTTGCGTATGTTTTAATGAATGGATTTTATTTGCACATTTTAAACACATCCAGAAGCAAAAACATTAGAGAAAGACTCGAACGTGAACTGCTAATCTGATAACTAATCTGGATCTGATCGCATGCATTTCAGAACATGAGGTCTAAAGTAAACTATATTTTTAGTTACTAGTTACTTTTTTTTTTTTTTTTTAAGACCAGAAGATATTTTGTTGTTTGCAAAGACTTTAATTAATAATAAACTGGAGCGATTTTGCCAGTTGTGACCATTCATATTAGTGCTGTGATCGATTAACTGATCAACAGTCAGTGGTGTCTTAATCAACCAAAATTTTTATTAGCTGACTAATCATTTTTTTATTGAATTTTTTTTTTCTTTTTTGCAAACATTAATATTTACAAAATGAAGCGCATACCGGTATTTAGAAGAGAGAAAGAAACGTAAAAGTGGGGGAAATATGGGGAGCAAGTATGTAGTAAAGTACTCATCAAGGTAAAGGGGGGGCGCATACTAGAGACGATCATGGAAAAATCACAATAAAATAGTAATAATCATAGAAAAAATAATAACAAACACATACATACAAACAAACACACACACAAGAACAAAATATACAAAGAACAGTGACTAATCTATAATTGTGTTCCACTGACCTATGGGTTTTATGTAGGAAAAAAGACTTATATGGGACAACTACAGAAAGGTGTTGAAGTGAGAAGTGAAGTTTAATCTGTTTTTATGCAGAAAAAGTACTAGGAAACAATGTATATTTATATAAGTAGTTGTTTTTGCGTGAACCCTGTGTAGGTGTAGCGTTATCAGTGAGCGCAGCTTTGGTCAGATACATAGAAATACACAATAGTTTTAAGTCAACAAATTGATAGGCAGGACACGTTGTAAGTTGACCAAGAAATTTCCATATTGCGATTTCTATTCAATTACGATGAATCTTGCAGCTCTAGCAGGAAGGGTGCAGGAAGGGTGCAGGGTGGGTGCAGGGTGGGTGTTAGGAGCTCTCTATCTGCAGCAGGGCCCACATATGACAGCTCTGCCTTCTCATCAGTCACTGGGGAGCACCTTACCAAAGAACACACTGTCGCACACACACACGCATACACACACGAGCGAGCGGCCCCGAGATTAACCTGGGGGACAGGAGCCAGGACGCAGCCTCTTACCGTGAAGGACAAACGAAGCGCCGCGATGATAGGAAGGATGGGAGGGAGCAAGGGAGCGAAAGGGGGAGGGGCTAGGAGGCAGGAGGCAAGAAATCCCAGCACATAAATATTCATGAACCATCTCACCTGTCTGAGCGCGACTCGTCTGAACGCCGACTTGTGAACGGGGGGAGGGGAGGAGAGAGAGAGGGAGAGGAGGAGAGAGAGAGGGAGAGGCGGGAGGAGGGGGTTGCCACGGCAGCTGGAACGGGTAACCAATCAAAAGGTGAAGGTAAGAACGCATCACAGGGGAAAGCATGCCACAATGTTAGTTACTGAAGTTTATGCGAACCAAGTGGAGTTGTTCAATGTCAGAGAATAATTTGGGTATTTTTTGTTGTATTTTTCCCAGTATATTCATAGTTTTGAGGTGTGACTGATTGTCTTTAGTCAGTTATAGTTCTTATTTCCATCATTTCACAATATTAGATTAGATTAGATCATAATTAACTTCACCGACAGATAGTATCGTAACAACACTACCCCTAAAATTTCAAACTCAATTTCATTACTATGGAAAAGGCTTGATTCTGGATACTGAGTTTGATAGCAAAGTGATAAAAGCGAAACTGTAATTTTCATAATTTTCAACAAAAAATAGTAGCATGTGATGGTATAGTTCTTATACAGATCAAGACCTTTCCAAAATCCTACCAGTTTATGTGATTTTTTTCAGTCTCAATACTTCAAATGAGTTTTAGTATAGATCTGGATATCAGTTTGTTTGTTTTTTTTTTGTTTTTGTTTTTTAAACCACCCACCTATTAGCAGTAAATCACATTTATATACAAATAATATATGATGTAGAGTATTAATATAGAAAATACTTGTGCCACCATAGTCTGAACAAAGTCTATGGGAAAAACTGAATAAGATTTACAAAATACATTTTACTTTTCCATACAAGACTCGTCACGGAACATTTGAGAAAACACAATATAATATAGCTGTAACAAATACTAAAATAACTGAGAATTTAGAAGGAGTTACGACTTAACAGTAGCTACACACTCTATATCTATAACACTCGCCCCTGGCTATAAATGTTGTATGTTACATCCTCATATGTCAAATAAATACGATAAAATAAAAAAATTTAACTTATGACTGCATTGTCCCTTGGTAAATTCCTAAATAAATAAAAATCGCAATATCAGTATTACAAGGTTAGTCGGTTTTATACATAATAAGAGAACCTACGGAAACAAAATACTTGGCTCTTTGCGTAGATATTACAGCTCCTAAATAATAGCCGTTTTTGAAATTGTAATTGCAGCTATTCAAATTTCGTTTCCGATTCATCATTCAAACATAACTGGAGAAACAAAAACCAGCACAGCACACACAGCTAATAACAACAATACATTTTCATGAGCGATCTCACCTGTCGGCTCAACTCATCCCAGTTGTGAAAGTGAGCCGGGGGAGGGGGGAGGGGAGGAGACCGCAGGGGGGTGGGGGTTGCCGTGGCAGCTGGAGCCGTTAGCCAATCAAACGGCAGGTGTTGGCTCGTTAGAATAAGACGTGACGCGCTCCGAGGGGCTGCTCCCTGAACCCTGTCCCCACCTTGATAAACGCCATCACCTGCTCCATCTCTCACACACAAGCACACATAAAGACACACACTCATATACACACTCACACACACACACACACTCTCTCACGCACACACACACACAGTTCACATATATATCCCGAGTGAGGACGGCTGGGGGGGAAACCTGACAGATTTTTTTACCTTTCCAATGTCATTCCGGGCGCCAGACGTGCGTGAGCTCTTCTGCTCTGCTTTGTCTTTGATTACAGATCTCAGGTGAGGGATGGGACAGGGATAGATGTAATTGAAAAGTAAAAATTGAAATGTTTTTTTTAAATGATTTTTAATTACATTTTTGTCTGGGTTTATTGCTGAGATAGACTGATATATATCGATTGGCCGATATTTGGATTTTTTAGCGGTTATCGGCCTTAAATCTCGAGCACAGGCCGATATTTTGTTTTGGTCACTCTGCTGTCTAAAAAAATACACACAAAGCTTTATTTTAACACTAGTGCGAAAAGATAAACAGTTAAAACATGACTACACAGCTCTCTTAAAGGTGCACTATGTAACTTTTTGGTTGGGGGTCTGCCACCTGCTTATTTCTATGGATATTTCATTACTCTTCAAGGAATATTCCACAGTATGACTTTAAACAGCTCTACCCTACATATATTAAATTACAGGTGGTTTTACTTCTCAAAAATACTTAGAGAAAGAGGCATTCTGACTGTGAGCGTGGTCGCCTCTCCACAGATCTGACCTGTTACTTGGTCTGGTTTGGAGAAGATTGAAAGGTTTAATGCCATACTGTGAAACATTCCAGACAAAGCAATAACATCTCCATGGAGAAAAGCATTTGACGGACCCTACGCTAGAAAAGTTACACAATACATTTAAAGGTTTGTGGTAAAAAGGGGCTGTGGATGAGTTTGTAGTAAATTAAAAGGACAAAGTTTGGGGAAAACAATCACAATCTGCCCTACATATCGGTCCAGAAAAATCTACAGAGTAACCCCCAATTTACAAGTGTACAGTGCATATGCGCAGCAGCACCACACACGAGCAACACACGAGCAACACACGAGCAACACACGAGCAGGTATCGCTTTCCATTTTAACTGGTCGGACAATTTACACCAGCAGTCATAAGCGCGTCAGAGGCAGGGCAAGACAGGAAATAAGCACGTGGTGTCAAAATACATTCTCTAGAACCACGTAAACACCGTGCGTCGCATCCAGGAGCTCGGGGAATGACTCGTGATGGACTACGAGTCGTTCCTCGTACTACTAAGTTTACAGCCATAGAGGATAAATATAAAACACTTCACGACATCAGACATCAGCTTTACAAGAACAACTTCTGAAGCTTTTAAAAGTGACACGTCAATTCCGGGTTATCGGTCATTGGTTTCTCTGAATTCTAAATAATCGGTATCGGCCATGAATAAACCATATTGTTTGATCTACAGTTTTAACCTAACACCAGGCTGACATATGCTGCACTTTGTATTTAGTTCTACATGTCAAACTGTAAGGTCAAGAACAATACAACAACCTTCAATGGTCACTAATAGAAATGATCAACTAGTTCAACAATTGGGAATTTTCCTTTTGGACAACTCTTATGAAAATACAATATTATTGATACTAGAATATTGACCCGTCTCCTATCTTGAGAGTGTTATATTATAATCATATGCAAGAATCAGAAAACAACTAATCAATAGACCTGGTATAACATTGTTCCACAGTAACTTTACACAATTATTTACAACAGCTGCTATAAAGCAAATCACCACCACACCGGTGACAGTTACAGTTCTCTATGGTGATGTTATTGGCTTTGTCTGGAATGTTTCACAGTATGGTATTAAACCTTTCTATCCTCATGGAGACCAAACCAGACCAGGTTACAGGTCAGATCTGTGGAGAGGCACCCCCGCTCACAGTCAGAATGCCTGTTTTTCTAGGTATTTTTGAGCTATAAAACCACCTGTAATTGAATAAATGTAAGATAGAGCTGTTTAATGTCATACTGCGGAACATTCCAGGCAGAGCAATGACATATTCATAGAAACAAGCAGGTGACAGACCCCCAACCAAAAAGTTACATAGTGCACCTTTAACGTTCATTTTTGTTTTTCTTTCTGGTTCCTGAACGTCTGGAAAACATTATCTCGACTTAGCGTGATTAATGTTTTGTAAATAGTGTCCCTCAAGTGACTTTTCTTATCAGCGAACAGGAGGTATGCTCAGACCGAGGCGTCTATAGGGGATTAAGCATTAGTTGGTTAATTGCAGTTAAAAATTAATTATTAACCTGTTAACCATTTCGCAGCACTTTCACACATTAATAAAACATTACAAAATTAGCATTAAGGGGATTGCCAGCTATTTTACATGTCTTTAGTCCTGTATACTTTGTCTGGATTTGAATTAAAACAGACTGGTCTATTCAGGTGAAAATGTGCACTCTGAACCATAGACTGTATATATAAATGGACATAGCTAACCTGCTAGCCGCCACGTTCCAAATAGGAAGTGAACATGGGGGTGCTTCCGGCTCCATCGACGTGATTCCAATTGACTTTATATTGAAAAATTGTCACCGCTCTCTGTGAATACTGCAGTGAGCATCATCGTTTTAGACTTAAAATGTTCGTATTAACCCACTCTACATGATCCTGATGTTTTTATTTCGCAGTTTTGTCAGTGAATAAACTCCCATTCCTAATATGGAACTGGCTCCAAATTCATCCCATAACCGCTAGCCTCGTGAGCTTCATTTGACTGGAGCCGAACGCTTTTATACAGTCTATGCTCTGAACAGATCCCTACCTTTTAAGCATACATTGCAAATCTAATCGGAATTGTAATTAGGGCTGTGAAATTAATCACAATAAAATCACAATTTGAATGGACGCAATTAGTAAATCGCAAAGGCTGCAGTTTTTTAATTATCAGTTTCTTCCACAAACAATAAAATGTACTGTCTAATTCTGCATAAAAACTGCTAACCCTGTAATTTTTTTAATTTAGATCTGCACAAAAGATGTTCTGAAAAGTGATTCTTGTATTAGATTGACAGTTCATATTTCAGGCTTTTTGTCAGTTCTTCTAGACAGGTTCAAAATTTGAGCTTTGTATCAGTATTATATTAAAACATAAATTGTAAATCTGATCTTATCACATTGCTTGACAGAAAAATAAATAAATAAAAGAAACAAACAAAACCCCACAGGTATTTTTCCCAAATTTGTGCAGCCCTAATTTCAATACTTGTTAGAAAGATCACAATTTGATTTTCTGTGCATGCTAATTAAGAGTGCCAAATACAAACAGATCTAGTTTGTCACTTTGTCACAGTTCAAAATTTCTGGTCACATCTCTTTCACTGTGGTGGAACAAAGCCGGCTTGCAAAATTAGCCCCACCAGGCTCCAGCAGCTACAGCGGGTCTCCTCCTCCCAGAATCCTCCTTTGCTGGGAGACCAATCCAGGCCCAGTCCTCGACATCTTTATGAAGACAGAGTGATCCTATAAGCTTCACCCATAGAAGGGCAGCCAGGTACCCGCTCTCTCCCTCCTCTCGCTCCTCCCCTCTGGGAAAATATGGAGGGGCATGTGTGACGGCTGTAACCATGGTAACCCATTAGCCCCCGAGTCTGGTGACGTACGGCGGAGGTTTAGAGGGAAAAGGCCACAGTCGTGCTTTGCATCGGCTGTGGAGGAGGCGGAGCTTAAAGGGTTTGTTCTGTTTGTCCCTGTAGACCCTGACACTGACACATGAGAGGAAAACATAATACAGAAATATGGAGTTTGTTTTTTCATGTTTCCATATTAATACGACTGGGGCTGCCTGGGATGCAGAATACACACTTCTGCAATATGGAGATGTGAGTCTGGTCACCGTTGAATAGTCCCGAGTTCAGATGGGTGTGATTGACAGGTGGATTAGCCAATCAGGGACATGCATGGTCTGTCCACAAATAGCGAAAATAATGAGAAGACTTTATTACTCACCTCGTGTAAAGTGCAGCATCTCATCCACATTATCCATAGAAATTGTCCTCCACAATTAATGACATCCAGTCCACAAAACCGCGCTATTAATCCAGTTTGAGGCGTTTGTTGAAAGTAAAAATGCAAGAGTAGCTCCTCACGTGTGTCTATTTACATCCACACAGCGCACGGATCAGGATAATGCTGCAGATTAACGATAGTGACTCTACTTCTTGTGTATTTTATCGCCAATCTTTTATGCTTTAAGAATCATGTATCTGAAGTATTGCACTACATTTCACAAATAATAACAACACAGTTTTGACTTGTATCTACACTGCATTCCAAATTATTATGCAAATTATATTTTTCTCAGATTTTGCCAAATTGTCAATATAAATGACAGTATCATAATTTTCAAGTCATCAACCTTTAGAGTACAATTTGAATGTTATTGAACAAACCTCCCAATGATAACAGTATTTTTTTCAAAAATAAAAACTTTAAATGCACTGTTCCAAATTATTATGCCCAACAGAGTTTCAAACCATGTTATTGTTGTAAAGAACTGAAAATGGTCATTTGTTTATTTTTCAATTAGAAGCTTTAGCATATTACTGAAATCAAAAGCTATTTCAATTAAAACATCTTAACAGGTCAAGTTACATTTGAACATAGGACCTCTTATTTGACAGGAGCTTCACAATTCTTGCATCTATTGAACTTGTGAGTTTGTTGAGATTTTCTGCTTGAATTTCTTTGCAGGATGTCAGAATATCCTCCCAGAGCTGCTGTTTGGATGTGAACTGCCTCCCGCCCTCATAGATCTTTCACTTGAGGAGCTCCAAAGGTTCTAGGATAATGTGGAACGTCCTTCAGTTGTTTTTCCTTCAGTTGGACACACCGGGCAAACTCATTGGCACAGGTGTGTGAGATTGATTTCACTGAGACACAAGACCAGCCATGAGTCTCACTGGAAAACTAAACATTAGACCTTTATGACAATTTGCATAATGATTTGGAACGCGGTGTAAACTAGAAGTGCAGTGCTCTGATCTTTTGAACACTTCAGAGTCTCAAAGTGAGTTGTTTTACTGTAGACAGGAAACAGCTGTCATGATCGCGTTCACAACGTTATAGCCTGTGGTCCGCAGCCATATCCCACTGCAGTCTTTGCGATCGGAGATTTTAAGTCTCATAAGATTCTCCTCGTATCTGTGGTGTGCGCTTTTTGTCGAATGTTTAAAAATCGTTTAAGACCGAAAAATCCTGTAGTGTGTGGCAGTCTTAAAGCAGTCTGCTTCTTCTTACTCTTTGTACCCGCTGCTTCTGCCCCAGTGGAATTGAAGGATAGGTCAAATGCAGACACTATGGGCACAATACATTGTACCTAACCTTAAATTCACCTGTCACTCTGCACTCAGAACATGACAAAAGTTGACCAATAGGAGGAGATGGTGAGGAGAAACGTCTGTTTGAGAACAGAACTGCATTAAGCAGAGAATTAAGCCCTGAATTAGATTTTGATAACTTTATCACTAAACTAGCCCATCGTCAGAAGCATCAGATCATTTGAATTGTTTTGTCATGTTCACACAGATTCACCACAACAGCAGAATGCACTGATAATGGAGAGAGAGTAAGTTGGCACCTGTACTCTACTGCAAGATGCTTCCATGTCATTAACACCTCACAGAGTCTCCTCTAGCTTTTGTTTGTACCTGGAAGTCCTCTACTCCTCGTCCTAATCTTGGACCCCCACACCCCTGCTCTTCTCCTCTATGGCCCTGCACTGATGTCCATCCACCCAAACTGTCCACCCCTTCACAGTCCCCTCCATCAGTCTCCTCCACCCCCCTCCACCTACCATCGGCCGCATTCTCATTCCATTAACCTACCTCCACCTCCGCTCCGGCAGCCTGTCCCACCCACTCATTTCACCCTCTTTCTGTCACAAATCCTCCGTTCTCTGCGCTCTCCCCCAGTCTATAATTTCAGCCCATATGTCAGCATCCCCGTTGTTCTTTGTCACTCACTCCGGAGAACCCACCCTCTCCTCCGCCCTCCGTAAGTCTCTCCTTCGGCCTGGTTTGGCGCTGCCTGTCGACTGTATTCAAATGTTGGGGAGTTGGATAAGGGGTGACGCGTGTGGAGGAGATGTGTGTGCTGTCAGTCTTGTGTCTGGGTTTGTGACAGGCAGGAGCTCAGTGTGTCCAGACTACAGCGCAGTGTAACCAGGCCTAACCATGAGTGAGTATAGGGCCGCTGCAATGACTTAGCAGATTAAAGGTGCACTGTGTAACTTTTGTACTGGTGGGTCCGCCAAATGGTTTTCTCCATGGAGATGTTATTGCTTTGTCTGGAATGTTTCACAGTATGGCATTAAACCTTTCTATCTTCATGGAGACCAAACCAGACTAAGTCACAGGTCAGATCTGTGGAGAGGCGACCCCACTCACAGTCAGAATGTCTGTTTTTCTAGGTATTTTTCAGCTATAAAACCACCTGTAATTTAATAAACGTAAGATAGATCTGTTTAATGTCATACTCTGGAACATTCCAGGCAGAGCAATGACATATGCATAGAAACAAGCAGGTGACCCCCCCAACCAAAAAGTTGCATAGTGCATCTTTAACTGGAAGTGGGGTTTATTGATTACTATCTATTTTAGTATTTTATTTAATTTAGCAACCAACAATTGTTTTCTGGTCTAAGCAAATTCAATCAAACAACCAAATTTCCAATAATACAGATGTGACTTTAACTTTCAGCATTTCTGCGAGGCCTTCATTCTGCTAATAGTTTGATTAAAGCCCCGGTGTGTAGTTTTTTAGCCAAAGAATAGACTAAAGTATCTTTTTTTAATTTGGTTGTGTTTATTGCACTGTAAAACATAAAAACCTGCGTCCTTGGGGCTGGGCTTGCACCTCCACAAACCTGACTCCCTTGTTTCCATAGAAATATTCTTCCTTTGGTCATAATCTTCCACAGTATGACATAAAACTTATCTATCTCCATGAAGAATGTTCCAAAGTATGTTTTTAACTTTCTATGTCCACTGAATCATGAAGGTGACTTGCCACCTCCAGAAAGTTACATATTGTGGCTTTAAATGAAGAGGTCATCAACTAATCATTTACTATCCTAAACTCATTTACACTTTTAATAGTTTGCCACCTGTTTGTTTCCATGAGGATTCTATTGCTTTGCCCGAAATATTCCACAGTATTGTATTAAAATGACCTATCTCTCTGGAGACAAGTATTGCCACTAGGACAAGGCAAAGGCCAGATCTGTGGAACATTACAAGCAAAGCAATGCCATCTCCATGGAGACAAGCAAGTTCAAGCAGGGGTCAGGACTAAAACAGGATCAGATTATCTAAATGACATTTCATAAAAAGCGTATTCCAACTGTTTTCATATTTCATTTATAACCAACCAAAAACCCTAAATGAATTCAACACAATTATCACCAACACAACCACTGCCATCATTCACAGTGAAAAGAAGCAAAACACACGGGTTTCAAAGTGCATATTTAAATAGAATTACTGAAAAAAGACTAAATAAAAGCCTGTAACACCGACTGCGGAGGGGCAATGTTAAACAGCACATCTTAAAAGCTGGACTGAGGCCCATTTGCACCATGATAAAATTAAACATGCTCGACTATTCCGCATCTATCTTTTCAAATGCCTTTTTAATGAAGTAGTTACGTGCCCGCATACACAAACAACCCCACACTTGGCACCTTCTACCCAACGCAACAGCCTAAACGCACTTGCTTTGCCTGTAATGATTCACCAACCTTCATTTAAAGTGAATTAGGAAAGCGTCTGATCCATTAATATGATTTAGTGTGGCCGCTCTGGACATGGCCGTGCGCTGGTAAACGCCGCAGTTGTCCTCCGGTAGGACGGGCCCCGCGCTTATCGCCCCCTGGGGACGACTTGTGGCAGAATAAACAGCCATTTGGACCCTCGCCTCCTCTCCGCGGTGACTCTTTCTGTGGAAATATGCAACTTGAATGGAGGCTCTGATGACACGTCGCCATCTGTTGTTGTGTTATGTTGTGATGGGGGCATGGAGTGGAGGTAAAACACACATTTACTTAAAGTACACGCACCATCATTTTCGTTTACAAAGTCAGAGAGATCCTTTGTGTGCATGGATCTAGTGGAGTAGTGTTAATGTTATGTTACAAGTAGATGTGGTTATACTGAAATTGCTGTTTGGCATCACTTATAATGATGAAATACAAAGCTAAAAAGGACACAACCTTTCCTTGTTACATTCCAAACATGGACAGAAGGTGCTAATTTTACTGTCCATTCACTTTACAATACCACAATAGCCTACTTGAACCTCAAAAAGCAGATATGATTGCATTAGACAAATATTTTCACAACCAGCAGTCACAACCATCTTCATTAATGTAATTTAGAGATGGACGTATAGAAGTATATCGGTTGGCCAATGCTTTTTTAGCATATCGACTGCTGACAGAGGCCGATATGCTGTTTTGGCCGAGCTGCTGCATAAAGAATATGCATGAAACTTTATTTGAACACTTTGGTGTGAAGAGATAACAGCACAAAACATAATTACACCACTCTTTTATAGTTTGTGGTAAAAAAGGGCTGTGGGTGAGGAAAATAATAAAAACCGGCTCTAAATATTGGCCTAAATTCTCGGCAGAGCTTATCTGCCATCGGTTTCTGCAGTGTTTTGTCCACACTACAAAACAAAAATGGTTCACTGCAAAAATAGTCCTTCTCATACATTGTTTTACAGGATTGAAAAACAATGGTTTGTGGACCGTGAAGTTGGTTTAATAATAAAAATATATTTATATATATTTATAAGATTGTTACTGTCATTGCTTTTGTGATGTGTGTAAGTTTAACTAATTGTGTTGTGGTAATATTGTACGAATCCTGGTTTCATGTTTTGAGCGAACGACCCAACTATAGCCACAGGTTGGGGCCACCTCAGTCTCTCTCTGCTAGAGCAGCTGTCCTAGGGAAACAAATAAATAATGGACAAAGGAAGACGGATGGTGATAGGACGACAAGTCAATGCATCTTTTCTGTGAAGCAGCGAGGAGCAGCGCAAAGAAACCCCTGAATCCTCTCCATTCTCTGCACACAGAAGAGAAGCAATAGATTAAAACTGCATGGCACACACTCCAAAAATGAATAACTCTAAAAATACATCCTTTTCATTGGAACATGAAAGGAGACTGCCTTTTCCCTGTCCAGTATTGAGCAGCCATTGATTCCAAGACAAAGACAACACCTCCTCAAAGAGCTAAGAAAAATAGCAATCATACAGGCAATTATTTTCAAATGTGCCTGCAGCGGCCGATAATGTCAGCGCTCCTCTCTTCCTAAATAAAAGGAGGAGAGGAGCGTCGGAGCGGGAGGCCGAAGATGGATGAGGGTGCGGGCACAGGGAGCGCTCAGGACACGCAGCGCCCCCTACGGACAGAGGGAGAGACAGGCATACAGCTCTGAGGAGAGGGAGGAGCCAGGAGGAGGGAGGATAGTACACACCAGAGTCCAGATCTAAACAGCTGAACATGCCTTTGAAGGGGACATTGTAATCTATGTTTGTGAGCTTTAAACAATGTAATAATGGTGTTCCCTCAACATTACTCAAAGTTGTATTTTGCCTCATGCATGTTTAAGTAATCATGTATTGTCCTGCATACAAGGCTTGAGTACTTAGAAAATGTGTGTTAAATGGCAAAAAAATGGTAAAAAAAAAAGGTAAAAAAATTGTAAACGGTAGTGCTGTTTACCTTCTAGGCACTTTACATCATGAAACCCCTCACCCATTCATACACCAATGTACGCAGACACTGGGGGCAAGGTGGGTTAAGTGTCTTGCCTAAGAATACAACAACAGCATGCATCTGTGGGAGCTGGAATCGCACTGCCAATTTGTGGGTCAGTGGATCTGACCGCTCAACCAGTGATATTTATGCCGAGATTGGGATTCGAACCACCAACCTTCAGATCAGTCGACAAACAACTGAGCTATAATGTTGACTACCCCCCATCTTCGCCCTCTGCTCTGTACTTACTTGCGATTATTTTAAAAATTCAAACTCTGAATAAAAAATGTCTAAAAAATGTCACAAACAGCAGCACTTGCAGTAAGAATGCATATGTTTGTGTTATTTAAAGCAATAAAAATATCCTTAAGAATAAGCGTTAATGCCATACTGTGAAACATTTTAATTCAATTAATAAACTCTCCATAGGGACAAGCAGGTGGCAGATCCCAACCAGAAAAGTTACACAGTGCACCTTTAACAAAGCAGCTAAAGCTATACACTACCGGGACACTCACTTGCATGTGCTCTGTAGCCCACACTGGTTTTGATGTTGTATGCAGCTATAGGGCAGCAGGCGTATGATGAACCATAGAGGAGCGGGAATAGAAAGCTCCCTCCTCTGCTCCAACTTCTGATGCTTTCAATAGAAATCTTTAAGCAGCCCCGCTTCAAAGGAGAGGAGAAACATCAAGACGAGATGGACACAAGGGTCAGAGCCAGAAAACAGACAGAACGCATTAAACCTACATGCAACCGCTTTACTTTGGTCTTGGTTTGACTGGAGATATACAGTTGCATTCATTTAGCATCGTAATATTCTGGAGTCCCTGTAGTTTTGAAGGACAGGTCAGAATTATATGGTTCAAATTGATGTTTGAACGTCAGATTGCAGATTTGTTAACCTGATTTATGGTTACTGTATCTGTAATTACGTTCTACTATCCACACGAAACAAAAACTGCCAGTGTCATCTTTGGCAGTATAAATAAACAGTTTTAACAATATCTTGAAAAAGCAGTGACATTATTCAACCTTTAAGACGCGATTGTAGTGACTTGAAAGGCCTGCTGAGACATTGCAGAGATAAAACAAATACTATCCCTGTCATTAAAGGTGCATTGTGCAACTTTTCTGGTGGAGGGTCTGTCACCTGCTTGTCTCCATGGAGAGGTTATTATTATAGGACATTAAACGCATTTAATCATTAGCATTTATTCATTACGGGTGTGTCCATTGTTAAAAAATACAATAATTCTCTCTGTGAACAGGGTTGCCTCTCCACAGATCTGACCTGCAATGTAGCCTATAGTTGTCTCCCTTGAGATAGATGGGTTTAATCTATACCGTGGAACATTCTGGACAAAGCAATAACATCTCCATGAAGACAAGCAGATGACGGAGCCTCCAGCAGAAAAGTTGCACAATGCACCTTTAGTATCAGCCTGATCTAATCACCAAATCCCAGTATCGGATCGGAACATTTTCCACTGACATTTATACCTCACAAACTGTATCTATGAGAAAATTATAACATACCAAGTTTGAGTAAATCCCTACCAAATAATGATAAGATTTAACATTTGTCTCATAAGTTTGTCTCCCATTAAACACACGCACAAGAACTCACCAAATGACTGAAATTTTGTTGTTTGTGGAGGAAATGATATCCAAGTTGCCTCCATTGAGATTACAGTTTTGATTTGATTGCATTAAATCCTGCAGCCCTAATCTCCCACAGAGTTAAACAGGCCCTGCCCTCCATCTGAAATTATGACTTCGTCAAATTCTAGAACGCAACCCATTAACATCTCAGTATTAACCAAGCGCACAGAGAATTGCTTACGCCCCAGTTTTCTGAAGTTGACGCAAAGGGAGAGACAGAAAATGGGAGCACTAAAGCATGGCTAAAGGTGCAGGATGGACCCAGCCAGCCAGCAGAGAGGATGGACAAATGAATGGAAGAAATAGGAAAAGAGGAGAGAGAAGTCCAAGCTGGTAGTAGTGATCTTATAATGGTGTAGAAAGCCCTGGAGCTCATGCCTCCAGGCCACCCAGCCCACACTTGGCCTATCAGTTTAACATCAAAAAGAGTTCGCTTTACCAAGACATATGGACTGAATAATACATACGTTTTATTCCGCTGCAGTGAATACAGGATAAAAGGGGAAAGCTACTTTGTTTTATGTAGGTGTCTTAGAATGGTCTGGACATCCTGAACATTTTATGAATGAAGAGTTATTTATGTAATTGATGTTTGAACCTCAGAGTATACGACTGTTTAATAAAATCTTAATCGAGGTCCAATAATTTAAATTGACAATATATCTTTGGGACTTTTAAATTGACAGTATATAGCTAATGTTCTGTCATATGGTTTGGAGCAGAGTTCAGACTTTGGAGGAATAAAATGAAAAAAATTTTTGTGTTAAATACAATGACTAAACTTTACTGAATTAACTGTATTGTTTGTGTTCATGAACATTATATTAAAAGCAACTTAATGGAATAATAATGGAAAAGGGCTATGCAAGTAACTCAATATGTCATACATGTGTCAGAAATATGGATTAGAAAACACAGATCATAGAATTATTTCATATGCAAAGTTATATAAAAAAGATCTAGTATACTGCCTCTTTAGATAAATGAATTTTGTAAGGCAATCCGTCTGTAACCACTTTGAGACATGAACCAAAGATTATCAGGTCTTCCAGTTTTCTGATCTTTAGTGGAGATAGTCCCGTGAACGCCTACAATCTATGAGTTTTACCGCATTATAATCCTCCTTTTCTCCCCAGTACTAGGCCTGTCGTGATAATTACTATATTGACTTATTGTTCAATACATGACAGATAGAACAATAATTTTTGTTTGCCCTAGTGAGAAAATGTTGGTTATTTTTCTGTACTATGGTAAGATCTGAGCTTTAGAAGGTTGAATAAATAACTTCTATGACTCATTACAGATACAAGTGTTGTTGTCCAGCTCATATTTTTTAACAATATTGTACATTTTGAATTGTTTTTCTGGGCATAATTCTGCTTTATGGTTTGGTTTCAATATTATTGTTTATATCTAGTTCAACAATATATCACTTTGCAATTTGCTATCATGACAGACCCAGTACATAAACAAAAGTTCATGATCTTGAGCTTGGTTAGACCTATACATCTTGCCTAAAAATCAATTAACTCTTTTATTATAATATGACCATGGTAAACTGTTAGCCTGCTTGGAAAAAATATGTGTTGTGTTTGATTTGAATAGTCTGACAGTCAGGGATGGTGCAGCAGCAGCAGCAGCAGCAGCAGTCTTGTAATAAATTATAAATATGAGGTGGGTGCAAATGGCTGAGGAAAGGTGAAGCTCAAAGTCAAGCAGAGTGGAAAGAACAGGATTTGCAGCCTTGTGCCTCAGGTCTGGCCGCTCACAGGAGGGAGAGGCCTGGTGTTTGTGGGGAAAACAAATGACATTTTCTGGTGGTGGGTTTTAAAGGCGCTGTACCCTTTTTACTGTCTTAAAAATGTGAAAAACAGAGCTGGTTCATTTTAAACGGTTTGCAGTGTTCCAAATTAAAAATGATGACACAAAGAAAAGACTAAGCTGTTCACTTAACACTCTGCCTCAGTCTGACAGCACTGACAATGGACACAAGAGATTTGGCTTACCAAATACAGCTTCAATAAATAATAGGTGAGCAAATAACAAATACATACACAGGACCAAACTGGGTTCAGCCAGTTGGACTAAAGGACTAAAAAAATAAATAAATAACAGCATTACTTGTGTAGTGTAATTAGATACTTATTTGAATAATTATATATATAAAAAAAAATCCTAAAAAGTTTAAAAATAAGAATGATCAGAACCACATGGTAAAATTAAAGAAACAACTATTATTTGGTGTTGAAAATTACATTCTAATGTCTAAAATAGCGTTATTAATATTATCAGTGTAGTACCATAATCAACGCCTGTAAATCGTGCAAATTGTGGTATGTGACAACGCTACTCAATAATCACACAAAGTCACTAGTATTCACAGTTTGAGCCCCTGTAAGTAAATATATATACTATTAAAAGCTATCAGTGTTTTAAATGGTCAAGTAGAAGGCTAAAAGGTGCAGGACAGATGCAATAACATGGAAATACATCACTCCTTCTACGCTGCAACTTCACCAAAGGGCAACACCTTGTCAGTTGTCACATTTCAATCTATGAAGGTAATTCCACTTAAGTCCGAAAAGCCGCGCGTGTGAACATGTCCTTGGACTTTAAACTATCAGGGAGGAGAGAGAGGACACTCCTGGCGTCCTACCACACATTAGACACATCCTCCTCCCTCTGCTTGGCTGGAGTCTTGCACACAGCAGCTCTGCCATGTCTCTGTAGGAAAAGATGACCTTATTCTAAATCCTCACCACAGACAAACTAATCGGTACATCTCCAGCAGTTAGCACATCCCTCTTTGAAGTCAGAGCCATGTGCATAAAATCTGCCCTATATTTCACTCTTTTTGCAAATCAATACCATCTTTAGCTCAGCACATCGCTCATTCTAGTAATAAACATTGTAACAGCGTCACCTAGTGGATGCATTTGCAGATTACAGGTTGATAAGGGGAGGTAAAAGTCACTAGTAACGCGATCAGGCAAGCAAATGCGAGCGACAGTATTGAAATAATTACAAAAATACACAACAGCAAGGTATGGATGGCAAATAACTTAAGAACAGCAAAGAAAATGGTTTATTTACCTGTCCATGTCTTCTGTTCTGGAATAATATAGTATTTATTTCCCAAATGATCCGTCCCAACGTGCTCACGGACGACTCCAAATGTTCTCCGTAATGCGCCTGCTAATCTGTTCATATTTACATAAAAAGTGATTCGTTTTTGAAGGTGATTTTCTTATATTTCTGTAAGAGGTCTCCTTGTTTATGTAAGCGCCCACGCTGGGGAATGGGAAGCAATAAGCCGTTCTCTGATTGGACGATCGCACCGTAACAGCCAATGAGAATGCGCGTAGGTTTGACAATACGGAAGTGACGTTTCAATATGGCGTCTTTTGTGTTATTTAGAAGTTCATGCTAGTAGTTTAGACCAAAATTATGCCTAAAATTGCTCAAATATCGTAGAAATAATTTAAATAACTAATCGAACGTGTTATGTCTCGACATCTTACACGTGTATGTGCTTTGTGCCTTTGATTACATATTTTAAAATCAACAAAATGGACGAGTTATTGTCGATGTTAGCTCATTGTAGCTTAAACTAGCTAAATAAATGAAATGTAAAGGGTTGTTTTTATTAAGGAGCAACAATGCTGGGGTTTCTGTCATCACGACAGGCTGGGCTGGATGATCCTTTGAGACTGAGGCGAGCAGAATCAACCAGAAGGTAAAGGCAATGCAACAAGTAAAGTATTCATTCATTACAGTTGCCTCCCCCATGGATCTATTATTACCTCTCATATTAAAACACATATTTATTACTCTATGTGGTCTCCCGATCCCCGTGGCAAGACTTGCGTTTTGTATTATTCTCATAACAATATTAAGACTTTATTTTAACAATGCATCAGGGATGAACTAAAAATGTGACTGCCTTGGTAGAGGTTCAAGTCGAGGACAAAACCTGAAAGGACAATTAAAAAAAACCTGTAAAATTAACCACAACAGGGCGGAAATATACTTTAATACACTTTATACATTTATTGGTGATATTGCAGTAGACATTTCTTTTTGAGGTCATGTTTAGTAGTTTTAATTTACAACTTTGTACTCAATATTCTCTTGCATAGTACTGAAACAACAATTGCAAAAGTATACATTTTGGATGAATTTCTTGCATATATTGTAATAATAATAATAATAATAATAATAATAATAATAATAATATATTTTCTTATTCTGACAGGGTTCTGAGTCTGCAGTTGAATCCTGACAGAGATGTAGACAGAATCCATGGAAATGGCATCAATACCATTGACATTGATGTGGTAGAAGGTCGATAGTAAGTATTTTTGTTTGGGAGTAATTTATCAACAAATTTATTTGTTTTCAGCCCCTGAAGCAACAAGAGTTTAATCTTTGTAATTATCACATTAGTAGTAATTGTATATTCTCTGAATTAGTACAAACTGTTAACCAATAATTACATGTTTGCGAATAGAAGTACAAAGTATTGAATTAACTGTACAATTAATGTAATAAAGTTGTATTTATCAATAAATGTATTCAATTGTACACATTTTATTTCTTATAAGTACTTATTACAATATGATTATGTATTCATTTATTATGCATATGAATTATATATTATGAAAATATTAATTAAAATATAAAGTATGAAAATTCTAATACATGGTATGTTTGCAGCATGTTGTCTGGAGGTGCTGATGGTGTGATTGTCGTCTATGACCTAGAAAACTTCACTGGAAAACCACAGTACACCTGCAAAGCTGTCTGTACAGTGGGAAGGTAAATATTCAACACACCTTACTCCCACAGCTGATATTACAGGCTCTGACCATTAGGGGGCACCCAAGCAGTTTTATTGAGGTAATAGCCATGCCACTACTACTGTCATTTCAAAATAAATTGTTGAATTTTCAGAACTCGTTTTTACTTGCCTAAATATTTGGTTGGCTTGAGTAAGATATGATGGTAGTGAACTATCTAATCTATCTGTCCTATAGTTTTATTCAAGGAAAAATGTAAACATAAAAAAATGTGTTGTTGGCATAGTAATACTAAACCTTGTTGTGTTCATTCTTTTAATTAAATTGTTAGATACTAGATGGAATGTGGAAATTAATAGTGAACATTTTTTATTAAAATCTAGGTCAAATCGTCATGTGCACAAGTTCAGCGTGGAGACTGTGCAGTGGTATCCGTATGACACAGGGATGTTTGTCTCTAGCTCATTCGACAAAACCATGAAGATTTGGGACACAGAGACACTTAAGGTGCATTTTGACCACTTCCACACTCATTTTAACACTCACTCACTTTAACAGTGCACTCCACTATAAAAACAATCCCCAGTGCGTCACAAATTTGACTCCTTTTGTGCCCTCCACTTTCCCCTCTCTGCTTCATGCCACTTGGTCCCAGATGGCAGGCTTGTGATGCTAGAGTTACACTGGCACCACTGTTGCCTCAAGAGGTCATTCACAGGACAGAGGAGAACCCGCTCGCCTCTCATTTGCATTAGTCAGTGTTTGAATTCTCAAACACGTTTACCGTGTATTGTTTGTAAGGATCTCCCAATGTGTCATGTCCTTTGTGAAAAGGAACTATAGAAGTACTACACTACAGTGAGTAACAATAAAACAATAAAATGATTAATACTTAATAAAATACTGTGTGTTTTATCACTTTGAAACATAAAACTTTTATTCTTTTTTTTTTACCTTCTCTATGTCACACAGTCCATGAATAAGGGAAAATTACATAGTTGCTCAAAAATACATTAAGAACTATTTGAGTTTTACTTTGGGGCCGTGTATTACATTTCTACATCAGTTCATCAGTGAACAAAATTCACAAATTAGGAACTTGTTTTGGTCGTATGGCGCAACATTAAAGAAAGAATAAGAACTATGACTACTTCTACGAAAAATAAAAAGTAAGGGCATGCATTAAAATAAGGTAAAAAAAAAATAGACTTTGATATACATTACAAAATATACAGTAGGGCAGAACAACAGAACAAAAACTATCAAGCAGGTTAATTACTTGCAAAGTGCCAGTAATTGGCGTTATAAAGTGACCGATTCTAAAATACTACACTTGTCCTTCTGCTTCAAATTACAATTGAGTGAAACATTGACTAATTATGGCATCTCTATTGTAGGCAAATGGTTGTATCTACAGTATTTGATTTATTTCTTATTACTTGTGTTTATTGTTGATCTAAAACAGAGGCTCCAGTGTTGAGGGCATTGGCTGGCACTCACTGACAGAGCGCAGAGCAGAGGGGACACTGGGCCTTTTTATGCTTCCAGAATTACAGCCATCATTGTGGTTGAGAGAGAGTGAGAGTCAGAGCTTGGTTCTTTTCCACCTTCTCTTGATGCTTGTTGTAGTAAAATTAGCAAAAATATACAGATCTCTAGTTTTAAGGGGGGAAAAAAATCCTTAACATTAGAGAGAGTGCAATATGGATTTGTGTTTCTTCTGATACCAATATCCAATATTTGTGCATGTGTAAACAAACATACAGCTATATTTATATGCTAATTCCTCTTCTATTTCTAATTCATATTTCTAATTCCATTGTAACTCATTAGTCTGTTTAAAAAGACTCATCTGAGTCTGAGTTCAAACTGGGAATGGGCACAAACAGACTGGGGCAGTGCAGAAAAAATATTAATGCCAAAAAATAGTTGTGTTGTTAATAATGGGCCTAAATCAATATCTAGGAAAACCTTCTGATATTTCCAACGCTGTAATATTGACCATCCATAGGCCTGTCACAATAATTACTATATTGACTTAATATAGAAACAATATTATTTCACTTGTGGGGATTTTTTTTTATTATTTTTCTGTTCTATGGTGAGATTTTTTTCAATATTATATCTTTTTTTTCCAGCAAACTTCAAAATGTGTTATCGCGAAAGGCCTAATCATCCATAATAATGATAATAATCAAGAAAGTTGTTGTTAACGTGTTTGATACTACTGCTGCATGCTTTATTGTTTGTAAAACCAGATTGTTACATTGAGTTCACAAACATAACCTACCTGCAAAGAGGAGTGGCTAAGATATTAAATTAATAACACTTAATCTTTGAAAATATGTCTAAAGGACTTCCTGTTGACAAATGAAATTAACACAGCGTGAAAAAATTCTTACTCTCAATTCTGACTCACTTTTTCATTTGTGTTTTAGCCTGCCGAAGTCTTCGAGTTTGAGACCAATGTGTACAGCCACCACCTGTCTCCCATTGCACGAAAGCACAGCCTCATCGCAGGTCTGCATTACTCTGATGCTTTTCTTATCTTCACCATCATAAGTGCCCCTGTTGACACTTTGTCAAGTTAATCTAATCAGTTTGTTGCTCTGAGCTAAATGCTACGTGCTAACCTTACATTCATTATGTTTTAAGTTATAAGTGACTTGTGGCCTGGGGGTATTAAATTTTATATGAGGCGGGGAAGTTCAAATTATTGATTTTAAAGCGGAGAAATTCACCTGTTACAGCACCTTTGAAAATACATTACAATGAAGTGCAAGTTGTAAGAAAAGGTTGTTTGGAAGCAATCAGAATAAATAATTGTGGTTGAGTGGCTATAGCACTCTCACTTCACAGCAGCAAGGTTTGGGTTAGACTCCTGGGCCGCGTGGGACCTTAGACTTAGACTTAGACTTAGACAAACTTTATTGATCCACAAGGGAAATTATTTGGACACAGTAGCTCAAACATCACAATATAATATAATAACAAAGAGTAAAAAATAAATGGTATAGCAAAAAAGATAGCAAGAGAAAGGTGTTGAATAAGACATAATTATATAAATAAATGTGTATGTACAAGTCACAATAAAATAGAAAAATAAGTAATAAACATAAAATCAAATATAAAATCACAGCTATATACAAGAGACAACAAAGGCAGTGCAATGATATGCTGATTGACAGGGCATAAGGTTATCTTTTATTACTGTGTATCTATGGGTTTCTGAGTCTTGACACATTAGCACAGGCCATAGCAATGAACAATTTAAAACAAAATATTGCATCTTTTGAGTTGTGAAAAGTATTCAAATTGCGTCCTTAAAACTGGAAGCTGAAACCTCCGAATATTTTGCATTCGCCCCATGCCTGAGTTTGTTTCCTCTGGGTGTCTGGAACATGCCCAGTAGGCAGGGCTGGGCAATTTCAGTAGAGACAGGGACACAGTCATGATTAGACACGACTGTTGTATGTATTTAAGCATGTGTTTTGGAGCAGTTTCGACTCTCTAGTATAACTTAATCATGTCTTTGTGTTAAAGGTCACTGGTTTCTGGTATGTCTCTATTATGTTCAGGAAATCAATAGAAATCAATACTTATATTTGTTTTGGTATTGTTCAGTAGTTTCTTTTCTCTCTTTCGTTTTTGCCTTATCGCCCAGCCCTAACAACAGGCTAATCCTAGTCCTAAAGTTTTCCATGGGTGCTGCACCACTTCCTCCTCACACATCACCCATGAGACATTAAAGGATGGGTCAAATGCAGAGGACAATAAAGTTTAAATGTAACCTTATAACAAAAGTGCATGTGTAACTTTTCTGGTAGAGGGTCCACCACCTGCTTGACTCCATGTTGTTTTTTTCTGAAATGTTCTACAGTATGGCATTTAATTTAACTATCTCCATGGAGACAAACGGGCCACATCACTAGGCCAAGTTACATGTCAGATCTGTGGTGAAGCAGACCTGCTCACTGTAATAAGGCACGTGTTGGCGGTGGTTTTGAGAAAAAAACAAAACAACAACAGAATAACTGAATAAATACAAGATATTTTTGAACATCCCAAGCAAAGCAATAACATCACCACGGAAACAAGCAGATGGCGGACGCAGAAAAGTTACACAGTGCACATTTAAGTTGACAGATACGTGAATGTAAATGAAAGCAGTAGCCTATCAGCCGACAGTGCGCATAAATATTAAGCAATTTTGATATAGGTTAAAGGTTAAAGTGACTCAAGAAAACTGAACTAATGTGAAGAAATGGGTAGGAAAGGAAGGAATCTGTCTCAGAGTGGCCGAGCTGGATGGACAGGTTGCAGGTTCTTGCTTCACTATTCAGAGCACATGGACTCACTGACACACCTTTTTTGAAGACACATTCTGTAACAATGTCATCGTCTTTTCACCTGGCCCTTCCCTCAGGGCAGCTCGTCCGACTGGTTACAAGCATCCATGCCATGTTTTAAATGATTTTTCAAAGTCAGCTTTTAAGGGAATTGGTTCCTAAAAAGCCGTACTAGCTTAGAAATGTCATGTGTTTTAACTGGATTTTTACACATTTTGTTTATTTATTGTTATTGAACACTAAAATCAAGTCAGTCAACCACACCTTATCTGTAAGAAGTGAGGAGGTTTAGTTCTGCTTCACATTTTCAAAGCCTCTCCCTTTTCCTCTTTCTCTCTCTTTGTCATCATAAAACAGTAAAGAAATGATAAACAGGATCCTTAGAATAAACAACAGTTATCAGCAACTTTGGTCTATTTGGAACTATTTGGAAAACACTTCTACATTTTGATTTTAGTTTTGATTAGGAAATAGATGTATTAAAAGATATTCAAATCCTAGATGATGGTTTTGTGGTATTAACGTGTGTCTGAACTGATTTTGTTATCTCGTTATATATAGGAATGTCTAGAATAATAGTTACATTATTGAAATGAGAATTGTGATTATCCAGGTTACAATTTAATCATAAAAACTAAGAAAATAATACTTAGAATTACTTAGAATACTTTTAAAGTTTGATTTTATATCGCTGGTGAAATAATACAGGAATGGTTGTCAGTGACAGTGGCCTTGTTCACCTGCACACACAAATCTGATCATAATCTGATTTCTGGACCTTTAAGTTTACATAAATGACATGTAAACTGTAAACTGCAAAATCTGATGTGAGTAATTAGAGTGACTTGGCTGTTTACATTTTATTTAAATATTTTATTTAAATAATCTTCTGTTTATGGTGCCAAGTCATATAATCTACTATTAAATTTGATATTGTGGCATTCTTAAAGGTCCTATATTACACCAATTGGATTATGTTGTTACCTCCACAAAAACATACCTGGAGTTGTGTTTTGTTTTCACACATGTTTGAGTAACCCTATATTATTTGTCTGTCTACATCTCCAAAGTTCAAAATACTCTGTTCCACCTTGTGACGTCATGTAGCGGTTGCCTTTTACCTTTAGTTCAGTAGAGATTCCAAGGCTGGAACTATCCAAATGATTCTAGTGAAGGTGCATGGAGTTTAAAAACACAGTGGAGCTCTTCCAGTATTATGACATAACCAGGTGGAACAGAGTGTTTTCAGTTTGAGAGAAGAACACAGCCTAAATATGCAAGATATGTGCGTAAAACATGTGTAAATGAAACAAAACACCAGCTCAGGTATGTTTTCAATGAGGAAACTACTTTATAACTTAGATTAAAATAGCCTAATATGGGTCCTTTTAATAGCTCACAATGTGCGTATTTCTACTTCTGTATGACAATAATATGACCTACCTACACACACACACAGTACGTGTGTTCACTTGTCATGTTTTTGTTTCAGTGGGCACCAAGAATCCAAAGATCCAGCTGTGTGATATGAAGTCTGGGTCAAAGATACATGTTCTTCAGGGTTAGTTAAGTAACCATAACCATAACATTGTGTAGTCATGGAAGATAAAGTATGTGATAAGAAATAACAAAAGAACCACATGTTTTTTCTTTTTAGGGCACAGAGCGGAAGTCCTGTCTGTGAGGTGGTCACCCAGATACGAGTACATACTGGCCAGTGCTAGGTAAGAACACTGTTTAAGTTATGACAAGTTTAATATAAATTTGAAGGGTTTATATTATGCTTTATTCTATGTTAGAATGTTGTCTCTTCATCACAAACATACCTGGAGTTGTAATTTGTTTCATTCATACATTTAACACACAAACCTGCATATTTAGGTTCTCGTAAACAGAAAACACTCTGTTTCACCTTGTGATGTCATGTGATAATACAGGTAGTGCTCCACTAAACTCCACACACTTTTATTAGAATCATTTGGATAATTTCAGCCCTGGAATTTCCAATCTCTACTGAACTAAAGATAAAAGGTAGCTGTTAACTTGAAATCTACCACTACATGACATCACAAGGTGGAAGAGAGCATTTTGAGCTTTGGAGATGTAGACAGACTAGTAAGACAGGATTACTCAAATATGTGTGAATGAAACAAAACTCAACTCCAGATATGTTTTCGAGGAGCATTATAATTTGCACAGTGCCAGGACCTTTAAGGAATATGTTTTATTTAGCTGAAAATGCCAATGCACACGTGGAAAATTATCTCACAAGATGTTTTTGTTTACATTTTGGCTTGGACAAAAAACGGTTATGTTTTGAGAAGCCAGAATAAAAACTGCAGTACAATGGCAGCATAAATAGAAATTAAAAAAAGAGGCCAAAACTGAAAACTGAACTGCACAGTGTATTTTAATATATACTATGTAAAAATCCTGTTTTGTCTAGTCTTGTGGGGACGTGTATCTGTCCCACGTGTATCTGTTAATATTGTTAGAAGAATAATGAATAAAACGAGATACTGCAAAGGTTTGGGAGTAAAAGTTCAGCCAATTCCTTATGACAGATCGACTGACAGCATGTTTCTCTAAGCTGAATGCTACGTGCTCTTGTGCACCACTTTGTTTTTTTTTCTCTTTTTAAACCATGTCACAGGAGCTCACATAGACTAGGCTTGTCACAATAACTGATTTTGAAGTTAATTAAAAGTAGAAATATTGAAATAATTTATGCAACTGACACAATAATCCAAGAGGAGATTAAAAAACTGCAGGAACTAAATAGCTGAAAGAAAAACCTTAGTAGTAGTTTGCATCTGGAATCATTGTGGTATTGTAATCAGTATTGAGTATCGAGTCTATTCCTTTGTATCTAAATTGAGTTTGAAATGTTAGTATCGTGACAACGCTAATACGTATAGCAATCAAATATTCTAAAATCATTTCTCAGTATTGTATTAGTATTTTTTTTACTTAGACAAACTTTATTGATCCACAAGAGAAATTATTTGGATACAGTAGCTCAAGAATCACAATATAATATAATTATACAGAGAGTAACAAAAACAGATGGTATAGCAAAAAAGAGCAAGAGACAGGTGTCAAATGAGACAATTATAAAAATAAATGTATATGTACAAGTCAAAATAAAATGGAAAAATAAGTAATAAACTATAAAATAAACTATAAAATCACAGCTATATACAAGAGACAAGAACGACCGTACAAATAATATGCTGATTGACAGGGCATAAGGTTATCTTTTACTTAAGATTGAGTTGTTGTACAGTTGTAGGGAGTATTATCTGTTACATAAGGGTGAGTTGTTGTACAGTTGTAGGGAGTATTATCTCCTCAGTCCCTCTATAGTCTGGTGCAGTGGGTGAGCAGGAGTGTCCATGATGGAGAGCAGTTTGTCCAGTGTCCTCCTGTCCCTCACTGTGACAAATGACTCCAGCTCACAGCCGATCACGTGACCCTCTTTACGGATCAGTTTGTCAATCCTCCCAATGTCCCTTTTACTGGTGCCGCTCCCCCAGCAGAACCACAGTGAAGTACAGGGCACTGGCCTCCACAGACTGGTAGAAGATCTCCAGTAACTCGCTGCACACATTGAAAGACCTGAGCTTTCTCAGGAAGTAGAGTCTGCTCATGCTCTTCTTGTAGACAGCATTACAGTTGTCCTCCAGTCCAGCCTGTTGTTCACATGGACGCCAAGGTACTTGTAGCAGTCCACTATTTCCACGTCATGGCCCTGGATGGTAAAACTGCAAAAACTCAAGTTAACCCATATTTTACCCTTGTGGACATGGTATAAGCCTGTAGTAGCAGTAGTATTTCTTTAGCTGTCCCCCAGTTAGAGGCACATACTACGTACAGTTCCCATCTGTTTTGGTCTTTCTTTTTAGACTTGCTAATTAACCCACAGGGACGCTCCCATCCCTCTGGACTCTGACTCAGTTTCAAAACAAGCCATGCAGAAGTAAACCTATAAATGAACACTATTCTATTAAAGAACAGCTTGTAATCCCAATAGAAAACTGCTCTTTTCATGACCACGTATTTACAGAATAGTTAGTATTAGTCTGTAGTAATCTCCCATCTCAAAGCTTTCACATTGCTTACTTAGTACTACGACAAGATGCCAGCTCTTGTTGATTTAGCCAATTTATCTTGTAACCTTGATGTGCACTAATTAGCATAATGATAGCGTGTTTTTCATCTCTATTTAAGTGCGGACAGTAAAGTGAAGGTGTGGGATGTGCGGCGGGCGACTGCCAGTTTGTTTACACTGGACCAGCACAATGGAGACAAGTCCAAAGCCGCCTCAGAAGCAGGTAAAACATAACTTTAAACACGACTTATTTACATATGTTTTGGTTACATAATAATCAGGTTTCATTTTGTGAGGAGGATTAGTGAGAATAGAAAGAGCTAGAATCCTGTTATCAGTTGATCAAGTTTTCAAAAATAGCAGTGACCGGAGATGAGCTACTGTATGTGTCAGTTGTTTAATATTTCTTCTCAAGCCGGAAGACATTAAACTTTAAGGAATGTTCTATGGGTTTCCACCTACTAGAAAGTTCATATAAAGTCCACTAATTATAAACATAATTAGCAACGCTTTGGGTTTAATCATATGGCTGTTGCATGTGAGAAAAGTTTAAAATTCTATAGTTATATTTAGAAATCAAAGCAAAATAAATGTTTTGAACTAAATGTGCACTATGTGACTTTTCTGATGGGGGTCCGCCACCTGTTGGTCTCCATGGAGATGTTATTGTTTGCCTGCAATGTTCTACAGTGTGGCATTAAACCTATCTGTCTTGCATTTATTCATTTACATTATTAAAGGGTGTTTTTAGTGCAAATAATTACCTTGAAAATGCATGCATTTTTGCTGTAAGCAGGCTTGCCTCTCCACAGATTTGCCTTGTAAGTTGGCCTGGTGGCGTCATCTGCCTGTGTCCACGGAGATTAATGTCTTACCGTGGAAAATTACAGGCAGACCTAGACATAACATAATGCACCACAAGACGAAATCATCAATAGATTTAAAAAACCATAAATTTACAGGTGCTTTGCGCAACTTTTCTGGTGGAGGGTCTGTCACCTGTTTGTCTTCATGGAGATGTTATTGCTTTGTCTAGATTTAACCCATCTATCAGAAAGGAGACAAGATCCATTACAAGTCAGATCTGTGGAGAGGCAACTCTAATCACACAGAGAATTATTGCATTTTGTGAAATGGAAAGACCCACAATGAATAAATGCTAGATGAATCTGTTTAATGTACCATAAAGCATTCCAGGCAAAGCAATAACATCTCCATGGAGACAAGCAGGTGATGGACCCTCCACCAGAAAGGTTGCGCAGTGCACCTTTAAACCAATTTTATTTTAGGTTCATAGGAAAAATATGCATCTTTGTCAAATAGAAAACCTTATAACCTTAAATGCATTCTTTGTCCTTTTATCCTCCTTGTGTTCTCCCTACACACCAAATCTGCAGTGCACAGTGATTGGGCAATCACTGTGCACTGCAGATTTCAATGTTATTAAACTTGATGCATGCAGCAAAAGCATGCAGGTTTTAAAAGTAAAATAAAATTAAGTGCTGTCTCTGCAAATGTTGTCTGGTTATTCAGGTTAACACATATCTGGAGGAGAGGTCACATTCTGAACAGTATCGGTCTTTCCTGTTTATAGTTATGTTTGTGTTCAAGCCAAAGGAACCCATGTCTTTAAATATATAAAAAAATTGATTTTAATATTACACTAATAATAATAATAATAATAATAATAATAATAATAATAATAATAATAATAATAATAATAATTTATGCTTCTTATGCCATTCAAAATACTGTTTTTTGCTCGACTGACATTTCAAATAAATACAGTTAAGAGAATGAAATGAAATAGAAAATAACAATAATACGGTTTTATCTTGTGTTGATCAGCAAACACAGCCCATAATGGCAGAGTGAATGGATTGTGCTTCACTGGAGATGGTCTGTACCTGCTCACCACCGGGACAGACGATCGAATGAGACTCTGGAACAGCGCCTCGGGGGAGAACACGCTGGTGAGTTCTGGTACAAATAAAGAATACCAACTCAATACAAAAAAAGATGGAAAACAAGTCAAATGGAAATGGAACTGAAACTTGGGTTTACAAAACGCATAAACTAATAAAGGTGAACTTTGTAACTTTTCTGGTGGAGGGGCCACTTCCTGGTTCTCCCCATAGAGATGTTACTGCATTGCCTAGATTGTTTCACCATACATTAAACTTGCCTGTCTCCACCTTGCCAAGTTACATGTCAGATCTGTGAAGTTGCAAGCCCCCTTATTGTTTTTCAATCTATTTTTGGCATTGAACATCAGTAATTAAATAAATGCAAGATGGCTATGTTTAATGTCATACTGTGGAACATTTCAGACAAAGAAATAGCATCTCCATGGAGACAAGAAAGTGGAGATAACCCCACCAGAAAAGTTTTTCAAGGTATTTTTTTAAATGCTGGACAAGCAGATGAAGAAACTCCTACTCGAAATGTTACATAGTGCATCTTTAAAAAAGTTTACTCATCTGCTTTTAACCCACTTTGCAATTTACATTAGAGTCCAAATTGTGTGACGTAATGCAGACAGCGCCTGTAATAGGCACTTAATAATGTAAAGCTAATGCAACAATGTGTACGCCAGTGCAGTGTGTGAAAACACAGGCTGAACCTATGTCACTGGCACACGGTTTCACAGGGCTCCTGTTTCAATTTCCTGCTCTGCTGCTTCCTAATGAGGTTGCTATGGTGGACATTTTTCCATCGTGGGACCACAGAGGACTAAAGGTTCTCACACTGTGGTGCAGGTGCAGCTGATGGGACATGCTTGAGCTAACCAAAGTGAAAGTTCATTTGACTATGCTCTTATGTGAGGTGCTTAGTTTACTTTCAGTAGAGAAGTCTGTAATCAGAGAATTAAGGGAGTTGGTTAGTTTTGTTGGAAAACCTAAGCTTAAATTCTAAACAGTAAAGTCAAGTTAGATTTGCTATTAACGTAACTCATCTTTATGTTTAAGATAAGATAAGATCAGATTTCAACTTAAGACAAGACATTTTGTCGAATGAAAGTATATATACTGTTAGGACCTGTATTGTTCTCATATAGACTTGACTGATGCAAGCTTTATTGATTCACACCGGAAATAACTTGGACACAGTAGCTCATGCATTACATACCACCAGAATATTAATAAAATGTTAAAAGAAATGTGTTTTAAATAAAGTACACATATACAGAATTGAAGAAAATAAAATATAGTAATTTAATAATTAAAGTATGTAGAGGTTGGGTAAGGAAAGGGCAAACATGACTATAGAAGCTTTGACATGACAGAAGGATATTTTATGTAACTGGATACAGCTGCACTGCAATAGCCAAAAAGCTGTTACACATGTGTTGTGTTGTCAGGTCATTTGTCTGCTGTATTGTCTAATAGGTTTAATGTTGTTGTTGGTTTTTTGTTTTTTTTTTTGCTACTGAACTATATATATATGGTGATTAATTAGCATTATTTACTGTTCTTAGTCATTTTTGGCAATTTTAGCATAAGCTCTGTAAATTTGCAGCTTTCTGATTCAAAACACCTAAATCTAAGTTTGTGCTTTCTTTACTGTTTAATTCCCAGTAGTTGGTGACATCACAAAAGTCTTCCCTAATTATGAACTGGTATTTCTGATTGCGCACAGAGGCGGAGTTTGAAGTGTGGATACTTGTTAAGACCAATCACACTGTTTTTATACCTCTAGACCCCGCGTCTCCTGTCTCATTCTCTTCTTTAGTCCTCTAGGTTGTGGTTGTGGGTGGAGTTTAGGTGTTTAGTCCCACTTTAATATGCCCTGTCCAAATTCAAATAAGTAAATATGTTTCAGTTTCTGTTCAGTTTAAAATATACAATAAGGGCAGCAGTAGCTCAGTTGGTCGAGTGTCCATCCTCTGATCTGAAGGTTGTTGAATCAAATCCCACTCCCACAGATGAATACTGCCGTTGTGTCCTTTGTCCTTGGCACTTAACCCACCTCGTCCCCAGTGTCTGCGTACACTGGTGTGTGAATGTGTGTGAATGGGTGAGTGGTTCCTTGATGTAAAGTGCTTTGAGTGCCTTGAAGGTGGAAAAGATTTAACATTTATATCATTTTGACATGAAGCTGTCATATCTGAATCATACTATTATCTCTTACAGGTAAATTATGGGAAAGTTTGTAATGAAAGTCGTAAGAGGCTCCAGTTCTGTGTGTCTCGAGGCTGCAGCCCTGAGTTTGTGTTCGTGCCGTGTGGGAGCTCGGTGGCCATGTACGCTCTTCACACAGGGGAGCTGGTCACTATGCTCAGAGGACACTACAACAATGTGGACTGCTGCGAGTTTCACCCAGACTACCAGGTGAGAGGGGGAGGACAGAATACAGAGGGAGGGATAGAGGAGGGGTGAGATGTAGAACAGAAAGGGGAGAAAAAGAGGGGGAGAGATGGACTAGAGAACTGAGGAAGGAGAGCGGGACGTGGTGCTCTTGGTCAATAAAAGACAATACTGATCGACACTAAAACTACAGTATCATAACTAGAGCTAGAAACTAAAACTAACTAGAAGTAATGCTGAAAAGTAATACTGCAAAATTTGAGTTTTCTTGAAGAGCTTTAAAATGGTCTTGACCTTTATGAAAACTAAGATAAGATAAGATAATCCTTTATTTGTCCCACAATGGGGAAATTGCAGTATCACAACGCAAGTTTCAGAAACAGTAGGAAAATAAGAGCATGCATCAAAATCAAGATAAATAATAATAAGTATTTACAATCAACTAAAAAACACAACACTGTAAAGCTAAAAGGCACAGGAACGTTGCACAATAAGCGTCTTTGATTCTGAGCAGTGAACAAACAGCAGTTAAAGTGACTCCAGTATAGTAATATATAATATTACTACAATAAAGTGACTCAGTACAATACCACATGGTAATATTAAAGATACAATATGTAACTTTGATGTTATTGCCTTGCCTGGAGTGTTCTGCGGTTTGGCATTGAACTTGACTATCTCCATGGAGAAAAGCAGGTGATGCTGCCAGGTCAGATCTATGGAGAGATCACTCCACTCACAATGTTTTTCGAAGTATTTTGATGAATTTTATTAGGACATCAACATTTTGGCACTGTACCCTTCATCAGGCAAAGTACTGTGGAACCTTCCATGCAAAGAAAGGGAAACAAGTGTTAGAGCGCCCACCAGAAAAGTTACATAGTGCACATTTTTACATTCTATTTTCTAAAAAAAAGTTCTGTTCTGTTCTTATTATCATTGCGGTAATAAAATTTTGTATCGTGTATGACACTTTTCCTTATTAAAAGAAAAATCGAGTTTGAAATTTCAGTATTGTGCTGTTACCATGGGCTCATCTTTACACAAGTCACTGGACCGATCACTGCTGCACTGCTTATTTGCATTTGCCCATCTGTGTGTCGGAGCTGTAGTCCTGCATATGCACTTTTACAATGTCCTTTCAGCTCAAAATTAATTTACAACTTCACATTTTGCGATCACCATGGCGATATCAAACCAGCCCCCATAAAGATAAGCACTAAAGTCAACACCACCAAAGCTACATCTATTCTAAACGCAAATATGTAGGGCGTGACAGCATCAGTATTTTGCTAATGTCTTTTTGCTAATGGGAAACACTGACCTTTGTGTTATGTGCAGTGTTTAAAAGGGCTTTATGCAAAAAAATGACTTCAAGTTTGCAGAATATACTCCCTGCTCACTCACCCATGTCATGTTAGTACTAGTAATGGTTATTTCCAGTTTGGCATAGAAATATAAAACCATCCAAACAGAAGTGAAATTGAATGGGTTTTGGCTGTAGGAAAACTAAAACTAAAAATATTTCCAGCCTATGGAAGATAATTTCTTTAATCACATTTTGAATTTGAAGGTCCTATATTATGCTAAATTGACTCTTGTGAACTTTAAGCCATGTTTTAATGCTGTCACTTCATCAAAAACATAGTCGGAGTTGTTTTGTTTCATTCACACGTTTAATAATTCTTCATTTTTAGTCTGTCTGCCTTGTTAAGTTTAGTTACATTAGTGATTCTAGAGCTGAAATTATCCAAATGATCATTTAACTTGACAAATCAAACTTTCCATTCCGATACTGACAGTAGTGTGATTCTATCTATAAGAAAATAAGCAAATAACTAAGATATGGACTATAATATATGCAGTCTTTTTTGACAAGTTATTTTATTCTCCACAGTTATGGTCAAAACGCTTCCAGTTTTGCAGTGAAGTATTACAGGCAATACATAACAAAATTATATAAAAGTATTTTAAATTATTATGTATTATTTGTACTTTTTGCTTAGACATAAATATATTGGCATGGCATTTGAAATAAAACCTGAAACTCCTTGCGGGCACGGAGTATATAACTTTCTAGCAAAAAAAATAAAAAAGCATGTTTTATTTGTTTTCTTTAGGTTGTTCTTATTTCAACGAAAAACCTTCTTTTTGTTCCTACTGTGAGCAGGCTTGCATCTCCACAAACCTGACTCTCATTGGGCCTGGAAAGATTCTCTTCTTGTTGTTTATTGTTTTCATAGAAATGTTGTTCTGTACCTTTAAATATTGTCAGCAGAGAACTATTTTTCCCCAATATCAATATGGGAAATCAAGTTAATTCATAGGCTTGCTATTTAAATCCTTTATCTTATTTTGCGTTGAAGTACTAGTCACATTTTTATGTTTCAAAACCACAGCGTATCATTTGAACATGAAAACGAACTACTCAACAACACACTCAAAGTCAACTCAAAAAGGCTAGAAGAACATACCAGTCTCCACCAGTCAAAAGTGTCCCTTGTTGGTTTCCTATACACTCCAGAATGCAGTTGAGCAGCTCGTCAAAGGGACATGGTTATAGGTGTCTGTCACGTATTTTCTTTCTCATGCAACCTCAGTGTGATGTCATGTTCCTGTCGCTGTGCACAGATGGGTCCCATGGGTCATGTTTTCTGCTGATAATTTCGAATGTTAATTACTCTTGTAGTTTAAGCAGACCTGTTATGCAAAATCGACTTTTCAGAACTTTTCACCATGCTGTAGTTGTTTCCCCTCACCATGTACTCAAAGTTGTATTTGGAGTGATTCATGTTTGAGCAGGCTTTTATTGATTATTTTTAAGATGCCATTTTGCCGATCAACCTCCGTTTTCGCCTCCACCGGCATATACCCACTGCTCTGCACTTACGTCGCTCTCCAGCTTTATTTTCTAATCGGTAATACACGTAGGATTCAGCAGAGTCGCATAGTCATTTCAGTATGAATGAAAAAAAAATCCGCTACTTGCTTGTTTGATCTGCAGCTGTTCACTAGAGATGCAATTTTGCGAGTCTTTGTTGTGATGACGTTTACGACGACGTTAGCTCCCACTGGGCATCAGGACTGGGTCAGGACTTCTTTTATTAAATCATTTTAGACGGATAATGGGATTTAAAATGTGCACATTTTAACATAATAATCCACGGGTGTCATAGATTATAACTATATAGAAGACACAAACACAATAGCTCTTCTTTAACCATAGCTTTTCTACTCGTGATGTTATTCCAGTGAAAAACGTCATGTCTGTTCGGAGGTCATTTAATAATCATGTTTTGTGCTTTGCAGGAGTTGTACAGCGGAGGTAAAGACTGTAACATTCTGGCCTGGGTTCCTGTTCTGCGGCCCCCAGATGAGGAAGAAGAGGCTGAAAGCACAAAGAAGGCAAGTGAGAGTTCAACCAGCCGACAACTAGGGCTGTACTGGACTATACAGACATATAGCAGCATATGCAAAAAAAAATCTTTTACATCAAAAACAGGCATTTATTCCTTTTTGACATTAAAATATGGTTATTGCTGTTTTTATTTAAAGGTGCCCAGTGCAACTTTTCATCATCTCCTCGTCTTCATGGAGATGTTGTTGCTCTGCGTGGAATGTTTACATTTATGAAATTATTAATTATTTATGAAATTACTCGTGGTTTTATAGCTCAAAAATACCTAGAAAAACAGGCATTCAGACTGTGAGCGGGATTGCCTCTCCACAGAATTGACCTGTAACTTGGTCTGGCTTGGTCTCTGAGAAGGTAAAGAGGTTTAAAAACATGCTGTGAAACATTCCAGACAAAACAATAACATCTCTGTGGAGAAAAGTGTTTAACAGACCCTCCACCAGAAAAGTTATGCAATGCACCTTTAAATAAGACACTTTTATAAACAAACATTCATTTCGCCAAAGTCAGAAACAAGATCAGAGATAAGACACATGTCACTTGTCACATGAGTGGTATTCAAATTATAGCATGTCCATGTTAAATGTCCCATAGAAGTTTCACATACAAACGCAGGAACACTCTGGTACTTCCATTAAACATGCTGAGCTGCATTTTGTTAGTGTTTTTTTTATTACTAATACTACGTCAGGCCTGCTACACGTTCAGATGATGACTAAACATAAGCTGCTAGCCTAGTCACATAGTTTTAGGCAAATTATGGTTGCTCCGGAAGTGTGTACATAAAAAGCACTGTAAAGCAAATTAAAGCGCCTATTACAGGTTAGACTACGCATTTTACTAAAACACAGATTTTTGCATAAACATTCACACTCATTTTCCTTATTCGGCCATTTTTTTTAAGCTTACAATTTTACTTCCTGGTTGAAATCATGACATCACGCAAGGGAATTCCAAAATTCTGGGAGCCAATGAAAATTTAACAGAGGAATTTATTGTATCTCCATGTCATATTTTGACTAAGCCTGCCATGATAATTACTATATCGACTTGGAACAATAATTTTGAGGGCCGGTATTTTTTGTGGGTTTTCGTTGTACTAATAGAGAATGTTTGGTCATTTCTTCACAGTAAGACAAGATTTGAGCTGTAGAAGGTTGAGATATGAACTTCTATGACTCATTATAGTAAATACAAACTAATTACTGGTTTCAGTATTACCATTTAACATGTACTAGCATGTTTAATTGAGAAATATATCGCATTTCAATTTTTTTTTTTATCGTGACTGGCCTAATTTTGACACCCTGCAGATGGTGTATGGACTTTTGTAAGTGCCAAATGGCAAATAAATTACTTGGGTCTTGATAAACAATAGATAAACAATAATACTTTTGACTTACTGAAAATACTCTATTTTTTGTACAGAATCCTGCTGGAGCGACATCCTTGAATCCTGCTTTTCAGGACGCATGGAGCAGTGATGAAGACTGAGGTTCTCACTTAGCCTGGTTTGATCCTGGTTTTGTCCTTAAATAGACTTGGTTTAGTCCTGTTCTAGTCCTGTGTGAACACAGCATGACTCACTAAAGACTGTCAAGAGGAAACACAAAGGGACATCCTCAGAGATCATGACTTATTTAAAGCGGTTGATGCCTTAACCACCTTATGTACATATTTTTTTTGTTTTGTTTTTATGTACATTTGATCAAGAATATTTCTGCTCAATTTATTTGAAGTAAACTTTTAAATTTTCATAAAAAGTGTTGTTTTGAGTCTTGATGTAGGCTTACTTAAAGGTACACAAAGTGACTTTTCTTCTGGATTCTGCATGTTACCTTATTCTCCATGGAGCTGCTATTGCTTTGCCTGGTATTATGTTGCTTTCATTCAATGCAGGTGATTTACTGGTCCAAAACACCTTTAAAAACATGCATTCTAACTTTGAGTGGGGCGTCATTTTCTTTTCACCGTAGAGATAGGTTTCATAGTGCACCTTTAATGTGACTAACCTTATACAGACTTTATTCATCCCGAGAGAATATGATTTATTGGTAACAAAGCGCAAACAGAAAACAAATTAAACATAAATTAAAACAGAAATAAACTGAGAGGAGGTGTGTTTCAGTGGTGGGCGAGAGTAACTATGCTTAAAGTCCACATGGGAGGCCCCCACCACGGCCCTGTGACAGTCCCAGGACAATTTGCATTTGTTTTCAAGCTTACAGCATCACTGAAACCTGCAGCAAATGACAGTGAAACGCTGGTTAGGAAACACACATTTGGACACTTGCATTAAAATATATGATAAATTATGACAGGGATTTTTATTTGAAGAAATGTTATATTCTTTTACTGCCATTACTGTATTCTTGTTCTTTTTGAGAATTCACAATAATAAATAGTTTGACTTAGATTTAACCAAGAGGATACCACCACATTTTCTCAATCAGGAAGAGTAGTTTAATCACAACACAACTTTACCTTCTTTAATATTATTTTTGTAAACATACACTCCAAACTTGAATCACATTTTTGATAACTCCACTACAGAGCCTGTCAATAAGTGAAATAGGCCCATTTATGTTCTATGGTCTATGACATTTAAATAAGAAAATTTAATTGTGTGTTTTTTTTCCCTTTTTCCCTTTAACCTATATAAGCCTACTATTACTATTTCATATTGTTAGGGAATATTTTAGTCATTCTTTTAGTTTTATCTGTCTGGTTATTAGTAAAAACACATAATTTTAATGTAATATAGGCCTAGTTTAGTATTATAGACCTACTATTTTCACCAAACTTTATAAATTGCATGAATAAGATGAATTAATTAGGTTATTTATAATTAATGATAATGATAATAGCCTGTTCTTACTTTTTTCGTCACATCTGTATTCCACTATTATGAAATCTTTTGTACCCTAAACTGTGGGTTTCGTCTTCAACATTTCAGAGGTGATACGTCACGTAAGAATGTCCTTGTTTACGCACGCTTCCGGAAGTCGTATTGACCAATCAGAAGCCGATCTCAGCTCTTGGCCCCGCCCTCCCCCGGTGCAATAAGACGCGCTCGGACGTCGCTCGTTACAAACGCGCAGTGAACGGAACGCACCTGTAGCGGAGGCGCAGGTGATTCGTACCCGGGAGTTCGCGCCTGGATAGCGGCTTTACTTGGAGAAACACTGTTTTCGTCCGTCAGTTTGGAAGCGGAGGACACAGCTAAAGGTTTGTACACTTCATGGTTTATTAAAAGTTGACGAAAGTACGAGTAAATTCTAAAAAAAGTGCTCGAAAAGTGCGTTGATGACTAGTTTCAGTAGCTACCGGACTACACTGAAAACTTTGCATCCCCTTCTAACGTTGTAGTTGTTGTTTACGCGATATTTGGCTCGTTCACGTTCAGTTCACGATTAAGTAAGATTATTATTATTATTATTATTTTTTTAATATAATTATTATATTATCAGGCTATCAAGATGTTTTGTTTTATTTTTAATTTATTTATTTTTTCATTTTATTTATTTTTGCTGTATTCAAATTGTTAACTACGTCTTGGTTTTAAACGGGCTACATATATTTTAGTTTTTACTATTCTCGTATTGACACCCACTGTTCTGATTCACTAATCTCTGGGAGTTGGCTGTAACAGGTGAAATGATTAGGTGTGCCATTGTTTTACATCATGAGTCCCGTCCATTGGCTGCTTGTCAAGACTTGCCCCTTTTTTATTTTTTTCTCTTTAAGGTCCACAATATTTTTTACATGACCAGACCATTTTCAGTCACTTGAACTCTCCTTTTTTTTATTCTAATTGGCTCAATACAGTGATTTATTGCTATTTTTAAATTTCAAATCACTTACATTTCCATAGCCCATCATAATGTAGTAAAACTCGTGCTAATATAATGATTGGTCAAATTTAAAAGTTGATTACATACATACAATACAGCCTGTGTGCTCTGGAAAAAATGTTGCTCGTGTCTGGTCTGTCTGGTTGTTCAACTTGTTCACTGGACTAGGACGGCTCTCTTTAGTTGCCAGTTGCTTTGCTTTTCTTGTCTTCTAACATTTTCACATTGCTTTTGCAGGTCACAAAATGGAGTTCGGTAACGTGAAGTCGACAGTCGCCCTTGCTTACGACCGGTTCATCCAAAACGCCGGTAAGTTTTTGTTTTCGTTCACTAAAATCCTAAATCCCATGGGCAGATTTATTGACAAACCTTTTAATTCTTCTCTTTGCAGATGTCCGGACAGAAGACTGGCTGCTCATGTCCTCTCCTCTTCCTCAAACCATCATAATTCTGGCGTACATCTACTTCGTCATGTCACTGGGTCCTCGGATGATGGAGAACCGCAAAGCTTTCGACCTGAAAAATGTCTTGATCGTGTATAACTTTGGAGTGGTCGGACTATCTCTGTACATGTGTTATGAGGTAGGCTTTTTACTATAGTTTGCATTTTCTGATAGTTATTCTGAAAACTGCTGTAACATATGGGTCAGTCATCATTTCTGTTTGACAGGTTTTGAATATTTGCCAGGTGTGCCTACAATGGCTATGGACACTTCCTTATGCCATATTTGGGCTTCCTCTGGCTCTCGTCATGGTGAAGGCTTAATTATTTTTTGTTTTTAATGTGAACATTTTATCTTTTTCAGTTTGTAATGTCCGGATGGGGAACAGGATATTCTTTCCGCTGCGATTTGGTTGACTACTCGGATTCCCCACAAGCTTTGAGGGTAGGTTCATGAACGTAATAAAAATAAAAATAAAAACATAAGCCTAAGAAGTCATTATAAAGAGACTGTAACTAAAATCTCGTCTTTCTCCTCTAGATGGCGGCAACATGCTGGCTCTACTATTTCTCGAAGTTTATTGAAATGCTGGACACGGTGAGTAGTAGCTCATACTGTAATTTTTAGTCTAGTAAATGGTGTAAATGTGTAGTAAATGTGAAACTGTGTAGTAAATGTGAAACTCTTTCAGTTCAGTTCAGGAAATGGCTCAGTACTTGATACTACTTTAGGTAATACAATTGTAAGAAACTTTTTAAATACCAGGGTGTGATTTCAACAAGAATACTAGTTCCTTTATCACAATGTAGTCTTGTACAACCTCTGTTATGGACTAAAATGATTCAAGATGAGTTGGTTTGTGATTGAAACTTGCTCAAATAAGTATCTAGTTTCAGGGCTGGTTATGGTATTGTTTAGTATGTGGCTAGTGTTTAGTTGACAACCCCAAGTGCGTTTTTGACTTGACCCTGACTTATGATCTTCTTTCAGATCTTCTTTGTGCTGAGGAAGAAAAACAGCCAGGTGACGTTTCTCCACGTTTACCATCACTCCATCATGCCCTTCACCTGGTGGTTCGGAGTCCGCTTTGCTGCAGGTACATTTTTGTTTTAGTGGGCACGTTAAATTAAAGGTTCACTGTGTAACTTTTCTGGTAGATCGCCACTGTTTTGTTTTTTTTTTCTCTATGGAGATGTTATTGCATTACCTGATAATTTCCACAGTATGGCATTAAACTTGTACATCTACATGGAGTCGAGTAATTGAAGTCGTAGGTCAGATCTGTGGAAATGACAACCCCGCTTGCAGTATGAATGTGTTTCCCAGGTATATTAGCCACAAAAAGTTAATAAATGTTGGATAATTTCAGTGCCATATGTTGGAACATTCTAGACAAGCCAATAAAATCTCCATGGAGACCAGATGGTGGCACGCCCTCAATCAGAAAAGTTGCATAATACACTTGAGGACAAATCGTTGTTGGGTTCTAGTACTGTCCTGTTTTTCCACTTTGGTTATAGATCCGATACTTTAAAATCTTCCTATTGTATTCTAATATACATTTTTGTTTTTCAGGTGGTCAGGGAACATTCCACGCTCTCCTCAACAGTGTGGTCCATGTAATTATGTACACGTACTACGGGCTGAGTGCCATGGGCCCACAGTACCAGAAATACCTGTGGTGGAAAAAGCACCTCACCACCATCCAGCTGGTATGTTAACTATTAAACCGTTGAAGTTTATGCCAAGTGTGATTCCAATAATGTGTTAAATCTAATTATTTAACATTGGAGAAAAGTTGGCAACACTTGTACACTGCAGCATGGCACTGGTTTAAAAGGAAACTGTAAGGTTAAACTCGGATTCTAATCTATACTGAAACATATCGTTTTATCAGAACAAATACTGTTTTGTGTTTAAGTTACAGTATTATAATTTAAAGTTTGAAATTTTAGTATCACGACACATGCAACACTACATTTTCAAACTAGCAATTTTGACCAGAAGTAATGTCAAAGTGTTAAACTGTGGATTCATGTTAAAGTAAAAAAATCGTTTAAATGGACAATTCTGACTAGAAATCCCATGTGATATTTTTTTACAAGTGTGAACAAGTTAAGCAAGTTTATTATTTATAATTAAAAAACACATTGGAAACCATGTGCAAGTGTATTAAACTGACATTGCATTGGTCTATAAAGATGATGTTTGTAATAAAACTCCTTCTGTGTCCTCAGATCCAGTTTGTGTTGGTCACCACCCACATCAGCCAGTATTTTTTCATGGAGGACTGCCCATACCAGTTCCCCATCTTTATCTACATCGTCGGCTTGTACGGCATGATTTTCCTGTTCCTCTTCCTCAACTTCTACTACCACGCCTACACCAAAGGCAAGAGGCTGCCCAAGGTGCTGCAGGCTCAGACATGGGCACACCACACCAACGGAATCATGAGCGGGACCACCAGCGCAGAGGTGAACAGGCACTCAAACGGGCTTTCCAATGGGCACAGCTTCCACGACAAACAGGCGTAAGATCAGCGGGGCATTAAGGCCAACCAACCAGCCCTGAACCAAAAAGACTGACCGCCCACTGCCCACTGCAAGGGACTTATTTAAATGTTTAAAACACCAACTTTTTATAAGGATGGGGCAAGAGCTCATGAGACACAATCGCCACAAGATATTTTAAAATTATCTTTATCTCTAGATTTTCCATGTGTTCTCTTTTGGATTGGGTAAAAAAGGAGAGTGAGACGAGGTGCAAAAAAACTATGCGAAAATTACAGCATTAAAAATCGTGGACAGTTTATTCATAGTCTTGTCTCACTCTCGTTGACCCAATTTTGTGGAAGTTGTCTCGCCCCACCTGTACCAATTTGTGTAAAGATTTCAACTGTAAGTATTCCTAAGTGTCAGTAATCAACTTTTACACATTATTTAAGCACATTTTAAGTTAAAATTGCCATTAGATGTATGTGTAGTTTAATAATCGCTAAGTGATCATTTTTACCTTTGTGACTTTATCTTAAGTTTTGAAAAGATTTTTAGTGACTTGGGTTAACTTGTGCACTAAACCCTAGATAATATTGCCAGGTCAAAATGGACATGAATATCTCACTAGGATTAATTTTGCCTGGCTCACAGCTGCTGATGGTTCAAATTCGTAACACTAAAGTTCCTATGAAGCGGAAACGGATGACGTGGAGGGCCGAGTTACTGGTTCTTGTAGGATCCAAAGTAGAGCTCATTGTAACTACTTCCTGAACAGACACACTAAAAGGTTTTGACACTTAGAAATGCGTGTTTTTGATGACAAACTCACAAACTACTCACCTCTCCTGCTTAAGTTGTGATTCTTGTGTGAAAATGGTCTGAAACGTTGCTTTTGGACTGTCAGTGGAGTAGTTTATGATCTCGTTATAATGATCTTAATGTAAAGGGACATAACTGTCTGCTCCTTTGGTGACTGAGGACCCTCTCCTCGGTTTGATGTAGAAAAGATTTGACCCTTTGTCTACCAACTCAAACACTGGACACTATTATATTGACTATTTCTCATGCTGTTAATATTGATATGATTACTGTGTGTATATTGTTTATATTGTATTTTTTTATTATATTTATGAAAATAAAATGCTTGTGTTCTTACTCCTGATCTATGCTTTGTCAATAAGACACCGTTAAAATGCGTGGTTTGTCAGGTAATGGACCTTTCCAACACTAGAGGGTGGTGTTCTCTAAAGATGTTTGCTCATCTTTGAATTGAACATGGTGTGATGAATTGCTTCAAAATATAAAAAGTACAATTTCCCCATTGCGGGACAAATAAAGGATTATCTTATCTTATTTGGTAAAGGTAAAAAGCAGTAACCTGATGAGCTGGATTTAAAGGTATTTCTCAACATCCTTGTGTGCTCAATGCAACATCTGATTAATGGACAGGCAAAACTAACATTTCTGGTATGAAAAGACGCTTAAACCCTAAATGTGTTCTGAAGGTGGGGTTTAAGATAACTTTGCCAACATGCAGGTTTATGGCGCGAAGTGTAACATTTTACTTATTTTAAACACAGTAAGTTTGTTTTTACCTTTTGCGTTTAACCCATCTCCAGATCTTAATCTTTGTTAGGACTACCTTAGATGGAGGATACCCTAAGGTGTGTGTGCCCAAGGGTGACCACAGGGAGAACATGCAAACTCCGCACAGACCATCAATCTTCTTTTGAGGCGAGCATAGTAGAGGAAGTTTATTCTACCTTATTTGTACTTGCACTTTGTACCTCTTGACCTTGCCTTCAGCTGGTTGTAGGTGGTGTTTGCATGGAGCAGGACTGCAGCACCACCTTCAGGCTGGTGGAGGATCTGTTCTCTAAGATGTGCTGTGATCACCTCCACAGCCCTGAGTTTAAACCCAGGCAACTGCACCAACACTGGGTTCTGTGTGAGATGGACAATTATGTAACGACAAACCCGTCATTAGCTGAAACATCCACTGTGTTTTAAATGATGTAACACCGTATACTGAGGAGCTGTTTAAAAAGTACAATTTTGGGATGGGTGATACTGACAAACATTAATGAATCTTGATGATGCTCAGATTATATTATGCCGACAGAAAAGTGTTGCAAAGAAAAGTCTTTAATTGTATTGCTGCGATTCAGATGACAACACAACATTCTATAGAGCAGTGATATGTAATACAGATGGAGGACAGCTAAAATCAATATTGAAACTTTGCATTCTCAACATTAATTGTTAAAGACAAAATGGATTTAACAATTATTTTCCTTGAGTTTCAGACTATTTGAAAACTTTTTGACAGTGTTTACTAATGTGCATTGTGTCATTAACTACTGGGAGATACATGAGCACCCCCAGTGTGATGTCACCACAAGCTATTGATTGTTTTTTTTGTTTTTTTTTTTTGGTTAAGTTAATGATTCTAGTCAATAATATAATAAATCATCAGGTTAAACATCTGTGAATTTACATTTTGAATATTTCTTGTCAAAGTACAAAGTAATCCATCGGGAAATCTGGCTCTTTCTGGGAGTATGACATCGTCACAGTCTAGAATCTAAAAAACACCAATAAAGGCGCGTTCACACTTGACGTTATTTGGTCCTGAATTAAACCCATTTTAGTCCTGATGTGCACTTGGTTTCCATCCTGTTCTAGTCCTGGTTTAGTACTGATTTAGTCCAGATATAGTTTCAGGCTTGGTCCAGGTTTAGTCCCAATTTTGATGTGTGTTTTTATACTCTTGGTGGAGGTTTACAATGCAAGTTTTTTGCAGTGTTTCTGTACATTAAAATTTTACATAACCTCAAAACCACACTGACATTATTTTAATATTCTGCTGACATATATCCTCTTACACAACTGTTCTCCAGTAAATGTCTGATTGTATTACATGAGTTTTCCCTCCATTCTTTTGCCTTGAGCCTGTTCTGGAGTTGTGCCATAAAGTGTGATATTTGTTTTGTCTGTGGATGATTTCATGGACGAGTAAAACCCAGTCCCATAATGACTAATGAACTCTAATCATATCTGAATGTGATTGTATCCTGGACTAAGCTGAGCACTGGGGTCATACTGGGATGTGATGATATGAACTTAAACTAAAAGAGACCAGAAGTGGTCTTCTGGTCTTCTTCAGAGGCAGAGCCAAAAATTGTACTCAAGTAAGAGTAAAGTTACTTTAGAATAGTATTACTCGAGTAGAAGTTCATGTCTGCTTTCTAATTTAATGTTAATGTAATTAGGAAGGTCACAATGTTAAATAATGCACAAAATCATCAAACACAAATGTTCAAATCATTTCATATTGTCTACATAAAGCTTGTCATCACTTGTAAATAGGTATAAAAAATTATTGCCCTCTCCCCCAAAAAAATAAAAAAATTAATAAAAAAAAGTACAAATAATTTTTAAAAATTGTAGTAGTAAAAGTAGATGACTACTACCAACCACGTTTTCAAGCTGTAATGTTGTTACTTCCTCAAAAACATACCTGAAGTTGTGTTTTGTTATTTTGTTTAAGTAAACCTTTATTATTAGTCTGTCTGCATCTCCAAAGCTCAAAAGTCTCTGTTCCACCTTGTTCCACCATGTTAACAGTTACCTTTTACCTTTAGTTCAGTAGAGACAGGCAGTTCCAGAGTTGAAATCATCCAAATGATTCTAGTGAAGGTATATGGACTTTAAAAACACAGTGGTACACTTCCTGCAGTGGCTGCTGGTCAATAGAGGGTGCAAGTGTGCTACACTCCCTAACTTGACCTAGATTAAAAAAAAATGTATTGTCATTATTTTGTATTACACTATATGTTTCATATTTTGTTTAAAATTGAACATGTATCTGCACAGACATATTTTTATCATGTTAAATTTGCTCATGTCACTTTATTTGATTCATGTGTTTGTCCTTTGAGTTCACTGAGCCAATGGGGTTCAATGGGAGAGCCTGAAGTTTGGAGAAAATATGAGGTCAGTGCAGATAACAACAGCATAACAACAGTGCTACACAACAGGATGACAACAGTGCCAGTGCTACACAAGAGTCATGGCGAGTTCAAAGTGTGGTTTTTATGGAGAATTGTGTGTCTTCTCTTCTCTTCTGCCAAGCTTGTATGAATGGCGGCGAGTTACTTTCGCCCTAAACCTCTACACGGGAGACCGCGAGTGAGAGACGCCGCTCCTCAGACCCAGAGCTGCGGGCACATAGACACAGACCTGCCGCCGGGACCACCAGGTGCTCTCTTATTTCTGGGCGTAGAGCGCAGGAGGCTTAAGTTCCCCCGGTGCTCTGGCCAAAACTCTAGTCTATAGTCTAGTCATAACTTTCAGATCTTAGTCAGATGTGGGATTCAGAGTTTTACACCAGCACCTGCACTGGCTCCTGGACCTCGCGTCGCGGACCTGACTGGACCGGGACTTGGAGCAGTTTGATCTCTTCATATTGGACAATAATAGAGTTTTGGAGACAGAAGCAAGAGGACAGCGGATAGAGGACAGACTCTGCTTCAGTCCTCTGGAGAAGGTAAGAGGCTTGTTTTCATTAGTTTTGTGTAAATATTGTTATAGTGGTAATAGTTAAATAGTGAATGAGCTCGTGGGTGAGACGGAGCTGCTCCGGTGTTCTGCCGTGTGTGGGAGCGGCGCTGAAGCCCTGTGTGTTCGTGTGTTCCGTGTGTTCTTGTTGTGACCATAGCCTCTTATTGTAGTTATAGCAGCTTCAGGAGTTTGTTTTGTTCTGCTGACGTTGTTGGATCTGGTTGTGTAGTTGGAGCTGGTTGTGAGCAGTGGATCAGGTTGTGTTGTTGGGGCCGGTTGTGAGCGGTGGATCAGGTTGTGTTGTTGGGGCTGGTTGTGAGCAGTGGATCAGGTTGTGTTGTTGGAGCTGGTTGTGAGCAGTGGATCAGGTTGTGTTGTTGGGGCTGGTTGTGAGCAGTGGATCAGGTTGTGTTGTTGGAGCTGGTTGTGAGCAGTGGATCAGGTTGTGTTGTTGGAGCTGGTTGTGAGCAGTGGATCAGGTTGTGTTGTTGGAGTTGGTTGTTGGGGCTGGTTGTGAGCGGTGGATCAGGTTGTGTTGTTGGAGCTGGTTGTGAGCAGTGGATCAGGTTGTGTTGTTGGAGCTGGTTGTGAGCGGTGGATCAGGTTGTGTTGTTGGAGCTGGTTGTTGGGGCTGGTTGTGAGCGGTGGATCAGGTTGTGTTGTTGGAGCTGGTTGTGAGCAGTGGATCAGGTTGTGTTGTTGGAGCTGGTTGTGAGCAGTGGATCAGGTTGTGTTGTTGGAGCTGGTTGTGAGCGGTGGATCAGGTTGTGTTGTTGGAGCTGGTTGTGAGCGGTGGATCAGGTTGTGTTGTTGGGGCTGGTTGTGAGCGGTGGATCAGGTTGTGTTGTTGGGGCTGGTTGTGACCGGTGGATCAGGTTGTGTTGTTGGGGCTGGTTGTTGAGGCTGGTTGTGAGCGGTGGATCAGGTTGTGTTGTTGGGGCTGGTTGTGAGCGGTGGATCAGGTTGTGTTGTTGGAGTTGGTTGTTGGGGCTGGTTGTGAGCGGTGGATCAGGTTGTGTTGTTGGGGCTGGTTGTTGGGGCTGGTTGTGAGCAGTGGATCAGGTTGTGCTGCTGCGTAAACTTTGTGTCTGGCTGTGCGTTTTGCTCTGATTGTGATAACCAAACACAGTCCAAGTGAAGGACAGGGGACTGATGAAATATAAAACATTATTTATATTCATTCAAGATAAAGTTCAGCCAATCGTGACCAAAATGACTGTCTTCTGTCTGTTCCTGGCATTCGTTATTATAAAAGTATTACAGCCTGTGGGCTATAATACTGTATAGCCTATATATAATACAAAAATATATATATACCACCAGCTGCCACTGACTTCCTGTATTACCACATGAAATCGAAAGGTGGAAGAGAGTGTTAAAAGATGTGTGATGTGTGAAGATGAGTGAATGAAACAAAACACAACTCCAGGTCTGTTTCTGACGAAGAAACAACATTATAACATAGATCAGAAAATAGCGTAATATGGGCCAAGCAGTAACTTTTTCAGTAAACATATTGTTCAGAACTTTTTACAGATGGTCAGAGTAAATGCGGATGCACTAAACACAGATGCTATTTTGTTTAAAGGTCAGGGGGCGGAGCTGCGTAGACTTGGAGTGTGCTGCTGGGCCTGACCCTGGGAGCACATGTCTTTGGGGGATAATTATCAACATTTATTTCACATAATTATGGTTATTTCACGACTGAATAAAAACGTGTTCTCTCCTCTGACGGTTTAAGGCGGAGAAAGAACTGCCATTTGGAGAGACCAGCTCAGCGTGATTACTGTAGCTACTGTTCTGTTCTGTTCTGTGCTGCTGATGCTCTGAGGGCTATTAGCGTGTCAGCCTCTTTACAGGTTACGGTTTGTGTTTTGTTAAAGTCCAAACTCCTGAAAGCAGTAATTTAAAGTGTATTAAGTAACTGTTCTGGTGGAGGCTGGGCTAACAGCTTTTCTTCATGTAGATTTATATATTTCTTTGTGTGGGATGTTCCAAAGTATGGCATTAAATTTGTCTGTCCCCATGGAGACAAGCAAACGACACCACCAGACCAAGTTGGATGTCAGATCTGTGGACCCTTTTCACAGTAAGAAAGCATGTTTTTCAAGGTGCTTTTTGTCAATAAACACCTGTAATTTAATAAATAGATGCGTTTAATGCCATACTGCGGAGCGTTCCAAGCAAAGCAATAACATCTCCATGGAAACAAGCATGTACCCAACTCTCCACCAGAGAAATTACATAGTGCACCTTCAATAAAATCATGTATGCAGCTTTTTTGTTTAGGTTGGTCTGATATTGCACTAGATTTAAGATATATATTGAAGTGTATAGAAAGTTTTAACATAAGTTTCCAGTCCCAGTACACAATACAAAAAATAATATTGAGGCTATCTCAATTAAGACTTAGACAAGTTTACTGATCCACAAGGGAAATTATTTGAACACAGTAGCTCACACATCACAGTACATAGTGTGTCAAATAAGGTATAATTATGTAAATGTATATGTACAAGTAAAAATAAAACATAGAAATATAGTAATACAAATATATCTCAGCTATATACAAGAGGTCATAAGGAGAAACAGTGCAAAGATGAAATAATGATTGACATGACATAGGGTTATCTATTAGTTACCTGTTAGTTAGGGTTGGGCGATATGGGAAAAAAAAGAATTTCGATTTGATCTTTTTCCAACGACATGTGGCGTGAAGAGCACACACAGAGGCAGAGACACAAACAGACAGAGGGAGAGAGAGACTGTGCAGATTTAAGTCAAAACTTGTGAACACGTGAGGAGACAAAGAGACGTGCTGTGGCTCAGGCTGCTTTTACCAGTAGTGTTAACCGTAACTTTGTCATTTGTCATATTCAATTATTATTTCAGTATATTTTCCAGCTAAAGCCTCCAGCCTCCAGTCTTCTTGTGGCAGACTTGTTGCACAGTACTGAAGACAACATTGGAAAACAAATCAGTTACTAACCCATATCTCAGTTATAACTCCTTTACATGGCCTTACAACTTTTGATACAGTACTTTTACTTGATTATTAATTACATTACAAATTAAACCAAGTCTTATTTTTAATAGTGGAAAAAATAAATAAATAAATAAATAAAGGCACATTGTGTAACTTTTCTGGCGGAGGGTCCATCACCTGCTTGTTTCTATGGAGATGTTATTGCTCTGCTTAGAATGTCCCACAGTATGACATTAAACAGCTCTACCTTACAATTTTTTTTATTTTTTTTTAGCTCAAAAATACCTAGAAAAACAGACATTCTGACTGTGAGCGGGGTTGCCTCTCCACAGATCTGACCAGTAACTTGGTCTGGTTTGGTATCCATGAAGATCCATCCATCCATCCATTTTCTTCCGCTTATCCGGGGCTGGGTCGCGGGGGCAACAGTCTAAGCAGGGACTTAGCTCTTCCGGGGGACCCCAAGGCGTTCCCAGGCCAGCCGAGAGACATAGTCCCTCCAGCGTGTCCTGGGTCTTCCCCGGGGTCTCCCGAGTCCGTATCCATGAAGATAGAAAGGTTTAATACCATTTAAAACTGTGAAACATTCCAGAGAAAGCAATAACATCTCATGTCATCAAAAGCATTTGACGAACCCTCCACCAGAAAAGTTACACAATGCTCCTTTAACCAATGCATATTATTCAGTGAAGTGAAATAATAATTTACTCAATCATTTTGTCATTTGTAAAGTCATATTCAATTAGTATTTCAGTATATTTTCCAGCTAAAGCCTCTAGTCTTCTAGTCTTCTTCTTCCAGGCAGACATGTTGGCGGGCTGTGATCTGGGACAAGGTAATTTGGTGATTGCACCTTTGGGAGTGAGGAGAAGGACCATGGCACCCTCACACCTCCACAGAACAGAGCACAGAGCTGTCATGGCCGCTCTGCTCAAACTGCACGTGCTGTTCTACTCTATAACACTTTGAGAATGCCTGATCTTTGCAGGGTCGGGCCTGGTTAGTACTTAACTGCGGGGGAATAGCAGGTGGTGGCGCAGTGGAGCAGCTTGGTTCTAGTGCTTGATGTTATTGTGTCCTTAGGCAAGACACTTAATCCACCACTGACTGAGCATGGGGTGACTCAGCTAACCAGTCTTGTAACTGCTTAAGACGAATCAAAGGCGAATGGCAAATTAAGTGCCTATAGAAAGTAAACAGCAGAAGTGATTGCGCCTTTTTTCAGTGACTTTATTCTTCCCCACTTACTTTTATGTAAACTGAAATTTACCACTATTTCAGCTACTAAACTGAAATTTCATGCATTGTTTTCCACCCTAAGGTTAGCCACATGTTAGAGACACAAATTACAACTCAGCACACACCAGATACATTACATTTTCCCCTTTCCAGCTATAGGTGCTAGAAGAGTTTAAGACATTTTAACAGTACTGCCTGGCAAATTCAGAATGATCTATTTTTTTATACAGATTGATATCAGTCTGGTCCACCAAGCCGTCTGCTGCATCTCAGGCTCGGCCAAACATGATCGTACATGATTTACAAATAAAATGTAACTTCTCTCACCTCATATGAACAGAGTTTAGTGCTTCGCTCATTGATTCAGCAGAAATCCGCAATATTTTTCAGTCCCCTGAGATCTTTTTTCCTAATAAACAGCCATATTTGTTTTGGTACAGACAAACAATGGATGTCCCTGATTGGGTAATCCACCTGTCACTCACGCCCATCTGAAAAAGGGAGATTCACCAGTAACCAGACTCACATATTCGTGAAATACTGCAGAAGTGTGTTTTCTGGATCCCAGGCAAAACAAAAACAACAAAAAAATGCGTAAAAGATATATATATATACAATCCCATACAGTACCCCAACACACAAACCCACACTGTCAACAACTGAACACGGCCAAAAAGATCCAGTTACATACACAAAAAGATCAAATTTATACTTTGCAGTGACATCATGCTGGTGGTGTTCTTCATGTATGTCTGTGGCGGAATATTCAGCATTTACCATGGTGAAAAATACATAATGGATTTAAACAACACATTTTCAGGAGCCTGTGATCAATACGAGCGTTCCTGGTCCTGTTTAGGTGTTTGATTTTCAACAAAAAGGCGGTGGGACTAACTGAAAAACTGCTGGCTAATGCTAGCTAACTTGTGGCTGTAATGTTATTGGACATTACCTGTTGTAGTTCCAGCTAAGTCAACTCTTTCTAGTCAGGTTGTGTTAAAATAAAGCATGAATCTTCCTGAAAGGCAAATTCTACTTTCCACGTTTTCTCTGTTCCAGTTTTCCTCCTGCTGCCCGTGAGAGATAATCCGATGCGACAGGAGCTAGCATAAATAGTAGCTCTTTTAGCCTGTAGCATTAGCGTTAGCTTCTTCCACCCAGTGAGTCTGAAGAGCCCGCGGCGCTGTTAGCCACGTACGCTTTATTCTGCTCACTGTGCTGCCCGTTACCCCCAGTTACATGTGCTCCTGTGTGCTCCGCCAGAAAATCGATTATTCCCTCAAAGGCTGGACACAGGCTATTAGTGGGAAAAACAGCTATTTATTTAAACAGGGAAAGTGAAAGGACATGCCATAACCAATATTTCCATAGTGAGCGGTGTGCCACCCACGTAAGTAACTAATGCACTGTTGAGCTAATAATATTACTCTAGAAGTGATATGAATTTTTTTATTTTGATGTAGTTATTTGATCAGAGGCAATGGAAAAAAAAACCTTAACCATATACAAAAGAAAATATCTTCATCTACAATCCATTAATGGGCAGGTTATTTAAAGCCACAGTAACTTTTTTAGCTAAAATTAGACTAAAATAAAAGCATATTGGTTGTATTTATTGCACTAAAAGCAGTGTCCTTATTATGAGTGCACTTGCATCTCACAAACCTGACTCATATTTGGCCTGAAAAAGGGCCTCCTATTGCTTGTTTCCATGGAAATGTTGTTCCTTTGGCTATAATCTTCCACATCTATCTCCATGGAGAATGTTCCAAAGTATAGTTTTAATTTTCTATTTCCATGGAATCATCTAGATGGCGTGTCACTTCCAGAAAGTTACATAATGTCCTTTTAATTATAATTAAAGGTCCTATATTACGCAAAATTGACTCATGTGAGCTTTAAGTCGTGTTATAATGCTGTAACCTCCTCAAAAACATACCTGGAGTTGTGTTTTATTTCATTCAAACATGTTTGAGTAACCCTTTATTATTAGTCTGTCTACATCTCCAAAGCTCAAAATGCTCTGTTCCACTTTGTGATGTCATGTTGTGGTAGTTTTCAAGTTAACAGCCAACTTTTACCTTTTGCTCAGTTGAGACTAGAAATTCCAGGGCCAAAATTATCCAAATAATTCTGGTGAAAGTCTATATATGAGCAATTTTACCACATGACATCACAAGGTGGAGAGTTTTCCGTTTGAAAGAAGAACACAGCCTAAATATGCAGGATTTGTGAGTTTAATGTGTGAATTAAACAAAATATACACACTAATTCATCAAAATAACAGAGAAAATGTGAGACTAAAAAGGCATTTATTGAACTTTGCCAATAATATCTGCAGGCACTTCTCCCACTAAAACATATTTGGTCATTATGGACATTGGAACTTGAGTTTCCAGCTCTCCCAATGATTTGTGTTGGAATTGTACAAAACCAGCCCTGTGTCCGGAGCTTCGTGTTGATAATCCCACAGAGACGTCATTCAGGATTAAACATGAAAATCATATTTGTTTTGAGAAGGCGGAGAACTATCAAACAGGAAGACAGTGTTTGGACTGTGCCCTGCGCAAAGCATCTCCAGTTTCACTATCATGCACAGAAAGACGGCTCATGCAAATCTATCATGTTTAAACAGCTGCTATTTTCGCCAACAGACTTGCCTACGTATGTGTGTCCTCATATGAATCATACGAGTGCAAATTATACAGATTTTAGTATATATATTTACAGTAGCAGTGTATGTTATGTAATGGTTGTTTATCTTTTTAAATCAGATAAATCCGATGACCTCTTCACTTTCCGTTGCCAGATACAACAGAACTAGCATCAAAATAAATCCAAAAGTTCTCTATGGTATGAGGTGTCCAGCTGATGCTCTGTTTTATTATACTGTAAAACTAAATAACACTTAAAATAATACAATAATTTACTTCTACAGCAATTAGACTGTTAAAGGGCCCATATTACTATATTTTCTGATCTGTTATAATGTTGTTTCCTCATGTAAAACACACCTGGAGTTGTGTTTTGTTTCATTCCCACATGTTTAACACACAAACCCTGCATATTTGGGCTCAAACAGTCGCCTCTCCACAGATCTGACCTGTAACTTGGCCTTGTTGCACCGCCTGCTTATCTCATGCCTTACTGTGGGAATATTTTAGCCAGGATTTGTAACATCTCCAGGTAGACCCTCAACCAGAAAAGTTACGTAACACCTTTTTAAATGCGCTTTTTTAAAAACACAGTTGAAGATTTTCCTTTTTTCATTCTTACAAATTTGATCCATGACGTCATCGCAGTGGAAGAAGCTTTGACCACTCAATTGCTATCACACCATTTCCCCCCCTTTTTTAGTTATGTAATTTAAAGCCTGTGATATCTCAACTTTATTAAAAAATATTGTCTTTATGTTGATAAGAAGCGGTCCCATGTCACAGTGGGGGCTCTTCTCCTGATATTTTCCATACTCTGCAGGTTACATAAGCTCAGTAGGAGTGGAGTCTATTATCACATCTTATTATGTCATGTCTTAGGCACCATTCACAGCCATATCTTCAATGGGTACAACTTGTTTTCTCATTAGAGCGTGACAAGGGCATCCATATCGCCCTATCACTATAGAGTACATCAGAGTATCCGAGCGTATCATTGTTAAAGCATAGAGCAGGATGACATGTTATTCTGTGTTGTTTTAAAGTAGATATGATTAAAAAATATGAAGAAGAGGATCTAGTTTAGTCCATACTTCAGGGTCAGTTGTTTATGTGTATTATCTGTTATGTGTTTTGTTTCATTCACTCATGTTTAACACACAAATGTTGCATATTTAGGCTGAGTTCTTCTCTCAGAACAGACAGAAAGCACTCTGTTCCACCTTGTGATGTCATGTGGTAATGTTTAATATAGGGCCTTTCCTCTGTCTTCTTTTGAACCATGAATGAAGAACATGTTTCTGAATGAACTTCACTCGGATGCTGAACTCTGTTAGACACAATAGAGAAACAAAAGACATCCCTGACCCCAAAACGTCTATAAAACTGATTTCGTATCATCGTTGGCAGCTCCTTCCTTATGGTTCTCATCTATTTATATATGTATCGACAGCTAGTGGCTCTTTAAAGGTACAGTGTGTAACTTTACTTGCTCATCATCTGCATGTTTCCATGGTAACAGAAAGTTCAAACCATTCCTGACCCGCCTCCAGGCCAAGCAGTGTCAGGTTTGTGGAGACGCAAGTCCGCTCAGTGTAAGGACGCATAGTTTTCTGTGGTTTTCAGAGCAATAAACATTACATCATTGGGGGAAATTTGTTTTATTTTATTTGGCTAAAAAGTTCCATACTGTGGCTTTATATATATGGATGCAATACTACTACAAACTTATATATAGGTAATTCACATAGCCCACTGTATGTTAGATAAAATAGTTCATCAGGAGGTTCATCCTCCTGCAGGAACTGAGATCGTCACAAACTCTGGTCTGAAACGAACTTTTGTAATAACTTTTGTCATGTTTACCTAACGTGCAATTTAAAGATAAATAATAATAATAGAAGTTGTGATGTTAGAGCCGTCAGTGGTGAGTGGTGAGAACAAACCTAAAGGTCAGACCAGTGCATCCTGTTGTTGTGTCCATGGGCAAGACAATTCACCTTCCTTCTTATTCAACCAAAAAACAAGCAAATACGAACCGTAACTGTGATGTTATTACTAAAGAGTATGTACAAAATAAACATAATAGTTGTGACTTTATTTTACACCTAGTATGATTTGTTTTTGTGAAATCCGTCAGTCGTCCAGGGAGAATCTACGGCAAAGGAGAAATTCAATTCTGTCAACTGGACAAAAGTTTCGATCAAAAAACTTTAGTCCAGCTGACAGAATTGAATTTCTCCTTTGCTACTTCTGATTTACTTACTGGGCTGAGATTATATTTGTGTCAAGATATTTCTGAAAGTTATTTAAATCAAATTTATTAGCCAAAACATTTTTTCTTAGTTGAACATTTCAAAAACTCTTTTTCCAGGACTAACTTTTACAAGAATAACAACACTAAAGACATCTGTTCTTCCACTAAAAACTCATGTGTAACTCAAATTATGATTCATCCAGTTTTCTCTTTTGCTGTTTTGTCAAATCTGTTCTTTTCTCTCTCTCTCTCTCTGTCTTCTCTCTCTCTTCTCTCTTTCTCCCCTCTGTTTCTCTGTCTTATCTCTCTCCCTCTTTCACTCTCTCTGTCTTCTCTCTCTGTCTCCCTCCCTCCCTCTTTCTCCCCTCTCTTTCTCTGTCTTCTCTCTCTTTCTCTCACTCTCTCTGTCTTCTCTCTCTCTGGCTCCCTCTCCCCCTCCCCATTTCTCTCTCTCTCTCTTTCTCCCCTTTCTTTTTCTGTCTTCTCTCTCTCTTTCTCCCTCCCTCCTTTTTTCTCTCTGTCTTTTTGTCTTCTCTCTTTCTCTTCCTCTGTCTTCTCTCTCTCTGTCTCCCTCCCTCTTTCTCTCACTCTCTGTCTTCTCTCTCTCTTTCTCCCTCCCTCCTTTTCTCTCTCTCTTGTCCTCTCTCTCTCTCTTTTCCTCTCTCTCTCTCTCTCTCTCTCTCTCTCTCTCTCCCTCCCTCTCTCTGTCTTCTCTTTCTGTCCCTCTCCCTCTCTCTCTCCTCTCCTCTATCACAAACTCCTCTCTTTGGGAACTTTCAGCACAGGCAGCCAGGGGGCGTGTCCAGCTGTGGTCCTGGAGTCTCCTGATTGGCCGGGAGGCAGAGGTGCTGTGACGTGATTGGCCGATGTCTGGAGCAGTGTGGTGGGCTTGCCTCTTTATTCCAGACAGGATCAGAGGACAGAGCGCGGCTGTATCAGGGATGTACACAGCTCACTGACTTTGTTTTCACTTTGGGACTGCACAGGATATAAGGACCAGAGGGAACTCAAAGGAAGGAAAAAAGTAAGTTTATTTCTTTATAAAAATGTGGACATGTTGCATTTGTTTATTAGCATGATAGTAGTTTAAAATATTATTAAAATTCTCTACTACTACACCTTTGGATACCACAATTTTTGCACGAGTTTCAAATCATTTCAACATTTTTCAGCATATATTGTTTCATTAATGGTTATGTTTTTGAAATACTAAATACAATTTCCACGACTGTATCCATCAATTTTCTGTATACTTTAAAGGTGCAGTAGGTAACTTTTCTGGTTACGTCTATGGCAATGTTATTGTTTCGGAATGTTCCACAGTATGGCATTAAACTTATCTATCTCCATTGAGACTAGCAAGTGACGCCACATCTGTAGAGACTCAGAAACACTCACAGTAAGGATACACCTATGATTGAATACATGCAAAATAGATATGTTTAATGCTATATTGCGGAACATTATCAGCAAACGTCTCCATGGATCCAAGCAGATAGTGGACCCTCTACCAGAAAAGTTACACAATGCCCTTTTAATGGAGACCTGTTGTTACTGATTGACTATTATAGTAACTAGTTTTTATCACATCTTCTGTAGTACCATTGAGTTCAGTGTTTGACTCCTTTTTTTACAACTTTCACATTTTTTTATAGTTTCAGAAAGATTTGGAGGCTTTCATTTCTTGTTGGTACCTATTATTTTGTATTGATTTGTTGTTTTTGTGTTGTTTTTGGCTAAGATAACTGGCAGGTGAAGGTAACATGTGATCTCTTTGTACCTGTGGATGTGCCATGTGTTTATTAGGCACTAAGTGAGCAGTTTGTTCTTGAAGTTCTTATATTTGCACAAACCTTAAAGAAGACTTGTGCTTGTGTCTGCTATAGAGTTAAAATCTATGACACCTGTGGATCATTGACATTTGCACAGTTGCACATAAACTGCAGTATTCATCTAAAACAACTTAATACAAGAAACAAATCCGCTGACTTTCGTGTTAGAAAACTGTGATACTCAATGGAAGCAGACGTCGCTGTAAATGTCATCACAACAACTGGATAGCTGCAGATCATGCTAGCAAGCAGATTTTTTTTCATTTGTACCAAAATGACTATGCAAAGCTGCTTTATCCTGCCCGTATCACCGATTAAGAAAATAAAATTGGAGAATTAAGTAAGAATAGAGCAGTGAGTGTATGCCAGTGGTGGTGAAAACGGGTGTTGATTAGCAATATGGCGTTTTGAAAATAAGCCATTAAAGACTTCTCAAACATGCACGAATCACTCCAGATACAACTTCAGGTGAGGAAATGGTGAGGGGAAACTACTATAACACGGTTAAAAGTGCTGAAAAGTCGATTTTGCGTAATAGATCTGCTTTAACCACAACATCTCCAAAACTGCTCCAGTGATGTTCTAGTTTGCAGTGGTCACTATCATAAGGTTTAGACATACTTCAGTTGAAATTTGTTCTAATTTCCTTCTTTTCAGGGCAGGTCAACCCAGAGCTACAGGTTTAAAGGCACACCATGTAGTTTTTGTTTTCCGTCACCTGTTTGTCTAGACATGTTACTGCTTTGCCTGGAATGTTCCACAGTATAATATAAACTTATTTATCTTGCATTTATTAAATTAGAGGCAACTCGATTACAGTTATGGTGCAGGGTCAAACTGTTCCACGAAATTTTGCATGAGTGACTTTGTATCTTCAGAGGGAAGAGTGGCGATGACAGCTTAGCTAAAAATAGAACTGCAAAATTGTGCTGAAGTCAGATAGAAAACTCAAACCAGAAATGACCGTGAGCTTTTTGTCCTTTTTGGGCCCCTGTAGAATTCTCCTCATGTGTCATTTAAGAATTCTGTACATCTTCTTTGCTCTGAACAGATGTTAAAGAAGCACTGTGTAACGTTTCTAGTGGAGGGTTCACCAGCTGTCTCCATGGAGATGTTATTGCATTGCCAACATTTTTTCACAGTATGGCATTAAACATATAAATTTCCATGAAGACAGGTCAGATCTGCAGGGAGGCAAGCCAATTTATTGTAATAATGCATGTTTTTCCAATGTATTTTCGACTAGTAAAAACAACTCCATGGAGACAAGCAAGGAAAGATTACATAATGCACCTTTAAATGTAGCCTACAGTGTATGCTAACTTTCAAATGTTAGGTGTGGATTCGCCTGCGTCATTATGTCCATGTTTTATTGCATATTTGGTTATCATCTCAAAAGCCTCCTCCCACTTCTTAAATACACGTTTATGCAGCGAGTGGGAAAAGTGGAATTAAAAGGAGTTGTGTTTTGTTTAATGACACTTTAAGGACAAGGAAGTTATCGGATCACATTATGTCACCAGTTTAAATGAGACTCTGGAGGGAAGAACCTATGGGCGGTGTGTACAGTGGGTCTGTGAGGATCATAGGAGGAGCCGTGTCAGAGCTGAGCTAAGTGACACTTCTGGCAGGTCGCCTCATGTTGTGGACTGGAAAGCTGTGGATAGTTTGGTGCTGGTATATGTGCTTGAATTTTGACAAATCTAAATTCTGATGCTTTAGCTTTAAGGGAAGACATTACAGATATTGTTTGTTTTCATTGTTTTGAAGGTGACTGACACATTCCCCAAAACATAAGCAGATCTTGACCAAGCCTAGGTCAAGATCTGGAGATGGTCCCACTTCTCCTGACAGGTTGCCCCAGAGGCATTGAAGAATGGGTCAAATGCAAAGGACAAATCATCAAGTGAATTGGCTGCACCCACATTTCTTTATGCATTAAAGTAAAGTTTGTCTTGACCCAACACAGATATATTGTAATAGCAGTTCTTGGGGTCAAAGTGAGACTGTGGGCTGTCCACATATTAGAAATAGTATGAGGAGCTCAGTCACATAGGAGGAGCTCGGAGTAGAGCCGCTCCTCCTCATTGAGAGGCAGCTGAGGCTCAGGCATCTGCTCCTGGTGCCTCTGGGACACATACCTGGGAGGAGGCCCCGGGGAAGACCCAGGACACGCTGGAGGGACTATGTCTCTGGGCTGGCCTGGGAACGCCTTGGGATTACCCCAGAAGAGCTGGAGGAAGTGTGTGTGGAGAGGGAAGTCCCTGCTCAGACTTCTGCCTTCACGACCCAGCCCTGGATAAAGCAGAAGACAATGGATGGATGTCCACGTCTAATAAAGCATTTTTTTGGAGGCGCTGAAATAGCAAACAGTTTAAATTAATGTTTTAAAGGTAGTACCTTACGTCACTGGGCTAACATCCTAATACTTTCTTCCCCTAAATATCACCTTTAGCACAAACACACTATTCATGCTGTTTGCTTCATGTCATCCACAAACATTCAAAGCCCCGCTCTCTCTGTCAGCTCACATCACATGGAGCTGTGTGCAGTCCTGATCTCTGCTATGCAAATGTGTGCTTCTCCTCTGCACGGGCACCTGAGCACACTGAGCCTATTGTGTAACCTGTGCCTCCTCCCTCCCCCTTCAGGCCCAAAGCACATTCAGATTAACACAAGATCAAGTTCATTAATGGCGGTTGGTGCTGAATCGACAACTGTAGTGTTAAAAGCTCAAAGTGGACAAAGAAGGAGATCGCTTGGATTGCTTTTTGGGAGATTTAAGTCTTTAAGTGGATATGACAGGTCTTCATGTTTTTCTAATTATTACTTTGGGTGGGATAGTATCTGTTATAAATAAATATTTTATAATTTTACATCAGTCAAGTGGAAGTTTGTGAAGGAATGTTGTAAAATAAACACGTCCTGCTTATTTCCATAACCGACTGATCACGCTTGAGAGACTTGAACTCCATCCAAGGTCAGATCCACAGCTTTTGAACCACCCAAAACTTTTTAATTTAATGTTTTTAATTTAAATTTGTTTGTCAGATAATAAATATTGTGTGGATTAGACACAGAGAGGCCAAGGAGAGTGAAGGGAATGAGAGGATGAGAGTGAAGGGCAATGAGAGGATGAGGAGAGTGAAGGGCAATGAGAGGATGAGGAGAGTGAAGGGCAATGAGAGGATGAGGAGAGTGAAGGGGATAATGCAAGGATGAGGAGAATGAAGGCGACGATGAGAGGATGATGAGAGTGAAAAGGACAATGCAAGGATGAGGAGAGTGAAGGGGTGATGAGATGATGAGGAGAATGTAGGGGACGATGAGAGGATGAGGATAATGAAGGGAACGATGAGAGGATGAGGAGAGTGAAAGGGACGATGAGATGCCGAGGGGGTGCTAAGGCGAAGGTGAGGCGAGCAGTGGATGAGGAGTATTTGGAGTGAAGTGATGAAAGTTGATGAAGGCTGAGGAGCAGGTAAACTCTGGAGAAGCGCTGAGGTAGACGGGAGTGAACTTAGTTCTTCCAGGCTGAATTTATACCAGCTCCATTTGTCTTTTTCTTGCCTATGTAAAGCATCTTTAAGTTTCTTTTGTAAAGCGCTATATTAACCTTATATTTTATTATTATCAATTATAAACACACATCGCATATCATAAAGAGCCTTTTTTTCATGCAACTGGTTTAAGTTATCTGGCAACCCAAAGTGAGAAGTATGGTTCATGGGCCAGACAAAGTTTCAGTATAACTCTCCATGTCTAAACTTTATATTTTGGTATGATAGACTTTTCTGAGTTTCAGCGGTATACAAACCAAACCATGTGTTGAAAAATACTTTGGTTTAGGCCATGGGACACTAATCAGATAATGATTTAAACGATTGTATTTGGTATAATTTTAAAGAAAATAGTTGTGTCTTTCATAATATTTTATTTATTCACATCTCAATCAAGACAAAATATAAATATTATCACATAAATCACTCCTTACTTCTTATCTAAAGGGTAGTTTTTCAGTGTGTATTCACGTTGTTATTATTGAGACAAAGTTACGTTCCTCTGTGTTCACCAGTGTCCCCCACTGAAGCTAAACCAAAACAATCCTCCAGCTAAGTACTCCTGATCAAGATCCTGTTTTATGGTCTGAAGAAGGGCCCCCATGCGCTGCACTGTTTTTGACAAATCACTTTTCATAATAAAATATACAATTTATTATTTTAAGATTTTTTTCCCTCCTGGAATCACTACAGGAAAAACACCGGCGTTGAAGGTTGCAACTGGATGCTCTGGAATACCTCATTTTGACTTTCCCTAAGATTTATTATTTTAAGTAATCTGTGTGTTTTTTTATTTCAGAATTATTGTTTCATATTTGATAACTTTCTAAGCCAGGTCCCCAGCTTTTGTAAATGAGTTATTTATTTTTCTCCATAGATCATATTGTAAAAGCAGTTGCAAGCTACACTTCAAAAACTAAAATCTAGCCAAGTTAATACTGAATTAAGAAAGTTTTATCATGATTTGAGTAAATTTCACTTGAGTAAAATTATCTACCAATGGAACAAGACTTTTTGTATTTAAAATATGAAAATACATCTTGCTACACTTATAAGAAAAACAACAACTCTTTACACTTAAAATTAAGAATAAAAAAAAAAAAGATTTTACTTGTCAAGATGAATCTACTTAAATAAATTAAAAATGCTCGTAATTTAAAGGTGCATTGTGTAACTTTTCTGGATAGAAGGTCCATCAAATTCTTTTCTTCATGGGGATGTTATTGCTTTCACTTGAATGTTTCACAGTATTAGTGGCATTAAACCTTTCTATCTTCATGGAGACCAAACCAGATCAGATCTGTGTAGAGGCGACCCCGCTCACGATCAGAATGTATGTTTTTGAGCAATAAAACCACATGCAATTTAATACATATAAAGTAGAGCTGTTTAATGTCATACTGTGGAACATTCCAAGCAGAGCAATGACATATTCATAGAAACAAGCAGCTGATGGAGAAGTCATTTCAATTTATCTAGATCAGGGGTCGGCAACCCGCGGCTCCAGAGCCGCATGTGGCTCTTTCATCGTTCTGTCGTGGCTCCCTGTGACTTTCGAAAATAATAACGAGTATTTAATTACAATGTATTTTTATTTTAGTTTGTTCGTTTTTAAATGTAAATCTAAAATTGTAGATAATGGTAATCTTGAAAGGTGTAAATAATTCTCTTAAGACTCGCACTTATGAGCTGTAGTGGAGGATGGTGCTTGTTGTAGTTCGTTTTCTTGAAGTTGTAGTTTTGCCCTGGTTAGCGCTGGTTTAGAGTCAAAAGGGTTTTGTGGCTCCGGGTGTTTTCTTTTCTGTGGGAGACGCTCCAAATGGCTCTTTGAGTATTTAAGGTTGCCGACCCCTGATCTAGATATACCTTTTTCAGTGTATGCAGTGGTGGTCAAGTATGAGTAGTTTAAAAGTTGCAGGGACCCCAGCTTTAAAATAACAATACTGCAAAAGTCTCCTGAGGTCAGTCTGTAGCTCAATATGTCTGGAACAGTTTTCATTACACAGACATACTATATTAGAGTATCCTGAATATAGAATACATCCTTTATTGTCTGGGAGCTTTGAGCACAAGTGTATGGTGCTTCCTTCCAAAACAGAGCAGTCAAAACAAACTCTCTCATTATTAAAGTCTTGATGATGCGTTGGGTTTGAGAGCAATATTATTTTCCACTGACCTCCACTCTCTGATGCCAGGAGAGGCTGAGGGAATCGTGTGAACTTTGACCTTTCTGGCACCAAACATAGAGGTCCTTGTCCTGTCCACAGCCCATAAAGTTTAGCACTAGGACTGTCTGTAGACTCATGGGACTCTATAAGTAGGTCTATACAAATTCAAAATAATGAATGTCTTGTTTTATTTACTTTTCCATGTATACGCTGTATTTATATTTGTATTTTTCCTTTATTACTAAAAGGCCAAAAGGATCGTGGTAAGTTAAAGGGCCTGTACCCGATTTTGTCTCGCCCCAATACACATATCCTGTATAAGCAGCTCTTTAAATCAAAATACGTTAGTTGTGTACTGTCTGCATCTAATTATAACACATTTTTTGTCCGATAATCAGGAAGTGTTAACATTACAGTGAATTCAAAACTTCGGTCTGGTCTCTGAAAGTTGTGGAAAGCACTTATCAAGTCATCACTGTGAATAATTAAGATGCTCAGAATGCATAAAATAAGTAAGGCATAACTTTGGACGACTGCAAAATGAACTAGTTCTGAACACAGACTTTGCGAAGATGAGTCTGGTCACTTTTGAATCTCCCAGTTTTCAAATCTCGCAGCAGCAAGATGAATTCCCGTGAAGTTTGTGAGTACACGGACTCTCGAGAATCCATCTTGTGCGATAGGGCCTGACAGGTGCATAGGGCCCGAGAGGTGGTGGGCGACCCATCACATCGCAGCACTGAGGTTTGTGCAGAAGCCAAACGCACAAACGAACCAAAGCAAACATGGTTACGCTGACAGATGTACTTCAATACAGAGTTTACAAATTTAGTTGAAAAATGTGCAGAAGGTAAGAGCTTTGTGCATTTGTGGACAGAGAAGAGGTCTGAAGTAACTGAACGGAACTGAACGGATTGTTCCACTGTTCGATCAAATAGTTGTTGTGCTGTGTTTTCTGATGGCTTTTTTGTGTAGAACTCAATTCAAAGTGACACACATATCAATCTGGTGTGAGCCGGGTTAATTGACAGGTGGATTAGCCAATCAGGGACACACATAGTCTGTTCGTATCAGAAAAAATAAAGGGAAAAAATATCACAGGGGTCTGAAAAACATTTTCTGCAGAATCCATGATCAAAGCACTAAACTCTGTTCATCTGAACTGAGATAAATTTGATTTTATTTGTAAATCATAGATGACCAATGAGCTCCTTAGTTTCACGTACATCATAAAGAAAATTTTAGATTTCCAGTCAACTAGTTTTGTAAATATAAAGAGGAGTAAAGCTGCTGTTGAGGGGTTGGTTTGAAGTGTTTGTTGGGTTTTCCATTTTCAAAGCTGAAGCAATATCACTAGATATGAGATTTAGGGACTTATGGTAATAAAGTAAAAAGTCCAGGTGGAATGCATATAAGAGTTGTGTTTTGTTTAATTCACACATATTCCACTGTGTTTCTAAACTGCGTATATGTTCACTAGAATCATTTGGATAATTTCAGCCCTGGAATTTCCAATAAAATGTAGCTGTTAACTTGAAAATTACCACTTCATGACATCACAAGGTAGAACAGAGCATTTTGTCTAACATGGCTTAAAGCACACAAGAATTAATTTAGTGTAATATAGGACCTTTAACATGGGGCCTTTAAATTACTAACAACATATATAGTGTAGTTATGATAATTGAAGGCCTGTATGTTTATTATTCTGTGCATTAGCCCTGCTCCTTCAGACAGTTCCTCTTCAGATCTTTATGGCATCTTTAAGTCCTCATCTCTTCACATTTGTCCCATAAAACTTATAACACACTTTTACAAGGTTTTTATTACTTTTGTGCCTCTTATAATCCAACTCCATCTGTTTATTTTCCATCACTCAAGGCTCAGTCTTAAACATGAGCTGTGCAGATGCTGTCCATGCACACGGCCAAATTTCGCTTCAAATAAAATGAGTCAAATCAGAAGAGATTAAACAGACAATTGACTAAGGCCATGGATATTTTTTTTTAATGGATAACATTTGCTTAAAGGTGCCCTATGTAACTTTTCCAGTGAGGGGTCCGCTACCATGGCGATGTTATTGCGTTGTCTGGACAGTTTCCATGTGTGATATTAAACTTATCTAACATGCATTCTTTCATCATGGGTTTTGTAGTACTTAAAAAAAATACACTCTTTTGTGAAAAAGGTCTCTTCTCCACAGACATGACCTGTAAATTTAAACCCAAAAATAATGAGTTGTCAGGGAAAGTATATCTTAAGGGGCACTGGTGGTGATAAGATAAGATAAGATAAGATAAGATAAGATAAGACTTTATTGATCTCACAGAGGAGAAATTCACTTGTGACAGAAGCTCACAGTCAGGGGACAGTATAGTGCAAAAAGTTGTGAAAAATTGTGCAAACACTCAGAACAATAAGTAAATAAAAAATAAAATCACAATAAATATTAACATATTTACAACATCAGGTAGCTCTTATGTACAGGGAGTGAAAGAAATGTAAATATATAATAAAACATATCTCTTATATAATACATATATATATATGTAAAAGAATACAAATATACAAATATATAAATATATAATCTGAGGACAGTGGAGGCGGTTACTGAGGTGACATGGTTACAGGTTATTGCACAGGTTATTGCACAGGTTATTGCACAGGTTATTGCACAGGTTATTGCATGTGTTACACAGTGGAGTTGTACAGTCTGACAGCAGTGGGGATGAAGGACCTGCGGTAGCGTTCCTTCTTACACTGAGGGTGCCTCAGTCGGCCGCTGAAGGTGCTGCTCAGTTCCTCTACAGTCCGGTGCAGAGGGTGAGAGGTGTCGGCCATGATGGATGTGAGTTTGGCCAGCACCCTCCTCTCACCCAAGAAGAGAAGGCTGATGGTTCTGGTGCTGCGGTGAAGATGGAGAAATGGGGCGTGGCAGATTAAAGGTGCAATGTGTAACTTTTCTGCTGGGGATCCACTATCTACTACGTCTCTGTGGAGATTACATATACATATATTTTATTTATATTATATTATATTATATTATATTATATTATATTATATTATATTATATTATATTAAATTAACTATATTATATTTATTTTATTTTATTTTATTTTATTTTTTTACATATATTTATTTTAGAAAATACACTGATTTGACCTGTATTCATGTAGCTAGATCAGTTTAATTCCATACTGTGTGTGACCAGTAGAGGGAGTATAAGCTCTTGACTGCAACTTTATTTTCAGAGAATCAGGAAGTGCTTGTTAGCATGCTTGTTGTTGTTAGCATTACCATGATGGCAAAACTCCGCTCTGACCTGTTGTGATAGAGCGCTTAGAAACTCATTACAGTAAATAAGTAAGATGTAAAAGTTTGTAAAAATACTGTGGAAACATAAAAACCAATTCACGATCAGGTTTCACAGTCCAGTTTGATGACGCTCGGTCCTGGGGCTGTTTGCAACCAAAACATTCGAGAATTTTGGCGATGTGGAGTCATGGTGCGGCTGAAAGTGGAGGCTCACACTCAGCAGGAACCTGTAGAGACATAGAACATTCTTAAAACCGCTGTGGTAGATAAAAAGGACACAGGAGAGCTTCAGATATTGGGATGGGTTCATTAAAAACAGGGCTGGTGCCAGGGGGTTCTTAAGGGGGCACTGGCCTCCCTGAGAACGGCCAGTGCTCCCCCAAAGCTCCTCCAAAGATTTTTAACCCATTTTCACTGGATGTGCAATCTCGTACATCTAAACATGTTTAAAACAGCAAAGCAAACATGGTAGGGGGTGGGGGTGTGCTCACATCCATAAAAGACTCTATATATGTACATGTTAAGTGAGCACCCCCATTGAAAAACTTAGTACCCCCAAAGCTCCTCCACCCAAAAATGTCTGGCACTACACCTGATTTAAAAAGTTGTAAAGTAAAAGAATGTGATTGTAGTTAATTTTACTCTAAAGACAGTATGTGGGATTTTTCTTCAGACATGTTCTTCTCCATGTTTTTTTTTTTTAATATACAGAACTTATGGTTAAGTGATTATAGAAATGCTATTTTTATGAATGACCCTGGTTTACTATTAATAGTTCTGTACTGCTGATGCTCTCAATGGAGACTGTTGGTATGAGCTTTTCAAGTTGTTTTTCCTCCTTTCTTTTCTCTCACTCTTTCCCTTTCTCTTTCTTCACCCCCTTTCTGTCTCTTTTGCTCTCTGTCCATCTCTCTCTCTCTTTCTCTTTGCCTCTCGCTCTTCTCTTGCCCTCCCCCTATTTCTCTCTCTCTTTTGCTCCCTCTCTCATCTCTTCCGTTTTCTCTCTCCCCATTTCTGTCTCCCTTCTCTCTCTCGCCTCTCAGTCTCTCTGCCCCACCCGTCTCTTTTCCCTCCTTCCTTCTCTCTTCGCTCACTCTCTCTCTTCCCTCCTTCCTTCTCTCTCTCTCTCTCCTCCTTTCTTCTCTTCTCTCTCTCTTTCTCTCACTCTCTTCTCTTCTTCCTTCTCTCTCTCCACTCACTCTCTCTCCTCTCCTTTCATCTCTTCTCTCTCTCCCTCTTCCCTCTTTCCTTCTCTCTCCACTCACTCTCTCTCACTGTCCTCCTTTCTTCTCTTCTCTCTCTCTCCCCTCCTTCCTTCTCTTCTCTCTCTCTCTCTCTCCCTCCCCTCCTTTCTTCTCTTCTCTTCTCTTCTCTTCTCTTCTCTTCTCTTCTCTCTCTCTCTCTCTCTTTCTCTCCTCCTTCCTTCTCTTCTCTTCTCTCTCTCTCTCTCCCCTCCTTTCTTCTCTTCTCTCTTCTCTCTCTCTTCTTCCTCCTCTGTGTAACAGATCCTGTGTTCTTTCCATAAACAAGTGTTGACATTTACACTGGACGGGATCCATCTTCCTTAAGTACATACAGCCTACAGTACTCAGACCAGATAAAAAGTACTGCAGGACTCCAGGGCACATTTGTTTTAACCTTGTTGTTTAATCAATTCTGAATGAGGTCAGTGTGCATCTGCAAAGTCAGGGTCTGTTCACCAAATGTCACTGCTGTCTCTGTGGACGGTCTAGTGTTTTGTAGCATAATAACTCTTGGTACTAGTTAAACGTGCTCTGGTTTTGTAACTGCATTGTCTTAAAATAAAACATAATTTCATAAGTATTAAATCAGGTATATTATCCTAAACTGTCTTTTTTAAGTAACATAATAATAATGGTTTTAAAGGTTCAATATGTACCTTTTTTGGTGACTGGTCTGCCTCCTTTTTGTCTCCATGGAGATGCCATTGCTTTACCTGAAGTGGTCCGCTGCATGACATTAAACCTGTCCATCTTGCGCACAGTTGCATGTCAGATCCACAGATGTGTTTTCAGACGCTGCGCTGCGTCACGACTGGAGTTTAATATCAGTATTCAGGCTTAGACATTGACCTTGTTTGAAGAGGAGGAGGATGATATGGAGAGGCTGAGGAGGATGGTGGATCTGCTGCTGCGGTGTTTTGGGAATGAAGAAGGATGGAAGAGAGAACGTATGATTGGGTGAGAATTGTTAGTTAACAATGACAGGTAACAATAAAGGTCCTATATTACACAAGACTGTCTCTTGTGAGCTTTAAGTCATGTTGTAATGCTGTTACCTCATCAAACACATACCCAGAGTTGTGTTTTGTTTCATTCACACATGTTTGAGTAACCCTGGATTATTGGGATGTCTGTACCCCCAAAGCTCAAAATGTTTGTGATGTCATGAAGTGGTAGATATCTTTTACATTTAATTCACTAGAAAACGGCAGTTCCAGGGCTGAAATCATTCTAGTGAAGGTGTAAGTATGGAGTTTAAAAACACAGTGGAGCACTTCCTGTATTACACATGACATCATAAGGTGGCATTTTTGGCAGCCTAAACTTGTGTGAATGAAACAGCTAAACTCCAGGTAAGTTTTTGATGAGGAAACAACATTATAACATAGATCAGAAAATAGCGTAACATGGGCGCTTTAATGACAGATTCAGGTTCCTTTGACCCAAATAGTGGGTCATTTCAGACAGCCCGAGGAGGTGGCTGCAGCATTTCCTGTTGAACTCATTGTGTTTATTCACTAAAACCGAATTATTTTTCCCATATAAATAATAGAATCTGGAATCCATTGAGTACTTCAATATTGACTCTGAGATCACAATAAAAACGTCAAAACACCCAGTGGCCTATGTCAGCATGTTGTAATCTAGTCCCTGTGTCTTTTTAAAGTCCGTATAAACATTCACAGGAGAGTTTTTGTTTTGGAAAAATTTCTATGCAACATTTCCATTTTTCTCAGGCATTTGGGAATTATTATAAACACCTACAGCTGTGTGATTAAGCCTTTTGTATGCTGGCCTGGCACACAAGATTCATATGAAAACTTACTCTGAACTTTTTTTGTTTGTTTGTTTCAAGTCCATTTTGTAAAGCTGATGCTTAAAGGTGCACTGTGGGGGTCCGTCACCTGCTTGTTTCTATGGAGATGTCATTGCTGTGCCTGGAATGTTCCACAGTATGACATTAAGCAGCTCTACCTTAGATTTATTTAGTTACAGATGGTTTTATAGCTCAAAAATAACTATAAAAACAGGCATTCTGACTGTGAGCCGTGTCGCCTCTCCACAGATGTAACTTGTAACTTGGTCTCCATGAAGAAGTATTTGACGGACCCTCCACCAGAAAAGTTACACAATGCACCTTTAAGTGAGGCGTATTATGTCTTATATTTTAACCATGTCAGAATGTAGAGAAGGTTTCATCTGTGATCGTCTGGACTTTGTTTTTTGGGATCAAAAACATTTTGGCTCTATTCCAGAAGCCACTTTTAATTGATAGAACTGGTTTAAAGCGCTGGGAATTTATCTTACGCTGAGTAACAAGTCCAACCCCAAATGGAGGAGATTTAAAGTGAAACTGCCGTCTCCCTAAAGCTCCTCCATTGGGGCTGGACTTCAGAGTAGAATAACTTCCCAGTGCTTTAAAGATGCATTGTGTAACTTTTCTGGTGGAGGGTCTGTCAAAAGGTTTTGCCCTATGGAGATGTTATTCCTTTGTCTACAATGTTTCACAGTATGGTATTAAACCTTTCTGTCTTCATGGAGACCAAACCAGACCAAGTCAGATCTGTGGAGAGGTGACCCCGCTCACAGTCACAATGCCTGTTTTTCTCGGGATTTTTGAGCTATAAAACCACCTGTAATTGAATAAATGTAGAGCTGTTTAATGTCATACTGTGGAACATTCCAGGAAGAGCAATGCCATATCCATAGAAACAAGCAGGAGACAGCCCCCCAACTGAAAAGTTTCACATCACAAGTAACATTTTCTACCAGTTAAGTCTTTTTGTACATCTAGTTACACTGAAGATAAGAAAAACAACTTTTTGTACTTAAAATAAGAAACTAAATCATGTTGTTTGAATTAAGAAAAAAAGACTCAAGTGAAATCTACTCAAATCAAGTTAAATCTTCTTAATTCGAGTAATTTGGACTTACTTAAATATTAGTTGTTGTAATGTTTTTTCCTCAACATGAGCTTAGTTAAAATTATATTTCAGTACATGACACATGCACGTTTGAGTAATTCTATATTGTTCGGCATTCGACACTTGAGTGCTCAGAAAATTTTCATTTTTATCTACCGCTTATGTCCGCCTACTTTTCATAAATGAATATCAGCTGCTCATTGTGGGGAAATGTTACTATGGATGGGATATAAGTTCTGCTGTTTTGTCAATTGACCTGCTTCTATTATTAAGTTGTTTTCGATCAATATTGTGGTTTGCAATGAACAGAATGTAAAATTGTGAGCTAAATATGCTATCGTTTAATACAAATTACCAAATAAAAAGCATATGTCTTCTTTAAAGGGCCCATATTTTGCTATTTTCTGATCTGTTATAATGTTGTTTCTCATCACAATCATAATTGTAGTTATGTTTTGTTTCATTCACACATGTTTAACACATAAACCCTGCATATTTAGGCCGAGTTCTTCTCTCAAACAGATGCTTGTGGTAATACAGGAAGTGGTTCACTGTGTTTTTAAAGTCCTTACACCCTCACTAAAATAATATGGATCATTTCACAAGGAGGAATCGAGCATTTTGAGCTTTAGAGATGTAGACAGACTAATCATGCAGGATTACTCAAACGTGTGAATGAAACAAAACACAACTCCAGGTGTGTTTTTGATGAGATAACAACATTCTAACATGACTCAGAGCTAGTCCATTTAGCATAATATTGGCCCTTTAAGTCTTTTAGATCAATATTGTGGTTTTGCAATGAACAAAATGTAAAATACTTATCTAAATATGCTATAGTTTAACACTACAGTAAAACACATATATCTTCTTTAAGCGGATTATTGTCGTGCGTATTTGCTTTATAATTACGCCCATGTCACTGCGCTCTGCCGTGTTGTGGTGAAGGGTGTTTCCAATGGGAGATGTCATGTATGTTTTATTTCTCACTCCTACTCAGTGTTAGTGTGGCTCAATGGGCGGACACACTCTTCCGTCTAATGCTATCTCCTCCCCCCTCCGTCCCTCACCCCGGCTGGAAAACACTTGTGTAATCTGATTGAACATACACGAGGACATCAGATACAGCCCAGTGATTTACACATGGTATTAGAGACATATCTGAGGAGAAATAATGATCAACACAGGCTTTTAAGAGCAAGTTTGGCACTGTAAACTCTTTAAGTGGCTGTGTGAGGGTGGTCCAGCCTCCGGCCAGTGGAAATCGTACCAAAAATGTAGTGCTTATACTGTATCTACCATCATCATCATCAGTATCATGGACTGTAAATGGCCATAGCTAACGTGCTAGCCGCCGCGTTCCAAATAGGAAGTGAGCATGGGCGCACTTCTGGCTCCATTGACTCTGGATTCCATTTACTTATTGAACAAACGTTGCCGCTCTTTCTGTAACTGCTGCTGTCAGGCTTCGTCACTGTTCATATTAACCCGCTCTACATGATTCTGGGGTTTTTATTTCACTATTTTATCCATAAAGTAACATGAATTTTAATACCAGACTATTCAGGCAACTTTTTCCCCCGATGTCGATCCTGCGTTAGCAACAGGTTTGATTGACATTGCTGCTAAGCGCTGGCTTCCTGTGGGTGGGAAGGGGCGTTACCTTCAATAGCCTTGCTCCGGATCGGCTCTTTGGCTGCTATGATACTTGTGGTTGGAATTCCAAAAATGGAACTTGGCTGCAAATTCCCCCCTTTAATTGCTTGCCTTAATGAGCTACATTTGACTGGAACTGAACATTATGGGTGACGTCATACTCGCTTAGTCCAGTTCTTCTTACAGTCTATGGTCCTTACTGTGAGCGGGCTTGCCTCTCCACAAATCTGACTCTTACTTTGTGTGGAAGTGGGGCTCCTCCTGCTTGTTTCCGTGGAGATGTTGTTCCATTAACTATACTCTGGCATAAAACTTATCTGCACTGAGAATGTTCCAAAGTATGGCTTTCATTTTGTATTGGAATCAAGCAGTTGACTTGCAGCTTCAGAAAGTTACGCAGTGTTGCTTTTACAGGCTTTACCTTTTATTGTATTTTTAAAAATTAATAACTACTGCTAGGCCTACAGTATTGCAAGTGGTTTACTTTACTTTTTCACGTAAATCCAACTTTCCTGCAAACTACTGTATGTAACTCACTTTCACAAATACGTCAGTGTAAAAAATACAATACAATACAAAATGCCCATGTTGAATTTGCACCCCCAACAGTTTGAACAGCGCACATTGTGTCATTAATAACTCTAAATAAACAACATTTATAGTGTATGATGTATAATAATGTGAGTTTGAGAGAAGACAGATGCTGATCGTTAACCAGAGCTGAAGCCAGGCAACAAATATTAAAAAAAGAAAATAAAAAAATCATGAAATTGGTCAAGTGTGAGTAGATGAGTTTGAGTTAGAGTTTTATTGGTTATAGTGTGTCATATTTGGATGGAAGCGCAGTCACACACAAAGCAGTGCTGTTTTGGTGTTACGATCTTTTCATTTTAAGGCGTTATTAGACTTAACCTTTAGATTAACCTTTAAACTTGCACTGTGTAACTTTTTAGGTCGATAGTACGCAACAATTTTCTCCATGGAGATATTGCATGTTGCACAGTATTGCAATAAACGTGTCTTATCTCCGTGGAAACAAGCAGGTGACACCACTAGGCCAAGTTACAAGTCAGATCTTTAAAAAGGCAACCCTGCTGGCAGTAAGAATGCACGTTTAACTTCTGAAACACCTGCCACACTGAGGAACATTCCAGCCAAACTACATCTCCATGGTGACAACAAGTAGCGGGCGTGCTCCAGGAAAAGTTACATAGTGCACCCCAAGTTTCTTCTCCAGTCAGCAACCGTTCTTTGTGATTACAACATCCGCTTGTAATTATTTTATTAACAACTTTGTTCAGATATGAAGTGTGAGAGCCATGTTTGTGCTGCATAGGTCGTAATAATAGTAATAATAATAATTGATTAGTATATTTAGTTAACTTGGAACTGTTATTAGGCTTGAAATCTCTATAAAGAAGCTATAAATTGTTCTGGGTGGGATCCGTATTTTGTGTATATTTTGTTGCATGCTACCTTAGATAAAGGTGCATTATGAAACTTTTCAGATGGATTCGATGCTTTTCTCCATGGAGGTGTTATTGCTTTGTCTGAATGTTTCATAGTATGGTATTAAATCTTTCTATCTTTCTATCTATGGAGATCGAAACAGACCAAGTTACAGGTCAGATCTGTGGAGAGACAACCCCGCTCACAGTCAGAATGCCTGTTTTTCTAGGTATTTTTGAGCTATAAAACCACCTGTAATTGAATAAATGTAAAGTAGAGCTCAAACAGTGAGAGATACAGGACTACATTCATACCACACTCCACACAGATGTACAACAACTCACCCTTATGTAACAGATAATACTCCCTACAACTGTACAACAACTCAGTCTTAAGTAACGGATAACCTTATGCCCTGTCGTTCTTGTCTCTTGTAAATAGCTGTGATTTTATAGTTTATTTTATAGTTTATTACTTATTTTTCTATTTTATTTTGACTTGTACATATACATTTATTTTTATAATTAAGTTTCATTTCACACCTGTCTGTTGCTTTTTTGTCTTTTTTGCTACACCATCTGTTTTTGTTACTCTCTGTTATTATATTGTGAGTCGAAGTCGAAGTTAATGTCATACTGTGGAACATTTCAGCAGAGCAGTGACATCTCCAAGGAAACAAGCAGGTGATGGACCCCTCCACTAGAAAAGTTACACTATTCACCTTTAAGGCCCTGTTTCCCAAAATACGTCTGCTGTCTGCATCTAATTAGCGTTTTATTTTCTGATGATCAGGGAGTGTGCGTTAGCATGCTAGCTGCTGTGACTGTATGAACTCATCACTGTGAATAATGAGAATACTTGGAATTGCATAAAGTAAGGGATAGGGTGACCAGATTTTCAAAATCAAAAACTGGGACACACCTGGTTTGGGGAGGTTGGTAATCTAAAATTGTGAAACGAGTGAGTAATTAAGGAAAATTGAAGAAAATTGTTCTGCACTTGGCCCATTCTTGATTTATTCAGGACTAACATGTGAGGCAGTATAGTCACATTTCTTTGTCTTTTGGTCATTTTTAAGCAGCTTTTCTGTATTTTACTGAAACAAATGACAATTAATGCCTCTCTTTACTGCTGGGACGGATCAGAGTGGTCAAAAAAGGGACACCAGGGACATTTCATGTATAAAACTGGGACAAATCACTGTTTTTGATCAATCTGGTGGGACAGGGGACACAGGGCTCAAAACTGGGACTATCCTGGGTAATTAGGGACATCTGGTCACCCTAGTAAGAGAAGACCACTGCAAACTCTTTAAAATGTTAACCAGTTCTGTTTTTCACATTTTTAAGACAAAAAAAAAAAGTAAAGGTAAAGGTAAAGAGCATTTAAGTGTAATTGAAAACTTAGGGCCCACCACAGCTAACTGAACATGACATTAGAAGAAGAAGAATTGTTGCATAATGGGTTGTTTATTTGTCCAGGCTAATACAGCGTGCAAACTGTGTGAATGCTACAACATGTGGAGGATATGTGGACTGTAGCGTTGGTGGGTTTGTGGAGTGTTCATTCAGTCATCACATCCGCAGGGATCAGCTGTAGACACAAGACAGAGCGGACAGCAGTGAGTCATTGGAAGCTAAAGTCCGCTAAGGCTAATGTGGTCTGCCATGTTAATAGGCTGGGAGTCTGAGATAGGCAAATGCGCAGCGAACAATATGCACCAATACGCTAATATGTGTTTCTCAAACTGTGGTACACAACCTGCATTTTGTGGTATGCAGGGCCCTTTGTATTTTATTATTATTTTTTAAAATATATTCCTTAAGGTTGCATCATTGTTTAGAACTACCTTATCCATGGTTTAGTCGGTAATATATTTTGATTTAGTCCCATTTTTCAACCATGTTTAGTCCTAATTTAGGTCGGATAGTCCTGGTTTAGATCTGATGGTACTAGGAAAGCCAGAAAAGTTACACAGTGTACCTTTTACTAGTAAGTACCTTGTCAACACCTTCCAACACTGCAAAACTCCGTTCTACATGCTGTATGCTTGAAATAAATACCTATAGCTACGCTTATAATAACCAAAATATATTCAGTGAAGCAAGTCATAAAAAGAGTGTTGACTAGATCTTAGCAAACTACACAAATGTTATAAAATATACAACTGTACAACAACTTAATCTTAAGTAACGGATAACCTTATGCCCTGTCAATCAGCATATTATTTGTACTGTCGTTCTTGTCTCTTGTTTACAGCTGTGATTTTATAGTTTATTTTATAGTTTATTACTTATTTTTCTATTTTATTTTGACTTGTACATATACATTTATATATTATATTGTGATGAGTGAGCTACTGTATCCAAACAATTTCCCTTGTGGATCAATAAAGTTTGTCTAAGTCTACGTCTAAGTCTAAAATATAGGCTATATTCAACAAACAAATCTTTTTTTGTCTAAAGATTCAGTTCTATTTTCTGGAAATGACGTTTTATAAATTAGCGATCATGTTTTATTATAACAATTTGTAAACAATACATTGAATTATTGTATACAAGTTTGACAGACACAGAGGAAAACTAAGCTCTCTTCTGTGGCTCTCTACAGACCTCTGCTGTTGGTAAGGAGAACTGCACCTCCACATTTATTTGCACACCTTGTTCTCCTGCATTTACAACACTGGACATTAAGTATTATATTAGCAAATATTATATTACACAAGTCCAGCTGTCATATAGGTGGATGGGGCCATGTCTGTACCATCCCACTGGGGGCTGTACTCTGTAATTATGCAGTATTATTATTATTATTATTATTATTATTATTATTATTATTATTATTATTATTATTCAGTGTTCTATGTTGCACCTTATCACCAAAGCAAGTTCCTAGTCTGTGAATTGTGTTCACTGACAATGGCAATAAAAGCTTTTCTGATTCTGATTCTGATTCTGATTAAAGTAAGAGAACCATCACAGCCTTAATGCACACTATATTGGCTTAATGTCTAGACTTGTTCTATTTCAGTACCTACTTGCCACTTCATGTACTTTTAATTATAGCACTATATAGATTATAATAATACCTGAAGCGCTGCAGTTTATGTCATCAACATTCCCTGGGGGTGTGATGCTAATTGCAGGCACTGCTCTGTCTGAAGTTCTGTTAAATTAGACTTTAATCTGATCTTTGTTTTAACACAATCTGACTGACTAGCCAACAGTTTTTAAGATAGTTGCTCTCCCTTTTTTTTTGTTGAAAATCAAACACCTAAACAGGACCACGGACACTCGTATTAATCACAGACTCCTGAAAATGTGCCCTGAAAATGTGTTTTTTCTTGAGTTTTCAGATAATCTTACATTTTTTTGGTAGTTATTGCTAAAGTATGCGTTGTGTCACCATGGTAACTGCTGAACATGGCATCTAGGTAGAACATCCCCAGCGTGAAAAGTATCAAATGACCCCATGTATTCATTCATTTCAAGGGGATGAATTAGCCAAAAATCCTAACACACTAATGAACCCTTTTTTTATGTATTTGAGCAAAATTCATCTTGCTCAATAAGCAAAGAGATGGAGAGAGAGAGAGAAGGAGGGAGAGGAAGGGAGGGAGAGAGAGAAAGGGAGGGAGAGAGAGGGAGGGAGGGAGAGAGAGGGAGGGAACGGTGGAGAGAGAGATAAATGGAGAGAGCGATACTTTATTGATCCTGAGGGAAATTCAACTTTTGCTGCCGCAGACTTGCAAATAAGTCAGCTGTGTGCTACTTGCATCTAATTAGTTTTAGTTTCTAAGTGTTTTACTGAAAGTGACTATCAGGAAGTGCACATTGGTACATTAGCATTCTAGTTATTGATAGCTTTGCCATCACTGGTCTCTGGGTAGTTGTAAAACGTGCTTATAAACTTATCGTGGTGAATAATTAGGATTCACAGAATGCATAAAACAAGTGAGGAATAACCTTTTCAAACAAAGTGAACTATCTGTGTTCTCCAAGTTTTTAAGACTTATATATTTCATAATTATATATTGTATAATTTCTCATGCTTATTTTTCCTTTTAAAATGATTAAAAGTGAACATTTTAGCTTAATCATTGGAAACAGCGAGTTAAGATAAAATACCCAAAGTTGTAGTTGTCATAAATCTGGCTTTATTGTTCTTAGGGGAAAGCTCTTCGTTTGATTCATGGCTTTATGGAGCTTGTGTCAGGACTGCAGATACACTCGCTTTTTCACTCACGCTTTTGGACTTAACATTATTCTAGTTCTGTGCTCACAGGAAATGCAGAGTGATTCATATTTAGGCGTGCCTTCCTGAGCGCTCACTGTGCACAGTTAGCATGTGTTTAGAGAGGGAGCTTATCTCAGATGTAATTTAGAGCTGAAATCCAGCCAGGTGCTTCTATAATCCAGGATCCATGTGGTTGAGATTTGGAGAGAGATTTAGAAATATAATATGATCACAGATTGTTGTCTTTCATATACTGTGCATATACCAATTAAATACAATACTTGATTACTTCTTGTACTTCTTTATTTCTCAACTATGAATGCGCTCTCTACCCTTTTGTTATCTGTGCATCCTCTTTCTTCTTACAAATAGTTTGCGACTGTCATCAACATTCCCTGTGGAGTGATGCTAACTGTGGGCACTCCCCTGTCTGAAACTCTGTTACTAAAGTTTGACTTTAATCTGATATTTGTTTTAACACAATCCGATCATAAAGAACTACAACAGGTGAGCTGATTTGTGCTGTTAAACAAGTCTCACATAAAATTACAGTCACAAGTTTGCTAGAAAACAATATCATTTTAATAATCAATGCGTAGCATCGCACCTAGTACCTACCGTTTCTGACACTTGGTACCTTGTTTATAAGTAGAAGTGTTTTCTGTAGAAATATATCTGCTTTCTGCTCCACACCAAAAATTGTGTGGGCTCGAATGGACCAGCCGAGAGTTGTAAAAGATGGATTCTCATGAGTTTGAAAATTCAAGGCTATTTTGTCATCACAGTTATCATACTTTTTCTATCCTCTCATTTTGCAAAGAGCTTAATGCCTTATTATAAAGTGTTACCAAAAGTCCCATTAGGTCAAGGCACTTATATTTTTTAACCACAATGCAACAACAGGAAGTATAACCCTATGAATACATTATAATAACCAGCCTGCACCAAATCAGCCTCAGGCCTGATATGATCTGAGATGATTCATGAGGCGTTTGAGTGCTTCCTGGCATATTTGTTCCCACCAAGGACAAGATAAGGTCAAGTACATCAACGCTATAGCTATGAAACAAGTTCCTTCTTTACTCCTATAGACGGCGTTTACACACCTTATAAACAATGTGGCTCTGATAGAGACCACTTGGAGGCGCCACTGAGATGTCATTTGGTACAGTGAAAGGGTTCAGTCTGTTTCTTCGCTCATTATTTTTAATAGGACTTGAGCACAGCCAGAGAGAAGGGGAGCTGTGGGTGCTTTTATGTTACCAGTAAAATCAGATAACTAGAGTAATCAGATAACCCAATAATTAGATCTGTGTTTTGGTGTGTGTTTACAGCACAAGAGAAATCAGATTATCCAAAACAACTTGTGACATAGTTAATCAATAGAATTTTAAAGTAGCTGTTGTGTTGTGCAGGGATGTAGTCGACTGAAGAAATTCTTATTTGACTAGAGACGTGTCCTGCTGATCCATTAGTCGACTAAAATGGGGTCATGGCAAAAGCTCTCATGATTCAATATTCCTTTGTATCTGACTCAAACTGCACTCACAAGACTACATCTGCAAAAGGGCTCATGCAAAAACTATTTATGTAGAAAAAAGCACTATGAAAACCATGTATTTATATAAAGATATTTTAAACTTGTGAATCATGTGTTTAATCTGCGTTTTTATGTGTATTTATATATAAAAATGACCTTGTCAAAACCTGCACAGATGGTTTTTAAATATTGATGACAAGATTTTTGCTATGAAAATCGGTTTAACAGCTGAACCAAAAAGATACTGAAGTAAATGAAGGTAAATAGTGTAGAAGTGAATTTTTATTGAACAGAAACATTCAAGAGTCGAACCCAGAACCTCCATGGTGTGATTTATAATAAGAACTGGATAAGGCTCCATTGTTACTGCACCTGTTGGGCCTAAAAAGAATTCTCCCATAGAACACAATGCATTTTTTGTGAAATGAAACTGCCCGTCTTCGACATCAACAGCTTTGTTCGTGTAATCCCTCAGTGGTCCAGGCAGGATCCATCGCAAAGGAGAAATTCAATTCTATCAACTGGACAAAAGTTTTTTTTTTATCTTTTCGCAGCTCATCCAAGTTTCTTCTTCAGGTCTGGTCAGACGCTGGTGGACACTGTCTTATATCTGCCTGCAGGAAGAATATACATATATTAAAAACAATCGTGATTGCCGGGGTCAGGCTCAGAGGTGTGAAAGCGCCCATCAGGGACCTTAATGATTCTGCTAATATGACTCACGCACAGTTCCCACTCAGTGCAGTTCAATAGACCTCGCTAACAAACAGAAACTGTAAACAAGTAGGTGTGTTAGTTTCAGAGTAGTTTCAGTGTAGTTAGTTGGATTTTGTAGACATTATTCTCTTTTTTCACAACATGAACTCCTCAAAGTACCCAAAAATTAGCTGTGTAACATTTATCCTAGCCCCACTCTAAGCCCGCACTAGCCACAATGCACTAATTAGTCAAAATGGATCATGTGGTGCACGTTTCTGCGAGCTCATATTGAGGAAGTAAATGCAGAAGAAAAAAATCCCAATCCCAATCCCAATCCCAATCTTCAGTTTATTTTTCAGATCTTATTATACTTCCATGTGTGAGACTCAACCATCAACCATCTTGCTGCCTGCAAATATTTGACATTGGTGATTAGCTGAACGTGAATAGTTGTTATACCTTAAGGCATTCTTTATTTGCTGCTCTTATTTTTGTACTTTTCTGTCGCAATACTGAAATTTCCCCAATAAAGAGCTCATTATAGAGAAGACCTGATGATTAAACCCTAAATTTAGTTCCCCTGCTGTCACTACCATTAGTTTGAAACAACATTTACCTTTGCGACAGACTCATTAAACCTTAAAATACCCTGGCAGCATGTTGAAAACAGTGCACACCTCTTATATAAAATGACACGAATTTCACAGGTGTTATTACTGCTCCAAAATATTGTCAGCTAATAAATTCTACACTAACTCGCACTGACACTTTCAAGATAACAACTTCATATCCACTTGAGTTGCAGAGATGATTGGATAGTGCACAGAGCTTTTAGTGCAAAAATATCTATAAATAAAAAACAGATTTAATTTCCACAGTAATGGGCTGTAATTGGGCCTAATTTGAAGGAGCTGCGATAGGGAAGCTGTGGCTGGTTTGTTTACAAATTGCTTCAATTTGACTCCCTAACTTTCCCATTAATGCTGCTAATATGTCATTTTCCACTTGGGCTTTTTGTGCTGAAAATATGAACAGACAAAAGCACACTTGATTAGGATCATGGAGGAGTCTGCATTGGGGATTAAAGTGAAGACTGATATTTGTAAACCAAAGTGGAGATGTTAGAGAGATAATTAAGGAATAATACACTCAAAATAAATAGCAACGGAATAACTCTAAACTATGCTATAATTGCTATCCATGGGTTTCAGAGTGATGTAAAATGTACCACTGTATTACAATAATGAATTCAAAACAAAATATTACATCTTTTACTCAAAGTGGAGCTTAAGTTTTATTTTTTTATTTAAAGGTCATGTTAGAATATTGATACCTGCTCAAAAACATACCAGGAGTTGTGTTTTGTTTCATTCACACATGAGTAATCCTGCGTTAGAACGTTGTCTATCTCTAAAGCTCAGGAAGCTCTGTTGCACCTTGTGATGTTATGAAGTGGTAGTTTTCAAGTTAACAGCTACCTCTTACCTTTAGTTTAGTAAAGATTGGCAATTCCAGGGCTGAAATTATCCAAATGATTCTACTGAAGGTGAAAACCAAAGGCATGATGCTCTTATTTGCAACCAGTTAATGTTGACAATAGAGAGTCCTTCAATACAACTTAAAAGTACTTCCCCAGCTTTTTTGTTGTGAGTAAACATTTTAAACGCATAAATGAACAAAATTTAAAACACAAAATCCAGTTGACGTGATATCATTGTTTTGAATCGCATAAATTTTAGGAAAAGTTGCATCTTTGCAAACATCAGGACCAGCTTCATCCTTCTTAAAGTTACTTGTTCAGATTTATTAGTGTCTTGGGGAGCTTTGACCAGCAGGAGTGAGTGGTGTGAGAGAAAATCCATGTTTCTGTGGCAGCCTCAGTCTGAGCTGTCGATAGCTCTCCACAGTGAAGCTTGAAGTTTTGTCTCTTGATCTAGAAGACATTTGCTAGTGGTGTTTACATTGGAGTCTGTAGACCATTTTGTAAGGTTGAGTTTGTTTTTCAGAAAATTGCTCTAGGTGAAAAAAAAAAAAAAGAAACACAAAATCTACATATTATGCAAAACAACAACAATCCACACCTGAAATATCATTATGAAGAAGCTCTCAGTTCTACAGTTTTGAACAGGGAGTCAGTGAACTTGTTTCTATAACTATGATTGTTTCTATGATTATTGCAATTTACAATTCATGTAAAATAATGATCGGATTTTGCTCTATACTTGCCTGACCAGCCAGTCTCTTCTGCTTGAATCCAAAATGGTCTGGAACAGGACTATAGAGCACGAAAAACCTCCATCCAAACTTGGGACGATCCAACCACAGCTGCTAATTTGTAGCACGTGTCTCTTAAATGCAGAAGACATCTCGGATCCTCTTATTCAGAACAAAATATATAGCTTTACCTGAGAAGTTTAATGCGTCAATAGTTGTTTTTTGCAGAAATCCACACCATCTCTCAGTTCTCTTTGTTGTTTTTTTTTATTTTTACTCCTAAACTGCCATGTTTGTTTTTACCAGAATGGCGCATGCATCTCTCTGATTGGTTAATCCGCCTGTCAATCACTCCCTCTGGAATCCGGAAGACAGGATATAATTCCAGACCCACTAGTATTTGTAGAGTTTTGTCAGAGCTTTATACATCCTAGTAGAAAAACATGAAATATGTCTTTTAATTCAAAACATATTTTTTGTTACATCAGTGTTAGACAGTGGCATACTGTGGAACATTCCAGGCAAAGCTATCAACAACTCCTTGGAGACAAGCAGATGGCCGACCCTCCACCAGAAAAGTTCCATAGTTCATCTTTAGACTGCAGTGCACTTCATGTCTAAACACCAGAACCACCTCCCCTGCTCCTCCCCTCTGTCTTCTACTGATTGAATGTCCACAATAAAAAGAGTGGCTACGTTTGACCGAGTATTTAATAAAGCACTGCCCCATATACCCCCTCTCTCCTGCCCCGCCTGCTCTTCCATGTGGAGCCTGACCTCACCCACAGCGAAGTTGATTTTAGCATCCATCTAAATGGGAGAGCAGAGGATAAGGTATCATCTCTCTTCCGGAGATGGCATAAAGTTAATTGAAAACGCCGTTACTGCAGAGGAAGTATCAAAGGACAGAGCCCGGGCGCCGCGTCAGCAAATGTCACGTGTTCCTATCTGCAGCTATGTGGAGCCACGGGGGTCACTACATGTAATACGGTGTTTGATGGTAGGAAAAAATCACGCCCCCCTGTGGAGAGAGGGATAATTTTGACAAAGGACACCTGCAACAGTGAGGGGACATGGGGGGATACAGTGAAGCTTGAAAATATCTGAAAATATATAAAGGATTTTTGAGCAAGATATGAAAGAGTGTTCCTGGGGTTTGCTTCTGATAGACTTCACCATAGTGTTCGGCTTCAGTCAAATGAAGCTTATCGAGGCCAGCAGTTGCAGGGGTGAATTCGGAGCTGAGTTACATATTTGGAAATCCAGTGGTTTAGCAGGGAGCGGGTGTTTAGGAATGCTGTCAATCAAACCTGTCGCCAACGCTAGGAAGAGCAACTTCGGGGTAAGAAGGTACCTGATTTGACTGTTCACATCTTCATTTACGGACAAAGTATCTCAAATAAAATACCAGGATCATATAGAGCGGGTTCATACAAACATTTTAAGACCCAAATGAGGACAGCAGTAGTTATGGAAAGGGAATTTGAGTTGATAGAGTCCGAAGCTCACCCATGCTCACTTCCTATTTGGCTAGTGGGTTAGCTGTGTCCATTAATATATACAGTCTCTGCTCCTGACAGGTTGAAGAATGGGTCAAACGCAGAGGACACACTGTATATTTCTGAATTTCCTGAATTAGATGATAATTCAGCCATAATTTCAGAAGGAGGTCGACTGTTTTGCAATGTTGAACCTTATCATTATTTGTTAAGAGATTGGCGTTTTTGTTTCATGTGGCTAGACCCAGTAATTACAGAGATAATAACGATAAACCGGGTCAACAAATCTGCATTTTGACAGTTAAACAGGAAGTTCCACTGTAGAAATGCGATCTGCCTCCAGCTCAGTTTAAACTATAGGGATTCTCACCCGCTTGTCTGTGTTATTGCTTTTTCTGCATCGCTCCAGTGTACGGCACAAACATATCGCTCTTTCATTCATTCAGTTACAGGTGTTTGTCTCCATGGAGATGTGTACCATTTTGTGGAATATTCCAGGCAAAACAACATGTATCAGAGTAGTATCATCAACATTCCCTGGACGTGTGCTGCTAACCGTAGGCACTGGTCTATCTGAAGCTCCATTACTCAAGTTAGACTTCAACACAAGGAACTGACTTAGTTGGAGCTGCATCTGAGCTGATTTATGCTAGTCCCTCTCAAGTAACATAATTTATAATCCAAATAATTTCCCTTGTGAATCAATAAAGTCTGTCTAAGTCTAAGTCTAACATAACAAGATAGCTAGCGTTAGCCAACAGGACTATGAACACTCAAACTAATCACAGGCTTGTGTAAATGTGTTGTTTAAATCCATTTTGTATTGTTTCTTGCGTTTTCAGACAGATCTTAAAACTTTTTGGCAGTGTTTGCTAATGTGTGCTTTGTGTCACCATGGTAACTGATGAACATTCCGCCACACACATACATGTAGAATCAATCAATAAAAAGTTTCGCCGTTAAAAACGTACACAAGTATCTTTAACTTTAACTTTAAGTATCAAGTAATGGTTTTCAGCTTTTAGGGCCCCCATAGTGACCGGTGGGGCCCTATATGCCTCTGCACAGCCTTCTTAAATGTAACTGAGTACAACACAAAGCGGTCTGTGTCTGTGCAGTATGATGTATCAGTTCTTCAGAATATCTTTTTATAATCCAGCAGTGACTCAACTTTTTCCATTGTAGTTCTGTTCTTTTGTTCTGCAGCTGTGACTGTCTCAGGCACAGATGGATTTCATTGTGTTTTAAGTTTACTTTTTAAAACCTCCAAAAAGACACACCTTCATGAGTACACATATATATTTAGATTAAAGGTGTGAGCTTTAAGTCACGTTATAATGTTACCTCCTCAAAAACATACCTGGAATTGTGTTTTGTTTCATTCACACATGTTTATGTCACCCTTTATTACTGAGCTGTCTACATGTTCAAAGCTCAAAATGCTCTGTTCCACCTTATGATGTCACGTAGTGGTAGTTTCCATGTTAACAGCTCCTTTTGTTTAGTAGAGCTTAGCAATTCCAGGGCTGAAATTATCGAAATGATTCTAGTGAAGGTGTGTGGAGTTTAAAAACACAGTGGAGCACTTCCTGTATTACCACGACATCACAAGGTGGAACAGAGTTTTTTTCTTTTTGAGAGAAGAGCTCAGCCTAAATAAGCAGGATTTGTGTGTTAAACATGTGTGAATGAAACAAAACTAAACTGTAATTGTGATGAGGAAACAGCATTATAACATAGATCAGAAAACAACGTAATATGGACCCTGTAAAGCTGTACTGTGTAACTTTTCTGGGGGAGAGGTCATCTGCTGTGTCATAGAGATGTTATTGCTTTGCCTAGAATGTCTTTTCACAGTTGCTCAAACCACACTGACGTTATATCACAAAGCATTATGGGATACCACCTTAGACAAACAACAATTACCAGTTCTAATATTTTCTAAGAATAAAGGGCCCATATTACATTATTTTCTGATCTATGTTCTGTCTAAACTAACAACACTCTGTTCCACCTTGTGATGTCATGTGGTAGTACACAGAAGTAGAACTTAAGGTAAAAGGAGCTGTTAACTTGAAAACTACCACTTCATGACATCACAAGGTGGAACAGAGCATTTTGAGCTTTGGAGATGTAGACAGACTAATAATAAAGAGTTACTCAAACATGTGTGAATGAAACAAAACACAACTCTTGAGTATGTTTTTGATGAGGTAACAACATTATAACATGGCGTAAATCTCACAAGAGTCAACACTGGGTTATATAGGACTTGTTTTTTCCATTCATAATTTCTCCTCTACATAGACCTGACCTGTAACCTGGTCTGAAAAAGACACTCCAAATCTCAGTGGGATTTTCGTGGTTAAATTAAGAATAACACATTTCAAAAAGCTTCACCTCTCCACTCTCACCAGCGGAGGGCATCGGACACTTAAGCCTTCTTTGAGAAATTGGAAGGACCATATTTTATTCACATACACTGATCCGTAGGTTATGAAATGTAAAGTGTCTGGCGTTTGAAGGCTTAAAACTGGACTTCACATAGACTTTGCAGTATGTAAGAACGTTATTCAAGGTATCTGTAAGCAATAAAAACACTCACAATTTCATTAAAAAATAAGAGTGCCATACAAGATTCTTGCCAGTCCCTTCCACATTCTGTTCGAATCCAGAAAGATCTCGTACCTCCATCCTAACTTGGGCGGTTTAGTGCTTTGTTTGTTAATTCTGTTGAAATCCAAGTCTCTGTAGGGAATTCATTGCTTTTCCCTGGTAATTTTGTGTTATTTTTGCCTCATACAAAAAAAAACAAAAAAGGAGAGATTTTTGACCTTCGTGTCTTCAACAGTCTCACTGCCGCTCAACTTTTTCAACTATTTTGTCCAAAATTCCAGCAAGCCACGCAAGTATTTACAGTTTTGTTTTGTTTTTTACGATGATCTAGGCAGAAAAAAACAAACTTTGAAATGTCCTTTCTTCTGCATTTTAATTGAAATTTGCATCTGAAATCCTCTTATGTACAGTACTACAAGGTGATCCCAAAGTGAGTTGTTTACATTCAGTCCTCATCAGCTTTTCATCTTCTCTCTCTCTCCTTCTCTCTCCCTATCTCTCTCTCTCCCTCCCTATCTCCCTCTCTCTTTCCCCCCCTCTCTCTCTCTCTCTCCTTCTCTCTCTCTATCTCCCCCTCTCTTTCCCTATCTCCCTATCTCCTCTTTCTCTCTCTTTCTCTCCTTCTCTCTCCCTATCCCTCTCCTGCTCTCTCTCCTTCTCTCTTCCTATTTCTCTCCCGCTCTCTCTCCTTCTCTCTCCCTATCTCCCGCTCTCTCTCCTTCTTTCTCCCTATCTCCCTCTCTCTCTCCCTATCTCCCTCTCTCTCTCCTTCTTTCTCCCTATCTCCCTCGCTCTTTCCCTATCTCCCTCTCTCTCTCTCTCTCTCTCTCCTTCTTTCTCCCTATCTCCCTCTCTCTTTCCCTATCTCCCTCTCTCTCCTTCTCTCTCCCTATCTCCCTCTCTTTCTCCCTCTCTCCTTCTCTCTCGCTCCCTATCGCCCTCTCTTTCTCTCTATCTCCCTCCCTCTCTCACTCTCTCCTTCTCTCTGTCTCTTTTGCTTCCTCACTCCATCTCTCTCTCCCTCCCTCTCTCTCTCTTCCTCTCTCCATCTCCCTCCATCTCTCCGTCCCTGACACCCGAAGGAGACAGCCAAGTTCATTACACTCTTTCCTCCTTTGACAGACTTTTTCTATCAACTTTTTTTTTTTTTTTTTTTTTTATTGACAGCTTTCTGTGCTTTTTCAGATCATGACCGTTTTCATAAGTGCTACATTTTGACATGAGGTGGAGCGCTGTTGTGTAAACTGGTGGCAGGTTTCAAATGTCAGTGCCGGGGGGGCTGTACTTTATCATGTGGAGTTAATTAGCTTTTTGGGCATTGTGAGTGCATTTCTGTGATATATGCCAAACAGAGACAGCTCCATTTAGAGAAGAGACATGCTGAGAATAACAAAAAAAATAAAAAAACTGTACTTTTATTTTGATATTTTATTTTGACAGCATGGTGTGGGGTATGATCTCAACTTTTAAAGGCCAAAGTTAAAGGTGCACTGCGTAACTTTTCTGTGTTCAAAGGTCCATATTACGCTATTTTCTGATCTCTGTTATAATGTTGTTTCCTCACCACAAACAAACTGTATCTGGAGTTGTGTTTTGTTTCATTCACACATGTTTAACGCACAAATCCTGCATATTTAGGCTGCGTTCTTCTCTCACACTCTATTTTCCACCTTGTGATGTCATGTGGTAGTACAGGAAGTGCTCCACTAAGTTTTTAAACTCCATACACCTTCACTAGAATCATTTGGATGATTTCAGCCCTGAAATTTCCAACTTCTGCAAAACAAAAGGTAAAAGGTAGCTGTTAAAGGTGCACTATGTAACTTTTTGGTTGGGGGGTGGGGGGTTGTGGAGCCTGGAATGTTCCACAGTGTGACATTAAACAGCTCTACCTTAAATTTATCAATCACAGGTGGTTTTATAGCTTAAAAATATCTAGAAAAACAGGCATTCTGACTGTGAGCGGGGTCGCCTCTCCACAGATCTGACCTGTAACTTGGTCTGGTTTGGTCTCCATGATGATAGAAAGGTTTAATACTGTACTGTGAAACTTTACAAAAAAGCATTTGATGGGCCCACACCAGAAAAGTTACACAATGCACCTTTAACTTGAAAACTACCACTTCATGACATCACAAGGTGGAACAGAGCATTTTGAGTTTAATAATCCAGGATATCTGTGTATGTTTTTGATGACTTAACAACATTATAACATTATTTGTGTGTTCATCTTTATGGTTGCCTTTTTTTTTTCAGTCCCTTATGATTTTTTTTCCCTTTCTTTTTTCCTTGTACACGGTCATTTTGTTTTTTTTTACTCACATCTTTGTTTCTTTATTGGAGAAGTGTGTGGATCCCAGTCAAACACAGTGGCATTATATTTACATTATGTTTTATTGCTGAAGACTATATTGGCTCTCCACGGGTCCAAGCTGTAAGTTGACCTGCTTGTCTCCACGGAGATGGATATGTTTAATGCCATAAGTGGGACATTTTAGGTAATATACGTCCTTGGAGATAAGCAGGTGGTGGTTTTCTTTCTCCACAAGTTGCACAGTGCACTAAAAATACACCCCCCAAAAAACGTAATTCGGTAAAAACTCTTTTTGTCTTACAATGGGGAAATACCAGTGTTGCAACAGCAAAGTTCAAGGTTTAAAGGTCCTAGTTTGTTCACTCCTTTTACCCATGTTATAATGCTGTTACCTCAACAAAAACATGCCTACAGTTGTGTTTTGTTTCATTCACATGTTTGTCTGCATCTCCAAAGCTCTGAAATTATCCAAATAATTCCAGTGAAGGTGTATGTAGTTTAAAAACACAGTGGAGCACTTCCTGTATTACCGCATGACATCACAAGGTGGAACAGAGTGTTTTCTGTTTGAGTGAAGAATACAGCGTAAATATGCAGGTTTGTGTGTTAAACATGTGAATGAAACAAAACACATCTCCAGGTCTGTTTGTGATGAGGAAACAACATTATAACAGATCATATAATAAAGTATGAGCCCTTTAAATGCCAATGCCAAAAGCTCTTGAGATTATGATCAAATAAAATCATATTTGAATAGAATAAAAAAAATATAAACTAAAAACTACAATAAAGTTCTGCCCTGTGTCGTAAGTCATGTATTATTCAAAATCTCTTTAGACTTCATTTTCAAGGCTGTTCAGCGTCTGTTCTATTTGACAAACGTATAAATAAATGATGAAGAGATGGTGGAGGAGGGTCACTGCACATCACTGAATGGACAGGAAGGAGGAGAGAGAGTGCCTTTATATGAATGAGAGAGGCATGATTGGTTGGCTTAGTTACTGGTTAATTCGATGCTAGAACTTTATTTTTGTCTAATTGACTTCTCTAATAATGATATTTAAAGGAGACATATTATGCACTATAAGTTTCCATTGTATTTTGACTGATTCATAAATTTTTTGATAATCCTTGTATATTGTTCTGTATTTGAGGCTTGAGTGCTCAGAATTGTTCAGTTTGCACACACTCCATATTCCTGCCCACAGCCCTGTACTCATTGTCATACAAACAGTAGGCTAAAAATTCTCAAATAAAAAATGTAATAAAAATATATTCAATGAAAATCTGCCGTTCACTACAGTGAAACTATGAAGAGGTGGGTACAATAGCAGCAGTTTTAATGCATTTTTAAACATGAAAGGTTTAAAATAGTAAGACAATTAACCCTTTTCTATTTTTACATCATTTTATCACTAGAGTGGTTTATAATGGACACTATGCAAAACAGTGTAACAGTGAGCTGCATGATGGCGACACGGTAGCTAAGAAAGAAAGCTAAGAAATGATCTCTGGTGCTACAACCTGCACAATGCATCTGTCCTGTCCCTGTCTCATAAATAACTAAAAACTAAATAAATAAAAATGTGCATCGGGGTGTCTCCTTTCATCAAGAACAACCAAACAGATCGCGAGCCAAGTCTATGGCTCTCGATCGGCCATTGTCCATCAGTCTAGATGGTCAATACAGTGAAGAATTCAAATATGTGGATTTAACAGGTCAGACTGAGCTGCTAGACGAGACTTTGCTTAAATCCTCAATAGGACACACTCAATATTTGATATTATCAAGGAAGACTTTTTGAACTTTTGCAGTAAAAAGTACTGCTTAAGGGCCAATTCATCTGAAAGCCTGAAAAACTTATCTCAGGGTCGCATTTGGCCCCTAGACTAGAATGAATGCAAAAAACAGAAAATCATGAGCCGGCTTGAATGTCCATAAACCTGACTTTTATTTTGCCTGGAGAAGTGCCGCCTCCTGCTTGTTTCCATAGAAATGTTGTTCATTTGGCTATAATCTTGCACAGTATGGTATAAAATATATCTATCTCCATGGAGAATGTTCCAGAGTATGGTTTTAACTTTCTGTTTCCTTGCAATCATGTAGTGACATGCCACTTTCAGAAAGGACATGCTATTGTTTTAAATTTTCCATTCCAAGTTTACAAGGTTCACATGCCAACGCCACAGTGCCGCAGGCAAACTGAGTCCGCACGATTGACGAGGCGCATTATAAAGACTTTGTGTTACACCAGCAGGTTCCTACAGGTTCAGTCGCCCAACCTGATGAAGTACTCCTACTATTTATTGTTACGGGTCATGTGACGTGCTGGTCATGTGACCTGCTCTGTAGAGAACTATAGGAAGTTATCAATGGAGACGCAACAAGGTACGGCTCTTTAGTATAGAAGTACTCTGGGATTATAGTGAGGTCGAAACAGATGTTGGCTTGCACGGGTAATTGAAATCGTTTATGTAGCTGATTAATGTCATGCTCATGTTTGTTGCTTTTTGATGGATAGATGTGTAAATATAGTTTTTAAACAAGATGCAATACAACATAAGGATACGAGATTACTGTCTGTTTATAATGAAGTAAAAACAGATGTTGAAAAAAGAAAGGACAGTCATACACATTTTCTTGTGCTTGCTGTCTTCTTCACTACATGTGTCAGCTTTGACGTTGTGAAATCTAATCCTTGAGGCTGTTTTGGTAGTTAGCGTAAGGGATGGGCCATATCATGCTTGTTGTTTCTCATACTGATTGATTTTGATTTTTTGATTCAAGCTAATTTTTTCTTACTAAAAGAAATTTAAAAGTGTATTCTATGAACATAAATGGCACTATATAAAAAAGTCTGTCTTCTTTAACTCAAAAAAAAAAAAAAAAGTCCAATTTCTTTCTTCAAAGTCTGACCTCTGCTTCAAACCACATGTTTTTCTGACAGAATATTGGCTCAGCCTTGTAGTGCATTTATTTGTTGTTGTGAATAATGACGAATGTTCCCAGTATGGAGACAGGGCAGCCGAAAGAACTGATCTATGCTACTACAGTGCTCACACCATTCTGTGCTGTAAAGTGTGAATGAAAAATAACATTAAGAGTTTAAAGGTCCTATATTATGCAAAATTTACTCTTGTGATCTTCAAGCCTTGATATAATGTTGTTACTTCCTCAAAAACATACCTGGAGTTGTGTTTTGTTTCATTCACACATGCTTGAGTAATCCTGCATTATTAGTTTGTCTACTAAAAGCTCAAAATGCTCTGTTCCACCTTGTGATGTCATGTAGTGGTAGTTTTCAGATTAGTTAACAACTCTCTTTTGCCTTTTGTTTGGTAGAGATTGGCCATTCCAGGGCTGGGATTATCCAAATGATTCTAGTGAAGGTGTTTGGAGTTTAAAAACACAGCAAAGCACTTCTTGTAGTTACCACATGACATCACAAGGTGGAATGGAGTATTTTCTGTTTTGTGAGAGAAGAACTCAGCCTAAATATGCAGGGTTTGTGTGTTAAACATGTGTGAATGAAACAAAACACAATGTTTTATCTGTTTTTGAGGAAGAACAGATCAGAAAATAGTGTAATATGGGCCATTTAATATCCAGTCGGTAATATAAATGCTAAATAAGTTTGATTTATTTTTAGGTTTACTGATACTTTGCAGCTGATGTCATCAACATTCCTTGGGGGTATGATGCTAACTGTAAGCACTACTCTGTCTGTGGCTTACTGGACTTTAATCTAAGCTTTATTTTAACACAATCTGACTAGAAAGAGATGGTTTAGCTGGAAAAAAGTGCGCTGTTAAATACGTCTCTCACACAGTTAGAGTACAATTACAGTTGCGAGTTAGCTAACACTTTTCAGACACTGGGTCACCGTGGTAACTACAATAACATTCCACCATAGAAACACATGTAGAACACCCCCAGCATGATGTCACTGCACTGTATCAATACGCTGCGTTCATGTATGTTTTGATAGTATAATTTCAGATGGGAGATTCATTTATAATCCACAAATGCACAGTTATGGATTCCTCACATTAATCTCATGGTTTAAAATCATTTCATCTGACACTATTCACTCTTTTAGTTTGAATTATGGCACCGCTTCAGCCAGTATGAAAAAAATATTTGTTATGCATTTTGTTTGTTTGTTAATTATGAAGACATAGGAGTTTGGGCGTGTCAGCTTATGTAGGTCCAGTAATTACAGAGACGTTAACCGTAAACCGCAAACACTTTTAAATGAATGTATTTATTTATGTATTTATTTATTTACTGTTACTGCTTTGCCTGGAATGTTCCACAGTATGCCAGAAGTGTTTAGATAACTTAATTAAGTGAATTACAGGTCTTTTTATTGCTCAAAAATACATTAAAAACACACATTCTCAGTGTCAGCGTAGTCGCCTCTCCACAGATCTGACCTGTAGACCTGTGCTGTAGAAAATTCCAGGCAAAACAAAGACATCTCCATGGAAACAAGCAGTGCACCCTCCAGCGGAAATGTTACACGGTCAGCAGTTCATTTTTTGAGGAAAAGCTGCACTGTCTGAACGAAGGAGCGCTAGGATGAAATGGAAAGTGACATGTAAACGCTATGCATAAATAATGTTGTTTATGTATGTGTAAGGGGAAAATCTGCATATGACATCAACGCCGGTACACTGTCCTTCACAGTAATGTCTGATTTGATTTTCCTGCACGCTGCAAAATGGCCCCCAGTTCTGAGTTGTAAAGTAAAGAGAATACGCACATCCTGCGTACTGAAACATAGACTCTTGTTTTAATTGGGATCATCGTAGTAAATTTGTATAGCGATTTCCTTATTTTCCTTTAATATGCTGTTTTTCCCCAGTTCTCAAATTGTACACTTTATTGTCCCCAATTGTCGTATGCATTTGACCCAGGGCCATCAACAAAAATTTGGAGTCCCAGGGCAAGAAGCCTCACATGGGCCCCTCTCTAATATAAATTAATAGGTCCATTTCTGGGCCCCTTAAACCCTGGGGCCCGGGACAACAGACCAGTTTGACCCCCCCGTCTACTGCCCTGATCGGACCCATCCATCAATGCCAACCTGCAATAGACCCAGGATTATCAGGACTATTCATGGTTAAGTCTAGTTCTAAAAGGTCACAATAATCCCTTAAGTGTTTTTAGTCAGTGTCTTTATAGTCTAGTTTTGACTGTTTTTAAACTTGCTTATCAATCAACATAACTTTTTTTTATTATTACTTTATTTGTTATTGTTATTTGTTTTATTTATTTGTAACTACAGAAACATTCCACTGTAGAAATACATGTAGTACACACCCAGCGCAATGTCACTGCAAAGTATCAAATGAGAGTTTGTGTACTTAATTTATGTAACTATCTGATAAATTGCGTATTACTGAGTGGTTAATCCTGCTCTTATTCTACATAACCTTATTCTGATGCTAATTACACGCTACTGATACTTTCCTGTTAATAAACCAGTTACATAAGAGTAAGATGTACTTGTTAAAGGTGCACTGTGTAACTTTTTGGTTGGGGCTCCGTCTCTTGCTTGTTTCTATGGATATGTCATTGCTCTGCCTGGAACAGTTCAACCTTACATTTATTCAATTACAGGTGGTTTTATATCTTAAATACCTAGAAAAACAGGCATTCTGACTATGAGCGGCGTCGCCTCTCCACAGATCTGACCTGTAATTTGGTCTGATTTGGTTTCTGTGAAGATAGAAAGGTTTAATGCCATACTATGAAACATTCCAGAAAAGCAACAACATCTCCATGGAGAAAAGCTTTAGACGGAGCCTCCACCACAAAAGTTGCACCTTTTTTCTTGGAATATACAGCCTTATTATCAAAAGCCTTTTAAAATCATAATTCATGTACAAAAATTCTAACGTCATGCTAATAAAGATTTGGGATGATGTTTCTAAGTGGCTAATTAGCAGCAGAATTAGCTGTTAAAGATGGATTATGTAACTTTTCTACACCCTGCTTGTCTCCATCAAATCCACAGTACGGCATTAAACTTGTCTTTTATCACAATTGTAAGTTGCGTCGCCTCTTCACAGATATGATCTGTACTCTGACCTCGTGGTGCCATCTGCTTATCTCCCTATAGATAAGTTTAATCAATGCCATACTGTGGAACATTCCAGACAAAGAATCTCCATGGACGCAAGAAGCAGGTGTACAAGCGAGCAACCCTCCCCCAGAAAAGTGACACAATATTTAATAAACCTTAAATAAACGCCAATAAACGCCAAATTAACCACTTACAAGTATGCAAATTAGCAGCTAGTTAATTATTGATATGTTAATATGTCTACAGTAAAATAAATTGCGGTTGCCATGGTTGCCCAGCTCCCATAGTTTAAACACAGAGGCAGGAGCAGGTGTAGGTTAAGAGTTATTAGGACAGGTAAATAGAGGACGCTTGTGTAACTGTGCTGATAATTCACTGACCTTTAGCGATCACAGGCTAATGCATTAGAATAGGCCCTTCTGACCACACACATAAACATGGTGTTTCTGGGAGAAGCTGCGTGTTCCAGAAGGAGGTGTAAATTTAGATGAGGTTTGTGTATGGAGCAGTGTTCCATGTCTTTGTGCGCAGTGGGTCGGAAAAAGGTTAGAAGGGGAAACTAAAAAAAGCTCAAATCTGATAATCCAGGTAGTATTTCTGGCTCGCATGTTCACAAATAGCCTATAACTTTGCATGAGCGTGTGTTGTTTTGTATTTTGGCAAGGCACTTAACCTGCATTGCCCACTCCAATATAGAAACGAAAAAACAAAACAAAAAAAAACACCCCATATGTCATGCAAATGAACAGATTCACACAATGGCCGCAGGTTAGCACAATGGCCACTTACTCACAATATCATGATTTAATTGGAAACATGATTGGTTTGTAGCATCAAAAATAGATACCCAGATACTCAAACTAAAAAGTAGAAAAACTGACAGACACCCAAATTGAGCTAAATTAAACTTACCTCAATATTTTTATATCGGAACAGAAGTGTAAGAGCACATGGTAATATTAAAGAAAAAAATGAATTCTATTATCTTTTTTTTTTTTTTTTAAATATATGACAACACAAGTGCACATACAACCTCTTTCATTTAGAGCCACATTATGTGACTTTTTTTTTTTTTTTAAGTTAAAGCATGTTTTTTGGCAATGTTTATGGCACAGAAAAACCATGTGTCCTCACTCTGAACGGGCTCCACCTGCTTTTCTCCGTAGAAATGTTGTTCCTTTGGCTGTAATATTCCACAGTATGACATAAAAAGTATCTAACTCCATGGAAAATGTTCGAGGTTTTAACTTGCTATTTCCACTCAATAATGCCTGTGATGTAATGCCACCTGCAGAAAGTTACATACTATACCTTTAAGTATTATGAGTAGATCCAAAGCCAGCAATCTAGATTTTAAGATAATCTATTTAAAAGTATGCATTCATTTAACAGAAATAATTTAGGTGAAAAAACAATATTTCAGCAACTTTTTTATGTACCCATCTTAAATAATGAAATCCTACCTTTACCTCCCTCGGAAGTTCTTACATCCTCATTTAAGTTTTATGTCATGCAAAAGTAGGAAAACCCCAAATTAGCTGAAACTTTTAATGAGCTTTGCACAGGTACACAGTGGAATGAGCTGATGTGACATTTTTGCAGTGCGGAAATGTCACGTTTGGCTTGTTTTTCGCTTTAAACCTGCTCCTGATGAACTTTTGTGTGTCTTTTTCCAGAGGAGCCAGACACCATGCAGCACAATGACTTCAACCTGGAGCGTCACACTATGGAGGAGGTGAGCCGTCTCTGTGGTCTGTCTGTGGATGTCATGAAGCTGTCTCATTCTCCACATACATAATACAGGCAGAAACCAGGCAGTGTGCCAAATAAGGTGACATTTACTGTGGCCGTGGCGGTATGGGTCATGTGCATTCATACTAATTAACTCAAAATGCTTCTTCTATCAAAGCTTGTTCAATGTGCTTGGGTTTTTCTAACTAATTTAAAACTATAGACTGTATAAAAGTGGACTAAGGGATTGTGACGTCACTGTGTTTGGCTGCAACCAAATGAAGCTTATCGAGGCCAGCAGTTATAGCGCTAATCTGCAAACAGGGACCATATTTGGAAATCCGAGCGTGAAACTAAAGAGCCAATCAGCAGCGATACTGTTGAAGATACACGCCCCCGCTTAGCAACGAGACTGTCAATGAACATGTTGCTAATGCTAGTAAGAGCGGTCTTGGGGAAAGCAGGTGCCGGATTGTGTGTTATGAATGTTTATATCTTGGTTTAGGGACAAAATGGCAACATAAAAACAACAGGATCATGTAGAGTGAGTTAATACGAACATTTTAAGACCAAAATGACGAGGCTCACAGCAGCAGTTACAGTGAGAGGGGCGAAGATTTTTCAATAGAAAGTGCATTACAGCTACAGCTTGAAGGAACCATTTCGCGCCTATGTTCACTTCCTATTTGGAAGGTTTAGATTTAAAGTAGCAAAATTTGGCTCAGTGTTTATTCACATTTTAAAATTTTATGTGTATTTCAACTGGAAAGGGCATTTGCAAAGAATGACTTGTTGTTTTAAAGGGTGTTTGTCAGTGTGCGTTGGAACAGGGTTGGAGCAGAGAAATGAAAACGACAATAAAAACAGTTGCATTAGACCTGATTAAAAATGTACTAAGCCACAAATTTGTTTATTTTCAATGTTACACTAGTCTGTGTCCCAGATTTAAATGAAGTGTTCTTGGTAAAATAGGCTCCAGGCTACAAAAAAGTGTAGCATGAAAAGTCTATAGGCCCATGACTTGCTAAAACATCTAAAATGCACCAGAATTCAGCAAATATGACGTAATTTACCCAAAAATTTCCTGGGAGAGGACAACCACACCCCCCTTATATTAATTAAACGTTTATTACATATTAAATTACCCCAGAAAACAAAGCTCCTACATGGACCATATTAGATTTTTGTTCACAGAAGCTGAATTAATACATACCACCATGATTAGGTTTGTCCCCCTACCTGGTACCCCCAAGAAAATAGATCCGGCCCTGCTGTGAGAGTGACTGAAATCTCTGATAAATGCTGTGAGAAGCTTAATAAGACTGTAAATGGAAAAATAAATTCAAACTATTATTCTGATTTATGTGGCATTTATTTTCCCACCGTACTGCAGCCTGACACATTTCCTTGTTGTGCAATATCCCATGCCATTATCTTTTCCAAACCCAAACCAAATAATTGATTCAGTGCTCCATCATCACATCCCTCCCACCCACTGTATCTCTCCGTATTCATGCCTGCATCCTCATTTAGTCCCACCTGACAATGCTGGAGGTAGGATGCTAGCGGAGACCATCACGGGATAGGTCAAAGCTGCTCGTGTGTTTGTATGGAAATATTTAATCATCCTGACCACCGCTGACCCCTTGTGGAGGGGCAAACACCAGTATACTGGGGTCTGACAGGAAATCTATTTCAAATGCATTTACAGAAGGGGGCTTATCTCGTGGGGTTTTGAGGTAACATACATAAATCTGCAACCAGGGTAATGGCCTCCGTCAACGTCACTACTTCCTGTCCAATTTTATCTCTGTGTGGTTTTTGCAGAGTCGTGCTAAAATGAATTTAAAGAGCTCGTACTACCCTATTTTCTGATCTATGTTATAATGTTGTTTCCTCGTCAGCAAGACACATTTTGTTTCATTCACACGTTTAACACACAAACTCTGCACTCTATTCTTTATTTATTCAGGAGAGCACAATGAGAGTACCAAATTCTCTTTTCATGAGCGCCATGTCAATACAACCAAAACAAACAAATACAAAATATCGGCAATCCAAACAATCCAAACTAAACAAATAACTGCATGCCACAAGAGATAAAATAGTTGCCTGGCAAGTCCTGAATGATATTTTTGTGTATTATTTATACAGAGGAATATCAGCCTGGTCACACTCCCTCTGCTGTGCCCATGGACTGTGTAAAGCAGTGGATTAAGGGAGTGTGAAAGTCCAGTCAAATGAAGCTCACTGAGGCTTGCAGTTATAGGGGTGAATTTGGAGCTGAGTTCCATATTACGAATAAGAATTGATTTACGGATAAAGTAGCAAAATGAAAACACCAGGATCATGAAGAGTGGGTTGATACGAACATTTTAAGACCAAAATGAGGCACACAGCAGCAGTCACAGAGAGAGGGGAGATCATTTTTCACTGTAAAGTCAGTTGGAATTAGAGTCGATGGAGCTGGAAGCGCTCCATTAGTCACTTCCTATTTGGAACGCAGTGGCTAGTGGGTTAGTTATGTCCATTTAGTCTATGCACTGTAAAATCTAACACTAGAGTTAACTTGCATTCAGCTAGTTAGTTTAGTTTACAGCTAGTTTACTTTACTCACACACTTAATGATTGTGGTAAAATAACAGTTACTTTCAGTTACTTGTCAATTAGACTAAGGTCAACTTGAATGAGACAAGTAACGTCAACAGTGAGGTATTATTGCTAAGAGTCCAGCTCCATTTCCCAGTCTGTTCCTTCTTTTGCTCCATCCCTGTTTTTCCTACAGCCGCCACTCATTCCCTAATCATCCCAGGGCATCTCTATACACTCCCTCTGTTCAGTCAGTCTCTATACACTCCCTCTGTTCAGTCAGTCTCTATACACTCCCTCTGTTCATTCAGTCTGTGCCAGATTACACCTGTACACCTGTTTTGTTTCTTCCAGCATTTTTCGAGCCCTTAGTGCAGGGGCCTTGGCTGAGTTGACATGGAATGACCGAGCGATATTATTTTATTGTTACACATGTTACGATGTGTTTTGAATTTCAGCTGAGCTAAAGTTTTGCTACGTTTCTTTTCAAATACTGATAAATATTCAAATCCTTGTGTACCTGATGCAGATTTAAATGGGATTATTGTAGGTTTTTACTCTAACTTGTGCATATAAGTAACATTTACGTGCTCATTTCAAGGCAATTGGTCTCCGAAGTAAGATTAACTTACTCTTAAAGTAAAGGTTACTACATATTTCAGATTTGAGGAACTGACTGATTAGTTGCAACGGCTTCACAACATAAGTTCTATAAATGAAAACTAAAGTACACTTAACTTGCAGTTAGCAGTTTAAAACATGTAACAAAAATCAGATATTTAGTTGTCAACAAAGGCATTTGAGATTTGTTTGTCCATGAATGTGTTGCCGTAGTGTAGGCCCTTTGTCTGGTTAAGATTAGGCAAAAATCTGTAATGGTTAAAGTTAGGGAAAGGGGCTGGGCCTGTCTTAATCTAAAATAATACCAACTTTAGTAACTGTACGTCGAAAGCAGCGACCAGGACTTTCACAGTCTTTTCTCATGGCCACTGTGAATGGAGATGAATTACATGAGGGTCCTCTGGGTGAAGGTCTGCAGCCTGATCCCTCACAAACCCCTCACTCATTCCCTGCATGTCTGAGTCCAACCTGAGCCAAACTCACCCACTCGAAAAAACAAAACTCGTTCAGTAAATATTTCATGTTTAGTTTTATTGTGAGAATAAGCACATTGTGACAGGGCTTCATGTCATGTTTACGTGTTTGTGTGCTACCTGCAGTTGTCTCTAGTACCAAAAGCACTTGTCCTTGGCCTCTGACCCACATCTTATCTCTCCTTGTAGTCTCTGGTTGTAGTTTTTCTATTGTTGTCCTGTACTATTGTGGTTTTGTGGTTAATGTGCTATATAAATAAAGTTGACCTCAGCTTTGACCTCCTTCGCTTCTTTCTTCAGCTTTTTCAGGAAGGGCATCTGGGTATCTCTGGGAAGCTAAGAACTGGTTAGTCCTGGGATGGAAAACCACTAGAAATACCAGGTGCCACAGTGGGCAGCTAGTGGAAACTGCCATTGTGTCTTTAAGCAAGACACTTCCCACACTGCATAGTATGAAGGTGGAGCGTGAGTGTTGGTGATGATTGGAGGGGCCGATGGCACAGTTTGGCCGATGGCACAGTTTGGCAGCCTCGCTTCTGTCAGTCTACGTTTTTTCTTTAAGTAAACAATACCCTTTTGTATATTTATCCACAGTATTCCTCTTCTCTTACTAACTTAAGCTTTTGAACTTTATACTAGTTTAAACTTTGCACTCATTTCAGATTATTGACGATACTTGTAAAGCCAACAATTATCTGAGTTGGAGGTGATTCCTGTTGATAAAACTGACAAACAGAAAGCCAAGGACATGCTGAATTACACTTGAAAACATCTTACATTTTCTTGAGGACCTGCTTGACTCATGGAGGCTCCACTTGACATACTCTGAGCCCAGTACATTTATAAACTCAAACCACTCAATTTTCTGACCTGGATGTTAAACCTGAGGAGGTGGTGTAGCTTCAAGGATGTGCCTGGAGCTATTGGGTTCATGTTGGGAAACTGAACAAATGATGCAGCAAAAGTAGAGCTAACCACATCATATTTGGGTGTGAGATTGGATTTCTATGTGTACAAGTTTGTTACAATGAGAAATGCTCAGTGCTTATTAGTAATACTGATACTTATTAGTAGGTGGAACGTAACAATGTAAAGTAGTAAAGTTCTGTACTTAAATACAAATTTTAGGTATCGATAAATTTTAGGTATCTGTACTTTCTACTCCATTATATCTTTGAACAGGACTGAAAAATAAAAATAGTTTTAATATTGTTTGAGACCTACTGAAAAGCCTCAGGGGTTTATTTTTATTGAGTTCATAATCTGAGGAAACAAAAATGTACAAATAAAAACAACTTTAAAAAAAAAAGATTCAGTTTATATGGAACATAATTTAGCCCAAATCTCGATCAAAATCACTACCTTTGAAGCTTTGTTAGATCTCCAAATCTGTGCAAAATACTTTTACTTTTTACTCTTTAAGAACATTTTCAACATAAAAATATTAGCCATTCAAAATAAAACACATAAAAACACTGTTAATGAAAATATGCTGCTTGTTACAGTGAAATTTTAGCAAAATCAGCTTGTCAGTTTTGAAAAGTAAATCAACAGATCTGTTTCAATTTACGTCATTTTAGATCAATTAGATCACCTACCCACCTCCTGGTTTCCGTGGAGATTTCATTGCTTTACCTGGAATGTTCAACAGTATGGCATTAAACCATCTATTTTACATGTATTAATTTACAGAAGTTCTTACTGCCAAAAACATGCATTTTCCCTGACCTGTATCACCTGCTTTTTCCATGGCGTTTAATACGTTTATAGTGCTCCTTTCATAACACTTTCTTTCACTGTATACTGTGCTGTTAAGATAATATTCCTTCACTGCAGTAAGGTGAGACATGAAGGACTTCAGGAGAAATTAGTTCATACTTTGTGAATAGAAAATGTCTTAAATGATAATAATAATTAAGCATAAATGCAATATTGTGTTGACTATGTTTGGTAAACAGGACCCAGCTTCTTATGTCCGTGATTAGTTACTCCGCCTCCAATGTTTTGCCCATTGAATAAACTTCTTTTGTAGAACAGAAAAATAATTAGTCTGTCTGGCCAGGCTTTTCAATAAGAGACGTGTTGTGCGCTAAATGCAAAAACCCAACCTTGAACTGACTAATGGCTGGAAGGGCCCCTGTTCACAAGTAGCTCCACGCACCCAAAGAAAAACAAAATATATTATGAAAAACGTGATGAAATTACAGCAACCAGGACATACAGTATGACCTTTAAAACAGCCTAAAACATGATCATTTACATTGCAGATCTGCTGAATGATTCATAACAGTTTCCAAAAGAGGCAATGCATTCTCAGGTTGTACAAGAGAGCGCCGCTGAAATTTCCAATGTCTGGGGGAAAAAGTACGTGACCATATTTATTCATCATTTGTTAAAAGCTGTCGTGAAGTGGCTGCCAACTTGTTGCTCCAGGCTCGAGAGGGGAGAGCTTTGTAACGAGATGCCCAGAAACATTGTTCAGACTGGGCCATAGTTCAAGTCCACTGCAGCTCAATCAATTAGCAGAAAGCAAAGAGAAACTGGGAGGGACAGGGCCGAGTGGAGAACAGGTACTTAAGTATAGAGGTTAGATGGATGTAATTTGCAGTGGGTATGAAGAAAGTAAATGTCAGCCTAATTTCAGTTAAGGCATATTTAATTTAGATTTTCGACCACAGGCGCTAAGAAATTGTTCTACGTCGGTGAACCCACACATTCATATTAATGTACAGGTTTTCTGAAGACTGATGCTAATCTTAAAGGTGCATTGTGTAACTTTTCTGGTGGAGGATCTGTCAAATACTTTTCTCCATGGAGATGTTATTGCTTTTTCTGGAATGATTAAACCTTTCTATCTTCATGAAGACCAAACCAGACCAAGTTACAGGTCAGAATGTCTGTTTTTCTAGGTATTTTTGAGCTATAAAACCACCTGTAATTGAATAAATGTAAGATAGAACTGTTTAATGTCATACTGTGGAACATTCCAGGCAGAGCAATGACATCTCTATAGGAACAAGCCAGTGAAGGACCCTCCACCAGAAAAGTTACTCAATGCACGCAAAATCGACTTTTTGGAGCTATCTATCATGTTATAATATTGTTCCCTCATCAGAAACATGCCTGAAGTGGTTTTAGATGTCATCCATGCATGTTTGAGTAATTTAGTGATCTCTCTCAGGCCCTATTCGAACCCTCTTTACGGTTAGCTGTAAGATTCTGTCCAATGCTCCGCCCACAAACCTACGTCACCCACGCTCCCACACGACAATGCTCCATAAATATACAAAAGCATGATACTAAACAATACACTACACCTCCACAAACCTGGTGTGATGTGCAGTAGTTTCATCAGCGAAATGCATGTAGATTGTGATTTGTGTTGCGAATATAGTATTTTCAAAACATTTAAAGGTGACACGGTGATCTAAATATGTCATGTTTTAGCAATGAATACGCCATAAAAGTAATACCTCCTGTTTAACCATAGTTACCACTTGCCAAACCTGTAATTTCAGTCTATTTTGTTCCATTTTCAGGAGCTAAAATCATGTGGAATAAGAAATGGCCTGTTTGAAGTGCACTTTTCTTTCATAGCTGGTTAATTTGGGCCAACGGTAGTGAAGTGGGTTCAGCTTGCAACCCTTAACCAGAAGATTGTCAGCCCACGCATATTGTCACGTCCTATGGGAAGACATTACCTACTCCAATCACCGTAATGTGGCTAGAAAGAGAAATGACATCTGGCTTAAAGGTCCTGTATTACGTATTACATTGTGAGCTTTAACCCATGTTATAATGTTGTTACCTCATCAAAAACATACCTGGAGTTGTGTTTTGTTTCATTCACACGTTTGAGTCACCCTTTATTATTAGTCTGTCTGCATCTCCAAATCAAAATCCTTTGTTCCACCTTATGATGTCATGAAGTGGTAGTTTTCAAGTTAACATCTAACTTTAACCTTTAGATTGACAATTCCAGGGCTGAAATCATATCATCCAAATGATTCTAGTGAAGGTGTATGGAGTTTAAAACACAGTGGAGCCCTTCCTGTATTACCACATGACTTGTAATACAGTTGGAACAGAGTTTTTTTTATGTTTGAGAGAAGAACTCAGCCTAAATATGCAGGGTTTGTGTGTTAAACATGTGAATGAAACAAAAAAAACACAACTCCAGGTGTGTTTTTGATGGGGAAACAACATTATAACTCAGAAATCAGAAAAGATCAGAAAATAGTGTAAAATGGTCCCTTTAAAACTGCCCAACTCATGATTAGATTACAAAAAAGCAGCTAAACTTGGTATTACTTGCTGATGATTTTGTGTTAATTGTAGTTGTTAGTCATAACCACTCTAAAATTTTCAACAATTTGCATAAGAAGCAATTGTAAACTGGTTAAAACAACAAACTCAAGTATGTCCTGTACCTCATTTTCATAGTGGCACATGGATCGTGCTAAATTAAAACCTTTATCCCTCACTTTCCTAACGTTCTCCTACACTCAGCTTATCATTGTTTCTTAAAGGGACAGTACCAGTATTTTTTTAAGTGCCTATGATAAGTTAGACTGGTCATTTTACTATTGCTATATGTAAGATTCACGCTTGTTTTCCCAATTTTGTTTTAAAAATTTTACTTCCTGATTGGAAATTGTGATCACGCTAGGGAATTCTATAACTGTTACTTAAAAAAAACCCTCTAATGTACATAGAAATTATTATCTGACAAACACAAATATGAGAAAACACCTTTATTTTGTTGAATTAATGTTTAAACTATCTGAAAAAAATGTGTTTCTTAAATTTAAATTGCGCTGAACTTTTGGGTAGAATTCTCCTTAGTGTGATGCCATCAGTGTTGTTGAATTCTCTACTTTCTGTAATTTTCAACATATTTATAGAAACCTTTCGTCACAAATTGCTTCTTGATTTGCGTAAAACTATTATTTATATTTACAACAGTTAGAATCCTACTAAATTAAAACAAAATTAGAGAATCTGTCACTTGAAATAAAGTACATTCGTTTTGCTGCAGTACAGATATATTGTAAAAAGCAGCTGTTGGGGTCAAAATGAGAGCTCTGCATTTAATTATAAAGCGTTTTTATCAACAGTAAAACAGGTGAGTGTAGGTGGGTGTGGGTGGGTGTAGTGTAAGTGGGTGTAGTGTAGGTGGGTGTAGTGTAGGTGGCTGGAGGTGGGTGTAGGTGTGTGTAGTGTAGGTGGGTGTAGTGTAGGTGGGTGTAGTGTAGGTGGGTGTAGTGTAGGTGGCTGGAGGTGGGTGTAGTGTAGGTGGGTGTAGTGTAGGTAGGTGTAGGTGTGTGTAGTGTAGGTGGCTGGAGGTGTAGGTGGGTGTAGTGTAGGTGGCTGGAGGTGGGTGTAGGTGTGTGTAGTGTAGGTGGGTGTAGTGTAGGTGGGTGTAGTGTAGGTGTAGGTGGGTGTAGTGTAGGTGGCTGGAGGTGGGTGTAGGTGGGTGTAGTGTAGGTGGGTGTAGTGTAGGTGGGTGTAGGTGTAGGTGGGTGTAGTGTAGGTGGGTGTAGATGGGTGTAGTGTAGGTGGCTGGAGGTGGGTGTAGGTGGGTGTAGTGTAGGTGGGTGTAGTGTAGGTGGCTGGAGGTGGGTGTACTGTAGTGTAGGTGGGTGTAGTGGAGGTGGGTGTAGTGGAGGTGGGTGTAGGTGGGTGTAGTGTAGGTGGGTGTAGGTGTAGGTGGGTGTAGTGTATGCTGTTAGCATGCTAGTTGTTATTAGCAATGCCAGCAAAGTTGGTTCAAGTTATAAACTCATGGTGGTGAATATTTAGGATGCTCAGAATGCATAAGGTAAGTGAGGAATAAGTTTGGACCACTGCAAACTGTTTTTCATGTTTTTGTAAGACAGTAAAAATCACGTACAGAGGCTTTTAAGAGTTTTCAGTAGAAATGATAATGAATGCAGATAGAACACAAAAGTATATTGTTTCAGACTATACTGTATAATGTACTTAAGCAAAACTAATTTCACTGAACTGAAGAATAAAATTACACAGGACATTGTACAGTTTAATTATTTTTCGCAATAAACATTTCTTACCGAGCGAGATAGAGCAGGGTCACAACACACGCTTTATGAGTACGTTTCCCAGAGTGCTCGGGGGCTATCCAATCAGACGGCAGCCATTGATGAATAGTCATGAGTCACCTTATTGCCATCGCCATGGTTACGCGGATCGGATGTGGTTAGGGCTGCGTGAATGTGGCGAGGGAGCAGAGGCGGCGGGTCCGTGCGCCCTGTACATGCTGATCACCAATTACCCGAGCGACGGGGGAGAGGGGAGGACTCGTGTTTGGGGTCTGGTACTTTTAAGAGACATGGGGAGAGAGAAAAATACTGCAGTTTTATGTAGGCGTGTAGTACTTTTGAATTCATGAAATAGACAGGAGATAGTTACAGGAAAGATATGCAAAATAAAAAGATAATATTGACTTACAGGTATTTTTTTTATTACAAAATGGGGAAGAGGGAAGGACTTATTAGTCTGGTACTTTAAAGAGATATGGAGAGAGAGAAAAGTACTGCAGCTTTATGTACACTTGTTTGTTTGTTTTTTTTTAATTTATTTGAATTAGGACAGTACATATTAATCAATGCGTCTACAAAAAAGTTTCCACATAAATATGCCGGAGTTAGCACTGGAGCTAAATTTCATCCGTTGTCCTAAGGCAGGTGCAAACATGAAACATTCAATATGACACAGACATTTAGACATTACACCAGTCAGACATAAACACACAACATGAGAACACAATAACATGATATTACACTATTTACAATAAAAGTGCCTCAGTCTAGAGTATAAAGAGCCCAAGACAAATGGATCGTCATCTATGAGTACAGGACTGCTGCGTTTTCAACCAGTTCTTAAGGATTTGTTTGAAGGTTGAGTAGTGTCCACAGTTTCTAATGTGCTCTGGTAGTGTGTTCCATAATTTTGAGCCTCTGATAGACGCCACAGTTTGGCAAAATTTAGTTCTGCGCCTTTGTATATTGCAGTCTCCTCTTGTTAATGCTCTGGTGTTTATCCCAGTATTATTTTTTTATTAATAAAATCCTTTAAAGGTGGAGGAGCAAGCCCATTTAGAACTTTAAAAATGAGACAAGCATCCAGGAACATCTGATAACTTTCAAAATCTAAGATATTGTACTTCCTCAAAATGTTACAATAATGATAGTTTAAAGGCTTTTTATCTAAGGCTCATTGAGTGCATATAAATCTTTGCTGCCTCTACTGTTAAATGAGGTCTTATATGCTTAAAATTTGACAAGTTAAATTTGATGATATTGGAGATTTTCTTTACATGGTCCTTAAAAGTTAAATTTGAGTCAAAGACGACTCCAAGATACTTAAATTTCTCTACCACCTCCCTCCAAACACTCTCCATTGACCAGAATATATATAGAATGCATATACAATGATAGATATAGAGGCCAGAAGAGGCTCTAAAGCTACACTATGTAACTTTTCTGGTGGAGAGTCTGCCACCTGCTTGATTGCAGTGCTTGAAATGTTCCATGGTATTGCATTTATTCATTTGCAGGTATTTTTTTTATTACAAAATAAGCGACATAAGGGGAGAAGGGAGGACTTATGTTTGGGGTCTGGTACTTTAAAGAGATATGTGGAGATAAAAAAATACTGCAGTTTTATGTACGCGTGTAGTACTTTTCAAAACTCAAATATGCTTTACATGAAGTAGACATAAGATAGTCATAGGAAAGGAAATAAAAAGACATGCTATTGATTACTGAATGTTGTGCAAAAAAATAGAACAGATATATGGGCTAGAAGAATACAGATTCTCTAAAGCTGCACTATGTAACTTTTCTGGTGGAGAGTCTGCCACCTGTGTTATTGCAATGCCTGAAATGTTCCACGGCATGGCATTAAACATCTTTCATTTATTCACTTACAGGTACTTTTATTACAAAAATAAATACATTGTAAATAGTTGTTTTTACTGTGAGCATGCAGGTTCACCTCTCCACGGATCTGACTTGTAACTTGGCCTTGGTCTTCATGGAGATATTTGTTTAAGACTGTGGAACATTACAGGGAAAGCAATAATATCTCCATGGAGACAAAGAGGTGACGGACACTTTTGAGAGAAGTTATACGCTATCAACATGGTACAACATAAAAATACAGTAGAATTAAAAACACTTTTTGCACAAATCTTAAAATATAAAAATTTATTTGTAATAAATACTTGAATATATTTGGCATTTAATTCACATCTCTATAGTTTTCTAATCAATTACCAACAGCAGATAATAGAATGGTTTTGACAGTATCGATTAATACTTGAAGAAAACATGGATGTGTACAGATTGTGTTCTCAGTAGTTATTATATTTTTGACTTGTGTATTAACAAAACAAAACAGAAAATTTAACAGTCAAAGTCTCAGCCCACCTCAGCTACATTTTCACTTCACTCTGAAAAAAGAACTGCTGATTAATTTCACCTTCTTGAGCTCTGTTGGGACAAAAGTGTTTAGCAGCCTGTTCTATCCAATTTACAGAGAACAACATGCCCCCTGCAGCAGGTACAAATCATCTGAGAACACCAGAGGAAACAGCGTTACTTTTTACACTCAAAATCACAAATCAAATCGTTCCCGCTGGAGTGTCGCGTCACGAAGTGGTGACGGTTCAACCTCCAAAGTCTGAGGTAGCAGCAGTACTAGTAGTAGTAGTAGTAGCTGTAGTAGTTGTAGTAGTAGTAGTTGTAGTTGTAATAATAATCGTAGTAGTAATAGTAGCTGTAGTAGTTGTAGAAGTAGTAGTAGTTGTAGTAGTAGTAGTATTTGTTATCATGATAGTCGCTTGATATTGACTTTGCAGCTGATGTCATCAACAACCCCTGGGTGGGCGATGCTAACTAGAAGCACTGCTCTGTCTGAGGCTCTGCTACTCGACTCTAATCTGAGTTTTGTTTTAACACAATTTGACTCAGCTGAAATATGTGAGCTGATTTTGTGCTGTTTATACAAGTCCCACTGAAATCACAGTATTTTTCAGTTAGTTATTCCCACTTTTTGTTGAAAATCAAACACCCGTTATATAAAATGAAAATACTGATCAAGATCCATGCTCCCTGCTGGTGAAATGTTAATGATACACCGAGGATAAATTGATAAAGATAAAAAGTTATAGTGTTTTGAATCTACAACTCAATGGTACTGGCATCAGAATCAGATTTATATGTCCTGGTCATAATATTTCTTGATATCGGATTGAAATAAAATGTATACCCATAACTTCTTATCAATGCTGAGTATGAACAAACCAGGATTCAAATTGTCTATTGACTTTGTCTGCAAATTCAGACTAATATATCTCTCTGTATTTTTTAAACAGACTAAGATCAGTCTGCTCCCCACGACCTTCGTTGAGTCTCAAGTCCGGCCAAATGTGATTGTGTAATTTTCTTCAGTGCCATGTGTGAAATGAAGGCGCTCATTGGTCACCTATCATTTACAAACAAAATGACATTTCTCTCACCTCAGATGAACAGAGTTTAACGCTTCGCTCATTGCTTCTGTACAGATATGCAATGTTTTCAGCCCCCTGTGATTTTTTTTCCTTAATTTTTTGCGATACAACAGACCATGCTCTGATTGGCTAACCCACCTGTCAATCAAGTTATGAAGTTAGAAGATAGAAGAGTTTCTGTACTGTTTTGTTCTAGTGATGTAGACAACCTGAAATTGAAATCCTGAGTGACCATTCTCCTGGGTCAAATGGTCTATTTTTCACTTTATTGAGTACAATCAAAACCTATGCCTTACTTGACCTTACTGTAATAGGTAGATCAAAATGCAGACTGACTATCTAAAATGGGGGTTACGAAACAGGAGCCAGCTCTTATCTGTGAGGTGGAGGTGGGGTTACAGTTGACGGGAGGATAAGAGGAAGTATGAAGAACATCAGAGTGATTAGACTGTGAATATTTAATCAGACTGTGGAAGAGTTAGCCTTGACTGTTTTTCATCATCACTAACACTCAGCCACTGGAGACTGCAGGCCACTCCAGGGAACACCACTGATTCATTACAGTGTCGTCCTGGAAATACCTCTTAAATCCTGGAAATGCCTCTTAAAACCGACACTATCTACAGTACGACTGGGGTCAGTGTAGGATAGTTTCTACTGCCAAAAAGAAAAGCATTAAACTAACCACTGATAATTGACTTTGTGGTTGTTTGAAGCCATACGTTTAAAACAGAATTAGTGACTGGAAACTGGAGGAAGAAAATCTGCTGGATCAACAAATAGTGAATATATATTTTTTCTACCTGGCCAAATCATTATTTCAGGTTATTTATTAAGACATTTGACTTAATTTCATTTAAACAGGTAGCATATAGATTGAGTTTTATAATAATATAACTCTCATATCATGAAGCTCACACTAAAATTCTCAAACTCGAGCATTTCTGGACCTCACTTTTTAATGGTATGCAAGTTGGACATGGACAGACTCCATAAATTAGCCTGTAATGCAAACCACTTTACCGCTGTGCTCTCCACTTAGCAACATACCGCTAAAACATGAGGTAAAAGTAAACTAGCAATATTATTATAAAAATATGAAAGAAATATGTTTGAAAGTATAGGCCAAGGTACAACTCGGAGTGGATTATGAGTAGTTTAGTTATTATAATTCACATATCTGTTTTTATCTACTCAATTAAACCAAAATATACTTAGGCTGTATCATTTTAATACCAAATAATGAAACAGTACTGATACGCACAATGAGAAATCCATATCTTCTCCTGCTCTGAATGAGTTTTAATTTAGACCAGTCTCTTTGAAAAGTGCAAGCCTCTGTGTGCAGCCCTTAAACAAATACTGTTTTATGGTAGATGTATTTATAGTGAGAGGTTGATTGTGGATCTCTATAAAAAGGAATGCAAATTAAAAAACTGTCTTGGAGAAAGCAGGGTGTGAGGTTGTTAGTGCATTCAGTTAAATCCAATCTTAGACGATGCTTTCCTATTTTGGAGTAAAATGACTGATTGCAATTTCCTCTCAGAATGAAACCTTATTAGAATCTGTATTTATTTGTATGAGGCAGGGATGTTTAGAGTTTAACACACAAACCCTGCATATTCAGGCAGAGTTCTTCTCTCAAAAAGACAACACTCTGTTCTGCCTTGTGATGTTATGTGGTCATACAGAAAGTGCTTCACTGTGTTTTTAAACTCCATACACCTTCACTAGAATCGTTTGGATGATTTCAGACTGGGAAATTCCAATCTCGACAACAATATACACCATTTTTCTCCTACACTTGAGTGAAAGCCATAATCATATTTGGGTTTTCAATACAAGTTTAAAGGACAATTCAGAAAATATTTGCTGAGTGCTCACCAGATTACAAATGTGATGATTCACAATTTAAACAACAGACAAAAAGAGATCTGCTATTACTCTGATTAGTTTGCAGAAGTCTTAATTTATTAAAATGATAATCTATAGGCAATGTTTTTCTGTTCCATTAAAGCCATTTTAATAAAAAGCAGTGGGCCCAACACTGAACCTTGTGGTACACCATCTTTTTTAGAGTTCAGACTTTGAACCATTAACAGTGACTGACTGAAAAACTTACATACACTTTAACTAAAACAAACATAAATCATAAAACATACATCTTCTTGTAAAAATAGTAGAATTTGAGCCGATAAGAAACAAAGAAGGATAGCAGGATAGGCCAGCAAAGAGGCGCTCTGTTTGGTTTTTGATCAAGGAACATTATAACAAGCTTGAGGCCTTAACCGGTGACGTTTGCACTCCTACACCCAATACTTATGTGACGACTCTCAGCAGACTTTATCTTCATATTGTATCAAGTAACAAGCAGCACCTCCACCTATCAAGCAAAGCTATAAATCTATCCACTTATGAACTCCTTCGTCTGTGTCTGATAACCATTGCCACCAGAGAGGCCTGACATTTGTACCACTCCACTCCCCTCACCCTCCCTCACCCCGACCCAATGATGGAGCTTCATTTCACATCCACTTGACGGTGTTTAAATTGTGATTAATCTTGCATAAAGTCTTTGGCTGGGACGTGGGGCTGCCAGGTTAACATGGAGGATTCACGCTCTAGAGAACATGACAAGCAGTTAGCGCTTAGCATTTATTCCCCCCTGCTCATGAGACAATAGAGGAAGAGCCTATCCTCAGATTATCTCCATTGTGTGTAGACAAAAAAAATGAACTCTCAAGTGGATACGTGCACATTGAAAGTATTTATGATAACGCCACACTTTAACTTCTCTGAGACTAAGACTAACAATGCATTTGATTTGTATAGTACTTTTTTCTTGTAGGGCTGTACACCTTTAGTTATTCAGTCAATTATTTAGTCACTGATATTTTAGACCAAAATTTGTATTAGTGGACTAATTATTTGTATTTAGATTATAAGGAATTATATGGGACTTAATGAGTGAGTCAACTATTTAGTTATTATAATTATTATTTTTTATTTCTTTGGTATTTAAAGATGCACGATGTCATTTTTCTGTTGGTAAATGGTCACATTTTTATATACTGACACTGTGGGTGAGGTGGGTTGCCCAAGGACACAACGACAGCATTCATCTGTGGGAGCAGGAATCACACTGCCAACCTGTGGGTCAGTGATGTTTATGTTGAGAGCGGGATTTGAACCACCAACCTTCAGATCAGTGGACAAACGCTCTTACCAACTGAGTTACTGCCGCCCATTTTTCCCTCCATGACGATGTAATTATTTTGCATGGAATGTGTCACAGTGTGGTATTAAACTTAACTATCTCCATGGAAACAAGCAGGAGATGCCACCAGACCAGAAGATACCGGTCAGATCTGTGCAAAGGCTGGTCCACTGACTGCAATGACTGGTAGATGGATAAGTTTAATGCCACATTGTGAAACATTTCAGACAAAGTAATACCATCTTCATGAAGACAAGCATGTGGCGGATCCACCTGAAAAGTTACACAATACACCTTTAAATGTAAAAAGGCTGACATTTTACAGTTCGCAAGTGTAATCTTAATCTTGAAATAGTTTCTTAGTACTTTTTTCTGCATAAATAGTTGTTTTGCTTGAACTCCAGTGCAGTTTTGTGAGTGTAGTTTGGGTCAGATACATAGAGATGCGTAATAGTAGTTTTAGTCAACCAATATTGTTTTAGCCGACTACAGCTCTATTTTCTTGCAAAGAAATCAAGTCTTTTTTTGTCTGTACTGGGTTTCAGGGTGTAATAATATAATGGCTTCTTGCTGTTCCAGTCTCTCTGTTTGTTGCTGATAAAATCTGAAAATTACTCAATGTCATTGCAGTTCTGTCTCTGGACTTAAATTTCTCAAGTTTGTCCCTCACTTTCAACATCGCGTCCCTCTTTTTCCACAGTTTGATGTAGTCACATAAATCGACTCCTCTGACCACCGACACATTCTTATACTAGATAAGGTGAAGTATTGCCTAATGACACAATGGCAGTAATATGTGCCCAGTGGGAATCAATCCTCTGACATTGGGGTTAATGGACTAGTGCTTTTTCTACTGAACCACCGCTGTCCCAAAAGACTCTTCCCATGAGGTCTGTACGCTGTGTGGTTCATCTGAGGACGCCATGAATAGTGAGAAAGTAGAAAGCCATGTCCTGAGCTCACATCTGTTTGTACAGTCAGAGTGGAGAGTGGAGATGTGTCAGTACTGCGCATGGTTTAGACATGAAGAGCAGGGTCCCGTGTACAAAATCAACTACAGACTTGGGGAAAAAATCTGTCTAGATACATCATTGTCATTATATTATCTTCCTTATCTTTCATTCACACATTTCAGTAATCCTGAATCATTAGTCTGTCTACATCTCCAAAGCTCATTTCCACCTTGTGAAGTAGTAGTTTTGAAGTTATCAGCTACCTTTTATCGTTTGTTCATTTGAGGCAATTCCAGGGCCGAAATCATCCAAATGATTCTAGTGGAGGTGCGTGAAGTTTAAAAACACAGTGGAGCACTTCCTGCATAACCACATGGCATCACAAGGAGCAGAGTGCTTTCTGTGTTAAACATGTGTGAATAAAACAAAACACAGCTGCAGGTATGTTTTTGATGAGGAAATATCATAGCATAAATCAGAAAATAACTTAATACTGACCCTTTAAAATAAAAAAAAAAAAATACATTATTGAGTACTGCTAGGTGTTAGCAGTACTTATTCTATCCATCCAAAGCATTTTAGTGATCTTTAAATCACTGTACCTGATTTGTACTCTTCATTTTAAATTGTTTGCAGTGGTCCATTATTAACTTCCCTGGCATTCCTAGTATTCCTAATTATTTTCCTCAATGAGTTCATTAGCACTTTTCCCAACTTTCAGAGGCCAGAAAAGAGTTTGCTGTCAAGGTAATGCTAACAACTAGCATGCAAACAGTGCACCAGCCTTACTTCCTGGTTCTCTGATGATAAAAATGCTGTAGAATTAGATACAAACAGCAAACAGCCATCCATAAGAGGTGATTTTATCTGTACTGGAGCAATTTTACTTTATTACACGAAGACAATGGGTACAATAGCGTAATTAGACGTCCAAAAATGTGATTAAAATTACTGCTTCAAACTGATATTCAACATAGTTATTAGTTGCCTCCATAGACTTTATATATAAATGGACATAGCTAACCCGCTGGCCGCTGTGTTCCAGATAGGAAGTGAGCATGGGGGTGCTTCCAGCTCCATTGACTCTGGCTCCAGTTTACTGCACATTAAAAAACTGTGCCCCTCTCCTGCATCTGACTGGAGCTGAACGCTATGGGTGACGACGCTCTCCTCCAGTCCACTTCTTTATACAGTCCCTGGTCGCCTCGTATTTGTCGATCACACGAGGCAAAAGACGGTATTTTTGTGGGAGAGTTGCAGTGAGGACAACGTATAGATCAGAGCTAACATGACAGCGCAATCAGGAGTATTGGACAATGGTGCTGAGTGGATTTTGCAAAGCATCATGGGAGCAATTATCGGTCCCTCTCCAGTGCCGTGTGAGTCAGACTTAACCTCTCTGATGTGGTCCACAACGCCAGGGGAAAGTACCAATCTATTTCTAACAGATTTGATTTAGTCGAGATTATCAAGACAAGAATGGCTCTGCAGGGGCTCAGGAGACAGGGGGAAACTTGTGTGAGTAGATGTTGTTACAAAGTGAGGCCATGACACTCGGACAAAATGGATTTACTGAAGCATTGTAGTGTTTTGTCACAGTTTTAGATTATTTAAAGGGCCTATACCACATTATTTTCTGATCTACCTGGAGTTGTGTTTTGTTTTATTCGCAATTCATTCCTTTAACACGCAAATTCTGCATCTTCTCTCAAACTGAAAACACTCTATTCCACCTAGTTTTGTCATGTGGTAATACAGGAAGTGCTCTACTGTATTTTTAAACTCCATACATCTTCACTAGAATCATTTGGATGATTTCAGGCCTGGAATTGCTCGACTGAACAAAAGGTAAAAGGCAGCTGTTAACTTAAAACTGGAACAGAGCATTTGGAGCTTTGGAGATGTAGACAGTGTAGTAATTTAAAAAAAAAATAAAAATACTCAAACGTGTGAATGAAACAAAACACACAAAACACTCCAGGTATGATTTGAGGAGGTAAAAAATGTATAAAATATAGAACCTTTAAGGATTTTTGACACTTTGGACACTTTTTTCTTCTTGCTACCCATGGATATAACACTATGGAAAATGCACAGTTTTTGAAATAATTAACCAAACCAAAATGCAATAGTTCCAGTTTTATCCGAATAAGCCCAGTAACAGAGATATTAAAGACACTGTACCTGATTTTTACCATTTTAAAAACATGGTCCAAAGTTATTCCTTACTTAGCTTATTAACTAAGCGCATCCTAATTATTGACCGTGATGAGTTTATAAATGTTTCACAACTTTCAGAGACCAGAGTGAAGTTTTGGTGTCATGGTAAAGCTAATAACTAAGATGCTAATGACACACTTCCTGATTCTTGGAGGAGAAAAAGCTTCATAGATGCAGATAGTACACAAAATACTGATTTAGTTCATTCTGATTCATCTGATTCACTGATTTTACCTCAAGAGCTGCTTATACAATAGATCAGTACTGTGGCATGACCATAAACCAAGTCAAAACATCTGCGTTTTGACAGTTAAAAGGACAATACCATTTATACAAACCTGCTCTCCAGTTTAACATTAGATTAAACAGGCTCTATAGAATGTCATGTTTAGAATGTTTGCATTTGGAGTTAAAAAAGAAAAGTTTAAAGTTTAGAAACCCTTTTTGCATACAAGTTTAACAGTCAATCATCTAAGCAGGAGAGGCTGGAGACTACTGCCAGAGCTGGGCACACTGTGAGATAAAAGCACGATTTTATGATTCCCAAGACCTTTAAAAAGTGCAGAAGACTTTAGAAAAATACTATTTATCAGAAAATCCTCTGACAAAGATAAGAGCTTCTAATCTGTTCTCTGTCCCAATAGGGCGTCAAAGTAAAAATGTTCTACTTTGTGTCATAAATACATTTTGGAAAACTTGCAATATTTTTTCAGATTTGCACTTGACAAATATTGGTAGATTTTTAAGCCAGATGCCCCTTCAGTTGTCAACCAGCAACTACTAAGAATAACTTAAGGTTAAAAGTGCGTTATGAAACTGTTATGGAACTTTTCTGATGGAAGGTTCGCCTGGAATGTTCCAAAGTGAGTTTGCCTGGAATGTTCCAAAGTGTGACATTATCATGATCACTAGACCAAGTTACTGGTCAGATCTGTAGAGAGGCGAGCATTCTCAACTTTAAGCAATAAAAGCACTTTGAACATATCGATTTAAGATAAATGTAGAACATTTCAAGCAAAGCAATAACATCTCCATGGAGACAAGCAAGTGGCAGACCCTCTACCAAAAAAGTTACATAGTGCACCTTTAAAGGAAATGAGAAACAAGGAGCTAAGAGTGTAATATATCTTTCCTAGTGTCTTGATACTTTGCAGTGACATCATGCTGGGGGTGTTCTACATATATCTCTATTGTTGTCTCTAATGTTATTACAGTGGTGACACAATAGACACAGCACACACTGACAAATATATTTTAATATAGTCAAACAAAATGTATTTAAACGGCACATTTTCAGGAGCGTGTGAACAGTACAAGCGTTCATGGTGCTGTTTAGGAGTCTGATTTTCAACAAAAAGGTGCGAGTGACTAACTGAAAAACAATTATTTGAGAGGGACTTGTTTAACAGCACAAATCAGCTCACATGTTGCAGTTCTATAGCCAAGTCAGCTCTTTCTGGTGAGAATGTGCTAAAATAAAGCTCATGTTAAAGTCTAACAGAGCTTCAGACAGATTGATGCCTACAGTTAGCATCACACCCCCAGGAAATATTGATATCATTAGCTGCAAAGTATATATAACGATATAACGTACCTTTATTTTATCTCTTATTTTGCTTCCATTGCTAGCACCAGTGTTTTCTCTAAGGAACATGCTTTGGTCCTGTCGCACCTTCTGACCCTGCCTCGAGCGACCAGCAGGGGGTCTTGGACATAATCGACTCATTTTTCTTGCCTCTATTTGGACTTTTTCTGTATCAGTCCTTCCAATTCTTAGCTCCCACCAGCGCTTATATTATTTAGAGGACATTTATTTTCATCACACACAGCGGGATGCCATTTTTCTTTCCAGGTTGGTGCAGAACATTGATTGCAGGAACTATATGAGCAGGAATATGACTAGAGACACAAATGGGGGAGAATCATTTCAGCATGTATGGCACAGCTAAGAATAGAATGAACATTTGCATAAAACTGTAGCTGTAGGATCTCCTCGGCACAGTACAGGGGTGTTTGATTTCCTGTACTTCTTTTCCTGGTAATGGTAGCTAGAACATGCTATTACCAACGCTGCACACACTCCGAGATGAAGGCGAGATTTCCTGATGATGGATAGAGTCCTGACCTCTGGAAAATATATGACGCTTTTGAGGCCATTCATCTTACAAAGGCTCACTCAAAGATGCAGTTTTCTGGTCAACAAGTGGTTTACAAGTCCAGGAAAATGCACAGAGGATAATGGACTTTTTAATCATCGTGACAGACTTATATGCATTTTAAAGCAGGCCAATTATGCAAAATCAACTTTCAGAGCTTTCAGAGCTTTTAATCATGTTGTAGTTATTTCCCTTCACCATTTACTCACCCGTAGTTGTGATTTTTGAATGTTTGAGCAATCGTTAATCACATCATATTCCAGATCAACCCCTGTTTTCGCATAGCATTTGGTGGTGTTGGTAGCCGTTTTGGTACAAATGAAAGACAAAATCCACTGTACTCACTATCTTGATGTACAGCTATCCATCTTTGTTGTTTTGGGGAAGGCAGCACACTTTTTTAGATGCATATTGCGATTTATGCATTTTATTCTGACATAATGATCCATAGATTATAACTATATAACAGACACAAGCCCAATAGACAATAAACTTAAATAATCAATAAACTTTACAGCTACTGTTTTGTTGTTATTATTATTTATTAATAACAGTAATGCATTAGATTCTATATAATGCCTTTCTAGACTCGTAACTATGCACCTAATCCAGCTAAACCAAGTCTAAATATGAACAAAACCAAAACCAAACAGCAGTCAGTTTTAGTTCACTCATTAACACTAACCAAAATAACATCTCCATGGAGACAGTCAAATCAAGAACCCTCCAAAAAAGCGAAAAGTTACACAGTGCACCTTTAAATTGTAATGGGTGCATGGCAATAAATCCTGCTTGTCTACTTTTAATCATTTTGTACCAGTAACTAAGCACCTAATCCAGCTAAACCAATTCTAAATATGAACTAAACCAAATGAAGAACCCTCCAACACAAAAGTTACACAGTGCACCTTTAAATTATAATGGGTACATGGTAATAAGGCCTGCTTGTCTACTTTTAATCATTTTGCACCCGTGACTAAGCACCTAATCCAGCTAAACCAAGTCTAAATATGAAATAAACCAGAATCAAACAGGGTTAAGTCATGACTAAGCCCTGGCCTTTATCTCAGTGGATGTATGTGGAGCTGTTGAACGTGGCCCATAGGAGATCGTGTATTCTGTATCATATTTCCCTGATTCAACAGAACTGTAGCCATGTGATTTCTCAAAGAGTGTATAAAGCCCAGGTCATTGTGCTATTATTGCCATACACATTAAGCCAGCCCCCGCGTCTCTCCCCTTCCCTCCCTCCTGCTCCGATGCTAACTCGTGTGAAATCAGCTATGAGCTTTGTGTACAAGAGGAGATGAACTGAATTAATTTTTATGGCCCAGAGGAGCAGAGTTTTACAGCCATGGCAGACTGTGCAGTAAAAACACAACGTAAGCACAAGGTATCCTGGCTATAAATGCCTTTAACGCTATAACTAACTGACAGCATGGAGCAACAGAACACACACAATTACCCAAACATAACATAAATAGTGTGTGCTTAATAATGTGTTCAATACATGTTCATAAAAAGTAATAGGTTAAGATTACAGGTCCTATATTATGCAAAATTGACTTTTGTGAGCTAAATTTCAGAGAACAATTTAACAAAAGAGACAATAAAGTGTAACTTAAAGGCTTCATATTACGCTATTTTCTTATTTATGTTAGAATGTTGTTACCTCCTCAAAAATATACCCATACCTATACAGGAAAGAAATGTAAAATTAAAGGAAGATTTCAGCCATTACAGCCCAACAGAGATATTAAAACGTAATATTCCTTATAGTGTTTATGTGTTTGAATAGTATAGTTAAACATATTTAATGCTGAACCAATATACAGTATATCATGTTAACTTAAGGTATATAACCTGCAGTGGTGGAAAGTAGCAAAGTACAAAAGAAAAATTAATACTTAAGTACAAATTTTAGGTACCTGTACTTTACACTTTTTACTTTTACTTCACTACATTTGAGAGAATGTGTCTGTACTTTCTGCTCCACTACATTTTAGATCTGGACTGACAAATAAAAAGTACTTTTCTGCTGAAATGGCAGAGACAAGCACATTTAATCTGAGTTATATTTCCAACGTTGAGCAAACCAAATACAGAAAAGCAGCTAGAGAAATTAAGACTTAAAATGTGCTAAATTATTTTTCAAAATAAGAGTCGTGTTCACATATATTGGGCAATTCCAGGGCTGAAATTATCCAAATGATTCTGCTGAAGGTGTACACTTCCTGTATTTCTGCGTGACATCACAAAGTGGAACAGTGTTTTCAGTTTGAGAGAAGAACTCAGCCTAAATATGCAGGTTTGTGTGTTAAACATGTGTGAATGAAACAAAGTACCGCTCTAGGTATTTTTATGATGAGGAAACAACATTATAACACAGATCAGAAAATAATGTAGTACGGGCCCTTTAAGGTACACTTTATTGTCTTCGTTGTTAAATTTGTCCTCTGCATTTGACCCGTCCAGCTGATGTTGAGCCATGATAGAAAAACAGCTGTCTGGGATATTCACAGGCAGTTGTTTTGACAGTGGACATTTTTCACTGAAGGACTCCAGCTGAGAGGTGATGAGGAGTGATACGTCTTTACTCAAGCGCAAAATCTCATGAAGGCAGTTATATTGGTTAATTGACTCTTGTTTTTTTTACCCATGATTTGTGAATTAGTTGTGATGGGAGAAACCACATTTTTTTGTATTTATCTGAGCTGATACCTAGTGACTATCATGATATAGATACCAATACCAATAAGGGTTTTGTATAAATCCACTGAAACTCCTCAACCATTATTTCTTGAAGCAGAACCAATATCTGTGCTCCGCCTCTGTTTGAACTGGTCCAAAAATTCAACAGATGCAAATAAACTGAAAAATAAATCATGAATTTCAAAAATGTAAGGGCTTGTACCTGACTTTTTTTCCAAGTATTTGAGTAAAAATTGTCTTGCCTAAATTGTATAAGCAGCCCTTCAGGTCCAAAATAAGCCAACTGTGTACTGTCTCCATCTAATTATTAACCGTTTTGTTGTCAGAGAATCAGAAGTGTGTGGTTAGCATGGTAGTTGTTGCCAGCAAAACTCCTCTCTGGTCTGGAAAGTTGTGAAATGCGATTGCAAACTCATCACGGTGAATAATTGAGATGCCCTTAACTCATTACACAAGTGAGTAATGAATTGTGGACCTCTACAAACTGTTAAATGAGTTTGGTTTTATAGATTTTTAATTTTGTCACATTTTTTAAAGTGAAAAACTATTCTAGACTGAACATTTCATCTCCAACCCAGGCAGCATTTCTCTCCGTCTCTGCCGCATTAAGCAAAAAAAATTACGAGCCCCGGTTTTTAATACTTGCCTTTCGTTCTGATTAACTGAAGCAACTACAAACCCTGCTTGTAAATATCACCAGCTTCACACACACAAGTTTAAGATGCATCGTAAAGTTGCTAGCGACCTTGGTATTGTCACACAAGTCAATCACTCCTCACTGACGATGGCGTTCAACAGGTAATAAAAGGAAAATATCTATAAATTGAAGCTCTTTTCTTTACAGCTAGCGTCCTCCATCTTCGCAGACGCTTCTCTGCCAAATTGTCTTGTGTAGCCAAGTGATTTACGATATCCCACTCTCCCAATCTCTCCTCTCCATCTGCTCCATCTTATTCCCTCCTTTGTCTGAGTTAACTTGCCTCCCCAGCCTCCACGCTCCTGGGCCCTTTACCCACAATGCATTTAGGATTCATTCACAGATACAATCAATTGCCAACTTTAAAGCTCGGAGATGACTGATGGTGCTTTAAATGGAGGGTTACTCCGAATGGTGACCTCTGGCTTTCACTGATATTGGCCATGCTGTTTTAAACCCGATGTACAGTGAGGCAGTTCAGAAAAGCTTTCAGACAGATGCAGATGGTTTGTTAGTATGGAACAAAGCAACAATAGAGAAGATCGGTGAGTAAAGTGGAGTTATTTGTAGATGTCAGTAATGCAATAAAATAAACCTGATGGATGTACCAACGAAATTATCTATCCTCAGGTCTAGACGTTGGTGCTGGTGAAGAGAAGTGATCATAGACTGTGTAAAAAAGAGGACTAAGGGAGTGTGATGTCACCCATAACGTTCAGCTCCCGTAAAATGAAGCTCACTGAGGCTAGCAGCTGGGGCGAATTTGGAGCCGAGTTCCAAATTAGGAATTGATTTACGGACGAAGTAGCTTAATAAAAAGACGGGGATCTTGTAGAGTGGGTTAATACGAAGATTTTAGGACCAAAATGAGGAGCCTTTGTATTTTTTCAAAACAAAATTAGAGCTGCTAGGAGGTTAACAGTGTTCATATATACACCGTCTATGTGGAGTTAATATGATTAACTTAGATTCAGGAGCTGGACCACGCCTCATCCTCCTCGCCACCTAACCACAGCTCATCTCAACCACGCCTTCAATTACCCAGAAGCCCTATTTATACAGCCTATCCCGACAACACCGTCTGTGTCCACTCTCTCGACCTCCTCTCTCCCGCCCCGTGTCTCTCGTCCATCCTTCAGCCTGAAGACATCATCTTTAAGGAGGGGGGGGGTTCTGAATCAGCTGCGTGACCATTTTGGATTGGAGACGGAGCCCCCCACCCTGAGTCTCCCCCCAGCCATCACATCTACCCACCGTCAATAAATATCTTTATCGTATTTCATTGTCGTGGCATGGTCCTTGCTAGTGAAAAGGGAGATGATGAGACTGAGGAGGCTGGTGGTGTCTTTCTTAAGTAGAGAGGAGTTGTTGAAGAGTTCCAACACAATAACATTTTTGTTAAAGTTTACAAAAAATTTACAATTACTTATTTATTATGCAACAATTGCTTATGTTGAAGGTGCACTGTGTAACTTTTCTGGTGGTGGGTAACACAAAGATGTGACTGTTTTGCCTGGAATGTTCTATATAATGGCATTTGGTTCATTACAGATCTTTTAAATGCTCAAACATGCCTTAAAAACATGCATTCTTCTATAAATTGGACTTGACCTTTATGCCATACTGTGGAACATTATAAGATAAGCACTAACATCTCCATAGAGACAAGCACACCCTTCAACAGCAATGTTTCATAGTGCACCTTTAACTACAGGTGAACTTAGGTCTTGTAAAGCTTTCCAAACATTCAACTCCCTGCCTCTCTCCCATTTCATTTTGATTTAATTTAACCTTTCCATATTTCCAGCTGCTTGTTTGTGGTACTTTGCACACGCAGAAAAGGACTCGCTCGGGCTGCTGAGGAAAATCGAATTAATCTTGAGAAACTATAAAGCAGCATAAACACATGTTTGCGCAATTCTCCATCTGCTTTATAGAGCAGTTTAGCGTAATGTGGATGGTGCCAAATGGTGGCCAACGAGTTTATATATACACAATTTTGCGCTTCCTTTCCAAAAAGCTTTCAACTGTTTAATCGAGAAGAGATCCTGAAAGGTCTATTGCTACTTCCACAGATGTTACCCAGGGGTCTACAGTAGTTGGTGAAAGGATGTTTTTATAAATCAGTCTTGTAGTTGAATTGTTTTTTTTAAAAATGTATGCTAAAAGTCATAGTCAGCCCTCTGTGTGAGTCTATATTTGTGTTGAACTCAAACAGACCTAATTGAGCTGTGCAGTCACCAGTTACTCCAGAGTCTGATGAGGACCCCAATGATGGACGTGTCTCTCTCCTCTGGTACATTCTTAAAGAGCGGCTAAACGTCTGGGCTAGGATTAACTCCGCTGAGCTGACCGTGAGTGGCTGTGCTTGTCACGGAATAACCTGCATCTGACTCACTGGCGGCCGTTTGTCCAACACGGAAATTCAAATGTAGTGGCCATAGTTGATCCTAAAAAGGCCGGTACAGACACGACTTTTAACCCAAAAGTCCGATTTTTAACAAATACAGGTATACACTACTATTTTAGACCCATTTACACAGTTAATCAGTAAAGAAAAGTGGTTTTGGTGTTTAGTGGCTCTTTAAAATATGTCTGTTGTACATTCATATACACACACCCATTTACTCTCATTAGCATTAGCATATCTGTTGTCCCTTATGACTGACTTATTTGAAGCTTAGCATGTTAAGTGGAGCATCCTGATCAGTAAACTTTTAACCAAGCATCTGTTCACCTGGGTCTGCTGTCATTCCTAACAATTATTTACTTGTTTAACATCACAACCATCTCCTGAAATCAGTTGAGATGGTGCAGTTGGGACAAAGTTAAGCCCTCTTTTACCAACATTATTCCTTACTGAGTGATGTACAAAATGATTTCTTATTATTTTCAGGTAATTCACAAACTGATACTAACATTCTAACTAAATTCTTATTCTCTGGTTCTGTGTCAAGTTAAAACCAATAATTCATTATCAGTCCGTGGTTTGTAGTGAACCTGTTGCCCTGTGATTTTTCCCATTGCAGTTGGATTATAATTAGGGTTTTTGGAGGTTCAGAACATACAAAAGACACTGTGAACACAAACTTTGAGGCAATGGCTGCTAGGGTTGACAAAAGTATCCAAAAGCAGATACTAATTGATTCTGAAACTAGTATTAAAATTGGATAATCATTTGAGGAAGTTTTGACACCAAAAAAATTCACAGGATTCACAGGACAGAAATGAACCTTTCCTGAAGCTTTAGAACGATCGTGAGCTGAATCAGAACAAGTATAAGAGCACATAGACTAGTAAACGACAGATTTTGCAGATTGAAAGAAGCTTGAAGTCTCACTAATTTGACAGAATTTTAATTGTTTCATTTCTATCACCTGCATGTGCTAAAAAAACAAAGAAACAAACAAAAGAAAAAAAAAAACCTCTGCAAATTTTGTACCTTATGACAGCTTAAGGTTTTATCTCTTTAAATGTCAGCAAAAATGTTAACGAAAAATATATATAGAGGGAGACAAAATGAGCCTTGCCGTTAGCTGACAGAATAGTCCAATTAGCAGACTCCATAAATCCTGCATACACCAAAAGCTGACATCTTGTAAATATATTTTTGTAACTACATCAGCTGTTTAGTTTGAAACTGCTGTTAAGAATATTTGTCTTATTTTCCTCCCTAACAACTCCTATAAGTGTTGACGTTTTTGGCAGACATCACAATAAAGAAAAGTAAAATTAAAGGAAGATTTCAGCCATTACAGCCCAACAGAGATATTAAAACGTAATATTCCTTATAGTGTTTATTTGAATAGTTTTGTTAAAAATATTTAATGTTGAATCCATATATATCATGTTAACTTAACTTTGAGGGCACGTATCTGTACTTTCTGCTCCACTACATTTTAGATCTGGACTGACAAGTAAAAAGTACTTTTCTTTATGGTTTGAGACCTGCTGAAATGGCGGAGACAAGCACATTTAATCTGAGTTATTTTTCCAACTTTGAGCAAACCAAATACAGAAAAGCAGCTAGAGAAATTAAGACTTAAAATGTGTTCAATTATTTTTCAAAATCGCTGCATTTCATCCTTTAATTGTTTTAAAAAATCTCTGCAAAATACTTTTACTTTTTAGCCTTAAAGGACATTTTTAAACAGGTACTTTAATACTTTTTAAGTGGATTTTTTTTTTTCATTTTTCACTTTTACTTGAGTAACATCCACCACTGATAGCGTGTATATAATGTATGAAATGTACATAGCCTATAATTAAGAGGCTTGCTGTCTGCATCAAATTATAAAGAGGGTTTTTTGTTCGTGAAATGGGAAGTAATGGTGCACGGTTAGCATGCTAGTTGCTGTTTGCATTACTGTGACGGCAAAACAACACCTTTAACTAACCTAAGTGACTGTATGGATGGATTATGTATTTCCTGGACTCTCTCTAGTGTTATTTCCTGGTGTCACCCTGGTGTGTTATGTGTTGTTGCAGAGTGCGTAGCTGGCGTTGTAGTAGTTTTGTTTTGACAGCTGCGTGTTTGATCTGAGGACTGGTTTATGTTTTTGGCGTCAGGATCAGAGCTTTTGTGAAAGGAGCTGGGTTCACTGTTCAGATGAAAAGTACAAGAGGGATTTCAACGTATTTGTCTTGGCAGCAGCTGTACGTACAACTCCACTGTGTTTAGATGTTATCCTGATATCTGCACTTGCTACTGTCAAGATGTGATTTTTAAGATTACAATTTTTATCATCCTTTAAAGTCCCATATTACACAAAATTGACTCTTGTGAGCTTTAAGCCATGTTCAAATGTTGTTACCTCTTCAAAAACATACCTGGAGTGTTTTGTTTCATTCACACGTTTCAGTAATCTTGCATTAGAATTCTGTCTGCATTTCCAAAGCTCAAGATGCTCTGTTTCACCTTGTGATGTCATGTAGTGGTAGTTTTTAAGTTAACAGCTACCTTTCAACTCTAGTTCAGTAGGGACTGGAAATTTCAGGGCTGAAATGATCCAAATGATTATAGTGAAGATGTATGGAGTTTAAAAACACAGTGGAGCACGTCCTGTGACATCATGACATCACAAGGTGGATGTGTTTTCTGTTTGAGAGAAGAACTCAGCCTAAATATGCAGGATTTGAGTGTTAAACATGCGTGAATGAGACAAAACACAACTCCAGGTATGTTTGTGATGAGAAAACAACATTATAACATAGATCATAAAACAGTGTAATATATGCCCTTTAAAGCCACAGTATGGAACTTTTTAAAAACAGATTTTCATTATGATTGTTTATTATGCTGAAAAATACACTTCCTTACTCTGAGCAGGCTTGCATCTCCACAGACCTGACTCTTATTTGGCCATGAGGAAGCCTTGTTTCCATAGAAATGTTGTTCCTTTGACTATAATCTTCCACAGTATGGCATAAAACTTACCTCGGTGGAGAAAAATCCTAAATATCTTTATAACTTGCAGGTGATGTGGCCCCTGCAGAAAGTTACATACTGTATCTTTAAATATGTATAGTAGCTCAGAGCAATACGAAGAGACATATTGGATCCTTATACCAATGTTTTTACAAAATGTAGAAGCCATATTAATTTTTCAAAGAATTGCTGCTTGGGTGCCTCCAGGGCTTCAGCCATGAATAAATTACATAACAAACAATCATAATAGAAAGTTTTAAATATTTGACATATAGGCTACAATAAAATACAATGTAAGACAGATATCTAGAGTACATTTTTATATATAAGCATTTTATATATAAAATAATTTTCACCTTTTATATTTTGGGAATTTATTATATGCTATTTTACAGTATAAAATTGTTATTATTGTTTTTACATCAGACTGCAGGTGTGGGTATACAATAAAATGCAACAGCCTGTTGCCATGGGGACAGAAAGGGCAGGTGAATGGACAGGTGCTGGAAGGGAAGGGGCGGAGTCGGGAAACAGGAAGTGGGCCCCAACAAACTCAGATCCCTGGTCCTCAGCTGCTGCAAAGTGAGTCTTAATTTAATTTGCAAATGCTTGGCTGGTATCACTAAAATTATAATTTGTTGTCATGCTATGCTAACTTCTAGGCTAGCTGTTTTGCATGAAGTTTATATATAGGTCTAATATAATATGGCCATGTCTTGTCTAGGGGTGATCTGTTTGGACTTTCTGAAGGCTAAATGCATGTAGACTTTCCATTTTATCTCAAGTTATTTTGTTAAGACTTAATAATTGAGGGATGGTGTTAAATAAGGCTAAATATGCTAGCTTTGACCATGCTAAGCTAACTAGCTAGCTTGAGCTCTTGACTGTTGATCTTTCTGTTGAGTTTATTGTTAGCAGAAGTGCATTGGCTAACAGGGTGTTTGCTAGGTTTAATATGCTAACCATTTCAAGCTAAAATACAGAAGGAATGTTGATAGATTTACTTTATGGCAGATTTTTAACTACTTCTGCTGTGATTGCATATAAAATGTCACTTTCTGCTCAATGGTATGATTGGAGAATTCTTCTTCTTCTATGATTTCCATGCATCTTCTCAGTATAGGCTATAACCAGATAAATAAAGGGCCCATATTACACTATTTTCTGGTCTATGTTATAATGTTTTCTCACTAAAAACATACCTGGAGTTGTGTTTTGTTTCATTAACAAGTTTAACACACAAACCCTGCATATTTAGGCTGTGTTCTTCTCTCAAACAGAAAACACTCTGCTCCACCTTGTGATGTCATGTGGTAATACTTGATTCATTTGGATAATATGAGCCCTGGAACTGCCAATCTCTACTGAACTGAAGGTAAAAGGTAGCTGTTAACTTGAAAACTACCACTACATGACATCACAAGGTGGAATAGAGGGTCACTCAAACATGTGTGAATGAGACAAAACACAACTCCAGGTGTGTTTTTGATGAGGGAACATTTTAACATGACTTAAAGCTCACAAGAGTTGACTTTGCGTAATATTTGACACTTGAAAAATAACCTACAAATGAAAGTACAGCTCGCCATTGCCTCTGTATTTTTCTCATGTAGCCTTTTCCAAATGTCTTTTAAAAATGTCCCCAACCTTAAGTTTCGAATGTCAGAACTATAATAAAGAACATAAAGTCACCTGTCAGTTTATTCTGAATCAGCCTGAAAAAGGACTTGCCCCATTGCAGAGTCTGGGGAATAGTGAATGTGCCCAGAATGCCTATGTTTCACTGTTATATTATGACTTTATTAAAACGTTAACATTTTCCAATAAATTATTCATTTTTATAGCTTATAATACTGTCCTCTTTCAGACTGACTAGTACCGTGGGGGAAGTTTCATAGATACATTTAAAGTAGTGGAAGAAGTGCTCAATTTTGTTATTTAAGTTAAAGTACAGATACCAGAGCAAAAAAATAAAAAATAAATACTCAAGTAAAAGTAAAAGTATCACATGAAAAAATCTTCTTAAGTAAAAGTATTGAAGTCCCTGTTTAAAAATGTACTTAAAGAGTAAAAAGTAAAAGTATTTCAGGCAGATTTTGAAATCTAGTAAAGCTTCAGATCTAGTGATTTTGATAAAGAATTTTTTTTTCTAGCTGTTTTCATTTGTATATTTGTGTTTGCTCAAAGTATGAATGTGTTAAAAATAAACCCCTCAACCTTTTCAGCAGGTTTCAAACTATAATAATAATAAAAAAAAACATTAACTTTTCAGTCCAATTAAAAATGTAGTGGAGTAGAAAGTACAGACGTCTTTTCTCAAATGAAGTGAAGTAAAAATAAAAAGTATACACATATACTAAGTAAAGTACAGATACCTACAAATTTTTTTTAACGGTGCACTGTGTAACTTTTTGGTTGGGGGCCCGTCACCTGCTTGTTTCTATGGATATGTCATTGCTTTGCCTGGAATGTTCCACAGTATGACATTAAACAGCTCACATTTATTTAATTACAGGTGGTTTTATAGCTGAAGAATACCTTGAAAAAGAGGCATATTGTGACTGTGAGCAGGGTCGCCTCTCCACAGATCTGACATGTAACTGGTCTGGTTTGATCTCCATGAAGATAGAAAGGTTTAATGCCATACTACTTGACTGCTCAGTGGGGCGACAGTAGCAAAATACAGTCGCTGTGTCCTTAGGCAAGACACTTCACCCACATTGCCTTGTATGAAAGTGGAGTGTGTGAGTGTTGGAAGGTCCGATGGCGCAAATTGGCAGCCTCGCTTACGTCAGTCTGTCGCAGGGCAGCTGTGGCTACAACAGTAACTTACCACCACTGAGTATGGAGTGGATTAATAAAGCTCTGAATAAAGTGTGTGAGTGTTCAAGAAAGCGCTATATAAAACTGATCCATTATTGTTATTACTGTGAAACATTCCAGAAAAAGCGATAACATCTCCATGGAGAAAAGCATCTGACAGACCCTCCACCAGAAAAGTTACACAATGCACCTTTAAGTACAGTACTTTACTACATTTACTTCATTATGTTCCACCACTGACTGCATGCAACTTTTGTAGGAAATATTTTTAGTTAAAGCTGTCCCAACTTTGAAAACTGCTATAACCTGACGGGGACCTGCACAGGCCAAGTCCCCGAGGACAGATTGTAACTGTTTTCTTTGACACTGCTGCAGGGCAAGAGCTATGGCCGGACTCTTAACAAGCATCTGTGCTGGAAATCCTGAACTATGGATTCTCTTCTAGTGTTGTTTACACCATTTTACTGTTTTTTATGGTCTTGCCTGAGCATTTTGTTTTTGTAATGAGTTTGAAGCACTGCTTAAAGGGCCCTTATTATGCTGTTCTCTGATCTATGCTAAAATATTGTTTCCCCATCACAAACAGATCTGGAGTTGTGTTTTGTTTCAGTCACACATGTTTAACACACAAACCTTGCCTGTGTTCTTCTCTCAAACGGAAAACGCTCTGTTCCACCTTGTGATGTCATGTGGTAATACAGGAAGTGCTCCTCTGTGTTTTTAAACTCCATACACCTTCACTAGAATCATTTTGATGATTTCAGACCTGGAATTGCCAATTTCTACTGACCAAATTGTAAAATGTAGCTGTTAACTTGAAAACGTCCGCTTCATGACATCACAAGGTGGAACAGAGCATTTTGAGCTTTGGAGATGTAGACAGACTAGTAATAAAGGGTTACTCAAACATGTGTAAATGAAACAAAACACAACTCCAGGTTTGTTTTTGACGAGGTATCAACATTATAACAGTGCAAGTCAATTTTGTGTAATATGGGACCTTTACATTAGTTATGTACATGGAGACAATCGAGTTACAGGTCAGATCTATGGAGAGGCACACTCATATTTTTCCAGTAAAACACCTGTAACTGAGTAAAAGCAAAGTAGGTAAGGTTTATGTGCTGCTGTGGAAAATGCAGACAAAGCAGCTTCACAGAGACGAGCAGATAGGGGACTTTTCGACAATAAAGTTACAGAGTGAACCTTTAAATAAGAATTAGTCTTGTGTTTGAAGAGGATGACAAAAACACACAGCGTTCTGAAGACTTAGCTAAGATTTAGGCAATTGAATTAACTTCTCAGATTAATCAGCGTCCCTCTTTAGTAGTCGTACCACGTGTGTGTTTGAATTTTTTACTGTATTTATTCTTCTCATCTGCAGTGATTATTGAAGCGACTGTGCATTGACTTTTAAAGGGGACATTTGGATAGCTCCCTGTAGGATGCCCTGGTGATCCACGAGAGACTCTCCAGACCAATTAACCTTTTACTGATCCCATCCTTCATAAAGAGCCTCTCCACTGACACACACAACTGACCAGGACTGACCTCGTGTGAAGCGGGTACGATGAATCAGTGTTTTTGAGCTTGACAAACAGAAGAACAGAAGAGCATTTTAAAATCTAAATGATCGTTAAAGGACACATATTATGCTAAATGTACTTTTTTTGAGCTTCTAACCATGTTATTGATACTTTGCAGCTGAAGTAATCAACATTCCCTGGGGGTGTGATGCTAACTAGAGGCTCTGCTCTGTTTGCGGCTTTGATGTGCTGTTTAAATCCAATTTGTAATTTCGCAAGTTTTCAGACCATCTTAAAGCTTATTTGACAGTCTTTCCTAATCTGTGCAGAACACCCCCAGCATGACGTCACTTCAAAGTATCAATATTTGTGGTTTTCAGATTGTGATCATGACTTCCAGATGGGGCACAATTGATGGATTTTCCTTATTTATTACACTGAACTTTGCCATGAAATATCCAAAAGGTAAATTTACAAATGCTTAACCTGATGATTTCTATTAGTGATTTAGATGCACAAACACAATGTATAACAAAAATCCATATTTTAAGAATATTGTTTTTGACTTCTTGGGTTCAGTAACTTGTATTTACCTTGTTTGACATATTTCGGCTGCTAGCTGCAAGCCATCTTCAGAACTGTGTTGGTGGTGACGTGTTGTGAAACCAGGAAATGAGGCATGGACAGCATTAACAGTGATGACGAAGCATTCCTCCTTTCACACACCTGGGACACCCTCCTCCAGAAAGCGCCGAGCGATGGGAGGCGTGATCAGGCTGACCACGCCAAAGGAAGTAACAGCTGATATACGACATGTCACCACCAACACCGGGGACAGTTCTGAATATGGCTTGCAGCTCGCAGCCGAAACATGTCAACAAGGTAAATACCCGTTAACTGTATTGTCTTTAAAAAAGAACCCAAGAAGTTAAAGTACATAAAAAGACAAAATTAACATCTTTGGTTTAATATTGTTTTTAGCTGCCCCCCACCTCTCTTAAATATGACTGGCCTGTAGAATGTTGTGATGTCATTAGAAACCCAGCAATTGTTGTCTCCTCATCAAAAACATACATGGAGCGGTCTTCTCTTCTTTGCTGTTTGCATTTTGCCTAAATTGTTGCGTCAGAGTTAAAAATCTAAACTACACTTATGGTATGGTATTAGATGGTTACTAATACCATACTGCATGGAAACATTTGCATCAGAAAAATAACGTAGTGTACCTATATAAACAAAAGCCTGAATACTGAAAATACCCTTTAATTTGATCGCACAAAACAGTTGCATTAACAGATCATGTCAGGGTGAAATCCATTAACATCTCCTGCTGTATTTATTTATATTGTTTAGTCTTTATGGAGTCTAATCACTGCACAGTAACACTCGCCTCCATAAGCCACTGTATATGTACGGCTATGGGTCTGATTCAGGTGTAATTATGCTGCTCGGAATGGTTCAGTGGCTTCCGGGATGAAGACTGGCATGTTGATGGATGGAGAGGTGCAGGCCGAGTGAGGACGGAGTCTGGCAAACGGTAGTCACGATTTTCACACACACATATTGGGTTTCCATGCTTTGTGGGGTCAGTACATTAACTTGGAATGCACACACTTAGACCTTTGACTGAGACACAAAGACGAGAAAGAGCGCAGTGTGAATGTAGCAAAACTTGAATTTCCCTCGGGATCAGTAAAGTATCTCTCTCTCTGTCTTCTCTTCCTTTCTTTCTCTCTTTTTCTCTCTCTCTGTCTTCTCTTCCTTTCTTTCTCTCTTTGTCTCTCTTTCGCTTTCTTTTTGATTCAAATACATTCATTTCCTGGAGACTTAAACTCTTAAAGGGCATATGACTAGTTCGAATACACGTTTCATTAAAGTTAGCATAATTATATTTAAGATTTTGTTGAAACTCTTGAATAGTTTTTCAATTTTTATGAAGTTTATAAATCCACTTCCTGTCTGGATATGTTACCTAGCAACCATACTGTAAACAACAGCCCCCAAAAATCAAATAAACCTACGGATGACAGCTATAAACCATGTTATTGATTTATTATAGCTTCACTTCCTGGTTGGACATGTTACTTAGCAACCGTACTGTAAACAATGGCCTCAGAAAATTAAATAAATTTATGGGTGGCAGCTGTTATTGATTGAAAATGAAAGTATTTACGACATGAAGACCCAATTTCTGTCTCCATAAGAGCGGCAGGTCACAGATGGCTGTCTCCACAATGTGATAAATACCCGTCCACACACACATATTGGGTTTCCATGCTTCTTGGGGACATAACGTTGACTCAGATTAATTCCCTGGAGACGAATATTCAGTCACTACTGGCCTAACCTTAACCTTTAACCTTTATTTATAGATATCAGTCCCAGCAATGTGAGAAATACCTGTCTCACATTTATACACAAAAACACACGCACATATGCACGTGCACACACAAACAAAAACATGCACAAAAACACACAAACACGCATACACACACACACACACACACACACACACACACACACACACACACACACAGTGGGTAGGTGCTTATGGCCTAATAGAGATATAATGGTGAAAGGGCCAGTGTAGCGCTCTAACTGGCAGCTGGGTAATTCATTTGTTTGCTGGTGGAAGGCTGCAGAGGTGTTATTATTATAGTGCCCTGGGCGTTGTATGAAGCACAGACTGGGACCGCCGCCAGAATCAATCTTACTGTATGAGACACCCAGACAACAGAATGGAGAGCAGGAAATGTACAGAGGCAAGCCGCACTTTTGGTTTGTTTTGTGGAGTTTGTGCAACAGAAAATCAGACTTTGCCCGTTCTTTCAAGTTCTCTCTAGACTCTATATTAAAAATCCAGATTACAAGAGTTGAAAGACTGTACCGGATTATTATATGACATAAAGTCAGTCTGTCTTGCTTCAGTATGATACACTATATTGTCAAAAGTATTCACTCACCCATCATAATAATAGAGATCCAGTCACTTCCATGGCCACAGGTGCATGGTGCAGGTCAAGCACCTAGGCCTGCAGACTGTTTCTACAAACATTTGTGAAAGAATGGGTCGCTCTCAGGAGCTATAATAATAATAATACAGCAGTAATTCATCATTTATAACGATGTACAGATGTAAAAAATTGTAAATTGAAAACACTGAATGAGAAGATGTGTCCAAACTTTTGACTGGTAGCGTTTATTTGATTTGTGTATTAGCTTTGACAACGCAACCAAAAAACTATAATATTAACCTCTACCTTTAAACTGTAGCCATCTAAGCTACAGTTTCCGCTTTTCTATTTCTTTACACCATCGTTTCCCCTGTTCTCTTGCAGCTCCACAGCACACAGGTGATAATGCCTGAATATCACCTGTAAAAGGGGTGTCAAATCGGAACGCTTAGCCCTTATTACCGATAACACAATGAAAGCTAACGCCGGTCGCTTTCCTGCAAGATTAATGACTCCTGAAGCAACTGCATTCATCACACTGTCTCCTCAGTTCGGTACAGTGTCTCAGTGTGCCAAATCAAAGCTACTCCTGCAGACGCTCAATATGTAAATAAGCAATTACCCCTCGTGCTGTTCATTACTACTTCTAGGGAGCTGCTAACAGTAGCCACTAGGGATGTGCTAAAATATTGAAATATTGATCAAGATACTAAATTTGGTGATACACTATTGTCATCGTGGGCTGCTGTATCAATATATTGCCATTTTTTTTTGTATATTTTACTAAATTATTGTGTGTCAGTGCTACAATTTTGATGTTGGTTCAGAGAAAGCAAACTTGGTCTTGGAATACATTTGACATCTTCATTGTTTTAATGGTTACAATTCGTTTATTCCATATTCACTTTGCACAAGTAGTGGTTTAACAAAGAAATGCTGTTGTGAAAATGTATTTGGTCCTTAAAAATAGTGCTGTATTACAGAATATCATTACCGATTACTGAAGAAATTGCAGGATTGGATATTGGCTTTCAAATATTGCTTCAGCCGATATCATGGTTGGACATATAAATTGTGTAAATAAATGTAATAAGAATATTTACTGGTCGTAGTCAGCCCAGAAAGTCTCATAATATTTTAGCTTTTATGTAAATTTGTTCTGTGGTTACTTGGGGGATAAATAGCTGCATAACACATTTGGATCGGTTTTGTCTTATTTTATTTTTGTTTTAAGGAAATAATTGTTTCTGCAATGGTATCGGTTGATATCGGGAATCGGCAGATGCTTAACGCTGTAGTATCAGAATCGGTATCAGAACTCAAAAAGCTGGATTGGTGCGTCCCTATGAAAAACGATGCAAAGTTGTCTTAGTAGTTTGAAAGGGGAAGGTTGAAGGTTTATCCATTATTTGAACAAGCGTATTTAGCAGACGAAATTATGTGTCTATCTTATATCTGCTTTTCAATTTTTTTTATTAATGTTGAATAAAGAAGCACAATGCTTACAGGTCAGATCTGTGTATTGGCGATGCAGCTCTCAATGGGCATAGCCAAGTAAAGTATCAAACTGTGATAGAAAAAAGTATTTAAAGATGCCTGATGTAGCTTTTCCATCTGCTTGTCTCCGTGGAGATGTTATTACTTTGCATGGAGTGTTCCACTGTATAGCATTAAAACTATCTATCCTCATGGAGACAAGCCACCAGACCAAGTTACAGGTCACATCTGTGTAGAGGCGACCAAGCTGTCAATAAGAAAAAGTTTTCTGAGGTATTGTTTTTTGTTTTAGCTTTAAAAACAGTTGTAACTGAATAAATGTGAGACGGATACAGTGAATGCCATATAGAGGAAAACTGCAGACAAAGTGATTACATCTCTGTGGAGACAAGCAGATGGAAAAGTTACATCATGCATCTTTAAATACACTGCAGTTTGTTACTTAAACTTGACTCTGCACTTGGAATCATTAGTTGCATTACACCTTTAATCTTCTTTTCTCTGTCATTTGAATGGCACCACAAAACACTGCCTTTATCACAGTGTTTGCTTGGCTCCAGTGTGTGTACTGCACCAAATCAAAGCTACTCCTACACCCGCTCGATACGTAAATAAGCGATTACCCCCCTCACTGGTCCCCGGGGACAGTGGACACAAACAAAGCGCCATTGAACTTGTGTGCTGTCTCCTCTAGTCCATACTCCTGCACAGACCCAACAGCCTGCAGAGCTCTCACCAATCAAATTTGCATGAACTAATTAAACTGTTTTGCTTCGCTGTCGATATTTGCGTCAGGGTAAATTTGAGAAGCCACTAATGCAAGATTTTTTGGAACTTTTTCGACTAGGTTAAAGTCCACAGGCAAAATACGATTCACAAACTACCTGTACCTTAAAGCTCCTATATTACACAAAGTTTAAGCCATGTTATAATGTCGTTGCCTTCTCAAAAACATACCTGGAGATGTGTTTTGTTTCAAAGCTGGAAATGCTCTGTTCCACCTTGTCATGTCATGAAGTGTTAAATTTCAAGTTAACGGCTACCTTTTTACATTTTGTTCAGTAGAGATTGGAAATTCCAGGTCTGAAATTATCCAGATGATTCTAGTTAAAAAAAACAACAACAAAAAAAACAAAAAAGTTTCTAGTGTTTCTACCTTGTCTCCATGGAGATGTTATTGCTTTACCTAATTCACAAAATCACATTAAGCATGTCTAACTTCATAGAGATAAACAGTTGACATCACCTGTCCAAGTTACAGGTCAGATCTGTGAAAAGGCAAGTCTACTCACAGGTATTTTTAAGCAATAAAGCACCCTTAAGTGAATAATTAAGAGACAGATTAGTTTAACTGTGAAACATATCAGATAAAGCAATGGCATCTCCAGAACCCTCACAAGAAAGGTTACACAGTACACCTTTAATTTCTATGGATTTTTACAGAAGTAGATACAGGAACAGTTGATTGAATCTATGCTGGTCTTCTAGAATTGCTTATGTCCTGATTGGCTAGTTTACATTCACTCACGTCAGCAGTGCAGTTGTAAATACTCTTCGATTAGTGGTTCTCAAACTGGGGACCAAGGCCTTCTTCAGATGAAACTCTCAATGAAATATTTTTTTTTAGATATATTCCTTGTTTTTGTTTGACTTGGTTGAAAATGGGAAAAAAATATTGAGTAATGTTTTTGTATTGACTTCTGTTAATTAACATAATCATTGACAGTTTTATGATTTTTTTTTTTTTTTAATATACACAGACCCTAAAACACATTGAAAAAGATTATTAAAGATACTATGTAAAATTGTGTTAGAATGACCTCCTCAAAAACATGGAGGGAGTTGTGTTTTGTTTCATTCACACATATTTGAGTAACAATTCATTATAAGTCTGTCTATATCTCCAAAGCCCAAAATTCTCTGTTCTCTGAAGCGGAAGTGTTCAAATTATCAGGTACATTTTAATTTTGTTCACTAGAGGTTGGCAGTTCCAGAGCTGAAATTATCCAGGTGATTCTCGTGAAGGTGTATGGAGTTTTAAAACACAGTTGAACACTTCCTGTATCACCACATGACATATGACATCACAAGGTGGAACAGAGTGTTTTCTGTTTGAGAGAAGAACTCAGCCTAAGGGTGCTTTCACACTGACAGCATTTGGTGCGCACCAAATGGCCCATTCGAACCAAAAGTTCTTAGTTCGGTTTGTTTTCGTTAGTGTGAATGCAATCTCGGTACTTTGGTGCGCACCAAATCAACCGGTCCGAGACCGATAAAAAGGGGTGGTCTCGGATCGCTTTATCTGCCCTACTTTGGTACGGTTCATCTGGTGTGAAAGCAACCAAACCAAATTGGACGGAACCGAATGCATTATGGGTATTAGATCACTTCCTGTTTCTGTTTACTCGGTCGCGAGGGCACGTCTCTTCTCCCTGAAGAGGCGTGCAATGCGCCGTCGGCGAGTCGAATAACTTATAAGTTGTCTTTGGAGTCGCAGCCGCGAAACATGTTCGAAATTAAGTACGTGCAGAAAATTACCTACACGTACAAAATAATGTATGATGATCAGCGCCAGGAGCGCAAGGCAAAGCTGTTCCTCCATGGTGATCGAAAGTGGCGCGTTTTTTAGTCCGGTTCCGGTGACGATGGTCTTCGCGGTCTATTTTGGTTCGTTTAGAACTATGCATATGTGAAAGCAAACCGTACCCACGTCTGTTTGCTACATTGTAACATTTTTCTGACTAGTGCGGACCAAAGCAATCGAACCATAGGTGTGAAAGCGCCCTAAATATGCAGGATTTGAGTGTGTGTGAATGTGTGAATGAATATGTTTTTGATGAGGAAACAACATTGTAAATCCTCTATGTAGAAGCCTTTATTGGGTTAAAACTATATTTATAAATCTATAAATCTTTATAAAACTACAATGTCACTAATAAAAGAAGTAAAAATCCCTGACTGTTCAACAATCATTAGCTGTAGCCTCATACACAGTAAATATGAAAATGCTGTGGTTTCCTTTGCCATACTTCTCTATGTAAAGAGCTGAAGGTTAAATCTTCAGAAAGTGGCATTTTCCACTGGAGCCAGAGAAACCATGTGACCTCATGTGATCATGTCAGTGTGATCACTGACCTCCACGCTCACGCATACATTAGCATAGCATTTATTTAGCAAGAAATAGACATCCAGAACACTCACATTTAACCATGAGAAAAGCTAACGCTGTTTGCTGTAAATGGACTCTTACTCATATGCATGCTTGAGTTCACTGTTCACCTTTACCAGACTCATTCTTGCTCTCATTTGCTGTTATCGCTAATGATTACATTGTATTTTAATACATTTCAAGGTACTTAAGGACTTTAATCAAATTAATCTGATTTGATCTGTTAAAAAAGTCCCTTTCAAATCTTTAAATTACAAAATGTTACAGTCTCAAGATAGCTTACATTAGCCAAGTGTGTATCAGTTAGTGTCACTGATAAAAATTGCATTGATTTTATTGATCACAGATTTTGTATTTTTTCCTAATGTTGCATAAAGTGTGCATTGTGTTTTTCACCATGCATTTGACAGAATACTTGCTTTTAATTGTTAATTGCTATGGCAACTGGGCTCATTCTTTTCACTCTGAAACCTATGGAGCAACATTTTGGAATTTACCATTCAAATTATGCAATATTTTGTTTTAAATTGTTAAAATTATTATCATTCTGAAACCCATGAGTAGTCTTTGTGACATTGTCTGAAGCCCAAGCAGCAAAATGGAATGTGCAACCTTTAAAATACTCTTTCCCCCAAAATCCATGATATCTTTTTGACATTTTCTATAAATTGTTTCAAACTGCCTCTTCACATTCCCCTCTCCTTTACAGAAATGCCCTGAGGAGTTGTTGGAGTCCCCAGATGCCCTCCCGCTCAGCTGCCTGGATCACTTCGTGGTTCGGAGACATTCATGCCGCACGGTACAGCTCCCTCCTCTGGCCTTCAGACAGGCAGAGCAGGCCTACTGTGAACGCACCCCCGACCAGACCTCTACCACCACCACCTCCTCCACCACCACCACCACCACCACCACTGTACCAGCCAGACCCACAACTCTGCCCCTCCTACCCCCCATCATCAACATCACCTCTGCAGACTCTTCCAGGTAGGACCACTGCACGCAGAACTAATGTTTTTGTTGTGGAAAAAATGTGCTGTCTGTCTTTTTTGTAGTAGTAGTAGTAGCAGTAGTAGCAGTAGTAGTAGTAGTAGTAGTAGTAGTAGCAGTAGTAGTAGCAGTAGTAGTAGTAGTAGCAGTAGTAGTAGTAGTAGTAGTAGTAGTGAATCTTGCTGTCGACATAAACATTGTTGGTTGAGCAGTCAGATCCACTGACCCACGGGTTGGCTGGTGTGATTCCAGGTCCCACAGATGAGTGCTGTCATTGTGTCCTTGGGCAAGACACTTAACCCACCTCACCCCCAGTGTCTGCGTACACTGGTGTGTGAATGGGTGAGTGGTTCCTTGATGCCTTGAAGGTGGAAAAGCGCTATATAAAAATGTGACCATTCAATAGAAACAATAGTAGTAAACCACAATGTTAGGTTCCTGGGTATCAGCCTTTAGTGCTTCACCTTTGTACTTTGTAGATTTCTCAGTCAATATTTTTTTCTTCCTTTTACTCGTATGCCTCCATGTCTGTTATAACACCAATAGACCTTGTGTTTCTACCAGGCTTGTTTCTAGTAGTTGTAGTAGGGATGGAACTCTATGGATATGCTGTTGGACTAGTTTTAGATTGCATACTTTCCTTTCTGTATCGATTCAGAAGAAATACCAACGCATCAAATTTCAATATCTTTTTCCCTGACCTTGACGCAGTAGAATCCAGTTAGAACTCAAATGAAAAGTACAATGACATCAACATCAGTAGTAGTAGCAGTAGTAGTAGTAGTAGTAGAAATAGTTGCAGTAATATGCTGTGTTCCCTTTTTTCCTTCAGTAAAGGTCTTTCCTGAAAACCCACTGTGTTTTAGCCATTATTATAAGAGGATTGCAGTAGTTGTAAAAGTATTTTAAAAAGCTTTGATTAACTTAAAAGTACTTTCTGTTGTTAGAAACTGTTATGTGCAAGGGTTTTGGTCTATACGTTTATGATATTCACCTGATTTGTAATGTGGCCCAAGTTGTAAAAAGTTAGATAAGTTTGTCTCGACCATGTTGCTTTTTAAAGTTTCACTATGTAACTTTTCGGTTGGGGGTCCGTCACCTGCTTGTTTCTATGGATATGTCACTGCTCTGCCTGGAATGTTCCACAGTATGACATTAAACAGCTCTACCTTACATCTATTCCAATACAGCTGCTATTCCAGCTCAAAAATACCTAGAAAAACAGGCATTCTGACACAGATCTGACCTGTAACTTGCTCTGATTTGGTCTCCATGAAGATAGAAAGGTTTAATCTCATACTGTGAAACCATCCAGACAAAGTGGCATCGTATGTATTGCAAAAATCTTTATAAACCATGCAATTTAATGTAATATGTCCACGGTACAAATCAAAAGAAATTACATATTTGCTAAGAATACATTCAAGTCTTCCTAGTCCCCCAAGAAATATTGTGTCCATTATCCAGTACTCACAGATGTGGCTAGCAGTTTGAAGGTTCTGCTTTGAGAGTGGTGTATTTTACAGTACTGCAATAGTTCTAATATACAATAGACTTCAAAACCACTCTAGTTCTATTGCTGAGTCACGGCGGGCTCAGGGGTGACTCATCAGATGACTCCCCCTGGTGTTCACAAATGGATGTCATTGTAAAAAACAATAAGAGCTCAAAGAAAAGGCAATAATAATCATACCACGGGAATATCATAATGGCTGTATTGGACGTGTACAGTGATACACTGTAGATGGGAGTTGTTTTTACTGTTCACATAACTGCGTTTGGGTTTTTGAAAAATACAAGTGTCTTTTAGGATACCAATGTCAATTTTTACGATTATAGCTAGAGATGGGTAGAGTAGCCAAAAATCTGACTACATTACTTCAAAATACTCAAGTAGAAGTAAGAGTAAAAGTACTACTGAGAAAAGTACTACTCAAGTAAGAGTAAAGAGTAGCTGTCAGGATGTACTATCTGATTTTGAATTTGAAGTTAAAGTAATTTGAAGGGCTCAATATTAAATAATGGACAAAATGTGGTATTTTCAAAGGATAGGCACAAAAAATCAAATTGGAAGGAGCAGTACAAGAAACACAAATGTTCAAATCATTGCATATTGACAAAGTAAAGCTTTTGCCACTTACAGTGGGTTGAGTAACCAACACTTATTCGAGTAAGGGTACTGTTACTTGAATAAAATATTACTCCAGTAAGAGTAAAAGTATGTTTTATGCTAGTAAAGTAAAAGGTCTTGCACTTTTTTAGGAGTATTAACACTAACACATAACATATTTAGATCAACCTGTTATGTTTTATTGTTCTGAAAATGCTATATTTAAGTAGTAGTAGTAGTAGTAGTTGTAGTAGTTGTAGTTGTAGTTGTAGTTGTAGTTGTAGTTGTAGTTGTTGTAGTTGTAGTTGTAGTTGTAGTTGTAGTTGTTGTTGTTGTTGTTGTTGGGGTGACAATAGCTCAGTTGGTAGAGCGTTTGTCCACTGATTTGAAGGTTGGCGGTTTGAATCCCGCTCTCGACATAAACGTCATTGGTTGAGTGGTCAGATCCACTGACCCACAGGTTGGCTGGTGTGATTCCAGCTCCCACAGATGAATGCTGTCATTGTGTCCTTGGGCACTTAAACTCCCACGTGTGTAAATGTGTGTAAATCCTTGTTGTAAAGCGCTTTGAGTGCATTGAAGTTGGTAAAGCGCTATATAAAAATGTGACCATTTAATAGTAACAGTAGTAAACCACAATCTGAGGTTCCTGGCCTTTAGTGCTTCACCTCTGTACTTTTGTTGCTTTTGTTTTATTTGTTTATGGGAAATGGCCATAGGTGCTTGGGTGACGTGGAGTTGTGGGCTGCACATTGGACCAGTTTGTAAAGAGGATTTGAATAGAACCCTCAAACATGCATGGATGACATATAAAACACCTTCAGGCATGTTTTTGTTGAGGAAACGTTATAAGATGGTAGAAAGCTCTAAAAAGTCTAATTTGTGTAATACATCCTCTTTAAAAAGTTCCTCAAATAAATATAAGTAATTACTACCCACCTCTGACTATAGCTCATATTATGGGAGCAGTTAAAGTTATAACTTACAGTCGGTGACAATTTTCCAAGCTCTTTGGTATGAGTCAGACGATGCCAGTTTAGTTTTTGCCCACCTATGTGAATCATTGCATTCTAACAGGCGGGTAATTTGTTGTCATGATCCCAGATGGGAGCAGCCAAAAGGAAAGAAAATAAAGTGCTTTAGCAGTCTTAACAATGAAAGGTCTGAGGTGGCTAGAATCTCATCTGAAAAGGCAGTGCAATACTTTACTGAGGAACCAAACAATGCAAGTCAGATATTAGACCTACTGTATATTCTTTATTGATACGTTGCGGTGACATCACGCTGGGGGTGTTCTGCATTTATGTGTATGGTGGAATGTTCAGGTGTTACCATGGTGATACAATGCATACATAAGACAACACTGCCAAAATTTTTAAAGATCGTCTGAAAACTGAAGAAAAAAAAATAGAAAATGGATTTAAACAACACATTTTCAGGAGCTTGTGATCGATATAAGTGTTCATGATCCTGTTTAGGTGTTTGATTTTCTACAAAAAGGTGCGCGCGACTAACTGAATAACTGTTGGATAATTCAAGCTAGCTAATGACAATGTTATTTGAAAGGAACTTGTTAAACAGTAAAAATCATCATCTTACCTGTTGTAGTTCCAGCTAAGTCAAATCTTTCTGGTCAGGTTGTGTTAAAATAAAACTCAGATTAAAGTCTAGCAAAGCCTCAGAAAGGGCATGCCTAAAGTTAGCATCACACCACCAGGGAATGTTGATGACATCAGATGTAACGTACTTTACCATTGTGTTACCTGACAATGTTGGTAATGTTTAATCTATTGTAATTCTGTTAAACAAGTCATTATCATATTTTGTGTTCATGTTTCTGATTGGTTCATCCACCTGCCAATCATGTCCATCAGAACTATGGTAGAGGAAACACCTGGTCCCAGACTACACTTGTCTTTGTATAACAGGGAAAGTGTGTAGTCTTGGCTGGCCGGGCTAGTATTTTGTGAAAGGTTTTGATCAACAATTCTCAGAAAAAATAAGTTGACTCTAAGCAAATAAACCTACATTGATTTGCATGCGTTTGTATTTAGTAGTCTGAAGGGTCAGTCCAGTGATTCATTTCCTGTGCCGTGAATAGTGGCTTTAGAAAGACTGGAGACTGGAGGAGTGTGACCTGCATATTAGAGCTGTGGCCATGTGATGTTGTGAAGGAAAATGCACCAGAGACTCTTACCTTATGTGTTCCCAGCCAACGTGCAACAGAAATACAGTGTGAATGGAAATCTATAGACCATTAAATTGACTTGTGAACTTTCAGCATGACATTTGATTGGTTATGCAGTGTGGAAATGTTTAGAAGAATTGTAATCTAGTTTCAGTTGGTTTTGCAGTTTATAGCAACAAGTAAACATGAGGTGTATTAGTGTGTGTTGCTGTAACTGGATTTTTACTGACTAAAAACCATGAAAAACAAAAGTAGTTCATTTTAAATGGTTTGCAGGGGTCCAAAGTTATTCCTCAGTTACCTTATGCATTCAGAGCACCGCAATTAGTTTATTATTAACAACAACTAGCATGCTAACACACATTTTGAACACGCTTGTACTGCTAATCGTAAAGAGGATTTAAATAGAACCCTCAAACATGCACTGAAACATTATAACATGGTAGAAAGCTCAATAAATGCAAAATACGTTTAATGCTACACTGTGGAACATTCAGAACACAATAATGTCTATATGATTCCATTTGGTTGAAGGTTGTATGTTGATGAAAAGGAGACTTATTTGCGTGTTTCATTGTTGTAACAGTTGTCACAGTGACATCTCTTTGTCAGTTGTACCGGTGCAAAATATATCAGTTGAAATCAAACTTGCTAATGATCATGTATTAAAATGTATTAAATTCTTTTAATCATCTTCCAAACAAGCTGAAGCTTTTAACTTCTTTACCCCAAGAGCCAATCCATCAAGGTTGTTTTCAGTATTGATCAACATTTTCTGCTGGCCCTGTCGGTGTTTTTTGAATCAAAGCTATAGGCCTGTTTTAATGATGTCAGTATGGGATCATTAGCATGGTGCCTTTTTCATCAGTCTTCATTTCTTTACAGGTGCAGATATACAGATTGGACAAATAATAATATTCTTTATATTTATATTATATAAAACTGGCAACTATTGCAATAATCCTGTTTTTTTGTCATGTTAATTAAATTTGCTTGGCCATTTTAGTACAGAGTTTTGTTTCACATGCTAAAATTATTTAAAGGTGTACTATGTAACTTTTTCAGATCGGATGGGGCAGTCTGCCACAAAGGAGATGCTCCACAATATGGCATTAAGCTATCCAGTGTTTATTCAATCACAGGTGTTTTTATTGCTCACAAATACATCGCCTCTCCGCAGAGCTAACTTGTAACTTTGCATATGTAAGTTTAGTGCAATACTGTCAAATTTTCCAGGTGACTTTCTAAGCGACAGTTGGTCGAGTGTTTGCCCAGTGATCCGAAGGTTGGTGGTTCGAATCCCGCTTTTGACATAAACATCATTGGTTGCGCGGTCATATTCACTAACCCACAGGTTGGCGGTGTGATGCCAGCTCTCACAGATGAATACTGCCGTTGTGTCCTTGGGCAAGACGCTTCCCACAGACAACCCACTTTGCCCACAGTGTCTGCGTACACTGGTGTATGAATGTGTGTGTGTGAGTGGGTGAGTGGTTCCTTGATGTAAAGCACTTTGGTTGCCTTGAAGGTGGAAAAGTGCTGTATAGTGCTCTTTTGATTGCTTTAGTATGTTTTGTAAAGCATTTTTGAGTATCCTGAAAAGTGCTATAGAAATGAAATGTAGTTTTATTATTATTATAAATGGGACAATTTGGCCGTCTCCCTTGAACCAGGTAGCGAATAATCTATCAGAAATGTTCCATAGTGGATCTTTAACTTACAATATGATCAAAATTTACTGCCTTGAGTTTTACATAATGATGCAAAGTTGGTTAAATCAATCATACAAAAAGGAGAAGTCGTGAACATAATGCCTCTTGCTTGGAGCATTCCTCATGTATAATGCAGCCGGTGAATAATTTTGTTATTGAGGCTGGAGCGAAAGTGGCATTTTTGAAAAGGCATTTACTTTGTATGGGACAGAATGAACCCATTTGTAGAGAGACTGAGATGGGTCCAGCCAATGGTTTCTGTCATTAGTCATTTTAATACTATGCAATCAGAGACCATAGAAGTACACTCCCCGATAAAATCCAGAAAGCTGCTCTGAGCCATTTCACTCTTGACTATTCTCCAGCTAAAAGACGGTGGTTATTGGTCTCCCCCTCTCTCCTCTGGGCCTAAGGATGTTACACTGTTAAATGAAACATCACGATCTGACAATTATTCCATGCCATCCATACATCCACTTTCTTCCGCTTATCTGCGGGCAACAGTCTAAGCAAGGACACCCAGACTTCCTTCACCCCAGACACTTCCTCCAGCTCCTCCGGGGGGACCTCAAGGCGTTCCCAGGCCAGCTGAGAGACATTGTCCCTCCAGCGTGTCCTGGGTCTTGCCCGGAACACCTCCCGAGGGAGGCATCCAGGAGGCATCCGGAACAGATGTCCGAGCCACCTCAGCTGACTCCTCTCAACGTGGAGGAGAAGCGGCTCTACTGCGAGCTCCTCCCGTGTGACTGAGCTCCTAACCCTATCTCCAAGGGAGCGCCCAGCCACTCTGCGGAGGAAACTCATTTCGGCTGCTTGTATCCACGATCTTGTCCTTTCGGTCATTACTCAAAGCTCACAACCATAGGTGAGGGGAGGAACGTAGATTGACGGTAAATCAAGAGCTTTGCCTTTCGGCTCAGCTCCCTCTTCACCACAACGGTCTGATACAGCGACCACATCACTGACAGACACAAGAACAATATGTCTTGCTTGCAGATGGTTGTCAAACAATATTCCAGTGAATGTAGCTCATGGACCATGTGTATATATTATTTTTATTTTTTGTATATTATTTGCATATTTGTTATATTTGTTTTGATTATTTATTATTGTAATATATCTACAACTGTCCAAATTGAAGAATCGAACTGAGATCCGGACTAAGATCCAAGGCGCAGGTCGTGAGAGAGCCTCTGGCCTTTCTATGACCTCTACAGGGACCTCTACAGGGACAGATGTGAACAGGCTCTGCTCTGTGCCCTCTGCAGCCTCCTCTCATCTCTCCTTTTGTCAGCTCCATCAGTTTATACAGACACACCATCTTATAATGCCCATCTTGTCTAATGTCAGAAGCTTAAAAGGGTCAGGTCTAGCTATACAGGATGGTAGAAGAGAAAATACCAGAGGATTAGCAGCCAGGGCATTTGAACAGTAACATCTTACCACCACCACGTATAAAGTGACTGAATAATAAAGAGCTCTGGGTGTCTTGAAGAGCATTATATAAATTCAATGCAAAAAATAAGTTCTGACCATGACTGCTCTTATCAAAAAATCTGGTTTGTTGGAAATTACTCTCTGTACTTTCTGTCGAATCGTGACCAGGAGAGATTGTGAGATTAAAAGCCTGGATGACATAAAAAATACCTCTTCAGATGTGATTTTGATGAGGGGAACAACATTGTGATATGGCAGAAAATAGAGCTGCATGATTTGGGACAGATGTCAAATAAAAAATTTTCTGACAAGCATTTGCGATATGTGTTTTAATAATAAGATTCTGTTCAAACTTCACATTTTAAATGCATCTGGGAGACTATCTTCTGACAAAAAGAAAACAAACTACAAACTAATACAAGAATCACATTTCAAAACATATTTTTAATGATCTAAACTACAGGGTAAGCAGTTTCTACGCAGAATAAGACAGAAGATTTTATTGTTGGTGGAGGGAATTATGGTATGAAAAAATTGCAAATTTTTAGTGATTAATCTTGTAGCTCTAGTTAAAAGCTAAAAAAAAAGACAATTTTGCATAATACCCACTCTTTAACTTCAATTTTGTTCATTGTCATCATAGCCTTCTAACAGCGCATTTCCTGATTCTCAGACCATAAAACACTTCATAGATGCATATTTTGGCTGAGTTCTTCGCTCAAATAAAAACACCTTGTGATGTCATGTGATAATACAGGGACTGCTCCACTGTGTTTTTAAACTCCATCTTCACTAGAATCATTTGGATGATTTGGAATTGCCAATCTCTACTGAAAAGATAGATAAAAAAAAAGATAAAAAGTAGCTGTTAACTTAAATAAGAATGAAACTAAACACAACTCCAGGTATGTTTGTGAGGAGGTAACAACACTATAACATGGCTTAACACTCACAAGAGTCAATTTTGTATAATATAGGACCTTTAATCTTACACCTCTCTATAGACAGATCAAAAAAGTAGATTTTGCATAATAACCCCTCTTTAACTCTTTATTTTTTTTTCATGTTTATGCCCCTATGTGATCATTTTAATATCCACTGATACCAGCACATACAATACCATACAGAATGATGCATCTACTTTCTTCTCACAGTCTAACCTTGGCTGGTCCTTCTTGCTCTCCCCTCGAAAAGCCTTAGAAATCAGCTGACCAAAGAAGAATCAGTCCCATGGTGGTAAATGAGCCCGTGTCAGATCTCATTGTTTCCCTATATGTGCTGCCTGTTTACAGCTGCGTGGTTCTGAACAGCTGAAGGGTGCGTGTGTGTGTGTGTGTGCGTGTGTGTGTGTGTGTGTGTGTGCGTGTTTGTGTGTGCGTGTGTGTGTGTGTGTGTGCGTGTGTGTGTGTGCGTGTGTGTGTGTGTGTGCGTGTGTGTGTGTGTGCGTGTTTGTGTGTGCGTGCGTGTGTGTGTGTGCATATGCTGGACACGCCTCTCCCGTGATTGTCCGAGCCCTGCTGTTTACCGGCCCATAGTGTTTCAGGGAAGATTACGCTGCTCCCGGTAAAAAGGGGTAGAGGGAGGGAGGGAGAGGAACGACAGAAGGATATAGGTAGAGAGAGGGGAGGAAAATAAAGACAGAGAGAGAGAGAGGGGAGTGGAGGATAGAGGGAGAAAGAGCCAACGATAGAGGTGGAAGGAGTAGGAGGGGAGAGGAGGAAAGAGAGAGGAAAATAGGAAGAGAGAAGGAGAGTAAGAGAGAGAGAACAGACTCAAAGAGTGAAAGGGAAAGAGGAAGGAGAAGAGGCGCATAATGAAGAGAGGGAAAATAAGAGAGAAATAGTGCGAGGGAGGAGATAGAGAGACAGGGCGTTGGACACAAGAGCATAATGGTGTTGGAAGTGTGGGAGGGAGCATACGGCAGCACTAAAGGTCTCTGCAGGGTCACGGCCAATGGGAAAAGTGTAGAGCTATTATTTTTGCATTTTCCACAAGGTTTCGGGTGATAAGATAAACATAAGATATAGGGATGTAACAATGTCATACAGACTTACATTATCTCTGGGTATTTTACACTTTATTAAATCATGTCAATATTTTGGTGGCAATTCTTATTATGATTAATAAAGGAAACTCATTTATTATTCTATTTTCTGTTATGTTATAATGTTGTTTCCTCATCACAAAATACCTGGAGTTGTGTTTTGTTTCATTCACACATGTTGAACACACAAACCATATAGGCTGAGTTCTTCCCTCTCAGAAAACACTTTATTCCACCTTGTGATGTAATACTAGAAGTGCTCCACTGTGCTTTTAAACTGCATGCACCTTTTACTAGAAACACTTGGATAATTTCAGCTCTAGAATTGCCAATCTCTACGGAACAAAACTAAGAGTAATGATGCAGGATCAATCACGTGTGAATGATTTTGAGGACGTAACAACATTCTGGCATAAAGCTCACAGTCGTCAATTTTGCGAAATATAGGACCTTTAACATATGATTTTACAGAATGTTTTTAAATGTGTTATATTTTATTTGGTGGCTTGGTTTCAGTAGCATTTTTCCATCTCATTGTGAAATCAAGAATTGTGCTTTTGTTACGTATCTATAAATGAATTTAAAAACTGAAATAAATATTGTATCAAAAGCTTAAAATACAATACAATATTTTCGTTGTCAACTGAAAACCTTCAACATACTAAATAAAGCTGAACTAAAGGCTGTGTTAGGTGTTTTTGTGTAAAAGTGTGTTTACAGAATTCAGGTTTGATGGTGAAAGGACAGAGTGATTTCCTGTGTCTCTCAGTGGAGCAACAGTAACAGTCTGGTCCTGTACGGTCTCCTGCAGCTGACCAGCTCATGTGGAGAGGGGGAAAGGAGGAGAGAAGGATAGAGGAAGAAAGAGCAAGTGAAAGGGAAATATTTCTCACAATTCTGCCTATAGAGTACTGCATTGTGGGTAGAACATATCCTTGGATATGTTTTGGACTATTATTCCCCAATATATTAGGTCATCTGACATAGCCTGAGGTTAGACATGAATGAAGACTCCTATGGCTATGTACTGTCATGCTGTTGTTTGTTATCTAATTTTAAAATGTCTGGGCATTGTAAAAACATTGGAAAAATGTTTTGAACTTTATTCTTTATTTAGTCCTCAGGGAAATGTGCCCTCTGCATTTGACCCATCCTTCAATACCACTGGGGCACTGCAGCTCCCATCTCCAGACTTGTGCTAGTCTTGGTCAGGTCTACCTCAGCTGGAGGATTGTACCTATGGTGCATGTTTTGGGTTGATGTTGGAAACTGAAGTGCCCAGAGAAAACCCTCCCAGATACAGCGAGAACATGCAAACTCCACACAGAAAGACCCGGGTGGCCTAGGGATGCCCCCCAGCATTTGATCAGGACTAGGCTTAGTCAGGATACCTTAGCTGTTTGTTTTGGAATTGCACTTATAATTTATCTCCAAAGTTGCCGTTACATTCAAAGAGAAAACTTGGATAGTAATAAAACATATCTGACACAGCCTGGAGTCTGTACACTTATTGCTGTAGGCTTGTAAACACTCCTGAGGCACAGTACTCTTTATTCTCAAACATGCACTGACCATGTGCCCTCAGAGAGTTAAAAGTGAAATGTAAATCTCCAGCTTTTCTCAACAGCTCAATAAACTAACCCAAGTCTTGAACAGGACGTAACGTCACCAGGACAAAGCTGGGCTCAAATCAGGACAAGTGTGAATGCCTCCAATGACTCCAAGTGCAATGGACTCATCATAGAAGGCCCAAGACCCACAAATGTCTAGTGTGATTGTCATAGACTTTTTGTTTGCTCTAAACAACCAACTATCAAAGGCTTAAAAAAGCCAACTAAAAATGTAAAACTGTCCACAGTATAAGAGAAGAAACTGGGGAATTTACAGTGTTGAAACAGCTAGTTCTGAGATTAGCATTACAGTAATAGTTATACAGAATATATTATAAATTAAATTGACTCTTGTGAGCTTTAAGCCATGCTATAGTGTTGTTGCCTCCTCAAAAACGTACCTGGAGTTGTGTTTTGTTTCATTCACAAATGTAATCCTCAGACTAAATATGTAAATTTGTTATGAGGAAACAACATTACAACAGATCAGAATATGCGTAATATGGGCCCTTTAAATAAACATATTATGAAAGACTTACATTACATATTAGGCCAGAATAGACGTAGCTTGACAATAATGGATCAGATGGAAAAACGTGCCTCCCACTTATTTGGTTATCTGGTGCTACTCAGTTATCTAAATAATAATTTCGATTCTTCATATTGTTATTGATCCCTTTCTAAACTACTTAGTATGCAGAGTATAGTCCTTATCTTATTGTTGTTTACTGATGCGCAAACATGTTGTCAATCCCTCCACCTGCCTGCTATCCCGCTCTCCACCCTGCTATCCGGCTCTCCACCCAACCTCACGGAGCAGTTGCGAGGGAGGTGCTTTGAGTAGCTCCCCTCATGTTTAATGTATCATCCTGCTATATCCCGCTGCCGCTGCTCCTGCCCGGGACTGGCAAACACGGGCTGCTGCTGTCTGCTCCGGTGCCTTTTACGCAAACCTGCCGTGCGTCCCGAGAAGAGGAGCCGCTGGGGTTAAAGTTTGGACCGTCCCGGATTGGACAGCCTGTACCGCAGCATCTCTTTAGGATGGGCGTGTACCGGGACAGCACCGCGTGTTTGGAGCCTTTTCAAAGAGTTTCTGCTTGTAGCATCACTCCGGAGCACTTTTCATCCCCAAAAGCGCAGTATTACAGCGGGCTACCTCGCCATGCTTAAACTGAGACAGTTGTGCCAGAGTCTGACGTGTTGTCCTGTGTTTTTCTGAAAACTACTCAGGATAAAAATAGTTAGCAATAATTTAATGTTTGGCACTATTTCCCATAACTTCCTATTGTAGCGTTAAAGTAATTTTAAGCAATACCCCGTTAGAGTTTTAAATGCACTTTAGCCTTTGTTAGTGCTGTAAAGTAGAGCCTGAGTGGGAGGGAGGATGGACCCTGCCTGCGGGACAGTGGGATCGGTGGCGCTCGTGGCCAGCGGCGGAACCGGCGTGAGCGCAAAGGCGCCCAAACATCTGTGGAGGCAGCAGAACCAAGCCGCGCTCTCTCCGCTGCACCACGCGCTGGTCGTGCGTAAGAACGAGCGCGTCAGACAAAGGGGCTTTTCGGACACCGAGAGATACTTGCTCCCGAGGAACATGGACAGGACTTACGCCATGGACACGGGGCACCGGCCCGGGCTCAAGAAATCCCGGATGTCTTGGCCGTCGTCGTTTCAGGGGCTTCGACGGTAAGGACTCTGCGTGAACAGTTTTGTTTCTGTTTCTCAAGATGATGGGCGTTGTGTGCCGATAACGCATGGACAAGTATCTAACCTGTATTTACCTCTAACTTTTACGATGGAATAAGACATGATACATTCTTATTCTCTCGACTTTAGCTCTACATCACTTTTTATTCCCACACCATTTAAAACTACCACTATCACAAGCCACGCTGCGAGGTGAGGAAGACGCCGTACAGCGTGTACAGTAGCTCTTACAGATCAGAACCATGACAGTACCGACAGTACGCGAGAAGCAATTAGCATCACATTTAGCTTTATTTCTCTTTTACGCACGACACAAGCTTTGGCATATTTCAGTTTTAGCACTGACAGAGACTTGAAACAGGTCAAGGCCATTCATAGATACATTCTGCGAGAAACGAAGCAAGTAGGTCGTTGAGAAAAGAAGCTATTTGTTATCAGATGTTATGTTTTCGCGATAACCGGCCGCGCTATCAGGAGGTAATTAGGGTCTGGGGGGAGGTCACACAGAGGATGATCCGCTTGTCACTTTCACACGCACGCACGCTTTACGCACACTCAATCCAACATTATGGTCTGACTTGGCGTAGGTAATTGATCGGTATTTTTGTTGTCACTGTGTTGTGGTTGGTCAGACAAAAGATGTGGTTCCTCGTGGACTGGTATAGGCACAGGGGACGCGCGTGCATGAGTGTCCGTGCACTTTCGCTGAAGGTTATAGCCTCCAATAGTGAGTCATTTGGGAATTTATTTAACCAGAAACCTCCAGAATTGCTTGCGGCTTCCACTTAGTTGAGCGCAGGCAATAGAAACAACAAAAGTACTGAGCTGGATTGTTAAGCATGGCATTTTAGAGGAGATTTAGCTATATATTTATCATATTTTCTTATCTTCTTTTTAAAATAAAGAAACAGTCTCACAATAGGACTATGATCTAGTTTTAAACGATTGTATTTTTGTATGCTCTTACATTCGCTGCACCTCTTTTTACTTAAAGATGCACATCTAACTAGTAGAGGGTCTGCCACCTACTTGTCTCCATAAAGATGTTATTACTTTAATTACATTTCCACACTATTTTGCATTAAACTTGTCTATCTCCATGAAAAAGGGACGTGACATAATCAGGCCAAGTTACAGGTCAGATCTGCGGAGAGATGACCTTGCTCACAGTAAGAATGTATGCTTATCGAGGTATTTTTGAAGAATAAAGACAGCTGTATGAATAAGTGCACGAATAGAGAGGCGTAATGCTATACTGTGGAACATCCCAGACAAAGCAATAACATTTCTGTGGAGAGAAACTGCCTGGACCCCCTCCAACCCACCCCTACCAGAAAAGTTACATAGTGCACCTTTAAATTAGTAGTAGACATTTGAGACATTGTTTTATGTTTATTTTTTTCAAATTTTCTTCTGTTTTTGTTTTTAACCATGAGCACTGATTTACATATAGCCTAGTGCTTTGTTCTGGATTGATGGTGAAACATACGACTAAATTCATTGACATTTCTGTAATTTTCATTTTGGTAACACTTTGGTAATGATACAGCGAAATAAATAAATATAGATATATCTTTTTATTCATGCTAAGCTCTTGACTAACTGAACCACCACTCTGAGTAGTTACATAGGCGTTCAAGAGGGGCTTATCACAAAGCAATGGACTCTTACACTCTTAATCTGCTTTGTATTTAGTGCACCGCCAAGCTATTTCTGTGCTCTTGATTCAATACAGTTTTGTTTATTTTTTGCAGATACTGATTTATAATGATTCTGAAAAATAATCTTAGCAACAAGATTCAAAATGGCTGTCATATTCCATATTCCAGTGGAGCTGGTTAAATTGCACTTTGCATAATCCCAAAGGTTCACAGGTTTGCACAATAACAAATCTTGAGCAGTGGATTAAAGGGCTCATAATATGTTATTTTCTGATCTATGTTATAATGTTTCCTCATCACAAACATACCTGGAGTTGTGTTTTGTTTCATTCACACATGTTTAACACACAAACCATATTCTTCTCTTTCTTCTCTGAAACTGAACTGAAAACACCCTGTTCCACCTTGTGATGTCATGTGATAATACAGGAAGTGCTCCACTGTGTTTTAAACTCCATACACCTTCACTAGAATCATTTGGATCATTTTCGCTTTAGAGCTTTGGAGATGAAGACAGACTAATAATAAAGTGTTAGTGTTTTTGAGGTGGTAACAACATTATAACAAGACTTAAAGCTCACAAGAGTCCATTTTGCTTAATACAGGGCCTACGATTGACCTGTTTCATCAAAACTGACTACAATAGACAGCTTCCTATTTTTCTTCTATTACACAAGCGAAGTATGAAAAGGAATTTGATTTTTTTCTCAAGTACAATTATGCAGTGATATTATGAAAGTCTAGTAGGTTATCTTTAATGTCTCCTTGTACATGCTGTTGCTTTGCTTGGAATGTTCCACTGTATATCATTATGGCATTGTATCTTGGCTTTACTTGCAGAAAAATACATGGAAAACTAGCATTTTTACTGTAAACAAGGATGGGGTCAACTCTTTACAGATCTGACCTGTAACTCACCATAGAGCAGTTTAAAGCCATACTTCGGAACAATCCAGAGAACGCAATAACACCTCCAGTGAGACGAGCAAATAAGATAACATTTCCACCAGTAAAGTTCCACAATGCATCTTTAATTGTAACCGAGACAAATGGACTGTTTGATAAGACATTTTCCCATTCTAATTAAGAATCTTTTGTTCTCGGAAGTCTATAGCAAATTATACTGGATAAGGTCACTGTGTGTAAGCGATTGTTGAAGGAGCCGTCATTTGAGTCTATCTCCGTGTGGTGTTTCCTTTCTCTGTCTAGAAAAATGCTTCTTCTTTTAGACCCAAATCTGCAGCTAAACAAAGTCCAACTAGAACAGTGACAGAATGGTTTGTGCTCGAACAGTTGTGGGGGAGAGAAAGAGAGAAAAGGAGGGAGGAAGGAAGGAGGAGAGAGAGATGAGAGGAGGGAGACATAAGAGAAAGGAGAGAGGGAAAGGGTAGATAACAGGATGGAGGAGAGGAAAATTGGAGGGAGGGAGGAAGGAACAGAGAAAGGAGAGAGGAGAGGAGGCAAAAGGAAGAACAGAGGAAGGTGAGAGAAGAGAGGGGTTAAGAAAGGAGAAGAGGGGAGGAGCAGAGGAGGGAGGAGGTGAGGTGCTCCTCTTTTTAGAGGAGGAAGGGCGAAGGGAGGGAGAAGGAAGGAGAGAAACGAGGGAGGAGAGGAGGAAAGGAAGGAAAGGGGGAGAAGGGAGAAAGGACGGAGGATAGGTGAGTAGGGAGTAAGAAAGGTGGAGAGAAGGGAAGGGAGGAGGGAGGGGTAGGAGGAGAGGATTAGAGGATGAAAGAGAGGAAAGAGGAGAGGAAGGAAGGAGATAACGTAGGGGAGGAGAGGAGGAAGGGGTGAAAAGGAAGAGAGACAGGAGGAGGAGATGAGAGTGGAGTAGGAAGGGAGGGAGAGAAATGGAGCGAGAAGAGGTAGAAGAGAAAGGATAGGAGGAGGGGAGGAAAGAGACATGAGAGAGGGAGAGGAGGGAGTAAGAAAGAGCGGAGAGGAGGAGAGGAAGAGAGACAGGAAGAAGGGGATGAGGATGGAGTAGGAGGCAGGGGCGGATTGAGACCCAAAAACGACCCTGGACTTTTCCCCCACAAATCGGCCGTGCAAATCGGCCCATGGGCGGACGGCCGTTCTAGACTTTTCTAGAACACACAGATTGCCAGTCCGCCCCTGGTAGGAGGGGAGAGAGAGGATGGAGGGAAGAGAGGAGGGAGGAAGGAAGGAAAGAAGGAATGAGAGAAAGGAGGGGGAGGAAGGAGGAGAGGAGCCAAGACATGAGCACAGATGGAAGTGACATTGCAAAGTGGCTTAGACTAAAACATCCCAGTGACAGACTAGAAAAAAAAAGCATTTTGGATGGAATTTTCTGTGTTGATGACATAGACAGAGGTGATCCATTTTCTCACCACTACTTCCTGTATTTTTGTACTTTTCTTCTCAACTTTTTTCTCCAAACACTGCCAATATTAAAGGGCCCATATTACTCACCTTCACTAGACTCATTTGGATGATTTCAGCCCTGGAATTGCTGATCTCTGAGATGTAAACAGACTAATAATAAAGGATTACTCAAACATGTGTGAATGAAGCAAAACAACTCCAGGTATGTACATGATGAGGTAACAACATTCTAACATGACTTAAAGCTCACAGGAGTCAAATTTGTGTAATATAAGACCTTTAAATCACAGATACTACCAGGTAATAATTACAAAAACATGAAAACCACTTTTATTTAACATCTCAATTACTAAACCTGCAGCATTTGTATTCAAAGTTATAGCTGTTTTTTCCTTCTAGCTTCAGGAGTGTAATTACAAATAGATTACCCCCAAACAAATCAAATCTCACACAGGAGGCTAATGAAGGCTCGTACGGGAAGCACTGTTGTTAAATCAAATCTGGGTTTCTTGGGTTTCACACATCTTTGGACGCAGCTGCTCCAGTGTGCCAGTGTGTTTGGTCCTTTGAGTGGTTTGAACAACATACTGTATATAACGATATGAGTCTCGGATTAAGAAGATTTAACTGGATTTGAGTGTAGATTTCACTTGACAAGTAAAATTATCTACCAATGGATTAAGTTTTTTTTTCTTAATTCAAACAACATATGATTTAGTTTCTTATTTTAAATACTAAGAGTTGTTGTTTTTCTTATCTTTCTTATCTGTAACTAGGTGTATTTTCATATTTCAAGTACAAAAATACTTGTTCCATTGCTAGTTAATTTTACTTGTCATGAGAAATGTGCTCAAATCAGTATAACCTGTTCTTAGTTCAAGTCTTTTTAACTTGGCACTTTAGTTTTTGTGGCGTGTTTCCTCATCAAAAACGTACCCAGAGTAGTCATCCTTTTCTTGTCGTTTTATCTTTGGAAGTAACGGATTTTTCTTAGTAATTAAAACCTGGAAGATGTGTTTTTAAATTTGTATTGACTGTAAAGAATGTTTGTGATTTTAGCGCTGCTGCTAATTTGTTGTTTTGAAATGTTTCACTACCCATTGTTACCAGCAGAGAGCGCCAAAAAAGTTTCCAAAGAATTTTTTATATATATATTTTTTAAGTTTAGTTTGACCCAGTGACATCGAAGCATGGGTCAAATGCAGAAGACCCACCATTGAACCTTAAGGAACATTTTGGAGTTTTGCCATCCTATTATAGCCATGCATTCCTTTTGAATACAAGTTGACTGTAGAATGAGTCTGGTAATGGTCTATGGTTTTAAAAACTGCCTATAAGAAGTCCGAAGTTTTATCTGTGACGCAACTAAACTGGCAAAATGCAAATTGAGCATTTTTGAGCGCTCAGAGAAGACAGATCTGGATTAATGGATTATTGAAACAAGTGTGAATGAATCAAAATACAACTCCAAGTATGTTTTTGATCAGGAGACAACAGTATAACATGGGTAAAAGGTCAAAAGCCTCTCAATAATACTGTATGTGTTCTTTAAATGAACAGCCTTTTCTATTCACTACATCCAAATACACAAACATTCTAATTGTAATTACAGTTTAGAGATGTCGGCCTAAACCTTTAAACACCGCACAGTCCTGCTCCTGTGTAGTCCATTTAATGGGAGGCTGTTTTTGGTGCTCATCTTTTCTGAGGACATTAATCACGGCTGCAGCTCCTGAGTAAACAAAAGTTTGGAGGGCGCTGTTGCCTTTGGGTGCCCTAAAGCCTCATTACAAACACATGCGCGTAAATAAAGTGTCCTCTGTACCCAGTGACTCTGGTTCAGTGCCTTTAAAGCATCTGTAAATTCAATATACAAGACAGCTTCATCTGAGGAAGGCAGGGCTAGGCCTGTATGATATGGACTGAAATGAATACCTCTATTATTTTTTTTGATTACATCAGAATGATCCTGCCTCTCAGATTGATATGTATAGCTCTCTGAATGGAGTTCTTCAGATTTATCAGTCTGGAATGGCTCTGTCTGAAAGCCATCGGAACCAATGATTGGAGCGTTCAGTCAAATACTTCATGTTGATTGGTTGATGCGTCACAACAGCGAAACAAAGCGTGAAATCTAACTTTTGTTAAATCCAGTTGAGAGAAAAGCACAGACGTCTAACCCCTTCGCACATGCATAAAGTGCTTCCCTCTGCATGTTTTTCAAAATGCAATAGTCTGTATTTCTGATAAAAAAGGCTTTAGTATGTCCGTCTGCATCGCCACACAACCAGATCCTAACAAGATGGATTCAGTTCTCAGTTTGTGTCCATGATCTATTTGAAGATGTAATTTACCGTTCATAGTTATTATTCAGAAGAAATCTTACCTCCCTCTGCCTGAATAACCTTCTCTTTCAGGTGTCACAGTTCGTGTTTCATCTCATGTTTAAATGCAAAGTCTGGTCCGGCCTTAGTCATTTGTCCATCATCAGTGAGCTCTTCTGACCACTCAGGTCTTAAGCCAGAGCAAAGAGCTCGGTCTGATCATTTACTGTACCTGCAGCTTTAAAAAGCCTGGAGCTAAAGACCAATAAACACACTCATCTGATGACGGGAACATGAACCCTGAGATTAGATGAATCAGAGCAGACTCTACTGCAATGCTGTTGTTGTGGTGGTGGAACTCTTTCTGTGCGGACTTTGCATGTTCTAACTGTGTCTGGGTGGGTTTCCTCTGGTTTCCCCCATCAACCCAAAACATGCACAGTAGGTCAAATCCTCCAGTTAAGGTCCTGACCAAGACAAACTCAAGATCTGGAGATGGGTTCCCGGGTGCTGTACAGCAGTAGCCTGACAGGTTGCCCAGTAGCACTGGTTGATGAATGGGTCAAATGCAGAGAGTACATTTCCCTCATGAGGGATCATTAAAGTATACCCACTTTATTGGTCAGTGTCTTTCTCCTCTCTGTTCTCGTGGTCTTGAGATTTGAGTAGACCACATGCAGCTTTCACTGTCTTTTTTTCAGACAATACAGTGTAAAAAAGTCTCCACCATTTACTAAAACTATTCAGGAATGTTCAATGTATGATTTTATTCAAATGAGAATTGAGAATTTTGGACAACGCTAATTCAAAAACAAAATTATTTAATCCTACATGTATCACACCCAGAGTCTGATATTTTTGTAGAATCTGCAGGAAGTACAGGACTGTGGTGTACAGGATGTCAGTAACTGTGAAATCATAACTATTACATCAATACTATAGAGCTGATTGGCCAGGTGTTAAGATGCTGCACGAGTCATGGACAAGGGAGCCAATCAGGGACAGTGCCAGAACCAATCACATGTGAGGGTTCCCACAGCAGATTTACATGTGTGGAAAAAAAACACAGGTTACACACACCCCACAAGAGGAGAGAAAGTAAATACCAGGGCCCGTAACAATGTGCAATTTTTCCGATGGCACAGAAAATGCATGTTTTTCACGCTATTTTTGAGCAATAAAAAACTGTAGTTGAATCAATGCAAAATTGGCTACTGTAATGTAAAACTTGATCATTTCAAGCAAAGAAATCACATCCATGTAGACGAGGAGGTAGCACACCCTCCACCAGAAAAGTTACACAGTGCTCCTTTAATAGTAACACTAAAATTTGACACTTAAAGGTGCATTGTGTAACTTTTTCTGGTGGTGGGTCCGTCAAATGCTTTTCTCCATGGAGATGTTATTGCTTTGTCTGACCTTTACATCTTCATGGAGACAAAACCAGACCAAGTTACAAGTCAGATCTGCGGAGAGGCAACCCCGCTCACAGTCAGAATGCCTGTTTTTCTTGGTATTTTTGAGCTATGAAACCACCTGTAATTGAGTAAATATAAAGCAGAGCTGTGGGACATTCCAGGCAGAGCAACGATATCCATAGAAACAAGCAGGTGACGAACCAAAAAGTTACACAGTGCACCTTTAAACTTGGAGCACCAGGAAATACAGAGGATATTTTTTTCGTGTCTCTGCAACACTTTTTTTTATTATTATTTATATATTTTTTTTATCTGCACAAAATGTCAAATCTACCACGTCTTTGTGATTTAATCCTACTGGTTCGAGCCTCCCGGTGTTTTATTGCCTGAAGAGCGCTCGTGTTTTCCTCTTTAAGATGATCTACCCAAGGCTCTGATGAGTAATGCTGATTGAAGGCTGTCTGGCATTCGGCCATGAGCAGCTCTGTGCGCTACATGTGGTGTTTACATTGGCTTCTTTTATGCACTTTTCTTCATAAATCCTTCGTTTTGTCACATCTTTCTGTAAAACTCACTTCCCCTGGGCCTATGATCTGCAGCTCCATCTGTGCAGGAGCAGCTAAGTCGTGTGGTGACTCTGAGGACTGCGTTTTATCTAAAAAGGATTTTTCTGAAAAGCATTGCGATTAGATCTTTGATTTATGTTTCAATAAGATTCTGTTTAAAGGTAGCATTTTAAACAGTCCAGGAGACATTTGGGAGAAATAGAGACTGAAATATGAACTCCCAAACTCTTAAGAATTTAATGCATTTCAAAATATATTTGAAGAGGTCTTAACAACAGGGATGGCAGGTTTTTACACATGATGTTTTTATTGCTCAGGAATGTCTTGAAAAACATCACTTTGAGTTTGAGTTGTCTCACAAATCTGACTTGTGAATTGGCCTAGTGGCGTCACCTGCTTCACTCCATGGAGATAGATCTGTTTAATACCATATTGTGGAACATTTTAAGCAAATTCACTTTTACATATTTACAATCTTTGCCAGCTATACTTGATTCAATTGCAATACATCTTACAGCTCTTGTAGAACCATTTTGTCAGTTCTGAAAAGAAATGTTGTGTCTGAAACTGTTCTGAAAGCTGCTCTGTACTAATATGGTCTAGTCACACTTGATATATGGTACCCAATATAACTGTGTGCATTGGCCTCTAAAATATAATGCACTTTCATTGAGCTTAGATAAGGGTTTGGTCTTAGATGGTTTCAGGTTATTTCATACAGGTTCTTGCATAGTACATGGCATTGTTACTGTGAGTACATTTTCTGTTTTCATAATGTAAATTCTTCCAATTTTATTTTTTATAATGTGATATTGTGGCATGAATAGCCCCAATTATCAAGTAACTACCTAATTTTTATCTTTTTTTTTTTTTTGCTTTAAACTTCTCACAGTTCTAATTCTTTACCACTGCACTGTGACCTGAATTGTCAAAATTGTCCCATTGAACCCATATCAGTCGACTTGTATTCTGAAACTACAATATTGTCACTTTTCTACAATCAATAAAACTGTCACCTTAAATCACATCAAATACAAATCTATGCTATAAAAACCTGCTATGGTCACATGTCCCCCTCTCCATCACCTCCTCCTCTCCCAGGACCCTGCTGTAGAGTGTATTTATCTCACAGGGAGACAGCTCAGCCTCTGCCCACACTGGATCACTGTCTGCTGGGCACGAGGGCACTGGCCTGGGGGTACAACTCGTCACCCAAATCTGTCAACGCGCCGCCCAGAGCCGGTACTACAGCTACTGTGCAGAATTCACTGGGTACATTTACATAAATAAAAACGAGAACTACAATAATCGGATAACTAGTAGAGCTGCGACTAAAATACTGATTCTGATACCAAAATTATAATTATATATTCTCTTTATTTAGACAATGGAATGTCATTTTCAGCATTAAATCATAGTACTTTTTTATATTACCATGTGGAAATGAGTATCTTGTTTAGTATCGATTAGTATCTGATTTCTGATACTTTTGGACCTCACTGGGTGCATTTACATGACCAGTAAAAACATTATCAGACTTCCTGTGCGAACTATGACCAGTACAAAGTGTTATTACATCATTTTATGGGTCCAACCAAGATATACTGTAGACTTAACGGATTTTTTCGATACCGATTCCAGTATTGGATTGGTGCGTCCCTAACATAAACGTAGCCAGTGAGAATGTGGGTTAGATCTGACGATTTCGAGATGACATGTCTTACCACAACCAGGCCTGGAGGTGGGGGAGGAGGCAGAGAGGGGGAGGGTGTAAAGAGAAGGAGGGTGTAAAGAGGGGGATGGGGCAGAGAGGGGGAGGTGGGTCCTGTCAAAAAAAGGTGCCCAGTGGGAGTAATGGGACCTGGGAAAGATGTTGAGTTGGAGTGATGAGACGTGATGGTTGAGTGGTGGACGTCAGACTCAGATTAAATCAAACTCTGTCCTCAGACAAAGTAGTGTCCTTCTGTTTTCTGTGGTCCACTGTGTACCAGAAAGTGCACACCTGTCAGCGGAAAAATACAGCACAAGGAGAATCCAAATATTATTATTATTATTATTATTATAGAGAGACATGTGGAAAATGTTCTGCCAAAAAATAGACTAAAATGCATGTTTTTTTTCATTCTAAATTTTATGTATTTATTGCACTGAAAAACATCTGTCTTTACTCTAACCAGGCTTGCATCCCCATAAACCTGACTTGTTTGCCCTGGAGAAATGCTTCCTCCTGCTCGTTTCCATGGAAATATTGTGTGATTGTGATGCTGTATGTAACATTTCTGGTGTAGAGTCCGCCACATGCTTATCTTCATGGAGATGTTGATGCGTTGTCTAGAAGGTTTCGGAGTCTGGCATTAAACCCATCTATCTCCATGGAGACAAGCAGGCAGGCAGTGTTTTCAGTCAATCAATCAATAAACACAAGATGGAAGAGTTAAATGCTACAGTGTGGAATAGAAGCAACATCTCTATGGAGGCGAGCAGGTGGTGCACTCTCAATGTTTGAACTCAGAAAAGTTAGTGCACCTTTAAGTATTTTATAATGACACATAACACACTAAAATCAAAATAAAGTATCAGAACAAACCTTTTAAAAACGGTTAAAAAATCTTTCTTTCACAAAATGCGTGTGCCACAGAGAATACCCCCAAAATCTGGCTGTGCAATTACTTCAATTTTAATCGAATCAACATCCAATTGTTCCAAATGATCAGTGATTAACTTCTAAAAGAGAAGTCTACAGGCAGTCCTTTGTCTATGAAATTCAGACTTTTAGGGAATCATTTTGACTTTTTTGTGTTAAATGGGTCTGATTTTCAAAGGAATATTTATGTTCACGAAATTAGGATTGAGCGGTTTCTGTATTTAAACGACCCATATTAACCCATTTTCTTTTCATTTCATTTCCTTTTCTGTTTCAATGTTGTTTCCTCATCACAAACATACCTGGAGTTGTGTTTTGTTTCATTCACACATGTTCAGCACACAAATCTCAAGCAGAAAACACTCTGTTCCACCTTGTGATGTCATGTGGTAATACAGGAAGTGCTTCACTGTGTTTTTAAACTCCATACGTCTGCACTAGAATCATTAGGATAATTTCTGCCTATTTCTACTGAACTAAAGGTAAAATGTAGCTGTTAACCTGAAAACTACAGCTTCATGACATCACAAAGTGGAATAGATATAAACAGACTAATAATAAAGGGTTACTCAAACGTGTGAATGAAACAAAACACAACTCCAGGTATGTTTTTGAGAAAACAACATTATAACATGACTTAAAGCTCACAAGAGTCAGTTCATAATACAGAATAATATAGAACCTTGAATAATTTAGAGCTTCTTGTAGTCAGACCTGTATTTTTGTACCTTGCCTTTTTTTTCACCTTCATCTTATCTGTTTTTTTCTCACCTTTTTCCACTAACGAAATTCACAAAGCTGTCACGTTTTCCTTATTATCCCCATACCCACAGTGCACATCTCTCCTCTGCACGTACACAAGCTCACACACTCTTAAACGTTCTATAGCTGACGTATAGAGTTTAGCCTGACGTATATCTGTGCATGTAATCCCCTTTAGCCTGATCACACCGCTGGCCTATCTGCGCGGGCCTATTCGTTTAATGCTTGTTGATTTGGGGCGGCCGGTCTCCCGTCTCCCGCTGTGAGACTGTGAGGCGGAGTGATTTTTTTAGTGGGGCCTATATAACCCTGTGCCCGTGTTATTAGATCCCTGAGGTATTAGTGAGTGATGCAGCCTTAGCTATTAGCCATATGAAGCTATATATATCCCTGTGCGCGCGGCTGACTGGGCTGTAATAGCAGTCTGCACTCTGCACTTATCATGCTTTGTACAACCAGTGCTGAACATGCTAATAAAAACATGCTAATGAAAATATGCTAATGGGTACAGGCTAAACTCATTTGGGTTCATGCTAAGTGGAGACACATTTGCAATATTCTGATATGTTGTATATTTAATTTGCGATTTTGTATTTCATAATATTTTTAAAAGGTATATTATGTAACTTTCTGGAACGTCACCTGCGTGATTCCATGGAAACAGAAAGTTAAAACCATACTACGGAACATTAATTCTCCACGGTGATAGATATGTTTTAAGATTATTGACAAAGGAAACAAGCAAGAAGAAGCTCTTCTTCAGGACAAATAAGAGTCAGGTTTGTAGAAATAGAAGCCAGTTTGTGATTTTGGCTAACATGTTACACACTGTGATTTTCCTGAACAAACACAAAAAATCTTTAAACAGTTGCCATTAACAAAGTCTTAAAAGTCTCAAGTTTGCCCCAAACCACATGCCTTTACTGAAGAGGATTGGCTGTAGGTCTTTCGATGGCAAGACCCAAGATGATCATTGACAGTAAAAATGAATCTCAATCTGAAAAGGGTGTCCTGGCCAAGACAGCAGCACAATGCATCAGCATACATTTAGACAATTATAAGAATTTGTTAGCTAAAAACTGTTACAAACCATAGATCAAATTTTAGAGATTGACCAATATGGGTTTTTTCATGGCCAATGTCGATTGTTTATACTTCAGAGCAACGGATGGCTGTTTTTGATTATTTTCCCCAAATTATGTCATTTAAATGTATTACAAACTCTCCCGCAGCCCCTTTTAACCACAAACTTTTAAGAGCTCTGTGTAGTTTCTTGTTGTGCAGTTATCTTTTTGCACTGAAGTGTTCAAATGAAGCTTTGTGTGTATTTTTTGGGCAGGTCGATCAAAACAAAATATCGACCTGTGCTGGAGATTTAAAGCCACTGCGCTAAAAAGTACAAATACTGGCCTGATATATCATTTTATCTGTCTAATTTCAAAATGTTTCTGCATTCATTGAAGCTGACCTAATGGAACCAGTTCTTTTAGTTAATTGTATTCATTGCACAGCCCTGGTTATGACTGGTTGGATAAACATGTTTTAAATCATATCTTAAAGTTGAGCATTTGTAGGTCCAGACAGCCCCAAGAGTCTGTCATAGACATTTGTTTGCACCAGTCGTTGTTCACATAAACACAGATGTCCCCCCACCCCTCCTCCACCTTTGCTTTGTGCGTCTTTATCGTCTCCTCTCTAGTCAGGGAAGTTATCAAATTGAAGAACAGCGTTTTTCATTGACACTGACGAGATGATGGCTTACTGTGCACCTCGACTTGGATTCTCTCATGCTTGAGTAATTCTGAATTATCTGGTTGTCTCCTTCTCTAGAGACGAAAATAAACTCTAGGAAGTGCTCTGCTGAAGTCCACACACCGGATCATTTCTGTTCTTGTATTGCCTTGACAACTAAATAAACAAATTAAAAGATACTTGAGAAAATTTAAAGTGGGCTGTTTACAGTTCATTTAGATCAGATCACTGGCTACATTTAGTAGTATATGACCAGTAAAAATCAGATAACTGGAATAATCAGACCCAATTAGGGCTTTACAGTTAATTGTATTTGAAAAGACTGCAATTATTTTCAGAGTAGAATGTCCTTTCCATTCTTCCATCCATTTTCTTCCGCTTATCCGGGGCCGGGTCGCGGGAGCAGCAGTCAAAGCAGGTACTCCCAGACTTCCTTCACCCCAGACACTTCCTCCAGCTCCTCTGTGGGGACCCCGAGGCGTTCCCAGGCCAGCCAAGAGACATAGTCCTTCCAGCATGTCCTGGGTCTTCATCGGGGCCTACTCCCGGTGGGACATGCCTGGAACACCTCCCGAGGGAGGCGTCCAGGAGACATCCAGAACGATGCCCAAGCCACCTCACCGTGGAGGAGCAGTGGCTTTACTCCGAGCTCCTCCCGTGTGACTGATCTTCTCACCCTATCTCTGAGGGAGATCCACGATCTTTTGGTCCTTTTGGTCATTACCCAAAGCTCAATATTTTATTGAAAAATCCTTCTGGACCTGTAGTTTAGACCTAAAAAAAAAAACACATTGAAATTCATACGATTCTTATATTAGTCTATCAGTTCATATTTCAGTCTTCTCTCAAATATGAATGCACCTGCCGTTGTTTACAGTGTGCACTCTGAATGGAATCCTACTTTTTAAACATATATCGGAAATCTAATCACAATTGCAAAAAGTAAAAGAAAGAAAAATTGCAATTCCTCCCTAAAATCGTGCAGCTGTAAACCCAGCTGCCAGATATTATTTTTACTTAAATCCAAAAAATAAAAAAAAAGTCTCACTATCAAAAACATCTGGTGACCCGTGTCAGTTCATTTGTGGATTTTGACTGTAGATGTTTTTTTTGGAAGACAAAGAATCTTAAAACGACTCTTTCCCTTGTCAAAACCTAGAGGTTTGACCAATCAGAAAGAAATCAGATTACTCAAATTGTATGCAACTGTGTACATTAGATTTCTATAATCTGATAACTCCAGAAATCAGATTGCGATCAGATATTTGGGATACATGTAAACACAGACAGTGTTAAAGTTGCACTATGTAACTTTTTGGTTGGGGGTCTGTCACCTGCTTGTTTGGATATGCCATTGCTCTGCCTGGAATGTTCCACGGTATGACATTAAACAGTTCTATCTAACATTTATCAAATTACAGATGGGTTTATAGCTTAAAAATACAGAGAAAAGCATGCATGTGAGCGGGGTTGCCTCTCCACAGATCTGGCCTGGTTTGGTCTCCATGAAGATAGAAAGGTTTACTATCATACTCTGAAACATTCCAGATGAAACAATAATATATCCATTGGGAAAAGTGTTTGATGGACTCTCCACCAGAAAAGTTACACAATACACCTTTAACCTTTGCAGTCAGTCAGTTATATTCTTCATTCAAAGCTACAAACATTTTTATTTTTATCTCAACCACATCCAATCTGAAAGTTGACACTGGCGCGTTCTACCATCAGCATTCACTTTGGGTCCATTTGTTATTCTTCAAGTTCAGTTCCAAAACTGTGATTGAAAAATTGTCGTCGCTCGGAGGTTAAATTGGTCTATTTTCTGTAATGGGGGAATACGCTGTTTATTTGCAGATTCAAAACACAACTTTGTCAAACGGAAGAGGTCTGATTTTCCTTTAGCACAGTGTTTGTATATACGTGATACTTTGAACTGAAACCAGAGCAGAGGAGACTACTCATCTTGGGCAGAATCACGAGTTGAGTGAGTGGACTGGACAAGCAATTTGCACCCAAGGAACATCTTGTTTTTCACTTTTCCTCCAACAGTCGTCTCTGCAGGTCCCATAACACACACCATCTTCTGCTTTAACTGATTTTTTTGAAGTACTAACCAAACTGTACGTCATAATGCCATAGTTCAACTCAACTCAGACTTTATTTGTAGAGGCCTTTACAACACTCAACATGACCAAAGTGCTTTACATTAAAGGTACACTGTGTAACTTTTTGGTTGGGGGTCCATCACCTGCTTGTTTCTATGGATATTCCTCTGCCTGGAATGTTCCACAGTGTGACATTAAACAGCTCTGCCTTACATTTATTAAATTACAAGTGGTTTTATAGCTCAAAAATACCTAGAAAAACAGACATTCTGACTGTGAGCGGGGTTGCCTCTCCACAGATCTGACCTGTAACTTGATCTGGTTTAGTCTCCATGAAGATTGAAAGGTTTAATACCATACTGTGAAACATTCCAGACAAAGTAATAACATCTCCATGGAGAAAAGCATTTGACAGACCCTCCACCAGAAAAGTTACACAATGCACCTTTAATATCACAAAACGTTATTGTATATAACAAAGTATGTGTAAAGCAACACTGTGGAACTTTCTAGAGGGGGCATGTCACCTGAATGATTCCATGGAAATGATTAGTGTCACTAAAATTTCAAACTGCCATTTCTATACTTAGAAACAGACTTGGAGCTCAAAACCGATTCCAATACCGTGATGATAATAAAGAAACACTCTTTATTTTGACAGTAGAATGTCATTTTCAACATTAATAATAGTTCTTTCTTTTATATTGCCATGTGACCTTATATCTCTATAATCCCTCAGTGGTCCGTGGGCGTATACTAGTCTATGTGCTCTTATATTTGTTCTGATACAAGAACATTCTAAAACTATTCAGGAAAGGTTCACTTCTGTCCTGTGAATATGAATTTTTAAGTATCGATACCTGCTCAATTGAGTATCTAGTTTTGATAACCACAACGGAAATAGACAGTCAAAACCATACTTCGAAACAAGTATGGTTTATGCCATACCATGGACTATTATAGCCAAAGAAGCAACATTTCCATGGAAACAAGCAGAGGCCAAGTAAAAGTCAGGTTTGTGGAGAGGCAAGCACGCTGACAGTAAGAATACCATTTTCTCCATGTTTTTCTGTGCAATAAAAAGAGCCAAAATGTTTTAATTGCAGTATATTTCGGAGCTAAAAAGTTACACACTGAGACTTTAATAATAATTTGCTATTGTAGATTTCTTGATCTTTCTTTTAAAAATACAGTACAAGCAATACAAAAAAAGTACAGGCCTGCTTTCTACCCAGCATCATCGCATTTTAAAATCAAACATGTAAGACCAAAGTGAGTGTGCCCAAAAGCAACATCAATTAAAACGCTAATGTCCTAATCCATTAAAAAACCCACAATATAGCATTCAAATATGCCTCTGTTTCCTTGGATACGGCTACAGGCCAAATCCTCCATGCTGCTGAACCTCCCTGAGCTGTTGGCGAGCTGTGTGGTGCTGATCATGTCATTCTCCACAGGGGGACCAGGACACAAGCTGAGCCCCTACTGCCTTTATACCAGCGTCCGTATGTTTTTAAGCAGGTCCAAATATACACATGAGTTATGCTCCACTGGTCGCCTCCGAGCCGCTGCGAACGCTACAAATCTGACCCGTTAAACCACATTTTCCTCTTAATAGAACAGCAACAACAAGGGAGATTATGCTTCGCTTGATTAAATATAGTTTAATTAATAGGTCAATTTGGAAACTGGTTTTGGCAATACATCAAAGTGTATTCAACTTGTGGGTCAAAATTAAAAAATGGCATTACTGAAGCAGTTTAAAGCATCATCACGTAGCTTTTTATCCACAAGATCAAACAAAAGTATTGTTTTAAAGGGCACAAATTGTTCTATTTTCTGATCTATGTTATAATGGTGTTTCCTCATCACAAATATGCCTGGAGTTGTATTTTGTTTCATTCACACATATTTAACACACAAACACTGCATATTTAGGCTGAAAATACTCTCAAATCACTTTGTGATGTCATGGGGTAATACAGGAAGTGCTCCACTGTGTTTTTAACTCTATACATCTTCACTACAATCATTTGGATGATTTCAGCCCTGGAATTGTCCAGATCTGCACTAAAAACCTTTAATCATCCATGTATAGTGAATGTTCCGAAGTATGGTTTTAACTTTCTTTTGACACACCACCCCCAGAAGGTGTTGCTTTAATTAACTCTGAATTGACGCAATTCCAGGGCCAAAATCCAAATGATTCTAGTGAAGGTGTATGGAGTTTAAAAACACAGTGGAGCCCTTCCAGTATTACCACATGACATCATAAGGTGGAACAAAGTGTTTTCCATTTGAGCCAAATATGCCAAAATATGCAGCCAAATATGCAGGGTTTGTTTTTAATGAGGAAACAATATTATAACATAGATAAGAAGAAGCTTAGTGTGGGCCCTTTAAGTTCTTATGACTTTGCCTCTTCACATTTCTATCAAGGCTTCACCTCTTTTTATCACAACCAAACTAAAAGGGGTTTATGTAACTGCAACTGAAGCTGAACTAATGTCCAGATAAAATCCAGTAAATGGTTTATAAAAGCACCCAGCCAAACCTTTGTGTATGAAGGGAGTGTGCAGTGGTGCTACTGAAATCATTGGCTTTTCAAATTGCATTGAGTATTGAGCAGGACTGGCCGCAATCAAAATCTGTGAAAAGATGGTCTGTGGAACATTTTGTAGTTCCCGCTTTGATCAGACTGCACAATGTCAGATTACCATGTTATATAATATTAAAGGTGCACTATGTAACTTTCCTGGTGGTATGTCTGCCACCTATTTCTCTCCACGGACATAATATTGCTTTGCCTGAAATGTTCCACGATCTGGCTTTAAATGATCTCCATGGAGACAAACATGTGACCCCATCAGGCCAAATAACATGCCAGATCTGTGGAGAGGCAATTGCAATCATACTAAAAATATTTTAGTTTGTTTTTCAAGGTTATTTTGAGCAAAAAGGGAAAAAACAGACACCTGTAATGAAATAGTGCAATATACGTTTAAGGCCATGCTGTGGAATATTCCAGGCAAAGCAATAACATCTCCATGGATACAAGCAGATAGCGTACCCCCTACCAGAAAAGTTACACAGCGTACCTTTAAAATGCAAATAGAGCAAACAGAATATATTACATAATAATATATAGATTAGTCAAATTAGAGTAGTAATCAAATCAAAAAGTGATATGACATTGCCAATTTACTAAAAGCTTAAATAAAAAGTGTGTTCAGTTTTGCAACTAAAGCTGAACCTGGTGCAGATAACTTGATTAATTGTTACATCTACTAATTGATTTGATTGTCCACTATTAAAAAATACATTTTACATTAACATAACATAAAGACAGGGTATTGGTTTTGATAATATAATCTACGGATTGAGGAACACATTCAGGAGTCCTTATAGCTTTGAACAGACTTTGCCCCGACGCAGATAACCATGTCATACAATATTAAAACAGCAAACATAATGAATATTACAGAAGAATTGAAGTATAGATAGATTGGAAAACCCAGTAACCCCAAAGACACAGGCTAACTCCCATGAGCCTCATAAAAGTTCTGTCACGTTTCATTGCTAATTGCGACGCTGTACCCATTCCAACAGCCATATCAAATAACACAGGACTCCTCAGACCCAGATTGAACCATAGAGCGAGCGCAGGGCTAGCATTTAATTCGATTGTCCTCAATTTTTATTAGCCTAGCGGATGACAATGAATGTTTAACAGGCTATCTCCATTCGCCATTTCCTCCCCACCTTTGCAGATCTGGTTGAAGATAATGGAAGCCTCTTGTTCTTAGATCTTAAAGTGCAAATGACAGGTTAGACTACTCATTTCACTAAAACAATTAACCTAATTGGATTTAACTTTTTAAATTTCAAAATCTTGCCTAAATTATTGTAGTTAGTAAACTTTGGTGAAGTCATTTTCTTCCTTTTACTTGGACACAGGCAGCGGATGTGACATAGGTAGAGGTAATTCCATAGCAGCTAAACAATAAACAAGGGTCAAAGCCATAGACTGTATAAAGTTGTGGACTAAGTGTTCGGCTCCAGTCAAATGAAGCTCAACAAGGTTAGCAGTTATAGAGGCGAATTTGGAGCTGAGTTCCATATTTGTATTTCCATCTGCGAGATTAGCTATGTGCATTTATACAGCCTGTGGTCAAAGCTCATCATATTTACACAATAGTTATGATTTGACTAATAAAATAAATTAAAAAATACATAAAAATAAAGTAAAAAATCAAAATAAATGACAACATCTTTATTTTCTTGAATTAATATTGCATTAATTAATGTCAGTGCTACAAAAATGCCATCCTTTGGCATAAATTGTCCCTGCATTTTGGACTGAATTTTCTGTTCTCTTCTAACTTCTTTTCCTCAATATTTATCACAGGTACTATTACAACAAACCAACAAAGTAATAATAATTAGAAAAACATGAAAACCTGCCTAATACACAGTCAAAACACTGCTAGCCCACAGACCCATATTATTAGAGGTATTTCATTTAAGAATTCAGCCCTGCTTCCTTTATTTTTGTACTTTTCTTCTCAATTTTTTTCCCCACAAACTGCCACTTAACTGTTATAAAATTGCAATAAATATTTACTACAGGTACCATTCCAAATAACCAAGTAATACTAATTAGAAAAACATGAAAACCTGTCATGTGCACTGTCAAAACACTGCTAGCCCATAGCCCCAGGTGTGCTCGCTACAATCATGTCTAAATTACGCCTCTAGTGACAACAGATCTCGCGTGCGGCCCATATGTCAGGTTCTTATCTAATTATCCGTGGGCACAGAATGGAAGGATATGGAAATGGGAGCCAAGATGCATGTAGGGCTCATGTAATTTGTCAGATTGTGCCCAGAAATAGCCAGACTTCGCAAACATGACTGTTCCTGCCTCTCTGCACAATAGCTGTCAAATCGCACTCGGCTGGAAGTTGACAAGAGTGTTATATGGGCAACTGTCATTTCAGAATTCTGCGTTTGAATTTTCAAGAGAATATTCATTTCAGTTCTTGTATAAGCAGGCGATTTCGTCGAGTTGGTTTTGTCAGTTTGAATGAGCTTTTTAGCAGTGGGGTGGAGAAAAAGATATGAAACCTTGGACTATGTGAAACTGCTATATACAGTACAAAGCCTTCCTTTAAAAGCTCTTACCATTTCAAAGGCTCTTGTACTTTTTCTGAATTCATTTATGTATGTCCAGCTTCTGATAAAAGGGAACTATTAGTCTCATTAAAGAGCTCATATTATGCTATATACTGATCTATGTTAAAATGTTGTGTCCTCATCAAAAACATTTACTAAAATCATTTACATAATTTAAAGTCTGGAACTGCCGATCTCTACTGAACTAAAGGCAATTAAGTTAACTTGAAAACTACTGCTTCATGACATCACGAGGTGGAACAGAGCATTTTGAGCTTTGAAAATCTAGACAGACTAATAACAACAGGTTACTCATGCGTGAATGAAACAAAACACAACTCCGGGTATGTTTTTGAGGAGGGTACAACATTCCCAAAGTGTCAATTCTGCAATATATACCTTTAATGGAAATCTGTAGTCCACTTATTTTCAGTCAAATCAACCATTCTAAGAAGAATCTGGACCAGTTTGTTCTTCAATACCACAAATTAAAAATAACCAAAAAATTCTCAATCTAATACAACTTTTTGCTTCCGCTTTGAGATGGGAATTGCCAAGGTTCAACAAATGCAAACAAATCTACTAAAGCTACTGTCCATTAGATCATTCCAGGGACACCAGAAATGCATATTCTTATATTTACCCCCCAAAATTTAGACTTTCCTCTGTGTAGAGCTTGTTCCTACTTGAGAAATGAAAGTAGATCGGACAGAGGCCAAAACTCCAAAGCCTCACAGAGTCCGGCCATTTGTCTGTGCTCCAAAGTGTTCAGAAACAGATGCAGTTTGAGTCAGACGTTTTAGGGAAAAAAGTCTGTAATGGTGAGGGGTTTTAATACTAGCACTCTTGATTAAATACAGCAATTGTGTTAATTCTCTGTTGTTTTCTCTGTTTTTTCCGATGACAGTGATTTTACCTCATCATCATCAAAACATTTTCAAAACAAGTTTTGTTTTAGTAAATGTTTTTGAGTGATTCGTGCATGTTTGATTAATCCTGTATTGTCCTGTGTTTGTCAGTGCTCCAAAATTCTCTGATTTTCCTGAACTCACCTCAACTGAATCTTTTTAAAGGGGGTCTTACACTTCTATAGGGGCTAACGCAACATATTTAGATCATCGTGATACCTTTAATTGTTTTGAAAATGTTATGTTCACCGAAATGGGTGATGCAGGCTTGTGAGCTGTGGGCAGAATCTCACAGCTTAAAGAGGGTTCGAACAGGGCCTGGGAGAGATCGCTAAATTACTCAAACATGCATGGACGACATCTAAAACCTCTTGGAGTATATTTTTGATGAGAGAGTGTTATAACATGTTAGAAAGCTCCAAAAAGCCATGTTGAACTTTTTGGAAAAATGTAATATGGTATGGTTCAACGATATAGTTCAACAACAGTGTAAAGACATAGGCACAGAAATGAAAAAATGAAAAAATAAAATAAAAATCCACCGCTTGCTAATGTAAAGTATGGTTAAAGTATTGCCCGATATTTATAGTGATGTAACATATAGGAGAAGGTGGGAATCTGAAACAAAATATGAAAGAATGATCATGTTATAGAGATTATAACTACATACCTGTCCTCTTAACCAACCGTTGGCATGTCAAAAATATCGAAAATCAGATACTAATCGATAGTAAAACTAGTATCGAAACTAGATACTCATTTGAGCAGGTATCGGTACTAAAAAAGTCACATTCACGGGACAGAAATGAACCTTTCCTGAATAGCTTTAGAATGATCGTGAGCTGGATCAGAAAATCACATTCTATTGTCAAAATAAAGAGTGTTATATTTATTATCACTGTGGTATCAGATTCGGTATCAAGTATCGTAGTAGTAGTTTGAAATTTTAGTATCGTGACAACACTGTTTGCAACACAAAATTATGCTCCAAATTGTCCAAAAAACTATAAATTTTTGCATTAATATATATGTGTGTGTGCGTGTTAATGAAAATAGCTTTGAGATCCCAATGGAGGTAACGATTTATACAGTTAATTCAGTGTTATTATTAATTAGAACTCTATGCAAAATATCTCCTAACAAAAATAAATCCTATGTATAAATGGCAACAATTAATATTTCACATTAGTAGAAATGTCATGATAACGAATGTTGAAGTGCGTTGTATTGCTGAAGAAAAGTTAATATTGGAACAAAGAACCCTAAAGCAGAATTATTCCCAAAAAAACATGTTTTATTGTACATCAAGTTAAAAAAACATGAACTGCAAAAGGTAAATAGCGTACTGGAATATTTAAGCAGTTAGTTTGTATCTGTAATGAGTCATAGAAGTAATTTATTCAGCCTTCTGCAGCTCATATTTTATTGTAGTACAGAAAAATAACAAAAAGTTCTCTACTCAAACAAAGAAACTGCATCCACAATAAATATTTAGCCCCAAATTTACATCGATTGACTGATGAAGTGATTGTAAAAAGTAATAAGAGTTGCAAAAAGTATCAAAAATATATATCAAAAATTAGATACTAATCGATGCTAAAACTGTTATTGAAACTAGATACTCATTTTAGCAGGTATAAATGCTAAAAAGTCACATTCACAGGACAAAAATGAACCTTTCCTGAATAGTTTTAGATCTATCTTGAGCTATATCAGAACAAGTATAAGAAAACATAAACTAGTATACCACTGTGGAACCTACCTGGACCACATGGTAATATAAAAGAAAGAACTACGATTTACTATTGAAAATCATATTCAATTATCTAATTAACGTGTTTGGTGGTTCATCTGGTCTTCCATTGACTTATTTTTAATAGATTCTTTTTTCAGTCCAAGTTTTCTGCTCAAAATAGTATCTAGTTTCGATGCTAGTTTTAGTATTCATTAGTATCTGATTTTGAATACTTTTGACAACCCTACTATATTAACTTAAAATTCAATCAGCGAAAGCTTGGGGCTCTAAAAATAGTGTTTTTTTTATTATCATTGTGTTATCAGAATCAGAACTGAGTATCGAGTCTATTCTTTAGTATTGAAATCAAGTTTGAAATTTTAGTTTATTGACAATATATGATACAGAGCATTGCGTGACGGGGTGTTTCTGCTTTTTAGTTATAGATCACTCATCCTCTGTATAAAAACACGTAATCTACAACACATGACAAACCTGGGGCAATAATGGCAGCAGAGAATTGGACTGGACTTGTGTCTTTGCTGGTTTGACTGGTTTTGGGGTCCAGGAGAGGATGGCCCCTGGAGCGGACCTGCTTTTTTCGGACAACATTGGTAGAAAATTAGGATTTGAGATGCCGGGAAGAGACGGTTCACGGTCTCTTGGTTTTGGAAAATTGTTGGAACTTTGAAATGTCATGCGCTGGTGTGAAGAGGATAGTTACTGTTATTATTTGTGTAAAAGTTCAAGATGGAAATACAAACCAGCCATATCAAATTACACCAAAAATTAGGGTTGCTAGTTTGTGTAATGAAGGTATCTGTACTATAACTACAATAACTTCATTCACAAGTACCCCGTATATTTAGGCTGAGTTCCTCTCTCTGAAAACACTCTGTTCCACTTTGTGATGTCATGTGGTAATACATGTCACTGTGTTTTTAAACTCCATACACCTTCACTAGAATCATTTGGATGATTTCAGATCTGGATTTGCCAATCTCTACTGAACTAAAGGTAAACTGTAGCTGTTAACTTAAAAACTACAGCTTCACAAGGTGAAACAGAACATTTTGAGCTTTGGAGATGTACACAGACTAATAATAAAAGGTTACTCGACTATATGTGAATGAAACAAAACACAACTCCAGGTATGTTTTTGAGGAGGTAACAACATAATATTAAAGCATGAAGCTCACAAGAGTCAGTTTTGTGGAACATACAATACATGCATTTTCCACAACTTTTTCCTCAAATATACATAGGGTTGCCGATATTTGTATGGCAAAGGGAAAGGCTCTTGAGGCTCTGAATATTAGATGCTACACAGTGATGTTTTTCAGTCACCTGTGATTTTTCTTTTTCTTAAGCAGCCATATTTGTTTTGATACGGATGAACCACGCCTGTCTCCGATTGGCTAATCCACCTGTCAATCACGCCCATCTGAACTCAGGGAGATGTTACACCACCACTACTTTGATTTGATCTCATCTGATCCCATTAGGCTAAGCAGGGTCTGAATACCACGTGCCAAAGTGGGACAGTAGTGGCTTTAGTATACACTGCTGCTGTGTCCTTAGGCAAGACACTTCACCCACCTTGCTTGGTATAAATCTTATGTTTGCGTGAGTGTCTGTGGTGGTGGGAGGAGCCAATGGCATGGACTAGAAGCCTCACCTCCATCAGTCTAAACCAGGGCTTCTGTTGCTACATTAGTAATTACTACCACAATGTATGAAATTTATCTATGCATATTTATTACATCTTTTGCCCCACATTTCAGATCATTCCAATCTTGTTTTCAACATCCAACGCATCATAATCAGTTCCAAGACAAACGTACGCCTTCTTTCACCATCCGGCCTCCATTTTGTGAATAATGCACAAAATTGTAAAGCCACTCAGAGTGTCTGGAAAAGGGATATATACTTCTGCATTACCATTATTATTATTATTATTATTATTATTATTATTATTATTATTATTATGTATTTTGTATTTTCTTTTATGCTCAACCACTTCCCAGATTGAAACCATTGTAAATTGTCATAGTCTTCGCTGGAATCTATGGAATGACCACTCCAAAGCGCTCAACAGCTCTGCCTATTTTCCTCTGAGCTCCTGCAGCCTCCACAGTCTAGTGTCAGCCCATTATTTGCTCCTCTCCAGCACATAAAAGCCACAAAGACACATGAGCCTCATTTGCAATTTTCTTATTACAACGTTCTATCTCTGTGCTGGAATAGTAAGTAATCTGACATCAACATGCACGACTCCCGTACTCCCATATGCTCTGGAGCTTTTGTGCTGCTTCTAACCAACTCACTTGGGAAGGGAGCTGTCAGTCACGTCCTCAGATGTTTACAATTTGTGTGAAAAGGTCAGTTTAAAGTGACAAAATTGAGTTATAGATTTTAAAGGGCCCATATAACTCTATTTTGTGATCTATGTTATAATGTTTTCTCGTCACAAACATATCTGGAGTTTTGTTTCATTCACAGTGAAAACACTGTTTTTCCTTGTGATGTCATGTGGTAATACAGGAAGTGCTCCACAACCCCTTCACTAGAGTCGTTTGGATGATGCTACTCCTGGAATTTCCAGTCTCTGTGGAACTGAAGGTAAAAGGCAATGGTTAATTTGAAAACTACCCCTTCATGACATAAGGTGGAAGGAGAGCATTTTGAGCTTTGGAGATGCAGACAGACTAATAAAAAATTACTCAAAAATGTGTGAATGAAACAAAACACAACTCCTGGTATGTTATATCTTGATTTAAAGCTCACAAGAGTAAAATTTGCGTAATATAGGACCTTTAATGTTCAGCTGTCATAATGTACATGCATGTTTATAGTTTTCTGAATTTATTGGTCTGTCCAATAGACTGTATAAAGAAGTGAACTAAGGAAGCGCGACATTACCCATAGTGTTCGGCTCCAGTCAAATGAAGCTCACGAGGCCAGCAGTTATGGGGCAAATTTAAAAAAAGCTAAATAAAACCACCAGGACCATGTACAATGGGTTAATACAAACATTTTAAGACCAAGATAAGGAGCCTGACAGCAGCAATTACAGACAGAGAGGCGTCGTTTATTCCATTATAAAGTAAATCTTAGCCAGAGTTGATGGAGCCGGAAGTGCACTCATGCTCACTCCCTGATTGGAACGCAGCAGCTAGCAGGTTAGCTACTGTATGTCTATTTATATTTACAGTACAGTCTGTGGTCTATCCACATAGAAACACAATACTAGTATAAAGTTACATTTTTAACTGCTTGAAAAACATAACTATACATTATTAAAGCACCTTGAAGGTATCTTTTAACACCTGTTTTTGAATAAATGCAAGAAAAGCAAGTTTAATGCCCTACTGTGGAACATTCCAGGCAAAGCAGTAACACACACAGGCGACTGAACCACCCACAAGAAAAGTTACATAGTGCACGATTTCACCCTATAGCAGTTATAAATCAATAAATAGTCTCCAGTATTTGAAAATGTGACCAATGGCTCCACTCTCTTTTTATTCTTCTTTCAAAGCACAGAAAATAAGAACGCTCTACAGTGCGCTCATGCTAATTTACACAGACAGTTTTGTTGTTCCTGTCCACTTTGACCTCCGTAATTGCCTTTTCCTGTTAGTGTTTTGCAGTTATGTGTGTATTGATTTACCTTCACTCAGGTGCAGGGGTGGTTGGACGGGTGACTCTGGCCCTGTCTCATGGCTCACCTGTCAGCTCTGATCTACAGCCTGCCACTAACCACCCACCCCACCTGTAAACTACTATTTCTGTTTCAATCAAAAGTTGTGTTCAGAAGTGATTCTAAATGCATTTATTTTTCGACAACCTGAAAACGGAGCACCTTTCCAACTTGTTTACCAAAATAAAAATGTCTTGGCACAAATATATTTTGTGATAAGTTGCTATACTTTTTCTGTAATACACTCTGTTTACAATTCTGCTCAGCTGATATTGCTTGTGATGTGGTAATACAGGAAGTGCTCTACTGTGTTATTAAACTCCAAACACCTTCTCTAGAATAATTTTAATAATTTCTTTTCACCTTTCTTTACAAGGTTATTTTGCTTTATTATTATAGAGTAAAATTGCCTGCAGTTTTTTGTGTCCCTTTTGAGGGCCCGTCAAATGCTTGTCTCCATGGAGATGTTATTGCGTTGTCAGGAATGTGTCACAGTGTGGTATTAAACCTTTCTATCATCACTGACAGCAAAACAGACCAAGTTACAGATCAGATCTGTGGGGAGGCGACCCCACTCACAGTCAGAATGCCTGTTTTTCTTAGTATTTTTGAGGTAAAAACCACCTGTAATTTAATAAACGTAAGGTAGAGCTGTTTAATGTCATACTGTGTAACATTCCAGGCGGAGCAATGACATCTCCACCAGAAAAATTCCATAGCGCACCTTTAAAACCAGCGTGCGTTTGAATCAAAGTTTACATCAGCAGACATTACACAAGGCCAGAAGCACGCCCTTAAATGGTCGTATTGTCTGTTTGATTTCCTGTCTGCTCAGATGTTGCCTCGTGTCATCTGCGTCTCTGTTTTCTTCCACACACACACTCCAATAGTTAATCAATGCTTGTCAGCGGTTTCATTTAGTCTGAAGTTGAACGCCGGTTTGTCATTTCTGCTTCATTTCATAGACAGATGGCAAATACATCAATAGTGACTTCATTTGTGAGCATTTTCTTCTGTTAAATTCTGCTGATGTTTTGACACGTTTAGAGGCAGTGGAAAGTGGTGCTGATGGGGACGGTTTCAAGTGAGAACAAGTACAGCTAAGAAAGAAAGTACATTTTCAAATTTAAAGGAGCTGTACCTCATTTGTACTGATTTAAAAATAAAACTAGTTCATTTTAAACAGTTTGCAGTAGTTCAAAGTTATTCCTCATTAAACTTGTGCATTCGGGGCATCCTAATTAATCGCAACAATGAATTATTTTATGATGATTATTTACGTTTTGGTTTGTTTGTTTCTCATTCTGTAAAGCACTTTGAATTACTTTGTGTATGAATAGTGCTATACGAATAAGCTTGCCTTGCCTTTATAAACACTTTTTCACAATTCCCAGAGACCACAGCAGAGTTTTGATGGTAATACTAACAACAACTAGCATGCTAACCTCACACTTCCTGATTATCGGACAATAAAATGCTTGATAATTAGATGTAGGCAGTACACAACAGAGGGAAATGTTAACAACAACTCGCATGCTCGCCTCACACTTCCTGATTATCGGACAATAAAACACTTTATAGTTTGGTGCAGGCAGTACATATTTTTGCCACAACGGTAGCGCTAACAACAACTGGCATGCTACCCTCGCACTTCCTGATTATCGGACAATAAAGCATTTTATAATTAGATGTAGGCAGTACACAGTGGACTTGTTTTGAAAGTTTATACAACTTATGTGCACTGGGGCAAGACAGATTTTGCTCCAACACATGGGACGCCTTTAATTATGTAATTGTAACTTTGTCATGTTGTGTTTGAGTGTGTGTCACTTCTAAACTATTGTGTAACAGCGATTTAAATATATTAGTTTTATATTAGTTAGACAATCCACTCCTCAAGTCTCACGTTCAAATTCCACATTAGTTCTGCTTGTTATTCTCATCCGACACTTCTGCTCTATTTTCTTTGTCAAATTCAATAGTCTAGGTGTAAAAGGTCAAAAGGTAAATTGATTTAATCCAATTACATTTTGCAAAGTGGCCCGCTGGCTCAAATTAGTGTAGGCCTGAAAATCCTAGAATGTTAATGGCTGATGCACGCTGCATGCTACGGCAGTGTTAGCGCTGGCTGCCGTAACTCAGTTGTTACTTGATTTGAATTTGTTGTGCTTAAAATACCCATTATCCACTACAGAATTTATTAAAGCAGACCTATTATGCAAAATCAACTTTTCAGAGCTTTTATGTTATAATTGTTCTCCCTTCTCATTTACCCACTCAAAGTTATATTTATTGTGCATGTTTGAGCAATCTTTATCTTCCTGTATTTAAGACTTTATACTGTTATTTTCTTAATCTGTGATACATGCAGGATTCAGCATCATTGCGCAGCCATTTTAGCACAAATCAAATGAAAAAAGAAGGTTCTGACAACATGGCAGCACTTTGTTATGATAACATTTATAGTGACATCAGCTCCCACTGGGCACCACATTTTCTAACGGAGGTCAGCAGAATAGTTTCTTTAATTAACTCATTTTAGATCAACGTTGCAATTTAAAAATGTCCAAAATACAACATAATGATCCACGGGTGTCAGTGATTATAACTATATAGCAGACACAAGCACAACATATCTTTTTTGAGGGAAAATGTTGCGTTTAACATTTATTTCAACAGTATTTTCCCCAGACCAGGCCACGCCTTCAGTATGACTCAAAGCTGTATCTATTTGTGAAGTGCACGTCATGAGACATTTTGGATTTTACACAATAAGATCATGCAGAAATGCTCTGTTTTGCACATACTCTCCTGCTAATAGCTTTCACTTTCTGTGGAAAACACTAGTGCCTGTAAAAGCGTCTCCACTGGCCTTGTGGTAATTGATGGCCAGTGGTGGAGAGATGTCTTTAATTGATTTGACATATAAAGGGTGAGCTCCTCAGACATTGGAAACCTATTACAGTGATGGGGGAGTGGTTAAGACAAGGACTGCAGTCAGTGTCCAGTTTTATCTACGATCTTGTTGAAGGCATCAGACTGAGACGGATTAAAGGGACTATTTAATACATTTAAGCCCCTAATGACCACTTCATCTTTAAGTAGTATAACTTGAAGATAAAATTTCTAGGGGAGGACCTGCCAACTGCTTGTCTTCATAGATATATTATTACTTTGAATGGAATGTTCCACAGTATGGCTTTAAAGGGCCCATATTAGGCTATTTTCATATGTGTTATAATGCTGGTTCCTCATGAAAAACATACTTGGAGTTGTGTTTTGTTTCATTCACACATGTTTAACCTTGCCTGAGTTAGCCTGAGTTCTTCTCTCAAACAGAAAACACTCTGTTCCACCTTGTGATGTCATGTGGTAATACAGGAAGTGCTCCACTCTGTTTTTAAACTCCATACACCTTCACTAGAATCATTTGGATGATCAACCCTGGAATTGCCAATCTCTACTGAAGTAAAGGTAAAAGGTAATTAACTTGAAAACCGCTTCATGACATCACAAGGTGGAAGAGAGCATTTTGAGCTTTGGTATAACATGGCTTAAAGCTCACAAGAGTCAATTTTGTGTAATATGGGACCTTTAAACTTATCTATGTCTATCTATGACAAGCAGGTGACGTCATCAGGCAAAGTTACCAATCAACTCTATGGAAAGGCAAGTCTGCTCACCGTGAGAATGCATGTTTTTCAATGCATCTCTGACCAAAAAACACCTGCAATAGAATAAAGGCAAGATGCATACATTTAAATCATCTCCATGGAGACAAGCAGACCCAAAAAGGTTACATGGTGTGCCTTTTAAAATCTTTAAGTTAAGACTAATTAAGGTGTAAATACTGTATGTGTTTCACCATATTTGGAAGATTACACTGCGAGTTTGTCTTCTTTTGATATATTCTGGTATCAACTGTTTTTGCAGCTTTTAAACTGTTATCTTATTGCTGTGCTCAAAAATCACATTCTATACCTTCAGAATAACCATTTCAATATCTACTATTCGCTGCGTCCCTGTATTGCCTCATCACTCGCTTATGAAAAACGTGCATAGAAAGAAAGAGTGAAAATACTGTGTTTACCTTGTCAGTGTGATGTTCGTCTCTGATAACTATGCATAAGCTGTGGGTTGGTGACAGTGAAAAGTCAGGTGTCAGGTGTCAGGGGGATAATTTTGCTCTCAAAGCCCATGTCACTGTCTCTACATACACACACACTCACACATACACACAAACACAATCACACTCACGTACACGCATAAACACATGTTGGGTTTCCGTGTTGTTTGGGGACATTGTTGACATGCATTCATTTCCTGGAGACTGATCCAAACCTTAATGGTCCTATTACGCAAAATTGAGTCTTGTGAGCTTTAAGCCATGTTAGAATGTTGTTACCTCATCAAAAACGTACCTGGAGTTGTGTTTTGTTTCATTCACACCTGTTTGAGTGATCGTTTATTATTTGTCTGTTTACATGTCTCAAGCTCAAAATGTTCTGTTCAGAGTGTTTTCTGTTTGAGAGAAGGACTCAGCCTTAATATGCAGGGTTTGTGTGAAATATTTGTGAATCAAACAAAACACAATTGTAGGTGTGTTTGTGATCAGGAAACATTGTAACATAGATCAGAAAATGGCATAATATGGTCCTTAGTTTCTTTTTCTATTACTAAAATTTCAAACTCGATTTCGATACTAAGGAACAGACTTGATACTTGATACTGATTTCGATTCCACAATGATCACTGAGCAACAATAGTATGTAATTCAGCACTGAATAATTGTACGTGTTCGTAATATCAATGTAAAACTGTTTTGTAAAGTTCACATTTTGTCTGTTTTTATGTTTTTTAGTATCACGACAAATGAATATCTCAATACTAGTTTTAGGACTAATTAGTATTTCATTTTAAATACTATTAGCAACCCTAGTTACTACTAGTACTTGCCTAACCTTAGCCTATCTACTGTGTATTTGAGCAATTTTTTCTTGCCCAAGTACAAAATCAGGAAGTGCGTGGTTAGCATGCTAGTTGTTGTTAGCTTTAGACGGCCTTTGAAAGTTGTGAAATGCGCTTATAAACTCATTGCAGTGAATCATCAGGATGCCCTGAATGCATAAGGTACGTGAGGAATAACCTTGGACCAGTGCAAACTGTATAAAATGAATTGATTCTGTTTTTCACATTTTAACCTTTAACCTTATTTAAGCGCATATGTTTAAATCATGCTGTTGACCTATATTATTGGATGACAGGCCCCCATAAATTGAACGTGTATATCGTCCCCACATTGTGATGAATACCCACCCGCACACACCGCAGAGCGTTCTTGTTTTCTTTGTTCTGACAGCGCCCTGATGTATGCCTCCACGCAGAATATTTTAATACCAAAAATCCATTTTCCATGTCTTACAAGTGGCGTGCATTTTCGAGCTGAGGGTGTGTGTACCAGAGGCATACATTATAACACAGTAGTGATAACGCACAATATGAACTATACAACTGCAACAACGAATACAAAGTAAGTTTATTCTTAATCAAACTGAGCTGTAGTGTGGACTTTGAGGAAAAAATGCAACTACTTATCTTTGTGGTTTGTAGTAACCATAGGTAACCAAGTGAGTGTGTTCAGCTCCAGTCAAATGAAGCTCACTGAGGCTGGCAGTTATGGGGTGAATTTAGAGCCAAGTCCATATTAGGAATAGGAATTTATTTACGGACAAAATAGCGAAATAAAAACACCAGGATCATGTAGGGCAGGTTGATATTTTAAGATCAAAATGAGGAGCCTGACAGCAGCAGTTACAGAGAGAGTGGCGATGCTTTTTCAATACTAACTGAATTGGAGCCAGATTAGATGGAGCCGGCTAGCAGCTTAACTATGTCTATTTATATATACAGTCTGTTGTGGTAACTAGGGAAGTTAATTTGCAGTAAACAATAAAGATATGAGTTTTTATTTTTATTTTTTTTTGCTGACTTTTAGGCTTTAAATATGTAATATATGAACTAATAATACTCTTCCCATGGACATTAGTTACCACAGAGCTAGTTAACCTCAACTTTGCCTTTAAACTGTTAATATTATGGTGCATTCACACCAGTTTTGAGTCCAAATGTAGACTTGGTTTAGTCCTGTTCTAGTCCTGGTTTAGTCCTTGTTTGGTCCAGGTTTAGTTCTGTTTTAGTCCTTGTTTAGTTCCAATTTTGATGACATGATTGTGCCAGTGTGGACATGTATAGGAAAAATGAATGAGAAATTGATTTGTGAAAGTGCTGCAGGCCTGGAGGTGTGACTGTTGTAGAGCTACATTTATCTTGTATCTATCGGTTACCATGATAATGCTAAAGCTATACTGCTGGGCATTTCAATACAAGGATCAAGACGCTGTATTTAATAGTGGGAAATGTCAATAATACCATTTAACACTTTGGTATGTTGAAAATGGCAATATACAAGGGCAATGTTTAAAATGAAATAAGAACAACACTTAAATTCTCCATTGTTGTTACTATTCCTTGTAATTAAAGGTGCACTGTGTAACTTTTTGTTTGGGGACCCGTGACCTGCTCGTTTCTATGGATATGTCATTGCAATGCCTGGAATGTTCCACAGTATGACATTAAACAGCTCTACGCAACATTTATTTAATTACGGATGGTTTTATAACTCAAAAATACCTTGAAAACATGCATTCTGACTGTGAGCGGGGTTGCCTCTCCACAGATCTGACCTGTAACTTGGTCTAGGTTGGTCTCCATGAAGAGAAACCATACTGTGAGACATTCCAGACGAAGCAATTGCATCTCCATGGCGAAAAGTTACACCTATTATGCAAAATGGACTTCCTAGAGCTTTTAATCATTACACAGTTACAGTTTTAACTCTCTCTACGTCTACTTAGTTCTCCAATTTTATTTTCTTAATTGGTGATACTCGTAGGATTTGGCAAGATAGCAATTTTGGTACAAATTAAAAAAGGTGTAGATGAATATTTCGATTTAAAATGTGAAAATTATACCAGAATGATCCACGGGTGTCTTAAATTATTTTCAGCATTTCAAATAACTCCAGTTTTGCATTTGAGGTTGGAGGTTCCGTCGAATTCTGATGAGAACTTTGATTGTGTAGTGTAACCTCGAGTACATGTTACAAGATTATACCCATCACACAAAGGTCATGATTCAGAGAGAGTATCTGAACACAGGGGTGGACGGAGCGGGCTAATAACTGGACTTGCACTATTTGTTCCCAGTGGAATGTGGTCTCCGGTTTTTCACACATCAAAATGGGCCAGTGTATATAGCCTGTATTCACAATAGTGTATAGATTGGATGTCATGGTTTCAGACGGAGGGCAGGGGTCTATAGGGGAGATGGGTAATTTGTTATTTTTGAAAGAAACAGCTAAATAGAAAACAAAAAATCTACAATATGAGGTTTGTAATTTTGGTCAGGGATTTGTCCAAAACATTACATTTTTATGTTATCGTCAGTGGTGGAAGAAGTACTGAATTTTGTTGCTTAGTAAAAAAATACTCAAGTAAAAGTACTACACGAATGATCAGATCTAATACAGCTTCAAATGTAGTGATTTTCTGGTTTTGTTTGCATATTTTAGTTTGCTCAAATTACGAACATGTTAAAAATAAACCCTCAGCAGGTCTCAAACAATAATAAAAATACATACTTACTTTTCATTCCAGTTAAAAAATGTAGTGGAGTAAAAGTAAAAAGTACCCACATTAAAATCTACTTAAGCTACTTTATTGTTTTCCACCACTAGTTATCACTAAAAGTATCACCTCTGCCTGAGTAATGTACTTTATAAGTCTTACATGGGTAAATGTTCTGTGTACTCTTCATTGTGAATGACAAAAACTTCATGTTGACAATATTACACGATTTCCACACCTGTTTTTCTTCAAACATGATTTTGTTTTTCAGAATTTTGTGATCTGTCCTTTTCAAATTTGACAATATTGGAAGAACAAGACATTTTATAACGCTCCAAAGGTGGTACTTTAAATGAGAAGTTACAATCAGACTGTACTTTTGAGCAGTCATTTTCTCATTTAGTAATTTCTTGGATCACTACTTTGTTCTACTTGAGTAATATTATTTTGAAGTAACGATACTCTTGTGCATACAATTGTTGGTTTACCCTTTGGGGCTGTAGTCATCTAAAGAAATTACTAACGATGTTTTTACCGTAGCTCAGTTGGTAGAGCATTTGTCCACAGATCTGAAGGTTAGCAGTTCAAAACCCTCTCTCGACATAAATCACTGGTTGAGCGGTCATTCGCCGACCACAGTTTGGTGATGCGCACTTAAACCGCTTTGAGTGCCTTGAAGGTGGAAAAGCGCTGTATAAAAATGACCATTGACCACTGACATAAAACAGATTACATTTGTGAATCATGGGCTTAATCTGCCTTTTTACAAATACTAGTAAGTACAAATAATACCAAATCTTTAGCCTACAGCTACTACCCACCTCTGCTATTATATTCTTCTTCTACCCTCTTCTATTCTTTGATTAATATTAGCTCACAGCTCCAACACTGGCTCCAGCTTGTGGCCTCGATGTTGCTCTTCCTCCCCATTACTTTGCCCTGATAGCCCCTCCATATGCTGCTCTGTAATGGCAGGATTCATTTCTGTGTCTCTCTCCATTCCATCTGGAGCTGAATTGAACAATCTGCACCTCCTGCCTCACTATTACAGATAATATGGGTCCTTTCACCCATGCATTAGCTCTCAGGGTGCATTCATTTGCATAGCTCCGCCCTCTATAATGGCTGTGTTTTAATGCAGTGCATTAGTGCATAAGAAAGGTTTTCATTTTTCGCAAATTATTACTTTGTTTGATGGGGTAGTACTTGTGGTTAATATTTATCATTGTTTTACATCAGTCAAAGGAAGTGCAGAAATATTCTAACATGGTTTAAAGCTCACAAGAGTCACTTTTGCGTAATATAGGACCTTTAAGCTACCTACTGACGTTATCAACAACAAAAAATTGATCTAAAATGCAATTTGCACGCAAAGAACAAATTTTTTTTGTACAGATTTAACATCAATTAAACGCTACCATCAGTAAGTTTTTTTTTTTTTTTCACCAGTAGATGGCAGATGTGAAACCCTCCCCCTCTCTCCGAGCCTCTGCTCTTCTTCTGTCAGGCCAAAGCGAACACATTATCAGACAACAGTAACGTAGACAGCATTTAGTGTTTATATGTGAGAATACAACAAGGGCAGGTCAGCCAGTCTAATTACAGATGGTCACTTTAACAGAATAAAGGTACTGTATTTTATTTTTATTTGTCAGATCATAACTATTGTTAATTAATTAATTGTTCATTGTTCATTCACTCCATACTGGTGGTAAGCTACTATTGTAGCCACAGCTGCCCTGGGGCAGACTAACGGAAGCGAGGCTGCCTATTTGCTCCATTGGCCCCTCCAACCACCAGCAACACTCACGCACACTCCACTTTCTTACTAGGCAATGTAGGTGAAGTGTCTTGCCTAAAGACACAACAACAGTGTTTGCCACTGGCGCCCCCCTGTGGCACCTGGTGTTCCCAGTGGTCTCCCATCAAAGTACTGCCCAGGCCCGGCCTTGTTTAGCTTCTGAGATCTGACGAGATCAGGATTTGACAAGCTGGAATGGCCACATGCCCATTGTGCAGCTAGTTTTGGCTCTTAAAAATGATGGTTGATAGATAACATCTGCTGCCATGTCCAGTAAGTATGTCAAGTAAAAATAAACTTCACCAGAAAAAATAAAAACAAAAAAATAAAACAGAAAAAAAGTAAAACTCTGAATATAATGTTGATATGTTTTTGTGAACTATAACCTGTCATAATTTCACATTTTAAATTTGACTGATCACGTCTGATAATGGGAACCGTTTGAGGTGAATTATGGTGTATTTTTTTGTTTGTGTAAGGTCACCGTGCTCATTTGGGAAATGGTCTCCATGGCGACATTAGTTAGAGGGGTGCAGTGATTTGATTAGTGATGAGTCCTCGGGAGGATGTTTTGAGGACAGCAAACTGTGTGCAGAGATGAAGGGAGATTACCAGAGGAGAAGAAGCATCTCCGGTTTCATGCACTGGGAGAAATAGACTGTTTGTGCTGGACAAACTTGTATTAGATGGGAAGTTATACAATAAAAGACACGACTGGAAATAGAGCTGCTCGATTTGCAGAAAAAAAAAAAAAAATTACGTTGTATTTCAGCAGATGTTTGTACAGATTTAAACTACATGGATAGCAGTTTTTATGCAGAATAAGACGTTTTGATTTTTGTGAAGGACATTAAAAAATTGTAGCCTTCGCGATTTACTAATTGTGTCCGTTTAAATTGTGATTTTGATTAGATGACTATTAATCTTACAACCCTTACTGGAAGAAGAAATGATTAAAAAAGAAGGAATTCAGGCAGTGTTGAGAAACTAAATGGCAGACAACTTTTAGTGCAGGGAGTAAAGTCAGAATTGTTATAGAATTTGTATTTTTAGTAGTTTAAAGGTGCACTAGGTAACTTTTTGGTTACGGGTTTGTCACCTGCTTGTTTCTATGGATATGTTATCGCTCTACTTCAAATGTTCCACAGTATGACATTAAACAGCTCTGCCTTATATTTATTCAATTACAGGTGGTTTTACTGCTCAAAAATACCTAGAAAAACAGGCATTCTGACTGTGAGCGGGGTCGCCGCTCCATAGATCTGACCTGTAACTTGGCCTGGTTTGGTCTCCATGAAGATAGAAAGGTTTAATGCCATACTGTGAAACATTCCAGACAAAGCAGTAATATCTCCATGGAGAAACCTTCACCAGAAAAGTTACACAATGCACATTTAAAAGTTTAAGGGCCTGTACTTCTTAAAATGTGAAACAGTTTGCAGTGGTCCAAAGTTATTCCTCACTTTCCTAACGCAATTGTAGCATCCTAATTATTCACTGCAATGAGTTTATAAACATATTACCTCACTCTCAGAGGCCAGAGGAAGTTTGTCGAGACAGTAATGCTAGCTCACATTTGCATGCTAACAGCGCACTTCCTGGATCTCTGAGGATTAAACGCTCTATAATTAGATGTAGTCCAAACACAGCGGTCTCATTTCCACCCTAAGAGCTGCTTTTAGAATGTATCTGTTACACATAAAAAAATACAATACAATACAATGACGTTAAATAAATAGAGTCTCTCTGCGAATTGGGTTGTTGCTCCACAGATCTGACCTGTAATTTAGCCTATAGTTAGATCTCTTAAGATAGATAGGTTGAATCTCTACTGTGGAACATTCTAGGCCAGCGGTTTTCAAAGAGCCAAAGATTTCTGATTCCATCTCAACAGAAATCAGCAGCAAGGGAGGAGACAGGGCCCAGCAAAAAAACTTAGGAAATATGATCCTGATTATTTAAAGTTCGGTTTCACCTCGTTGGGTTGAGACTGCACCTCTGCCGCAGTGTGTGGTCTGCAAAGAGCTGCTTGTGAATGACGGCAGGAGACCATGAAAACTCCGGCGTCACATTGAGACAAAGCACGCGAATATCGTGAACAAGCCAGTTGAGTTTTTTGAGAGGAAGTGTGATGATTTGCTGTCACAGAAAAGCATTATGCATAATTTCAGCCATCAGGTGTCGTGAGCGGTAGTTTTGGCACCAATTACAAATGTTAAGCGTGTTCTGTTGATTTGGATAGGCCGACTGATGTTCAGTGATGTTACAAGTAGCCTCAATTAGGCCTGCATGAAGTTGGAAATTATTTGCTGTTGCAAAAATCGTTTATGAATGAAAAAAAAAAAAAATGAAAACACAGTATTAACAAATTATTTTATCAGTTGTTATTGAAACTCATCAGTGCCAGGAACACAAAAGATGCATTTACTTCAAAGGCCTGTGTCGGACAGGGCAGGTGGATGGGATTTTGGGGAACGGGGGAGGCTCACATTCACCCAATTTGAAAACCCCTGTTCTAGACAAAGCATCTATATAACATCTCCATTAAGACAAGCAGGTGACGGACCAATGCACTTTTTAAGCAGGTAGCCTATTGTATTGTCAAATCTTACAATGTGCACTACTACCACCTCCTTTTTAAACATATATTGTATTTGCAAATTCTATTCAGAAAAAAAAGCAAATGGATTTCTGTGTAATCCCTCAGTTTTCAAAAAAATAAAATAGTATGTTATTATGTAATGTTAATGGTGCTAGGGTTGACTAATGTGCACTCTACTTTTTAAAAACATATGACCACAATCCCAAATTCTATTCAGAAAAAAAAAAAAAAAAATCACAAATAGACTCTATTTACTGATTTGCTGTTTCCAAAATTCCAAAATTAAATTAATAAAGTACATGTCTTTAAACCACTATAGACCACTGTGTAACATTTTGATTGGGGGTCTGTCATCTCCTTGTTTCTATGGATACGTCATTGCTCTGCCTGGAATGTTCCACAGTGTGACATTAAACAGCTCTGCCTTACATTTATTCAACTACAGGTGGTTTTACAGCTCAAAAATACCTAGAAAAACAGACATTTTGACTGTTAGCAGGATCGCCTCTCCACAGATCTGACCTGTAACTTGGTCTGGTTTGGTCTCCATGAAAATAGAAAGGTTTAATGCCATACTATGAAACATTCCAGACAAAGCGATAACATCTCCATGGAAAAAAGCATTTGATAGACCCTCCACCAGAAAAGTTACACAATGCACCTTTTAAGTTATAAAAAATAAAAAAAATAAAAATGTGATTTTGTATTTCTTTTGAACCCCACCAGACAGGGGCGAATAATTAATAACAGACAATGACTTTAATAATTTGTCCAATCCAATACTTTATTTATATATCACATTTTATAAACAAAACAGTTATAATTGTGATAATTACCAACAACAAAGGTAATTGCCATTGTACCACCAGCTTATGTTCTCTACTTGATCATTATTACTGTCACTCATAACAAAGTACAGATCTATAATAGTAGTTTAAACAGAATTTATTCATTATAAAAGTGTTTCTTTAAGGTTAGGTTTAGCCTTTATTGTCCCAGGCGAGAAATTTGTCCATTTGAACCATCCTTCTGTACCGCTGGGGCAACCTGACCCGTCTCCAGATCTTGAGCTTGGCTTGGTCAGGACTATCTTAGCTGGAGGATTTGACCTACTGTTATATTGTTATATTGTTTTGGGTTGATGGGTTTGATGTCTTTTTAACTTGAGTACATGATGTGTATTTTCATCTGAGTGTATTCCTATAAATGTTTAAATCATCTGCAATTATTTTCAAATACTTTCACCATCAAAATCTTAACACGGTTGAACATCGTCCCATGCGTACACCCGACTCGCATTAAAGGCTGTGTATTTGATGTATTGTGTAAACAGCACTAGAGTACTGCCTACATTTAATCATTAAGTGTTTTTTATTGTCAGATAATCAGGATGTGTTTGTTTGCATGTTAGTTGTTAGCTTTAGCCGTGTCAGAGTTGTGAAAAGAGCTTATAAACTCATCGTGGTGAGTAATTAAGATGCTCAAAATGCATAGGAGTAATTTTGAACCACTGCAAACTGTTTAAAATTAAGTAGTTCTATTTTTCACATGTTCGTGTCACAACAGTAAAAATCAGATAAAGCATTTATAAGTGTTTACCTGGCGTTGGGCTGTTCTACGTCAAAATCTGTTGAATTAGAGACCACCCTCCATTCTACACAGTCAATATAACGCCAGGGCTTTTACTTTGTGGATTTGTTTGACCTATTGGTGACTTGTAATAATGAAGCCCAGCGGGACCTAGTGCTAAATGAATACTTATTAAGTCCCATTGATTTAAAAGTGAGGATGTCTCCGCAGTCACAATCTCCTTCTATTTAGCTGAATGTGCTAAACAAATGTTTGTGCAAAATCGATCCTATATTTTCAACATGCAAAAATGTCACACAGATTTTTTTTTTTTTTTCAGACTTTCCTAGAGTCCAAATGCAGAACTGATAACCATTACCAACAAAATACTGTGGCAAACGACACATATTATACAAAATATGCCTTTTTTTTTTAGTTTTTAACCATTTTATAACGTTGTCCCTTCATCCAAAACATATCAGGAGATGTATTTTGCTTCATTCAATCTTGTTTGAATCCTGTTTAGTAAATCTGCTCCTGCTAAGCACTCAAAATACACAAGATTTTGAATTTCCCAGGATTGTTACATCACAGGTAAAAGTCCGGACAGTCCTGCACAGTTTTAAAGGGCCTATATTACACTATTTTTGCTTTGAGCTTTGGATATGTAGACAAACTAATAATAAAGGATTATTCAAACATTGTGAATGAAACAAAACACAACTCCAGGTCTGTTTTTGAGGAGGTAACAACATTATAACATGGCTAAAAGCTCACAAGAGTCAATTTTGCATAATATAGGACCTAACCCTTGTTGTGATTTGCTTATTTGTAATTGCCCTGCTGCCATTATAAAGTCCTAACCCCAGTTCCCAGTATTGGAGCCCATCTGTAGAAATAAGTACTTATTTCTTGAAGATAGCCAAGATAGTTCTGAAACATTAAATGCCAGAGCAAAGGTACAAAAGCATGTTTAAAGGTCAACAACAATACGCCATTTTAAGACTGCAAAAATCTGGTACAGTACTTTCAAGAAAAGTCTCCCATTTTTGAGGAAAGGCTACACACTTGAAAACAATATTTGCCGAGCATCTTTTTATTAGGAGAGCATTGTTTACTGTACAACAATCCTGGCCTAGTTCCTGAGTCGGGAGCGCACAGCTCATCTTTCCTTTGTTTGTCTCTGGTCTGAGGGATGCACTGAGAACACTATAAAACTCAGTAATTTATTTCTGTGATAAGCCCTGATGACAAAGTGCATGTCGGGAGGGGCCTGTCACTTCGGAAGGCTCCACCTGCCTCACATCCATTTGATTTGACGTAAGACGACTCAAGGCGCGCTCTACAGATCCATATTTTAGAGGCGGAGGGCTGAAGTGAGCAAAACAAAGACACACACACAAGCAGCGGTGGAGGCTCTTTTTAGTGTAGCCCCACGGTGGTTCATTTGAATGTGGGAGTTTATGTGATGATGATGTGAAAAATGCTTCTTAAAGGTACAATTTTGCTATATTTTTGTTTTTTTTTAGCTCCCTAAAAAATATGTAAAAAATATGTAATAATGTTGTCACGATACTAAAATTTCAAACTCTATTTTGATACTAAGGAATTCACTCAATACTCAATACTGACTACGATACCACAATGAAGCAAAAAAAAATCTTAGTATTGATACCTGCTCAAATGAGTATCTAGTTTTGATATTTTTAGTATTGATTAATATCTGATTTTCGATACCTTTGACAACCCTAGCATGTTGTTTGGTTGAACATCTGTCATCTGCTTATCTCTATGGAGGTGTTTGGTTTTTTTTGCCTAATTCACAGGACAGAAATGAACTTTTCCTGAATGGTTTTAGAATGATCTTGAGCTGTATCAGAACAAGTATAAGAGCACATAGACGAGTATTCGCTGATGGGCCACTGTGAAACCTACCTGGACGACTGGACGAAGGATTGCACCGATATAAGACCACATGGTAATATGAAAGAAAGTACCACGATTTAATGTTGAAAATTACATTCTGTTGTCTAAATAAACAGTGTTTTTTTATTATCATCAGTATTAAGTATGGAGTATAGAGTCTGTTTCTTAGTATCGAGTATTATTTTAGTATCATGACAACACTTCACACTGTTAACTTGTCATCTTGCAAAATCATATATCTTATTAAATCAAATCATTCCAGTGTTAATGAATTTTTAAAAATTTTTCTGTTTCATGGGAATAGACACAGTGATATGAGAGATTATAACCATGAACCAAGCTAAAATGTCATATTTTTTATATGGACCCTATATTCTTAGTTTTAAATTATCACTGTACACCAAGGCTATTGTTCCAGATTAGGTGATCGGTTTTTGGCCAAACATTCTACAGTTTATTCACTTAATATCCCTGCCAGACAAGATGAATTCCTTAAGATAAATAATAATAATTAATAATAACTAGAAAAGCACTCAGAGAGTGCAGACCTCCCTCCGCCAAGCCCCATTTAACGCAATGCTAACAAAATTTTCAAAGTGATCCAGAATCCAGGATTTCTTCTGGATCATCACTAAAATTTAATCATCTGTTGGATTTACCATTCGGAACATTTCCTGAAAATTTAATCAAGATCCGTCCATAACTTTTTGAGTTATCTTGCTAACTAACAAACAAACAGACAAACTAACAAACAAACAGACAGACTCAGGCGAAAACATAACCTCCTTGGCGGAGGTAATAAACAATAAAAAAGACTGAAGAATTAATCATTTTGGGCATATTCTAGAACATCACTTTTTAGCCCTGTGTCCAGAGCTGTAGTTAGTCAGATTGAGCTGCAGATCTGACCTGAGTTGATGCATTTCACTGAGCTCCTCTACTTTTCTGTTTAATTGCAACAACAAGCTGGCCCTGACCACCAAAATAGATTCTGAGCACAACAGATAATATTCTGTGTCTGTCTGAAGCATGTGGAGGTGTGGATTTGGAGTGAACACGGATCTTAAACTTTTTAGCCTGGATTTAAAACCACAATTGATTTCCTTCAGTTGGGTTTGGCCATATCTCCACCAGGCCGCCATCACTGCTGAAGGACAAGCAAGATTCATGCAAAGAAACTGCACAAAGAGAAGCAAGAGGAGCACTGTCTCAATCTCCAGTCCATCTAAGGTCTCAAATGGTGGTCGTCAGATGATTGGGTGCTGCTTCCTGGAGTCTGGATCCTTAAACTCATGAGAAGGAAGTGGAAGGAGGCAACACAGGAGGCTTCTTCAGGAGCTGTCCATGGTCCTCAGGTTAAAGGTTAAAGGTTTGGGCTTAGGTTAAAGTTATGTTTAAAATGATATGATCTGTCTCCAGGAACTAAAGGTAAGTCAATGAAACTACCTCAAAAAGTGTAGGAACCAAGAATGTGTGTTTGCAAGGGTAAACACAGCTATAGAGCTCCGAGACAAAAGCCAGGGATTGTTTGGGCACATTTGGGGTTAATGGTGAAGTGTATGCTCTATGGAAGGTCCAGGGCTCTCTCGATCATACTTTTTAATCATAAGATCTCAGTAATTCACAATAAGATGTTAGTAGCAATGTAGTAATTTTAAGCTTGTGGCGCTGTGAGACGTGGTAAAGTTAGAGTCAACACAAATATACTATCTTATCTTCAGCTTTTTCTGCATTTATTTCACTTCCCTGCTGTGCATCTATGTTGTGTTGTAATGTCCCTTTATGTGAAGCGTTGGCTTTGGCTAATGTCTGAAGCATTAAGCACTGGAAATGTAATATATTCTTGGCGCGAGTGCCGTACCTCGAAGGAAACAGCTGTTGCTAGTGTTCTAGCTCTGTTTTGTGAAGCATGTCAGCTCAACATACAAGTTGCCATCACTGGAAATAAGGCGGTTTATAACAAGATCGAGTCACTATTTGGTAACAGATGATTATTTTCTGTTTCTATTTGCATTTTGCCGGCTTAAGTCTCTATTATCCAATCACCTTGCTGCTATATGTAGCTACTCCTTAGCTTTAGCAGACCTAGCTGAAGAGACCAGACTGGGGTGGACCCCTTTTGAAGCTAGTACCACTTCAGACAGTGGAAACAAGTTTGTACCATACTGGGCCGTATCAGTCTGCTCCAAAAGTGAACCAAAAACAAGCCTAGCTCATGGTTCATCCTAAAATTGTCAAGTCTCATTAAGACATTACTAACAAGCAAAACAACCAATAATTTTTTACCATCTGCTGCCATATTGGGTCTAACTATAAAATAAATATGTTTATATCTCTTAGATTAATAACCATCTCTTCCTGTTGAAGTCCTTGTAAAGCCATAGAAAAAAAGCATTTAATAGAACCAATATGGCAAAATGGCCCCAATATCCATGTGATTTGCGCTGACTTTTTTGCATTATCTCGATCACGATATTCATACGATATCTTAACAATGCATCAGAAATGTGCGAAAATGCGCATGTAAACGTCTTGGTTCAAGTATTGTACAAAATGTGAACTGACTGTACAATTAACTACAAAAAAGACAGAAATTTCACTTTATACCCTTGTTTGGGAGAGTACACTAGACGTTTCTCCTAATTTTACTTTTATTCAGCTCTAATTTTTATAGATGACACTCGATATTATAATTTAACACCAGTTGTGCTCCTAGTTGGCAAAAAGGTTCCTCCTATTTAGTTCTACCTTGACTGCCCTGATTCTTTTTTTAAGGACAGTAGAATAAAACATTAAACATTACACTGCGAAACCTTTCTGTTGGAGGGTCCGTTACCTAGTTATATTCATTAATGTACCATGATTTGACATTAAACATATCCATCTAGCATTTATTCATTATGGGTGTTTCTATTGCTCAAAAATACAATAATTCCTTCTGTGAATAGAAGCGGCTCTCCACAGATCTGAATTGTAACGTAGCTTAGTGTTGTAATCAGCTTGTGTCCCTTGTGAAAGTCTATAGAGTTTAATCTATACTATGGAACATTCTAGACAAAGCAGTAACATCTCCATGAAGACAAGCAGATGGCGGACATCTTTAAACAATATAATAAACATGACAACAAGACACAAATATATAAAACAATACATAAAACAACAATTCGTCCCCTTCCTTTGGGGCCTCTGCTGGTTTGACGGTGCCCACTCACGACTGGATACAGTGGATATGATGATATGAGTGTACTCTGCCCTGTAGCATGTGGCAGCCTTAGTCACAGTGTAATGAGAACACGGGTCTGTCCATCACGGCAGACCTCTTCTTCTCTCCTCCTCTCATCCTCTCCTCCATCTTGGACACTCAAATCTGGGTCACCCAAGGGCCCACCAGACTCCCACTGCTCCTCAAAATAAGCACACAATCTCAAATGCACTTAAAGGATGGTTATAGCTGCAGATAAGACTGGATTTGGGGCAGGGGATGGTGTATGTTATTATATTACTACTGTAGAGCTTGGGAGTAGAAAGGAACATTGTGACAAGACAAAAGCCCATCTGAGAAAGCAATAATCTGTGTGTGTTCGGTGGTGATGCTTTTTTTTTCCCACTGCAGCAGTAAGTGAGATATTGAAAAGGTGAAGCTAGGATTGCTTAAAAAGAGTTGAAATCTGGTAGTTTCGTTTAACCAAATTAAAGGGACCATAATTCTGTTTTCTTATCTATGTTCTAATGTTGTTTCCTCATCACAAACATACCTGGAGTTGTGTTTTGTTTCATTCACATGTTTAACACAAATCCTGCATATTTAGCCTGAGTTCTTCTCAAACTGAAAACACTATTACTCATATGGTAATACAGGAAGTGCTCCACTCACTAGAATCATTTGGATCTTTTCAGCCCTAGAATTGCCAATCTCTACTGAACAAAAAGTAAAAAAGGAGCTGTTAACTTCCAACTACCAGTTCATCACAACATCATCACAAAGTAGAACAGAGCATTTTGAGCTTTGGAGATGTAGACAGACAAATAATAAAGGATTACTCAAATGTGTGAATGAAAAGAACACAACTCAAGGTAGCTTTTGACGAGGTAATAACATTATAACATGGCTTAAAGCTCACACGAGTCAATTTTGCACAATATAGGACTTCTGAAGGCCCTGTTGATAATTTTTCTTTCTTTTTATTTTGAGTTCACTAGCATCATGCAGTGTGTTGTAAAAGCAGCTATTTGTGATTAAAAAAGAGACTGAATGATATTGCCAGTACATTTGAAAATTTGGAGTCCACCATCTGCTTGTTTCCATGGTTTGCCTGGAATGTTCAGTATGGCAAAAGGAGAAGTTTAATTTGTCAACTGGACAGAGTTTATTTGGTCGAATATGTTTCGCAGCTCATCCAAGCTGCTTCTTCAGTTCTGGTCAGATGCTGGTGGACACTGCTTTATATCTGCTTGAAGGGAGGAGCTAATTACAATGAAATTACTCTGAGACAACACATATTTGTTTACAATGTTCAGTATGTTATTACACTTTTTTTTTATCATGCATTTATTCAGTTACAGATGCTTTTATTATACGAAAATTCTGTTACAAGGGAATAAACCCGATACTCAACACTGATTGTGATACCAAGATGATATAAAAAATACTCTTTATTTAGAAAAGATTTTCAACATTAAATCGTAGTACTTTCTTTTATATTCCCATGTGGTCTTATATCTGTGTGTCCAGGTAGGTTCCATAGTGGTCCATGGGTGTATACTAGTCTATGTGCTCTTATACTTGTTCTATTCGATACTGCTTTTAGTATTGATTAGTATCTGATTTGATACTTTTGACAACATGTAATCTTAATGTGAACAGAATCACCTCTTTACTGATTGGACCTGTTACTTGGCCTCGTGGTGATTCTGGTGGTGGTCCATGGAGAGATATATTTAATGCCATACTGTGGAACATGTACACAAAGCTAGTACATCCCCAAAAATTACATATACTGTTGCTTTTCTTCACTAAAAGTTGAAGTAGCAATGTAAAAATAGCTGTTTTTCACCTCGGTCCAGTACTCTCTCCTTGATTATATGTTTCCAGTGGTTTGAGTTTTTATTGAGCTTGCCGAGGTGTAAATAGCGTTTTTAGAGAAAGTGTTCTGAGCTGTGTGGGCAGACTACTATTATAGATTGTATTGACGTGACAGTAGTTTTATGAAACAGGCTGTCTCCTCCTGTCAGAACACACACAATAAACACCTCACTGATGTTGTCCTCCTGTCTTCAGCTGTCTGTCCACCACTGCACTGCTTTATCCCCAAGGAGAAGTCATGCGTATGGGTGAACTTTGTAGATGAAGGTAGAAGGAATATGCAGTATTTTCCTTAAATATTTCATATCTGTCTGGAGGTTTAAAGGAAAATGTTCAAATGTGTATTCCACTGATAACAATAGCTCATAACTCACAGAATTTTCAGTTGGCCTAATGTTAAATGTCCAATATTGTGGAAAATTTATACTTGTGAGCTTTAAGTCATGTTATAATGTTGTTACCTCATCAGAAACATACCTAGAATTGTGTTTTGTTTCATTCACACATGTTTGAGAAACACTTTATTATTATTCTGTCTACATCTCCAGAGCTAAAATGCTCTGTTCCACCTTGTGATGTCATGTAGTGGTAGTTTTAAAGTTAATAGAGACAGAGAGAGAGAGAGATGCTTGATCCTGAGGGAAAATTCAAGGTTTGTTGGACCAAACTGTTGCAGCTGATGTTACTGCAACATTTCCACTGCACGTCTCAGTGGCTTTTGAGTCTCAGTCAAAGGTCTCAGTGCAGTTTAATAGGAGGACTGGTCAGGGAGGGTCAGCAGATCCTATGGAAGAACCAAAACTGTCCCTCCTCTGTGTCCTGCAGAATCACAGCAGTGTCCAGGGGGAGCCAGATGAACACAACAGGAAATGCGTCATTCTTGCTCCGCTCTGGTATTTTGGTTGGTGATGAAATGGTCCATTCCCTCAAAGTGTTTCCTCTGGAAGATCTTTTTGCATACATTTGCAGCCACATATGCCACAGCTACCTTTTACCATTTGTTCAGTAGAGATGGGCTCTTCCAATTCATTCTGAGAGAAGAACTGATCCTAAACAGCATTATTTATTTTTAAATAGTGATACTTTATTATTATTATTATTATTATTATTATTATTATTATTATTATTATTATTATTATTATTATTATTATCTATCTTTTTTTAATAGTGATATCTCTACTTATATTATTATTATTATTATTATTATTATTATTATTATTCAGTGTTCTATGTTGCACCTCATCACCTAAGCAAGTTCCTAGTTTGTGAATAGTGTTCACTGACAATGGCATTAAAAGCTTTTCTGATTCCGATTCTGATTATAACTAGACAGCAGAAAATAGCGTAGTATGGGCCTTTTTAAACCAAGATTTTAAAATGCTAAATGCTAAACTTCCTTCAAAAGTATTCTGATACTTAAACCAGCTTATCAGCTTGTTACACAGCTCTTTTGTTTTTTTTGTTTTTTTGTTTAAATTACGTAAACATAAAGTTGCTGACATTTGGTCCTGAACTGTATTGTAATGCTGTTTGTGTTTATATTTTCTCATTTATTTTTCAAGAGGATTGTTCAATAAGAAAGCAGAATGAGCTCCTACAGATCGTCACGACCAAAACAAGTTAGCAATAAACCCAAAATGGCTCTCTATGGTTTGATGTGCCCTCAGTGCATGACAGCTAATGGCACCCCAGATTCAGTTGTGGTTGTGTTTCAGTTTATACACCAGTAGGGGGGTTGTTTGTTGATGTGTAGTGTACTTCTATGCTTTTTCAAAGTTTCCTAAACCAATTAGACACTAGTTGCACCGCTTTAATGAATCAGAATTGTGAAAATTTAGGACAGTTGCCATAGCAATCAAAGGGCATATATTACGCTATTTTCTGATGTTATAATGTTGTTTCCTCATCACAAACAGACCTGGAGTTGTGTTTTGTTTCATTCACACATGTTTAACACAGACCCTTCATATTTAGGCTGAGTTTTTCTCTCAGACAGAAAACAGTCAACTCCACCTTGTGATGTCAGGAAGTGCTACATGTGTTTTTAAACCCTGAATCATCTGGATGATTTCAGTCCTGTAATTTCCAAATCAAGGTGGAAAAAGGTGGAACAGAGCATTTTGAGTTTTGGAGATGAAGATAGACTAATAATGCAGGATTCACAAATGTGAATGAAACAAAACACAGCTCCAGGTATGTTTATGAGGAGGTAACAACATTCTAACATGGCTAAAAGCTCACAGGTTTTGTGAAATACAGGACCTTTAACAAAAACCTTTAGCTTAAACACAATATTATATCTTTTGAATAGAAAAAAAGTCCTCAAAATGTTGCATATAACAGGAAATTGAAATCCATGCATGGCTGTATAATGCTGGCTTTATGGTGGAGTGAGACAACAGTTTTTGGGGCTCATTGGAGATGCATCCAGCTGATGTTTATATCACAGTATGGTTCGATTTATTGTGTTTTGATTTGCTAAATAAACACAGTCATTTGAATAGCAGACGCACAGCTGTGGTATTTCCGATCTGTCTCCACGAATCTACTGCTCATTTACCATTTCTTTATTTTATTTGTCGAGAAATAACTTTAAGCAGCATTTCTTCTTGGACAGCTACCACACAGTTTGATTTGAAGGATCTTTTGAAATGTGTAAAATGTGCAGTGCGGTCTTTTCCATGCATGGCAAATCCCCAGTGGACTTCAGTCTGGTTTTGTGTGTTTAATTCAGTTGTTTTGTCTATGTATATTTCTGGATTTCATTCATGTGACCTTTACTGTTATAAACGCCATTTTGAGGATTTTCATTTTGAGGATCCTTTTACTGATTTGTTTAGAACTGTTAATAGGGATGCACCGATACAGGTTTTTCAGTTCTGATATCGATATTGATCCTATATCTTTATGTATCTGATATCCAATATTAACAAATACCAGTGTAGGGATTGAAAATGTCATTTTTTCCCCCTCTCAAAATACAGTAAACAAAATTGATCTGATTGTGTTATGTAACTGTTACGTATTCTGCTACTGAACTACTTTAATTCATACAAACTACTGAACAGTTTGTAAACAGTAAAGTTCATGAAATGTCCTGGGCCTATATTAGTCAGTAAATAATCCAACCAGAATATCGACTGAACCGATACTGTAGATTTTACTGGAACAGCACCGATATTCAATACCAGTATCGGTATTGGTGCATCTCTAATTGTTAACTGCTTTTTCCACACTTGGTACCCATGGATTCATTGTTTTTTGTTTTCATTTATATCAATGTGGGGACATTTACATGGCCAGGAAAAATCTGATAACTACAATAATCAAATAACCCAGATTTGGACGTGTGTTTGCATACACTAAAGACATTTGTTCATCAAAAACACCTGGAACGTTAGATGTAACTGTTTACTCTGATAACTCCAGAAATCAGATTACAATCAAATTTTTTGGAGCCACTGAAAAGTTCTATCACCCCTCGACTTTCAACAAACGTTATCACAAAATCTGTAATTATTTCTGTGTGATAGTAATTTTGCCAGCCCTGTCTCTATTCATAAAAGCCAAGTGTATGCTGTCAAGTTTAAAATGCTTCTAAACGCTGTCCCTAAATGTTTGATGAACACTGGTGTTGACTCGCGCTGGCCTATAGTGCTCCCTGGAGTGTCTCGGGTGGAGTGGGTTAGTCAGGATTGGAGGTGGAGGTTGCCAGGTCTGGTCCTCTGCTGTCACACTCGCTCTCGGGGCTCTCTCTGTGTGCAGTTGTGGTGCTGAATATAAATGAGAGATCGAGCTGGCAGGGCATATGGCACATGTACCAGTGTTAAAAAGCACACAACACAATGACTGAACTCGATAATGGTATTCATAGCAGCTAATCTGGGAGATTTATTTCACACTCTGAAGTTGCAGTGTCTTAGTCGTGAGTACAGTCTCATACGTTGAAAGTAGGGATGCACTGATCCAGCTTTTTCAGTTGCGATTCTGATACTAAATGATAAAACCAAATACAATAAACTCCTGACTTCTCACATTTAGACTTCATTTAAGCAGCAGGTTAATAGTGTTTTTTATTGAAAGGTTCAGTTTTATTTTAATAATTAAAGATTGTAGTAGTACTAGGTAGGTATTAAGTAGTAAGTAAGTAAGCAAGTAGTAAGTAAGTAAATAGTTTTTGTTTTGAACCATGTATCGAAATCGACAAAACAGAATGGTCCCACCCCTAATACTATAAAACGCATCATACAAAACAGTTTTGATTTATTTTATTTTATTTATTTTTTTATTTTTTGTAATGCAGGTTGTAAGTTGGAAGGCGTTAGGAGCCTAGTGTTTGGGGATGAGGACGATCCTGGTGTGTCTGGTGAACCCCTGTCTGTCCTCAGTCTGGATCTGCCTGGTCTGTGGTCCTCCCTCAGTCTTTGTGAGGACTTTCTCTGGTTTTATGGCGGGGCTCTGGATCTGTGGAGCCATCTGCCAAGGCTCTGTCAGATGTTTCTGCTCCTCAGACCTCTGCTTCTCTCTTTTCTGCTCCTCCACCATAGTTTTAGAGTGGCAGACATCCTTCTGCAGTGCTTGGTTTCTCTGCTGTTCTTCTCCAAGCTCATTTTGAAGTGCTGTGACCTTCATTTCCAGTTGCTCCATGCTTTTCCTTGCCTTCTCTATAGAACTTTCACACTCGGTCTTCAGAGCTTGTTTCTCTGCTTCTAATATGCAGAGTTTGCTCTGAAGCTCCTTGTTCAGATCTTGCTCCTCTTTCAACTCATTTTGGAGAAGAGTGACCTCCTTGCGCATCTCCTCCATGTTCTTTTTACTTTGTGCCTTCTCCTCCTCTGCAGACTTTATCAGAAGATGCAGTTTGTTCAGCTCTTCCTGCAGAGCTTCACTCCTCTCTCTCTCCTCTCTCAAATCGCTCTGCAGAGCTGTTGTCTCCTGCTCTTTCTGGTTCAAAGCCTGTCTTGAGACCCGATTCTGAGCCTCCAGCCTGGTGGTGGTGACTTTGAGCTGTCCATAGCTGGACTTCAGTTCATCGTTCACCATTTTGAACATCTCCACCTTTGTCTCCAGCTGGTCCTGCAGGCTGTAGATCTTTGTATTCTGCAGATAGAGGTAGGCGTTCAGGTGTCTCCGCTCCTGCAGTAGACTCTGGATCTGCTCTTTTGCCAGGGCCAGTTCTCCCAGTTTCTCCCTTAAAGCCTCAGCCTGTAGATTGGAGGCCATGGACTTGATGTCCATTTTTTGTTGGATGGACCGGGAGTTGTCCAGAGCTTCCTCCAGAGCCATTTGCAGGGCGGCACTGTGCTGCTGTTCCTTCAGCAGTTGTTTCTGCAGAGTACAGTTTTGTTCCTCTGCATGTTTGAGTTGGTCCGTGAGTTGCTGCACCAGGGCAGCCTCAGGAGCAGGTTTCTTTTTGAAAAACCTCATGCTTGGAGCTTTGCTAAAACGTGACATCTCGTGTGAAGTTCAAGTGAATTGTGAGCTGAAATGGGACCGAGGTTTCAGTCACAGTATGTAGAACTGAGTGATGTCAGAGCCTGTAGCCACGGCAACGGCCTTTAATGTGATTATGTAATATTTGAGTTCCAGTCTTGTTTATGTTTGAAAAAAAAAAACAATTTTTGACTAATTTGAATAAAATTACTGTACATGAAAACTGAATAAAATTAAAGGAAAAAAGGGGGAAATCTACTGTTATAGTCGCCATTTAGAAATGAAGGGAAAAGTGTACATTAAATATGATTTGATGATACGCAGCAGTTTGATTCTCAAGTGTCCTATGTCAGTGAATAGACACATCTTCTTATGCTGTGTTCCAGTTGTCCTCGGAGGTCGGATTTTCCAAGTTTTGAGTCGACTTGTAAATTCTCCTATCCATCTCAGATTTTCTACTTGGAAACATTTCAGAACTCTGAGCTGGTTCAAATCCAACATGGCTGCGCCTTGCACATGGACAGTGGAGCACTTTCTATATAAGTACATTGGGTCACATGGTGGAACAGGGTGTTTTTTGTTTGAGAGAAGAAATCAGAGACAATATGCAGAGTTTGTGAATGAAACGAAACACAACTCCAGGTATATTTCTGATGAGGCAGTATAACATGGTATAACAATATGGGCCCTCACTTGACTTACTTACTTTGCTTTTTATTTCTTACTTCTTGAACCAATACTATGTATGTACTTCTAACTGAGATATTATTATGATTTTGAAGTAACATTACTCTTACTTCAGTACAGTTTCTGGCTCCTTTACCATCTCTGGACTGTATATAATATTATCACAAGTAATTTCCTTTTTACTCCTCTTCTCCTTAACTTATTAAGTCCTTTAACATGTGTAACGGCAAAAAGACTAGAGAAGAGCTGGGCCAGGAGGAGCAGATACTTTTAAGAAAAAGAAATGATCAAAATTAAAAAAAAATAAATTCAGAAATTAGAAAGATTTGATGGTAGCCTATATGATTAAACCAAATACAATAAACTCCTGACTTCTCACATTTAGACTTCATTTAAGCAGCAGGTTAATAGTGTTTTTTATTGAAAGGTTCAGTTTTATTTTAATAATTAAAGATAGTAGTAGTACAAGGTAGGTACTAAGTAGTAAGTAAGTAAGCAAGTAGCAAGTAAGTAAATAGTTTTTGTTTTGAACCATGTATCGAAAACATGTCATGACAAAACAGAATGGTCCCACCCCTAATACTATAAAAAAGCATCATACAGAACAGTTTTGATTTATTTTATTTTATTTTATTTATTTTTTTTTATTTTTTGTAATGCAGGTTGTAAGTTGGAAGGCGTTAGGAGCCTAGTGTTTGGGGATGAGGACGATCTTGGTGTGTCTGATGAACCCCTGTCTGTCCTCAGTCTGGATCTGCCTGGTCTGTGGTCCTCCCTCAGTCTTTGTGAGGACTTTCTCTGGTTTTATGGCGGGGCTCTGGATCTGTGGAGCCATCTGCCAAGGCTCTGTCAGATGTTTCTGCTCCTCAGACCTCTGCTTCTCTCTTTTCTGTGGCTCCACCTGATATTTCCTCTGCTCCTCCACCATAGTTTTAGAGTGGCAGACATCCTTCTGCAGTGCTTGGTTTCTCTGCTGTTCTTCTCCAAGCTCATTTTGAAGTGCTGTGACCTTCATTTCCAGTTGCTCCATGCTTTTCCTTGCCTTCTCTATAGAACTTTCACACTCGGTCTTCAGAGCTTGTTTCTCTGCTTCTAATATGCAGAGTTTGCTCTGAAGCTCCTTGTTCAGATCTTGCTCCTCTTTCAACTCATTTTGGAGAAGAGTGACTTCCTTGCACATCTCCTCCATGTTCTTTTTACTTTGTGCCTTCTCCTCCTCTGCAGACTTTATCAGAAGATGCAGTTTATTCAGCTCTTCCTGCAGAGCTTCACTCCTCTCCCTCTCCTCTCTCAAATCGCTCTGCAGAGCTGTTGTCTCCTGCTCTTTCTGGTTCAAAGCCTGTCTTGAGACCCGATTCTGAGCCTCCAGCCTGGTGGTGGTGACTTTGAGCTGTCCATAGCTGGACTTCAGTTCATCGTTCACCATTTTGAACATCTCCACCTTTGTCTCCAGCTGGTCCTGCAGGCTGTAGATCTTGGTATTCTGCAGACAGAGGTAGGCGTTCAGGTGTCTCTGCTCCTGCAGTAGACTCTGGATCTGCTCTTTTGCCAGGGCCAGTTCTCCCAGTTTCTCCCTTAAAGCCTCAGCCTGTAGATTGGAGGCCATGGACTTGATGTCCATTTTTTGTTGGATGGACCGGGAGTTGTCCAGAGCTTCCTCCAGAGCCATTTGCAGGGCGGCACTGTGCTGCTGTTCCTCCAGCAGTTGTTTCTGCAGAGTACAGTTTTGTTCCTCTGCATGTTTGAGTTGGTCCGTGAGTTGCTGCACCAGGGCAGCCTCAGGAGCAGGTTTCTTCTTGAAAAACCTCATGCTTGGAGCTTTGCTAAAACGTGACATCTCGTGTGAAGTTCAAGTGAATTGTGAGCTGAAATGGGACCGAGGTTTCAGTCACAGTATGTAGAACTGAGTGATGTCAGAGCCTGTAGCCACGGCAACGGCCTTTAATGTGATTATGTAATAATCACATTATTACATAATCTTGTTTATGTTTGAAAAAAAAACAATTTTTGACTAATTTGAATAAAATTACTGTACATGAAAACTGAATAAAATTAAAGGAAAAAAGGGGGAAATCTACTGTTATAGTCGCCATTTAGAAATGAAGGGAAAAGTGTACATTAAATATGATTTGATGTTACGCAGCAGTTTGATTCTCAAGTGTCCTATGTCAGTGAATAGACACATCTTCTTATGCTGCGTTCCAGTTGTCCTCGGAGGTCGGATTTTCCAAGTTTTGAGTCGACTTGTAAATTCTCCTATCCATCTCAGATTTTCTACTTGGAAACATTTCAGAACTCTGAGCTGGTTCAAATCCAACATGGCTGCGCCTTGCACATGGACAGTGGAGCACTTTCTATATAAGTACATTGGGTCACATGGTGGAACAGGGTGTTTTTTGTTTGAGAGAAGAAATCGGAGACAATATGCAGAGTTTGTGTGTTAAACATGTGTGAATGAAACGAAACACAACTCCAGGTATATTTCTGATGAGGCAGTATAACATGGTATAACAATATGGGCCCTCACTTGACTTACTTACTTTGCTCAAACACTTTTTATTTCTTACTTCTTGAACCAATACTATGTATGTACTTCTAACTGAGATATTATTATTATTTTGAAGTAACATTACTCTTACTTCAGTACAGTTTCTGGCTCCTTTACCATCTCTGGACTGTATATAATATTATCACAAGTAATTTCCTTTTTACTCCTCTTCTCCTTAACTTATTAAGTCCTTTAACATGTGTAACGGCAAAAAGACTAGAGAAGAGCTGGGCCAGGAGGAGCAGATACTTTTAAGAAAAAGAAATGATCAAAATAAAAAAAAATAAATTCAGAAATTAGAAAGATTTGATGGTAGCCTATATGATTAAACCAAATACAATAAACTCCTGACTTCTCACATTTAGACTTCATTTAAGCAGCAGGTTAATAGTGTTTTTTATTGAAAGGTTCAGTTTTATTTTAATAATTAAAGATAGTAGTAGTACTAGGTAGGTACTAAGTAGTAAGTAAGTAAGTAAGTAAGCAAGTAGTAAGTAAGTAAATAGTTTTTGTTTTGAACCATGTATCGAAATCGACAAAACAGAATGGTCCCACCCCTAATACTATAAAAAGCATCATACAGAACAGTTTTGATTTATTTTATTTTATTTTATTTATTTTTTGTAATGCAGGTTGTAAGTTGGAAGGCGTTAGGAGCCTAGTGTTTGGGGATGAGGACGATCCTGGTGTGTCTGATGAACCCCTGTCTGTCCTCAGTCTGGATCTGCCTGGTCTATGGTCCTCCCTCAGTCTTTGTGAGGACTTTCTCTGGTTTTATGGCGGGGCTCTGGATCTGTGGAGCCATCTGCCAAGGCTCTGTCAGATGTTTCTGCTCCTCAGACCTCTGCTTCTCTCTTTTCTGCTCCTCCACCATAGTTTTAGAGTGGCAGACATCCTTCTGCAGTGCTTGGTTTCTCTGCTGTTCTTCTCCAAGCTCATTTTGAAGTGCTGTGACCTTCATTTCCAGTTGCTCCATGCTTTTCCTTGCCTTCTCTATAGAACTTTCACACTCGGTCTTCAGAGCTTGTTTCTCTGCTTCTAATATGCAGAGTTTGCTCTGAAGCTCCTTGTTCAGATCTTGCTCCTCTTTCAACTCATTTTGGAGAAGAGTGACCTCCTTGCGCATCTCCTCCATGTTCTTTTTACTTTGTGCCTTCTCCTCCTCTGCAGACTTTATCAGAAGATGCAGTTTGTTCAGCTCTTCCTGCAGAGCTTCACTCCTCTCTCTCTCCTCTCTCAAATCGCTCTGCAGAGCTGTTGTCTCCTGCTCCTTCTGGTTCAAAGCCTGTCTTGAGACCCGATTCTGAGCCTCCAGCCTGGTGGTGGTGACTTTGAGCTGTCCATAGCTGGACTTCAGTTCATCGTTCACCATTTTGAACATCTCCACCTTTGTCTCCAGCTGGTCCTGCAGGCTGTAGATCTTTGTATTCTGCAGACAGAGGTAGGCGTTCAGGTGTGTCCGCTCCTGCAGTAGACTCTGGATCTGGTCTTTTGCCAGGGCCAGTTCTCCCAGTTTCTCCCTTAAAGCCTCAGCCTGTAGATTGGAGGCCATGGACTTGATGTCCATTTTTTGTTGGATGGACCGGGAGTTGTCCAGAGCTTCCTCCAGAGCCATTTGCAGGGCGGCACTGTGCTGCTGTTCCTTCAGCAGTTGTTTCTGCAGAGTACAGTTTTGTTCCTCTGCATGTTTGAGTTGGTCCGTGAGTTGCTGCACCAGGGCAGCCTCAGGAGCAGGTTTCTTTTTGAAAAACCTCATGCTTGGAGCTTTGCTAAAACGTGACATCTCGTGTGAAGTTCAAGTGAATTGTGAGCTGAAATGGGACCGAGGTTTCAGTCACAGTATGTAGAACTGAGTGATGTCAGAGCCTGTAGCCACGGCAACGGCCTTTAATGTGATTATGTAATATTTGAGTTCCAGTCTTGTTTATGTTTGAAAAAAAAAAACAATTTTTGACTAATTTGAATAAAATTACTGTACATGAAAACTGAATAAAATTAAAGGAAAAAAGGGGGAAATCTACTGTTATAGTCGCCATTTAGAAATGAAGGGAAAAGTGTACATTAAATATGATTTGATGTTACGCAGCAGTTTGATTCTCAAGTGTCCTATGTCAGTGAATAGACCCATCTTCTTATGCTGTGTTCCAGTTGTCCTCGGAGGTCGGATTTTCCAAGTTTTGAGTCGACGTGTAAATTCTCCTATCCATCTCAGATTTTCTACTTGGAAACATTTCAGAACTCTGAGCTGGTTCAAATCCAACATGGCTGCGCCTTGCACATGGACAGTGGAGCACTTTCTATATAAGTACATTGGGTCACATGGTGGAACAGGGTGTTTTTTGTTTGAGAGAAGAAATCAGAGACAATATGCAGAGTTTGTGTGTTAAACATGTGTGAATGAAACGAAACACAACTCCAGGTGTATTTCTGATGAGGCAGTATAACATGGTATAACAATATGGGCCCTCACTTGACTTACTTACTTTGCTCAAACACTTTTTATTTCTTACTTCTTGAACCAATACTATGTATGTACTTCTAACTGAGATATTATTATTATTTTGAAGTAACATTACTCTTACTTCAGTACAGTTTCTGGCTCCTTTACCATCTCTGGACTGTATATAATATTATCACAAGTAATTTCCTTTTTACTCCTCTTCTCCTTAACTTATTAAGTCCTTTAACATGTGTAACGGCAAAAAGACTAGAGAAGAGCTGGGCCAGGAGGAGCAGATACTTTTAAGAAAAAGAAATGATCAAAATTAAAAAAAAATAAATTCAGAAATTAGAAAGATTTGATGGTAGCCTATATGATTAAACCAAATACAATAAACTCCTGACTTCTCACATTTAGACTTCATTTAAGCAGCAGGTTAATAGTGTTTTTTATTGAAAGGTTCAGTTTTATTTTAATAATTAAAGATAGTAGTAGTACTAGGTAGGTACTAAGTAGTAAGTAAGTAAATAGTTTTTGTTTTGAACCATGTATCGAAATCATGTCATGACAAAACAGAATGGTCCCACCCCTAAGCTTTAAGTATACATCATTGCAGAGAGTGAAAACACCATTTATTTCCTTAAAACGTACATAAAATAAGACAAAACTGATCCAAATGTGTTATTCATCCGTTATTTATCTCTCAAATAACTAAAACAACTTTGTATAACTAAAAATTCTAACAATCTGTTACTTTTTGGACCAACTACGGCCAGTCTTAATGCATCAATTTATATGTTCAAACATATTTGGATCGGTGCATCCTTAATTAAAAAGTTATATTGTGCATTTTAGCTTTGTACAATATGGGATGCAGTGATACAGGTTTTTCTGTTCAGATAAAATTAATTGAATTATTTGTTTTGTCAGTACTCACTAATACCAGTGCTGGAAACTCAATGAGCAGCATAACTGATAAAGATATGCAAATAAACTCATTTATTGGCTAAAAACTGAAAAAATAGACTAAAAACTACAGAGTCCTGCTCATTGGCTATAATTTTTCACAGTATGGCATAAAACATATCTATCTAGAACGTTCCGAAGCATGGTTTTAACTTTGTTTCCATTGAATCATGCAGATGATGTGCCACCTCCAGAACTATATGCAATACCAGATATGCGATACAAGACTTTTCACTTGTATACTAAAATATAAAATAGGAATGCTAATGGTGGCGCCTGAGGCAACTTCCTGAATAAGGTCAAAACAGCGCCAAACAAGCATGCAGCTTCCATAGAAAAATATATTACACTTTTGTTTGTTTGTGGTAAAAAAATCGAAAGGTAACTTGAGGTAAAACAGTTGGCTGGACACGTTTTACATTGTACCTTAATATATTTTATAAGCACATTTTAGGCCCTACTCCAATCTAACCTTTTACATGCTAAGTGCTAATGCGTACTTTCAGGAAAACTGAGATTTTCCAGAGATGAATAAGTGGAACATATAATAGCAGGAATATGGGGCTCACATTCACTCGTAACGCTGAATTTACTGTCTCATCTGGTCCAGAGAAGTGGTAGTGGTCCGTGTGCTTTGCAGTGTAAAGTGGCCCTAACCTCAGAAGGAGGGAGAGGAGAGGAAAAGGAGGAGTGGAGCAGGATATGGAGCTCACAGCAGAAAAAGTGTTGCTTCGTGCTGGCAAAATGGACGTGCCACCGGGGTGTGTGTGAGCGCTCTGCTGATCACTGACTCATGTTATATTCAGTAGGCATAACTCACATTTGGTCACATTTTAAACATGCAGTACAAGATATTTATGACTTCATCTGGTCTAGACCTGGTCTAGTCTTGGTCTAGTCTTGGTCTAGTCTTGGTTAACTCCTCGTCTAGTCCTGATCTAGTTCTGGTTTAGTCTTTGTTTTAGTCAGGCTGAGTTAAGTCCTGTTCCCTGTTCTAGTAATGCTCTTGTCCTGGTCTAGGTCTTGGTCTTTAGTCATAGTAGGTCTTGGGGAAATGGCCAAAAAAAAAAAAATGTTCTAATTGTAATTGCACAATAATCCTGCTTTAATAATCCAGTAAACTTGTTTCATAATAATCTTCTATTTCACGATTTTGCAATTTTTCACAAAACCCAAATTAGTCAAATTAATTCCCCAGTTCTAAGTCCTGGTATGGTCCCTGGTATGGTCCCTGGTATAGTCCCTGGTATAGTCCCTGGTATGGTCCCTGGTATGGTCCCTGGTATGGTCCCTGGTATGGTCCCTGGTATAGTCCCTGGTATGGTCCCTGGTTTGGTCCACTGCTGCTGACTAACATGGTTCCACTCTGACTCATTTTGGATCCAGTCGACACAGCTCTCATTTGAGCACATTTTAAATATAAAACATGATTTATATTCTCCTGGTCTTGTCCTCATGTAGTCCCAATCTAGTTCTGGTTTAGACTGATCTAGTTCTGGTTTATCCATGGTTTAGTCCTAGTCTATAGTCCTGGCCTAGCCCGGGTTTAGTCCTGGTCTGTAGATCTGGTCTGTAGTCCTGGTCTAGTCTCGGTCTAGTCCTGTTCTGTAGTCCTGGTCTAGTCCTGTTCTGTAGTCCTGGTCTAGTCCTGGTCTGTAGTCCTGGTCTATAGTCCTGGTCTAGTCCTGTTCTTTAGTCCTGGTCTAATCCTGGTCTAGTCCTGATCTAATCCTGGTCTAGTCCTGGTCTGTAGTCCTAGTCTATAGTCCTGGTCTAGACCTGGTCTGTAGTCCTGGTCTAGTCCTGGTCTGTAGTCCTGGTCTAGTCTCATCTAGTCCTGTTCTGTAGTCCTGGTCTAGTCTCGGTCTAGTCCTGGTCTGTAGTCCTGGTCTAGTCTCGGTCTAGTCCTGTTCTGTAGTCCTGGTCTAGTCCTGGTCTGTAGTCCTGGTCTATAGTCCTGGTCTAGTCCTGGTCTGTAGTCCTTGTCTAGTCCTGGTCTAGTCCTAGTCTAGTCCTGGTCTAGTCCTGGTCTGTAGTCCTGGTTTAGTCCTGGTCTAGTCCTGGTCTGTAATCCTGGTCTAGTCCTGGTCTAGTCCTGGTCTAGTCCTGGTCTAGTCCTGGTCTAGTCCTGGTCTGTAATCCTGGTCTAGTCCTGGTCTAGTCCTGGTCTGTAGTCCTGGTCTAGTCCTGGTCTAGTCCTGGTCTGTAATCCTGGTCTAGTCCTGGTCTAGTCCTGGTCTGTAGTCCTGGTCTAGTCCTGGTCTAGTCCTGGTCTGTAGTCCTGGTCTAGTCCTGGTCTAGTCCTGGTCTGTAGTCCTGGTCTAGTCCTGGTCTAGTCCTGGTCTGTAGTCCTGGTCTAGTCCTGGTCTAGTCCTGGTCTGTAATCCTGGTCTAGTCCTGGTCTAGTCCTGGTCTAGTCCTGGTCTAGTCCTGGTCTGTAGTCCTGGTCTAGTCCTGGTCTAGTCCTGGTCTGTAGTCCTGGTCTAGTCCTGGTCTGTAGTCCTGGTCTAGTCCTGGTCTGTAGTCCTGGTCTAGTCCTGGTCTAGTCCTGGTCTAGTCCTGGTCTGTAGTCCTGGTCTAGTCCTGGTCTGTAGTCCTGGTCTAGTCCTGGTCTAGTCCTGGTCTAGTCCTGGTCTAGTCCTGGTCTAGTCCTGGTCTGTAGTCCTGGTCTAGTCCTGGTCTGTAGTCCTGGTCTAGTCCTGGTCTAGTCCTGGTCTAGTCCTGGTCTAGTCCTGGTCTAGTCCTGGTCTAGTCCTGGTCTAGTCCTGGTCTGTAGTCCTGGTCTGTAGTCCTGGTCTAGTCCTGATCTAGTCCTGGTCTAGTCCTGGTCTGTAATCCTGGTCTAGTCCTGGTCTAGTCCTGGTCTGTAGTCCTGGTCTAGTCCTGGTCTGTAGTCCTGGTCTAGTCCTGGTCTAGTCCTGGTCTAGTCCTGGTCTAGTCCTGGTCTGTAGTCCTGGTCTGTAGTCCTGGTCTAGTCCTGATCTAGTCCTGGTCTAGTCCTGGTCTGTAATCCTGGTCTAGTCCTGGTCTAGTCCTGGTCTGTAGTCCTGGTCTAGTCCTGGTCTGTAGTCCTGGTCTAGTCCTGGTCTAGTCCTGGTCTAGTCCTGGTCTGTAATCCTGGTCTAGTCCTGGTCTAGTCCTGGTCTAGTCCTGTTCTGTAGTCCTGGTCTAGTCCTGGTCTAGTCCTGGTCTAGTCCTGGTCTGTGCACTGCTGATTGGCTCCTGTGTGACTCATGTCACATTCAGTGGGCACCGTCTCATTTGGGCTCATTTTAAACACAGAAAATTATTTATGAGTTCACTGAAGGACTGACGGATTCATCTAGAAATGTTACAGCGACACTTACTTAACTGCATCTCCATGGCGATGTTATTGCTTTGCCTGGAAGGTTCCACAGTACGATGGCACTGAACTTTTTCATTCATTCATTTACAGATATTATTGCTTATACCTTGAAAAACAGGCTTTCGTAATGTGAGTGGCGCCACCTATTCACAGATCTAACCTGTAAATTGACCTGTTTACGTACCTTTAATGGCCCTGTTTTTCTGCATGGTTCAGTAGGTTTTATTTGAATGACTATGTCTGCGTATCTTAGCATTGATCTTTCTTGTTTTGTATCTGAAAATATTGTAAGCATGGAAGTTAAAGGTAATTCAGTTACTTTTTCATCTCAAAAAGGTCACTGTAGTCAAGCACGGGGGAAACAAAAGTCACTGTAATGGAAGAGTTTATAGTTGTTCTCAAACCTGTATTTCCAGCAGATACTGAAATGTATGAGACTGAACCACTGAATATCTGGTTAGTGGGCAAACTTATCTAATTCTCATGCATTCATTTATGTGACCAGCTTTAAAACAGCTTTTCCCGACAACAAACCTTGAACCCAATGGTACAGCCCACACACTCTTATCCCCCGTCTCATCCAGTGACGTGTCTGCCTCTTTATTTGGAGTTTGGGATCAATAAAATGTTTTACAATTAGATGCAGACAGCGCGAGGGATCTGATTTTATCACAAAGTGCTGCTTTTACAAAAAATCAATGGAGGAAAGAACAAGCTGTACTTATTTTAAAAAAAGGGAAGCCATAATCACGATTTTCATTTTAGAATATTATATTGCTAATGTTTCTTTCCTCTGAGAGTTCACACTTCGCTCTCATTGGTTAAATCCACCTGTCTCATTTTGATCTTAACAGAAACTGACCAATAGGAGGAGAGGGCGGGGAAAGTGTCTGTTTTGTAGCAAAGATTTGGATTAAAATGGAACTAAATACTGAATCAACTTTTTTGGTGTTTTAATAGTATTGTCCACTGTTCCTAGTATTTTTAGTCAACTTTAGAGCAAACTAGGATAATTTGCAGCTTTCTGATCAAAAACTGAGCGTGTGCCGCCTCCAGTGACCTCTGCAGTTTAAAGTACTATGTGACATCACACAGGACTTGCCTGATTACAGACAGATGTTTCTGATTACAAACACATGGCTCCAGGGTTGTAATTTGAAATGTGGACATCTTAGACTGATCACACTATTTTATATCCTCTGCCCCTCCTCTCGCCGCACTCTTTTCTTTAAAATTTCAAACTTGATACTAAAGAATAGACTTGATACTCAATACGGATTCAGATACCATGACTTAGAATGTGATTTTCAACATTAAATAATAGTACTTTCTTTTATATTCCGATGTGGCCTTGTATCTGTGTAATCCCTCAGTGGTCCAGGTAGGTTCCATGGTTTATGTTATTAAGAGTTATTATTAAGAGTTTGTTTTCATACCTGACAGTTCTGACTGAAGATCGCTACTGAGCAGTCGAAACTGTCAGGTATGAAAACAAACTCTTGGTCTGAAAAAAGAACCTAATAACATAAATTATTGGAAGACCAAATTAACCTTATTGGACAAGGTTCCATAGTGGTCTCTTCAGGAAAGGTTCATTTCTGTCCTGTGAATGTGACTTTATACCTCCTCAAATATCAAGTTTCGATACCAGTTTCAGTATCGATTAGTACCTGATTTTGGATCTTTTTGACAACCCTACTGCTCAGTTTAGTAGCTCTACTTGAAATGTAATTGCGATTTAGGTGTTTAGTCCCATTTTAACAATAAAAAAAAAAGCAGAATCACAGTTTAATGGGCTTCCCAGATTGGCAGATAGTGTCAGATGCGAGCTACTGTCATCCTCAATGTGTCTAATGTATTCCACCTTGCAATCCTAATTTACAGTTGCATAGATGGAGTCTGTAGTACATGTTCAGCTGTTATTGACTTAAATGATTTCACCGGAGAGCTCGGAGATGGCGTTATGTGTTTTGCCGAGAGAGAGACAGAGAGAGAGGAGGGGAGGAGGGGAGAAGGGGAGAAGAGAGAGGGGGACAAAGAGAGAGGGAGAGAGGCAGAAAGAGAAGAGAGAGGGAGAGACACGCAGAGAGAGACACACAGAGAGAGCGAGAGAAAAAGGGAGAAAGAGAAGCACAGAGAGAGAGATAGATAGACACACACAGAGAGAGAGAAACAGACAGAGAGAGAGACACACACATATACACTGAGTGAGATAGAGAGCGAGAGAGAGAGGGGGAGAAAAGAGCGACACAGAGAAAGACAGGCACACACAGAGAGAGAGAGAGAAACAGAAAGACAGAGACAGTGAGAGAGAGAGAAAAAGAGATGCACAGAGAGAGATATAGACATACACACAGAGAGAGAAAGACAGAAAGCGACAAACACAGAAAAAGAGAGACTCAGAGAGATAGAGAGAGACACACATATACACAGAGTGAGACAGAGAGCGAGAGAGAGAGAGGGGGAGAGAGAGACAGAGACACACACACACACACACACACAGAGAGAGAGAAACAGAAAAACAAACACACACACACACACACACACACAGAGAGAGAAAAAGAGAAAGACAGAAACACACACACACACACAGAGAGAGAGAAACAGAGAAAGACAGAAACACACAGAGAGAGAGAGAGAAACAGAGAAAGACAGAAACACACACACACACACACAGAGAGAGAGAGAAACAGAGAAAGACAGAAACACACACACACACACACACACAGAGAGAGAGAGAAACAGAGAAAGACAGAAACACACACAGAGAGAGAGAAACAGAGAAAGACAGAAACACACAGAGAGAGAGAGAAACAGAGAAAGACAGAAACACACAGAGAGAGAGAGAGAGAGAGAGCAGCTGCCTGTCACCTGATAATTACAATACAATAACAGAGGGATTTGTCAGTTTGCTAATTAGGCAGGTATAGAAATCATAGTAATGTTATATATGTCAAAAAGTAAAACTAAAACAGCTGGACATGTCACGATACTGAAATTTCAAACTCAATACTGATTCTGATGCTACAATGATAACAAAAAACTCTTTATTTAGAGAATAGAATGTGATTTTCAACATTAAATCTTATACTTTCTTTAATATTCCCATGTGGTTTTATATCCGTGTAATCCCTTAGTGGTCCAGGGAGGTTCCACAGTCGTCCATGGCCGTAGACTAGTCTATGTGCTTTTATACTTTTATACTTTTCTAAAGCTCTTCAAAGGTTCATTTCTGTCCTGTGAATGTGACTTTTTTAGTATCGATACCTGCTCAAATGTTTTAGTTTTGATATTAATTTTAGTATCGATTAGTCTCTGATTTTTGATACAAAGATACCTGTTTAAGTGTCTTTGTCAGGGCATGTGTTGGTGACTGTGGCTCCCTCTAGATGCTGTAGGAGTTGATGAAGATATCTGATCGGTAGTGAAATATCTGCTTCTAAAACTAAGTAGGTCCAGCTGTTGTAGTTTGACTTTTTGATATACAGTATTTCCTGGATGTCTCAAAATTTGCATAATTAGTTACTCTGCTACCATTCTGTGACCTACGGAAGGGTTTGTGCTTGTGAATTTGTATCATTAGTGTGAAGTAATATTTAAAGAACACATATTTTGCGTTGCATGCGTTAAATATGCTCTTGAGTGCCTTTGCGTTGGTATGTCTTGTTTTAGAACTTAAAATAAAGTACAGACAAAATCTACAGACAATAATTGTTTGTAAGGTTAACAACCTTTTTTAACATGGGGATGATTTATGGAGTTAAAACAGCACAGGTGGATTTTACCTGTGACATAACAATCCTGGAAAATTTGAAACCGAGTGTTCTGTGACTGCTCAGAAGGACAGGAGTGAATGACAGTAAATACAACTGCAAGGATTTCAAGATTGAACAATATTATAACATGGTTTAAAGCTCAGAAAGTCAAGTTTGTTTAATATGTATCCTTTAAAGCCTTGCTGTGGAACATTTAGCTAATTGTTAAAGTTTAAATGTATTGTTTTTGGAAAAGAAGATTTGCCTACCTGGAGTTTACTGTCCTCGTAATGTTTTAAATGGCCCACTTGCCTCACACATTTGTAGCATCCTAATGATTTATCACAATTAGTTTATAAGTGCGTTATGCAACTTTCAGGGACCACAGCAGAGTTGTGCCGTCAAAGTAATGGTTACAAACATTAGCATGCTAATAGCGCACTTCCTGGTTCTCTGAGGATAAAGTAATAATAATAATAAGAGGCAAGGCAGTTCACAGCGGTGTCATTTCTACAATAAGAGCATGCAAATACAATCTGTACAAGGGCAAACAAGTCTTATAATGGTACAGTATTAAAGTAGCTACAATTAATTATCTCTGTCTGAACATGGCTGTGTGTAATTTGTAAAACAATGCAAGGAAATCCAGTGTGATCCATATCTTCAGCCTAGGTAGTTTTTATTTATTTATTTATTTATTTATTTATTTTTGTGATCTTTTTACCATGCTAATGTTGTTCCCTCATTAAAATCATAGGTGTGTTTTGCTTCATTCAGTAATCTCTCACTAATCCTATTTACAGGGTTGTACGAGGTATCCTGCACAAAAGCACAAAGTACTCATTTCAGTTCGTTCCCAGATTTTTATGTAACAGATGTAGAAATCCCCTGGGCAGTTTCTAAGTCTATAAACCATTGCTGGCCTCATTCTTTTATCTTGTAATAATACAATAGTGATTAGGACGTGACAAAATAGTTTGAAAAGTGAGGAAGTGAGGAATAATGGACAGCCCACCTAATGACTATACTTAAAGTTGTGGATCATTGTGGATCATTATGTTATCATTTCAATATTTTAAATTGCAATATTAATCTAAAACGACTTAATAAAAGAAAAAAGTTTTCTGACTTCCACGTTGGAAAACTGTAGTGTAACGTCATCACAACAAAGAGGCGTGAAGGTTTTTTTCATTTGTACCAAAATGACTAACTATGCCACACTGTGCAATCCTACATGTACTGAAAATAAAAGTACAGAGCAGTGGGCATATAGACAGATTATTTATCAGTGTACGCATCCTCAGTGCAGAAAGCGCTGCTGTTAACTGTGGTTAACATAAAGTTGCTCTCTAGCTAGTGATGTTGTCAGCGCACTAAAACAGTTTATTGCTGTGTGATAAAATAAGTTATTATGCTAAATTAACATTAGTGAGTGGGATACGTCTTAATGACCCAAATGTGTTAAATGCAGGTGAGTGCGTAAATGACGAGAAGAAATGGCCCAAACTTCAGTGGCCGGACATCCATTCATATCTGATGAACACACCTAGCCCCGCCCCCCGGGTCAGCCTGAAATTTACAGCACACTTGAGACAACGCACTCACATGATAGAACGCACTCACATGATAGAACACACTGACACGATACAGCGCACTGACACGATACAGCGCATGACACGATACAACGCACTGACACGATACAACGCACTGACACGATAGAACGCACTGACACGATACAGCGCACTGACACGATACAACGCACTGACACGATACAACGCACTGACACGATAGAACGCACTGACACGATACAGCGCACTGACACGATACAGCGCACTGACACGATAGAACGCACTGACACGATACAACGCACTGACACGATACAACGCACTGACACGTTACAATGCACTGACACGATACAGCGCATGACACGATACAGCGCATGACACGATACAGCGCATGACACGATACAGCGCACTGACACGATACAGCGCACTGATACGATACAACGCACTGACACGATACAGCGCACTGACACGATACAACCCACTGACACGATACAGTGCACTGACACGATACAGCGCACTGACACGATACAACCCACTGACACGATACAGCGCACTGACACGATACAGCGCACTGACACGATACAGCGCACTGACACGATACAACCCACTGACACGATACAGTGCACTGACACGATACAGCGCACTGACACGATACAACCCACTGACACGATACAGCGCACTGACACGATACAGCGCACTGACACGATACAACCCACTGACACGATACAGCGCACTGACACGATACAGCGCACTGACACGATACAACCCACTGACACGATACAGCGCACTGACACGATACAGCGCACTGACACGATACAGCGCACTGACACGATACAGCGCACTGACACGATACAGCGCACTGACACGATACAACCCACTGACACGATACAGCGCACTGACACGATACAGCCCACTGACACGATACAGCGCACTGACACGATACAACGCGCTGACACGATACAGCGCATGACACGATACAGCGCACTGACACGATACAACCCACTGACACGATACAGCGCACTGACACGATACAGCGCACTGACACGATACAGCGCACTGACACGATACAGCGCACTGACACGATACAACCCACTGACACGATACAGCGCACTGACACGATACAGCCCACTGACACGATACAGCGCACTGACACGATACAACGCGCTGACACGATACAGCGCATGACACGATACAACGCGCTGACACGATACAACGCGCTGACACGATACAACGCGCTGACACGATACAGCCCGCTGACACGATACCAGGCTCTTTCTTCCGGCCACATGCGCAGTAGAGAGGGTAGTGATATAGTCTGATAATCCCTCTATACGATGTTGATCAGCAATATGGCATGAAAATAAGATCTTAAAAAATACTCAAACATGAATCACTCCAAATACAATTTCGGGTGAGTAAATCGTGAGAGAAAACAACTATAACATGATTAAAAGCTCTGAATAGTGGATTTTGCATAATAGGTGCACTTTAAAACACTTTCACGTTCCTATTATTTTGGTTTATTATAATTGCAAGGAACAGAAATGACTTTTATTTTTCTTATTATTTTCTCCAATCTCTGCTGTCCCATAGTTTAATATTCTGGAAGATGTGCATTGCAAAGCACTTCTGTTCCACTTGTAAACCACAGTTAGAAATGGACTTGTTGATTTTATTGTAAACTGTCAGCCAATCATTTCTAACATCAGCATTTACCTTTGTTTTGTTGTTTTCTCCAGAGCTGAACACGGACCTGTAGCTGTTGATTAAAGCCTAGCTGGATACCGTAGTTAAATATTGCTTTTTTAAGCAAGCGTCTACGTGGAGTTTGGAGGAGAAGCGACTTAACAAAAACCATTTCTCTGCGTTGTCATTAGAAACCACAATTTCCGCCTGCCATTAAAGGAGAGCATCATTCTTAGAGGAGAGCGTCATTGTTAATATGAGCCCACTTAATGTATCACGGCACAAGACAAAGAAGAGTCCTATCTGCGGAATCTCAGATATACTGCAAACTCATAGATTGTATTGATACTTTGCAATTACATCATGCTGGGGGTGTTCTACATGTAGTATCTCTATTGGTGGAATGTTCAGCAGTTACCATGGTCACACAATGCGAACATTAGCAAACACAGATCAGTGGGCGTATGCTGGTGGTGGCGGTGCTCAAACATGCACAAATCACTCCAAATAAAAGTTCAAGGAAACAACTATAATATGGTGAAAAGCAATGAAAAAGTCTGCTTTAAAACTTGCATAGCATTGTCAAAAGGCTCATTTTTGTGTTGAAAATAGTATTGAATTGTCTACGAAAAAGTGTGTTCTTTCATTTGAATGTTGTGGTATTGAAATTAGTATTCAGAAGCAACCCATTTCTTTAGTGAAATAGAAATTCTAGTATTTTGACAACGCAGGAGGGATTTAAAAAGCAAAATTGACTCTTGTGAGTTTTAAGCCATGTAAGAATGTTGTTACCTCAAAAAACATACCTGGAGTTGTGTTTTGTTTGAGTAATCCTTTATTATTAATCTATGTATATCTCCAAAGCTCAAAATGCTCTATTCCACCTTGCAATGTCATGAAGTGGTTTTACCTTTAGTTCAGTAGAGATCGGCAATTCCAGGTCTGAAATAATCCATATGATTCTAGTGAAGTTGTCTGGAGTTTGCGCTAATGCTCTAGATAGACAACCCTATACAAAACTTTATATCCTTTTCAATTTCCTTTTGATGATGTCTATGGATGGTTTATTTTGTAGAAGACTCATACATCTCTTTGACAGTCACACAGTGCTGTAGAAAGCAGAAAGCAGTGGTGTATTGGGTCAAGGCTTCTCTGAGGACATCTCCAGAGACGCCATGATGCGTTCAGGGTCGGCTTAGGGCGTTCTGTGGAGGTCACGAGTATTTTTATACTCTTAGCCTTTGGGGATGTGTTTCTGTGACAAGATGTTTTCTGATTGGCTGCTTATAAATGAAATGTGCCTTTGTGTGGTGGTGGGCTGTATTGCGGAGTGAATAGAATCATACTATACATGTATTACAGGCTTAAAGGGGCTATACCTGATTTTTACGGTCTTAAAGGTCCTAAATTACACAAAACAGACTTTTGTGAGCTTTAAGTTCTGTTATAATGTTGTTACCTCATCAAAAACATGGAGTTGTTTTTCATTTGCACATGTTTGAGTAATACTGATTTGTTTGTTCTGTCTGTTTACATCTTCAAATCTCAAAATGCTCTCTTCCACCTTGTGATGTCATGAAGTGGTTTTACCTTTAGTTCAGCAGAGATCTGAAATGATCCAGATGATTCTAGTGAAGGTGTGTGGAGTTTAAAAACACAGTGGAGCACTTCCTGTATGTAGCACTTCCTGTACCACATGACATCACAAGGTGGAACAGAGTGTTTTCTGTTTGAGAGAAAAACTCAGCCTAAATATGCAGAATTTGTGTGTTAAACATGTGTAAATTAAACGAAACACAACTCCAGGTATGTTTGTGATGGGCCCATGAAAAACTAGTTCATTTTAAATAGTTTTTTTTAAATAGTTAATGTGCACTTCGTCTGACAATAAAACACTTTTGAATTAGATGCAAACAGTATGCAGCAGACAATATATCTGTACTGAGGGAAGACAAATTCTGCTCAAATATATCGACAAAAATATGTATATGGGGCCTTTAATTACATCTTCTCATACATTATTGCCATAAGGTTGTGAAACAGGAAGTTAATATGAGAAAACAAGTTAATATGGAAAAACAGACGCATGCTGGCAAAGACCACAACCCCAGAATATGGTGTAAATACAGATGTATTATGCATGAAGACAATGAGCTCTCGGGCTTTGAATCCCCCTCATCCCAGAAAGATGGAAGGAATAAGAAGTAGAAGAGAAGAGAGGGCAGGCGAGGCACGTAAATGAGAAGACAAAGAGAAAGGGAGCAGGTGGTATAAATTAGACTAGGGACTGGTAAAGGTGCATGAATTGTGGCTCCCAATCTTAAAGGTGCACTGAGCAACTGAGACTTAGACAAACTTTATTGATCCACAAGGGAAATTATTTGGACACAGTAGCTCAAGAATCACAATATAATATAATAACAAAGAGCAAGAATATAAATGGTAATAATAAATTAAAAAAAAAATACTTTAAACTGCAGAGACTGGTGTCAAATAAGGCATAGTTATTTAAATGTATATGTACAAGTAAAAATTAAATATAGAAATACAGCAAAACAAATATATCTCGGCTATATACAAAAAGTGGATAAGGAGAAACAAAGCTGAAATAATGATGAAATAATGATTGACAGTACATAATAGTGAGTTGTTGTACAGTTGTATGGAGTAAATTATAAATGTAGTCCTGTATCTCTCACTGTAGGAGCCTGTTGGAGGTTGGAGGTGGAGCATATGCCACCTGCTGTTCTACATGATGCTATTGCTTTGCCTGGGATGCCGCATTGTATGGCATTCAACATATCCATCTTGTTATTCAGTGAGATGTGTTTTTAACTGCTCAAAAATACCTTGAAAAATATGCATTCTTACTATGAGCGGGGTCGCCTCTCCACAGAACTGACCTGACCACGTATGGCATTAAAACTCCATCCCAAATAGACACGCAGGCGGCTGACCCTCCACCAGAAACGTTTAGTAGTGCAACTTTAAGACTTAGTTTGAGATTCAAAGTGTTTCAAGTGTTGGTATACATATATAGACCTGGTTTGGTCCTGGTTTGAGCCCAGTTTAGTCCTTATGTAGACTTGGTTTGGTCCAGTTTTAGTCCTGCTGTAGTCCAATATTGTGTTTGCTGATATGAAATAATGAGAATTTTGAAATTAATTTGGCAATCAAAAGAAAAATATATCTTGATATTTTTGTATCAGTCCTCCCAGCTCTACTATTTTGTTTAGTTTTTGTTATACCAAAAAGATCACAATATTCATGACGGGATACAGCCTGTAGAGCCATGGACCTTTAGTTGTTTGGGCGATTAATCGGTCGATCTTTTTTAGTCACAGACTGTATAAAGAAGTGGACTAAGTGAGTGCGACATCTCCCATAGCTTTTGGCTCCAGTCAAATGAAGCTCATCGAGACTGACAGTTATAGGGCTGAATTTTCGAGTTCCATATTTGGGATTTTGAGTATCATAGCAACCAAAGAGCCAATCTGGAGCGAGGCTTTGATTGGGATTATGATGGACGTATGTGGAGTGGGGTAGCTTGATATTTGGGAATGAATTGTGGGTTTATTCTGCCTATTTTCATACAAATATACAATTTATTTTATTAGTAGTCTCATCAGTAAGCAACTTTTTGACTTTTTGACCTTTTTGACCGCTTTTTTAAACTTTGTCACAGAAAGTTTTTATACTACAAGCATGGTAGTTTTCACTGTTTGCTATATGGTTGCATCATTTGGAGACCTTCTGCTAATGCCACGCTCCCCTTTCAGTCGACTTTAGGGCACGTCTTCTTTCGATGAAAAAAGACATGCCCTGTAGACATTGTTAACACTTACCACTGTGCTGAGTGTAATAGTCTGTGTGTGAGTAAAACCAGCAGTTGTAAACACAGTGAATATATTCACTACTAGAGCACATCTCTAGAGTACTTATTACTACTTCCCCACCGGGACTTCACTCACAAACATGAGTGAATACAGCAGCGTGATATGAGTGTTCCTGTCTTCTCGTAAACAGAAGGCGGGTCACCCAAGCAGTCAGCCAATCAGACGGTACGGATTTCCCCAGACTCCTCACTGTCATTACATAGGCTGTTGGTCATGTGATCCACCATCTGTCTCCGCCTTTGTCTGCCAGGACCAAGGCTCTGCCACTTAGAAAGAAATTAGTTTTGTTTGTGGACTAAAAGGGACGCGCGAAAAGGAGATTTACTTTTTGGCGATTTTCTTGTGATATTTTTTGCAATTCAAAATCATAATGAGGAGTTTGTTTTATTCCAGTTACTCATATTAGCAAATTATGGATGGGAATATGGTGTTAAAATCGTCACATGAATCACACTGCTCTGCTTAATATGCTCCACAGTATAAAATTAAACTTATCTATCTTTATTTATTCAGATACTGGGGCTTTTAATGTTCAAAAATTCATTGAAAATCCTGCATTCTCATTCTGAGCAGAGCCACCTCTCCGCAGATCTTATTTGTAACTTGGCTTGGTGATGGTGCCTGCTTGTCTCCATGGAGATAGCTTGGTATAATGCCATTCTGTCACTTCCAATCCACTTTATTTCTACAGCACATTTTACAAACAATAGCAGTTTCCAAAGTGCTGCACATATAAAAAAAATAAATAAACTACCACAGTAAATAAAACTATAATATACAATAAAAATAATAAAACTGAATAAAAACAACATCAAATCTCCATGGAGACTGGCGCGTACTCAACTGTCCAGCAGAAAAGTTACAGAGTGCCCCTTTAAAATAATCAAACTCGAGTTGGATTCTGTTTGCTTGCTCCACCGCAGCTCCTCCATCTTTCTTTATCTTCCTGTTTCTATTTGCTCAGAGTGTGTGTGCAGATCCAAAAGCGTGACCCACAGACCAGCCAATAAACTGAGCAAATATATTGTGGCTGCTGCTAATACGGGCCACGTTCAGTCTGTCTGTAGCACAAATCATAACGTATCATAAAGTACCATATACAGCTGAAGAAAAAAAATAAATAAATACTGAAACTAATTTATACCACTGACACAATAACCCTTACGTAGGATTACCCCCCTCAAAAAACTACAATTTGAAATGTACAGTAGTGTGACGTCACCTATAGCATTCGGTGCCAGTCAAATGAAGCACACTGAGGCTTGCAGAGCCATGTTCCTTACTTAGAAATGCAGCTGTATCAGAGTATCATAACAACCAAAGAGCCAGTGAGAAGCAAGGGTGTTGAAGGTAACACCTCACTTAGCAATACTGTCAGCTAACGACTAGTGACTTTGGTCTTTAATTAATGTTAATCTAACTTGATTTAAACGAAATAGCAAAATAAAAATAGGATCATGTAGTGTGGGTCAATACGGACATTTTAAGACCAAAATGACGTGTCTGGCAGCAGCAGTTACAGAGAGAGGGGTGACAATGTTTCAATAGAAGTGGAGCTAGAGCCAGTGGAGCTGGAAGTGCGCCTATGCTCACTTCCTATTTATTGAAACCTCTTCAGCTAAAATCTTATTGTACAGAAAAATAACAAAACATTCCCCAATCGTATAAAGAAAAGTCCCCACAATGACTATTGACCCTCAAAGTGATTGTTCTACCTCTCATGTATTTAACTGTAAGTCGATATAGTATTATGGTAACAGGCTTACCTTTGCCTGGAGTCGTCTCTTATCTCTTTCTCTTCTGCTAAAATTGGTCTCATCAGAAGCACTTACGGGCTGTGGGTTTATTTTGTGTGAGGAAAATGAGAAAAATACATTTTGCCAGAATGTTTTTATTAAAATAGTTGCTCTTGATCCATGGACCATGTGCCAGCCGTTACTCTGGGGGAGGACATCCTGTTACTGTGGCATTTACTCAACGCTCTCCTCTATAATTAATACACTTGTGTGGCCCATAGAGAATAGTTTAACTTATTTGGTTAGTAAAATGTATTTGATATAAAGTAAAGATGATTTGATAATAAAAGTTGAATTATGGTCTGATTGTGAGCCTGTGATGATATGCTAACAGGCTGTGGCTTTCTGATATTTATAATTTAACAGAAGTTTATGCTGCGTTCCTTGGGAAATTGGGTTTTCCAGGTGAGATGTCAGGGTTCCAAATTGTTTACATTTGTGTGGTTTTCTGGATTTTGATGTCACCAGTAATAAAATCATTCAGTTTGCTCTTCAACAGTGTCTAATAGCGCAGTAAGATGTGTTGGTTTTTGACTGGGCGTCAGTCACCTGCTTGTTTCTATGGATATGTCATTTATTCATTTACATGTGGTTTTATAGCTCTAAAAAACCTAGAAAAACAGGCATTCTGACTGTGAGCGGGGTCGCCTCACCACAGATCTGACCTGGAACTTGGTCTAGTTTGGTCTCCATGAAGATAGAAAGGTTTAATGCCATACTATGAAACATTCCAGACAAAGCAACAACATCAATAACATTTGACGGACCCTCCACCAGAAAAGTTATACAGTGCACCTTTAACGTTATTTGTTTACTTAAGTCAACACACAGGATCTTTATGCCTGATAAACCTGAATAGTAAACGTCCCCCTCTCCTCCCTCTGCACTTGGTGATGGGGACAGGTATGGGTAACTGCTTGATTGATCCTTGGAGGGTCTTTTGAAGAATCCATTTAAGTACTGGGTTAATTGGTTTCTTTGTATTCCCCACGGTGTCATCCACATGAGCACTGTCCTTCTGATTAACTAGTAATCGTTTGGTGTTAAAACCACATCGTTCCTGTTTAGTGACGACCTGCATTTGCACAATAAGTTTAAAAAAATATTTTTCTATGCCTTTTCAAAAACTAAATTGTTTGTTGCAGTCATAGTAGCACAGAGGCATGGTTACTAAGAAATGTTCAAATCTTTATTCATGCCTAATGTTGAGAAATCTGGTAATTTTTCAGCATTTTACAACAGATATAGTGAAACTCAGTCCTCGTTGAGTCTCAAGTACATCTGTTGGCGTTGCCATGTTTGTTTTGGTTCGTTTGAGTCCTTCGTCTTTAGCTTTCCCACAAATCTCAATGCTGCTCTCATTAGTCATTGGTCCGCTCACTGCTGGTAGAATTTGAACCTTACGTTGGGAGTATTTCAAGATGGATGAGTTTGTGAACTCACAAATATTGTTAGAATTCATCTTGCTGTACAAGTTTAGAGTCGCCTCACCTTTATTGAAGGAATTTCATTTTTTGGCAGCAACAGCGCAAAATAATAATGATAATAATAATAATACAGCAGTAATTCATCTATATCATGACTATAGCAATGCATTGTACAGACATATGGTGTGAGGAACAAGTCACTTACATGCTGTACTGTAAAACTTCCCAGGCAAAGCAATAACATCTCCATGGAGACAAGCAGTTAATGGACCCTCCACCAGAACAGTTCCGCAGTGCACCTTTAACATTAACACCAGAGAGACTCTTTAGAATGAGTAGTAACCATGGTTTTCTTTGTGGAGTGAACTTTTCACCTTCTCTGACTTCTGTTTCATTCCAAAACATTTCTTGTATGTTTGATGAAACTCTGCGTGACACACCGACCCCCAGTGGGACTAAGAGGAAGCACTTTTGCCTGAACATTTTTGGGGGTCAGATGAGCAGTGGCACATAGACCTTGAGAGGGTCCTTGGTTGGAGGAGGCAGTCCCAGCTCAACAGGAGAGCCATGTCGACTATATTAAAAAAAAAACTGCAGAGTCCATTTGGTGCCCTGTGGACCAAAAGAGCGGTGTCCTGTCAGTATAGATGGTCCTAGTTACATTAATCAAATCAAATCGAAATCGCAGTTTGAATGGACGCAATTAGCAAATTGCAGACTGCCATTTTTGTAGTTTGACAATTTCCTCCACAAACAACAAAATATCCTGTCTTATTCTGCGTAAAAGCTGCAAACCCTGTAGTTTAGATCTGTACAAGCATGTTCTGAAATGTGATTCCTGTATGAGTTTTTCAATCTTTTTGTTAATTCTTCTGGATGTGCTTAAAAAGTGAACTTTACATAGAATCCTTTAATTAAAAGAATCACAAAGCTTAAAAAAATGCAATTACATATTTTTGACAAATTGCCCTAGTTACGTTATTGTGAGAAGAAACATCACAGTTTAAAGGTGCACTATGTAGCTTTTCTGTTGGAGCATCAACCACCAGCTTGTCTCACACAAATTATCCACAGTATGGCAATATATGAGCCAGGTCGCCTCTCTCACCTTTAACAATTATTCAAACCGTGACAAATTCTTTAATTACTTTTCATTCACATTATCTAGAATATTGGCGCTCCTTCAGTGCGTGACCAGCCTCATGAAATCTCTCTTTCTGAATGATAAAGTGAAGTTAACGTGACTTACACTCTTAAACCACCAGAGGAAAAAGAACTTAACATTTAGGTTTATTTAGTCTGCATTGAATTCAAATGGGTTATTTTTTGCTTTTAAAATGGTTTAAAATATTGTTTAGTTCCTTTGACTGAATATTATTGTAACTTAACATAAATGAACATGGTAATCTGAGGCAAGTATCACAGTGTTTAGAAGGCTAATTCACAATGCCATACTCACAATTATTCATTAAACAGTGGCTATTATGCAAAAACATGCCTCAAGAGGCTTGATAGTTCATCCATGCATGTTTGAGTAATCTAACGATCTCTGTGTTAGCAGTTAATACCCCATAAACGTGTAATACTAACCTGGGTCACACCAGTGTCACTCTGAACTGAGTTCTACACATTATCAAACTGGAACATTTCCTACTGAAAGAACGTCGACTTTTTGAATCTGATGGGTCAAAGCTTCACAACAGCGGAAGAAGAATCCTGTTGAGAGAGAAGCACAGACATCTTCCCCATCTACAAATGCACAAATGCTTTTACTTGCTGCACATTTTTCACAAACAAAAGTATTTTTCTCTATTTGTCCATATTTTTACTAAAATAGGCTGAAGTATGTCTGTCGCATCACCATGTTTGTTTTGGTTCATTTGAGTGTTTTACTTTGGCTTCTGCACAAACCTCAATGCTGCGACGTGATTGGTCGCCCATCACCTGTGGGCCCTATCGCACCAGCGGGCACACGCCAAGATGGATCCTCGTGAGTTTGTGAACTCACAAATATTGCAACAATACATCTTGCTGTACAAGATTAGTGTAATACCTCCACTTAAAACAAATTATATTGATATTCCTATTCCAAAGGCTACAATCACTTTAATCTACAAACAAGTTCTACTCTGGGTCTAATAAAAAGTCACTCAGAAGCACAGCAGGTATATGATGTAATAACTTGTTATTTCTTGTCAGTATTTTTGCTTTGGTGTGTACAGGAGTGAGGGGCCCGCGTTGATATAAAAATATAGTATTGATTGCTTCAGCCAATATTTCTGCAATGTTTGACCAACAGGAAATGATCTGCTGTTGTGAAAGAATTACATGAGGATAATGCATTTGACTGTCTGAGTTTAAGGAGGAAATTTTTAGGAAATTTGGAACTGTAATTAGATTTGGGAATAAAAATAAAACTGAATCACAAGTTAGTTTACATTGTGCATTGATAAACACGTCCCGGGGCATTAGATTTTAGAAAGACTTAAATATAAACTGCTGAACTAATACAAGAATCACATGTATTTCAGAACAAATTAAATTAGGGTTGTCAAAAGTATTGTAAATCAGATACTAGAAACAGGAATTAACTTTCTTGAATAGTTTTAGAATGATCTTGAGCTGTATCAGAACAAGAACAAGAACACATAGACTAGTATACGCCCATGGACCACTGAGGAACCTACCTGGACCACTGAGGGATTACTCTGATATAAGAAAGTACTATGATTTAATGTTGAAAAAGGAAAGGGTGTTAGGGTGTTTTTTTAAATTATCATCATGGTAGTGGAATCTGTATTGAGTATTGAGTTTGTTCCTCGAAACTGAGGTAGGGATGTGTGTATGGTGACAACACTAGACTATACTACAGTGTTGTTTTTGATAATGGGGCCCATGCAGAGGTATTGAGTTGTTTGCATACTTTACATATCTGCAGCTTTTCCGAGTCGCTAAGTGCTACAGTTCAAAGTGCCTTTTCAGTTGTATTGTGGTTTATCTCGTATCCCTGTGTCAGTTTACAAGGACTCTATTGAGCTCTGGAGATGAGAGATAAACACTATGCAGAATTACTGAAGAATACATGAACAAAATTAAACACAACTGTAGGTGTATCATTTCTTATTGAAGATACAACCAAATACCATGGCTGAATTTGATTATGATTCTAAAATCAAATCAAGTCTTGAGTGTTCTGAAAATGTCTGTTTTCACCTACCCCCTATCTCTACCCACTTCTCTGCATTTAACTTGCAATTATTCCAAAAAGTTCAGACTCTGTGTCATATGTGTAGGGTTTAAAAAATGTCACATAGCTTCTTTTTTATCAACAATAAAAACATGGAATTGGAAATATTATTTTTAAAGGTGCACTTTCTGGGAGGGTCCGTCAAATGCTTTTTTCCATGGAGATTTTTGTCTGAAATGTTTCTCAGTATGGCATTAAACCTTTCTGTCCTGGAAACCAAACCAGACTAAGTTACAGGTCCGATCTGTGGAGAGGCGACCCCGCTCACAGTCAGAATGCCTGTTTTTCTAGGTATTTTTGAGCTATATAACTACTTGTTGTTGAATAAATGTAAGATAGAGCGTTTAATGTCATACTGTGGAACATTCTAGGCAGAGTAATGACATCTCTGTGGAGAAAAGTATTTGACGGACCCTCCACCAACAACAATGAAATCCCACTATGAAGACGACGGGTCTGTCAGATCTGCAGTTTTGTACAGCGAGTCATTGGACCGGTTTCTGCTGTTAAGTCAAAATATATTTTGTGGTTTACAATGAACATTATTGAAAATATTACATGAAGACGTACTATGTTTTCTTTACTAGCTTTTTTCATCATAGCGCCCAACCTTAATTCTACTTTTGTGGAGGTGAAGGTGGGAAGAGACAGGAGAGACAGATGGAGAGATATGAAAAAAAAAAATACCCATCCCCCTTCACACTGTGGCTGCGACAGGTTCATAGGAGCAGCTCCACTGGGGCCGGGCCATAACAAGAAGAGAGAAGGAAGGAGTGGGAAAGAAAGAGAAAGGGAGAGGGAGAGCAAGAGGGAGAGACAGGGTGAGGAAGAGAGAGACTGGAAGAGACAGAGGGTGAGGAAGAGAGAGACAGGGAGTGAGGAAGAGAGAGAGTGGGAGAGACAGAGGGTGAGGAAGAGAGAGACTGGGAGAGACAGAGGGTGCGGAAGAGAGAGACTGGGAGAGACAGAGGGTGAGGAAGAGAGAGACTGGGAGAGACAGAGGGTCAGGAAGAGAGAGACTGGGAGAGACAGAGGGTGAGGAAGAGAGAGACTGGGAGAGACAGAGGGTCAGGAAGAGAGAGACTGGGAGAGACAGAGGGTGAGGAAGAGAGAGACTGGGAGAGACAGAGGGTGAGGAAGAGAGAGACTGGGAGAGACAGAGGGTGAGGAAGAGAGAGACTGGGAGAAACAGAGAGTGAGGAAATGGGGGAGAGACTGGGAGAGACAGAGGGAGATAGAGGGCGAGAGAGAGGGAGGGAAAGAGAAAGAAAATGAGAGTGGGAGAGAGACAGAAAGAGAGAAAGTAAAAGAGGGAAAAGGAGAGACAGAGAGAGAGAAAGAGGGGGAGAGAGATGAGATGGGGGCTGCAAGAGAAAGAAAATGACAGCGAGACAGACACTGGGGCAGCTGGAGGGAGAGACCCAGAGGGACGTCGAACAAGCTGTCAGCAAAGAGCAGAACTGGTCTGGAAACAACACAACACAGAGGCACATACAAGGACACATACACACACACACACACAGGCACACACACACACACACACACACACACATTACGCACACATGATGGCACATACAAGGCCATTATCGCCGCGTGGTGCCGTTTGTATTGGATTAAAACGTCTAACGCCGGCTCCATGATGTGATGTGACACGGAGGATAGAGTGTCACTTCATGAGGAGCTGGAGAAAGGCCCAGGGGAAGAGGAGAGAGGAAGGGAGGAGGGAGAAGGGAGGAGGAGGGGAGCGGAGGAGAGAAGAAGGCGAGGAAGAGGAGTGATTAAGAGAGGAGTGGAGACGAGGAGTGGGGAGAGAGGAAAAGAAGGGAGGGAGAGGAGGAGGTTGGGCATCTTAAGCAAGACAAAAGCAGGTGTTCAGAGAGTGAGGGACAGTTGGTGAGAGATGGTGCTTTACTTTCGAAAGACGGTTCAAGAAACAATTTTGTGATTTGTGTGGCCATTAGCATGCTACCATAATTGTCCGAGTCATTTTTCAAGATTAGATTCGAGATAGTTTGTGTTTTTTTAGCTGTAAGTTGAGGATGGAGCCAATGACACTTAAACAAGAGTAAAATGAGACAGAAAACTCAATTTGGACAAAAATGACTTGATGTTGGTGATATGTTTTAATTTGGTAGTAAAATGATTTATCATCTAATTGTATGTTTTGTGTGTTTCTTAAATTTGATGTTGCTTGTGATAATAATTACATAGTTTGCTATTGGCAGATTGGAGGAGCATTCGTGTGTAGATCCGAAGGTTGGCGGTTCGAATCCCAATCCTGGAATTAGCTCAGGTCATAGAGCGGTCGGTTCCACTAAGAATCCAAGCTCCCATTGGTGCATTCTGTCCTTGGGCAAGACACTTAACTCATATCGACTCCAATGTCTGTCTACAATGGTTATGAATGGGTTTGTCAATGCAAAGCCAATTGAGTGCCCTCTAGAGGTAGAAAAGCACTATACACTTTGATCAATTATTATGTTTCCCCAAAGTTTTATTGATTCCTCACACTTGGTGATTGTGATGGTGATAAGGTCTTCTTTAGTCACAGCTGCCTTGAGGACTGAGAGAAAGATGGCTGCCAATGTACGGCAATGGCCTCTCCGACCAATAACACGCTGCGTTGTTGTAAAGAAGTGTGTGAAGGGTCTTGCCCATGGACACAACAATTATGCGTATTCAGAGGGATGTCAGACTGCTCCCCATGGCCATTGTCACATCTCGAGCCTGAACTAAACATGATCGTCCAATCAGCTTTGTTTATTTTGTCTCATTGGTCATCTATCGTTTACAACAAAATCACAATTCTCTCACCCATAGCCTGTACATATCAATGGACATAATTAACCCACTAGCTGCAGCTTTCCAAATAGGGAGTGCTCATGGGTGCTCCATCGACTCTGGCTCCGATTCACTTTGTATTGCTACTGTCAGACTAGTCATTTTGGTCTTAAAATGTTCATATTTAACTCGCTTTACATGATCCTGTTTTTTTTTTCTCTTTTTGTTGCTATTTTGTCCGTAAATCAAGATATGAACTTTAATAACAAACAAATCAGGTGCTTTCTTTTCCTCGAAGTTGATTGAAGGCATTGATGTCACGCTCCCTTAGTCCACTTCTTTATACAGCCTATGCTCTCACCTCATATTAAAAGAGTTTGGTTCTTCGCTCATTGACATTGCAAAAATCCAGTCCCTTGTAATCATTTTTCCTTTATTTCTTTCCTCTCAAGCAGCCATGTTTGTTTTGATATGGACAGACCATGCATGCCTCTGATTGGCTAATCCACCTGTCAGTCACGCCCATTTGAACTCTGAGACACGCACCGGTCTCCAGACTCACATCTTCATATTAGTACTGAAAAAGTGCGTTTTCTGTATCCCAGACAATAAAATCACATCTAGTATCAGGACAGTTTGGCAGATGCTTTTCTCCATTAGAATTCAGAGAAAGGTCAGAGGAACCTATTGTCTGTTTAATTACACAAATGGGTGTGAAGGTGCTGCGACTTGGCAAAGGTGGTCGTGCCTATCGCCAAAACGTGACACCATTTTCAAACTGGCTTTTCAAAGGTCACACTGGAGTCTTGGGAGTTCTGAACACTGTCCAATTTTAAAGACCTTGGCGAAAGTGCAGCCCATAAAATATAATGCGTTCCTCTGTGCTGTTATGGCTGGCCACTGAACTGAGATAGCCTCTGAAATAGATTAGAGAACTGCACTATTTGGGCCATTACACCTATAATTTCTGTTATACAATTAGGTTCAATCTTTATAGCGCCATTTTATTACTGCCCAAGAACCTGTAATACGACTTTCACATCAAATTAAGGAGACGCCATAGTTAGGTAGATGGACATTTAATATGGTTATAAAAACATACTTGATGTAAGTGACCACTTTATAATGACTACACCTTAATTACCCCTAATAAAGAATAAAAAATAATAATTTCTTGAGAATAATTGAGGCTTAGTGACTACTTAAATAATACCCCTTAAAGCCACAGTGTGTAACTTTTTAGACAGTCAAGACAAAATTTTTTTGTTTTTTGTTTATTTTCATTTTGGTTGAGATTATTGCACTGAAAAATGTAGTAAAACATGTGCACTTACTGTGAGTGGGCTTGCATCTCCACAAATCTGACTCTCATTTGGCCTTTTCCGAGCATGTTTCTATGGAAATGTTGTCTCTTTGGCTATAATCTTCCACGGTATGACAGAAAACTTGAGAATTTCCATGGAGAATGTTCTAGTTTTAACTTGCTATTTCCATGGTGTTATGCAGGTGATACACGCAAGATTATTCAGCTCTGCATAGTCGTTTTAGTACAAATAAAAAAGAAAATCTCACGCTAATGTGATCAGAAGTGCTGACAACTTCATGGCTCTTTGTTGTGACGATACGGTGACCTCAGCTCCCATTGGGCACCACAGTTTTCTACTCATTTACAAGAATAAACTTGGTTACCTCAGCTTTAAACCAGTTGGAGTACAGAACCATTAACCTTTGTCCCTTCACTAAACACTCCCCAGTCCTCTCTAGGAAACTCTTAATGTAAGTACTTTTCTTTGGCTGCTGTTGAACCACACCTCACCATTAAGTGGCTGTTAAGTTGATGAATGGTTTGGCATTTCAGGTTTCCCTCTGGCCTGTCAAAGTTCATATTTCAGGCACTGTGGACGTGCCGAAATGCTGCTAGACCATCTGGCCCAATTCACTTTGGTCCTGGCTCGGTTCATGTCTAAACCTCTACAGCTGTAATGATTGGACAAAATGTTGAAGGACTTTGGAGTTGTCAGTCAGGAGTATAGGGCTGCAGGATTAATCGCAATGTTATCGAACTCACAGTTTGAGCTGCAATTATTTAAGTAACATAATGTCCTCCACAAACAGAAAAGTACTGGGTCTAATCAAAACATGTTAAATCTGTATTTTAGACTAAGGATGCATTACTATGATACTATTGGATATCGGCACCGGGATAGAAATTTTTTGTGGAATTTATATCTGTTGCAAGATATTGGTTCCGCTGATATCCAATTTAGGTCTATACATTAGTGTAATAAGAATTACAATATTAAAGCTATAACTTGTATTTTTACAAAGGTGTTATAACAGTTACAAAACACATTTGGATCATTTTTACCTTACACTTTTTGTGTTTAAAGGAAATAAATTATATTTTCTGTCTCTGCCCTGGTATCAGTTGATATTGGGTATCGGCAAATAGTAGAGCCAAAGTGAAGTATTAACACTGGTATCGGAAAAGAAAACGCTGGATCAGTGCGTTTTGACATCTACAAACATGTTCTGAAATCCATTGTGTTCAGGAAATGAAGTGTTGTCCTAATGAAGAGAGGCAGAAGGCTCTGGAGTCTGAGACAGAAGTTGATTTACCGTCTAACTTAGCTGACCAGCCAGAACCACACGCTTTGACAAAACTTTACAAAGACGTTAGGATACGGAGCTGTATCCTGTCTCCCCAATTCCAGAGGGCATGATCGACAGGCAGATTATCCAATCAGAGAGACACATGGTCAGTTTGTGTCAAAAACAAACCTAACCCTAACCCTAAAAAATGAGAAAAAACAACATGAAGGACTCAGCAACACAGCATGGATTTACTCAGAATCAACAATCGCACCAAACTATTACTTATCTCAGGTAAAAGATATACATATAAACATATTTTCTGCATTTGAGATTTTTCAGCCTCTATGGTCTGGTTGGTTCCAGTCTCTTTTACCAAAAGGGTCAGGCAAATGGCTAACCACAGAGAAATGTCAACAATGGATTGGAAGTGTCCTTGCTAAGACTGTGCAGGGGATGCAAAATTCCACCACACAAGGGATTCTTATCAGTTTGTTTCAGTTTACTCTCAAATATTAATGCACAATTTGATATTTTTTTCAGAACTGTTCAGCCTTAATCGGACAAATTCAGAAATATCTCTAACTACAACTCTAATTACACTTATAAATGCCATTTGAGATTCAAGGTTGTGGTCTCCGGATGTTTGAATTGAAAATTAACAGAATATTATGCATGAGGCAAATGAAGAGAATTTCCAGTTTTTCTCCATGATGCAGTATACTTTGAAATGTCATGCTTTCATGTCAGGAATTTTTATTAATCAAAGCAAATAAAAATGTCTTCCAGTATATATTTTCTGAACATCCACAGTATGGGCTTTTCATCATTGCTGTTTAACACAAAATAGTCAAATTGGTTTCTCCAAAGTCTGAACTTTATTGAAAAGAACCAGCGAACAGCCCGAGCTTCTGTATAACTTGAAATAATGTTTGTTTCTTGAAAATACTCCAAAATTATGACTTGAAATGTGTCTATACAAAAATATCACTATTGGTAAATATGGGTAATTTTGTGTAGTTGCATTTAGTTTCTCCAAGCCTTTGTGTGCAGTTCTAAGTGCTTATTTAAACTCTTTTACTTGTTGGGAAGCCATACAAGCAATATGTTGTATTTGTAGTTTACAAAGAAAGAAATCATGATTAAAGGAGCTGTACCTGATTTTACTGTCTCAAATACGTGAAAAACAGAACTAGTTTGCAGTGTTCAAAGTTATTCCTCACTTAACTTATGCATTCTGAGCATCTTTTTACTTATTTTTACATTCCAATCCAGTGATGTCTTCGGTAATATTCAGCTTTTTCACATCGGATATCGATTTCAGTACTATAGCTCTAAGTAACTATGACACAGCTTTGTATAAATAAAAGTTCAAACATTATGAGACTTTCTGTGCCGATTACGCCCAGTAAATGTTCTGATTGCATCCATTTATATGTCCAACCACCATATCCGATACCAGTAGCAGATCGATGCCTCCCTACTGACTTCACCTGTACACCGAGCGTACGTACAAGTATGTCCCTCTTCACAACCAAACGTATTTTCCATGATATAAGCGGTCATTTGTCCTCTCATGTATTATTAACGACCATGTTAGAGCCATACTTCTGCTCTCAGCGCTTCATTGGGTGTTTCAAATTAACTCAGCTATAACACGAGCCACGGTTCACTGCTTTACACACTCATTCATTTATCAAATCAAGGCTAATTGTCGCATTAGCAGTTTGAGCGAGTTAGCAGTTTTCTTAAAGGACCAGCGCCTGATTTCAAACCATGAGTCAGGAAAATGTTTTAGTTGGAACTTTTAGCTCCTTTGTCCTAAGACACAGAAACTACTGTACTGTCTGGGGTAGTGCCATGCAGTTGCTTCCTTATACTTCTCCAATCTTTGTTTACTACTTGGTTTTTGTCACTTTTGATAATCCATGACAGCGAATCACATGTCTGTGATAGTGTCAGGCAGTTGGTTTCCTGTGATTCTTAGTAACATTGTGTTTGGAACCTGTCTGTAGCTTTTATATTAATTATTACTTGAGAAAATGCTCATTTTTGTCTTATTTAACAGTTTTTACAACGCATGACGTAAGGAGCATTGATCTTGACAAGAGTACATTAAGTCAGAGGCCCTTTCATGTAAGTTGCATAACACAGGCATGAAATAGGTTATCTTTACTGATAGGGTTTTATGGGGTAATAGTAGTAGTATAGGCCATTGATAAGGACAATAGAGAATATATGTTTAAATGCACAGGCTACGGTCATAAAACTGAACAAATACTAAAGAACAAATAGTGAGATTGCCATTTTCACCTTTGCTCTTTAACACAGTTCATGTCAAAGAGCTGTTTAAAAGACTGCTTCTTTTTATATTTATTTATATGACAGGAGCCAGTTTTACTCGTTTTATCCACAAACTAATCCCAGAGAGAAAAGACCAAGGCTTGGATTTGTTTAAAATGGTTCAAACTGAACTTGGGGTGTGTTTAGTGTTCACCCAATGAAATTATGCAGATTCTAAATAAAACTTTGCACTACAATAATGATAATTTAAATACTAACTAATTATTACAATACCACATCTGTTTATTGTGCACAAATCTCTCGCTCGTGTTGCCTGCTCTGCTTCTGTGCAGATTCTTGTGTTCAGAAATAATCAGTGTAAAAATCTATTGTCTGCACCTATTGTAAAAATGCATACAAATTACAGAGAAAAGGATTCACTTCTTCAAATCCAGTTATACCAATTCACGTAAGGAACCGTCCAAAAGAGATGACTTGTTCCCAAATGTTGCATCACTAACCTTCACTCCTTCTCAGCGTTCTGTCAATAGGCTATTATTGTCTGCATACAATCTTAATATTGACTTTATAGAGACGGGAGAATGAACTTTGTATTGCTTTTGACAACATGTGGAACTCTTGTGATTTCAGATTTAATGGGTGTTTATTGATCCATTGCTAAAACTTTTTTCCTTTGAGATATTAGTATAATTCTGTATAGCAGAAGCTTTCAGAAAACGGTAATACATTTTCTGCTCTCTGTGATATTTTTTCTTGTATTTTACCTGAGCCTTTGTTACCTGCCCTGACCACGTTTAGTAGATTGAATACAAAACCAGTGTTAAAAATTTACTGCACTCCTGCAGTGTTTTTTCATTACTAGAAATGGAAATAGCATATTCCTGTTTGCCAACACTCTGAAATAACAATAAATTCTAAATTCTACTGCAGCAAAGTCTGCAGTAGGGTGCACTCACACTAGGACATTTGAACCGTGTCCTAGCATGGACAGCCCCTAAAGCGCGGTACGTTTGTCCAGTGTGAGCGCAGTCAAACAGTGCCCACACACAGCATGGTTGGGACTTTGACCCGGTTGGAGGAGGTGGGCTGGCATGGTTGCTCATGTACGCTCACACGCACGACTTTACTGTACAAGCCCTGTGTGTGCACTGATGTTACTCATATGAGGAAAACAGTGAATAAACTCCATTCCAAAACATACGGCGAATATGCGCTTACGTTTAGTAAGGACCGTGGATGGTGACAAAAGTTTTGCAGCCTCTCGTCTCTGTCTATTCTCACTCCTTCGCACTGTTTTTATATCCATAAACTCACGGAGGAGCGCGAATCACAGCAGGACTCATATCTGTCTCACTATTTTATAGATATTTCCGCTGTACTTATATTCTCCACGAAACGCGATTTGCTGTGGATCATGTAAACAAACAGCGCCGTGTGATGACGTCATTGGGTCGTGGCTCGGTTTGGTTGAGCAGGTGTGAGTGTGGGCCATACAATCGTAGGCAATAGTGCTTGAGCACGGCATGGTTCAAAAGTCCTAGTGTGAGTGCGCCCTTAGTTTTAGAATATTTTAGTTAAGTCAAATATAATATTGTGTATACTGCATAGCTTTGGGTCTTCAACACATTGTAATAACATATATTTTTATTTTCACCATTTGGAGACAATGACAAATGTGTTGTCATGCATTAGTAACAGGACCTATTACCTCATTTGCATTCTCAACATGGATCTTGTCTTAAATTATTAAAAAGCCACAATCAAGCCTCCTTTTGTGTATCTTACAGTGCAGAATAGTTTTAAGGCCTTAAAATGATTGTATGAGACACTCTGATTGAAAAAGTAAAAGTACTTATAATAGAATATAATAAAAACTAATATCGTGGAGTGGCAATAGCGGTGGTTCAGTATCCTTACATGAATCAGAATATAACCGGTTCTGTTTCCATGCTGTCGTTGTGCGCCTGAGTAAAACACAGCCACACTGATGTTACTTGTGACTGAAAGGGCATCCAGCTTAAACAACAATAAGTGTAACCCAGACAAAAAGGAAGCTTGATGAAAAACATGAACAGTTGATAATACTCTGTTTGTTAATAGCTGTCTTGCTTTATCTGTATTGGTCATGAGTGTACAGTACATTACAGTATTCACAGTGGTCACATTTGCATGGATTCAGCCTCAGCCTTGGCAAAACGACCTTAGCCTTGTCCATGACCAACGGCTATTTTTGTCTCCTGCTCCCTGATCTCATCGTCCTCTCTTCTGACCCCCTCCGCCCTCCTTCCTCCCTCTTCCCTCGCGCCCCTATAGTCACTTTGTATTTAACCACATTCATTAATAATATCTGATTATAACCATAGACTGTATAAAGAAGTGGACTAAGGGAGTGCGGCGTCACCCATAGCGTTTAAAGAAGCTCACGATGCTAGCAGTTATAAGGGAATCTGGAGCAAAAGTTTCATGTTAGGAATAGGAACTGATTTACGGACAGAATAGAATAATAAAATAAAAACACCAGGATCATGTAGTGTGGGTTAATACGAATATTTTAAGACTAAAATAATTAGGCTCACAGCAGCAGTTACACACAGACGGGAGGTGTTTTTTTCAGTACAAACTATTGAAAATGACGGGCCACTGAATAAAAAAAAATAGTTTAAAATGATAATTGTGGTATTGAAATCGGCAAGTAAATTCAACGAAAGCTGAGTTCAGCATTCTGATACATTCATGGCCAGCCTGTTGTACAGTTTTGTCCTATTTGCCTCAACTTTTACTTCCAGAAAGAGAGCGGTATAGATGTCCTGAACCCCCGTGTGCGCCCCTCGTGCACACCCCTCGAGCGCGCCCCCCGTGCACACTTTTAATCAGACTTTGTCACCGAGTCCTGGCAGCATTTGGTGAGTTGTTGGATTGGCAGAGGGACAGGTAATAAGTGCTGGAGCAGTTCTCATTATTCATGTGCTGAGAATGACTGGTGTGCTCAGACTGTCAAGGGGAATGTGCTTTAAAAGTCTGTTCAAAAAGACACAGGAGTTTACAATAGGGCTATGACGGGATTATCCAGACCAAGTGACATTAGTTATTTAAGCGTGTAAAAAGAGGACTGGCTGCTCACTTTTCTATGTTTGCTTCTATGTTGCTGCTTCCAGACTTTGAATTTCGTTTAGGATCAATAAAGTATCTATGTATTAGCATGTAGGATTGTCAAAAGTATCGGAAATCGGGTACAAATCAATACTAAATCTTGTATCGAAACGAGACACTCATTTGAGCAGGTATCGATACGGAAAAAGCCACATTCACAGAACAGAAATGAGCTTTTCTTGAATAGTTTTAGAATAATCTTAAGCAATCTTGGAACCTACCTAGAATTACATAGATATAAGACCACATGGTAATATAAAAGAAAGTACTATGATTTAATGTTGAAAATCACATTCTATTGTCCAAATAAAGAATTTTTGTTATTAACTATACATTATTAACCGTTAAAAACATTTCAGAACATGTATTTTCAGGGTTAGCACACAGGAAATGTTCTTTGCAGAGGACGCAATGTTTAAGTTCAAATTCCGTTTTTGATTAACTTGTGGCCCAAATCGGTGGCCTGCTGTATAGTATAGAACGCTCGCCTCACAACCAGAAGATCCCTGGTTTGATTTCCCATGCTTGCATTCAAAACCCATCAACTTCCATCGCTTTAATTCTGATTTCAGCACCATTCAGGGCAAAGCGTCTATCTGTTATAGTCATGTTGCTAATAGTTGTGCCATTGTTTCACCCACTGTTGCAAGGAGACATCAGACTTCAGACATCAGACGGACGATAATGTTTGTCATGTGTTTAATGTCAAGTTAAAACATAAACATCATTATTCAAAGGTCCAAAACATAACAGGGAACCTTTAAATGTCACTGTATGTTAGCCTTATCACTGGTGAGATTCAATCAATACATCCAATCATAAGGAGCATATGAACTTTGACCTGGTTCTTAAGGATGGGCGATATGGCGATATTTATATAGCGCTTTTCACAGACATATGTCACAAAGACGAAAAACAAAACATAATGTATTTTTATTCATGTTGAACCATCTCAACTGTATATAAAAAGTGTACTATTCCTTATCTAAAACAAATGAATAAAACTATTACTCACATGGTCCAAAAAACGGACATCAAGCTAGGTTTAGATTAAGTTAACCTCAAGGTGAATTATGCAACTTCCACCACCTGCTTGTTTCCATGGAGATGTAGTTCCTTTGCTTGGAATATTCCGCAGTATTAAACATTTCTTACATTATGTGAGTTTATGTTGCAGCAATAGCTTGCATTTTTACTGTGACTGGGCTCACCTCTTCACAGATATGACATGTAACCTTCTAGAAGCACCTCCATCAAGATTTAAGTTTGCCACCTCTAGAAAGTGACATAGTGTGGCTTTAAATGTGATTATTATCAAAGCTCCGTATAATATGGCACCAGTTTTGACTTGGAGACTGGAAATGTAGAGTCATATTAATACTTTGCGGCTGACTTTATCAAAATTCCCTGGGGGTGTGATGCTAACTGATGGTACTGCTCTGTCTGAAGCTGTGATAGTCCAGTTAGACTTTAATCGGAGCTTTGTTTGAACACAATCTGACCAAAACGAGCTGATTTAGTTGGAGATGGAGACAGGTGAGGTGATTTGTGCTGTTTAACAAGTCTCTTACACATAAAATTACAGTCACAGGCAAGCTAGCATTATCCAACAGTTTTTTGTATCATCACAGACCCCTGAAAATGTGCTGTTTAAATCCATTTTGTATTTTTTCTTGAGATTTCAGGCAATCTTTGACTGTGTTTGCTAATGTGTGTGTTGTGTCACCATGATAACTGCTGAATATTCACCATAGAGATGCACGTAGACCACCCCCAGCGTGATGTCCTTCCCGCCTTATCTGAAACTGACATCATTCTCGAACGTGAATGCCTTCTGTTGTACTCTACAGATTGCATTGCTTTGTTTACCTGTATCTGTATTTGTGTATCCAGCAACAGTCGTCGATTCAGATCTCAGTTGCTTTTAGCAGAACTTTCCACATTGATTTTCTGTATTCGATGTTTGTTCGTTCACTGGTCAGGGTAGTGAGCGTGCATGTGACGTGCACAAGGACACACTGTGACCTTTGACCTTCTACGGGGGACGTCATGTGACCACGGAGGAGGAGGAGGAGGACGCTAACTGACCATGAAATAGGCTCCCAATGACAGCAGCACCGAAAGGGCATGAGAAGGAGAGTGTCTGCCTTATCCAGGGATGGGAACAGATTTTAAAGTTGAGATTTTTGTAAAAGAAACATCACAATTTAAAGGTGCATTGTGTAGCTTTTCTGGTAGAGGGTCCACCACCTGCTTGTCTCCACAAGGATGTGATTGTTTCCCTACAATGTTCTTCAGTACACTATTAAACTTGTCTATTTTGCATTTTTTATTCCTTAAAAATAACACTTAGCACTTGATACAATTACATTACACTGAGACGCCTCTCCACAGATCAGACCTGAATCTTGATCTAGCTTTGTTTCTGCTCATCTTCATGGAAATAGATGAGTTTAATGCTTTACTGTGGAAGATTCCAGGCAAAACAAAAACAGCTCCTTAGAGACAAGCAGCTGGCGGCGGACCCTCCACACGAAAGGTTACACAGTGCGCCTTTAACAATAATTATTTCAGCTTTATGATATCAAACTTTTGGGATGATGAAGTAGTGTTGTCGCCGTACTAAAATTTCAACCTTAATTTTAATACTTGATACTCAGTACTGATTCTAATACCATGATGATAATAAAAAAGACTTTAGATAATAGAATGTGATTTTCAACATTAAATCGCAGTACTTTCTTTTATATTTCCATGTGTTGTTATATCTGTGTAATCCCTCAGTGGTCCAGGTAGGTTCCATAGTGGTCCATGGGCGTATACTAGTCTATGTGCTCTTATACTTGTTCTAATACAGCTCTAGATCATTCTAAAACTATTCAAGAAAGGTTCATTTCTGTCCTGTGAATGAGACTTTTTTAGTATCTGCACTTGCCCAAATGAGTGTCTAGGTTCCATCTTATTTTTAGTATCTGATTTTCAATAGTGACATTAAAGATCATACGAGACGTTAACAGCAATGCGATGTAAAAAGGATTCATATTGAAATGCACGTGAAACAGATTTTGTTGGTTAGACGTTGTGTTTCCTTTGCCCATAAACAGTAGAGACAGCAGCCCTACAGCCAGTGACTTATTTGATTACTGAAATGTTAACTACTGTGAGCTATTGATTGTGGATTAATGTCTGTGGCCTTGAGTCATTTCTATACATTTCACAGTGAGATGAAACCAAAGAAATAAGAAATACACATTAAAGGTCCGATATTATGCGAAATTGACTCTTGTGAGCTTTAAGTCATGTTATAATGTAGTTTCTCATCAAAAACATTCCTGGAGTTGTGTTTTGTTTCATTCACACGTTTGAGTAAGTCTTTATTATTTGTCAGCTACCTTTTAACTTTAGTTCAGTAGAGATCCAAGTGATTCTAGTGAAGGTGTTGTGAAAAGTGCTTATAAACTCATTGTGGTGAATAACTACGATGTAGGCCTGTCACGATAACAAAATTTGAATTTCTATTTATCGCTGAAGTATATATAGACGCCCAAGAGAAGATTTAAATGATTTAAATTTTATGAAATGCAATAAATACACAGAATACACAGCAGAATGGGACTCTTTAGTACTTAGTTTGCATCTGTAATGAGTCAGTGAAGTTACATCAACTTTTACAGCTTAAGTCTTACTATATAGCAAAAAAATTAAAAAAAAAATCCCAGAAGTACAAAGAAAAAGTACACATGAGAAATACTGACTACAAAAATATATAGTTCCAGCTTTCATACATTGAACGAGAAGTCGATATAGTGATTATCGTGACGGATCTACAGTATCAGGATGCTTGGAATGAATGAGGAATAACTTTGGACCACTGCAAGGGTCTTTTTTAGACTTTAATCTGAGCTACATGACACCTTTACCATGTGTGCGTTGTGTCTCCATGGTAACTGCTTAACATTCCTCCGATACGCACACATGCAAAACACCCCCAGTGTCAGTAGCATGTCAGATTTTGCGCTGATGCTAGTTATTCTTTCATATTGTTTCTCTGGGATCATTTGTTTAAATTTTTCTTGGCCGTCCTTCAACTCGGCATTTCCTTTACTGGCCTCCAAATGCCACTTCAACATTTCAAACCATCCGACCTTTCTTTAAAGCAATCTATCTGGGAATAATTCTGGATCTTTGTTTGAAAATGAAAGGACTGCCACTCCACTGTTTTAAGTACTGCGATGTCCTTGGTCTTGGGAAGGGCATCTGAAACACATCGTATACACAAATCAGACCGGCTTCTTTTACTGGGAACACCATTAGACAAATATATTCACTCTGTCGCTGCTCTAAAGCCCAGCGGGTCCCAAAGTGGTGATTAGGCTTTTTGAGACGATATAGGAAAAGAAATTTGACAGTGTCTTTAATCTGTCCCTTAATAAACTGTATACTTTAGTGGATTAGGTCCAATGGCGCCATAAACTACGCAAACAAATACCATTAAAGTCACTGTACGGGATTTTTACAGTCTTAAAAATGTGAAAAACTGAACCAGTGCATCTTTCTGTGGTCCAAAAGCTATTCCTCACTTACCTTATGCAATAGGAGTTTATAAGTGGTTTTCACAACTCTTAGAGACCAGTGCAGAATTTTGCAGTGATGGTAAAGCAGTAACTAGCATGCTACGCACACTTCCTGATCATTGGACAGTAAAACTCTTTATAATTAGACACAGACAGCACACAGCAGACGTATTTTGACCTCAAGAGCTGCTTATAAAATCTCTCTGTACTAGAGCAAGACAAATGTACAAAAATGTCTAATATCGTCATAGTCCATTAAGGCATTTTTTATGTTAAAGGTGCATTGTGAACTTTTCTGATGGAGGGTCTGTCACCTGCTTTTTTCTACCGTATGTCACTGGAATGTTCCACAGTATGACATTAAACAGCTCTACCTGGCATTTATAAATTACAGGTGGTTTTATAGCTCATAAACACCTAGAAAAACAGGCGTTCTGGGTTGCCTGTCCACAGATCTGGCCTGTAACTTGGTCTGGTTTGGTCTCCATGAAGATAGAAAGGTTTAATGCTGTACTGTGAAACATTCCAAAGCAATAACATCTCCATGGAGACCAACATTTGACAGACCCCCCACCGGAAATGTTGCACAATGCACCTTTAAGATAATTATGCATTTTAAAGGCACACGGCATAGCTAGTGGAGGATGTGTCTTCTCCATGGCGATGCTATTGTTTTGCCTGGAATATTCCACAGTATGGCATTAAACCCATCAATTTTGCATGCATGTCATTATGGGTGTATGTATTGCTCAAAAATATGGGAAAAACATAGTGTTACTGTGAGTGGGTTCACCTCTCCACAGATCTGACCTGCAACTTGTCATAGTGCTGCTTGTCGACCTGCTTGTCTCCAGGGAGATGGATGTGTGTAATGCTATACTGTGGAACATCATAAGCAAAGGAATAACATCATACTTCACACAGACAAGCAGGTGACAGCAGAAAAGTTACACAGTGCACCTTTAAGCAGATAAATGTAAAATACACACACAGTTGCTTTAGAATATAGACTGTGTGTGTGTGTGTGTGTGTGTGTGTGTGTGTGTGTTAGTGTGTGTGTGTGTGTGTGTGTGTGTGCGCGTGTGTGTGTGTTAGTGTGTGTGTGTGTGTGTGTGTGTGTGCGCGTGGTCACTAAGCTAAAAATAGATTTTCTGTGACATTTCAGGGCGAGGACAGCGCGTCTAAAAACTACAGTTCTCTTCATCTGAACCACATGCTGTCAGAAAGTGTTGTGTTGTATTAGTCTATGTTGTGTTCCTTTTCAAGTTTTCAGACCAGGTAGATCCAATTTACAGACCTGGTCCCTTACAAATGTCAGAACACAACACGTATGAATCAAAACTGAAAGTGTATCCAGCCTGTGGTTGTCTGAATAGCTTTTGTGTCCTTTGTTTCATTCACACGTTTGAGTAATCCTTTATTATTGTTCTGTCAACATCTCTAAAGCCCAAAATGCTCTGTTCCAACTTGTGATGTCATTAAGTGGCAGTTTTCAAGCTATCTTTTACCTTAAGTTTAGTAGATATTGGCAATTCCTGGTCGGAAATGATCCAAATTTCATCTTGTGAAGGTGTATGGAGTGAATGAATAATGCTCTGTAAAGAGTCTTTGTGACATGTCTGTGAAAAGAGCTACATAAATAAAAACTTACTTACTTATGTAGTTTAAAAAACACAGTGCAGCTCTTCCTGTATCACCACATGACATCACAAGGTGGAACAGAATGCTTTCTGTTTGAGAGAAGAACTCTGAATGAAACAAAACACAACTCCAGGTTGATTTTGGATGAGGAAACATTACAACATTGATCAGAAAATAGCACAATATGGGCCCTTTAATCCTGTTATACCACTGAAGAGTGAAGTGAAGTTCAAATGAAGCTAAGAACAATAGCTGTTGTCGTTAGCAGTGGATTTATCAGAATAATGAGAGAGGAAGAAGATGGCCTGCAAATCCGTGTAAATGAAACAAAACAACCCCCAGTGTTTTTGATGGAAACAGATAACATTTGTAAGTTTGTAAAAAGTGATAAGGGCTTTTCAGTTAAATATGCACTATGTAACTTTAAACTTCTGCCACCGGCTTGTCTCCTTGGAGATGCCTGTAATGTTCCACAGTATGACTTTAAACTAATCTGTCTTTCAATTTCAGGTGTTTTTACTGCTAATAAAAGCATCTTAAAACATGTATTCTTACTAAGATCAGTGTTGCCTCTTTACAGATCTGATTTTAATGCCATACTTTGACCAAAAACACAATAATTTACCACTGAAACAAGCATGTCGTAGAAAAAAGTTACACAATGCACCTTTAAATTTGCCTTTCCCGATCTTAAAAAGTGCATTGTGTAACTTTTCTGGTGGTGGGTCCATCAAATGCTTTTTTTCAAGGAGAAGTTATTGATTTATTTGGAATATTTCACAGTTCTATCGTCATGGAAATCAAACCAGACCAAGTTACAGGTCAGATCTGTGGAGCGGCAACAGTCAGAATACCTTTTTTTCTAGGTATTTTTGAGCTATAAAACCACCTGTAATTTAATCAATGTAAGGTAGAGCTGTTTAATGTTATACTGTGGAACATTTTAGACAGAGCAATGACATCTCCATAGAAACAAGCAGGTGCACCATTAAACCTGTTATTGTCTTCTGAAACACACAAACTCATTTCTTTTTCCTGTTTTAATCGATCGCATCCACCGCCGTTACAGATGACATTTTGATTTGGTGCTTTTCGATGAAATTACACTTCTATCTTGTTTTACCATCTTTCCCTTTTGAGATCCCTGTTTTTTATCTGTCCTTAGAAAACGAGCACTCCCTCCGTCTCTCCACAATCTGTCCATTCCTCGCTGGTTTGAAGCAGTGAGTCACGGAGAGGCCTTGGTCTTTAATGTTACCAGTAAATGTCAGGGCTGGAGAAAGCAGGAAGCAGTATTAAGAACTCTCTCTAAGCTCAGGAATACAAGCGCAGGGGTTTGTGTAAGTCTGCCTCCATCTACTGGTGAAGATGTGTCATTGCAATTCAAGTAAGAATATATTTTTATTGTTTAATTTGTCTAAAGGTGCAATGTGTAACTTTTCTCATGCATTTATTTGTATATAAAGTTTTAGTTGTTTTGCTGATCTATTGTTCTGTCGTCATGGTGATATTTTTATTGCTTTGCCTTGAATGTTCCACAATAAGGTTAAACATATATATCTATTTATCTATTATAATTCAGATTTTCATGCATTTAATTTCATTAGGATTTTATTGGTCAAAACAACCATGAAAGACCTGCATTCTTACCTTGAGTGAGATTGCCTCTCCGTAGATCTGACCTGTTATTTAGTCTGGTAGCGCTGACTGTTTGTTTCCATGGAGATATGTTCAATGCAATACTGTGCAGCATTCTAGACAAAGTACTTACATCTTCATCTGGAAAGAAGTTACACAATGTACCTGATTTGTTTTCAGTGGCTTAGGTAGTAGAGGGGATTTCACTTCATCAGAAGGTTTATGGTTCAATTCCCACTCTTATAAAAGCAATGGGCAATACACTTTACCCACTTTGTCTGACTTTGAACAAGTGACTACAGCTTTCTACCATTTAGATTAGACAGTGAATGAGTAATTCAATATTAACAGTATGGATTAGCATTAGGGTAAAATACTTTTTCATGTCCTTATAGGATTTATTATTGGTTAAAAAAAACTTTCCGCAAAGTAAAAGTGAGTTTGAGAATTGAAAAAAGGACTTACAAGACATCAGCGTAATGTGTAGTTACATATGATGAGTGTAATTTATTTTTTTTATTTTTTTTAACATGTCCTCCATTTCCATTTTAAAGTTTTAAGTCCACAAAACAAAAACAAAATAATGATAATACTCCCTACAACTGTACAACAACTTAATCTTAAGTAACGGGTAACCTTATGCCCTGTCAATCAGCATAGTATTTGCACTTGTATATAGCTGTGATTTTATAGTTTATTTTATAGTTTATTACTTATTTTTCTATTTTATTTTGACTTGTACATATACATTTATTTTTACAATTATGTCTCATTTGACATCTGTCTCTTGCTATCTTTTTTTGCTATACCATCTATTTTTGTTACTCTCTTTTATTATATTATATTGTGATTCTTGAGCTACTGTATCCAAATAATTTCCCTTGTGGATCAGTAAAGTTTGTCTAAGTCTAAAAGAACAATTTGGAAAAAAATATCAAATTACTATTTTTCTGACAAATATTTGCAATTTATGTTTTATAATAGCATTCTAAACACGTCCAGAAGAATCACATTTCAGAACATTTGCACGTATTTAAACTCCAGGGTTAGCAGCAGGTTTTATGCAGAATATTTAACTTTTACTTTTTTGTTGGTGGAGCAAATTGGTACTTCATATATTGCAGCATTTGTGATTTCCTAATTGTGTGTGTTCAAATTACAATTTCGATTATATTATTAATTGTGCAGCCCTAACAACAGTGATCAAAATCCCACATTTCAAACCAGGTCAAATTGTGAAGGATTTCCGTTGTCGGTGAGTATTTGACTGTGTCCACTAGAGGGAGCCATAGCTTCACTGTCTCTGGGCCAGTATCAGTGCGTGTCCTTTCATAGCCTCATCTCTGTGCTGACGTCTGCCTCTGCGTAACTCTGTGTAAGTGTATGTAAGTGTATTTAAGAGTTTAAGTGCTTATTGCAGTCTTCTGTGCTCTCCTGTGATAAGGCCGTACCTATAGCAACAGTCTCCCGGCAGCCACCTTAACCTGAAATTACTGCCGTGACTGACAGGTGAAGTGACAGGTGAAGCCAGACGAGCAGACGGGTGCTGGTGAGATGAGAAGGGGAGAGAGGGATAAAAAAGGGAGAGAGAGAGTGGAGGGTGTGAGAGGGAGAGAGGGCAGATAAGGAGAGGTAGAGGTAGAGGTAGAGAGAGAGGGAAGAGAAGGAGAGAGAGAATGGAGGAGGGATGGAAGAAGAGAGAGTGGAGGAGGGTGTGAGTGATTGACAGAGAGGGGGAGGAAAAAGAGGGCAGATAAGGGAAAGGAAGAAGGAGAGAAAGAGAGTCAAAGGAGGAGAGGAGAGAGACAGAGAGGGAGGAGAGAGCGATAGAGGGGGGAGAGAAAGAGGGAAACAGGAGAGTGAAAGAATGACAGAGAGGAAGGGAGAAAGAGAGGGCAGATAAGCAGAAGAGGGGGAGACATAGGGGAATAGACTGAGGAGTGAGTAAGAGAGAGAGAGAGAGACAAATGAGGGGGAGAGGAAGAAAGAGGGACACAATAACGGGTGAGAGAAAGACGGGAGAAGGAAAAGGTGGAAAGAGGGCAGATTAGGGGAGAAGAGAGAGGAGTGGTGAGAGAGTGAGGAACAAGACCACAACAGTGTGAAATGGGGGGAGAGAGAGAGGGGATAGAGAAGAGCTGGAAGGAGAGAAAGGGGTGAGAAAAAAAAGAGAGAGAAGGGGGATAAAGGGTGAAAGAAAGACAGAGATGAGATGGAAAGAACAAGACACAGAGAGAGAGAGAGAAGGTAAGAGAGTGTAGAGACAGAGAGGAAGTATTGCAGGAGAGAGAGACAAGGTAAAGAGAAGACAAAGAGAATGGTGAAGGATGGAGAGAAAGAGAGGCTAAAATAGTAAGAAAAGGGGGAAGAAAGTAGAGAGAGAGGGTAGAAGTAAGGAGAGAAAGAGCGAGAGAAGGCGACAAGAGAGGGGAAGGTGAAGGGAAGAAAGAGAGACAAGTTAGGGAAGAGAGAAGTAAGTAAATGAGGGATAAAAATACAAATATACATACATCTCCTTCCCTCTACCCCCATGGCTGTTCTCAGTGCTACTTAATGACAGCGTTTTTGGGTTAAATTTCCAAAAAAACGTTTTCGAGAGTTTCTACGGATGACAAAAACGCACCATTGTTGTAATTTGGTGCTAGAACAAAAGCAGTTGGCGTGTGCGTTGCTCATGGGTTTGCTGAAGGATGAATAGCAGGCTGTCAAATCAAGGCCGTAGCTGTGCTCTGCTGTCACGGACCTTTCTCTGACTGATGCCTGTATTCTTCTCATCGTGAAGAATGAAAAGAAAACTCCAGAAAATCATTATCCAAACTCTCAGCGCTCACAAAAACACAATATTGACTGTAACTAGAGGATGGGGTTACATAAGGGAAATTGCTGCTGTAGATTTGTATTAGTTATCCAATTAGAACGCAGAAATGGCTATTTAAAGCTACCATCCATACGTTTATTTGATTTTTTTTTTTAGCGGTAGAAGAAGAATAGGAATTTATTGATTTATTTTTATGAACAAAATAAAAAGGATCATGTAGAGAGGGTTAATACGAACATTTTAAGACCAAAACGACGAAACTCACTGCAGCAGTTACAGCGAGAGGGATGACAAATGTAAAGTGAGTTGGAAACGTCCCCATGCGGACTTCCTGTTTGCGGCTAGGCGGTTCGCTATGTCCATTTATATATACAGGCCGCGTCTCATTTCTCGTTCCTCGCTTCCTTCTCCTTGATTCCTCTCCTTGATTCTGCAGGAAATGGGTGAGGAAGTCCCACCCACAGAGGAGAGAGGATATTTAACTCCTCACTGAAACCAACAAAGTTTGATTATTTCATCTGATGTCTGCCTCCTGAAGCCTCCCTCATGTTTACTCCTTTCGTGGTTTTCTTTGGGGCACCACTTAATATGACACGTTTGATTGACAGCTGGAAAATGCAGGATTGAGGAGAGGAATCAAGGAGAAGGAAGCGAGGAAAGAGAATTGAGACGCGGCCACAGTCTATGGTTCAGACTCTCTCGTCTTCTTCTGTCAGGGCACATTCTCAAACTGCAGTAACACAGATAGCATCAAGGGTGAATTGTGAGAAAACAACAGGGGTGGGTCAGCCTGTCTAATTACATATAGTAGCTTTAAAGGTTTTATTTTTATCTTAAAAATGTGAAAAACAGAACTGATTAGCATGAGGTCTTATATTTGTTCTGATGATGCTCAAAACGGTTCAGGAAAGCTAAAATTTTGTCGTATTAATGTGATTTTTTTGCGGTATCCGTACTTGCTCAAATGAGTATCTAGTTTTGATATTAGCAGCATCTGATTTTCAATACTTTTGACAACCCTACCTCACAGTAAAACGGTCTTAAATGTACACCGTCAACTTATTTTACCAAATAATTTGGAGTCATTTCAAGTCCTTGGTTATTACAAAAAATATTTATTAGATAAAAACAAAAGTAAAGTTGGCTGACTGGGTTTTATTTAATCCTTTTTTTTAAATTATTATTCATGTTATAATTGCAATCTCACTACAGCCTACAATCCTGTATGTTTACAAGAATGTTTTGTTTTTCTTTTGCATTATCTTAATATGCATTGTCCCTTTAATAAATAAAAACAAATACATTTATGGACCTATTCAGCGTGGAAAAACTGCATTAAGAAATACTACACTTTTGTCTAACCCTAACCCGACTTTTAATGCTTTTGTGTGCTCTGTGGACACCTGTGCGTTATTATGTGGTTTCCCAGACGGTAGGGCATCTGGACAAAAGCACACACACAGAAGAGGACAGAGCTGTAGCACTGATTTTGTTGTCTAATGGCTCTATTGGATGTTGCTGGGGAGTCTCTTATTGTCCCTGCATCATTAATTACAATAGCCCTGTGTTAGTCCAGAGGTTCTCAGCTGTAAAAGGAAAACCTCCAATAAAATGAAAACCTTTGACATGACCAGGAATGTTCCGTACTGTGCTTGATTTTAGCTTTGAAAATAATTAGCAATTGATGTCGTCAGTATTCCCTGGAAGTGTGATGCTAACTAAAAGCACTACTCTGTCTGAAGCTGTGTTACTCAACTTAGATTTTAATCTGAGCTTTTCTCACGCAATTTGACCAGAAAGAACTGACTTACCTGGAACTACAACAGGTACTTGTGCGGTTAAACAAGTCTGTCACACATAAAATTACAATTACAAGCTAGCTAGCATTAGCCAACAGTTTTTTAGTTAGTCGCTCTCACCGTTTTGTTGAAAATCAAACACCTAAACAGGACCATGAACGCTCGTATTGATCACAGGCTTTTGAAAATCTATTTTGTATTTTTTTCAGACTATTTAAGACTATCCTGTGTTTGCTAATGTGTCTCCATGGTAACCGCTGAACATTTTGTCAGTAGAGATACATGTCTAATGTGATGTCACTGAAAAGTATCAATGGTCCTGTTCTATAACTTTATAACTCCTGGGTTTAGAGTCTGACAACAGTGGAGCTGAAGATTGCAAGGATATTAACTAGGGATGAAGATTTTTATATATGTAAAGGCTCTGTGCCCAATTTTTACAGTTTTAAAAAAATGTGAAAAACAGAACTAATTAATTTCAATCGTTTGCAGTGGTCTAAAGTTCATCCTCACTTACCTTATGCATTCAGAGCATCCTAATTATTCACAGTGATGAGTTTATAAGTGCTTTTCATAACTCTTAGTGACCAGAATGAAGTTTTACCATCACTGTAAAGCTAACGACATCTAGCACGCTAACACGCACTTCCTGATTATCGGACAATAAAATGCTTTTTGATTAGATACAGGCAGCACACAGCAGACTTATTTTGACCTAGAGAGCTGCTTAGACGATATATCTGTACTGGGATATATGTAAGATATAGTTTGCTGAAATACATGGAAAAAATCATGTAGGGGACCTTTAAATGAGATTTGTCCTGGAGCATCATCCATTAGATAAAGAAAAAGGACTGTTTAACTACAAGAATCATGTGCATTTGAAAAGAAGGATCTGTTTTTGTTTGCAGAGAACATATGCTTACATAATTACAGTCAGTTTACGACCATTTAAATAGTGTTTTTTAATTTAATTGTGATTAGTCTCATAAACTTGCTAATTACCGCCACAGGGACTTAAAGTTGCTAGTAAAAAAGATAATAAATCAGAAACCGTAGTGAAACAAAGTGATTTTTATGCAATTTTTGGGATTGCTAACCATTATCAAAATTCCCATGTAACAAACAGGCATTAAAATCTCTCACCTTTCTGCGAAATTCGCCATTTTGAAGCTAAAACAGGTGACCTATATGAATCGTGTAAATTCAATAAGAAAAGGCCCTTACTGCAGCCTGTGCCCTTGTCTGGAGCACAAACACACACACACTCCCAGCACATGGCTTGTCCACAACAGCATGTGCCCTCGCATACCAGCGTGTATCACAGGGCAAGATAAACTTTTTAAAACCTACCTGTTCACCTGCCTCACATCAGCGCACCCCTCCTCGCCTTTTCACGCTCTCTCTCCTCCCCGTGTATAGCGCTCATCGGTTCGGTCCTTAGTTTGTGCTGATTAGAAGGGCAAGATGAAACGCAAAGCAAAAACTAATCAAAATTTATGCTACAGTGTTGGCATAGTGTGCCTACTGCGATATGTGGGCTGAAGTTTGCCTTATAAAATGCCAAATAAATCTGTGTTTGTCACAATGTGCGTTTGGCTTGGTAAATGTGCAGAGGCTGATAAATACCACTGTAAAACCAGAGAATGTAACTCCAGTTAGGAATCTGAAAAAAGCAGGTTTAAAAATACTACCATCTTTATTCACTTTGAAGCAGTTTTCTGTAAAGTGCCAGTGGAAGTTCTCTTAAAGAAGTTGTCACTGTGGGTGAGGGTCCAAAAAAAGGGGCACAGAGTGTTTGCAGAGTGCAGTACAGTTTTCTTGGCTTATTTTATGCCTAAATCAACATTAATCACATAAAATGAAGATAGATTCATAAAAAACATTGATATATATGTGCCAAAAATAACTGTAACAAATTAATGTAGAAAATTACAAAGATGGTCTCGATTTGGTCTCGATGGGCCCTGGTCTCGGTCTTGTCTCGGTTCTCGATCTTTAAAAGTCTTGGTCTTGTCTCGGTCTCGGGAGCCCCATGATTCTAGTTTAGGTGTATGGACTTTAAAAACACAGTGGAGCACTGTTTTACCACATGACATCACAAGCTGGAACAGAGTGTTTTCTGTTTGAGAGAAGAACTCGGCTTAAATATGCAGCGTCCGTGTGTTAAACAAGTCTGGATGAAACAAAACTAAAACATAAATCAGAAAACAGAGCAACGTGACCCCTTTAAAACTGTCTTTTTAGCAGTCATGTCCCACACTGCTTTTCTGTCTACGCCCTCTTTATGTCACTGCCCTTTCAAAACCGCCGCTGTCCAGGGATGCTTTCACGGCGCACTCGTTTAGATAAGCTGCCGGGTTGCTAGGCTGGCGACGAAAACCTGCTCGGGGAGGGGGGAGGAGGTAGGTGGGTGTGTGTGTGTGTGTGGGGGGGCTCCCTTGTTTACACACATCTTAGCATGTCTCCCCTCGTCTGGAAAACTAATAGAGTGGAAGAACTGAGTAGGGACCCGGTTAACACTGGTGCAAAACCGCCCGTAACCCTGCCTTCTGAATCCACTGTCCTATGAGCGAACTGTGCCTAAGGTTACTGGATAACTACTAAGAGTGCAGACACGTACAGGCTTTCAGGACCACGCATGCATACAATATAACGCGCACGACACAAAAGCCAGTCTCATTCGCTACGTTGGTGCTTGCCAGTTGTTTTTCCCCGTCTCTCAATTTGTAGCTAGACACTATCTTTCTAACACAGCTTGCGAGTTGGCTACAGTCTTGAGTAAAAAAGCTTGCGATATACACTTCACATGAGCTGTTTTTGGTGTTTTTGTTGTTTTTTGTTTTTTTTTGGATGATGGAAAGTGGAGCTATGCTAACTGCACCATTATAAGTTACAGGTTTGCTACTGAGCGGAGGGGGTTGGACTAGCTCCCCCTCCTCTCCTCCTCCCTCTCCGCATCTCCATCGCTTCTCTTGCACTTTCGCAGCAGAGCACACACACACCGAAAGCAGGCTCAGCGCTCCTGCTTTGTACGCTAGCTCTCTCTCTCCCAGACCGCAAGGAGGGAGGTGGAGATTTCAGCACATTAATTAGTTTTTATGGGTAGTTAGGTTTGCATCTAAGACCGGAGAATATGAGGATGAGGAGGAGAGAGCAGAGACAAAGGTGAGGTTTTGGATGGTCTTTTGCTCATTTCGTGAAGGAGAGAGGAAGGAAAGACGGGGACTCCCTGGATTTTTTGGAATTTGGAAAAATCTGCGGACGATGCACACTTCTGGACTGGAATTCGTTTGAGTGATTTTCAAAAGCTGCAAGAAGAAGAAGTAGAAGAGAGAGTACAATTTCTGATTTCAAATTTTTGATTTTGAATTGATGGACCTCAGCCAACTGGGCAGACTTTAAGGTGATGGTTTTGCATACATTTTTTTCACCTTTCGATTCTGAAAAAGATGAAATTGTGCTTTTATCATTTTGGTTTCTTAAAATCTAAAGGAATTTCGAGTTAGAGGAGGATTTCAATTGTCTACTTCTGGTCAAATTTCTAAATGCCAATGGATAGACCCCAGTGAACAGGAAAGACTGTGAGGTAACGATTTTGCAGTTACATCTTTTCACCTTGCTTTGTTTCTTAAAATCTAAAAGAGTCAGGAGTTAGAGAATTTCAATTTCCATTTTCTACAAAAAAATCTGGATGCCGTTGGATAAACCTTAGTGATCAGGTGAAAATTTTGCAGTTGCATCACCTGCTGTTTTTTCGAGAATTGTTTTTTTCCTCTTAGAATTGGATGCAAGACAAGATTTTCAATTTTCATTTCTGACTAAATTAATCTAAATTGATTTTTGTCTGCCGTTGCAAAGACCTGGATTTTGAAGCGGCAATTCTGCAGTTGCTTCACCTGCTGCTTCTCAGAAAAAAATCAAATTGAAGTGCTTTTCTAAAAGAGTCTGGAGTTAGAAGAGACTTACAATTTCCTTTTTGACTAAACAAATCTGCACTGATTTTTGAATGCCATTGCAAATTCCTCCACCTACTAGCTGGACTTTGAGGTGACAATTTTGCAGTTTTTGTTTCACATTCAAGCTAGAAGAACTGCTCTGTATGTTCCAATGGCTCTTGTCTTGATGTTTGAATGACGTTGGCACACTGCACAGACTCTTGGGTTAACCTGACGTACCCTTTTGAGTCTTTAGGCTGAGTTGGCTGCACAGGCATGGCCCAGCAGGGAGGCATGGGGGTGGGCCATCAGGACACCCTGGCAGTGCCCCCGATGCCCAAACACTCCGGCCTGAATGAAGACCTGGTCAAGATCCTGAGGGAGAACCTGCTGCAACCAGAGAGACCACGTGGGCACCGGAGATCACCCTCTTCCATCTCCCCTCGCCTCTCGCCACGGAATTCGCCAAGGCTATTGCGGCGAATGCTTCTCAACAACAATATCCACAAGCAGAGGAGGTTCACCGTGGCACATACATGGTGAGAGGCGGTGAGAGGGTCCGCCACCTGCTTGAATCCATGTTGTTTTTTCCTGGAATGTTCTGCAGTATGGCATTAAATTTAACTGTCTTCATCACCAGGCCAAGTTACAGGTCTGTGGAGAAGTAATGCACGTTTTTGTGGTAGTTTTGAGAAATAAACACCTGTAACTGAATAAATACAAGATATATTTGTTTAATGCCATACTGTGGAACATCCCGTGACCATGAAGACGAGCAGACGGTGGACCCTCCACCAGAAAAATTACACAGTGCGTCTTTACGGTTAGCATTTATTGTGAAATTCTTGATCTTGAGCTACTCTTGGTCAGGACTACCTTAGCTGGAGGATTTTAACCTGCATGTTCTGGAGAAGGATAAAGGGAGGGGCAGGGGTGAGAGACGTTTAGGTTAAGTTTGACATTTATTGACCCTGTAAGGATAATTTCTCCTCTGCATTTGACCCATCCTTCACTGCTACTGGGGTAACCTGTCAGAATCAGTGGGGCCCATTGCCAGATCTTGAGCTAGTCTTGGTCACTACTATCTTAGCTAGATGAATTTACCTTTTGTGTGATGAACTTGTTGTAAATGTAACATGTTTAGTGATATGGTGCAGTGTATTTTTCTAGTGTTGCCATGTTGTTATCTTGTGCAGTTTTCATTGGAATAACCTACGTGAAGTTGATTTTATAAGCTTTCAGGTCTTATAACAGTGTTCTCTCATCATTTGCTTACTCAAATGTGTATTTTTGCTTGATTCTTGAATGTTTAAATAATGCATTATAGTCAGTGTGAGCTTTCAGTGGTCAGAAAATTGACCACTTCCATGTACTTACTTGTGATTATTCAAAAAATTCAGACTGTACTGTTGATTATTAGTTAAATCCTGGCTTAGACTTGGTTTAGTCTGTTAGAAAGTGCTTTAAAAATAAATAATAGCTGTTAACCATAAAACTATTGATGTAGATTCTGTATCCATTGGGTTCTTGTTCAAACAGACCATAAACAGTGTGTCCTTTTTGCAGATTTCCCTATTTTGTATTGCTAGGCTTTTCCAGGGAAGTTCGTATAGTTGTAGGAACCACTTTTTCTTATTGGGGTCGTTGTATAGAAGCTTCGAAAGAGCTAGAAAGTTGTCCAGATCTGTATTCATATCATAGAAAACAAAATGTGGAACTCCCATCTGAATGAATTACCAAAATGTACCTGCCAATCTTAACAGTATGAACCCTGTCAGTCAACTATAAAACAGACCAACCTCATTCCTGGAGTTGTGTTTTGTTTCATTCACACATGTTTAACACACAAACCTGCATATTAAGGCTGAGTTCTTCTCTCAAACTAAAAACACTCCACCTTGTGATGTCATGTGGTAATACAGGAAGTGCTCCACTGTGCTTTTAAACTCCATACACCTTCACTAGAACCATTTGGATAATTTCAGCTCTAGAATTTCCTGGGTCTATCGACTTAAAGGTAAAAGGAGCTGTTAAGGGACTTATTAGTAGACAGACTAATAATAAAGGATTACTCAAACATGTGTGAATGAAACAAAACACAACTCCAGGGATGTTTTTGAGGAGATAACGGCATTAGAACTTGGCTTAAAGCTCACAAGGATCAATTTTACGTAATATAGAACCTTTAAAATATTCTATGCAGGAGGTGTAGCTGTCATGGAAGACTGCATTTTAATTTAAACCTGGGTTAAGGTCAGTTTTACATAACACAAGATACATCTGTTTTGACACGATGCTAATGTGAAGTTTTACCAAGAAGCTCACACTGCAGTAGGGCTCCAGAGATTACATGTCACTTTAACATGATGTGGGTTCTATTCCCCTCCCTCTTTTTCTCGCTTCCATCTTCTCTCAACCCACTTCTCCTCTCTTTCCCCCTCCCTTCCTCCCTCTCTGTTTCTCTCTCTCCTTCTGTCTCTTTCTCGCTTGCTCTCCCTTTCTACATTTCTATCTCTTCTCTGTCCTATCTCTCTCCTTATCGCTCTCTCTCCCTCTCTGCGTTTCTATTGCTTCTTCTTCTCTGTCCCTCTTTCTCTCTCCATCTCTCCTCTACATTTCTAGATTTTCTTTTTTACTCTCTCTCACCTTCTCAAAACCCACCAACCTCCATAGCTCCCTGTCTCTTTAATCTTTCTCTCTCCCACCCACCCCCTCTTTATGTTTCTATCGATCCCTCTCTTCTCCGTCTCTCCCCCTTCCTCTCATTTTCTCTTCTCTTTCTCTCAACCTCCTTCCTCCCTCCTTCCATCTCTCTCTTCTCAATAGTTCATTCATGCGTCACCTTGAAAACCCTCTTCACACCTTAATAAGGACTTTCTCTGCCCATCTTCCCATCTGCCCGCCGCCATCTCTCCTTCCTCTCCTTCTCCCACTCTCTGCTTCCGTCAAACTCCGTCATCTCTCCTTTTTTTTCTTCCTTCCTTCCCTCTCTCCTCTCCCTTGCATCACTGTCTACTTATCTGAGCGGTGCATATCTCACCCATATCCCCTGTCTCTGCACCTGCCTGCACTTTTGGACTATTAATTAGTCTCTTATTCGTGTCTCGTTGTCACTCACCCAAGCACCCAAGCACCCCCTCCTCCCCCACCCATCAGCACCCTCCTCCCCCACCCATCAGCACCCACCTCCCCATGCATTTCTGTATTCGCCGCTTGCTCTCCGCCCACAAACTCCGGCTCCCTCGCTCCTCTTCTCTTATTTTTGTCCATATAGGGAACTTACCCCCGGGGAAACACAATAGAAATGCAATCTCATTCCAGTGTGTTGGCTGATGTTTGTCATTTAATGTGAAATGAAGAAGAGAAGAACGGGTGGTCTCTCTTTCCCTTTCCCTATCCCCACCGTCTCTCCCTCTCCAACTTCTTCTCTCTCTTCCTATCACCTCCTCTTTTTCCATCTTTCTCTCCCCTTGCCTCTCTCTCCCTCTCTCTCACTTTTCCTCACTCCCGTCTCTCTCTTTCTCCTGCCCTCTCTTGTTCCTCTTTCTCTCTTTCCCCTTTTCTCTTCCTCCGTCCCTCTCTCTCCCTTCCTCCTCTGTCCCCACTGTCTCTCTCTTGTCCATTTTTTCTCTCTACCACTTTCCCTCATTCCCCACATCTTGTCTTTCTCTCTTCCCCTTTCTCTCTATACCAACCCACCCATCCTTGCCTCTCTCTGTCTCTCTATCCCTCTCTTTCTCTCTCTTTCCCCATACCCCTCTCTCCCTCGTTCCCCGTCATCCCCCTCGTTTCTCTCTTCCAACACACCCAGCTTTCCTCTTTTGCCTCCCCTCTGTGTTTCTCTTTGCCCCTCTCTCTTTCTATCTCCCACCTTCTCTCAATCCATCCTCCCTCCTCTCTCTCCTCCTCTCTTTCTCTCCACATCCTTCCTCCCTCTCTTATTTATTTCCATCCATATTAAGTAGTTCTGTCTCTGTGTCAGCACATGTAGTTTTGTAAGTCTTTAAAATATCTATATTTTTTTTAACACAATGAAATCTCAAGTCTCTTCATGCATGCGGATTGCTGGGTCGTGTAATGGGATTTTGTGTTTCCACGGTAACGGTGTAAACAGTAATGACGCGAATGGCAGGTGTGGAAAAAATGTGTCTGTTTTGAAAATGTTTCCTGAAAATGTGTGGATTTCTCAATAAATATGAAGGTTAGAGGTTTCTAATAGTGTTTCCAGTCGTCTGATAATTCTTTTTTGTTACGTTACATGATTGACAAAATAGAATAGAATAAACGTCTTACGAGGCTTTAACCACAAATCTGTTTTTTCACTTATAACTTTTTATTTAAATTTTTTTTTGCAATATTCATTTTATAACACAAATAGGCTTACAGTTTACATAATGCATTTTTTCCAGTATTAGATTTCTGCAGCTTTTTACTTACTGACTTTATAGAACTGCTCTTTTTGTCCATTTTAAGATTAAGCTTAAAGGTGCACTGTGTCTGCCATCTGCTAGTATCCATGGTGATGTTATTGCTTTGTCTAGGATGTTCCACAGTATGGCATTAAACAATTACCAGTGTTTTTATTTCTCAAAACTACTACAAAACATGCATTATTTCTGTGAGCTGGTCCACGTCTTCCACTTCAGATCCGACCAGAAACTTGACCTGGTGATGAGGTCTGCTTGTCTCCATGGAGATAGTAAAGGAAATGCCATACTGTAGAACATTCCAGGAACAAACAATAACGTCTACATGGAGTCAAGCAGGCGGTGGACCCTCTACCAGAAAAGTTACACAGGGAAATTTGTCATCTGCATTTGACCCATCCTTCAATGCTGCTGGGGCAACCTGTCAGGAGCATTTGACCCATCTCCAGATCTTGAGCTAGGCTTGATCAGAATTTGATCTGTTGTGCTTTGGGTTTTTTGGGGTTTATGGGGGAAACCAAAGTGTCTGGAAAAAACTCACCCAGACACGGGAAGAAAGATGCAAACTCCACATAGAAAGAACTGGGTAGCCTGGGAGTCGAACCCAGAACCTTCTTGCTAACCACTGAGCCACCAAAGATGATCATTTGAAAGCTGAACAATTTCTGAAGCTGTTCTTGGCGTGAAAGGTTTGTTATGCTTTGAAACATGGAAGCCATCGCTATGGAATTACAATATTTATTATATCTGGACATTTTTCCTCATTACAAGACAGAAATGTGCTTCATATACTTTCCTCTCCTTTGATTTTCCTGCTAGTTTTTACTGATATCCTTACGCCTTCACAACCCATTCACTGTGGCTCTACTTTCTTTCTCTCCATTCCTCTCTCCTCATTTGCATATCATCTGGGCATCTCATCATGTAAATTTCTCAAAGTAGTTCAATCGCCCCCTGAGAGAAAGTGCTCCCATCTTTTTAAAATACCTTCTCTTTTCACCAAACGCTGTTCTTTCAATTCCCCTCATCATAGTGAATACATACACTTAATCCGTGCTACATGTGTGATTCTCTTTGATACGTTTCTTTTCTTTTTTTCTAACTGATGTCTGTTAAAACCGGAGGAAATCCATTATTGCTGCTTCTATAACACTTAAAGAGGCGGTATTTTACTTGTATGGGGTATTAACTGCAAACATATAACATATTTACATCTCCATGTTACCTTTTATTGTTTTGAAAATGCTATTTTTGCTTTCATTTTGATACTCTGAGTCTTCCCTCCTTTTGCTCCCTGTGTTAAGTCACTCCCCTTCAGAGCGCTAATCACAGTAAATCAGCTACTGCACATCGCATCAGGTTTGTCAAGTTGTTGCGTACAGTTTTGTATCATGCTTTTGTATATTTATGGAGAATTTATGGATGTAGGCATGTGGGCGGAGCCTTGTACAGACTCTTAATGCTAACTGTAAGGAGGGTTTAAATAGAGCTTGGGAGAGATCACTAAATTACTGAAATGACATCTAAATAAGGATGACATCTAAAACCTCTTCAGGCATGTTTTTGAGGACGGAACAATGTTATAACATGGTAAAAAGCCCCCCTCAAAATGGCATAATAGCCTCCCTTTAAAGTGCTTATGACAGGTTAAACTCATTTCACGAAAACAGGATTATAATTAAGATTTTACTAAAAAACGTTTTTGGGCAGCAGATTGACATACACAGAGCTAATTTCAAAGCTGTCATCAAGCAGTTGTAATATTAGCAAGGGCCAAAACTAAAGATATTTACACACTAGCTATTATTAGACTAATAAAAATAAATGACATCACCTTTTTTTGTTAAATAAAGCTTTAAACTGTCACAAAAATGCATTTGCTTGGCGTAAATTGTCTCTTTTGCATTTTGGATGGAATTTTCAGTATTGATGGCATAGGTAGAGGTTTTCCATTTTAGAACTCAGTGCTACTTCTGGTATTTTTGTACTTTTCTTCCAACACAAACTGCCACTTAAAGGTGCATTGTGTAACTTTTCTGGTATGTCATTGCTCTGTCTGGAATGTTCCACAGTATGACATTAAACAGCTCTACCTTACATTTATTCCATTACAGGTGGTTTCATTGCTCAAAAATACCTAGAAAAACAAACATTCTGACTGTGAGCAGGGTCGCCTCTCCACAGATCAGACTTGTAACTTGGTCTGGTTTGGTCTCCATGAAGATAAAAAGGTTTAATGCCATACTGTGAAACATTCCAGACAAAGCAACAACATCTCCATGGAGAAAAACATCTGACAGACCCTCTGACATAAAAGTTACACAATGCACCTGAAACTGATGTAAAACTATGATCGATATTTTCCACATGTACTATTCCACCAAACCAAGTAATAATTAGAAAAAAACATGAAAACCTGCCATTTACACTTTAATCTGTGCTACATGTGTGATTCCCTTTGATCCATACACATTTTTTTTTTTTATTTTGCCTGGGGCCGATCTAACTGATGTCTAATATAACACAAGGAGATCCACCATTACAGCCTCTAATGCTTAATGCTGTGTGCGTTTTCCTGCTTCCTCTGCCTGTATAATGCAATGATGCAATAATGACATGAATTAATGATCCACATGAATAAAACACAGCACAGTGAGTTCAAATCCCACAAGTGCTTAGTTCCAGTTATGTAACTTTACCGCTATTGATGCAGTACAGATCTCCAAGCAAGCCGTTCAATCTGGCTAAGCTGGAGAAATCATAAACTGTGTAAATATAAATGGATTTGGCTAACCCCCTAGCCACCAAATAGGAAGTGAGCATGGGGGGGCGCTTCTGGCTCCATCAGCTCTGGCTACGATTGGTTTTACATTGAAAAATTGTCGCCCCTCTCTGTAGCTGCTGCAGTGTGCCTTGTCATTTTGGTTTTAAAATGTCCGTATTAACCTGCTCTACATGATCCAGGTGTTTTTATTTTGCTACTTTGTCCGTAAATAAATTCCCATTCCTAATATGGAACTCCAAATTTGCCTCTGTAACTGCTAGCCTCAGTGAGCTTCATTTGACTGGAGCCGAACGCTATGGACGACGTCACACTCCCGTAGTCCACTTCTTTACACAGTCTATGGAAGAAATGGTGCAATGTGTAACTTTTCTAATAGAAAAGTATCACCTGGCTTGTCTCCATGTTGACGTTATTGCTTTGGCAGGAATGTTCCACAGTATAGCATTAGACATTGGCTTTCTATCTAGCATTTATTACCATTATAAGTGTGTTTTTTTGCTTTCATAATGCAATATCTTGTAAAATATGTATTCTTACTGTGAGCCGCCTCTCCACAGACCTTACCTGTGACCTGGCCTGGTTGCATCACTCTCTTGAAATAGATAAGCTTAATACCATAGTGTGGAACATTCTAGGCAAAGCAATAACATCTCCATGAAAAAAGCAGATGGCCTCTCTTCAATCAGAAAAGTTACGCAGTGCACCTTTTAGATAGATATACATTTCTACTTAGATCCCAGCATAAAAGACTTTTGTGATGCGATAAAGGGAGAGGAAATAGCCAAGAATAATGTCTATTATCCTAACAAGGTCATAGTTCTTGTTGCATTGTGGGTCGTTCAGCTGGTCTGCTTTTTCTCCGTATGTTGCTATGGCTGCTATTCAGGAACTCTGACTCCCTCCCCCTGCTCAGGACATAGAATAATATATGGGACAATGGTTTTCCGATTCAAATTACCCTAATGGCTGCATGTAATTGTGTTTTGTCGGTTCACTGGCCCCTCTTCTGTGCTTCCTGAACAAAAATGAAGAGTTAATTAGCAAAAACTGACATCTGCATTTTGAAATTTTGCTGCAAGGATTTTTTTTTTTCTCGATACAATTTTCTACATATAGTTATACGTATTATTAATAGTAATACAGTTGAGAGAATTTGAGCAAGAAGCAAGTTTTAAAGTGTCCCATATGACGCTATTTTCTGATCTACGTTATGTTGTTTTCTCATCACAAACATACCTGGAGTTGGAGCTTTTTGGGTAATGAAGGACCTTTAAACATTTGAAAACAACGCTTGTCAAAGTCAAAAATTGTAAGCATTTGACATATACTGTATATTTTAAATTAAACAGACTATATACAAATTAACTCCTCAAATATAAACCTGAAATTCTAACTGCGAAAGTGGATCTTAAAAATTATCATTGATCATTATTCAGAACTAAACCACTTTGTATTTTAAAAAGACATCACAAACAAATAGCTCTAAATCAAACCTGTTGAGCTATCTGAAAAAAAAACCCCTGACTTTTGCTTTGGTCGTTATGGTTACTGCTGCAACTAACGAAGGCCACCAGTGGAGAAAATTAATGGAAAAGTGGTTTCTGACGTGCAGCAAAACCAGAGCAAACCTGCCTGTTTTTGAGCTCAGACAATTTACCTTTTTGCATTCTTAAAGGTGCTGTACCTGATTTTCACTCACATAAAACGCCAAAAAAACACAATTTAAACGGTTTGCAGTGGTCCAAAGTTATTCCTCACTTACCTTATCCATTCAGAGCATCTTAATTATTGACCATGATGAGTTTATAAGTGCTTTTCACAACTTTCAGAGGTCAGAGAGTTTTGTAGTGATGGTAATGCGAACAACAACTAGCATGCTAAGCGCGCGTTTCATGGTTAACGAACAATAAAACCCTTTATAATTAGATGAAAACAGTGCACAGCAGACTTATTTTGACCTCAAGAGCTGCTTATACAATCTGTCTGTACTGGGGCAGGACAAGTTTTGCTTAAAGGTCCATTGTGTAACTTTTCTGGTGGAGGGTCCATGAAAAGCTTTTTTACATGTAGAAGTTGCTGCATTGTCGGGAATGCTTCACAGTATGGCATTAAACCTTTCTATCTTCATAGACCCCAAACCAGGCCAAGTTACAGGTCAGATCTGTGGAGAGGCAACCCCGCTCACAGTCAGAATGCCTGTTTTTCTAGGTATTTTTAAGCTATAAAACCACCTGTAATTGAATAAATGTCAAGTAAACCTGTTTAATGTCATACTGTGGAACATTCCAGGCAGAGCAATGACATATCTACAGAAAGCAGAGCAGGTGACGGACTCCCAACCAAAGAATTACATAGTGCACCTGTAAATACTATATATTTGAATGTGTCTCAAAGGTCTACAAAAACTACAAAATAACTATGATTTATTTGCATCTCTTCATTAAGGATTTATCAAGTACAGATCCAGGAGCCAAAGGGTGGATTGTGTACTCATGGGGCTTGTTCTTCACCCATCTTATTTCATCACTGAGATTAAATGTGGTTTGTGGGAGGTCGGGGAAACTGCAAATTAATTATAGAACCTATATCTAGATGAGAAAATAGATCAAGGGATTTGAATATGGCACTTAAGCATTTTATATTCAGTACTATTGGATATATAGGCATGGTTTATAGGCTCATTCGTAGTATTTTAAAATTAGAGATGGTCAAGTAAAAGTACAGTTACTTCAGACTAATATTACTCAAGTAGAAGTACAAAGTAATGGGTAAGTAGTAGGCAGTACTTTGGGAAACTATAGCTCAAGGACAAATAGCTGGGTAACTGAACATAGCATCTGGTTTATAATTTGAAGATAATATATGGGACAAAAGTATGTTAAATAATACACAAAATCACGTATTTTCAAAAGTTAGAACCATAGACTGTATATATAAATGGACATGGCTAACCTGCTAGCTGTTGCGTTCCAAACAGGAAGTGAACAAGGGCGCGTTCTGGCTCCATTGACTCATTTCGTCATTTTAAAATGTTCATATTAACCCGCTCTGTATGATTCTGGTGTTTTAATTTCGCTGTTTTGTCCGCGAATAAATTCCTATTCCTGGACTCCAAATTCCCCCCTATAACTGCTAGCTTCGGTGAGCTTTATTTGACTGGAGCCGAACGCTGTGGGTGATGTCACTCTCCCATAGTCCACAAAAAACAAAATGAAAATACCTAAGGAAGAAATACAGACTTACAGTGGGAAGAGTAACCAAAACCTTTACTCGAGTAAGAGTACTGTTACACTGTTAAATATAATACTCAAAGAAAAAGTAAAAGTATGATGCCGGAAAACTACAGATATCATTTCATTAAAAATACTTAAAGGTGCACTATGTAACTTTTTGGTTTGGGGTCCGTCACCTCCTTGTTTCTATGGAGATGTCATTGCTCTGTCTGGAATGTTCTACTCCAGGCTCTACTTTACATTTATTCAGTTACAGGTGGTTTTATAGCTCAAAAATACCTCGAAAAACAGGCATTCTGACTGTGAGCGGGGTTGCCTCTCCACAGATCTGACCTGTAACTTGGTCTGGTTTGGTCTCCGTGATGATAGAAAGGTTTAACGCCATACTGTGAAACATTCCAGGAAAAGCGATAACATCTCAGTGGAGAAAAGTATTTGACGGACTCTGAAATACACTTTTTAAATACTGAGTAGTACCCACCTTTATTTAAAAATACATGCTGCAGTGTTTTCAATGTTATGGCCATATTTTAAAGTGAAGAGGTCTTTAGTGAAGTCTTTAAATAAGTCAATGTGTGTGTGCTGTCTGCCAAGTGAACTGGAACTAGGCCAAACAGTATTACTCCATCCAGTGTGAAACATATTGCCTACATTAAGTCAGTTCTTCCTGGAAAGACTTGAGTGATGAATACATGAAGTTATATGGATAAAATGTTAAAGGTTGGGAACAGTAGATTTTTAGAGATATTTAGGCCTAAACATGGGGAGGTGAGGAGGAGACGGACAGGCTGAAGTGGCTCTGATTGGCTGAAATAAGCAGGCGAGATGAGGTATACAGGAAACATAAAGGTTCTGTCTTTGCACAGAAGTTTCCACAGCAACATTAAAGGGTCTATATTACGCTATTTTCTGTTTCTAATCTATCTTATAATGTTGTTTCCTCATCACAAACATGGAGTTGTGTTTTGCACCTGTCAGGTTTTGTCCCCGTTGAGACCTGGTTTAGTTCTGTTGGAGGTAGAACATCGTATTTTTTATTTATTCAGCTGTATTAAATATACAGTTAAGATTTATGTAACTATTAAAGGTCCCATATCACACAAAATTGACTGTTGTGAGCTTTAAGTCATGTTAGAATGTTGTTACCTCATCAAAAAATACCTGGAGTTGAGTTGTTGGTTTTTTTTTTTTCATTTACACATGTTTAAGTAACTCTTTATTATTAGTTTGTCTCCATCTCCAAAGCTCAAAATGCTCTGTTCCACCTTGTGATGTCATGTAGTGGTAATTTTTTTTAACAGCTATCTTTTACTTTTTGTACAGTAGAGACTGGAAGTTTCAGGATCCAAATGATTCTAGTGAAGGTGTATGGAGTTTAAAAACACAGTGAAGCACTTCCTGAATTACCACATGATTTTTATGTTTTTTGACAGAAGAAATCAGGTAAATATGCAGGATTTGTGTGTTAAATATGTGTGAATGAAACAAAACACAACTCCGGGTGTGTTTTTGAGGAAACGACATTATAACAGATCAAAAAATTGTGTAATATAGACCCTTTAATCAAAATGTATAAAAGGTACAGGAAAAATATACAGCAGAAACTTCCCCTGTTTGAAAGACAACCAGCAATTTACCACATTTACAATACTCAGATAGTACAACCTGAGCTATAAAAATATAAAATTTCCTTCAATTTCCCTAATACTTATTGTTGTTTAACCTTAGATTTCTGTACCATATAAGAAAGATTCAATAACTGTTCCACTTATCAACAAAAACTGCAAAACATGACATCTTCTCCCCTCGTGTCCTCACAAACTCTCCCAGTGGCTCTGTGCTCCGTCTATCTTCCAGACAGTTCACTGGCCTTTTGCCAAGCTCAACATGACTCTGCAAAATGGAAAAAAAGACAAAAAAAAAAGACAAAAATGCCATCTTCTCAAGAGCAAACACCAGCCAGTTGTTGTGTTGTCGCCTCTTGACATTTGAGAAAACAGCGGGAGACGGATTATGAGACGGAGAGGGAGGGCTGTGGAAAGGACAGATAAAGAGTGATCCCCCGATTTGAGCCAAAAACCGAATACTTGCGCAAATATTGGTCATTTACTACGGCAACACATGCACGGACAAACTATATCTCGTATGCTATTGGCTGTAGGGATGCGTTTATACTGATACCGGTACCAAATAACAGTGCAGATTCAGGAAAATTTGCAGTATTCGGTTCCATGATATCGGTTCATCCAATATCCTGGTTGATGCTTGAACTTTAATTCATACAAACCCATTCAGTAGTTACTTACAGGATGTGTAGCAGTTACAAAACACAATCTGATCAATTTTGTAATAAGTTGCATGTAACTGCCAATAAACCCGAGCAAACAGATCAGTACAGGGGAACAGACTTTAGATAATATTTTGTAATGACGGAGATGTGATGTTTTACGAGTCTCATTCTAAAAATTAAACATTATGACAATATGAAACTCTATTTAAAGGTCCAATATTAGGCAACATTGACTCTTGTGAGCTTTTAGCCATGTTATAATGCTGTTATCTTCTCAAAAACATACCTGCAGTTGTGTTTTCTTTAATTTACACATGTTTGAATAACCCTTTATTATTAGTCTTTCTGCATCTCCAAAGCTTAAAATGCTCTGTTCCACCGGGTGATGTCATGCAGTGGTAGTTTTCAAGTTAATAGCTACTTTTTACCTTTTGTTTAGTAAAGATTGGCAATTCCAGGGTTGAAATTATCCAAATGATTCTAGTGAAGGCGTATGAAGTTTAAAAACACAGTGTAGCACTTTCTGTATTACCACATGACATGACATTTCTGTTTGAGAGAAGAACTCGGGCTAAATATGAAGGATTTGTGTGTTAAACATGCGTGAATGAAACAAAACACAACTCCAGGTATGTTTTTGACGAGGAAACATTATAATACAGATCAGAAAATAGTGTAATACAATACGGGCACTTTAAACGTTTTCTGGGAGTGAAGTATAGAAAATATACTCCAACAACTAGCATGACTCATATTCTGTAAATGAGACAAGTTTGGGAATGACAGTGTATTATTAAGTGGATGTATTATTTGCCCTGTGGAGCTAGCGTGGTGGTGAGGGGCCAGAAGGGCTCTCTCTGGCTGACATGTGCAGTGTAATTTAGTCCAATCACTTGTATTGTTTTTGCAGCTCGAGGCAAAGCTCCGACACTGACAATCGGATGAGAAACACTTCATTAAAAACACTGGCTTTCTCCCTTCACATTGTCCCAGCTATTGTCCGTTTGGTGCCTGGCAAAAGACTGCACGCACATTTCAATTGACAGCTTTCTGAATCTGGCTGATTATGTGTAATTTGGACTGTTTTTGGAGACTACGTGAGAAATGAAACTGAAGGGTTAAATTCAGACAGGAAGACTTGTTTTGCTGGGTGATATGACAAAATGTTCATAGTTGTTTCCTGTTTTCAAAATGATTTCGTGATTTTCGATTCCGATTTCTTTTTAAAGCCAAAGCAAAAAAAAAAAAAAAAAAAAAAAAAAGAGAGCATGCTTCCTTATTCTTAGTGGGCTTGCCTCCCACAAACCTGACTGCTTGTTTCCATGGAGATGCTGTTATTTTGGCTATAATATTTCATCAATACGGCATCAAACTCTTCTATTTCCAAGAATGTTCTGAAGAATAGTTTTAATTTTCTGTCTCCATTATCAAAGTGATCAGTCTCAAACTGAAAACACTCTGCTCCACCTTGTGATGTCATGTGGTAATAGAGGAAGTGCTCCACTGGGTTTTTAAACTCCATACACCTTCACTAGAATCGTTTGGATGATTTCAGACCTGGAATTTCCCATCTCTACTGAACAAAACGTAAAAGGTAGGTGCTAACTTGAAAACTACCACTTCATGACATCACAGCGGTGTTGGAGATGCACAATCTAATAATAAAGGAATACTCAAACATGTATGAATGAAACAAAACACAACTCCAGGTACATTTTTGATGAGGTAATGACATTCAAAGAGGACTTAAAGCTCACAAGAGTGAATTTTGCGTAATATAGGACCTTTAAATAATAAATAAAATGGCTTTTCATTTTCCTAAGACTTAATAGATTGGCGCGTTAACGTCAAAAGTACTCTGAACTCTCCAAACCACGAGCTTTTAATGACAAAATGTGATTGCACGGCCTTTAGAACACTACCTGTCAACGTCAGCCAATCACAACTCACTCCCCCATGGCTCTCAACCAATCACCACTCAAGATACGGGTGGGCGATATGCCAAAAAGTTGCCCATAATTTCATTTTTATGACTTCATACATATTAATATCTTTAAAACGTCTTTAGGAGATGACGCTTTAGAGAGTTCATACCTCGCTGTGATTGGCTAAAGGACAGAGGCTGACCAATAGGAGGAGTGGGCGGGGAAACTATCAGCCTCCTCAGCCTCCATCTCCTCCTCTTCACCACCACCATTTCAAAGCTCCATACGCAATTTTACTCCTAAAAAATCCATCATTCTCATCCCTAAATAAAGGCAATCTCATCACTTTTAGCACCCAATCTTTAAAAACAAACATTAGAGTTTTCAGTCTATAGAGTTTACATTAAAGTTGATGCGGTGGACAAATATTATACTCAGTTATTCATGGGTTTTCTGTTATATGCAGCTTTTTGAGAACTTTTTCCCATTCATTCACTGATACTCTGCAGTGTGAAGCTAACTGAAAGCACTACTCTGTTAGAAGCTCCATTACTCAAATTAGACTTTAACGTGAGCTTTATTCTAACACAATCTGACCATAAAGAAACAACTCAGCTGGAACTACGACAGGTGAGCAGATCTGCGCTGTTAAACAAGCCTCTCACATATAAAATTACAGTCACAAGCTAGCGAGCGTTAGCCAACAGTTTTTCAGTTAATTACTCTCACTATTTTTGTTGAAAGTCAAACAAGACCAAGGATGCCGTCTTCTGAAAATGTGTTGTTTAAGTCTATTTTGTATTTTTTCTTGAGTTTTTGGCTGTGTTTGCTAACGTCTCCATTGTGTCACCATGGTAACGGTTGAATATTCCCTCATATAAGCTACATACATATAGAAACCCCCCAGCGTGACGTTACCGCAAAGTATTATATTTTAGAGTTAGAATCACTTTGGCAACAGTCTTTATTTTTCCATAATTCTGAAACCCATGGATAGGGCTATTGTTGCTTTAAAATCATAATATGAGCGTTTTTTGCCCTTCAGCTTGGTGAAAAACAATGCACAAATGACAGTGCCGTTACCCAGCGGTGTTTTGCCTCATGCTGATTGCCGATAGTTACTTGCTTGGTTGCATTTATAATCTTATTTTGATTAAGGGAAATAGAGGGTGCTTGTTTAATTGTTGATGGTATAATTAGAAAACTAGCACCACAGATGGTCCTTGCACAAACTGTTGAGGATGTCTTCAGATTTTTCCTCGTTTTTGTTATTGGTTGACTGCTGGAGTAAGTATTTTTATTTTTATTTTTTTGAAAGATCTAAAAAAAGATGTACAATGTAACCTGCCTGTCACCATGGAGATGCTTTTAATGCTTTGCCTGGAATATTTCTCAGTATGACATAAACTTTTCTATCTTGCATTTATTTAATTCCAGTTGATGATGTTGCTTAAAAATACCAAGTGTTCAGTGAGCAGGGTCGCCTCTTCGCAGATCTGACGTGTATCTTGGCCTGGTATCATCACCTGCTTGTCTCTATAGAGATTAGAGAGAGAGTTTAATGCCATACTGTGGAACATTCCAGGCAAAAGAATAACATGATCATGGAGAAGCAGGTGGCAGACTCTCCACTGCAAAAAAAAAAAAAAAGTTACAGAAAATGTGTAGAAATATTACTTATACATACAGTGTTTGTTATTTCAGCTCTATCTTCATCATTTTAAACATTTTTTAAACAAAACACCTGAAAATCAGAATTTCCGTATCTTCAAAACAACATTCTCACTTCAAACTTACACACAAATAACAGGAATGAGACAAGATTTCACGAGATAAAATTGCCAAATTTGTGAACACATCTTTTTACATTTTCCTTGGACAAAAAAGGGCAAAGTTTTCTCAGAAAGTTGGATATTATAGTTCCAAAAAGCTGTACTAAAATCACAGCAACAAATCCAAAATTGCGAGGCCAAAATTGTGAACTGAAGCTCCTCCCTTCAGACAAACTAGTATATAAGGCAATGTCCACCAGTAATCTGACCAGAACTGAAAAAATAAAATAAAAAACACTTGGATCAGCAGCAAAATGTCCAGTTGACGGAATTTCTTTCAGTATTGTTATTGTTGTATACACATATACTTCCATATATTCATTATATACCAACATCTTTACACGTGTTAACAGATCTCGTGGAGACTTTAAACGACCATCTCTGCTTATTCAATATGCTCTTATCCATTAGCTCACTGTTCCACTGCACCACTCAAGTTCAGCATTGTTTTCTCCGACGCTGATCGTGACTTGACTAAATGCCTTGGCGCACCTCAAGGCTCATTTATGCTTTATATCTGTCCATGGAGACAAGTGTGTTACAAAACATACACTCCAAACGCTCTCGCCTTCCTCTACATTGCTTATAATACCTTTAAGAACTGATACTACGCTAAATTTCTGATCTATGTCATAATGTTTCCTCATCAAAAACATACCTGGAGCTGCGTTTTGTTTTATTCACACGTTTAACACATACATTTTGCATATTTAGACTCTGTTCCACCTTCCAACAGGCTAATAATAAAGGATTACTCAAACATGAAACAAACAAACACAACTCCGGGAATGTTTTTGAGAAGGTAACAACATTACCAACAATATTAGACCTTTAATCGTGGTTGTAACTTGTATTGCATTGTGCTGTACTGGTGAGATAGTCTGTTCAATGGGGTTGCATAACAGCTGCATTGCAACAACTCCCAGTGTTGCTTTGTATAAGAATGTAGGGGGTAGATTGACTGATAGCTGGATGCTTAGATAGTGATTGATAGACAAACACAAATAAAACCTACAATGAAAAAGGCTGTCACTCATCTGGAGTTGCAGAGAATAGATCTTTTGCAAATGCCAGTCTTAGAGGCACGCATTGTATTGTAGCACTATTATATAATGCATTGTCAGTGTAAGGGAGAAATGCCCATACAAATCATGCTAGAGGGGGTTGTGTTAAAGGTGCATTGTGTAACTTTTCTGGTGGAGGGTCTGTCAAATTAAATGCTTTTCTTCGTGGAGATGTTAGTGCTTTGTCTGGAATGTTTCGCAGTGTGACATTAAACCTTTCTATCTTCACGGAGACCAAACCAGACCAAGTGACAGGTCAGATCTGTGGAGAGGCAACCCCGCTCACAGTCAGAATGCCTGTTTTTTGAGGTATTTTTGAGCTATAAAACCACCTGTAACTGAATAAATGTAAAGCAGAGCCTGGAGTAGAACATTCCAGACAGAGAAATTACATCTCCATAGAAACAAGGAGGTGACGGACCCTAAACCAAAAAGTTACATAGTGCACCCTTTAAGAATTTTTAATGAAATGATATCTGTAGTTTTCCGACATCATACTTTTACTCTTTCCCTGAGTATTATATTTAATAGTGTAAAAGTACTCTTACTCAAGTAAAGGTTTTGGTTTCTCTTCCCACTGTAAGTCTAAAATATTGTTGACAATATTAAAGGATCTGCATATTTGTTTTTCTTCCTTAGGTATTTCAGATTTTTGAGCTATAAAACCACCTATAACTGAATAAATGTAAGGTAGAGCTGTTTAATGTCATACTGTGGAACATTCCAGGCAGAGCAGTGACATATTCATGGAAACAAGCAGGTGACAAACACAAAACAACCAAAATTTACACAGTGCACCTTTAAGACATTTCACCCGCTTTTCTCCAGTCAGTATTTTCCATCCAAGCCATTTAAGTGACCCATCTGCTCTCCCCAATCTTCAATAACTCTGTGGTTTTATAATTGAAGCAGTTAAACAGGTCTGAAAAGGTTACAAATGACTCTCCACGTACCTCACACAATAGAATGTTATTAACCCTATTCCGCCCAAAATCACCACTTTTGTCTGCTCAAATTGATGGACAGGGTTTGAGCTGAGAAAAACAGCGATTCAGTGTGTCCTCTGAGTACCCCATCATATTTTCTTCACCTGTAATATCTGTACTTTAGTGGCACTGTGAGAGAATAGGGGGGCGCTGCGTTTGACTTACACAAAGTGGAGTTTTCAGTCATGTTAGAACATTGTGACCTCCTCAAAAGCGTTTCTGGAGTTGTGTTTTGTTTCATTCGCACATGTTTGAGTGATCCTGTATTGTTACTCTGGCTACATCTCAACCTTGTGATGTCATGTAGTGGTAGTTTTCACGTTAACAGCTTTACCTTTTACCTTTAGTTAAGTAGAGATTGGCAATTCCAGGAGTGAGATTATCCAAATGATTCCAGTGAAGGTGTATGGAGTTTAAAAAAACACAGTGGAGCACTTCCTGTATTAAAACATGACATCACAAGGTGGAACGGAGTGCTTTCTGTTTGAGAGAAAAACTATATATATACAGGGTTTGTGTGTTAAACATGTGTGAATGAAACAAACACATCTTCAGGTGTGTTTGTGATGAAGAAACATTATAACATCGATCAGAAAATAGCGTAATATGGTTTTTTTACGGTTTACACATTGTATAACATTGAAGGTAGCTTTTATAGGCAAACAAGACAAACTATTTGAGTAAATTTTCACAGAGATTGCAAAACAGAAATGCAGGACTAATACAGTATATTATTAAAACATTTTCAATAATTCGCAATAAATGCAAATCCTTTTTCTCCACACTCACCTTGAAATGGCCAGATATAGTCTTTGACAATACCCAATGTCTACTACAGTGCAGAGTCTCTCACAATTAATTCACAAAACTGATCCCAATTAACCTGGCTTTAATTCTGTTTAAAACAAATAAACCAATAAAAAGGCGGGACTTCATGGTGAATGTGTCAAGGTGATTGGTCAAAGCGACATAACAGCAGAACAAGCCGAGAAATCAAACTTTTGTCCAATCCAATTCAGAGAAAAGCACAATATAAACATTTCTAATTGGATGCAGACAGTACACAGTGGACTTATTTTGACCTTAACAGCTGCTTATTGATAGTTTGGTGGAATGTTGCATATGCACACGAGAAAAATACAAAAAATACAGAAAAAAACAAAAAAGGGATTTAAACAACTAATTTTCAGGAGCTGGTGATCAATACGAGCATTCATGGTCCTGTTTAGGTGTTTGATTTTCCACAAAAAGGTGAAAGTGACTAACTGAAAAACATTTGGCTAATGTTTTTTTTGTAATTTTATGTGTATGAGACTTGTTTAACAGCACAAATCAGCTCATCTGTTGTAGTTCCAATCAAACCAGCTATTTTTGCTCAGGACTGTGTTCAAATAAAGCTCAGATTAAAATCTAATTTGAGTAACAGCGCTTCTAACAGAGTAGTGCTTTTCAGTTAGCTTCACACCCTCAGGCAATGTTAATGGTTAAATGTTAAAGTATCAATACAATATGGCGACTGGTGCAGGACAAATTTAGCTGAAATACATGGAAAAAATCAGGTACAGGACCTTTCAATAGTCCTAAGAGGTCTCATTTGTGCTGTATGTAATTTTTTAGCAGGATGGGTACTTAAAATAAGCTAGCAGACATAATTCCATTGGGCCTGAGGGCTGTTGACGGCTCTGAAGTGTCATCGTATGGAGGACTCGTAGGTACAGTACTTCAGGATTACACACGGCCTCGTTCATGCGTCACCTTTGAGCTACTGTGTTTTGTATCACATGGAAAGAAAGAAAGATGAATGACGCTGTGAAAGTGTGTACTATATATTTCCTGTGTCATTTTCACACATAGACATTTGAAAATATTCTTTATATTTGCGACAGTGACGTTATGAAGCTGCACTATGTCTCCGTGGAGATGTTAAAGGTGCATTGTGTAACTTTTCTGGTGGAAGGTCCGCCACCTGCTTTGTCTGATTGTTCAACAGTCTGACATTCAACGTTTTTCCTTTTTATCTCCATGGAGACAAGGATGCTTTTCCAGTGTATTTTTGGGCAATAAAAACATATGTAATTGAATACATATTTGATAGATAAGTTTAACGCCCTATCCTGGAACAACAACCCTGACTTATGGCAAAAGGAGAAATTAAATTTGTCAACTGGACAAAAGTTTATTTGGTCAAATACGTTACAGTTCATCCAAGCTGCGAAACGTACTTGACCAAATTAACTTTTGTCCAGTTGACAAATTTAATTTCTCCTTTTGCCATGGATTCTACCTGGATGACCCTGACTTATGCAAGTAATAATAAAGCAGTAGTGTAACCTCAACCAGAAAATTTGGCCAGTGCACCGTTAAAAAACTTACATTCTTACTCTAATTGGGCTTGCCTCTACATCAGTCTGACCTGTAACTCGGTTTGGTAGCATCACCTGTTACGATTATGGAGCGAATGAATAATGCACGAAATTGTAAAAGGCCTTTGAGCGTCTGGAAGAGCATTACAAAAGACTAATGCATTTTTATTATCACCTGCTTGTCTCCATGGAAATGTAATGCCACACTGTGAAACATTCCAGGCAAAACAATAACCTCTCTTTGTAGCCAATCCACCCAAAACCATATCCGTGCGCTAACTTAGCCTTGACTTTGGTAATCTTTTTTTCTTGCGTATTTTTTAAGTCCTTGTTTTTGTGAGTAGCTGATTTCCTTTTGCAACTATTTATAATTTTTGCATCATGATCACAGCCCGGTGTACTGCCACATGTAATCAGACTCACTTGTAATATTCTCTAACAGTGATTTCTGCAGCACTTGGAAGCCTGTTGGAAAGCTGGCTTTTGATCCCACTGTCTGCAGCTTCATAATCGGATATGTCTGCTGTAGTTACTGATCTACTGGACATAATGAGAGGGTGCCTGGCGTTCAATTGGTAATTACTATGGCAACGGTGCTAATTTTTCATCACTCTCATCATTCATGGATAGTATGTTCAGTGTACGTCGATTCCAGATCCCACAGTGTCATAGGGATGTTGAATTTTTTCTTTTCGTTTATTCAATAAAGGTGCACTATGTAACTTTTCTGCTCGTCTCCATGGAGCTGTTGTTGCGCTGTAATCAGACTCACTTCAGTAACATTGATATTTCTGTACCTCTTGTGAATCCGGTTAGAGAGGAAGCTTTTAGCTTCATAATCAGATGTGGCTGCTGTAGTTATTGATCTACTGGACATAATGAGAGGGTGGATTGGTAATTACTATGGCAACAGTGCTAATTTTTCATCATTCTTAAATTCATGCATAGTATAGTTTCCAAAAGTCGATTCAGATCCCATAAGTACCTCCATGATAAGTTTTTGGTTTTTTCCTCATCAACAATGTCTTCAGTAAAAGTGCACTATGTAACTTTTCTGGTGAATCTTCTTCTTCCATCTGCTTGTCTCCATGGAGATGTTGTATAATCTATTGGACATACTGATGGGCGGGTGTCTGGCATTCAACTGGTAATTACTATGGCAACAGTGCTAATTTTTCATCATCTCTTAAATTCATGCATAGTACAGGTTCCAAAAGTTGATTCAGATCCCATAAGCAGGTCATAATAAGATTTTTTATTTTTTCCATCAACAATGTCTTCAATAAAGGTGCACTATGTAATTTGGAGCGTCAACCATCCGTTTGTCTCCATGGCGATGTTCTCGGATCTAGGGTGCCTGTATTTCAATTGGTAATTACTACGGCAACAGTGCAAATGTTTCATCACTCATGCAATCATACATAGCATATATAGTATAGGTCCCAAAGAGTTAAACCGTTACTTTAGTCTTCATCAATAATGTCTTCAATAAAGAAACACAATGCAACTTTTCTGGTGGAGCGACTACCATCTTGTCTCCATGGAGATGCGCTATAATCAGACTCACTTCGGTAACGGTGATATTTCCGCACCCCTCTTGAAGCCTGGTGGAGAGAAGGCTTTTGGTCCCATTGTCTGTAGGTGTAGCTTCATAATCGGATGTGTCTGCGGTAGTCACTGATCTATTGGACGTAATGAGAGGGGGCCCGGAATTAATTTGGTCTGAAGAGGGCCCAGCTGCAGACGGTCATCAAAGTGCTTTTGAAATGTTGATTTCTGTTGGATTCAGTGAAAAACCTGTTTGGTACCACGTCCTTTCACATCTGTCTATCTATTTATACCACATAAAAGACTGGACCTGTTTGAAGTTCTACAGTTTAATACACACATAGACTGTCTTTCAATACATCTGCTTGGCTTATGGTTTTCAGTTTCCTGTTTATTGATACTTTGCAGTGACATCTCGCTGGGGGGGAGGTTCTACATATATCTGTTTCGGCGGAATGTTCATTAGTTACCATGGTGACACAATGCACACATTAGCGCACAGAAAAAAAGTCTTAAGATCGTCTGAAAACTCAAGAAAAAGTACAAAATGGATTTAAAAAACACATTTTCAGGAGCCTGTAATCAAAACAAGCGTTCATGGACTCATTTTGGTGTTTGATTTTCAAAAAGAAGGTGAGAGTGACTAATTGATGGAAAAAACTGGAAAAAAAAAAAAAGTTAACGCTAGCTAGCTTGTGACTGTGATGTTATTTGAGAGGGACTTGTTTAACCTGTTGCAGTTCCAACCAAGTCCGCTCTTTCTGGCCAGATAAAAGCTCAAATAAAGCTCAGATTAAGCCTAATTTGAGTAACAGAGCTTCTAACAATGTAGTGCTTCCAGTTAGCTTCACACCCTAAGGAATGTTGACCAAAGTATCACTACGTATGTGATATTCAGGACCATTCAAAACATAATAATATTTTTTTAAATTGGTAATTACTACTATTTTCATCACTTCAAAACACACCAATAAAGTCCGATCCCATACGTCACAGGGAAGTTGAATATACATTAGTTTACATTCATTTTATGACTTAAATAAAGCTGCATTATGTAACTTTTGTGGTGGAGGGTCAGATAAGTGTTTTATGGCAAGTGTTTTATTAAACTATACTAAACTGGAGGTTCGTTATTCCATTGCTTTAATTGGATTTTTGATCTTACACAAGTTGCCAATAAAAACGCTGCCAATTTGTTTATTTAAAATGTCTGCACCAGAATTTTATTTCTTCCAATTCGGGAAAAGGCTTTTACGCCATCATAAAAGCAGCTATTGAGACTGAATTATATTGTCTATATATATTAATTTTGTTGAATGAGAACCATAAGGAAGCAGCTGCCAGCGACCAAATATGTTATCAAATCAAAGATGGTGCTGGGTGAGAACCATCTAGAAACACCTGCCTGCGACTATCCCAGACAGCTTTGAGAGAATGCCAGAGGTGGTAGAACAGCCAAAAATTTTAGTAAGAGTAACATTACCTTAAAATAATATCACTCAAGTAGAAGTACAAAGTAGTGGTCGCAGTAAGAGTAAAACGTATTTGGGATAACTACTGCTCAAGTAAGAATAGCTAACTGTAGCATCTGGTTTATGTATTGGAAGGTCAAAATGTTAAATAATATACAGAAAATTGTACTTTAAAAGATGGAGCACAAAAAATTGTAAAAAAAAATAATTTCTGATGGAGCAGTGCAAGAAACTCAAATGGTCAAATCAACATAAACCTTACTCACAGTGGGAAGAGTAACCAAAACTCAAGTATTTCAGTAAAAATATGACGTAAATAGGGGTAAAAGTATGCTGCTAGAAAAGTACAGTTTCTTTAAAAAATTACTCAGCTAAATGTAACTGAGTACTACGCTCCGGAGATGGGACTATGTGGACGGGGCTAGTGGTTCATTCTGAAAAACGTTCCTCAATTTCCACCGTGGGCCGATTTGTGGGGAAAAGTCCAGGGCCGTTTTTTGGTCCCAGTCCGCCCCTGCTCATGGTTCAAAATTGGGCACTTTAAAGTCTAACACATGAAACACAAAGATGTCAAAAGCAATACAACTTAACTGGATTCAATATTGCTGAATTTTGGAAAGCTTATTCCTGCTTCGCCTGTTGCCGGACGTTTTCAAATGAATCCTGAGAACTGCTGAACAGACAGATAGATAATATATTCTCCTCTTTATATTATTTCTCACCCCATAGCGTTTCTTGGCTTTTTGTCCCGTTGCAGTTTTCTATGGCGCATTCCTCATCATTAGCGAACGCCATTATAGACTCAAAAAAATGAAATATTGCTTCTATTTGAAAATCTTATGTTACCTTTTTCCATTTAAATTAGTTAAAGGTCCTGTAATATCATAACATAATGGATTCTTGTGAGCTTTAAGCCAAGTTAGAATGCTGTTACCTCTTCAAAAACATACGTAGAGTTCTGTTTTGTTGCATTAATACATGTTTTGAGTAACCCTTTATTATTATTATTATTAGTCTGTCTACATCTTCAAAGCTCAAAATGTTCTGTTCCACCTTGTGATGTCATCAAGCGGTAGTTTTCGAGTTAACAGCTTCCTTGTTGCCTTTTGTTCAGTAGAGTTTGGAAATTCCAGGGCTGAAATGTTCCAAGTGACTCTAGTGAAGGTGTATGGAGTTTAAAAACACAGTGGAGCACTTCCTGTATTGCCACATGACATCACAAGGTGGAACAGTGTTTTCCATTTGAGAGAAAAACTCAAAATATGCAGGATTTGTGTGTTAAACATGGGCGGGTGAAACAAAACACAACTCCAGATACGTTTTTAATGAGAAAACAACATTATAACAAAAAAACATAATATTTGCCCTTTAAATCTAAACTCTTTGCTTTGTATCAACATCAAAACTAAGTGGAAAAAGGTGACTTAATATTTTTAAATAGAGTTAAAATGCTTATGAATAGGCACAGCTGGTTTGGGGGCTTGATTATAATAGGCCTATAAGAGTGAGGGATGAAGAGGAGGAAGAGAGGAGACTGTTAATGCGCTCTCCAGAGATGGCCATGCAAAACTATTTTTATGTTTCATTTTTAACAGTCATAACCCCGAGGTGAGGTCCATTAATGGCTCCACACTGAGAACATGAGTTATGTTTGCACTAAAGCCTCTCTGGATGTTTTAATACAAGTAGCATTAGTCATAGGCTGTTATGGTCCTGCACTTGTACCATATTTTTAGTTTTCTTTATGTATTATTATATGATTTTTCATTCCATTAGCTCTGTAAGTGTTTTTTAAATGGAAATGTTAGAGCAAATTGGTCATACTTTTTACATTAGAGGATGATTGTCAGTTCAAAGGGAGGAAGGTGAAACTTGTAGGTGTTTTATATCTAGCTGCAGGTTATAATTATGATTTCATGATGATTTTTGGGAGTAGATTTGTAAAGACTGTTTTAATTATTTCACGATTTTGATCCCAACACCACAAAAATCTGGGCATTTAAGGGTCCATATTACATTATTTTCTGATCTGTTATAATGTTGTTTCCTTATCACAAACATAACTAAACTAAACAAACAAACTGTGTTTTTAAACTCCATACACCTTCATTAGAATCATTCAGATGATTTCAACCCTGGAATTGCCAATCTTTCCTCAAGAAAAGGTAAAAGGTGTCTGTTAACATGAAAACTAGTGCTTCATGACATCTCAAGGTGGAACAGAGCATTTAGACCGACTGGATTACTCAGACGTGTGAATGAAACAAAACACAACTCCAGGTATGTTTTTGATGACGTAACAACATTACAACATGACTTAACGCTCACAAGAGTCAATTTTGCGTAACATAGGACCTTTAAATACCAACAAATACCAAATCTTCAGCTAAAGAACTACAGCCCTACTTCAAAGAGATCTAGTTTTACAAAGTCTTGTCATAAAATGTTTGAAACAGGGTAAAAAACTATCAGTAAAATTGTTTTTGTGTTGGCCCTTGGAGCAGTTAGACCCTCTTTGATCAGTATAGTCAGTCTTTCAGGCCCTCTCATATATTTATCTCTCTTTCTCTCTCCATTGTAAAGCAGCGGCCGGTCTGCTCTGAGCTGTTTGTGCTTCCTCTTTATTGATGCTGTCCCTTGATCATTTTTTACCTGCGTTTCCAATATCCTGCTCTGTTTTATCTCCCATTTGTCCTGAGTGCAAATATATACAGAGGGCCAACTCATCTCATCTGTGCACACAACACTGCACCTTTTTCAACGCAGCGCTTTTTCAGCTGTTTGTGTTCCCTGTATCAAACCTTGTATAAATTTAGGGCTTTGATATCTTCATACATTAGATTTACATCAATTATTATACTATAGATTGTCTCAAAATGCTATGATGAGTCTGCACCATTTTGATACTAAGGAATAGACTTGATACTCAATACCGATACTGACAGTGAGAATTAAAAACGCTCTTTCTTTAGACAATAGAATGTGATTTTCAGCATTAAATTGTTGCACTTAGTATTGTAGTATTAATTAATATCTTATTTTCAGTACTTTTGACAACCCTACTCTAGAAAGAGAGAAAGAGAGAGGCTATTGATCCAGAGGGAATTTCAAGTTTTGCTGCAGGAACATTTACAATGCGCTCTATATACTCTGACTACAATCATTTAACTGTGCTGAGCAATAAACAGAAATAAACAGAAAACAGAAGTATAAATGAAGACAAATTATAGTCCCTGCTGATTAGCTTTTGTATTAGTGTTTTTCCCAGGGACACACTGGCAGTATGACCCACCAATCTCCTTGTTAAGGCTCTGGCTCCAATTTACTTTACATTGAAAAATTGTCTCCCCTTTCTCTGTATTTGCTGCAGTGAGCTTCGTCATTTTGGTCTTAAAAGCTTCGTATTAACCCACTCCTGTTGTTTTTGTTTCTCTGTTTTGTCCGCAAATCAATTTCTAAATTCACCTCTATAACTTCCAGCCTCAGTGAGCTTCATTTGACTGGAACCGAACGCTATGTATGACATCACACCGCCCTAGTTCACTTCTTTACACAGTCTACGCACCTCTCTTATTCCAATATTGTACCGGCCCTAAAGTCTCTTGCCAGTGGCGCTGTCTGTGTGACGGCGTTGACTCAGTTCTGTGTTTGAAGTAATGAACGGCCAAAAATGAACAGCATGCTCCATAATTGGTGGGCGCGCAGTCTCCTCACAGCCCCACGAGTCTGAGCAGTCCCTCGGAGAGTAGACCAGCGCACACTCCCTGCTTTCCTGGAGCTTTCTCAGACTTCACAGGGCTGCAGAGACACTGGAGGAGCTCTGGGGACAGTTCTCGAGTGTTATACGCGTCTTGTATCGATCGCGTTGGGGTAAAACAGGTTGAAAATGACTAGATGTGCAGTCCGGTCACAAATGAAGAAAACATAACCAGATCGATGGAATAAAAGGTGATAAAGATGTAGTCATTATAGCCGGCGGGGATTTGGGGCCTTTAAATGTCATGTCCTCAAATGAGCTATTGGCTGCTGAGGAACAATGAATACATTAGCATATTTATAAAAGTGTCTGCGCCTTGTCATATTAGGCACGGAAACTAAACAAAAAACACACAAGATGCAACTTATTAAATCTTATTTCCAATATGAAAGCACTGAACATCCATTTCAGGGTGTATGTTTAGATGAACTCAATTCAAAATCATCGTTTAAAGAGGAGGTATTTTACTTCTATGGCATACTCATCATGTCATCTTTTATTGTTTTGAAAATACTATAGTTGCCGAAAACGTCGACAGGTTTCACATTTGTTGTTGATGCTCTGAGTCTCCCCTCCCTTTGCTCCCCACGTTAACTCACTCCCCCTTCAGAGCGCTATTACAACACAGTCAGAGCGCACCTCGCTAATGAAACTACTGCACATTGCATCAGGTTTGTGAAGTTGTTGTGTACAGTTTAGTATCAGGTTTTTGTGTAATTTATGGAGAATTGTCGTATGGGAGCATGGGTGACGGCCCGGGAGAGACCGCTAGATTACTCAAACGTGCGTGGATGATGTTTACAACCTGTTTTAGTGTGTTTTTGATGAGGGAACAACATTATAAAAACTTGATCAAAGAATCGATTTTGCACACCCTCAAAAAGTAAAACGTAACCCATTTTTCAACCTCTTATCTCAGTGTATTAATTGCTGTTCGTTTCTCATTACGCAGTGTAAAGGCTCTATTCAGATCAAAGGGAAAATGTTCTCTGCTGCTTGTGGATATTGTTCCTTACAGACAAGTATCAGATCAGACCAGTGGCCAGACCAGCAGAATCAATAGAGCGTGTGAGTAAATGTCATTGATCTGAATCCATACCATTATACTGTACAGCTGCTTGTCAATGCCCATCTCATTAGACCTCAGAAGCTAAGCATGGCCAGATCTGGTTAATACTTGGATGGGTGGGGCGGCTTTGTGTCCTTAGGCAAGACACTTGCCTAAGGACACAAAGACACTATGATTTGAACAATGCAACGTAAAGTCCTTTAAATGTGCACTGTGTAACTTTTCTGGTGGAGGGTCCGTTGCCTCCTCGTCTCCATGGAAATGTTGCGTTGTCCACGGTATTGCATAAAACATATCTATCTCCATGGAGACAAAAAAGTGGCACCACAAAGCCAAGTTGCACATCAGATCTGCGGAGAGCCGACCCTGACTGTGCAATAAAAACAGCTGTAATTGAATAAATGGAAGATATATACAAGTTTAATGCCACTGAGGAACATTTCAGACAAAGCAATGACATCTCTGGGGAAAGAACAGACCCTCCACCAGAAAAGTTACACAATGCACCTTTAAAGGCCTCACCAATCAATATTTCCTGTAACAGAACGACTGGGTGGTCAGGTTACAGATGTTTTACTTGTCAAATTTCTGGAAACACAACCTCACGTTAGAGAGCACTAATGGAGTTTAAGCCTTCTCAGCGTTTCTAATCCTGACACATTTTAAAATAATGACGTAACACTGCTCAAATGAGATTAAACCAAAGCTGCGTTAGCCACTCTTTGGGTAATTTGACAGAGAAATGTAGCGGGGGACTTTTTATCCGTGAATATTGCACAACAGATGCTGTGTGGCAGGTCTGTGCAGAGAACAGATGGTGTGGAGAGAATGTACACTAAAGGCCTGCGTATGTAACAGTGGTGATCTGTTCTTTTTAATTAACTGTCTCATGCTACTGTATATCAGGTGACATCCAAGCTTATGTCATTTTTCATGTTAAAGCAATGCAAATTTCAGTTTTGTGTGCGTTCAGTCATGTTAGAATGTTGTGCATCAAAAACATACCCAGAGTTGTGTTTTGTTCTGTTTACACGTTTTAAGTTTGAGTAACCGTTTATTTTTAGTTGGTCTACATCTACAAAGCTCAAAATGCTCTGTTCCACCTTGTGTTGTCGTGAAGCTGTAGTTCTCAAGTTAACAGCTACCTTTTACGTTTTGTTTTGTCGAAATGGTCAATTCTAGGGCTGAAATGATCCAAATGGTTCTAGTGAAGGTGTATGGAGTTTAAAAACACAGTGGAGCGCTTCATGTATTACCACATGACATCACAAAGTGGAACAGACTGTGAATGAAGCAAAAGACAACTCCAGGTATGTTTTTGATGAGGAAACAACATTATAACATCGATCAGAAAATAGTGTAATATGGGTCCCTTTAGCAGTATGTCTGGGTTTATCTGAATAGTTTATTGCTTAAAGGTATAGAGGATTTTCCAAGGAAAGACAAACACAGCGACTGTTTGTCCTTTTTCAAATGTTGCACATGCGTGAAACCATCCCCCCATTCCCCACAGCTCCCTAAGTAGAAACGCCTCCTCCTGCCTCCTCCTTACGCTAGAAATCATGCTTGTTTACAGCTGGTGCGTGTTCAGAATTGCTGTTGACGTTACCTGTTCAGAAGTAATTTAGTGACCAACGCGTCAGTCTTTAGACCCTCTGCTTCAGCACACGCCATCGCTGGAAGGAATCTCCAAGAATCACCTTAGTTTAGCTTCGCTCCTTTTCCCCTTCTCTTCTTCTTTCAGCGACCTCAAAAACAGACTTTCTTTTGCGGCTAACTGGTAATGGATTCTTGTCTGCCATCGTAACAAACTTTGTGCAAACTGTGAAGAAGCTACTGGTCGAGTAAACAGCATCTTGGAATGCGTGAGAGGCGTATGTAAACCACGTAATCCCAGCTCGCCGGGATTAACGAGGTAGCCTCGTTATCTATTGGTTAATGTTTATCTGGCCCCACCACGTCTACCGTTGATGGGGTTTTTTTTGGTCATCAAAACAAGGCTGCTGCATCTCTGTCATGCGATTTTGAGCTTTTCGCTGAAAAAAAAATCCTCCATACAACCTTTAAAGGTGCACTATGGAACTTTTCTATTGGAGGGTCAGTCACCTGTTTGTCTCCATGGAGGCGTTATTGCTTTACCATTGGGCCAAGTTAAAGGTCAGCTCTATGGAAAGGCGACCACACAATAAGAATACTTTCAAGGTATTTTTGAGCAACATTTACACCTGTCTTTAAATGAACTGTATATAGTTATGTTTTATGTCATATTGGAACATTTCAATCATAGATATGTTTAATGTCATACCATGGAACATTACAGGCAAACCAATAACATCTCCATGGAAACAAGCACCAGAAAAGTTGCGCAGTACACCCTGGTACATGGTATTGTAGTAATAATAACAGGGCAAGAACATGAATAGACATTTTGTTCTATGACTTATCTGTTAAAAGCCTTATCCATGGGTTTCAGAATGATACAAATCTTATCTTATCTTATCTTATCTTAAAATTATGACCGTTGCTATAGTTACTAACAATTTAAGCAGAAATAGCTTTCGGTATCTTTTGAATAGGAAAGTCTTCAAAATATTGCATAATAGCTAAGATGAAGCTGAAACCGGTGCATAACACTATTTATACTGTTATATCAACATCAGATTAATGCATTCTATATTCTTCTGTATCAAATAAACAATAAAAACATTAAAAAAAATACATTTACTTATGTTTTATGTCATATTGGAACATTTCAAGCAAAGCAATGAGATCACCATGGAGACAAGCAGCAGAAAAAGTTAAAGTGCACTTTTAACCACCAACCACCAGCACATCGGAGTCTCTTAATAGAAATTTTCCCATGATTCACTTTGGTTGTCTTGTTTTTTTCAGCAGAAATTTTTCAGTTTGATTAAAGATTTTCGGGCACAATTACAAAATCCTTCACGGCTTCGATCCACAGTTGGTTTCCTTGCCTTTTTCATTTCACCGGAGCTCTTTCTCTGTGGGAGCAGCACACTCTGTTGAACTGTGAGAAAAGGTGTTTATTCCTGCGCTCTTAAAGGCAGCGGTTTCCATGACGCTCGGGGCAATAGCCTGGATGTGAACTCCGGGGCGAGCTGTGTGTTAGTGGTGTTTGTTAGTTGTGTGTGTGTTAGTGCTGTGTGTGTGTTAGCTGTGCATGTTAGTGGCATGTGTGTTACTATAGGGTGACCAGGTGTCCCTATTTCCCCAGAACAGTCCCACAGTGTGTGTTCTAGTGTTGTGTGTGTTCTTGCATTGTGTGTTAGCGTTGTGTGTGTTAATGTTGTGTGTGTTAATGTTGTGTGTGTTAATGTTGTGTGTGTTAGCGTTGTGTGTGTTATACCATTGTTTTTGTTAGTGTTGTATGTGTTTTAGTGTTGTGTGTGTTCTATCATTGTGTGTGTTCTAGTGTTGTGTGTTAGCATTGTGTGTTTGCGGCGTGTGTGTTATACCATTGTGTGTGTTAGTGTTATAGCATTGTGTGTGTTGTGTGTGTTCTAGTGTTGTATGTGTTCTAGTGTTGTGTGTGTTCTAGCGTTGTGTGTGTTATACCGTTTTTTTTGTTAGTGTTGTATGTGTTTTAGTGTTGTGTGTGTTCTATCATTGTGTGTGTTCTAGTGTTGTGTGTTAGCATTGTGTGTGTTAATGTTGTGTGTTTGCGGCGTGTGTGTTATACCATTGTGTGTGTTAGTGTTATAGCATTGTGTGTGTTGTGTGTGTTCTAGTGTTGTATGTGTTCTAGTGTTGTGTGTGTTCTAGCTTTGTGTGTGTTAGCGTTGCGTGTCTTAGCCCTGTGCCTTTTACCTCTGTGTCTGTTAACCCTGTGTGTGTTAGCGCTGTTATAACGCTGTGTGTGTTTGCAGTGTGTTATTGCGTTTTGTGCGTGAGTGTATGTGTTGCAGGGTTGTGCGTTTGCTCCGCGCACCAGTGGAGATGTGACCTTTCCCGTGCCGCAGTGGGCACCATCAGGTCGATTGCAGAACTTGTCAACACTAATTCTCTCACCGAGTCTGAACGGCCTCTGAGGTGCTCCGCTAGATTCAGTTTGAACATTTAATTAGACTTTGGTAGACGGAGAGAGAAGAAACAAAGTGCTCTGCTGCTTAGATGCGTCTTTAGTTTGTGATCAGACCTGCAAACATTTCAGAAAAAAAAGAAAAATTAAAAATAGATGCTGTTTCTGTTTTTATTTGTCCATTCATACATATTATTAACCCATGCACTGTGTAACATTGTCGGCGTCGCTTGTCTCTGTGGAAATGCTGTTGCTTTGTCTGGAATGTTCCACAGTATAAACCAGGGGTGGGCAATTATTTTTTCCATGGGGTCACATGAGAAACAGAAAATATTGTGGAGGGCCGGGCCAAAATGCTTAACTTAATTCTGCATAATATGAATTGTATTTCTTCATAAAAGCAGTATTGTTTAAAAGTATTGTTTAAAAAAAAAAACAAGTATTGTTTATTTTAGTATAAATATTTTATTGTATTATTATTATTATTATTATTATTATTTTATTTTATTTTATTTTTTTTTAAAGTATTTTATTTTAGTATAAGTATTGTTTATAATTTAAATTATTGTTTGGAAGCAGTATTTTTAGAAGCAGTAGTTTGTAGTTTTAAAAGCAGTATTGTTTTTGCATTGTTTTGACAAGCTGGTAAGACTGGTAAGAGTTTATGTTATGAATAAGCGATGAAAAAGTAACGTTGCCTTACAAAAACATGTCATTTTTAAAAAAAAAATCTAAAATAAAAGCAATGCAGCTTTAGTCCATGAGGTAAAGTTATAAAATATGTTTATTTTGTAATTCCAAATGAGTTTAAACGGGGGGTCAGAGTCAACCGAAGAGCCGAATGTGGCCCGGGAGCAGGTTAAAGCACACTACGCTACATTACAGTTCAGATCTGTGGAGAGTCGCCCCTATTCACAGAAGGAATTATGGTATTTTTGAGCAATAGAAACACCTGTAATGTATAAAAGCTAGATGGATATGGTTAATGTCATACCATGGAACATTACAGGCAAACCAATAACATCTCCATGGAAACAAGCACCAGAAAAGTTGCGCAGTACACCTTGGTACATGGTATTGTAGTAATAATAACAAGGCAAGAACATGAATAGACATTTTGTGCTATGACTTATCCATTAAAAGTCTTATCCATGGGTTTCAGAATGACACAAAATTATGACCGTTGCTATAGTTACTAACAATTTAAAGCAGAAATAGCCTTTGGTATCTTTTGAATAGGAAAAAGTCTTCAAAATGTTGCATAATAGCTAAGATGAAGGTGAAACCAGTGCGTAAGACTTGGAGTTGCGGATTTGACTATTTATATTGTTATATCAGCATCAGATTCATACATTTTATATTATTCTGTATCAAATAAACAATAAATACATAAAAAAATAGAAAAAAACCCAAACTTAAATTAAGCGCTTTGAATGTCTTGAAAGGTGCTACTAGTACTTTGCAGCTATGTCATGGGGATGTGATGCTAACTGTAGGCAATGCTCTGTCTGAGGCCGTGTTAGACTTTCTTTTTTTTTTTAACACAATCTGACCTGAACATTCCGCCATAGACATACATGTAGAACACCCCCACTGATACCACAATATAAACCCAATGCACCTTTTGAAATACATCTAAAATTACAAAAACTACCACAACTATTTAAGATAGCATGAAAAAACAAACAAAGAAATACACAGAAAATGTCTTGTTTCATTATTATATTAAGATATGTTTGTACTACGGTTCCCTTGACAACAGCGGATCTGTCTAGGCTATAATGACCACTCTAACAGTACAAACAGCTCTAACATTCCCCAATGCTGTGAGATGCATGTCTAATTGTTTAATAAGGTGGTAGCGGCTCATCTTAATGCCCATTAGACTTCTTACTTACCGCAGGACTCTGGGGGACCTGTTCTGATGATCCACGAGCTCACATGAATAATGGAGCTCTCCATATGGCAAAGCGCTGCGCCTCAGGGCAGGGGGCCCTTTAAACCACAGACCACTGCAGTAAGAACTGTATTTTTGTGCTAATGCAAAAGCAGATCAGGTTTCATAACGAGGACTCTTATGGCTAATAAAATATAATGGGATCAGGCAATAGGCGTCTTGGGTGTGAGAGACTAATGGAAATCTAGACTTCGATGGAATTAAAGTGCTTTTTTCTTTTAAATGTGCAGTTTCTAACTTTTTAGTTTTACCTGCTTGTCTGTGAGGTCATAATATTGCTATGACTGGAATGTTCCACGGTATGGCATTAAAAGTAACTATCTTGCATTTATTCAGCCAGGCGTATTCACCGCTCAAGAATACCTTGAAAACATGTGTTCTTACTGACCACGGTGGTAAGGACTCACACTTCACAGCAAGAAGGTTCCGGGTTTGATCCCTGGGCCGCCCTGTCCTTTCTGTTTGCATGTTCTCCCTGTGTCTGAGTGCGTTTCCTCTGCCCATCAACCCAAAACATGCACCTGAGGAGACGCCCCACACACTTTACACACTTTACTGTCCACTTTACATAAACTTTACTGAGCCATTGTCACCTCTGCACAGATCTGACTTGTAACTTGGCCTAGTGGTGTCACCTGCTTGTCTCCACAGATAAGTTTAATGCCAAGCAGAGCATGCAAATCCTCCACCTGGAAAGTTACATATTGCAGCTTTAGTATTATTACTGTTGAACTCAGAACAAATCTGAAGTTAAAAGTGCACAGTGTAACGTGTTTAATGTCATACTGTGGAACATTCCAAGCACAGCAATCTCCATGGAAACAAGGTGACGAACCTTTTATGGAATAACCATAATGCATATTTTCTGTTTTATCACATCATAATAAGGCTTTTATGTAACGCTGTGCTGGTTCTGAAAAACACCTTTCATTTGAGTGGATTCTTTATTGCTGGAAGATTTGAACGCTTTGCAAGTCAGTAGCTTCAGCAGTATTTACCACAAAGAATATACTGAGTGTATACATTGATAACAACATACATACTACATACATACATGAACAAAGTAAATAAATAGTACTATTTGCTAATTTGAACATTTTTGACCGTCAAACCCTCTTGCGCCCCCACATTGCTACGTCCTTCCAGTTATAATTGTGGAATCTCATATTTTCGCCTATAAGAATTTCTTCTATTTGACCATAAAAAAACCCTGTCCTTCTCTCACTGCAGCTTGACTTGGTGCTTTGACTTCGTGTTTGGATTGTCTGCAGACCTGTTGTTTACGCAGAGAGCTGTGTTCAGGCGGTGAGAAAGAGACCCTGAATTGATTTGAGGAGCAGAACTGCCTAATCTTCGCTTTTCAAATTGCTATTGAACCCAGAGCTTATCTATCAGGGCGCAGGGGAAAAGCAGGAGAGAGAAAGAGAAGAAAAGTGTCCGTGGAAGAGTTGAGAAGCGTCTAAATGTAGAGCCTTTGTTACCATGGACCACCTGTTTTAAATGTCTCTTTGGGAAAACTACGAGTAGTTTCACAGCACTTAATTTAGTAGTTTGTGCGTGTGTGCCCTCTGCAGGCAGCTGTGGGAATGAACTCTGATTAAAAAAAAAAAACCCAAAAAAACCCAAAACAAAACAAAACATAATAATGCACTTTTTAAAAATTGTATTATTATTAACAGACAATTTTTGAGCACTCAAGCCTGAAATGCAGGTTTGAGATAATTGAAACATTAATGAAACAGTATAATTAAACTAAACAGGGAACAGGTCATAAAAGTCTATTTGCATAAGTTTACTTTTAAAATACTTGTCATTTAAAGGTCTTACATTGCACAAAATTGACTGTTACTCGTGTTATAATGTTGTTACCTCATTAAAAACATACCTGGAGTTGTGTTTTATTTCATGTTTGAGTCTACATCTCCAGTCTAGTCCATGAAGCAGTAGTTTTCAAGTTAACATCTACCTTTAGTTCAGTGGAGAACGGCAATTCCGGGTCTGAAATTATCCAAATGATTATGAAGAAAGGGTATGGAGTTTAAAAACACAGTGGAGCACTTCCTGTATTACCACATGACATCACAAGGTGGAACAGTTTTCAATTAGTGAGAAGAACGCAGCCTAGATATGCAGGTTTGTGTGTTAAACATGTGTGAATGAAACAAAACACAACTCCAGGTCTGTTTGTGACGAGGAAACAACGTTATAACATAGATTTAACTTTGACTTTGGATCATTTTCATAAAAGATTTAAGTCCAAAGTGTAAAATTACCCTGTATACTTGCCCCCTCTTGTCTATCTGCTGTTTGTCCCTGTTTAAAGGCGGGCACAGTGTAATATTTGAGGTGTTGACGTGAGCATCTTCTCCTCTCAGGACTCAACTCATTTTCACATCTGATGACTGAGACTTTAGGGAAACACTGCCTCCGAGCGCCATGTTTGCACCTATAGACCGCGTCATATACAGCAACGTGAATGTAAATAAGAGTCTATTTTTAGTTCTATGTGTTTAAACTGAACGCGCGGTTACAAATTTAGAGGTCCTATATTACACGAAATTTGAGTTTTGAGCCATGTTATAATGCTGTTACCTCCTCAAAAACACACCTGGAGTTTGTGTTTGTTTGAGTAATTCTTTATTATTAGTCTGTCTACATCTCTAAAACTCAAAATGCTCTGTTCCACCTAGTGATGTCAAGAAGCACTTATCAAGTTAACAGCTCCTTTTTACCTTTAGATCAGTGGAGATAATCAAATCCATTTCTATCTTCACTAGAATGGATTATACTGAAGGAGTTTAAAAACACAGTGGAGCCAGTATTACCAAATGACATCAGTGTTTTCTGTTTAAGAAAAGAACTCAGCCTAAATATGCAGCGTATTTGTGATTGAAACAAACTCCAGGTATGTTTTTGATGAGGAAACATTATAACATAGATCAGAAAATGGCGTAATATGGGTGCTTTAATTCTGTGGTGATGACTTTTTTATCTTTAGTCAGGCAAGTTGCAAATTATTACCATTTGGTTTGATCATCCCATGTAGAAGGCGCGCACAGATGCACAGAAGAATTGTAATATTATTGGTGTATGCAGCAGTGGCCCTCACATGCAGCTGCCACATGCAGAGGGAGTCTGCATTATTCATAGTCTTTAATAAGGATGTGGAGCAGAGGAGAGCGCTCTGTGATGTCTCTGCGCTCCCACAGGAATCACTTATAATGTTGTGGACTGTCACTGCTGTTTTACATTTCACCAAATAGACTGACAATATGCACAGAATCCCACAGGACCTGAAAAGTCAACAAACTGCGGTGATTATCATAATGGAAATGTGAAGAAAAATACATACACTGTGGTACTTTGAATAGTGTTGTATAGACGATAATGGTGTAGCTAAAAGTGCTTTAAAGTGTATCATGTAACTTTTCTGCTTGTCTCCATGGAAATAGTATTGCTCTGCCTGCAAATATGCCATTACACTATTAAACCCAACTAGATCTATTTTGCATTCATTCAATTACAGGTGTTACCAGTGAAGCTGAAAGGTTCTGTAGTGCATCTTTAAGGGGACTCTGTTAGTGTCATATGCAAATGGCCTGGGCAATACTGAATTATTATGATAATAATGTAAAGACTGGAAGTACTTAGACCTAATATTTGAAATACTACATCCTTCAGTTTATGTGTTGAATTTCTAGAGTTTGAGTTTATGTTTTCTTAAAGTCAGTGTGTTGTCCCTTTACAGCCTCTGATGTAAATGTGACCTGTTCCACAGCCCGAGGCCTTTTACTGTTGTTTTGTTAAACCAGGATGTGCTCCTCGTCTGGAAACAGTGTTCTGCCTTCACCCTTCTCCCATGGGTGCCCTCCATCAGTACCCTGTGTCCCACATAATCCTACAGCACCTCAACAGTTCACTAACAAGCAGACAGTGACTCACCGCCTCAGGGATCAAAACCAGACGTTCCCAACACTCCATATGAAACAGATCATTCTATTATTGAGCAGTTTTAAAGTGGACATGCAGTGTCCTGCACTATTGTGGCTTGTACACATGCAGAAATATTTTAGCAAGATGATTTTGTTTTTTAAAAACACACAGGAGACAGCTGTACTTTTTTCTCAACTGGATGTAACAAAAGTAACATAACATCACAAGATTTTTCAGCTTGTTCCACTGTTTCCTCCAGTCACATTCAAATATCGGTCACGTTATGTTATTAGGACATCTCTCATGGAAAACATGTTTTTAATCTGCATTTAAGAGTGAGTCAAACACTGTCAGCAGACTGTCCACACTGTGAATTATGAGAGAAAGACTGTGATACAGTACAGTGTGAAGAGGGCAGTACTTTTAGAGAAGACAAATCAGCAGAGGACAACTTCCAATTATTATTAATAGAGAAAAACAGCAGAGACGTACTGTATATGATGTTTACAGAGAGGAGCTGTTGTTCCATAGATCAGGTTTAGAGTGAAGAGCTGCTGAGAGTCTCTGATAGAACAAGTGTGAACATGATGGTGTGGAATGACACAGACTCATGATTCACATGCCCAGTGAGTACAGTAAATGTGCTGCTTTAGCCTCCTGTACAGGCCTGTGGGGTCCTACTGCTGAGGACCTACTGAACTCTAATAACACACTAGTAGTAGTAGTAGTAGTAGTAACAGCAGTAGTCATAGTAGTACTCTGCAGGTTTGGGAAGGAAAAACTAGTTGCAATTAGGTTTTGCAATACAAAAAAAGATATATATAAAAAGTTCTGTCTTGAGCATGTACTGTTAACAACTCCAGTTAATGGAGAAGAGTGAAATTTGAACTGCTAATCTAACACTAAACTAACACAATAATCCCATGAACATGTTTGTAGGGGTTTAAAGTACTGGTACAATGAGAATGTTCTATAAACAGACGGGATATTTTGTTCTTTTACTTAAATAATTGCAGCCTTTCTGATTTGTTAATCGCACCAATTCAGAATGTGATTTTGATTCAGTTGTGATGTAATGTGCAATGCTCATAATAGAAACAGTACCTGACCTTGTGAATCAGTAGTAGTGGTGGTTGCAGTAGTAGTAGTAGTAGTAGTAGCAGCAGCAGCAGCAGTAGCAGTGGTAGAAGATGCAGTAGTATAAGTAGTCATATGATAGCCTAGTAATTGTAGCAGTAGTAGTTGTAGTTGAAGTAACAGTAGTTGCAGAAGCAGTAGTATCATTTATTTTCTCCACCATAACCTCTTTTGTTTCTAGTATAATTCATACACAGAGTTAAGCTGCACTATAACAGAAAGTGAAAACAGACAATAACTTACATTTCCTCCTTTGTGTGTGTGTGTGTGTGTGTGTGTGTGTGCCAAACCAAACACACTTTACCCAGATACGTGATCGCCTCCAGTTTTACAACAACAAATCGTCAAGTGAATGTGAGTTTGTGCGTCAGTACTGGCCATGGGTGCAGTAGTAGTTTGATTGGCAGTTGTAGAAAGTGCATTTATTAAAGTGGTAGTGTTGAAGGAATGAATAAGTTATAGTGACGAGTGATGAATTTGAACGTTTGTTTAAAGTGTTTATGGGAAATTACTTTGAGTTTTGACTGTTTAAAGGTCCTATATTGCACGAAACTGAATGAATTATTGCATTTCAGCAGTTTTAAATGTTTAATGATGAATTGGAGCATGGAGAAAGGCTTGTAGCTCTTTTCTCACTGAAGTCAAAGTATTCTGTGCACTCTCCTCATTTTAAATAAATAATAAATAAAACAGCATTTGTGGTGTCGACCATTTAGAAATCTGTAATAGTAGGAGTAATAGTAGTTGTAGTAGTAGTCATAGTAGTAGTAGTCATAGTAGTAGTAGCAGTAGCTATACAAGAAATACATAGTGGTAGGAGAATTTGTAGTAGTAGTAGTAGTAGTAGTAGGCTCCTGTTCATAGTCTCTTCTTGCAGTAGTATTCACACTTGTTCTTGTCACAATCAGAGTAGCACTAGTAATAGCAGAAGTAGCAGTCAGAGTATGTAGTAGTAGTAGTAGTAGTAGTAGTGGTGGTAGTAGTAGTAGTAGTAGTAGTAGTAGTAGTGGTAGTGGTAGTGGTAGTGGTAGTAGTAGTAGTGGTAGATGTAAAAGCACTAGTAATAGTAGTTTTAGTAGCCATAGTAGTTCTTGTTCTTGTCTTAATAATAGTAGCATAAGTAATAGCATATGTATTAACAGTAGTAGTAGTAAATGTAGTAGTAGTAAATGCAGAAGCACTGGCAGTAGTAGTAGTTTTAGTAGTAGCAGTACTAGTTGTAGTTGCAGTAGTAGTGTTTACATCAGTCCCATTCTAAACACATGTATGTCTATTGAGAGCCCCCACCTGCAGCTCTGTTCTCTGTGTGTAATCTGCCACAGTCATTTGTGTGTGTGTGTGTGTCATTGTGTCATTGTGTTGGGTGTAATGGGGCCTGACGAGCGCTCACTCAGTCAAATGACCATGTGTTTGGCCTAACTGGGGTTTTCTCTTGCTCCTTTTCATGGAGGTGAGTGAGCAGAAGAAGTGAGGGTGAGGGACATGGACAAAGAGCAGTTCTGATCTGCTACACAATTTAACTTAAACATAACCTTGCTGTATCAGTCTTGCTACGTCTTGCTTTTATAGTAAAATCGTTTTGTTTTTTTTGGGTTTATTTGACAGGCACAGTGTACATTAATAGCATTGCTGCAAATGCACCAGAATTAGCCAAAAGGCTATTTTTCATCTGTTGTCCCTGGACAGATGCAGACCTGTCTCCCTAAAAACAAGAGCAAAAATATTATATAGCGAAAATTACAATATACTATAGAAAAACATTAAAAACAGATATAACAAACACTGTCAACAAAAGTGTTCAGAAAAGACAAGCAAAACACAGGCATCATACAAGACACTCAACAGCCATTCCACAACATCCAATTCAAGAGAAAACACAAGTGCTAGTTTGGTTAGTCAGGGGGAAGTCATTAGTGTTGTTAATGCAGACATGTTTGATGCGTTATGAACCAGTTTTTTAAATGTTTTTTGAACAGAATATAGGCGCTCATCTCTCTGATGTTCTGAGGGACTGAGTTCCACTCCTGTGCAGCTGTAACTGAGAAGGCACTCTGACTGGAGACACTTCTCCTCAGAGGAACAATACAGTCTCCTCGGGCAGACCCTCGTGTTTCCCTCTTTGAGCTCGTTCTTACGTTTACAAACTGATTGAGTGGAGGGGATGACAAACCATTAATGATTTTATATATTAGACAGACACAGTTTATGCTTCTGTAAAATGGTGCAATGATTCAACAAAACGACATTAATCCAGACTGGGAAAGAAAAGAGAAGCAGATTACGATGCCAAATTTGAGCTTTTCATGGTGGACCTGCTCTGGTGTTACTGGGAAGGATACGTTTTTATGCTGATTCTTCAACCCAGCCCCCGCTCTCATCTGCACCATTAAACCAGGGCTAATGAGCGCGATAATTACCCCCTGTAAACAGACTGGACTGCACCGAGGAGAGGTGAGAGGGGCGGTGTGAGATAGAGAGGCTAAAGAGTAAACAGTTTTATTATGGACACAAGTGGAATTAATATGGATGTTTGTAATGAAAGAGAGTTATTCAAAAAATATGGTTTGTTGGTTATGAATGGAAGTGAAGACTCTACAGTACAGTATATTACACAAATTTGACTCTTGTGAGCTTTAAGTCATGTTAGAATGTTGTTACCTCCTCAAAAAACATACCTGAACTTAGTCTGTCTACATCTCCAAAGCTCAAAATGCTCTGTTCCACCTTGTGATGTCATGAAGCCGTATTTATAGTTCAGTAGAGACTGGTGTTTGCAAGAAAAACTCAGCCTAAATATGCAGAGTTTGTGTGTTAAACATGTGAATGAAACAAAACACAACTCCAGGTATGTTTTCGATGAGGAAACAACATTAAAACAGATCAGAAAATAGTGTAATATGGGCCCTTTAACGATAATCTGTTTTCTATCTGTAATACTAACCCTGTTCCTTAAAGCCACACCGTGTAACTTTTTAGCCAGGTTAGCCAAAATAAAATATCTTTATTGCACTAAAAACTATGCATTCTTACTGTGTCCGGGCTTGCATCTCCACAAACCCGACTCAAGCATGGACGAGGGCCTTTACTTTACCTTTACTTTACCTTTACATGGCATGAACGAGGACCTTTACTCGCGTGTCGCCATGGAAATTGTACTGCCATGGATGAAATGCTCCGCCGTATGGCATCTCCATGGAGAATGTTCCAGGTTGGCACTTCCTATTTCCATGGAGACAAGCAGGTGATATAACCAGGCCTGACTGATATGTGTGTCACTCTGAATTGAGTGGGACGTCATGACTGAAAACTGAAAATGTGGCTTTTATGTAGCCCGGCCTTATTCTTATATCATTTGCAAAGAAGAGTCTGGCACCTCTTTATTTGAGCTGAAGATTGGAAAATAACCAATGAGAAAATAGGTAGTTTTCAAATTAGCTACCTTTCACCTTTAGTTCAGTAGAGATGGGCAATTCCAGGGTGGAAACTATCCAAATGATTCTAGTGAAGATGTATGGAGTTTAAAAACACAGTGGAGCACTTCTTATATTACATATCGCATGACATCACAAGGTGGAACAGAGTGTTTTCTGTTTGAGAAAGGAACAAAACACAACTCCAGCTGTGTTTTCGATGAGGAAACAACATTATAAAAGATCAGAAAATAGCGTAATATGAACGCTTTAAAGGTGGACTAACTTTTCTGTTGGAGGGTACGCCACTTTCTTGTCGCCATGGTGATGTAATTGTGGAGACTGTGGAGAGGCGACGCTGTTGCAGTGGAGATGCATGAATTTGAAAGTATTTTTGAGCAGTAAAAACAACTTAAATAAACTCTAGAACCAAAGATACAGTACGTTTAATGGCATAGCGTGGACCCTCCGAGGCAAAGCAATAAGATCTCCATGGAGACACCAGAAAAATGACACAGTGCAGCATTAAAATACAATACAATACAAGAGAAGAATGCACATGACATCATATCTTTTACAATTTAATAGCACCCAAAATCTCACGTACTTGTTTGTGTTTTCGATTCTAAAGGCCACTATGAGTCACACAGCACTGTCGTATTCAGATCCATGTGAGTTTATAACACGGAGAGAGTTCATTCTGCAGAATAAAGCCAGTCCATGGATTATTTTCCCCTTATACTCTTGGTGATACTGTTTATGGATGCTTAGGTCTTAACATTTTCTCTCCTTGGTCCAGACAATATGAGGAAAACACCCCCCAATCTCAAAATATCTCAGAGAACGGGGTGCTCGGGGGGCTTTGGGAGGAGACATGTTCATTTTTCAGATTTGTCTTTGAAACCGTGTAGTAGAGTCAAGACTAGATGAGAGCTTTTCATATATTCATGGGTTTTAGGAATTCTGAGGACTTTTTACCTTTGGAAAGCCACATAGAGTAACTGCTTAAGTCATGTTTTTTTAGGCCAGATTTAGTTTTCTGTCTCATTTTATTCTCCAGACTCTGCTGCATAGATGCCATCCTTGACCAGTCAGAAAAAAATGTCATCTGTCGTCTTAATAACAGCCATATTATTTGACTGACTTGTAACAGTTGTTAGGATAAGTTAACGTCAGCAATGCTTACTTTAATATGTATTTATTAAAGCTGAATTTATCCATGTTTGATGACATAAACAGGTAATTTTTTATATAGGAGGGGCCCCCAGACTAGCTCTTGCCTAGGGCTCCTATGGTGTCAAGAGACAGCTCTGAACGTCATGCATATTGTATATTTTGACTTTACACAATCTCACCTTCCCCATGTAAGACATATATTGATAACGAATGACCACTGCAGTAGTGTGCTACAAGTACGTAGTGTAAAGGTTTTAAAAATCTTTAGTTATATGACTTCACCAGGGTCTGATACCAGAGTTTGGGAAACTTGTCACTAAAAGAAAGAGAAAGAAACAATCAAAATGTCTTTCAATCAATACATGGAGTTGAGAGCCTTCTAATTTCTTCACGAGAGGTTACCACGGTTATACTAGGATCCATTAGCAATTAGCATGCAGCTTGTATACCGTAGGGACTTTCTCTGTACCCTGAAGACAGCTGAAACTGAGCCATCGGCGTAATGTGCTCCTCTGGCTGATGGTGAGAGTCATTTAGCAGCCTTCACCTGGCTGTTACCGCCTGCCTATCCTCTATTTGTTTCACTTCTTCATTAGACCCATTATTATGATTAAAATGAGTTTTGAGTCGGCACTTTTCATTTTGAGGTTTTGGCTCCCATTGCTGTCTGCACTTAGGCTGCCATTATCAAAGAAACAACAATAATGGAACGTATTAAGGAAAGAAAAAAGAAAGGCAGAGATGTAGATTTTGTGTTTAAATTATATTATATGCTCCGCCTTTGGGAAATTAGCTGACCCATCATCTAATGTGACCGGAGGAACCTGTCAGCATAGATTAGTAAGTTCATTTACGTGTAGTATAAAATGTAAAAGTAAATTGAGTTAGAATGCTGACTTTTCCTGCAGTGGGAGTTTGTTTTCTGCTTGTCTCCATGGATTTGCTGTTATTGCGTTGCCTGAAATGTTTAACCTTAAATGTAAACCTTATATGCAAACAATACAATGTCATGTATTGTTAGTGTGAGCATGGTCACCTCTCCACAGATGTGACCTGTAATTTAGCCTTGTGGCGTTTCTTGCAATTACATCTCCATGGAGACGAGCAGGTGGCAGACCCTCAATCAGAAAAGCAACAGTGGTACCTTTATTGTTGTGCACCTACTGTATATTATTAGAATAGAACAGGATAGAATAGAATAGGACTAAACTGTATTTGTCTGTTTCAAGATAAAACTGAAAATTGTCTCCAACGTGACTTACTTAGCCCTCTACCCCTTCATCCTTCCACCTTCCAGCCAGTCACACAGTTACTGTATCGATAAGCCAGTGTTTTCCCCAGGTTTATACTGAAACTATAGGGAAACAAGTGATTCATATATTCAAATAAGCTTTTAAGTTTATGGGGGCAAATGGAGACAAAATGTCACTATATACAGTGATGGGAAGATGGGTGATGTTTTACAGAATACCAAATACCTGAATTAAAATGTATTTTGTAACATATTCTGATACATTGTTCAATAAGAGTACTGATTGTAGTGGTATTCTGAATACTTTAGGACGACATGTGTTCGTAATACTTTTACATCAACTTACATTTGAATTATAGTGTAAAAGACACAACACAGCATTAAAACTTAAAGGTTGTACAGAGGATTTTCCAAGAAATGAGAAATCCAGCGACTGTTTGTCCTTTTTCAAATGCTTCCTAAGTAGAAACGCCTCCTCCCGCCTCCTCCTTATGCTGCTTGTTTATAGCCAGTGCGCATTCAGAACATTCAGTTACTGCTGTAACTATACTGTAGTTTTCAAATGATAAGCAGAAGTTTCCTGTCCAGAAGTAATTTAGCGACCAACGCGTCAGTCTTTAGGCCCTCTGCTTTAGTGCACGCCATCGCTGGAAGGAATCTCTGAAAATCACCTTAGTTTAGCTTCGTTCCTGTTCCCCTCTTCTTCTTTCAGCGACCTCAAAAACGGACTTTCCTTTGCGGTTAACTGGTTGTGGATTCTTGTTTGCCATTGCAACAAACTTTGTGCAAACTGCGAGGAAGCTACAGTTGGAAAAAGCCGCTAAGGACCGCTGTGTTGGTTGAGTAAACAGCGTCTTGCCAATAGATAATGAGGTAGCCTCGTTATCTATTGGCTAATGTTTATCTGGCCCCACCACGTCCACAGTCGATGGATTTTCATTCTTTTTTTTTTTTTGGTCATCATAATTACAAGGCTGCTGCGTCTCTATAATGCTATCATTGACAATTTGAAACAAACAAAAAAATCCTCCATACAACCTTTAAAATAAAAAATTATGTTTGTTTGACCAGGAAAAAACATACACATACATTCATAATAAGAGCTCTGTTTAAAAAATTTCTCGCAAATTCTGTGCAGTTTGAACCCAGAATTGTGCGATCAAATGCCATCATGTACATGATTTAGGAAAGTAACTGTATTCTGAATACCACCAAATAAAAAAGTACAGTTCCTCAAAAACTGTTTTGTCTGTACATGTATCCAGCACTGCCTATATTCCAGATTATAGGTTTATGATTAATGATGCCATGAAAGTACCCTTAACATATTTACATTGGACTGCGCTGTATTATAAAGCGCTACCAGTGAGTTGTGCATAATTTGTCTCATTACTTGTGGGAGCCTGGGTTTATCTGACCTGTCTTCTTCTTCAAAGTGAAATTACAGCTCTCTGTGGTCTATACATTGTTCTAATAATGTGTCTCTCCCCCTTCTCCTCCCCTCCCTCCTCCCTTCTTCTTCTTCTCTTTTTTTTTAGGTAAGTAAATCAAGAGCTGCTTTTTAACCAGACACAAAATCGACCGTGATTGCCTTAAGTGGTGAGTTCGGGCGATTCCACACAGGTTGGTGCAGCTGGAACGGTGGTAATGGATTATCAGACAGAGGCTATATTCAAGCTAATTTAGAGGTGGTTAGCAATGATTTTAATGCTAGTGCGCTAATGGTGGCTAATGGCTATGTTTGCCGCTGGTTTGTAGTAGTTATCATTAAGTTGATTGTAATATATTGATTTTTATATTTACTTTGAGATGTGTGTGTATGCCATAACAGCTGTTTATTCCTTTGCATTACCCTCTTAAATGGGACTAGGCCTATTTTTATACTGGTATGCTTTTAAAGATGCACAGTGTAACTTTTCTGCCACATTCTTTTCTCCCTGGAGATTGTTCCACAGTATGGCATTTATTTGATACAAATTGCTCAAAAAATACCTCCAAAAACATGTATTCTTACTGTGAGCAGGGTCACCTCTCCACAGATCTGATATGTAACTTGGTCTGTTGACGTCTACTGCTTGTTATTATGTACATAGATAAGTTTAATGACATTACAAAACACTCCTGGCAAAGCAATAACATCTCCATGGAGACAACAGAAAAGTTCCACAGTGCATCTTTAACTTAATTAGTAGATTATGTTTGGTAGTAGTTGGTTTCCATGTACCAGTATTGCTCCCTCGTGTATTATTCTGTTATCTGGGGAGTTTTAAGAGACTGTGGGTGCTGCCATGCCTGCATCAGTCCGTCCCAGGGCAGCTGTGGCCACTTGTGTAGTTACAGCAGCTTAACACACACACAACACACACACGCACACACAAGTTTAGTATCATTGCTAACAGGAGAGACATTCGCTGGTGAATAACAAGGTGATGAATAGTAATAGAATCTAAAATTGGCAGTTAAAATCCAGCATCAGAGACTGAGGGATTTGTTGGTGACAGTATCTCACTGTTATTGGTTGAGGTGCAAAAAGAGCTTTAACTGGGTGCCAAAGGTGAGAGGATGTTAGCCAATCTTCAAATCCATCCATTATTCAAGAAGAGGTTATGAGAATTAAACTAAAATAGGTAGTAAAAAATGTAGGTATATGTTGTACAATTTGTCATTTTCTGATCTATGTTATAATGATGTCTCCTCCTTACAAACATACTTGATTTGTTTCATTCACACATGTTTAACACACAAAACCTGCACATTTATGCTGATGGGTAATGTATGATGTGCTCCACTGTGTTTTTAAACTCCATACAACTTCACTAGAATCATTTGGATGATTTCAGCCCTGGAATTACCAATTTCTACTGAACAAAAGGTAAAAGGTCACTGTTAACTTAAAAACTACCGCTTAATGACATCACAGAGCATTTTGAGCTCACAACTATTATTATATTTTTGAATAATAAGGTAACAACATTTTAACATCTCTTAAAGCTCACAAGAGTCAACTTTACGTAATATAGGATTTTAAAAGCTTCACTATGTAACTTTCCTGATGGCAGCTTGTTTACCTGCATTGTTTTGCCTGAAATGTTCCTCAGCATGGCATTAAGCTTATCTATCTTTCATTGATTCATGGGTTACAAGGGTTTTTATCTAAAATAAATGAAAAAGCATGCATTTTACTGTGAACGGACTCGCCTTTCCGCAAATCTGACCTGCAACTTAGTCGGATGGCACCACCTGCTTATCTCCACGCTCCTTTCAAGACTTCCATTGTTTATCAGTAAGGATTATCAGAGCTTTGTCTATTGCAAACTCCGACGTCGCGAACACTGCCTCTACAGCATTAATGGCGAGGCTGCTATTACGTCGCTAATCGGTGAATCTCGTTAGCTGCTGGGGTGAGGGGCTATCTCATTAACTTTCGCAGTATTGATTTTCATTGTGTTATAGGAACTCACCAGTCGATTCCTGCTTCCCGCTTTTTGGCTAGTGGGAAACGCGCGAGCCTGAATGAAGGGACTAGCTGTGAGCGAAATGAGTTACCATGGCAGAATAATTACCCGGGAGACGCGCCGGATCTGTGGGGTGACGGCGGCGGGTGTCAAAACATTTGGCAGGCGTTGTGCTTTTTGTGCACCTTCATTGGATCAGCAGCCAGAGCAGCAATTATCTTTAACCACCATCTCATGTGGATATTATAAGTGCAAAAGGGCTGTTGTGGTTAGGGATGGATCAATGGACATTAATATCGCCGATCGTGATTTAAAAACGATGGCAGTAATCCTTCATGCTTGGAGATAAATACTCTAATTGTGATTTTTCAAACGGGTATTGCGGTTCTGGTTAGATTTGCGTTTTATGTTACGTTTTCACCGCCCCAGAATCCAACTCAGGACCTTCGTGCTGTGAGGCGTGCCACTCAATAAAAGCAAAACTGTTCAAAGTTCACATTTTAAACGCGTTCAGAAGAATTGAGATAAACCAAAATATGAAGCGACAAACTAAAACAAGAATCACATTTCAGAATATGTTTGTACACATCTAAACTACAGGGTTAGCAGTTTTTATGCAGAATGAGGCAGGGTGTTTTGTCGTTTGTGGAGGAAATGAAGGTACTAATAAAAAAACAAAAACCCTTCTCTTGCTTGGATGTTGAACCGTAATAGAGAAACAATTGCCCGGGAGAGTCGCAGTCAGGTGTTTCCGCATGGTTCTCATTCAACAATCTGTAGATAATTGTATGTCCCTGGGAGTTGCTTCCTTTTGGCTCTCATCCAGCAAAATGAATGTATTTTAGAATGTACAAACAATAAACACATAGACAAGGTACTAATAAAAAACAAAAACGGCACCTTTTGCGATTTGCCAATTGCGTCCATTCAAAACGAGATTCCGACTGAAATGAATCTTGCAGATCTATAGGCGGACACTCTTCCCCATAAGTTACGCATTGCACCTTTAAATTCAGCTGTTGTTTTGCTTTGCGATCACTTGCTGAATGTATGTCCTGTTTCAACCTTGAACATACTAAAAAAATGAGTGTTTTATGTGTTTTACCCAGAGATACAACAACAATAACAAACTCTGGCGTAATTAGCATCAACTACGCTCCAATGGTATGCAAAAAAATACACTTTTTGAATCCTTCAGCCATGTTCAAACATAGTTCCCTCATCAACCATGCATGTTTGAGTCATTTAGTGATCTGTCCCTGGCTCTATTTAAACCCTACTTACAATTAGCTGTAACACTCTGTCCAGTGATAACAAGCCTACATCATCCATACCTCTACACGATAATCCTTCATAAATACACAAAAGCATGATACACAACAATACTACAACTTTACAAAGCTGGTGCAATGTGCAGTAGTTTGATTCTCGAGATGCACGCTGACTGTGTTGTGATAGGGCTCTGAAAAGGGAGTGACTTAACAGAGAGCAAAGGGCGGGAACTCCGAGCATCAAAAACAAAAGTGAAACTTATGAAACATGTTAGTATGTTGTTTTTAGTGAACATGGCATTTTTAAAGCAAGAAAAAGGGAACACGGTGATCTAAATATGCAATGAATAGAAGTGTAATACTCCGGCTTTAACCACTGCACCATTTCCCCGCTCTGTAATCACCCCATTGTTTTATGATGTCAAAATCTGCACTGGATCCATTCATCTTTGCTCGTTTTCCTCCGTTAGTTTTTCCTTTAACCTGAAATGCTGAAATTCTCCCTCAGTCTTTCTCAGTCCCAGCTCCCCGGTGTGAGTGTGGTCGAGTCCTTTTCATCGGTGGAGCTGTTTGTGCATTTGTTGCTTTTTAACGGCACCACTTGAATTGGCACGAGGTGATGAATCTGTGGGCGGGGCTCCTGGATCATGTATGTGAGTTTACTGCAGTGCGGGTGAGGGACGGAGAGAGGGAGAGAAGGAGGGGAGGAGGCAAAAAGGAAGGAGGAGGTAGAGAGAGTGAGGAAGGAGGAGAGGGAGAGAGAGAGGGAGGGGAGAAGGAGAAGGAAGGGGCGAGGAATGGGTGGGGAAAGGGAGGAGAGAGGGTGTGGGAAGGAGAGAGAGAAGTGATAGAAGAGGAAAGGAAGAGGTTGATTAAGGGGGAGAGTGAAAGGGAGAGGGACGGGAGAGAGAGAGGGAAGGAGGGGGAGAGGGAATGGGTGGTGAGAAGGAAAGAGAGCGGGAGAGGGATAAGGAAAGGGTGGGGAGAGGAAGGGAGATGGTGTGGGAAGGAGAGACAGAAGTGAAGATAGAAGGGGAGAGGAAGAGGTTGATGGAGAGAGGGAGGGAGAGGAGAGCGAAGGGGAGAGAAAGGAGAGAGAGAGGAAGAGGGAAGGGAGAGAGATCGAAGAAGAAGGAGGTAGGGGGAGAGACGGATGGGGGAGGGAGAGGGAGAAGAAAGAGTGGTGAGAGGGAGGAGAGGGGGTGTGGGAAGGAGAGAGAGAAGTGAAGATAGAAGGGGAGAGGAAGAGGCTGATGGAGGGAGAGCGAGGAAAGAGCAAAAGGGAGATAGAGGGGAGAGAGATCGAGCAAAGTGGAGGGGGAGCGCGAAGGGAAGAGGGAGGAGAGGGAAAGGTAGAAGAAAGGGAGAGAGAGCGAGAAAGAAAGAGGGAGGGGAGAGGGAATGAATGAAAGTGTGGAGGTTGAGGGAGAGGTGAGGAAGGACGAGCGGGAGGGTGAGAGAGGAAAGTGGAGGGAGAGAGAACGAGGAAGAGGGAGAGAAAATGAGAAAGAGAGAGGGAAGGAAGGAATGAGAGGGTGGAGGAAGGGATGAGGAAGGGGGAGAGAGAGGGAGGAGTGATGGAGTGGGTGATGAAGGAGGAGAGAGAGAAGTGGAGAGGGACCGAAAGGGTAGAGGGTGGGGTTAGGAGCGAGGAAGAGGGTGAGGGGATGTGTTTGGGTGTGTGCGTCATCGTGCGTCTCTCAGGCCTGTAGCCCCCCCGGTGTCTCCCCTCTGGTGTCTCCCCCTGGTGGCTCCCCCCGGTGTCTCCCCCTGGTGTCTCCCCATGTGTCTCCCCCGGTGTCTCCCCTTGGTGTCTCCCCCTGGTGTCTCCCCATGTGTCTCCCCCCGGTGTCTCCCCTGGTGTCTCACCCCAGTGTCTCCCCCTGGTGTCTCCCCCTGGTGTCTCCCCATGTGTCTCCCCTGGTGTCTCCCCCCGGTGTCTCCCCCCGGTGGCTCCCCCTGGTGTCCCCCCCTGGTGTCTCCCCTCTGGTGGCGCCCCCTGGTGGCTCCCATGCTGCTGTGCGCCTCTTACATAACACTGTACAACTCCATTGTTTAACACTTACAATAACCTGTGCAATAACCAGTGCAATAACCTGTGCAATAACCAGTGCAATAACCTGTAACCATGTCACCTCATCAGTAACCGCCTCCACTGTCCTCAGATTATATATTTATATATTTGTATATTTGTATTCTTTTACATATATATATATTATATAAGAGATATGTTTTATTATATATTTACATTTCTTTCACTCCCTGTACATAAGAGCTACCTGATGTTGTAAATATGTTAATATTTATTGTGATTTCATTTTTTATTTACTTATTGTTCTGAGTGTTTGCACAATTTTTCACAACTTTTTGCACTATACTGTCCCCTGACTGTGAGCTTCTGTCACAAGTGAATTTCTCCTCTGTGAGATCAATAAAGTCTTATCTTATCTTATCTTATCTTATCTTCCACCATTATGTTAAGTATGTGTGTATGTATAGTGTGTATCTATAGTGTGTATCTATAGAGTGTATGTATAGTGTGTATGTTTGTGCTCACAGGGCTGTACACAACTGTGAACAGTGAGTGAGATTTATGTTTCAGAATGGACTCTTAGCCACGCCCACTTTGCCCTTCTCTCGCTCTGATGTTGAACCGTGACAGAGAAACAATCGCCCGGGAGAGTCGCAGCCAGTTGTGTCCGCATGGTTCTCATTCAACAATCTTTAGCTAATTGTATGTATTGCTTCCTTTTGGCTCTCATCCAGCAAAATTAATATGTTTCAGAATGTACAGACGGTATCATTCAATCTAATTTTCCACAAATCACTGCTAATACGATAAACTGTATTGAGAAAAGTTGCATAACTGAACTTGAAGACATACTACAGGTTTTTTAATGTCAAACGCTGTTATATCCTGGTAACTCTTAAAGTGTCTTAATTATAATAACATACAGTCTGTATTTTTGGACTGCAGAGAAAATTCTTCCAAAGGTGTCTCTATTCTGGCATCACTAGGGAGGGATGTAATCATGTTAAAATGGCTAATTAGCGACATAGATATTACTTTGGAAAAGATAAACTTGGCTGTAGGCTAATGTTATATTTAAACCAGGCTGTTTGCCACTTCAGAAAGACTTATATATTTATGGATGATGTTTTGAACCTATAGACAGATAGAAGAGAGGAGAGGGACATTCATCAAAGCCAGGAATTGATATCACAACAATAAGTCCCTTTGTCCATATAGTGCACTGTTTACCATTATGCTAATAAGGGCTGAACATTATGAACAACATTATGAACAAATACATGAACAAATATTTTACTGTATTGTTTTCTGTCAATCATTCTAATTAGATGTTTAATAATAGGATTCTGTTTAAAGTTCACATTTTAAAGGCGCAACTTTTCTGGTGGAGGGTTCGTCAAATGCTTTTCTCCGTGATGTTATTGCTTCGTCTGGAATGCTTTACGGTACGGTATTAAACCTTTCCAGCTTCATGGAGACTAAATCAGACCAAGTATCAAATCAGACCAAGTTACAGGTCAGATCTGTGGAGAGGCAACCTCGCTCACAGTCAGAAAACCTGTTTCTCTAGGTATTTTTGAACTATAAAACCACCTGTAATTGAATAAATGTAATGTAGATCTGTTTAATGTCATACTGTGGAACATTCCAAGCCGAGCAATGACAATCCATAGAAACAACCGAAAAGTTACATAGTGCACCTTTAAGCAGAACAAGTCATTATATTTTGATGTATGTGGAGGATATTATGGTACTTCAAAAATTGCAGCCTTTGTGATTTGCTAATTGTCTCTCTTTATACACTACAATTCCGATTAATCTTGCAACCATAATTCTAATCCTTGCATTCAAAATATTCCAGTCTGCCAACTTCTCACCTCAAATCTCACTTTAGTATAGATGTATGCACTGAGGAGCTCTTCCCACTCCTTCTCATGTTCTTTGAAACCGTGTGATATGAGTCCCTCCTCGGACCGCCCACTCTTGGCATAGCTCTGTGTGGTGTGACAGCTGGGGTCCCTCGGGTGGGGACAGAAAACGCCTGGTATCTTTTGAAGTGGGTTCCCCAAACGGCCGGTTCCAGATAAGAGAAGTTAGTCATGCCTCAGGGACACATTATCACAGCTACACCCAGACTCTACTCAGAGAGGGCTGGGACGAGTGGGAGAGAACAGGGGAATTCTGTTAAGAGGACGTGGTTAGGTTTATTCTGGCTTTTGAAAATGTTTCTGGAGACTTCAAGGTTCTATATTACGCAACAAAATTGACTCTTGTGAGCTTTAAGACGTGTAATAATGCAGTTACCTTACCTTTTGTTTAGTAGAGATAGGCAATTCCAGGGCTGAAATTGTCCAAAAGATTCTGGTGAAGGTTTATGGAGTTTAAAAACACAGTGGAGCACTTCCTGTATTAACATACTTCGGAACATTCTCCATACTGTGGAAGATTATAGCCAAGAGACATTATGCCCACAGTGACAAGCAGAAAGAGGGTCTCCTCCTGCTTGTTTCCATGGAAATAAGGCCAAATTAGAGTTAGGTTTGTGGAGATGCAAGCCCGCTCATAGTAAGGACACATGCTTTTCTATATTTTTTCAGTGCAATAAAAAAAACATTCATAATAAGAAAGAAAACAAACCATAATAAAGCATTTTACTGTATGCTTGGCTAAAAAGTTACAGACTGTGGCTCTGAGCATAGTAGTCAGGGTTTGAAATTTGTCCTCGTCATTTGACCCATATTTCACTGGGGAAACCTGTCAGGAGCAGTGGGCAGATGAGAGTCCGGGGACACATTTGTAGATTTGAAGATAGTCTTGGACAGGACCACTTTAGCTGAAAGATTAGCCAGTTGTACAGTGAGGAAACCCACCATTACACTTACTCATACACAGCCAAAACACACTTTGACAAAACTTTACAAAGACGTGAGGATCTGGAACCATATCCTGTTTCCATAATTTCAGATGGCGTGATTGACAGATGAATTAAACAATCAGAAAGAAGCATGGCCTGTTCACGTCAAAACAAACATGGAGGGTTAAAACAACACAAAAGACTGAGAAACAGCTTAGATTTCTGCAGAATCAAAGCACCAGACTCTTTATTTGGTGTAAAATAAGTTATATATTTTGTTCTGAATGATACAAGAATTTCCAAGAGGAGATGCCTTCCAAATTTGAGACACAGATGCTACAAATTCATGGATATGGTTGGAGTCTCCCAAGTTAAGACAGAGGTTTTTCACGCTATGGTGCGTTTTCAGAGCTTTGACAAAACCTTTCAAAGATGAGTGGTTTTGGAGCTGTATCCTGTCTCCTTGATTTCAGAGCTGGAGAACTTAAAAACGTGGATTTTCTCAGAATCAACAATTGAAGCACCAAACTATTACTTCTCTCAGTTAAAAGAAGTTATATATTTTGTTCTGAATGTTACGAGAATTTTCAAGAGATGTCTTCTGCATTTTTTTCGAAATTAGTAGTTGTGGCTGGACCGTCTCAAGTTTGGACAGAGGATTTTTCAAGCTCTGTTTTCCAATTCCAGACTATATAACAGACTGGCTCGTCATTTCACCCATACAGGAAGGAAACGCGAAAGAACAAAACACATTTATGTACCTTACAGAGAACAGTGAGCCAAAACCAATGAAAACCAGAGGCAGTTACTGAGTTCCCCAGTTTAAACTGATCTTATTGTCTTATTTCTGTTATACAATTGTGGGTGTTCTGATGCGCCGAAGCACAGTGAGTCAAGGCTTTGTTTGTACCTGCTCTGAAGCGCGTGTGAAGTGTGTTTTACATAAGAGCACAGTGATGGAGACCCAGGCTTTTGCTTCTGCTTCTACTGCTGCTGCTCTGAGCTTGTGTAACATGTGGGCGAGTAAAGTACATGTACGCTATCCCTCTCCTCTCTTACTGTATTCTATCCTTAACTAAAGTTCAAATCAATATTTACACTTAACGCTTTTAAAGGTGCAGTATGTAACCTTTCTCCCATCTGTTTTCTCTCCACGTTACTGCTTTACCTGGAATGTTCCACCGTATGACATCAAACTCTTACATTTGCCACTTGCCATCAGTTGTTTTTAGTGTTTGAAGGTGCATTACGAAACTTTTGTGGGGGAGCGCATGTCCAATGCTTGTCTCCGCGGCGATGTTATTGCTTTGTCTGGAATGTTCCACAGTATGACCTTAAACACATCTATCTCGCATTTATTCATTAGGGTGTTTCTGTTACTCAAAAATACATGAACTCCATCTGTGAGTAGGGTTGCGTCTTCGTAGATCTGACTTGTAATGTCGTCTAAGCAATAATATCTCCATGAAGACAAGGAGGTGGTGCGCTGATCACTGGTCTGCATACGTCATTTTGTCCTCTGCATTTGACCCATCCTTCAATCTACTGGGTTAACCTGTCAGGAGCAATGGACCCATCTCCAGATCTTTAGCTAGTCTTGATCTTTGGCGCCTCTAGCTGGAGAATTGTACTTTTTGTGGATGTTTTGGGTTGTGTTCGAGAATACATTGGAAAAACATACATTATTATACTGTTATTGTGGTAGCCTCTCCACAGATCCGACCTGTAACTTGGAATAGTGTTGGTATCTGCTTGCTTCCATGGAGATGAATAAATTTAATGCCATATTGTGAAACATTCCAGGCAAAGCGATGACATTTTTATAGGAATAAATAGGTGATGGACCCTTCATCAGAAAAGTTCCATAATGCACCTTTTAAGTTAGTTCTTTCTGGGTAATATATATTTATAAAACTATTATGGAATGTCCTGACAAGCCTTAGTTTCAACATCTCTTTTCATATTGCACAGGTTTTCAGAATTTTTAACTGGATTTGATATGAACAGATACAAATCATACAAAAAGTCTAACGCAGCAGTTAGCAGTTGCATACTAATGGTCATAGCCAAAGTTAATTAGCACTATCATTTATTCTTTGACTTTGCTTTTTCTTATTTCAAGTGTAATTTTTTGACTATTTCTTGGTTGTAACAAATCAGAAAAAAACTTAAAGGTTCTATATTACTCAAAATGAATTCTTGTGAGCTTTAAGTCATGTTATAATGCTGTTAAACTCATCAAAAAAATACCAAGAGTTGTTTTGTTTCATTCACACACATTTGACTAATCCTTTATTTAGTCTCTCTACATCTCCAAAATGCTCAGTTCCACCTTGTGATGTCATGTAGTGGTAATTTTCAAACCTAACAGCTACCTTTTACCTTTTGTTTAGTAGAGATTAGCAACTCCAGGTCTGAAAACATCCAAATGATTCTAGTAAAGGTGTATGGAGTTTAAACACACAGTGGAGCACTTCCTGTATTACCGCATGACATCACAAGGTGGAACAGAGTGTTTTCTGTTTGAGATAAGAACACGATGCATATAGTAGTAGTAGATTTGTGTGTGAAACGTGTGAATAAAAATAGAGCCCCTCGTATTTTTGTGATGAGGAAACAACATTATAACATAGATCGGAAAATAGCGTAATACAGTGGAGATAAACTGGACTTAATTATTACAAACTCAATTAAATAAATCTCCAGAGTCTTCCTCTTCACACAGTTTCCTCATGGAGTTTGAGCCCCGTGGTGAGAACAGTGGGAGTCGCACTTATTCTACTTGTTATACTGTCATCATCAGGTTTGTCCGTCTGCGCTCACAGGTGCAGGGCCAGTCCCTTCTGTCATTTTATCTGCTCCAACCAAACCTGCGCTAATGCCTTGACTTCAGAAGGTTTTGAATGTATAATTTGCCTAATTTTTTTGATTTGTTAGATAGAGGTGCGCAATTATTTATTTTTCCATTGTGCCACATGAGAAACAGAAAATACTGACTCAATTCTGCATAATATTAATTGTATTTCTTTATAAAAAGCAGTAAATAGCATTGTTTTGACGCGCTGGTAAGACTGGTAAGAGTTTATGTTATGACTAAGCAATGCAAAAGTGAGGTTGCCTTACAAAAAATGTCATTTAAAAAAAAAAAAAAACACCTCTAAAATAAAAGCAGTGCAGCTTCAGTCCATCCATGGGGTAAAATTATAAAATATGTTTATTTCATTATTCCAAATGAGCTTAAACGGGCCGGTCAGAATAAACCAAACAGCCGAATGTGGCCCGGGAGCTGTACAATGCCCAGGTCTGGTTTAAGAATATTTCAGGCAGGTTTCAGTGCACAATTTTGTTTATTCCAACATTTTTGAGGATGAAATTTGCAATGAGCTATGGAAATGATTCAAACTCACCCAGCCGGGTCAGTGAATGGATGCCTAAAGGAACTGTGCCTAAATGAACTGTTTAAAAAAAAAAAATCCATCACTTCACTTGAGCCTGGGTTGCCAGTGCCTAAACCTGCAGATGGAGGACACATACATGTTTTTTTCTCATTCTCAGTATCTGGACAGGCCTCATGTGAAAGAGTCTTTTGAGGTTTAAACCAACTGGATTTCAGCACTGAAACTGGCAACCCAAATGAGAGACTCGTGTGAAGTTCATTCTGCTTTCTGATGGGAGAAAACACCAAATGTCCAACGTTTAGAACTAGAATTGTTATCAGAAAAATGATTTGAACATCACAATCAAACCAATCAAAGTTATTTTAACTCAGGAGTAACTGTTGTTGCTATTTGTAATTGTAATTTCTATTGCTTGACGAGTGTCGATGTGAGAAAGACTTTGAATAGGATGTTTTTAAAGGTGCACTGTGTAACTTTTCAGACAGAGAGTCCGGCATCAGTTTGTTTCCATGCCAGTATTATTGCTTTGCCTTGAATGTTCCACAGTATGGCATTAGACTTATGTGTCTTGCAGGTGTGCTCAAAAATACATTGAAAAACGTATATTCTTATTTAGAGCGGTGTTGCCTCTCCACAGATCTAACCTGTAACTTTGCCTGGTAGTGTCATCTGCTTGTCTCCATGGATATAGACAAGTTTACTGCCATACCGTGGAACTTTCAAGGGAAAGCAAGAACATCTCCATGGAGACAAGCAGGTGGCAGACCCTCCACCAGAAAAGTTACATAGTGCACCTTTACATAAATCTAGCTGATATTTCTTCTTCTTTGGTATGGAAGTGTTAAATTCAAGTCTTATCTCTTTTCAAATGTCAACAGTCAGTTTGTGGAGCTCTCAGAAAACAGACTTTTGTTGGCAGAAAACCATAAAAACAGCGATGGTTTTTGCCTTGAAGCTTGGAGTGGATCTACTGATCTGAATCTCATCTGTTCACTGTTATTCGGACTGAATTCATGTGGGACTCGTGTGTTCTTTAATAGCTCTGATGTTTTATTCAGTGTTCAAAATCTGCTTTAAATATCTCAGTAGGAAGTGTTGTTACCGTGGCTAACATGGTGGTGTAGTGGGTTGCATCTCTACCACAAGACAACAAGGTGTTAGGTTCAAATGACCTGCAGTTTTCCAATTCACTGAGAAGGCTTTGATTAGGTGTATGGCGCCATCTGCTGGTGACAGTGGGGACTGATGCATTTTGAACTGACAAATTAGCAGCATGGCTATTTTCAGCATGGCGCTAATGGATTGAATCTAGGAAGTACAGGGAATTTAAAGGTGCACCGTGTAACGATTCAGGGCCACCACCTGCTGGTCTCCATTAAGATGTTCAGCATTAAACATATATATCTCCATGGAAACTAGCAGGCCACACCACCATGTTACAGGTCAGATCTTTGGAGAAGCAAGTCTGCTCCCAGTCAGAATTGATGTTGTTTGATATATTTTTAAGCAGTACAACACCCCTAATTGAAAAAAAAACAAAAACCAAAAAATGCAAGATAGATGAGTATAATGCCATACTGTGGAACATTCCAGGCAAAGCAATAGTAAGAATGTGACGGACCCCTCATCAGAAAAGAGGGGTTTCAGATGGCAACATTCTACAGGCTGATATTTCAATGAGGGTTGCCAAAATGAATATTGTTAAAATACTGGTTTGTGTTGTAATAAAGTAGGTTTGAGGTATAGCCACTTGTAGAAATTGTCTAACATTTGTGAATTAAACTTTTGGATATTTCATGACAAAATACAATGTAATCTGTGTAAACTTTGGCAGTGACATCACCCTTGGATGTTCAACATATACAGTATGTGTATTACAGTATTTGTGTATTGGTGGAATCTTCATTAGATGGAAACACAATGCACAACATTGGCAAACACAGCCAAGATAGAAAATGAATTTGAACAGAACATTTACAGGAGTCTTTAATTAATACGAGCGTTCATGGTCCTGTTTAGGTGTTTGATTTTCAACAAAAATGTGAGAGCGACTAAATGAAAAAATATTGGCTAACGCAAATCATCTCAGCTGTTGTAGTTCCAGCTAAATCCATTTTTTCTGGTCAGATTGTGTTCAGATAAAGCTCAAATTAAAGTCTAATACGCCTCAGACAGCACAGTGCTTACAGTTATCATCACATCCCCAGGAAGTGTTGATAACATCAGCTGCAAAGTATCAGCAGAAAAAAACTGTCTCTTACCCCCTTCTGAGAGTATGACATAATCGCATTCTCAAATCTGAAAACCACCAGTAATAATTGTGGCCATTTTGGAAAGCACAGAATCTGGTGTGACATTTATTAAAAGTCAGTCTCTGTGTGTGTGTATTTCTGCAGTGGGGGGCCCAGCTTTGAGAGGATAAGTGCTGGAGATGTGGACCTCAGATCAAACGCTCAGTATAAATCATTAATGCCTTGAGTTGGTGTTAACACAGTCAGGAAATGGGCTCTGATTGAGGCTTCTCTGAAACATCATTTGTTTTCTATTGTTTCCATACAAGCCACTGTGATGCACTTACAATGATAGTGACAAGCCATTGGCAACGTTCCACTTCATTTGAGAAACGTTACATCTGCTTAATTGCGGGTTCGTTTAAATAGCTACGTGGTGATTGAATTTTTGGGGGCGTTTTGAAATTACTTTTTTTGCCTGGCAAATTCAGAAGGATATCTCTGTATTTTTTATATAGCGGCATATCAGTCTCGTCTCCACGTCTAGGCCTGTCACGATAAAGTTTGAAGCTTTATATGTTGCTACAGGGAAATGTCACGATAAGCAATAATTTGAAACTACATTTTGCCAGTGATGTAATAAAGAATAAAGCAGGATAATCCCAGTGAAGCCTTTTTTTTTAATACGGTATCATTAAAAAGCATGAGCTACAACAAAGAAAAAACTGAATGAACAAATAATTAGCCCTGGAAGTTACTGTTTTATCCCTCTACAGCTCAAATCTTACCATATTACATAAAAAAATTGCAGAAATCTTCCCACTATTGCAACAAAAATCTTGTTATAATAATTATCGTGACGACAGGCTGACCAAAGATTCTCTTCCAATCAGATTTACAACAAAATCACATTTCTCACATTTATTTATTGCATTGCTAATTGATTCTGCATGTTTTTCAGGTTTTTGTAATATATATTTTTTTTCCTTTATTTTTTCCTCATAAGCAGCCATATTTGTTTTGATACAGACCGACCGTGTGCGTCCCATGTGTGATTGGCTAATCCACATGTCAGTCACGGCCATCTGATCTTAGGGGAGTCACTAGTATTTATTTTGTTACTGCCAAGGGATTGAAAAGTACTGATTCCCATGCAAAAATAGTGATACTTCTCAAAAAAATGCAGCTTTTACATACATTTTTGAATGACACGGTTTATATTGTAGTTGTTTATCTGTACATGTACTTAATTTTTAGATTTATTCACACTGGGATGAGGCAAAAATACTCCCAAATCAAAAGCATTTATAGCAGAAGTGTGCACTGAATGCATTTGAATACAAAACCCAAAATCTCCCGTCTTTTCTGTCTATTTTTCCAGAATTGTTCAGTCCTATCTCAAAACAAGAACAGTATATACCAGCCAACCATTGATTTAAACCAGTTAAGTTCAAATGCCTCAAACCATGATAAAAACATCAAAATTCAAGTCATGTTTAAACCATATTTTCCACAGCGTAACTCCTTCTCAGATAAAAGCATCCAGCCTATCTTTGTTGGTGGACAGCCGACTTGCCCGCGGCCGCTCAGACTGAAGTAATTAGCCTGGGTCATATGTGGGTCACTCGCGGGTCTCGTCATCCTCAGAGACGGCACTAATCAAAGCAGCGCGCTACACCCAGGTTTCACCCAGACCACCCTCCACCCACGCCACCCCCACCCTGACACAACTCTGGTGCAATGCAGGAGAGGAGGCTATTTTTGGAGCTCGCCAGGCACAATAACGCACACAGAAGAAGAAGTGGGAGAGAAGAGAAGCGAAGTAGACACAGGTGGATTGTGTAAAGTATCTTATATAAGACGAGAATGGGTACAAATATGGTAACGCTATGCAGGAAGTAGTGTTGTCACCATACTGAAAATTCCAAACTCGATTTTGACACTAAGGAATAGACAGGATACTGCATACAGATTCCGATACGAGGATGATAATAAAAAACACTCTTTCTTCAGACTATAGAATGTGATTTTCAAGATTAAATAATAGTGTTTTCTTTTATATTACCGTGTGGTTTTATATCTGTGTAATCCCTCAGTGGTCCATGGGCGTATACTCGTCTATGTGCTCTTATACTTATTCTGATACAGCTCAAGATCATTTTAAAACTATTCAAGAAACGTTCATTTCTGTCCTGTGAATGTGACTTTTTTAGTATCGATACCTGCTCAAATGAGTATCCAGTTTCGATACTACTTTTAGTATCAATTAGTATCTGATTTTCGATTCTTTTGACAACCCTAGCAGGCTGATTTATATGGCACCTTAATGCAAATACAGATAATAATATGGCATTGTTTTCAGTCATTTAAAGCTCCACTGTGTATTTTTTTTGGGTGTTCACTGCCTGATTGTTGGTTTGGTTGCATGTCTCTCACTTATCTATCACCATGGAGAAAAGCAGGTGACACCATAAGGCCAAGTTACAGTCAGATCTGTGGAAAGGCAACACCATTCACCGTTATAATGCATATTTTTCAAGGCATTCTGGAACAATAGGAACACCTGTCATGAAGTGATAAGCTGGTTGGGCCTGGTTAGTGTTTGGATGGGAGCGCGGTATACTGGATGTCACCGCTGTGCTTACTGCGTTTGTGTCCTTGGGCAAGGCAGTTCAGCCACATTGCCTCCAGTGTCCACGTGCACTTGCGTATGAATGAGAGTGACTGCAGCACAACAGATGGAAATGAGTTCACGGTCAATCAGGCGTGTGTGCGGCTTGTATGTCATATGTTCATTAAAGGGCCCATATTACTCTATTTTCTGATCTATGCTATAATGTTGTTTTAGGCTATTTAGGCTGAGTTCTTTTTCCAGAAAACACTTCCACCTTGTGATGTCATGTGGTTATACAGGAAGTTAAACTCCATACAGTCTCACTAGAATCATTTGAATGATTTCAGCCCTGGAATTAGAATATCTCTACTAGTACAAACAAATGGTAAAAAGTAGCTGTAACTTGAAAAGCATTGCGGAACAGAGCATTTTGAGCTTTGGAGATGTAGACAGACTAATAATAAAGGATTACTCAAACATGTGTTTGCACTTGCATATGGCATTATGAGGTGGAAAAGAGTGTTTTCTGTTTGAGAAAAGAACTCAGCCTAAATATGCAGGATTTATATATTAAACATGTGTGAATGAAACAAAACACAACTGCAGGTATGTTTTTGAAGAGGAAACAGTAGAATCTCCAAGTTCTGTTAGTATTAAATCATTGTTTGGATTACATAAACAGTTGGTAATCTGTTGGTACAATTAGACTCAACACTTTTAAAAGTTGTTAAATGAGTGATTGGAGCTTTGCATGGGAACTTCTGTGTAGTACTGTGAAGTCGTAGCATTGTAGTTTTATAATCTCACACCCAGGAAGTGTCATTGATCCTTCTGAATAGTACAATAGTACAAACATTTCCTGAGAACAGTTCAAGCATTTTTCTCTTTGTGCTAATCACTTAATGACCTGCACAGAAGAACAGTGCAGTAATTAGAAGAAATGGGTCAAATAATGAGAAGGACATGAAAACTTTTATTGACAACACACACACACGCACACACACACACTCTTTCTATTCTATCATATGCCACATTTTCCATTTTCAAGTATTTAATGTTGATTCAAAGAAAGTACTTTAATTTTAAGATGATCCATTTATAAGATGTACTTTCATTTAACAAGGTCTTTACAGTGACATTACACAGGGTGTTGTGCATGTATGTCTATGGTGGAATTTTCAACTGTTACCATGGTGACAGAATGCACACATAGCCACATAAATATTTCGATTATCTGAAAACTATATATATGTGTGTGTGTGTGTTTTGCCATTAATGTTCCACAGTATGGCATAAACTTATCTATCTGCAAATAAATACCCTAAAATTGCATTCTTACTGTGAGTGGCCTTTCCACAGATTTGACCCGTAACTTGGCCTGGTGGTGTCACATGCTTGTCTCAGTAGTGAAAGATAATTTTAATGCCATACTGTGGAATATTCCAGGTGGAGAAATGCAAGTACAATAGCTGCAGGAAAGGTTGCATAGTACTTTAGGCTGGAATAGTGGACTTTTATAGCATTTTTAGCTAAAAGAAGAAAAAAAAATTAGGAAATTAAAATGTTAAAAACATAGATTGTGAATATAAATGGGCATAGCTAACCTGCTGGCCGCTGCGCTCCAATAGGAAGTGAGCATGGGCACAATTTTGGCTCCATCAACTCTGGCTCCCATTCACTTTGTGAAAAACAAAAAAACGTCACCCCTCTTTCTGTAACTGCTGCTGTCAGGCTCCTCTTTTTTGGTCTTAATGTTTATAAATCAATTTCTATTCTAATATGTAACTCAGCTCCAAATTTGTTCCTGTAACTGCTTGCTTCTGTGAGCTTCATTTGACTGGAGCTGAATGCTATGAGTCAAATCACTTTCCCTTAGTCCACTTCTTTATACAGTCTATGGTCAAAATGTATAAATTAAACAAAATACAAGATACGTAATTGAATTGAAATATAATTCACTAGATCGAGAACAATGCTAAAATGTAATTTAATTGATAAAAGTTGAGAAAGTACCTTTTTAGTGGACAAAAACAATATTCAAGCAAGAGACATATTTGTGTGTGTTTTTTAACAACACAGAAATCTCAGAAAAGTCATTTACATCTAATACTCCTCTTTGTTGTTATCCCTTTGTTGCAGCGTATAACTCCTCTGCATTCAGTTTAGCTCCGTTTTCTCCACTCTTCCTGTACCACATGAAATCACACGGTGTTTCCTGTTTGAGAGAAGAACTCAGCCTAAATATGCAGGGTTTGTGTTTTAAACGTGTGCGTATGAAACAAAACACAACTCCAGGTACGTTTGTGATGAGGAAACAACACTGTAACATAGATCATGATTGGTGTGATACGGGCCCTTTAAGTAATGAAATTCATAAAACTACAAAAAGGTACAAAAACCTAGGGAAGTATGGGCAACAGTATTGAAGCAAGAGACCGATTTCTGCGTGTTTTTGAAAGAAGAACACCACAGAAATCACAGAAAAGTCAATTATATCTAATACCCTTCTTTGTTGTTATCCCTTTGTTGCAGCATGTAACTACTCTGTATTCAGTTTAGCTCCATTTTCTCCACTCGACCCTATACAACATATCTGCGCTCTAATGACTGTGAAACGAACAGTAATTAAGAGTTTCTGCGGTGGTTAGCCTGGGTTGTGTTTACCTCTGCTCAGGGCACGCCTCTGCATTCTCTGACGTCAAACGCAGAGAGCTTAGACCAGTCATAAATTCTTGCATATCTCGCTCATGTTACAGAACCAGAGTGACGTGGGGCTGGCCGGAGGTGAACGGTTCAGCCAGAGGATTGTATTCCACTGCTACGTAAACAACAACAATGTGAATTCTTGTCTCCGTTTTGACTTTTTCATTGTTTACATCAGTGGCTTTCAAAGTTTTCACACCAAGTATCACCATTTCAGAGGAGCAACAAGTCTATAACAGGACTATTCCAGGTTTAATCTAGGGCTAAACCAAGTCTAAAAGTGGGCTGCATCATTTCTACTGTTGTTTTTATATTTTTTACTCCTTGTTATTGTAATATACTGTGATGTGTGAGCTGCTATGTCCAAGTAATTTCCCATGATCAATAAAGTTTGTCAAAGTCTATAAAATGGACTCAGTTGGAGAAACATTGAGACAAAAGCTCTTAAAACTATTCAGTATCTTTATGTATCTGACCCAACCAGCAATCTCAAGACTACAACTGCACAGGGGTTCATGCAAAAACAACTATTTACAGGAACAGTACCTAGAAACAATAAAAACGGATTAAATGTGTAAATCATGAGTTTAACCTGCCTTTTACACACAAACACCAAAAAATGCCAAATCTTCAGCCATCTTACCCACTCAGTAACTCCTCCTTTCTGTTGTTGTCTATATAAAGTCTTATAATCTAAGTAAAATGATTCTCGACTACAAATTTTGATCGACTAAGACAACATTGGCCCACGGCTCTATTTTTAATTGCATTATTCAGTCATTCCATAGGTGGTGGTGGTGAACTACTATTGCTACCTCAGCTTCCCAGGAGTAGACTGAGGGAAGCAAGGCTAGTAATCTGCACCATCACCCCTTCAACCACCATCAACACTCCACATACATAATAGGCAATGTGGGTGTCTTGCTTAAGGACACAACAACAGTTTTCACTATAGAATCACTGCTGCCCCACTGTTGCACCAGGTATTTTCATAGGTCTCGTATTCGTGTCCTGACCAGGTTCGTCTTGCTTTTCAGGTTTTAAAGGGACCATATTATACTATTTTCTGGAGGTATAATGGTGTTTCCTCATCACAAACATACCTGGAGGTGTGTTTTGTTTCGTGCACACATGTTTAACACACAAACCCTGCATATTTCAGCTAAGTTCTTCTCTCAGAAAACATTCTTGTGATGTCATGTGTTAATACAGGAAGTGTTTGGATTATTTCAGCCCTGGAATAGCCAATCTCTGCTGAACAAAAGGTAAAAAGTAGCTGTTAACTTGAAAACTACCACAACTCAACATCACATGGAGGAACAGAGCATTTTGAGCTTTGGAGATGTAAACAGACAGGATTACTCAAACATGTGTGAATGAAACAAAACACAACTCCAGGTATGTTTTTGACGAGGTAGCAGTGTTCTAACATGACTTAAAGCTCACAAGAGACAATGTTATGTAATATTTGACCTTTAAACTCCCCCATTCTGCTGGATCTTCTGTAGTGATTATACGGTTGCATGTTATACAGACCTACAATGCTGTAAACTGATATCCAGCAATAGACTTTGTGTCTGTCCGTCTGAGTTTAGAATGACAGGCCCCGTAGAAGCGTTGCGTAACACATCCACTGTCATTCGAAGGGGTTTATTGACTGATTCGGTCTGTTTCGCACACATGATAATTGAAGCCTGATTACTCCATAGCCTCTCATTTAAACAGAGAGAGGGTTTGTGTGCAGATGTAATGAAAAAATGAGGGGATGACAGAGAGAGAGACATAGGAATGGGGGGGTGGAAGAGATATTAGAGAATAAAGCAATGAGAGAGGAGATAGTGGGAGGAGGTAGGCATGAGGGCAAAGAGAGGAAGATGAGAGTGAGGAGAGAGGGAGGAGATAAAAGAAGAGGAAGGAGGAAAAAGGGAAAGAGAAGGAATGGAGAGGGGAGAGTGATTGGAATGAGAGGGGAGAATGTAAGGATGAGAGCAGGAAGAAAAGGGAATAAGAGAGTAAAGAGGGAAATGAGAGAGCTGGAGGAGAGAGGAGGGAGGAGGTAGGTAGAAGAGGGAGAAAGAGGGAGGAGAAACAGAAGAGATGAGAGTGAGGTAAGATGAAAGCAGAAAGAAGGGAGGAGAGGAGAGAGAAGAAGGGAAAGCTGGGTGTATAGCAGTAACAGTTGTAGGTTTCACAGATATTTGGTCTTTAATTGTTGTTTTTACCTGTTTTAGGAACAGATGGAAACAGCACTTTTTATATTATGCCATATGCAACACCTCTAACTGCTGCAGATGTTTATTATAATGCAGTGTCCCTATAATTTTCCTACTAATCTCAAATTATCTATTAAACTCGTCTATGGCCTGCATTTATTTAAATTACAAGTGTTTTATTGCTTGAAAAACATGAGAAAAAAGCAAAAAAACAAACAAAAACAACATCCCTTCTTACTGTGAGCTGGGTTGCCTCTCCACAGATCTGACTTGACATGTAACTTGTAACCCCTTCAGAGCGCTATCACATTACAATTATGTGCATTCCTCTAATGAATCTACTGCACATCGCATCAGGTTTGTGAAGTTGTAGTATATCGTTTACACAAAAGCATGATACATACACAGGTGATGTAGGCTTGTTGGCTGAGCTTTGTACACAAAATTGTACTGCTAACTGTAAGGAGGATTTTAAAAGGGCCTAGGAGAGATCTCTAAATTACTTAAACATGCCTGGAGGACATATAAAGTCTTCAGGCATGTTTTGATGAGGAAACAACGTAATAACATGGTAGAAAAGTTCAAAAGTCGATTGTGCATAATACGCCCTCTTTAAAAAATCGAATCAATAAATGAAAAGCACAGCAACAAAATAGTCCTCCGCAGACCCTAATAACTGTTCTCTGTCCACTTAGCATTTGACCAATTGTCTCCTCTAATCCCTCCGTCCCCCATTAAAATATCTAATTACAAATACCCGATAGAAGGGGGGAGGAGGGGGAAGAGGGTGACCTTTGCTGAAATGCCAGTGCGGTGCGGCGTGTGAGTGGCAGCTGTGGAAGCCGTGTGTGTGCATTTGTGTGTGCGTGTGTGTGCTGGACCCACCTCCCGGGCAGAAACATGATTGACAAGTCAGCCTCAGAGGACCAGGGCCCATGGGTGCTGTCTGGAGCGGAAGATTTGGCACAAAACGCTCATTTGAATGCAGCACATGAATATGAAAAGGAGCAAAAGGCCGGTTTACTGAGCGGGACTTGAAAGCGTCGTAGAAGTCCACTAAACGGTGAGGTGGAATTGAATCAGCAGAGGTCTAAATGTCTATCATTGTGCAGAATTGCATTTGTACACCTTAATTTTAATGTATATGTGATGTAAATAAGCAAAACCAGCTCCTCCTTGCCAGCAGAGGGCGAAAGACTCCACCTGCTGATGCACCAAAGAGTGAAGCAATTTGAATGAGGCTAAAACATGACGGCTACTAGTACTGAAATCGGTCTGTGCTGAGTTTGCGTAAAGACTGTGTAAAGAAAAGGACTGAGGGAGTGTGACGTCCCCCATAGCGTTCAGCTCCAGTCAAATGAAGCTCACTGAGGCTAACAGTTATAGGAGCGAATTTGGAGTCAGTTCCATATTAGGAATAAGAATTGATTTTACAGACAAAAAAGCGAAATAAAAATAAAAAACCCTGGATCATGTAGAGCGGGTTAATACAAACATTTTAAGACCAAAACGAGGAGCCTGACAGCAGCAGTTACAGAAAGGGGCAATGTTTTTTTCAATACTAAGTGAACTGGAGCCAGAGTTGATGGAATCGGAAGCGCGCCAATGCTCACTTTCTGTTTGGAAATACAGTAATGAAACCCAATGAGACCCAAGCCCAAGTATGTTTCGGTACTTTGGTCTTGGGTCTTGTTTAAAAGCTTAGTAGAACATTGGACCTTTAAACAGACATACGCAGTTATTTATTTCAGTGATTAAACTTTATTGTATTTTGATCTGTTTATTTCGAGTTTGTGCCAAGAAAAAGTGCGTCATGTACATAGTCGGATATTATAAACAAGTGAAAAGCACGTTGGTTGAAAGGGAGTGGGTAGAAGAAAAGCTTAAGTTATCCCACCCATATTCATTACATTATACAATTATGTGGTTGCATTTGATATGTACAGTGAACAAGAGATTTTACGTACATTTACATATAGCAAAATAAATACATGCCCACAACAATAAAGGATCTTTCATATTAAGTTAATTACTCCACTTACCAATATTACATTCTCACAGATCTAACCCATTTTCTTTCTTTTTGTATTGCATTTAATACTCATGGACTCATGGATTATACCTGGCACCTTTTTACACCTGAAAATTACTTTCTATATAATGTATTTCTTGAGATGTAAAGTACTGGAGTTAACTCTTACTTATGCTGTCATTTTTGGCTAATGTTAAAGGTCCAATACTACGACTGTGAGCTTTTAGACATGTTATAACGCTGTTACCTCCCCAAAAACATACCTGGAGTTGTGTAAAATCCCTTATTATTAGTCTGTCTACATGCCCATTTCACCTTATGTCATTTATGTCATTTGGTGATAGATTTAAAGGTTAACAGGTATGTTTAGTCTCAATTGAACTGCTTTAGTCTGTAGTGCTCTAGAATAACCTTAAATTGTTGCTTCTTTTTTGAAAAAGAAAAAGAGAGAAAGAAACAGCCTAAATATGCAAGATTTGTGAATGAAACAAAACTCCATGTATGAGGAATCAACATTATCACATATATCAAAAACAGTTCAATATTGGCCGTTTAACCCCATGGAAAAAACAAGGTGAATTTTGACCATAACCTTCTGTTTATGACATTTGCTCCAGATATATTTAAACTGCATTGACTCAGGTTGAAGACCGTGACGTGACATTTCTTTTATATTCATAGAATTCCTATAGCATAAGTCTGTATAAGCCCTGTTTCTTGTGGCTCGTTTCTGAAAGGCAGGAGCTGTGAGCTGGTATTCTTTGGTAGACTTTCGATCTTCAGACAAATACAAAAAGGCCTGGCTCTAAATGTCAACACGTGGAATCGATATGTTCTTGTTCGGCTCACTCTCCTTTGAGGTCACTGCACCACTAATACAATTTATGTGAGCCAAGAAGAAGAAATCTGCTGGCTTTTAGTGGAATAAGTCTTAGGAACACATTTTATTGCATTCTCTGGGGTGATTTTGAATAGTTTTTGAAGCAGGATTTTGGCCATGTTGGTTAAGTTGGTATTTATTGTGTTGAGGTTGGAAAATATGTTTTTAAATTGTAATTTCTTGTTTCCACTGACATTTTTAGTTTCTCAACAGCATATTCTTTTTTATGTTAAAGTTTCTATATTACGCAAAACTGTGAGATTCAAGCCGTTTCATAATGTTGTTACCTCCTCAAAAACATACCTTCATTCACACATGTTTGAGTAATCTTTTATTATTAGTCTGTCTATATCTCCAAATCTGAAAATGCTCTGTTCCACTTTGTGATGTCATGAAGCCATAGTTTTCAAGTTAACAGCTGCCTTTTACCTTTCATTCATTAGAGATGGGCAATTCCAGAAATGAAATCATCCAAATGATTCTAGTGCAGGTAGAGACCTGCACGGGTTCGGGTACCCGCGGGTGAACCGCGGGTGAACCGCAAATGTTCATGAAACGGGTGGAAAATGTTGTGCTGTGTCGGATGCGGGTTCGGGTCGGGTCGGAAGAGCTATAGCACGGGTCTAATCTGCGGTTAAAACAAGATGCCTACAACAAATAACCTATATTGTAGTGAACTGCAAAACCTCATTTCCATGATTGTAAATGTAAATGTAAAATAAATGTAAAATCTGACGGGGTTTTTTTTTTTCGGCACGCCCGCATTCCCACAAATCTTTCTCTCATTCTTACATAGTAACATCAAGCACCACACAAAACACACCTCCGTGTAGGAATAAAAAAAACAAACAAACCTCCGTGTAGGAATAAAAAAAAAAAACAAACCTCCGTGTAGGAATTCCTGTCGAGTGAGTAATCAGATCAAAATGAACAGTAACAGTAAAGATATGCAGATCTTGAATACTTTTGCGTAGCCTTAGCCTCGTCTTATTTCAGTTCAGTTCAATGTGTGCGCACGGCTGCACACTATGAAATAGAGTTCAGAGGTCACTGTGCTACATGTTTTTCTTCTTCTTATTATTATTATTAGTCTGTTTAGGCAACGTTTTCAGTTGGCAACGCCTTAGACTACGGAACTTTAACATTTCACTTCGCCTACTGTCATGGCAATAAACTTTTGAGTTTCATTTTGGCTCTGATTTATTTTCGTTCGGGTACGGTTCGGGTGGCGGGTTTATTTACTGCGGGTCGGGTCGGGTGCGGAACTTTAATTTCAATACGGGTCGGGTGCGGTTTAAAGTATGACGGGTACGGGTGAGTGCGGTTTGTGAAAATCAGACCCGTGCAGGACTCTGAGTGCAGGTGTATGGAGTTTCAAAACACAGTGGAGCATTTCCTGTATTACCACATGACATCACAAGGTGGAACAGTGTGTTTTCAGTTTGAGAGAGATGAGGAAACAACATTATAACATCAGAAAATAGCGTAATATGTTTAATTTGTTAAGTTTTGAACGAACTTCAGATTTTTTGGAAGTTCTTGAAACATTTCCAGTTACATTTTAGTTTCCCAAAAGGATCTGTGCACTTTCTATAGGTCCATAATAGTGTGTGCATTTGCAATTTTATGTTAAAGCAACGTCATGTAATTTTTCAGGTGCCTGGAATGTTTCGCAGTATAGCATTAACCTTAGTCAACATGTTTTAGACAAGAAGGCTATGAGACTATAAGCCAAGTTACTGGTCAAATCTGTGCAGAGGCGACCCAACTATTGAGGCATATTTGGTCAGTACAAAGCATCTCCCACATCTCCATGGAGACAACCAGGTGATGAAAAAGTTACCTATTACTTCATTAGACCTTTTGCCCCATCATGCAGAGTGTAATCTATTGACTTCTTTGATAAAGAGTTGTATTTTGGTCAATTTACGCAATTTTTACTCATCTAATTATTTTTGCTTGTGTATCGAAAGCCAACAAAGCAAAAATGAAAATAGTGAGGTCATAACACGCAGCCATTGACAAAGATTACGCTCTCTCTTAACCCACATGTGAACAATTCCAGTGGCCCTCTTGACTTCTCAATGGGGCTCTTTGTATTATTAACAACTGCTTTTCCTGATCACCCATTTATAACGTGCCCTTGGTGTCACTGTTTATCAAATTACACTTTGACCAGTATTGTATTGTGTTGATGGGTGAGGCCTGCTGCATCCTGTTACTTGGAACATTTTGAGCACTTTTTCCATCCAAAAGATAGCAGATTATGTTTTAAATTGTTAATCGCCATGGCAACGGTTGTGATTCCTCGTCATTCTCAACCGCATGGATAGAGATGCTTGTGTCACCCTCTACAGGTCACAGTGGGTAATGGACTATGTTGAGACGGCTAATTAGCAGCACAGATGTTTGCTACGTGACTCTTCCAGATCAATGCTTTGTTGCGATGACTTGAACAAATTAGCAAAGGGCTGGTGGAGGTTTAGAAACAACGTACTGCTGTCAGGTCTGTTTAAAGATGCATTATGTAACTTTTCTGGTGGGACTGTCTGCCATCTGCTTGTCTCCATGGAAGAGCTGCTTTGCCTGGGATGTCCCACAGTGCGGCATTCAATTAATCTTGCATTCATTCAGTCACATATTTTTTGTAAAAATATACAAACCGAAGACAAACAAAACTCTTTCTGTGTCGCAGGGGTGTCTCTCCACAGATCTCACCTATAACTTGCCCTGGCAATGTCACTTACGTTCTCAATGAAAGTAGATTTGTTTAATGCCATACTGTGGAACATTCCAGGCAAAGTTATGTAGTGTGCCTTTAATATTTGTCAGGCATGTGTCATATAAGATGATCTAAAAGCATGTATTCTTCCCAATTTGCCCCCATCACTTTTAATATTGATTTAATGTGTCATCTTTAAAGCTGCACTTTGTAACTTTTCTGCTTGAGGATCTACCACCAGCTTGTTTCTTTTGCTTTGTCTGGAATGTTCCACGTTATAACATTTAACTTATCTATTGTGTATATTAAATTAGATTTGTTTTGAGGTGTTTTATTATTATTGTTCAAAAATATCTTGAAAAACAGTTCAGTTCTGCTTATGGAAAATGATACGTTTAATGCCATACTGTGGATCATTTCAGGCAAAGCAATAACATCTTTATGGAAACAAGCAGTTGCAGACTCTCCACCAGAAAAGTTAGACAGTACAGGATTTTTCGGTCTTAAACGATTTTTAAACGTGTGACAAAACCGCACACCGCAGACACGAGGAGAATCTTATGAGACTTAAAATCTCTGAAAGACTGCAGCGGGATATGGCTGCGGATCACAGGCTGTAAAGTTGTGAGTGCGATCGTGTCAGCTGTTTCCTGTCTACAGTAAAACCACTCGCTTTGAGACTCTTAAGTGCTCAAAAGATCAGAGCACTGCACTTTAAGTTTAGATACAAGTCAAAACTGTTATTATTTGTGAAATGTGGTGCAATACTTCAGATACATGATTTTTAAAGGACAATTTCTATGGATAATATGGATGATTAAATTTACAACTTTACGAGAGGTGAGTAATAAAGTGTTCTCATTATTTTCACTATTTCCGTCACTCCCCTGCCCCAACGCTGATGTTGCTGATGTTTGGTGGTTATGATCTGACAGAGCAGCTCAGACTCACACTGACACCACACACGAGGACCGCAGCGGCTTAAAAATCGCACACAAAGACACAAAGTCGGGTCACGCCTCCTTGAACTCGGCGAGAAGCAAATCGCAGCCAAAATCGGGCAAATTAGCGTGTGGCGGCCTTCAGGCTCTAAATGTAACTAAAATATTTCCATTAGGAGAGAAGAGATGTGTCACCCTTGACCAGAAAAGTTGCACAATGGACCTTTAAACCAAGCAAAAGTGGTGCATTATCATATTCATTCACATTTTTATCCCATGGACTGTAATTTTCTTCTCTAAATGAGCCAGATTTTTTTCATTAGTGGAAACATGTCACCCCAGCTTGTACCAGGGCAGAGGAAAGCAGAGGCCAGTGCAGCCTAAAGCCCTGTTAGCTCTTTTGTAAGTCCCCGCATACACAACACAAGGACAAGCCTGTGATTAGTATAGAGCTGAGCCTATACGCTACACACATACACACACACACAGCCTCTGCCCAACTCCATGAATAAATCAGAGCATAAACGCCACCACCGCTGCTGCTGACTACTCGTTCAAAATGTTAAACAGGACACAATAGCCTCTAGAGCAGGGATTCTCAAACTGCGGAGCGCGGGTTTCCTCTTATGGTAACCAGGAGTCTGTAGCTGTTTTGGGTTAGGTTAGTTCTAGTCCTGGTTTAGACCTAGTTTACGTCTGGGTTAGTCTTGGTTTAGCCTTTGGTGTAGTCCTGGTTTGATCCTCGCTATGGTCTTGGTTTAGTCGTGATGTAGTCCTGGTTTAGTCGTGGTTAAGATCTGGTTTAGTCCTGGTTGAGTCCTGCATAGACTGGGTTTCGTTATGATTTGGCCTGGTCTATAATATTGTCTATAATCTAATAGTTTAGTCTGGGTTTAGTCTTGATTTAAACTAGTTTTACACATTCTTATAGTCCTGTAGTCCTGGTTTAGACCTAGTTTAACTCTGGGTTGGTCTTGGTTTAATCCTTGGTGTAGTCCTGGTTTAGTTGTGTGTAGATTTAATTTAGTCTGGGTTTAGTCATTTATAGCCATAATCTAAATTTACGTAATCTATAAATTATACAGTCCTGTCCTGGATTAGACTGTTTGAGTCCTGGTTCAGTCCTGCATAGACATTTTTTTTAGTCAAGGCTTAGTCTTGATTTCACCTGGTTTTACATATTCAAAGGCCTAGTGCTTGATTAATCCTGCTTTAGACTTGGTTTAATGGTTTAGTCCTGGTTTAGTTCTTGATGTTGTCAGGGAATAATCCTTAAATATTCCAGGTTTAGTCTTTAAATCCTTTTCATAGTCCTGGTTTATTTGTCCTGGATTTAACCTGTTTTTGCTCAGTGTAGCGCTTGTTAGCATCTGATTCATGTCCATTTCTCATTTCCACAAAACATCTGTGTAATATCTGGAACCTTCTCACTGACCTCGAGTTGTGTTCCTAGTTTTCATCTGCAGTATGTCCCATGTGTTTGTGGTGTACCGCGCGATGCTAACCGTAGCGCGTTCTGCTAGCGGCTCGCTCTGTTGGCAGCGGTTGAGAGATTTGCTGACGTGTGCAGTGACAGGATGTGTGGAAGAAGCCACGCTACATCCTGTTTGGATTTTTATAGCTATGGTACTAATGTAAAAACAAGATGGGGTGTTAACACTGAGTCTATAGCCTTTCCTTTAAAGGACACATTTCATGCATTCTTGTTGCTTTAATTCTTCTATAAAGGTCCGAAAATGCACAAAATTGACTCCTGTGAGCTTTAAGTTAAGTTAGAATGTTGGTACGTCCTCAAAAACATACCCAGAGTTGTCTGTTTTTGTTTCATTCTCACATGTTTGAGTAACTCTTTATTAATAATCTGCCAACATCTCCAAAGTTTAAAATGTTCCATTCCTTGTGATGTCATGAAGTGGTTGTTTTCAAGTTAACAGCTCCTTTTATCTTTAGTTCAGTGGAGATGGGCAATTCAAACATGCTTTTGGTCATCTTGTAATTAGAATTTCATATTTTCTAAGGTGGTAATAATAATAATAATAATAATAATAATAATAATAATAATAATAATAATAATAATAATAATATTATTATGGCGGCACGGTGGCTGAGTGGCAACACTCATGCCTCACAGCAAGAAGGTTACGGGTTCGATCCCCGGGTCGCCCGGGCCTTTCTGTGTGGAGTTTGCATGTTTCCTCCCCGTGTCTGGATGGGTTTCCTCCGGGTACTCCGGTTTCCCCCCATCAACCAAAAACATGTAACACCCCTATGAACAGTTTACCATCAAGGACCGTCAAGGAATTCCTCCCTCCTGTGGGCTCACCACCTGCAGAGGGGTTCATAGGGGTCTATGGTGCACAGAGTAATGGGCAGCATGCTGCCCCCGCGACCCAGCCGGATTAAGCGGGAGAAAATGGATGGATGGATGAATAATAATAATAATACATTTTATTTGTAATGCACTTTATATTTTAATGAAATCTCAAAGTGCTACACAGCAGATAAATTACATTAAACACAATTAAAAAACATGCAAAAAGGAAAAACACTACATATACATAAAATGGTTATCATATCATAACAGTGTAAGGTAAAATAATGTCTGCATTTGGAAAACACAATGAAGCTATGTGAGCAGCATCACTGCTATATGCTAATGGAGCTTGTGTTTGTTGTGAACACAATTTGACCTTGGAGATGCTCTGATGGATTATGGGAGTGAAAACTGTGCAGGAGGAATCCAGATGTCTGATCTGTGATGTAATATACTGAGAAAACTGTAATGGAATGATTTCAAGATGTGAACAGGATTAATAAAGTGTGAATTAAGCGAAACACAATTCCAGCAATGTTTTGATGAGGAGACAATATAATTTGGTTAAAGGTTCAAACAGTCCGTTTTGCATGATGTGCCCATGTCCTTCTGTCTTCACAGAATAGCAAACTGTGAACTTTAGATTTCAGATTCTCGATGTAAATGTAGTCCTTGGTGTAAGCCTGGTTGATTTATGGTTTAGTCTTGGCTAAATCTTTAGTCCTGCTTTAGTCCTAGTCCTAGTTTAGTCCTAATTTGCCTTGACTTATCCCCATTTCAGTCTGGATTTTGAGATTTTGTCCCGGTATTCGTTTAGTCCTTGGTGTAACAGTGATTTGTTCCTGGTTTAGCCTTTATTCACCCCTACCTCAGTCTTGGTTATGACCATAGACTGCATATATAAATGGACATAGCTAACCCGCTAGCCACCTCATTCCAAATAGGAAGTGAACATGGGTACCGATCTGGCTCCATCGACTCCAGCTCCAATTCACTTTGTATTGAAAAAACATGGCCGATCTCTAATTAACTGCTGCAGTGAGCCTCGTCATTTTGGTCTTAGTGTTCATATTAACCCGCTCTACATGATCCTGGTGTTTTTATTCCTCTATTTTGTCCGTAAATCAATTCCTATTCCTAATATAGAACTCGGCCCCAAATTTGCCTTTATAACTGCGAGCCTTGATGAGCTTCATTTGACTGAGCACTTCTTTAAACAGTCTATGATAAGGAATTGAATTATATAGGTTTGGTCAGGAGGACTGCCAAAAACAGGATTCTCATTTTTGTCATCTTGAATTTGCACACATTTGCATCAGAGCCGTCTTGTTGCGAATGAGCTGTTAGCCACTTCTCCTCGGACACAAATTAAATGTGACAGCTTGTTCCTGGTTACCTGAAAATCGCGTGCATGTGGTTAGGCAAATAAGTAGGAATTTCTTTCAGAGTGGTGAACAATGCTCGCTGTACTGACAGACTGACATGCTGTTTCCTGCTAACGTCACCATTTGAAATCATAATTACAAATCGGCTTGTAATCCGATGAGTGGAGTGCTATTAGAAGCTTAGTCTGCAGCAGGATCTGTGCCAGCTCCAGATACAGGAACGTCGTAAAAGTGGAGATGTTGTGTACTCCTCCTGCTACACATCTTGTTTATTTATTAATGTGCTCGTTCTCTGCTGAAGTGGATGTCTTGTGATGGTGTTAAAATATACAGCAGTGTCTAGACCTCAAACCCCAAGACCTGGCAGCAAATCAGTGCTAGCAAATATTTCATCTATCACTTCATTTTGTGCAAATCAATGGTCCTGTACCTTGTCTTGCCCCAGTACACACACTATATTGTATAGGCAGCTTTTGAGGTCAAAGGATGTCCACTGTGTGCTGCATCTAATTATAAAGTGTGTTATTGTCTGATCAGGTAGCACACATGGCATGCTAGTTGCTGTTAGCTTTTCCGTGACAGCAAAATTCCACTCTGGAAAGTTGTGAAAATCATCACCGTTAATAATTAGGATGACTTTTACGCTCTCAAAAAGGTGCAAAGTAGAAAGTGAATGGGTATTACACTTCTATGGGGAATTAACGGCTAAAGCGTGACGCTTTTATTGTTTTAAAACTGCTATATTCACTGAAAACAACATACTAACAACCCGCTCCCCCTTCAGAGCACTATCACAATGCAATCAATGTGCATCCTGATAATGGAACGACTGCACATCGCATCGGGTTTGTCGAGTTGCCGTGTACAGTTTTGTATCATGTTTTTGTACATTTAAGAAGAATTGTCGCGTGGGAACATGGATGAGGTAGGCTTGTGAGTTGAGAACTGCACATAATTTTACAGCATAACCATAAGGCGGGTTCAAGAGAGATCACAAAATTACTCAAACATGCATGGATGACATCTAAAACCTCTTCAGGCATGTCTGAGGGAAAGTTTATAACTTGGTAGAAAGCTAAAAAAAAGAATACATTTTGCATAATACCCCCTCTTTAAACTTGCAGTGGTCCAAAGTTATTCCTCACTTACCTCACGCATTCAGAGCTTCCTAATTATTCACTGTGTTGAGTTTAAAAGCACTTTTCACAACTCTCAGAAACCAGAAACTTACAACAACTGGTAAATGGTCATATTTTATAGCGCTTTTCCACCTTCAAGGCACTCAAAGCGCTTTACAATAAGGAACCACTCACCCATTCACACACCAGTGTACGCAGACACTGGGGGCGAAGTGTCTTGCCCAAGGACACAACGACAGCATTCATCTGTGGGAGCTGAAATCGGGTTGCCAGTGGATCCGACAGCTACACTAATGATGTTTATGCCGAGAGCGGGACTCGGGATTCGGTGGACAAACGCTCTACCAACTGAGCTACTGTCGCCCCCAGCAACTAGCATGCTAACACGCACTTCCTGGTCATCGCACAATAACTTATAACTTATTTTGACCTCAAGAGCTGCTTATATAACATTTCCGTACTGGGGCAAGACTCATTTTACTCAAAAACATGGAAAAAAAAAAAAATCTTGTGTACTTTAAAGAGGCCTTATGTTGTATAGGGGCCAGAGCAGCTGTACTCAAACTGAATAGAGCATTGTCTCACAGTGGGGCCATTTGCACCTTGTATACAGGGCTCTGCGGCTGTAAAAACAAACTACGTGAGCTTATGCAGTGTCGGATGTCATATGGTCCATAAGACATGTGCGGACTCATACAGGGGGAGGGACTTAGCTATGAAAACAATGCACCCACGTCAACACTACGCCTGTCACAAAGGAACCTAGCAAAACAACCTAGAGGAAATGTCAACAGTTTAGATGTGAGGCGGTGGAGCAGGTTTGACTCAAGCTTACAGTATACTTAAACAAACATCAATACAAATGTTTTATTAACTTTCATCACTGGACAATCTTTTAAAAGATTTTGAATATGCAGATTTGTCAGCCTACATTATCAAATTTCTACAGTGTTGAAAGGGCGCAAGTGTTCTGTCTTACTTTCACTTCATTCACTCAGACAGAATAAGAATAGATAAGAGATAAGAAAGATAACCTTTTATTTGTCTCACAATGGGGAAATTTCAGTGTTGCAATGATAAAGAACAAGAACAACAGTACAGTATTGAAAGTGTCAAAAATGTACAACTTAACGATACAAAAATAGTCATAGTTAGTGTTTTCTTAATCATATCACAATGATTTATAATTAACACAAAATTACGTATAACACTGAAGTTTAACACTCATTTTTAACATATAGGACAGAAAACAAGATGGCAGAAAATCAAAATAAAAATTACAAAATGAAATATAACCATGAATATTATATGTTGAATACAATTAATACATTAATTAGAGTGTGCTAATAAGAGTAATTTAAGCATGTATTGTCACTGGCTCATAAATTCGCTGTGCATTCTGTTAGCTAATTATAGACTATAGATTTTCCCAGGTTCCCTCAAAGAACTGGTTGCACAACAATTGCCCGGTTTCAGATAACATCAAAACATTTTATAGGTCAGTAATATTTAATACAGATGGGGACTGCTCAAATGAACGCATTATTTTGTTGTGATTGAGTTTTGGGGTCTAGACAATAATCAAAATGATCAGGTTCAATATTATGGATTTAATGTTTGGATATTTTATAGCTAAATACAATGTTATTATTAGGAAAATCTGAGAGTATAACATTACCCAAGACCCATCTACTGTATGTGAACAGAATTAGCCAAAAGATTTCCAACCATGACAACAAAGCTCAAATTTGAAGGATATACAACCAACTGAGAACATGGTGGCGCTGTTGTCATTTTACACATTGATTGGTTGGGTAAATGAGTGGATGTAGACAGTGGAGAGGGGGTTTTATGGCCCTTTAAATGGGGCAGAAACAGGTCTGTTCTCACTTGAGCTGCAGCTGAAGACGCAGAAGTTGTATTTGCACTTCACACGGCAACGTGAGTAGTAATTAGTAGTAGCTGAAGTAGTAGTAGTAAGTTAAATTGCAATTCAACCTTGATTTGAGTAGTTTTGACTTTCATTATTTTCTAACTAGGTCTGGGTTATTTGAGGTCCATATTATTTAAGATAATTAACTGGTTTCAGTGCAGATTAAACATGACATTTTGCTTGAAAATCCTAATAGTCTGATAAAACATAAGACTATCAAATAACATGAAACAATAAAAGGTCAACTGCTCTTAAAAATACATAATGAAAATGCTGACTCCATTTAAATACATGGGATTCTTGTATTAGTTTACCAGTTCAGATTTCAGTCTTCTCTCAAATGTTAAAGCTTCTGTTCACATTGTGCACTCTGAACTGAATCCTAGCATTAAAACAAATTGCAAATCTGATCACAATGTTTTATTTTATTTATTTTTATTTATTTATGAGACAGAGACAGTGCACAATATTGATTAACCTTAACAGGACAGATGCATTGTGCAGGTTGTAGCTCTAGAGCTATTTTCCACCTGTAGTCCCTGGTGCAGGTTTTTTTTTAGGTTTGATGGGGGAAACCGAAGTGCCCAGAGGAAACCCACCCAGACACGGGGAGAACATGCAAACTCCACACAGAAACTCAGCCTATCTTGAATAAATGGTTATAAGAGGAGTCAGTAATTGCTGCTAAGTGGCTCTAGTCTATTACAATATATCTGCACATCTGCAAACATGTTATGAAATGCATGGGATTCTTGTGTTAATCTGTATCAATTCAAATTTCAGTCTTCTCTCACATGTTCAGACTCCGGTTTATAGAATCCTACCATCAAATCATAAATTACAAATCTGTATAAAATATATTTGTCAGAAAAACAAAACAATTCCTTTGTTTTGTTTTTTTATATATATCAGTGTTTTTTGTAATGTTTTGTCTGCAAAGCTAGCTTATGTTTGCTTTTAGCCTATCTTCTCAACGTATGGTTGTAAGAGGATCAGCAATTGCCACTAACTGGCTCTAGAGCAGCACTCCCCTTTAGCCGAGCGGGGTCAGGACATCCCATACGCAGTCTCACACCCTCCCAGACTCACAGGAGGGAGGGAGCGAGGGAGGAGGGAAGGGCGGAGGGAGAGAGAGAGGGAGGAGGAGGAGGAGGGGGTAGCTGGCTAGCTGCAAAGCCACACACACGCACATATGCTCAACCCAACCAAGCACTCTGCCGCTCAGCTGTTTTCCTCTTTCCTCCTCTCTCTCAAAGACAAAAACAGGGATCAGATCTTCTCTCCACATGACAGCGGTTGGAGTCAACGTGCTCCGTCATGCTGGCTCTATGACCAAGCAGGAGGAGGAGAGGAAGAAGGAAGGACAAATGCCTTAAATGCTTTCCTGAAAACCTGCTCCCCGGCGTCAACATGCGGGCTCGGGGCAGCAATTTTCAAACCTTCGCCGGAAGAATCCCACGGAAGAAAAAAAGTCATCCCAGACAGTTCGGAGTGTCCTGCTTCTACTCCGGACTTCAGCTACAACTGAGAGGAGACAGAGTTGCGTCACGGCTCCTTTGCCTTTTTGACACTTTTGGAGTTAATTTTTTACTTGATGGAAATTCTGGTGCTTTCTAGACATGGAGTAGTTTACATGCATGAAGTGATGCTTGAAGAAGTTGGTAGCTCGCGAGTGATTTGATGTTGACGATTGCGGGCAGGTGACGAGACAGGGATGCGCCATGGGACTTTTGATATTTTTAGGTAGATAACACAAGATTAAGTTGGAATTTTCAAAATGAAGCCGGTATACTGCCCCAGCGTAAATAGGAATTCCAACATGATGCAGTTATCCCAATACCCATTCAGAAGGCACTCGTGGATCTGGTAAGTTAAAAAGATTACTACTGCAAAAGCTAGAGTCTGCGTACTGTTTTTATTTACTTATTTTGAGCTAAGTCATGCCAGAACAAGCAGAAAGTGGCACAGAGATGCATGCATTTTATACCATTTGAGTCTTGACTTTGAGAGACTGTAGTGAATTTGAATGTTTACTTTTCATTCATAACATTGTTTTTTCCTATAAGTAAAATATAAGAAAAGAAATAAGCTTGCAGTGTTTTCCATTCTGTAGTATTTATTCATTCTTGACGAAATTAAATTAAGGCTATGAAGACAAAAAGCGTTGCTGTCATTGCTAGTCCCGTTAAAAGGATTTCCATAGTACCCATGTGCTTTGAATTATTAGCCAATTAGGTGATGTTTTTGCAGGAGGCGGGGCTACGTGTGACATCATCAGCAAGTGCACTGTGTAACTTTTCTGGTAGAGGGTCTGCCATGTGCTTGTCTCCATGGTGATGTTATTGCTTTGCCTGGGATGTCCCACAGTATGGCATTAAACAAATATATCGTGTATTTAATCAGTTACTTTATATTTCAAATCTACAGCAAAAAAACATACATTATTCCAATGAGCGGGCCCACTTCTCCACAGATCTGACCAGTAACTTGGCCTGGTGACGTGACCTGCTTGTCTCCGTGGAGATAAATTAAACGCCATACTGTAGAACATTCCATGAAAAACAATAACGTCAACATGGAGTCAAGCAGGGCCCTCTACCAAAAAAGTTACGCAATGCACCTTTAATGAAGTTGCAGTACCCAGTGTTAGTGTTATAAATGAGTAAAATTTTTTAGTTTCCCATACAGTATTGTAAAAATTAGACTGCTTTTTGCTATCTAATTGTAAAAAAGTAAAAAATATCAATTGCAAACTCGCGAAAAAAGATGTTGCTAAGTTACATTTTGGCATGAGAGTTGAAATGGTCCACCCTGCATTACTTCAGTGTCTTAAAAAAGCTGTTCTAACATGCCCTGGAAGTTAATGTGAATATAATGTGCTTAAGGGTTTGTGAAAGCTAAGCACAAGTTGGATACAGTTAAACACTTAGTTTCTCCTTTCATGGTTCAAAAATACGGATTTCCCATGGATACTAGGAACAGAAAAAGTTAAGGTTTGGGTGTAGACGCTATAAAAAGCTATTACTTCATGTGTTCTGGAATATTGCAAAGTAGAGTCAGATTCAAACTAACTCCAGTTTAAAAACATTGGAAACAAAAGTCTTTAGAGCGCTGGACGGATTAGGATTTTAAACCATGTATTGGCATATGTGACTTTCCCGGTGATTTTTCCATGAAATAATTTGTATTTCATTAGGAATACTGGCTCCGTCTGTGCGGCTGACATCATTGTATTAATCGGAAAACAAGCTATTTATTTTTCTACCAGAGGGATGGGTTCACATGACATTACAACATTAGAATTGCTATAGTTTAAAACTGAGCTGATTGATACTTTGCCGTGACGTCACGCTGGGGGTGTTGTACATGTATCTCTAATGGTGGAGTTACCATGGTGACACAATGCGCTGTATGGAAAAACACAAAATGGTTTTAAACAGCTCATTTTCAGGAGTCTGTGATCAGTAAGATACAATACTGAAAAACTGTTGGCTAATGTTTTATTTGAGAGAGACTTATTAACAGCACAAGTCAGCTCACCTGCTGTAATTCCAGCTAAGTCATTGTTTTATGCTCAGACTGTGGTCAAATAAAGCTCAGATTAAAGTCTACGCCTCAGACAGAGTGTGCCTGCAGTTAGCATCACACCACCAGGGAATGTTGATGACATCAGCTGCAAAGTGTCAATTAAACAGCAGCAAATTTGGATTAATATGAGCAATTTGCAATGTTTTAGCAAATAAAAAGGCAATCACAACTTCCAATAATAGCCCAATAATAATTTCCTGTTGTAGATAGAAATATAGGTACATAGTTGTCAATTTAAATAACTTTATGCTGTGAAGTTGACATTTGTGGATTTTCTTTTTTTTTTTTTCCAGTAATTCTCCAATAGTTAGAGTTATATATAGATGGGATTCTATCATCAAATTTCACAGAACCTTCAGTGAATCTAATGTCAATCCAATGGAAATTCTAAAATGTTAAAAGCTAAACTTAGATTGATAAACATATTTCCTAGTGGTGACCCAGCATCTTCTCCGTTTCCCCCATGGCTCTTTTGTTGACTGTTTTGGACTTCTGTGTTTGATATGAAATTATGTGCTCTTTGTGTTTTTTCTTGTCAATATATTCCCTAGAAAGTCCAGTACCAGAAACGGTAAACTCTGTCCCCCAGTCTCCGGGTATTAGCGACTGTGCAGCGTGCAGTCGTGTTTATTTAGACTCCAGTACTCAGAGGCCTGGATCAGAGTGGGCGTGTGCTGCTCTTTGGGTTAGCTCTCCCTTAAGCCCCGTGTCTGTGCTCCTTTCCCAGCTCACAGCACATGTATTTAAGGAAATTTATTGTCCAATGGGCCAGACGTTTCCTGCCATTTCTCCCACACTGAACGCACAAGGCCTTTTCATAGACGCGCACAAAACTGGTGTAATGAGATCTGAGACACGGTAATAAGAAAAACATGGGTCCAATGCAGCAGTGGCCTAATGGTTAAGTATATGCACATTTACGGAAAGGTTAGCTCCTTAATACCCCATGCGTGAACAGTGCCAGTGGTAAAAAACTCCACTCACCTCGTATCCAGTGCCTATGGGCCAGTATGGGATGGAAACTCATGGCTCCAGTCTGGCTTGTTTACACTGACGTGCCCTATTTATTTTTATTTATTGATTTGACAGAGACAATGGAGTCAGACGTATGGCAGGTTTCAACTTCCCTTGTTTGGCTTTTCTACACTAATGCACATCATAATACAAAATGCAAACATTATTCAACTTTTCATGTATTGTTATTACCATGGTCGATATTAAAGCTTCACTATGTAACATTTCCTGGGTCACTACTGTTATTAAATTATATGACAACAAAGTTACAATCAGTAATGGAGAAATTAGGGATTCCCAAGGTTGTGCAAGTTGGTTTTCTGACATACTTCTGATACTTTGTAGTGACATCACGCTGGGGGTGTTCTACATGTATCTATATGGTGGAATGTAGCAGTTACCATGGTGACGCAATGCACACATTATCAAACACGGTCATGTCTTTTACGATTGCCTGAAAACTCAAGGGAAAAAAACCCGAAATGGATTTAAACAGCACATTTTCAAGAGCTTGTGATCAATACGAGTGTTAATGGTCCTGTTTGAGTGTTTGATTTTCAACAAAAATGTGAGAGTGACTGAAAAACTGTTGGCTAATGCTAGCTAGCTTGTGACTGCAATTTTATGTGTGAGAGACTTGTTTAGCAGCACAAATTACATCACCCGCTGTAGTTTCAGATAAATCAGTTCTCTATCAGATTGTCAGATAAAGATCAGATTAAACTCTAACAAAGCCTCAGACAGAATATGCCTACAGTTAGCGTCACACCCCCAGAGAATGTTGATGACATCAGCTGTAAATATCAATTAAACAGCAGCAAATCTGGATTAATGTTAGCAATGTTTAACAGATAAAAAGACAATACCAACTTCCAATAATAGCCCAGTAATATTTTTTTTGAGGAATTTCTGATTGATTTTGAACTAGTGGCCCCCATTTAGTACGTCATATAGGCCCCCAGAAAGCTGTGCCCGCCCCTGTCATGCTAACACCTGGTAAATGTTGATGTGTATGTTCAGGCTGTTGCTGTTGTGTCAGACTGATGATTACTCATCCAGGCCTCAGGATCTTCTGGGAGGGACCATTTCACCGGCGTGTTATGTACAAACAATGAAGATGACAAAGATCAAGAGTTTACACTGGATTCAGAGTGGATCTACTTTGTCATTACTTTTACTATAGTTATCGTAGGACTAAACAGGTAAAAATACTCTGTTTTATTTTCACAGTTTGAGAACACATATACAGTCACATAAAATACACAAAACAATAGTAAAACACAATGCCGGACTCTCAGATACTCAGAGATACTTGAGTGAACCCTGACTTGACTTCTTTAAAGCTTCACACTGTGACTTTTCTGGTGGGTGGTCTGCATGGAGATATTTTACTGTGCTTGGAATGTTCTACTTTAGGGCATTAAATGTTACTAAACTTAGACTGTTGCCCCTGCGACCCGGCCCCGGATAAGCGGAAGAAGATGGATGGATGGATGAAATGTAACTATATTTATTCAAACACAAGTGTTTTCTTTGGTCAAAAATAACTAAAAAAAACACATTCTTACTGAGAGTGGGGTCACCTCTCCACAGATCTGACCTGTAACCTGCTTCTCTGCATGTATACAGATAAATTTAAAGCCATACTGTGGAATATTCTAAGCAGTGCTATAACACATTACAAACCAAGCATGATTTTGCATTGCAGCGTCAAAAGTATTTTACACTAGGGAACCATTTGCCTAGTCACTACTGATGATTAGGTAAAGTGTTTTGCTCAAGGACACAACATAGTTTTAGAATGATCTTGAGCTGGATGGTAATACAAAAGAAAGTGCTACGATTTAATGTTGAAAGTCACATTCTGTTGCCTAAAGAAAGTGTTTTTAATTCTTATCATGGTATCGTAATTGGTATTGAGTCTGTTCCTTAGTATTGAGTCCTAACCTTAACCCTACTGTGACAACACTATCCTTTAGTGTAAGCTTGTCCAACCACTCATGCATTCTACCATAGACAACCATACATAACCTAAGCTCCGTCTATTTGCTTAACTCTGAGCTTAAATCAACATTTCTCACACATGTAATCGTGTTGAGAGGCTTTGTTCATGGACAGGCGTAGATCTTGTGCTGCTTGGGTGAGTCCTGGGGCGTTGTCGTGGTTTGTTCAGCCTGTCGGCTCCGTGTTGTGGAGATGGAAGACGAGGCTGTCACATTTCAATCCAAGGCCAGCTCTCTCCTCCTTTATATGTAAATCTCTCTATCTACTTCTTCTCTCCCTCCTTGTTCTCTCCATCCCTCCGTCTCCTCCTTCTCTCTCTCCTTCTCTCTCTTTCTTTCTCTCACTCTTCATCTCTCTCTCTCCTTTTCACTCATTTCTCTATCTTTTCCTTCTCTCTCTCTCTCCATCTCTCTACCTCCCCCTTCTCTCCCTCTTTCTCTTTCTCTCTATCCCCTACCTCCTCCTTCTCTCTCTCTCTCTACCCTGTCTTTCCATGTCTTTCTCTTTTTCTCTCTCACATCTCTCTCCTCCTTCTCTCTCTACCCCCTCTTTTTTCCATGTCTTTCTGTCTCACCATTTCTCCCTCTCTCTCGTTCTCTCTCCCTCGCTCTATATATAAATGTATCTCTCCTCTATCTCCTCCTTCTCTCCCTCTCTCTACCCCTCTCTTTTGTTCCATGTCTTTCTCTCGCTCACCATCTCTCTATCTCCTTCTTCTCTCTCCTCCTCCTCTCTGTCTCTCTCTCTCCTTCTCTCTCTCTACCCCTCTCTTTCGTTCCATGTCTTTCTCTCGCTCACCATCTCTCTATCTCCTCCTTCGCTCTCCTCCTCTCTCTCTCTCTCTCTCTCTCTCTCTCTCTCTCCCCTCCTCCTCTCTGTCTCTCTCGCTCCTTCTCTCCATCTCCCTCCATCTCAGTGTGTGGGACTTCTAGGTCACTCTGTATTATTCATGGAGCAGGAGAAGTTGGTCCGTGACACTTTCAGTACTGGGGCTGTGTTCTTGGAGGAGACTTTTTATTCTGGTTTCACTCTTTGACAAACCTTTGTACTAAGATTTGTTTCATAACTTTAATAATGTATTCCCTGGTTTTAGCTTACTGCAACATTTTGAGGACTATTTCGCACTGACAAGATGCACATTTTGTTTTAAATTGTTAATCGCTATGGCAACATACATTTTCTTGTTTCTTTCTAGACTTGTTGTCCTGTATATTTCATTGCAATAACTCCTTGGATGCTACTAAATTGCCAGCCTATTTATATTATAGGCAACATTTTGTAGACTTCTCAGCGTTTGGTTAATTTCCATGGCAATCCTAATTTTTCATCGTTCTAAAATCCATGGATTAAGCGAAAACGGTCACTGTTTCCATGGAGATATTATTGCTTTCCCTGGAATTAAAAAGGGCCCATGTACACTATTTTCTGATCTATGAAAACATCTTGTGATGTTAGATAATAAAAGTTCACTAGAATCATTTGGATAATTTCAGATCGGGAATTGCCAAACTCTACTGAACAAAAGGTGAAAGGTACCTGTTCATTTGGAAAGTACAGTTTCATGACATCACAAGGTGGAACAGAGCATTTTGAGCTTTGAACATGTAGACAGACTAATAATAAAGAGTTACTGAAACAAACACCACTCCGGGCATGTTTTTGAGAAGGCAACAACATTAAAACATAACTCAAAACTCACAAGGGTCAATTTTGCGTAATATACGACCTTTAAACATATCTCTCAGTTATTTCAGTACTTGTTTTTATTGCTCAAAATCCCTTGATGTAATCCCTTACGGTAAAACATTCCAGGCAAAGCAAAAACATCTCCATGGAGACAGGCACGCAATGTACCCTCCACTTGAAAAGATCTAACCAAATTTACCACCAGAAGAAGTATGCACACCCTAAGCAGTTTAAGAAAAGTCTCACATATTGCCACTCCCAGACCTTATGAAATTTACAAATTACAATGCCTTGGCACGGTTTAGATATTTTAGGTGTTATATTACCCAAAATTGACTAGTATGAGCTTTTAGCCATGTTATAACGCTGTTACCTCCTCAAAAACATACTCAGAGTTGTGTTTTGTTTCATACATTTATGTTTGAGTAACCTTTTATTATTATTACAAAGCTCAAAATGCTCTGTTCCACCTTGTGATGTCACGAAGCTATACCTTTTACCTTTTGTTTAGTAGAGATTGAAAATTTCAGGGCTGAAATTATCCAAGTGATCCTAGTCAAAGGTGTACACTGTGTATGGAGTTTAAAAACAGTGGAGCACTTCCTGTATCACTGCATGACATCACGAGGTGGGATTTCTCATCACTGTGTTCTGCGTGACATTTACTCGTCCACTATTATCACCCATTATACATTTTATCCCAGTCTGGACCACGAGACCAGAATTATAATCACACGGAGGCATTGATTTTTGTGTTTGGTGACATTTCGAGTGGTTGTCAATAGTTACGCAGTCCTGTCCTTTGCTGTGACTTGCTCATTACACCAGCCACTGTTCATTTCCTATATATAGTGCAGTATCAATGACTACACAAGTGCTCTATGCATGTACCAGCAGTATGGGACAATTTTATTGATATTTGCTGGCTCTCGGTGCACTACAGATCCATATTGCAAATGTCACATCACATTCAAGGCTAATCAACATCATTAGAGGCGGTCCCATACGATATTCGATAACCAATGTTTGCCAATAAAAAGATTAACTTTTTACAATCCAGAGCAAGAACCAAAAATGTATGTTAAGCTACAGTAAAGTTCACAAATTAAATTAAATGGGCACTTTCTGGTGTAGGGTCTGCCCCGTCTGTCATGATTTTATTTAATAGCTGGTGATTTTATTGCCAAAAAAAATAGCTTGAAAAACGTTTATCCTTATTGTAAATGTGGTCGCCTCTCCACAGATCTGACCTGTAACGGCCCAGAGCATCACTTGTTCGTCTCCATGGCGATAAAGAAGTGAAATATCATACTGTGCCATACTTCTGCCATACTAAATACGGTGCTTTTGGTATATACTGTACTTCTAGGCAAAACAGTGTAATCACCATGGAGACAGGTGGCAGAAGGTCCATCAGAAAAGTGACACCTTTAACTTTCACTATTGTAAAATTATAATAAAATGTATTTATTGGCGATATGAAATCATTCGTTGTATGATTGTGTAAACACATTCAGCTGTATTTTTACTCAGTCTCTTCAAAAAGTCACGTCAGACGCATCGAGGACAAACTGGGGAATTACGGCCCGAAATATCAGCTAAATTCTCAATACCGGAGTGTTACCGATATCCGGGGAAACTCTAGTATTATGGAAAACTCATCCATAGACGTCATACTTTGCTTGTTTGTGTACCACAGGGAGTTGTCAGAGTGATTCCTGCGTTTCAAACGACGTCACAACTTTCCATAGACCAATTACACGGGGAGCAGATCAAATGAATGTCGTTAAAATGCACATTCTTGTTGTATTACAGTTAGTCCTTGAGCCAGAAACGATCAGCTTCAGCATTTGTGGATTTACCTTGTAGATATTTCAAGTACAATGAAATCAATAGGGAATTTGGCTCTTGTTCCCCATCTGGGAGTATGACGTCGCATTTTAGTAGAGTCTGAAAAACACCAAGTCTAGTCAATAATAGAAATTGAACAAAAGATCAGGTTCAACATTTGTGAATTTACTTTTTGGATGTTTCATGACAAAGTAAAAGGTTGTTAATTGGTAGTTTGCAGATTCTTGAATGTGACGACCTCATACTCCCAGATGGAGGGCAAGAGCCACATCCCTTATTGATTTCATTGTATTTCCTGTGAAATATCCAATAGGTAATTTCACAAATATGGTACTTAATCATTTCTATTAGTAGCTAGACCCTAAAATTTGCTATAACATTTTTTTTTTTTTTAGATTTGAACTGTTTTATTTTTAGCTGCCTCTGTCTGTATTAAATAATATACATCTATAGAATGCTGTGATGTCATCTGAAACACAGAAATAGCAAAAAAACAAACAAACCTTTAGACCTAGAATAGAATTATATTGAATACAAATTTAATAGAAACAGAATTGTATTGCTATATTGGCTATATTAAAAGAAATAATCAGCTTCATAAAATAAATGAAACTTTGTTGAACCTGATTTTTGTAGTAATACAGTGAGTTCTTGGGTCTAGTCAAGAATAGAAATTGAACAAAACATCAGGTATCAGGTTGAACATTTGTGAATTTACTTTTTGGATGTTTCATGACAAAACACAGTGTTATCAATAGGAAAAAAACATCTCCTGTCCCTCATCTGGGAGTATGACATCACATCCTAGAATCTTTAGACCTAGAATAGAATTATATTAAGAAAGATTAATTAAGAAATTAAATAGAAATGTAAAATTTTATTGCAATACACAGAGTTCTTGGGTATACTAATTAAAACAATGATCATCTTCAACATAGGTCAGTATTATTTGATACAGATGCTATTGTTACACACATATTTTTCTTTGTGTTTTTTGTTATGTCCTGTCTGTATGTGATGTTAATGCTACTGACCCCTGCTCCGAGCCAAATTTCTCCATGAAAACACAACGAATTAATGAAACTTGAACCTGAACCTGATTTTTGTAGTAATACAGTGAGTTCTTAGGTCTAGTCAAGAATAGAAATTGAACAAATGATCAGGTTCAACATTTGTGAATTGTTATTAACCGCAAAAACCATCTCTTATCCCTCATCTGGGAGTATGATATTATCACATTCTCAAATTTTAGACCTAGAATAGAATTATATTTAATAGAAATATAGGGGGCAGCTAAAAGAGATAATAGATTTTTGTTGCAACACAGTGAGTTCTTGGGTATACTCATTAAAAGGGATGATCAGCTTCAACATTTACGCTTTTACCTTTTGTATATTTCACGACAAAAGACAGAATCAGTAGGAAAAAACTGCCTCTTCCCCCATGTGTAAGTATGACATCATCACATTGTAGAATCTGAAATCCACCAATAGCAAAGAGCCAAAAGAACAAGCATACGGCGGTGAATCATAATGAAGGGCCAAACTTCATTAAACACCCATGAGAGGGGTGAATCCTTTTGTACGCCGCACATGCACAGACTCACATGCACAGACTCGGAGCGTACGCAGAGAGGAGGGAGCGAGGGATATTTTTAGAACCAGAAAACGTGTGTCTCTGCGTCCCTCCTCTGGCTCTGTCGCGAACGCTGGGGGTTTGTGGAGCCGTCGAGCTTTCCAGTTCATTCATCTTTGACTATTTCGCTTTTTGTCGCCGAGATTTCACTTCATGTATTTTTGATGTTCGATTTTTGGCAGAGTGGCAGTGTGAATGCAAATGCGAGCTATATATAGAAGTGTACGCGCTATTCTGAACGTTTGTGGTTAGATTCTATCCGTTGCTACTGTTGTTGGATGTTTATACTGAGGTCCTTGGGCAAGACACTTAAAGGATCCATATAAGAGTTGTGTTTTGTTTCATTCACACATTTTTAACGCACAAACCTGCATATTTATTTACTCTCACTGTGTTTTAAAACTCCCTGCACCTTCACCAGAATCATTGGATCATTTCAGATCTCTACTGAACTAAAGGTAAAATGTGTTATCTTGAAAACTACCACTTTATGACATCACAAGGTGGAACAGAGCATTTTGAGCTTCGGCGATGTAGACACACTAATAACGCAGCTTTACTCAAACACGTGTGAATGAAACAAAACACAACTCCAGGCATGTTTTTGAGGAAGTAATATGACTATTTGTAAATAAATAAATAAGCATTTTATACAGGGGATAAAATCACCACACTGCACACTGTCTGTTGCTAATAATAAGGTGTTTTTATTTCTCTTAAACCAGGAATTAATCACCGAAAACAATGCTCTAAATGGCTGCCTTTAATATCTGAAAAAAGCTGATACTTCCTCCTTCTGTGCTGTGAAAATCAGGTCCTCCGTATTTAAAGTATTGTATATGAAAAAACTGAAAAAAAACCAACCCAAAAACAAAACAATAGAAGACCAAGAAATGTGTCTCTCCTAGAAATGTAACTCGTATGCATTCGTACACGTGATACTTTTTCTGCAAAAGAGCACGAGGAGATACAGGCCAGTTTATTCAAGCCTAAATAATCCTGAACAATGTGGACAGACAGAGCTGTGTTTGAGGAAGCGCTGTCCACACCTGAGGAGATGGGTGCGTAACAGAACAAAACAAAACAAAACTCCCACACACTCTCACTCTATCGTCTCACTCTTTTGAAGTGTATTTGTATTTGTTCATATACGAGATACCAAAACAGTGGATTCATAGACAGATAAAACAACATCTCACTTTTTCGGGAAAGGAAATGTAACATACAACTATATATCAGCAATAATGTATTTTCAAGATTTTTATAGGCCTAAGATATGAACTTTTTGTGCACAAAGGAAAAAGCATTTACTCTGAACTATAGAATATCCATAATAATTAAATGGCCTATATTATTTGCTTATTTCTGATCTATGCTGTAATGTTTCCTCATCACAAACATACCTAGTGTTTTGTTTTGTTTAGTTTCATTTACACAGGCTTGACACACAAGTCCTGTATCTTGTCTCAAATGGAAAACACTGTTCCACCTTGTGATGTCATGCGGTAATACAGGAAGTGCACCACTGTGTTTTTAAACTCCACACACCTTCACTAGAATCATTTGGATGATTTCAGACATGGGATTGCCGATCTCTACTGAACTACAGGTAAAAGGCAGCTGTTAACTTGAACTACGTGACATCACAAAGTGGAACAGAGCATTTTGAGTTTTGGAGATGTAGACAGAATAATAATAAAGGATTACTCAATCGTGTGTGAATGCTTTTGATGAAGTAATAACACTATAACATGGCTTAAAGCTCACAAGAATTCATTTTGTGTAACTTTAAATCTAGAAATGAGTACCGCATTAAAGTACCAGTACAGTACTCTTCTCTCTTTTAGTAACACATTTTTATAGTGAACACATGAATGATGAAAATGAACATGTGAAATTATAATTGAAAAAGAGACAGACAAAAGCAGTTAAAGTTCTTGTAATGAAAACCAAGTTCAAACACTACCCCAAAGGTCCACAGCTTTAAGCCTCGTATTTATCCTGTTGTTTTCCTTTGTATTCTTTTGTATATCTGCCTATAGTTTGCTAGTGGCGTGTTGAGATTGCGTAATATTCAAACCATGGATTTGCGGTAATCCTACTTTGATTATTTTAGCTTCCCTGTTCCAACACCTGCACCATCAGTGATTTTGCTTCAACAATAAACTCTTCTATTCCTGCTGTTACGATACTACAATTTCAAACTCGATTTCGATACTAAGGAACTGACTGAATGCTCGATACCAGTCACGATACCACAACAAAGATAAAACTGCTCTTTTTTAGTATAATATAATGTCATTTTCGTACACAATAGTGGATAATGGATAATAGTCCTTTCTTTATGTTCACATGAGGTCTTTATTGGTTCTTATAAAGCTAAAAAATGACCAAAACTGTTCAGGAAAGCTTAAAGATGCACTGTGTAACTTTCATGGTGGAGGGTTTGCCACTTGCTTGTCTCCATGGAGATGATATTGCTCCATAGTATAACATTACACTTAAATCTTACAATCACAGGTGTTTTAATTGCTCATAGAAGTTCAATAAAAAACCTTCATACTGTAAGCAGGGTAACATCTCCACAGAGCTGACCTGTAACTTGGCCTGGTGGCATTTTTACTTGCCTGTTACCATGGAAATAGCTATGCTTAACGTCATACTGCGGAACGTACCAGGCAAAGCGATAACATATCCATGGAGACAACCCAAAAGTTTAAAGTTACACAGTGCACCTTTAAATTTTGCCCTGCTAATGTGATTTTTTAATGTCTAGTTTCAATATCAGTTTAGTATCGATTAGTGTGTGATTTTTGATACTTTACGCAACACTAGTCCTAACCCTAACCTTACTTTCTTCTCACTGGACATCTTATCTCCTTCTCACCCTCCACACATCTTCACTGATTGTGATTGTTCAGTCTCTAACTTTAGATTACACCCTATCCCCGCAGCTTTCCGTATATATTTATTATTTCTTCGTCGTCGACATTGAAGAAACGCAGGCAGCTGTGAGGAGACACCGCCATTCGTCAGGGCAGAGTCATTATTCTTTGCCATCCATCTCTGTAGCCCACCGCGGGGGTCCACTAATGTGCTCAGCATGATTACAGCCCAGCGCAGTCTCGCAATCCTCTAATGTGGTTTTCTACAGTGTTTTTCTCACAAAGTGTTGTTTTATCTCTCGTCAAAGTCCTTTCAGGCCAGTGCAAGGGTGGATGGACGTTATAAGGATGTACAGTAAGTTGAGTTAAGTCTTGCAAATAAGTAGAGTTGTCACGATACTAGAATTTCAAACTCGATACTAAGGAATAGACTTGATACTCAATACTGATATTGATACCAGAATCATAATAGAAAAACACAATAGAATGTGAGTTTCAACATTAAATCATAGTACTTTTTTATATTACCATGTGGCCTTATATCTGTGTAATCCCTCAATCCCTCAGTGGTCCATGGGCGTATACTAGTCTATTTGCTCTTATACTTATTCTGATATAGCTCAAGATCATTCTAAAGCTATTCAGGAAAGGTTCATTTCATTTCTATACTAGTCTTAAATAGATTAGTATCGTGATTTTCAGTTTCTTTGATAATCCTAGTTTGTCAAAACAAAAAAATGCATCATTGTCACTCTTTGGTTTGGATGGACAAAGTACCAAAAGGTTTGGTGGCTCTAATTGGACGACACAACCCAAATGCTTGTCTGGTTAGTAATTCGGTCGAACATTCACAACCTAATAGTCTCCATGGAGATGTGATTGCATGGAGTTAAAGTTATCTCCATAGAGACAAGCAGGTGACACCAGCAGGCCAAGTTACAGGTCAGATCTGTGGACCTGGCTCATGGTAAGACTGCACGTTTTCCAAGGCATGTTTAAGCAATAAAAACACAACTCATGAACCAAATGCTATATAGATATTTTAATGCCGTACTGTGGAACATTCAAGTTAAAGTCAGCCACTAGAAAAATGACATCTTAGTTAAAAATGTCCATAGGCATCCCTCATTCTTCAGAACATAAGCGCCAGGCGATCGTAATGATATAGAACCTCATGTAATTTGATAGTAATACATTTCAGGGTGCGCTCTCATCTATCTATATTTCCTGGCGTTTTGCAGGGTCACTGCGGGACTGTACAGCTAGTCCCAGCAGAATTGGATGATTTATTGCATTTGTAGCATTTTATTTTCCAAGGAGGGAACATAAAGATAATGAATGTCTCCCACTCACACCTATGGGCCATTTAAGGTGGCGTAATTACAGAACAGAGTGGCTATAAAGGCTTGCGCAGAGGAGTGACAGGCCTGGACCAGTCCCCCTTAAGAGATACAGTGGGCTATAATATGAGATCAAATTGGTTTCCTTGTACTATATGGAAGATGGATAAACGGTATATAGGCAAAATACATGGAAATAACCACATTTTATAACACAATTTGAATGTAATATGTTAGTATATTAACATCATATGCGAAGTCTCAAACCCCAGAAGTTGTAGCTTTTGCAAAAACGGAAAACGATGCATCTTAAACATATAAGTTTATTATTATTTTATTTTTGCAACTGCACAAATGTCTTCCGCCCTCTACTGGCAATAATTAGAAGTAAATACAACATGGATAAGCTTAAAAGGTCCCCCAAAGTTCTAGCTTGTGATGTGATATAGTGGTAGTTTTCAAGTTATGATCTACCTTCTACCTTTTTTTGTTCAGTAGAGATAAAATTATCCAAATGATGAAGTTTATGGAGTTTAAAAACACAGTGCAGCACTTCCTGATGCAAAACACATCTCCAGGTATGTTTGTGATAAGGAAACAACATTATAACATAGATCAGAAAATAGCGGCGCTTCCTCCAGTTCTTCTGGATAAGCTTTTAAGTGCTACTATTACTAACACAACGCTAACAGACTGACATATTAGCTTACAGCAAAAACAGTTGTGATTTGTCAATATTAGCGAAGGCCAACGCACATGTCAGTCACTCAGAATGCTAATTTCAGCCCGGTCAATCCGTCCGGTTTAGATGCTCGTCACAGACTCCTATCACTATTGGAGCCTAACCTTCCATTTTGATTTACGGCGGTATTGCAAAGCAGCGGAGTCATTCCCCTGGCCTTCCTCCTGTTCCTCCTCCTCCTCTTCCTCCTCCTCTTCCTCTCGTCTGCTTATTGATCTGCCCATCTTCGGGTCGTGGGTGACAGACTAACAGCTGATTGAATGGGGTTTTCACAGCTGTGGCACTAACAGAAGCCAGGGACATTCACGGGGCCAAATTGAAACTAGAAAAGCCTTTTTCAAATGAATGTGTGGTCTGGGTGGGTATTTATCACGTCGTGGAGTTGAAAAGCTGTATACACGCTCAGTACATGGGGACCTGCCTCCAATATGTGGACAAAAATCAGGTCCCTGTAATGTACTTTTTAAAATTATTATTAAAGAGCCCATATTGTGCTATTTTTTGATTTGTTATAATGCTGTTTCCTCATCAGAAATACATTTGGAGTTTTGTTTCATTCACAAATGTTTAAACACAAACCCTGCATACTTAGTCTAGGTTCTTCTCTCAGAAAACACTCTGTTCCACCGTGTGATGTCATGTGGTAATACAGGAAGTGCGCAACAGTGTTTTTAAACTCCATACACCTTCACTTTTCCATACACTTTTCATTTGGATTGCCAGTCTCTGTTGTACTAAAGGTAAAAGGAGCTGCTAACTTGAAAACTACCGCTTCATGACATCACAAGGTGGAACATTTTGAGCTTTGGAAATGTAGACAGACTAATAATAAATAATTACTCAAACACGATGAAACAAAACACAACTCAAAACATTCTGACATGGGTTAAAGCTCACAAGAGTCAATTTAGTGTAAAATAGGACCTTTATATCAACATAGGCGAGTACTGTAGTGATTATAGTTTAGATCAGGGTCAGTCTCCAGGACATTAGTGTACGTCAGTATAATATCTCCAAACACATGTAATCCCAACATGTTTGTACAAGTGTCTGTAATTTTTTATCAATGTAAACATGAGGACAGGTGCCAGTACCCCTGTGAGGCTGGATGTATGTCAAAACGATCAATTACTGTTTGTTTAAGAAAATAATGAAAAAAGAAAAAAAAAAAAGTCAAAACAAATGAACAAAAGAATGATTTAAAGGTTGTATTTCTTACTAAAAACAAATAAATATGTGTTTTATCGTTAATTTAATGAAGACAGCATAATCACCAGTACCATTTAACACAAAAAAAATCCCCCAAAATTTTCCTCTAAAAGTCTGAACTCTGCTCCAAACTATTATTATTATTATTATTATTATTATTATTATTATTATTATTATTATTATTATTATTATTATAACTGACAGAGGACTGGGTGTAGACCTCAATTAAGAAGACACAAACTGATCATTACCCCTTTAAAATCACTGGATCTACATTTTACGCAGAAACGAAAATCAACAAATCATGAACTTAATTCTTTGTGCTAACATATTAATGGCTTGGCCTATTGTTAAACTTCCATAGCTGTTCAGCCACACAAAATCTGCAGATTAACATGAAATTTGATCTGCCCCAGTTTCTTTTTTTTGTCATTTCAAAGCCAACACAGTTTTTACTTGGAAGAGCTCATCCCAAAATAATATTTTTTTGTTGCAATCTGCACGTCTCCAAATATCCATTGATTTAAAATTAGGCTGAAGATTCCCAATTACAAAAAGCAAATTAACTGTTGTAACTACAGTTTAACCTGAAGGGGGCGTTTCACATGCATTTTTATTTATTTATTTATTTTTAACAACATTTTCTGAAATAAAAAAGTGAAGGATCTTTCCTTGCGGAGGATCCGTCAAATGCTTTTCTCCATGGAGATGTTATTGTTTTGTCTGAAATGTTTCACAGTATGGTCTTAAACTTTTCTATCTTCATGGAGACCAAACCAGACCAAGTTACAGGCCAGATCTGTGGAAAGGTGACCCCGCTCGCAGTCAGAATGCCTGTTTTTCTAGGTATTTTTGAGCTGTAAAACCACATGTAATTGAATAAATGTAAAGTAGAGATGTTTAATGTCATACTGTGGAATATTCCAGGTAGAGCAATGACATATCCATAGAAACAAGCAGGTAACGGACCCTCCACCATCTAACAATGCACCTTTAATGTACTGTACAGAGCTGACAGTTTTGAAACATTGCAGTTACCATACAGCCAATACTTTTGTGATTTTAATTAATCACACGATTCAGGCTTTGGTGGTTTGCAGTAGGAGCAGCAGTAGTAGTGTGTGAAGAGGCCTGGATGGTGCACAGAATGGTTGGGTAAAAGAACATCCCAGATTGGGTGCAAATGGTGTTGAGACTGCCAGTTCTTCTACAGTGTGACTCACCAAAACATGCTCAAACCTCAAAGCTGTGGAAATAATGAAGTGATAATTTTATACTTGAACCAGAGCGGGCCTAGGCAGCCGTGTCATGTACTAAAAATCAGCAAATCCACAAAACCAAAAAAAAAATCTGTAAAACTGTAGTAGAGTATCACCAGCAAGACAAATTCTAGTGAGTCCATGTTTGTGAGAATCCATGTGTGAGGCTGTGAGAATCTGTTTTGAGCAGCTCCGGTTTAATTGTTTACATATGAAATGAAACTGACCAATCACAGGGCAGCGCTGTGGTTTGTGCGCCGAACAAACCGAAACAAACACGGCGACGCTAACGGACGTACTTGGGCCTGTTTTAGTAGAAATACAGACTATTTTGTTTTTGAAAATGTGCGAAGGGAAGTGCTTTGTGTGTTTGCGGACAGGCAAGATGATTGGGGCGACAGTAGCTCAGTTGGTAAAAGCGTTTGTCCACTGATCAGGAGGTTGGCGGTGCGATTCCAGCTCCCACAGAATGAACAATGAATGCTGTCATTGTGTTCTTGGGCAAGACACTTAACCCACCTTGCCCCTAGCGTTTGCGTACACTGGTGTGTGAGTAGTTCCTCGATGTAAAGTGTGTTGAGTGTCTTGAAAGTGGAAAACCGCTATATAAAAATGTGACTATTTACCATGTCTGTGCTTTTCTGTCGACTGGATATAACTAAAGTGAGATTTTCTTCTTATTCCGCTGTTGTAAAACATCGAGAAATCAGTGTGAAGTATTTGTTTGATTTGTTCGGTGCGAGCCGTCCCAGACTGATGGGAAGACTCCACGTATCGGTCTGCTGAGAGTAAATTTAAACTTTTAACAAAGATCAAGTTATTCATCAAAAGTGTGCTTAAAAGTGTGGGCATGACTCATAGTTGTAAGTGCGTTACGTTTCTACAACGGAGACAACATTCAAAAGAGCCAAAGCTTTATTTCACTGCAGTGTTTACATTTTTTACACTTTTACAACTAAATAAAGTCGATTTTTGGTTTGATATTTGCCAGAAAATACATTATACTTAAGACTCCTTTTTACTGATGTCATTAGCGTTGCACCCACAAATGTCAGGTCTCCATGGAAGCAGCTTATTGACAGTACAATGTAATCAATGTAAACTAAAAAAAACAAGACGATTCACAGAGTAATACCTTTTCAGCTCAGTATTTACACATTTATAGAGTTAGAAAAATGTATTCCCTTATTTTTTTTTATATGTTTAAATGTGTCACTTTTTATCACAAACTGAAAAAATCACCAAAGGGGAACGAAATTTGCATTTAAATTTCCAGAAACGCAAAATAAGTAATTGAGCGATGGACTTTCCAAATGTCACATCAAATGGAGCAGTACAAAACAGATTGTGTTGAGGGCCGTGTGGACGTCATGGCCCGCTGACCTGTGCTTAGCTCTCCGATCTTATCACAGACCGCTTTCCTGAAAAAAACAAAGAGCATCTACGGGAGCCTCATTAAAAAGTAGTACGGCGTCGCTTATCAAAGTGTCCCAATGTTTAAGACAATAGAGTGTGTGGAGCAGGCCTTAAGGGAGAAACATGAATGAAGAGGGCTACGTGACCGGACCTGGGTCAGCTCAGGCACTTTTTAATGGGGCTGCAAGAGTCATCAGAATCACATCAAGAGTGATTTTCATACAATAACCAACACATTTAAAGTCTGAACTACAGGGTTGGCTGTTTTAAGGTCCTATATGACACAAGATTGACTCTTGTGAGCTTTTAGACAAAAAAACATACCTGGAGTTGTTTTGTTTTAATCGCAGATGTTTGAGTAATCCTGCATTATTAGTTTGTCTGTGTTTCCAAAGCTCAAAATGCTCTGTTCCACCTTGTGATGTCATGTAGTGGGAGTTTTTAAGTTAACAGCTACTTTTTACCTTTTGTTCAGTAGAAATGGGCAATTCCAGGGCTGAAATTATCCAGATGATTCTAGTGAAGGTGTATGGAGTTTAAAAACACAGTGAAGCACATGACGTCACAAGGTGGAGTTTAAAGTGTTTTTTTTTCCCTCCCATAAAGAACCTTCTTCATACAGACCTAGTCAAATCCCATTATGCTGGAGCTGAAACAGACTTGAGGAAAGGCCTGATATTATATTGAAAGTCAACTGCATGGCTTCATAGAAATAGAAAGTTAAAATTATACTTTGGAACATACTTGATGGAGATGGATGACTTTTATGCCATACTGTGGAATATTATAGTGAAAGGAACTACATTTCCATGGAAACCAGCATGATGAGGCTCTCCTCCAGGCAAAATAAGAGTCAGGTTTATGGAGATGCAAGCCCGCTCACAGTAAGGATGCATGTTTTTCATTTTTCCACTGTAGTAAAAACAATCAAAATGAAAAAAAAAAGCCCAAAAAAATTACATAATATGGCTTTAACCTCTGGACAATGTTAAGAAAAGGCACATTTCCATTGGTTTGTAAAGCAATGCATTCAGGAGATCATATCTATCACCATGTATTTAAATAGTGCATTTCTTCATTTTATTTTGACCATTGAAATCCTCTGATGACACGAGAAACGTCCAAACACGGTCTTTATTCTGTCCCCAATCCTTGATAAATAGTTACAACGATTTTGACAGAAAAAAACAATGCACCAATGCAATCTACAAATCCCTGCTTGATTTCGTCGTCAGATTATTTCAGGACCATTTCAAACAGAATAGAATAATTTTATTACAGTCCGAGCTGAGTCACCGACGTTCTATTGAAATCTATTTTATCTCAGACTTGCCTAAACTTGTGCTTTTGTGCTCTGCTTAATCAGGTAATGCTCTCTGACATTTTCCATCTCGCGCACAACGAAATGAAGACGAGTGAAGGACAATGGCCCCTTAACTTTGCTCTGCCCTAATTCAACTTCACAAATGAGACAGTTGGAGCTCGTGTCAGACTTGGTTAGCCGTTAGCATCGGGTTTAATGGGCCCTTAAGGACACAGTGATGGGGACTTGCCTCTTAGATTTTCGGTGTCATGGGGAGACTCTGTTGGTAGGATTGCGTCGGTGAGAATATCATTTTGCGTGTTGTAACTTTGTGTGTTTTTGTGTTCACTTTTCAGCCTCTATAACCTGTAAATTTGTGTAGTTTTGCAGTCATTCCTAGAGATGGGGTGGGTCATTACATCTCAAGGAAAATTCATAACATCGCCAGTTCACGCGGTCTGTGTTTTAATATTGGCCGTGTTTCAAAGTCAGAGGTAGGATTTTTATAGCTTTAAAATGATGAACAGTTACTAAGGGACATTTTTATACTATTTATTAAAAGGGCGCTGCATATTAAAACAGCTATATGCAAATACATACCCACAAATATGCAGGATCGTAGCCAAGGCTTATTTGGTCCAGCCAACAGCTCGAATAAGTCATAGAACATATAAAAAAAAACAGACAGGATACAAAACCAATTGGCTTCAACTGCAAATAAAGATTTTAAATGAATAAATAAACTATTCCAAGTATACGTTTAAACTTCGTACTATATCTGTCTTGTCTGGTGTGGGATTAGACGCCTGCTTGTCTCCATGAAGATGCCGTTGCTTTGAATGTTCCACAGACTTAAAATGAAAATCTTCATGTGGCCAAATTATGGGTTAGATCTGTGGAGACTGCATGTTTTTGTGGAATTTATAAGCAGATAACAGCTGATTTTATCAACATTATCTGGGGGTGTGATGCTAACTGGTTTAATAGACCTAAAGAACTTGAAGGTGAGCTCTTTTTTGTGCTAAATAAGTGTCTCGCTGCTATAGCATTAAACAGTTTTTTCAGTTAGTCACTTTCACCTTTTTGTTGAAAATCAAACATCTAAACAGGACTATGAATGTCGTATTGACTCGTATAGACTCCTGAAAATGTGTTGTTTAATTCCATTTTGTATTTTTTTTTTTCTTGAGTTTTCAGACTATGTTAAAACTTTTTTGGCTGTGTTTGCCAATATGTGCACTGTGTCTCCACGGTAACTGCTCATCATATTATAATACATACATATAGAACACCCCAGCATTATGTCAGTACAAATATCGGTAGTTGTAGAGTGAAAATGTTTCACCTCTCACCCTGGTGGCTCCTTCAGTTGTGACTGGAGGTTGACTCACTGACGTACATCACCTCCTGACAGAGCTGAACGAGTCACTTGGGTGAGCAGCAAAACTTACTCACTCTGAAACTTTTGTCCATTCGTCAGGATTAAATGTTCTTTTGCTTTTTCTACCTGGATGACTGACTAGTTAGAAAGATACGTTTTAAGATACTGGCAATAGCATCACCATGGAGACAAGCAGTTAGTGGACCTCACACTTGAAATGTTGCACAGTGCACTTTTAAAATCTATTCAAATTGGTAAATTCTACAAAGTGATGCATTCACTTTGATAATAATTTGTGCAGTTTACGTTTTTCAATCACAATGTTAAAAAAAAGGTCATTTATTTTCTGATCTATGTCGTGTTTCGTCATCACAAACATACCCGGAGTTGTGTTTTGTTTTCATTCACACGTTTAACATAAACCAGGTCTTCTCTCAAACACAAACACTCTGTTCCACCTTGTGATGTCATGTGGTGATACAAGAAGTACTCTACTGTGTTTTTAAACTACACACACTTTTGCTAGAATCATTTGGATGCTGATTTCCGCCCTAAGTGCCAATCTCTACTGAACTAAAGTGTCCATACCGGCTTGTCAAAGCCTGATCCAGGCCGGGCCTGGTTTGTACTTGGATGGGAGACACTGGGAAAATCAGGTGCCACAGGGGGGCGCCAGTCAAAAAAAACTGTCGTTGTGTCCTTACGCAAGGCACTCTACCCACATTGCCTAGTATGAATGTGGTGTGTGAGTGATGGTGGTGGTCGGAGGGGCCGATGGTGCAGATTGGCAGCCTCGCTTCCGTCAGTCTGCCCCAGGGCAGCTGTGGCTACAATAGTACCTTACCACCACCGGGTATGGAGTGAATGAACAGTTCTCTGTAAAGCGTCTTTGAATGTCCAGAAAAGCGCTACATAAAACTGATGCATTATTATTATTATTATTATTATTATTATTATTATTAAAGGTAAAAGGTAGCTATTAACTTGAAAACTACCACTACATGACATCACAAGGTGGAACAGAGCATTTTGAGCTTTAAAGATGTACAGGTGAATAATAAAGACTTGCTCAAACAAAACCTCCGAGGGCAAGGCAAGGTGAGGCGCTGACGTCGGTGTAGTGCGTCTGCTAGCTGTAGCGTGACAGGGACAGTGCTGTGTGTATTGGTTGCCTCTTTAATAACTCCCAGTAGTATATGCAAGATATTATTTCTGCTCTATTAATGATGCTGCCAATTAAGCATGCACAGTATGGAGAAACATGTTATTGTAATGTTAGCTGATAGCATTTCCAAAACAGACGCCTGTTCTCTTTTACTGTGTTGAAAGGGGCAGTGGTGGATGAAGTACTCAATTTTGTTACTTAAGTAAATGTGGAGATACGGGGGGAAAAGATTACTCAAGTAAAAGTAAAAGTATCACATGAAAAAAATCTACTTAAGTAAAAGTATTGAAGTATCTGTTTTACCTGTACCTGTTACCAGTATTTTGCAGAGATTTTTTAGAAAATTAAAGCATCAAATGTAATGAATTACATGTGTATTTAGATTTTTTTAAATGGATTCAAATGATTTCTTAAAAGTTTTTGTTGGAACATTAAAGTTAAAGTAAAAAGTATCCACTGTAAACACTGTCAACTGGCTTAAGTGCAGTACAGATACCTCAAAATTGTACTTAAGTATTGTACTTTTACTTTTGTACTTTGTTACCTTCCACTATTGGAAAGGGGTGATTCTAAATTTTCAAAAAGTTAAGTTTTAGTCAAGTTAAAAGCGCAATGTGACTTGGAGATGGTGTTGCTTTGCCTGGGATGTTCCGCAGGATGGCATTAAAATGATCTGTCTCCATGGACACAAGTGAGAGGCCAAATTTCGGGTCAAATCTGTGCAGAGGCAAACCCAAATACACGGCTTTCAAAGTATTTTAAAGCAAAACAAAAATACTTATGATTGAATAAATGTTAGATAACTTAAGGAGGGATGTGAAAATCATGTGATCAGAAAAGTTACATAATGCACCTTTTTGTTAGAGTTTTTAGACGTGCATGGTTTACTCTAATGTTCAAAGTTGCAGTAATGTAAATGTGGGGTATTAACTGCAAACACGGGACATACTGAGATCACCATGTTACATTTTATTCTTCTGAAAATGCTATATTTGCCCAAAACGTTGCATTAATTATTTCTGATGCTCTGAGACTCCCCTCACTTTGCTCTCCGCACTAAGTCACTCCCCCTTCAGAGCACTATAACACCACAGTCATTATGGAGAATTGTCATGTGGCTTGTGGCTGGAGTATTACACAAAACTCTTACAAAGCAAACCATCAAGAAGTGTTTGAATAGGGCTTGGGAGAGATCGCTAGATTATTCAAATGTTCAGATAATAAGTCAAGTCAAATGCGTTTTTATAGCACATTTAAAAACAACCACAGCTGACATAGTGCTTTACAGACAACAGTACACAATATACAATATACAGCAAGAAAAACAAGATTAAGATAATATAGGTTAAAATAATAACTGAAATTGAAAGGTGCTGCAGCTTAGTTAATGGTAAATGCGTGCGTGACGTCTAAAACCTCTTCTGGGCTGGTTCTGAGGAGGGAACCACTTTATAACACGGTAAAAAGAAACAAAAAACAGTTGATTTTGCGTAATATTCTCTCCTTACTCAATTTCGTCTAACCTTGGGTGCTCCCTGTTTCTCTCCTGGAGCTGTTGCCAAAGTCCTGAGGAGCAGATTGTCACTTTGTCTGGAGCTGTGGCGCTCTCTCCAGGTACTAACTACCACCACCAATTTGTGACAGCACCCAACGCTTCTCTCTCTTCAGTTGTGCTCAATATAAAAACACTGATACGGCTCAGGTCACAGCTCAGATCACTGCTTTTCGTGCAGGTTTGAGAGAGACATGACGGCACAGGAATTGCATAATGTTTTCTGACTTTTTTCTTTTTAATTTAACTTGTAAAAATATAGATCCACCACTGTCTTAAGCAAAAATCACATAGAGATTGAGAGACGTGCCGTATACATTTTTCAGTTGTAGATCAGGTACAGTAGTTGGGTGATTTTTAAGTGCTGTATGTCAATTTTCGGTTCGATTATGTTTCAGCATGTTATTGCCTTACCTTATTTCCATGGAGACAGACTACGCAACCAGGCAAGATCTGGGGAGAGGTGGCACCCTACACAGTAAGAATATGCTCCAAGAAACACTATACAAGGTAGATACTAGGAGTGCGCCAAAATATTGAAATATCGATATATCTTATCGTTTAATGTGATGATACAGTATCGATATCGTGGTCTGCCGTATAGATATATCGCCAAGAGTATTTTTTGGTATATTTTACTAAATTATTTTGTTACAGCGCTACAGTTTTTTGCTTGTTTAGTGGAAGGAAACTCATTTATGCAACACAACTGACATTTTCACTGTTTTGATGATTAAAATAGGCGTGTTTCATTCATATTCACTTTGCACAAAAAGTGGTTTAACAAAGACTTTTAGTATCACAGCCACGTTTTAGTCATTATTTTTTATTAAATCGTAAGATCAAGATCGTCTCATGGCCTGTGTATTGAAGTATGTATTGTATCGGCAACTTCTGAATGATACCCAGCCCTAGTAGATACGTTGCCATACTGTGGGACATTTCAGGCAAAGCAATAACATCTCCATGGAGACTAGTAGGTAGCACATCCCACCAGAAAAGTTGCATAGTGCACCTTTAATTCAAATGAAGAATCACAAAGAAAAAACACTAGACTGGACATTTCCTTGAAGCTGAATATTTGTGAAGTGTAAAAAGTGAACAGCTACATTCCTATAGATCCTGAATGAATGAACTCAGTGTTCCTGTGGCTAAGTCTGAGAGGAACTGACGCTTGTGCTGCAGAGGGACGGATTAACCTGGATTATACCTGCACTGCTGTGAGGGCACCCATGGGCGCACAGGGATCCCGCCTACGCACATCCTTTGTACTACTACTACTACATTTTTTATTAAGTACTTCATTTTAAACGAATTTACAGTAGTGCAGTTATTCCTCACTTACCTTATGCATTCCGAGCATTGTAATTATTCATCACGATGAGTTTATAAGCGCTTTTCACAACTTTTAGAGCACAATTATGCAACAACAACAACAACTACAACAACTAGCATGCTAACCTAACCACGCACTTCCTGATTATCGAACAAAAAAAATGCACAGATAGTTATACAATAGCTGTACTGGAGCATGACTTTGCGCTTAAATACATGGAAAAATTAATTAAAAATACTTTGTTTACTCCACTACTACTACTACTACTACCACCACTCTCGATGTAGTGATGTCACGGGGGATTACTGTGACATCACCGGGACACGTGCGCTTTAAACCTATTAGCGTCGTGTGTGTGAAATGCAGCCTGGACAGAGCCGTCACTCACTCAGTGCCTCTCTTCATTATCTCATCACAGTGAGTGAAGAGGCTCACGGTGTCACTTTAAAACCAGCTTATCTCCAAGTGCATGGGACGCTATTGCTGCTACGAGCTACACAGCGCAAGAGGGAAGTATTAAAGCTATACTGTGGGACATTTGAGATTGTGTGCCCTTATATTTCACAACTGAATTGCCACAAGACGCTAACAAGCAAGTGATATGAAGCCCCGTTTTGGTAGCGCTTTATAATTTCACCTTAATTAACCCTAAGCTTGAACAAAAAATAATGATTCAGACTATGTAACTTTTCTAATGGAGGGCCTTCTTGTCTCCATGGAGATATTACTGCGTCGCATTGATGATATCACAGTATGGAAATAAACGTAATAATCACAATGGAGACAGGTTAATGGTCAGATCTGTGAAGAAGCAAGTGAATTTATGTTTTTAAGGTATTTTTGAGCTATAAAACACCTGTAATTGAACAAATGCCAGGGAGAAATGTTTAATGCTCTACTGTGGAACATTCCGGGCAAATAAATAATATCTCCATGGAGACAAGCAAGTAGCAGTAACCTTCTACAGCTTTAGGGTTAGGGTTTGAAAAAAAAATGCATTCTTACTGACACTGGGCACACTTCTCCGCTGATCTGACCTGTAACTTGGCCTGGTGACATTGTTTACTGGTCTCCCAGGTGATAGATAAAACCATTCATACATACAACATCACATTTCAGACAACGCTATAACATCTCCATGGAGACAAGGAAGTGGCGGACCCTCCAACAGAAAAGTTACATAGTGCAAGTTTAAAGGTGCATTGTGTAACTTTTCTGGTGAAAAGTCCGTGAGATTTTTTTTTTTTTTTTTCCCTGTGGAGATGTTATTGCTTTGTCTGTAAAGTTTCACAGTATGGCATTAAAACCTTTCTATCTTCATGGAGACCGAACCAGACCAAGTTACAGGTCAGATCTGTGGAGAGGCAAGTCAGACTGCCTGTTTTTCTATGCATTTTTGAGCTATAAAACCACCTGTAATTGAATAAATGTAAAGTAGAGCTGTTTAATGTCATACTGTGGAACATTCCAGGCAGAGCAATGACATATAAACATAGAAACAAGCAGGTGATGGACCCCCAACCGAAAAAATTACATAGTGCAACTTTAATCAACTATTCCATTCTCAAAGTTCATCCACTAAAGGATAGTGGTTCAATCCCTGTAACTGGTCCTGAGTCCTTGAGCAAGACACTTCACTTTGTCCGTACATGTCCATTAAAAAGTCTTTGTTCATGCTTTATTAAGACTAATTCAAGTGTAATTATAAAAGTGTCATTATAAACTTGCCTAATTTTTCATAGTACAATATTTCTACCATACACATATTTTGGGGAGGGATTTTATGTGCACTGACTGAGAGTAGAGAGCTATAAAAGTTTAAGAAATTGTATCGGATTTGCAGCAGCAGCTTTGTAGTCGGCACAGTCGATGTAGTTCAAATTATCTGGCAACTTGTTCCATTAAAAATTCATCGAAACACACTGGTTAAACGCCTCCTGTCAAACTCCATTCATTTTGCAAGCACCACAAATCGCCCATCCGTTCTCCGCGACGCCTCGGGAGCCTTGTCCATTTTAAACAAACAGTTTTAACTGACAAATCTTCTTCTACTTCATCTCCCCCGCAGCACGCGTTTTCAGAGAGGCAAATGTTAATAGCCAGCGCGTAATGATTTTCAACAGGCACAGTGGAGTGATGGATTCTGGGATATATAGTGAGTAAAGTCCATAAACACTAGCAGCTCTGTGCGGGTGTAATCCTGGATCTCGAATTCTACAAAATCCATAGAGAAAAAAAAAAAGCAGCAGCGAGCCAAACGTGATCAGAGGGGGGCGCTAATCTGAAAAGACGGTTGGTAAATAAACGTGGTCAGAGGAGAGCAGGGGAGGCAGGCAGTGTCAGGCTGAATAAACTTGTGGATTTGTGAAGGCTTGTTATACACAGAAACTAATTATATCTTACACAGGGGTGGTCTTATACTCCCAAAGCTGTCAAAGCAACACCGTGTAACTTTAATGGAAATATAAAGCTAAATAAGACTCGCTGGATGTTTTATCTGGAGTGTATCAGCCAAAACGTACTGTGAGGCTGCAGGGATTAAACCAAAGGTGCAGTGAATGTTACACTCTTATTATACTTTTCCATTAAAGCGGATTTATTATACACAATCTTCTCAAAGCTTTTTACCGCGTTATAGTTGTTTCCTCTCACCATTTACTCACCAAAAGTTGTTTTTGTAGTGATGGAGTGTGATGAGACGTTTGGTGTCATAGATTATAACGTTATAGCAGACAAATGCACAAAATGTCTTCTTTAAATTATTTTTTTTAACGTGATTGTGTGTAAGGCAATACTGTAAATACTAGTACTGGGTTATGATAAAATGCAGTACAAGTAATGCAAGTTTACTTCAGAGTGTCTGCAAACGCTGAATAAAATAACCACAAAGTACATTATTCATATATTCTTTATTTCAAATACCATTTACAATACATCTTTGTTGTAAATATAATAATAATAATAATAATAATAATAATAATAATAATCCATCCTTGTTGCAAACCTGCTTGCTGTTGAATTGGATTATAAGGCACATTTTGAACATGTTTTCAGGTGAACAAATACTTAAAACTGTGAAGTTCACTCATGAATGGATGCTGGTTCAAATCCCTGTGAATGGCGCTGTGTCCCTGAGCAAAACACTTCACCTACTTTGTCTATAAAGGTAATAATGTGACTTTGGGATTGGTCATGTTTGAATACTACATAGGCAAACAAACTGTGGAGTGTATTAATCTACATTCTAACAGCCTTAAGAGTGGCTGGTTCAACTCTGTCCTTTCTTCTTCACATTGTCCTTTGCCTTTGTGCCTCTGAGCAAGACATCCCGTATTCTCACATTTTGTACATATTTTCAGGTGAACACAAATATTTGAAGGAGAAAAGTTCATCCACTAAAGGATGATGGTTCAGTCCCTGTTACTGGTCCTGTGTACTTGAGCAAGACACTTCATCCACTTTGTCCATAAACATGACTTTGTGAGTAATGTTTGAACAGCAGATGAGCAACCAAACCATGAAGTGAATTAATCTACATACTAACAGCCTTGAGAGTTGCTGGTTCAATCCCTTCCTTTCCTCAGCTCATTGCCTTCTGCCTCGGTGCCTCTGAGCAAGACAACCCCATTGCCTATCTATTGCCTACATTTATGTGAGCGCAAAGATTTTAGGCCAAGAAGTTTTTAAGGATAGTGGTTCAATCCCTGTGCTGGTCCTGTGTCCTTGAGCAAGACACTTCTGTACATTTACATCTATAAATAATAAGACTTTGTGATTGGTAGTGTTCGGATAGCAGCTCGCCAACCAAACTGTGGACTGAATTAATCTACATATTAACATACTAGCCTTGAGGGTTGCTGGTTCAAACCTTTTCTTTCCTCTTTCCGCATTGTTTTCGACTCTCGGGCCTCTAAGCAAGACACCCCTTGGCCTACCTATTCCAGTCGCACAATATAGTCACACATTTGCTTTTGCTAGGTGACTCCAGTACTATAATGTCTGCTGTCATCTCCGCGGTAGCTCTGGATGCTGACACACGTACTGTATTGTTAGTGCGTCTGCTCGTAGCTGTCTCCTCTCGCTGCAGAGGGCCCGTAGCGCTCTGTCGCTGTATTTGAAAACACCAGGACACAGCAGCGAGCATCTGTCACGCTCCTCCAGATTGTGTTTATTTTTTTCCCGTCTCTCTTTTTAAATTACGTCTTTGTGAGTGGCCACCTTTTGAGATTCTATGAGCTAAAGAATAGCCTAGTATTTTCAATTCAACACCGATGAGTCGTGCGTGTGAATTCTCCTCTCAGTCTTTCTATAAATAGTAACAGAGAAGCACTACCCTAAATGCGTTGCTTTGTGTACCCCCTCCTCGCCATGGTGCATACTGAGATTAAGCAATTCAATTTCACATGGTATAAGGGGCCTATAAACCTCTCTATATGATATGCTATTTTTCAATAAAACTGTGGTACAGAAAATCCACAAATAGTTCATCAGTTTGTTTGTTTGTTTTTTTTCTTTTTCATGGCTTGTGTCACGTTCTAGCTTCTTAGCTTCTAATGATCTCATAATTTCAGATGGAGGGCAGCGGCCTTTATAACTCATGGGAGATTTGGGTTTTTGAAAGAAATATCCAGGGTTGAAAGGATCCAAATGATGCTAGTGGAGGCGTCTGGAGTTGAAAAACACAGTCGAGCTCTTCCTGTGTTACAAGGTGGAACAGAGTGTTTTCAGTTTGAGAGAAGGACTCAGCCTAAATATGCAGGGTTTGTGTTTGGGCCTCTGTGTGTGTTAAACATGTGTGAATGAAACAAAACCCAACTCCAGGTACGTTTTTGATGAGGAAACACCATTATAACATAGATCAGGAAATAGCGTAACATGGGCTCTTTAAACCAGGTCAAAACATTAGCATTTTGAGTCAAATTCTTCACAGAAACTTGACCTGCACTCCACCTCAATATTGAACAGTTTACAGTGCTATGACATCATGTGAACCCAGCCTATTCTGATGTCATTTCTCCCCTTTTACACAGTCTGCCTCCCTGCCCATAGCGACTGAACTTTGATTGGCCATTGGAGCCTCGTGCCTGCCCGGTCGCCATGGTAACCCATCATAAACAGGTCTCAAGCTGAGGGGACCGTAGGGAGAGCAAGTATTACTCACTGACATAACTAACAGCTGTTTACAAGCACTGCCAAGGAAGTGTATCATGCTATTGTGGAGATTATATGCAAATACAAGAATACCATAGGCTTATGGTACTGTTGTTTTAACAGACTTTCTGAGATTTTAACCAATTCAAAGTTGTTTCCTTATCAAAACATAAGTGAAGTTATTTTTTTTCTTCACAAAGTTGAGTCGAGCAATTTATTTCTTTCACCTCCTGCTTGAGTTCCCCAAGACCTTGTTCACACTGGTACTTTGCAGAGACATGACGCTGGGGTGTTCTGCGTATATATCTATTGGCGGAATGTTCAGCAGTTGCCATGGCGACACAATGCACACGTTAGCAAATGCAAAGAGATTTTAAAATTTTGATGTGTGAGAGACTTGTTTAACATCATAAATCAGCTCACCTGTTGTAGTCAATTCTTTCTGGTCAGATTGTGTTAAAATAAAGCTCAGATTAAGTCTAACTTGAGTAACAGAGCTTCTAACAGAGTAGTGCTTTCAGTTAGCATCACATCCCCAGGGAATGTTGATGACATCAGCTGCTTTTTGAATGCGCTATGACAGCTTAAACAGTTTGCAGTTTTCCAGAGTTATTCCTCACTTTCCTTTTGCATTCCGAACATCCTAATTATTCATCCCAGTGAGTTTAAAAGCGCATTCAGCAACAACTAGCATGCTAACACGCACTTCCTGATTCTCGGAGAGGCATTTTCACATACTGGTACACATTTTTCTAAGGTAAGGTGTACAAAAATAGTTTTAAGAGCGTGTACAATGCATAACATTTATATAGGGGGATTTGGTTGCCATGGTGAACTGCCAAGATGGTTTAAGCCCTGTGCCGTGATGCTGCCGATCCATTCTCTTCGTGATCGGAGATATTGATCGGTGAGAGCGATACATGGAGCGTGGCATATTATCACACGCCGCCTCCTCCTGTGCTGTACATCTGTCCCTCTATCTCCATCACTCACACGGTCACCAGCCCTCGGCACGGATTTAAATACCGTGATTTACGATGGCATTTGGACTTGACTCTGCTTTGGTGTTCTGTGTTGTTACGAGTTAAATTAATGGGTGGAAAATATGATCTATGCTACAGGCTCCGCTTTCACTTTCACTGAGAACGGTTGGAAGAGGTGTTAGTGGAGAGCGATGCGTTAAAAAAAAATAAGTGTAGCATTGTTCTGTCAACAGGATGCTAACAGATTGATCTACTGGGGAATTTAATAAAGTGGAATTACCAGGAGAAATACTGGTTTAAATCATAGACTGTATAAATAAGTGGACTAAGATAGTTTGATATCACCCATAGCGTTTGGTCAGTCCAGTCAAATGAAGCTCACTGAGGCTTCCAGTTATAGGGAGAATTTGGAGCCGAGTTCCGTATTAGAAACAGGAATTTGTTTATGGACAAAATAGCAAAATCAAAACACCAGGATCACGTAGAGTGGGTTAATACGAACATTTTAAGACCAAAATGACGAGGTTTACAGCAGCAGTTAAAGCAACAGCATCTCCAAGGAGACCATCCACCTGCAAAGTTAGTGCACACTTAAATCTACTAAAAAGGAGATAACTTAAAGGTCCAATATTACACAAAAGTGACTCTTGTGAGCTTTTAGCCATGTTAGAATATTGGTACTTCCTCAAAAACAAACCTGACGTTGTGTTTTGTTGTTTCATTCCCACATGTTTGAGTAACCCTGCATTATTAGCTATTAGATCACCTTGTTTTATCATGAATAGTTTTCAAGTTGACAGCTATGTTTAGTTCAGTAGAGACTGAAAAGTCCTGGTTTTAAATTATTCATATGATTCTAGTGAAGGTGTACAAAGTTTAAAAACACAGTGGAGCTCTTTTTGTATTACCAGATGACATAGTAAGGCGGAACAGAGTGTTTTCTGTGTGTGTAAATGAATGGCAAAAGGATTCTACCTGGACGACTGAGGGATTTTACACAACTAAAGCTAAAAGGTTGAAAACTACTACATGACATCACAAGTTGGAACCGAGCATTTAGAGTTTGAGAGACTAATAATAAAGTTTTACTCAAATGTGTGACTGAAACAAAACACAACTCTGGGTCTGTTTGCGATGAGGAAACAACATTATAACATAGATCAGAAAATAGAGTAATATGGGCCCTTTAGCTAAACGTAATCATGAAACTAAATTGAAAACAATAAGAATTTGGGATAAAACCACTGAACCATCACAGTGTGTTGATTAGTAAAGAACCATTTGAAACTTTTGAAAGATTTCGCATAAATTTTAGCGATGCTGAAAATCCCTGACACAGCCAAACTGAAGTGCGGACATGTTTGAATACAACGACACAGAGATCTGCAGCATTCTTGTGGTTTGGGAGAAAATACATGTTTGGTCGTGAAGGTTGCATGGCTCAAGCAAACAATAGAGGGCTGAAATTTTCTGGCTGTATTTTTGACAGTGAATGCGTCATCGGAGTTGGCACTACCTCCACTGATCACATCTCAGATTCCAGCGCACAGGATAACAGCGTCAGGCCGAATGTTTGGGGATTTCATTGTTCCAACCAACCTGTTCGGAGATGTCTTAAATGCGATGGGGCTGTCAAGTTGTCAGATTTGCTTGTTTTAAAGTGATAGTTGGCAGCTTTTCTGTCATATTTGAAACAGATGAGCGAAGACAGTTCTGCCTTAAATTACATTTCACTTGGCTGACTTTTAAATGTCCTATATTAGCAAAATGCACTCCTATGAGCTCATGTCGTTACCTCATCAAAAACATACCCAGAGTTGTGTTTTGTTTTGTTCACAAGTTTGAGTAATCCTTTATTATTATTCTGTCGACATCTCCAAAACTCTAAATGCTCTGTTCCAACTTGTGATGTCATGTAGTAGTTTTCAACCTTTTAGCTTTAGTTCAGTAGAAAAGGGCAATTCCAGGGCTTAAATCATCCAGTAAAGGTGTATGGGGTTTAAAAACACAGTGGAGCACTTCATTGGGAAGGGCTAAAATGAGCAGCATGACCCTGGAAAAATATCGGTTTAAAGGTGCACTGTGTAACTTTTCTGACATTGGTTCCAAATGGAAATGTAGTGAAGTTTATTTCGAGCAGAAACAAAAACTGAACATTTACAATGGTCAGCAATGATATGATAATTTGTCAAAAAAAAAAACAAAGCGAAAACAACAGTTTTGTTAAAAAGATCGTGGGATGAAGTATTTTTTGTGTGTTAAACAGTGCTGGTTATTGTTTAGGAAATGAAGAAAGAAAGAAGAAAAAGCCATATTCCTTCATTTTTAAATCATTTAAAAATGATGAAAAATCAATATGAAAAAAAGATTGTTTGTCCACTCATCCGAAGGTTGGCGGTTCAAATCCTGCTCTTGACATAAACATCACTGGTAGGGCGCAGGTTGGCGGTGCGATTCCAGCTCCCACACATGAACACTGTTGTTGTGTCCTTGTGTGTGAGTGTGAATCTGTGAGTGGTTCCTTCATGTAAAGCGCTTTGAGCCTTGAAGGTGGAAAAACGATACATAAACCTTTGATTTTCTTTTGTCAGATTGCCAGACTTCATTTAATTTATTTGAATTTTAGTAATGCATTTATTTCAAACGTGCAAACCCAAGTCAGGCCACAAATAACAAAATTACAAGAGCGTTCACAAGTCAAAATGAAAACATAAAGGCTACAGAGCTGCAAGTTTACAATCTAGCCCTCCTTATAGCCTCGCCTCATATCTCCTCTACATTCAAACGCATTTCTTCTTTCCCCTTATCACCGGGAGAGCCTTGGGAACCCTCCATCTACAACATCCGTATCCATGTCCTGTCCTCCTGTCTCCTCTCCTGTCGCCTCTGCGTGTTTGAACAGTCTCCTGAACATGCGTGTGTGTTTGGTCATACGTGTGATCTGTTTGTCATATGCACCTGTCACACACCGGCACCTGTCTCATGCTGTCTGCCCCTGTCGAAGCTGTGCGCCAGGCGTGACTCCGTGGAGATTCAACAGCCTCACGAGCTCTGCTGAGAAGAGGGAAATGATTTAGTGACCGCAGAGTGTGTGGAGAGACTGCCCCCTGCTGGTGCACCGCGGAGGTTCAGTTAAGGACGTGTTGATGCTGAACTTGATCTGTACTAGTATTGGCAATTGCTGTGATTTTCAGCATTAAATCATAATACTTCATTTTATATTACCATGTGATTTGTGATCAGGTAGGTTCCATAGTGGTCCATGGGCGTATACTCGTCTATGTGCTCTTACACTTGCTCTGATAAAGCTCTAGATCATTCTAAAACTATTCAGGAAAGCTTAATTTCTGTCCTGTGAATGACACGTTTTAGTTTCGCTACTGCCTCAAATGACCCTTCTGCTGTGAAAATGGGAACGTTTAGTGACTGCAGACCGTGTGGAGAGACTGCCCCCTGCTGGTGCAACACAGAGGTTCAGTTAAGGACTGAAGCGAAAGTTTAATCAGGATTATTTATTCTACAGTGTGGCAATAAATATTCTAGCTTGCATTAATTTGGTTACAGATGATTTTTGCATTTATACAATGAGCAGGTTTGTCTCTCCACAGATCTGAACTGTAACCTGGCCTGGTGATGAGGATGTAGGGCATATCAAGCTAATTTAACTCCAGCTTTGTTTTTGATGAAGACATATATTAAAAGTATCTGATATAACTGATTATTTACATTTACCACAGGACTACTGGACAACTGTAATTGCCCTTGTATTTATGTTTGTCAGCTTTCTTCCTTTTCAACAGATATAATTTATTGTTTGCTAATTGCCATGACAACTGTGCTATTTTCTCATCACTATGAAGCCCGTCGATAAGAATAGTATAGGGTTTGTGAGAGAGGAAATGATTTGAGGCTCTGCTGCCCCATAGTGGTAAAGATTCGTCATTACCTGGTGTGTTTTTGAATTGGATGAAAGCTCAAAGTAATTTTGGTGCCCTTAAAATAACTTTTTTTGCTGTCGCTATGTTGTATTTATATTGTTTGATTTGATTCATTGTTCATAATTTAGGCAGGCGAGTGTAGGTGTAAATAAACAAAAAGATCATATGCTTTTTGCTGTTTTATGGAAATTAATTCTCTGTATTAATGTCTTTCACAACTTTCAGAGACCAAAGCGACCAAGAGTTTTGCAGTGACAATAAAGCTAACAGCAGCTAACATGCTAAGGCGCACTTCCTGGTTATTAGACAATAAAACAGGCAGCACACAGCGGACTTATTTTGACCTGAAGAGCTATTTATACAACATATACTGTATTGTACTGACAAATTTCGCTGAGGTACATGGGAAAAAATCTGGTTCAGGACTTTGCTGTGGTACTTCTTGGTAAACTATCCAAGCTAATATTATTACTACTAATAAGTGTCCACCTCTTTAGTCAACAATATGCAATGAATACCGTGTAATATATGGCCCATAGTGACTGCAGCTGATATACAAGTTTACTCTTCTAGTGTACTTTGCTCCTCCCTTGTCTCCTCTCTCACTCTCTCACTCACTATCTCAGTCTCTCTCCTCTCTTTTCCTCTTTTTAACTCCACCCCTTTCCTCGTTCAGTCTCCATCACACACTGGACTACCACAGCTTGCATAGGTAGTACCAGGCACGATGAGTTTACCCGTGCAGTCCGACTACCTTTCCCTGGAGAGGATAGCCCGATACCGGCACGCCTGCTCCAGAGGCTCCCCCTACGCCACCCACAAGCCCATTGACATCAAGCCCAGGAACAGGCACAGGTATTGGGGGACAGGGTGTAGGGTAAGCGGGGCATAGCTCCAAGTACTGCAGTATGTGGTTCTGGGTTTGACTGTGTATTTAGTTCCAGCTTGTGGGTGTATGTTTTTTTTTCCCTGTTATTCAAGATAATTTCATGGTATTAACCCTGCTTTTAAATGTGCTTAGCTTTAGTTTTTCAGTTTTCCATCAGTTGAAATGTCTAGATTATGATTTAATCTTTGTAAATCCCTCTTAAAATCATGAAAATATGACAAGATGGAGGCAAACATAAAGGCATACATGGCATTTAAGGCTTTGGTATGGCAGTATATGTTCTTAAATGCTCTTTTGTTGTTATAGATGCTGTTCAGAATGACCTCAGATTGGTTATCTTCTATTTGAGTTTTATGTTTCACCAACCAGAAGTTCAGCGGTTCAGTTCCAGCTTCAACCAGTTCATTCTGTTGTTTTGCCCTTGGGCTTGACACTCTACACAGATTTGCCCTGTAATGTCAGATGGCACCACTCGAAATAATCTCCATCGAAATAATTACGTTTACCGCCTTACTGTGAGACATTTTAGGCAAAGCGATAACATCTCCGTGGAGACTAGCAGTTGACAGAGCTTTCGTTACAAAAGTTGACAAATGTACACAAAGCGCTTGGTCTGAATGTACACAAAGCGCTTGGTCTCTTATCATAACATTACCTGGACAGCTCTACTGTTACTTTACCTTAATATTTTAAATTAGTTGACTACACTACATTATAATTTAACATAGTATTCTTGCAGATAAAAAGTAATGTTGTCAAAAATATCGAAAATCAGATACTAATCCTTACTAAAACTAATATCGAAACTAGATACTCATTTGAGCAAGTGTCGAAACTAAAAAGTCACATTCACAGGACAGAAATGAGCCTTTCTTGAACAGTTTTAGAATGACCTTGAGCTGTATCAGAACAAGTATAAGACAAGTATACGCCCATGGACCACTGTGGAACCTCCCTGGACCACTGAGGGATTAATGTAAAAGAAAGTACTATGATATAAATGTTGAAAATCACATTTGAGTTTGAAATTTTAGACACTACTAAAAACTAAAGATGAAAGGTAAATAATAAGGACTAAAATTATAGGTCTAAATGTGTAGATGCAAACTTAATTAAACACTCCATCACTAGAGGCAGTGCAATGGGATGGGAAATGTATTTGCATAAAACTGTTGTTCGTAATGTGTTTTTGTGCTGGAGTTGTTTACCTGTGTAAGATGGTGTGAGGGGAAGGGAAAGGAAAGGGTGAGAGAGAGTGAGGGAGAGAGAAGAGAGAACAGCAGAGAGCGGGGGGAAGGAGAAAAGGCGAGAAAGAGTAAGAAATAGAGACTAAGAGAGACGGAGGGAGAGCAGGAGAGTGAGGAGGAGAGACAGAGAAAGGGAGACATTAGAGAGGGAGTAGAGATAGGGAGAAAAAGTAAGAGAGTGAGGAAGAGAGAGAGAAATGATGAGAAAGAGACTGGAAGAAGAAGGGGAGAAAGAGCAGCCGAGAGAGCATGGAGGGAGAGTAAGAAACAATAAGAGAGAGGGAGAGAAGGGGAGAGAGATAGGAAAAAGGAGAGAGTGAAAGAGGAAGAGGAGGATGAGTTGTTGAGAGCTGATTAGAAAAACACGAGTCTCTAATGATAAATAATCAGAAGCCATCAGCTCTTGTTGCTCAGAGCACTCTGGTCCATTTAAGAAGCAGGAGCTTGGTTAGGCTCATTTCTCCTCTGTGTTTGTCTCTGTGTTTGCCTGTGTGCACCCAGTCACCCTGCAGGGACACAGCCAATGTAGTGTGTAAGTAAAAGACCACTAAATAATACAGCGCAGTGGCAATTACTCATGTAAGACTAAAAAAGTATAAGTGAAATAACTGCTCTCATCGGTTTTGAATACCGTTTTGAATTTATTGGATCGAATTTCAACTTCCAAATGTCGATATTCTGGTTGATGTAGTAAGACTATTTAGTGGTCGCAGTTTGCCCAAAAAGTCTCATAATGTTTGAATTTGTATTTATAGATGGTTGTCGTGTGGTTACTGGAAAGATAAGTAACAGCTTTGGACCAGTTCTGTCTTAATTTTGTAATTTTGTGAGGAAATAAATCCAGTTTGCAGTCTCTTCTCTGGTATCGGTTGTGGTACAAGATGGTACAAGATCTCGTGAGACAAAACTGTCACAAGATCGTGCACTCAACAGAAAAATTACCTTGTGAGATTTTTTTTTTCACATGTTTACATTTGGATTGGACAAAAAAGAGTTATGTGTTTATTGAGTTACATCTTTTACAGTTCCAAAAGGCAGTACTAGAATGGAAACAAACTATGAACAAAAAATTGAAATTGTGAGGCCCAAATCGGAAAATGTACTGTGAAATATGTATATTAGGAATTATCTTAAAATCTTTTGTCACATCATGAAGAAATTGTATCTTGTTCCATCCCTAGTTGATATCAGGTATTGTCAGATACTCAAACACACAAAAAAAATGAGTGAAATATGAAAATGTCCCAACAGTTTTCCAGATTTCCTAGAGTCTACAACAGAAGAGTGTAGTCTGTTGTGTGCGCTGTGCTTGAGGCTAGCATGTGCCCTCTTGTTTACTGTTCTGTGCTCATAGATATGAATGCAGCACCGTCGATCCCAGGCCTCACCATCTGTCCAGCTCATTGCAACATTTACCCAGCATGCTTATCACCCAAACACCATCGTTCAACACAATCCATACTGCCGTCAATCCCTTTTACACTACTAGTATACTTGTGCTTTAAGAAGGAAGACCTCAAACGCCACCAGGGGGCAGCATTGTGTCAGGAGTTGAAGGTGCTATCTTATAATCCTGATCCTCAATGTTATAGACCCTTTAAAAATGTGTAAACAAAAACATTTGAAATTCCAAACTGGAGGGAGGTGGAGGCAAAAGTGAATGTGATTTCAATGGGAAAACCGGGATTAACCTCAGAATATCACAAAATCTGAAAAATCAAGGTAATTTGATAAATAAAAACCTCTCGGATACATGTGAGTGACGTCAGAACCCGATTTTAAAATATTTGCAATTGTGTTTTTTGCGTTATATATAACACATTTCCTCATAAACTGTAGTTTCTGAGAAGCCCTAACACAATTTTGAGGCTAGAAAACAGTATTTTTCCATCCTTCTTAACAGAGAAGCAAATTATTTTTTGTTATGATGTTGTAAAACCATTCGCATTTAGATGTGTTAATCAGTAAATAAAAATAAAATATGACGTCTGCTTCACTTTGGCTCCAGTTGCCTCCATTCCAGGATTTTGAACATTCTGATGACATTGGATCAGAATTAGGACAAGTTGTGTTTTTTCATGCAGTATAAGTCTCATTTTTGTGATCTAACTATATGTAAAAACCTTTTATACCATGTAAAAAAGGAACAACAAGGGCCTGAAATAACAACATTGGTCAAATAATCCACGTCGTTTTCAAAGAGCTATTCAAAAGACTTTCATATTTATTTTACTTTTATTTTATTAAGAGTCTTTGATTTTAAAATGGTTCAAATTAAAGTGACGATGTGTTTAGCTTTTGAAATTATGCGTGGTAATATTATAATGCCAAATATGTTCTTTTGTATTGGTTTAAAGGTGCACTATGTAACTTTTTTTGTTTGGGGTCTCGCTTGGGGTCTGTCAGCTGCTTGTTTCTAGGGAAATGTCATTGTTTTGCCTAGAATGTTCCACAGCTCAAAAATACTTAGAAAAACAGTTATTCTGACTGTGAGCGGGGTTGCCTCTCCACAGATCTGACCTGTAACTTGGTCTAGTTTTGTCTCCGTGGTAATACAAAGATTTAATACCATACTGTGAAACATTCCAGATGAAGAAATAACATCTCTATAGAGAAAAGTAATTGACGGACCTTCCGGCGGAAAAAGTTACACAATAACACAATAACAATAATAAGTTACACAATAACAATAATAAGTTACACAATAACAATAACAATTACGCAGTAATCATTTTGCGTGTGATACCCCGTATTACCAGCAGAGGGCGGTGTTGTCTCTACTTTCATTCTCTCACAGTATTAAACTCTCATTAGCTGTGACGTTGACTCGCTCGTATGTGATCAGTGTTTTGTGACATGACGGCAGTGGAGCGAGCTTATCCATTCACACGTGTCTGGAGTCGAGTCCTCAAGGTCTCTGCTCTTTTCCGTGTTTTCCTCAAAGCTCAGGAGGAATTTGAACACAATGTTAATCAGATTAGTTCCACCAGTTTAACCCTGTCATAAAATCTAATACTTTTCCAGCACCAGAGCCAAGAAACAGAGCTGTCAGGGGTCATTTCAGATCACATGTACTTCAAAATGTGAAATTAGTTTGGGTTTTGAAATAGTCTTACTGCAGATGTATACAGATATACTCTTTACATATACTTTTTAAAGAGATTGTACTTTTCAGAGTATATTTTTACTCCTGCTTGAGTAATATTTTTATTGAAGTAACAGTACTCTTACTTGACTAAAAGTTTGGTTTCTCTTCTCACTGTGAGTAATTCTACAAGTGACAAAAGCTTTATGTTGACAATATGAAATTATTTGTTTGCATTGCATTTTTTTTTTGCATTATTTAATATTTTGTCCTTTAAATTTAATTAACTTCAAAGTACAATTCAGATCTTATTCTTACCTGAGTTGGAGTTTTCTCAAATACTTGTTTACTTTTACTTGAGTGATTTCTTGGACCCTTACTTTGTACTTCTACTTGAGTATTATTATGTTGAAGTAATGTTACTCTTACTCGAGTACAGTTTTTCGAGTACGCCTCTGTCTAATTGTTTCTTTTTGCTGGTTCACTGTCAAATTTGTTATTCCTATTTAAGAAGTTACGGATCAATAATTACAACACATAATTACCAAAAATATATACAATTCCCACAATGCAATAACTTCATGTGTTAAATTGATAAAATATTTAGTCAATAATGAACTGTTGGCCTGTAGTAAAACGTGCACTTTGAATGACTTTGTATAAAATCATGTTATACAAATAAACTCGTCCCAGGGGTAGGTAGGTCAGGACCAGCTCAGCTATGTGCAGGATTAGTCGACTGTACACGATACTCGCTGAAACTACTCAAGGAAGAGTGAAAAAGTATTTGGGAAAACTACTACTAAAATTAGAGTAACTGTCTAGAAGTAACATATAATTTATAGATAGATGGATAGATATAGATACATATAGATACGTAGAGACAGACAGATGGATGGATGGATGGATGGATGGATGATAGATAGATAGATAGATAGATAGATAGATAGATAGATAGATGGATGGATGGATGGATGGATGGATGGATGGATGGATGGATGGATGGATGGATGGATGGATGGATGGATGGATGGATGGATGGATGGATGGATGGATAGATGGATGGATGGATGGATAGATGGATAGATATGTAGCGTTACATTGACAGATGGATGGATGGATGGATGGATGGAGATACATAGTTACATATGGATGGATGGATAGATAGATAGATAGATAGATGGATGGATAGATGGATAGATGGATAGATGGATGGATGGATGGATGGATGGATATACATTATATAGCTAGACTTATTCACAGTGGGAAGAATAAGCAATATATTTACTGGAGTACTGTTACACCGTAAAATTTGAGTAAAAGTGTCTGAAAAGTACTTAGAGAAGTTAAAATTAGTTAAAAAGTTATCACAAGTAAATGTAACTGAGTAAGCAACTGAGTATTACCCATCTTTATTTAAAATTTAACATTCATGATACAGGATGAATATTATGTGAATTCCTTATGTGATCTGGACGGATATAATCAAGTTATTTGCCGCATCAGAATCGGTCAGTAGTTATTTATAGCCGTTTTCCAGTCGTGTTCATTCCCAGCATAAAACAAAGCATATTTCACTTCCCTGTCTTTATAAATCGTCAATAATGTCAAAACATAATTACAAATGGCTCAATAAATGTCATGAATATTTGAATTTGTCAGCAGCTGGGTTTTAGAACTGGCCTTTGGGATTTGGATAAAAATAGAAATAATAATAATAGCAGTGTAAACCTCTGCGGAAGGCTGAAGAAATGACTGCTGTGTGTGTGTGTGTGTGTGTGTGTGTGTGTGCGTGTGTGTGTGTGTGTGTGTGCGTGTGTGTGTGTAAAATATGTCTTGCCCCAGTACAGATAGATCGTATGAGCAGCTCTTGAGTCCATTGTCCGCATCTTATTATAAAGCATTTTATTGCCCGAAAATCAGGAAGTGCACATTTGCATGCTAGTTGCTGTTAGCTTTACTGTCGTGAAAAAACTCTAGTCACCGCTCTAGTCTCTGAAAGTTGTGACAAGCGCTTATAAACTCATCGCGGTGAGTAAATCGGACGCTCTGAATGCGTAAGGTAAGTGAGGAATAACTTTGGACCAAACTATTTCAAATGAACCAGGTCTGTTTTTTTTTTTAGCATTTTTAAGAGTAAAAATCAAGTACAGTGCCTTTAACATGCGTGTAGTGCTTTTGTATTCATGCAGCATGAGCTTTCATCAGGGGAGTAACTTGAAATTCTGGGCCCTGGGTCTAAACTTTAATATGAATAACTTTATTTGCGTTGATCTTTTCAAAAACATGGTTCAAAGTCCTTCACATAATCCCATAAATAAACATGAGGATAGACAGACAGTTCAGTTATTGAAATCACACTTAATTATAGCAAAAACAGAATACAAAAGAGCAATAAGAGACAATCAAAACTGTGAAATACAGAAATAAAAAATATTTAAAAATGCATTTTTAAAACTGATTCCTGCCTTCGGTATTTTGACAGTAGTAGTTGTGTTGTCACGATACTAAAATTTCAAAAGGAATAGACTCGATACTCAATACTGATACCACAATGATAATAAAAACACTCTTTATTTAGACAATAGAATGTAATTTTCAACATTAAATAAAGGTCCTGTGAATGTAACTTTTTAGTATTGATACCAGCTCAAATAAGTATCTGGTTTCAATAGTAGTTTTAGTATTTATTAGTATCTGATTTTCGATACTTCTGACAACCCTAAGTAGTATTAAGTTATTACTACTAACTTATCATGTTCTATAAGTCATGTACACAAAGGTGCAGTCGTGTTTGAACCAGGAAACACAATACAGCTACGATAAGAGAATATGAAGCAGTGTAGAAACAAAGTGAGTCGTGTCAGTTGAATGTTGTAAGATTTTTGTCAAGAGTTCATTTTCAACTTGGATATTTTTGTATTTTTTATAACATTACCAATCCGGATATACTGTAGTGTTGTCTGTGTATGAATTGTAGAAGTCTCAGTTTTTGGCCATAGTCACAAATAGTTGTTTTGACACAGTTAAAAATGCTGGGCCCACCACCTGCTTCCCTCTATGCTGTTGGTTGCATGAAATGTTCCACAGTATGGCATTAAATTGTTTGTTTTTATCTTGCATTTATTCAGTTACAGGTATTTTTATTGTAGAAAATACCTTGGAAAGCAATCATTCTTACTGTGAGCGGGGTCTCCACAGATCTGATATAAGTTGGCCTGGCGCTGTCACCTCTTTGTCTCCATGGAGATAAGGTTAAAGGCATACTGTGGAACATTCCAGGTGAAGTAATTAGAAATCCATGGACTTTAGTTGTTTTATCATTAAAGGACCAGTGAAGTGCTTGGGTGTGCTTGCATTAGGAAGGACATCTGACAGAAACCACAAATGTAAATGAAAAATAGATACAGAAGACACAGAAAACGCCCCCTTGTGATGTCATATGGTACTACAGACGTGCTCCACTGTGTTTTTAAACTCCATAAATCTTCACTAGAATCATTTGGGTAATATCAGCCCTAGAATTGCTAATCTCTTCTGAACTAATGGTAAAAGGCAGCTGTAAACTTATGAATAAAACAAAAACACAAATCCGGTTATGTTTTTGGTGAGGAAACCACATTCTAACATGGCTAAAAGTTCACGCTGTAAATTTAGCATAATATAGGATCTTTAAAACGGTTGCCTTACAGCTGATTTGTCTTCGATTTTGCCTTGAAGAACCCTCTCATTTCTGTGATATGAAACCATCTGTCCAGTGACTCGATAAAATCCATACCGGTCCGTTGCTAAGCATTCAGTGTAACCAATCTCCACACAGCCCCTAATCATGAACAGCTTGAAGCGCTATGTGAATTAATGAACCTCTTTTAATCAGTCTTAATATGCTGTACCTGCCTGAGCATTCCAGTGATTTAGTAAAGGTCAAGTGCCCCCGCGGTGAACCAAAAAACACTTCTTTGCCTGTAAACTGGATAACTAAACATACTGATACTTTAGGGTGTATTTCTGTGTATTTCTATGGCAGATTGTTCAGCAGTTACCATGGTGAGATGATGCACGCATTAGCAATAACTATCAAAAAAGTGTTTAGATAGTCTGAAAACTCAAGAAAAAAAATACAAACTAGATTCATCTGTTGTAGCTACTTGTAAGTCAGCTCTTTCTGGTCAGACTGTGTTAAAATAGTTTAACTTGAGTAACAGAGCGTCAGACAGAGCAGTGCCTTAAGTTAGCATCACACCTCCAGCGAGTGTTGATGACATCAGCTGCGAAGTATCAATATGGGGTTCAGGCAAATGAGTTCTTCCTGATTTGAGGGATTGTGGGAGGATCTTTCCCCATTCAAAATATTTCATTTTGATTAATGTGTTGCCATTGCTGTTAGCTAATCAGTTTTCAGTCCATTCCTATAAATGCGCTCTCTCTGCCCTCCACCGTCCTTCTTTTTCTTCTGTTGTATAGTCTCTTCTCATCATATCTATCTATCTATTTTGGTAGCTTAATACGTGAAGCTCCTTTGTGTTTTTAAAGTCCACCCAGATTAATCATACCCATTCTGATAATTGCCACAAAACGCCTCATAAACCGTAACACACACTATAAAGATGTACGATATAACCGTGCAGAGTTGGCCACCTGCTTCCTAAGCTGGAATGTTCCACAGTATGGCATTAAACTCCATAGAAACACCTCTGGGTGAAGTTTCAGTCCATATCTGTGGAGAGCTGAGCCTGATCACAGTAAGAATGTGTGTTTTTCAAGGCATTTTAAGCAATATGAAACTGCAGTTGATTAAAACCAAATTGCATACGTTTAATGCCATACTGTGGAACAACATCTCCATGGAGACAAGCAGGTACTTGCGGTAGATTCATGTCACACACAGATCTCTTATTTAGAATGCAGAACAGGCTGGTGTATTCATGAGAAATTCAGCAATATGGAAACATCACGTGCGCACTGCAACCTGGCTTTTGAATTTTGAATCGATCTTGTCCTTGGTGTAAGCAAACACTTTTCTCTCTCCCTCTGTCTCTCCCTCCTTCTCTGTCTCTCCCTTTCTCTCTCCCTGTCACGCACCCCCTCTCTCTCCTTTTTATTCTCCCCCTCTCTCTCTCTTCTCTTCCTTCTCTTGTTCCTTCTCTCTCTCCCTCCTCTTCTGTCTCTTATCTCTCCTGCTCTCTCTTTCTAACTCTCTCTCTCTATATATATCTCTCTCCCTTCCTCTCAAACTCTCCTAATCTCGCTCTCATTCACACATTCTCTTCCCTTCTTCCTCTCCCTGCCCCCCTCTCTCTCTTGTTACCTCTCACTCTCTCTCTTTTCTCTCTTTCTCTCCATCTGACTCACAGGATGACACAACACAGCTTTTCTTCCTACACACTTCACTACCAATGCCGGTTTTAGGTTACCGTAGCAGCAGCAGCAGCGGTGGTAGCCTTTGATTGACAGGCCAGACGATTGTTAGGATTGCTTTAAGGAGAGTCAAGTCCCACCCTTTTGAGGACTTACTACAACCAAAACAACCCCTCCTCCTCCTCTTCCTCCCTCCCTCTCTCTCTCTCTCTTCCACTCTCTCCTTGGACTTACCCAGGCAGCACAGAGCGGAGTAACACAGAGAGCTGGACATAGCAGGAAAGGCAAGAACTCCGGATAGAGAACTGCAAGGCGAAAAGATCGGCAAAAACTGGAATACTGAAACTGAAAAACGCTGATCCGATTTCAGCTAGTCAGGAGCTGTAGATCGGAATTGTGCAAGTCCACTGTGCACGCTGGAGATTTCTGTCATGTCTCTGCAAAGACTTGGAATTTGAGGATTTCCAAGGGTGGTTTTTGCCTGGATTATTTTGAAACTAGAGGCGTTGAGGTGCAAGGAAAAATGGTGTAGGATTTTGGACTTTTTTGGAGCTCAGATGTGCTGGGAGAGCCATGAGTATCATCCTAAAACCTCGGTCTCGTTCTACCAGCTCCCTGAAGAACACAGAAGGAGGGATATGGTAAAGAATGGAAAACCGCTCTTTAAAATATGAAACAAAATGTGGAATTAAAATATGTTTTGGTCATTACCATAACAATATTGAGTTGTTTAGTGTGATTCATTTAATGTAAAATTTTTAGCAGTTAGTATAAAAATCAGAACTTAAAGTAAACCTGCACTGGACAACTTTTCCTGGTGGAGGGTCCGTTACCTGCTTGTCTCCATGGAGATGTTATCACTTTCCCTGGAATGTTCCACGGTATGACATTAAACATATCCATCTAGCATTTATTAATTACGGGTGTTTCTATTGCTCAAAAATACAATAATTCCTTCTGTGAATATTGGCTCTCCTCTCCACAGATTGTCTCATAGGTTTGATCTATACTGTGGAACATTCTAGACCGAGCAATGACATTTCCATGGAGATAAGCAGGTGACAGACCCTCCACTAGAAATGTTACGCAGTGCACCTTTAGCTGACACTAAACCAAGACCAAAACCAAAGTTATAGTTGCAATATAAGCAGCTGAATATTATGAATTAAACATATTCCTCATGTATATTTTAAACCGTCATCATTTTATCATTATTTAGCTTGCATAGTTTTGATACTGTTTTATATATTACATCTGCAGTTGTACTGGGGCGTTGCAACACTGAAATTTCCCCATTGTTGGAGAAATGAAGGTTCTCTTATAGTAGGAAACCAATCTCTGTGAAATGGAATACCTTAGCGTGAGAAAAGAACCCGCCTAAATATACAGGATTTGTGTTTTAAAATGTTTGTTTTTAAGGAGGAAACAACATTATAACATAGATCGGAAAATAGCGTAATATGGGGCCTTTACGTTTGATCTTATTAAATTGTGATTTTGTGGCATATTAAGAAGCTCCAATAGAAAATCTGGAAGCTTGTTTTGTGATCATTTGCTTGTGTAGATCTCTTCTTCCAGCTTGTAGTGTGTTTATTTTTGGACTACTTCTCGTCTCTTCTCAGTGGATTTCATTGTCTGTTACGCTGGCTTTTTAACTGTTGGAATGTGGCTGTGTTGGTTAATGATTGTGTCACCACTGGGGTTTGTTGGTTTGGAGGAGTTTTGTTATCTCATTGGCACAAACTAGTCCCTGGAGAGCGAGCGTTCTTCCGTGTCATATTGTCTGTTTGCAGCCTTAAAAATACTTAGCTAACTCCTGATAAATCACGGCTTTGTTGGATTCAGTTAGATTCGTCTTTTCATTTCATTGCGACTAATTGTGTTAACATGTTTTTTTTCCCTCTTTTTCTAATTTGATAACTCACTTTAAAGGTGCACTGCGTAACTTTTCTGCGGGAGGTTTCCTATATTTTTGCTTTGCCGATATACTGGAGATAGTTCAGTGCCATACTGTGGAACATTCTATCTTGCATTTCTTTCAGCTGAATGCCATACTGTGGAACATTTTAGGCAATAATAACAAATCTCCATGGAGACAAGCAAGTGGCAGATTATTTACAAGGAAAAAGTTTTGCTCGTTCCTGCAACACATTTTCCTGTCTCTCATTTTTTGTTCATGATTTTTTTTGTTGACATAACAGGAACTCTATGCTAACATGTATTCATTTTTTTTTTTTTTACTTAATTTCAAAACATATTTTTAAATGTGCTTTTTCTTGAATGAAACTAATATTCTACTCCTTGCAAAACTGGCTGAACATTTTCTTGAATACAACAGATTTAAGCATGGATGGGGGTGAGGAGCGGGGAGAGACATCTTCTGCTAAATGTCAGAGCCGGGAATTGAACCCACAACCCAGAGGCTTGCACAGAGCTGGGCATGTGAACACTGGGCTCTCGTGCAGTGCTTTCCGTGTCACTTCGATGACCCTCTGCCCTTGTGTAATGAATGGAAATGAGCCTGTGGTGATAAACAAGCATGTTTACATTCGTGTAATCGTCACGTATGCCCTGAAACACACACTGTCCCATCGAATCAACACTTTTAAAAGATTTAAATCATCAAACCAGCGCCACATACCAACGATATTTCATTATAAGATCTTATATTTTTTCATTAAACAGGTTAAGGGTTGGAATTATGAAATTTCATAACTGACACTGAAACTGAAACTGGTTCATTTTTAAATCCGAGAACCTTTTGGCTGTTCATGTTCAAATGCTTCTGTTTTATTAGTTGAAGCTCGTCCCTTCAGTAGTAGTAGTTCATTTGTTTTTATACAGAATTCTCACTGACCATGAGAATTCTAATGTGCATTAGTGTACAGCTGCTTTTACATGGTATAATGTAAAAGCAGCTGTACACTGTGTGCGTCTGATCTTTTTTATCAACCGCAAACCCGTAAGTAAAGCTGATATGTGTTGTTAGCATGCTAGTTGTTGTTAGCAGTGGGGTTGCACAGAAAGTCATTTTGCCGATATCTGTGAAACGTCTTTATACACTTCATTACATTCAGAATGCTAGGAATGTGTTAAATGTGGAAAACATTCAAGCAGCTGCTAACGGCGTAAAATTGATCCGTTCTGGTAAAATTTGGGTACAACCGCTTTAAATTATTTAGTTGTGTATAACAGGCTTGTGCATTGTGTTCACTTTTTAGAATGTGATGAAGTTATTATTTCAGATGGAAAGCAGGGGTTTATAAACCTCTATATAAATATGGGAAAATCACAGTTTTTTAAAGAAATATCCAAACTTATGATGCACAAATCTTAAATCTCATCATTATCTGTAAGGGACTGACTCCATAAAGTTGTTAATATTACAACTTTATGGCTTAAAGGTGCACTGTGGAACTTTTCTGGTGGAGGGTCTGCTAAACTTGTCTGCACAGAGATGTTATTGCTTTGCCTGGAATGTTCCACAGTATGCCATTAAACAGTTCTACCTTACAGGTGGTTTTATAGCTTAAAAATACCTAGAAAAACAGGCATTCTGACTGTGAGCAGGGTCGGCTCTTCACAGATCTGACCTGTAACTTGGTCTGATTTGGTGAACCATGAAGATAGAAAGGTTTAATGCCATACTGTGAAACATTTCAGGCAGAGCAATAACATCTCCATGGAGAAAAGTATTTGACGGACCCTCCACCATTGAAGTTACACAATGCATCTTTAAAGTCTTTTCAATTAGCAACAATGACACTTTTCTGTAGCTACGCTGAAAAAAGAATTTCACTTTTGTTTATTTTGCTGACAGAGAAGATGTTGAACTTTGTGCCAGTTTTTGTTTCATGTGGATAGGCCAAGTAATTACAGAGATAAGAACCATAAACCAGGTCAACAAATCTGCAATCTGACCGCACAGCAAATTCCACCACAGAAATCTGACCTTTCCTCCAACTCGATTTTAAAGGTCCTATATTACACAAAACATAAATCTGACTATGTTTTTGAGGAGGTAACATCATTCTAACATGGCTAAACGCTCACAAGAGTCAATTGTGTTTCATTCACTCATTTTTTAATAATCATTAATTGTTAGTCTGTCTACATCTCCAAAGCTTAAAATGCTCTGTTCCTCCTTGTGATGTCATGAAGCGATAGTTTTCCAAATTAACAGCTACCTTTTACGTTTAGTTCAGTAAAGACTGGCAATTCCAGGTCTGAGATGATCCAAATGATTCTGCTGAAGGTGTATGGAGTTTAAAAACACAATGAGGGACTTCCTGTATTGACACATGACATCACAAGGTGGAACACAATATGTTAAAATGCAGGGTTTGTGTGTTAAACGTGTGTGAATGAAACAAAACACAACTCTAGGCATGTTTGTGGTGAAACATTAAAACATAGATCATTAAAAAAGTGTAAAATGAGCCCTTTAAACTATAGGAACCCATTATTTTCCAATCCACTGTACACACAACACGCAGCAGCATTGTAATAGAAAGCACAGAGGTGTAACCATTATGTGTGTATCTGCTCCACACACACGTACATTTGCATTGAGGAAAGCCGTGTTGTCACTCCATACATTGAACACGACGGTAAATACAGGAGGTAAGCTTAGTCGCGCCGGGGGCTGGCTTGATGCTAACCCTGCCCCCTCCGCTCCACCGCTGCCCTGTCTGAGCTTGCCCTTTTCTGTCGGCTCGCGTGTTCAGCTAATGACATGCCTCGTGGCCTTAACACCAAGTTTGTGTTCCCATCAGTGTGTTTGTAAAAATAGGAGTTGTTTTTGTCTGTTTAGTCTTTTGAGTTTCTAATTTTGATGCAAAATTAATTCCGTATTTTTGAACATTCAGTGGCGTGATATCCGTATTTGCAGATTGAGTGTTTTTAATTAATTTTGGTTGGCTTGGCATGAATAAATACAAAGAAATACATTGGGTGTGATTCTGTGGGACTGGACAAAAACAGAGTAGCGTAGTTTTTGCCATTTTAAAGGTGCATTGGGTAACTTTTCCTGTACAAGTCCAACACCTGGTTGATGCTAGGAAGATTGCTTTCCCCGGAATGTACCACAGTATGGCATTAAACTTGCTTATCATGTAATTATAGGTGTTTTACAATAACAGTACTCTCCACACATCTCCACACATCTGACCTGTAAACTGGCATGGTGCTTGTCGCCATGGAAATACACAAGTTTAATGTCATACTGTGAATAATTTCAGGCAAAGCCCCCGGAAAGTTACACAGTGCACGTTTAATATAGTATAATAACATTGTCAATTGCAATCACTATGGTATTCGTTTTTTTGTGTCATGGATAATGAAATTCTCCATTATCCATGTCATTTTATTAGTAACACATTTAACAGTTTGTGGAATAGCTCTGGCAAAGAAATTAAACCAAGCAGAAACTAATTAAAACGTTTGATAAAATTTAACTGAAGACTACAGTATTTTTTTCAAGGCTTTAGTTCTCTAATTAATCACACCGTATGGTTTTGCACTTTTATTTTGGCTCTATATTTTCCCAGATCGTTTTTCACTAGCAATATTAAATAATTGGACGACTATTCCATCTCCCATACTCTTGAGTGCTTGCTTGAGTGACGTTTTCCATTGAAACTGCAAACAAATTAGTAAGATTGGACTACTGCTTAGATCTTGTCCTCCTATAACTTCTGCACATGGTTTTAACTACTCCTTTTCAAGAAATGTGCTTTTCTGTTCTGTATATATAATATGTATATGATTATTGTTTCTCTCTTGGCACAAACTCGAAATAAATATGAATCAATCAATCAATCAAAAACTAGCCTTTGCAATCATTCTCTTTATTTACAGTTCCATTTGAATATAGAACAGCACAGGCAATGTCTCCTTCATTTATTGTGTTTGGTGACAAGCGGGGGTGTGCATATACATACTGGATTTGCATTGTACTTTTTAATAATAATAATAATAATAATAATAATAATAGGTTAGATCAAATAAGGTAAAAGACTATATTGTATTATGACTTTTTTTGATTAAAAGGTTTTATATTACACAAAATCCACTCTTGTAATTTAAGCTATTTTATAATGTTGTTACCCTCTTAAAAACATACCCAGAGTTGTGTTTTTTTAATTCACACATGTTTGAGTAACCCTTTATTATTAGTCTGTATAGCTCAAAATGCCATGTTCCACCTTGTGATGTCATGTAGTGGTAGTTTTCTACATTTTACCTTTAGTTCAGTAGAGATGTTCAATTCCAGGGCTGAACTCTTCCAAATTATTCTAGTGAATGTGCACAGAGATTAAAAACAGTGCAGCGCTTCATCACAAGATGGAGCAGAGTGTTTTTCTGTTTGAGAGAAGGACACAGCCTACATGTGCAGGGTTTGTGTGCGTGAATTAAACAAAACACACATTATCAAAGATAAAATCTGAAGACAAAACAGAACGCATTGTCTCTGGTGAAGGGTGGGGGTGTGCTTCTGTGTACCGGATTTGCGTTGCACCTGTTAAAGATCTTGACGGACTTCACAGTCCTGGAGGTTCACTGTGTTCTTACATTGTCGCTATTATTATCCCTCCCCAACCCGCTGTAAAATGAAACCCAGACTGGATTAATTAAGGGAACTCTGCTTGGTACAGTGAGTGATTGGAGAGGCGACTTGGAGGGCGCTGTCCATCAACTGAGGTTAAACATCAATCTAAAAGAACTGGCTAGCGCTAAGATCTGGCAACAAGAAGTGGTTGGTGGCCATCTTGAATCTCGACCAAAGCAGTACTCAGCTGGACTATGCTACTTCCATCTGGCTCATCTCATCATCACTCAATTATACCGCTTTCGTCTGGGTTAGCGAGCATGGTGCATCTTGTGATTGGTTTTCCTGATAATTTGAAAAGGAATTATCGGATTAGTTTTGGATAAATATATGGCTAGATGTGGATGGACAGGCTGTGTTTACATCCAGATTTTTTGCGATAAAGCGCTCTTCACGGATGTCCCCGAACAGCATGGATTTAGGCAGGCATTTCACAGCAACACTCAAAGTTTGACAGTGGAATAAACAGGCTGTCCTACTGCAGCAAAGCCTGTTTTCAGATGTAATCATTGTCACAGATTGAAGCAGTTAACTATTATGTGACCGAGGACTATGGGAAACCTTTTTTGGTCAAATGTGAACGCAATTATTGGGTAAATTGTGTAAGAAATTTCCTTGTATTATTCAGAACAAAATTTATAACTTCTCTTGCGTCAGCTTTTAGTACTTTGTTTGTTCAACTCAAGAGGCATGCACATTGTCTTCTGTGTTTGTTTTTTTTTTTTTATACTTTTAAGCCTTACACTTTGCCATACATACTGTTTGGAAATCGAAATCTTGTAATCTGATTGGTTAGTCCATCTGTCAATCGCGCCATTTGGAACATCGGTCCAGGACAGTCTTTGTGCCGTATCCGTGGGTTTCAGAATGATAAAGGGTTAATTAGGACTGTTGCCGTAGCAATTGAAAACAAAATATCCTATCTTTTCAATGGTGAGAAGTCCACAAAATGTCACCCATGAATAGGCTGTCTTGTAATCTGGGTTTGTGAGAGCTATATTCAGTTGAAAGTCCCTTCCTCGGTTGCTGGGTGACAGCTAGACTTGGGTTATAGTGAGGGTTGATGGTTCAAATCTTGCTTGAGTACATGCTGTTGTGTTATTGAGCAAGACACTTCACTTTGCCCTGTAGTGTAACGTAACCAAATAAACCTTAAATAGCTTTCATTATGTTTTAATGATTCAATGGTTGGTTAAACTTTTGAGGAACATTGAGTTTGGTATTTAATTTAAATTAAATATTATTTTTCCAGCTGCCAAGTTATGACGTATTTTGGCCTTTGGGTAACATTTAGTGCAAACGTACAATTAGATCACACTCCTCTTTTTAATTGCCTGGGATCTAAAATAAACACTTCTCCCATACTTAACAAAGATGTGAGTCTGGTCACTGTTGAATCTCGCCAAGTCCAGATGGGCATGATTGACAGCTGTATTAGCCAATCAGGGGTGTGCATGGTCCATCCATATCAAAACAAATATGACTGTTTACAATAAAAACAAAAAAAAAAAAAAAAGGTAAATAATATCACAAGGAACTGAAAAACACTGCAGATTTCAGCAGATTCAAAGAAATTAGAGAGAAATGTAAATTTGTTTGTAAATGATAGGTGACCAATGAGCTCCTTCGTTTCACATTTGGCACTGAAATCTGATTGGACGATCACGTTTGGTTCTGACTCGAGACCAGACTGATATCCTTTTAGGCCTATGTAAAAAATACAGAGATATCCTTCTGGACTACTATAGGGGAATTTGAAGTTTAATATGACCATTGTGCCCCAAACATAAGCAATAATCGGCATTCAAAAATAACTTTATTGTCCCAGCCTCTCTTTGACAGTGTTGCTTGTATAACTGATGTGTTTCTTTAAATAGTCTGAAGACAGTATGACATTTATCACCAAGTCAGCCTGTCCTTCACACTTGCTAACTCTTAGGCGATAAATCTTGTGTGCTTGTATCCAGTGTAACCAGTGAAGCTTGTAGTCAACTGCTCTTTTTGTTATTGCAATCTGGTGTAGACCTTATCTCTCCTGGATCTCCTCTCCTAAATAAACAGACCAACAAAACAACTCAAGTCAAACTACTGAGGCATAGCTTAACTGAATAGCATTGTTTTCTTTAAAGATGCTTTTCTGGATCTTTTCTGGTACCTGCTTTGTTTGGAATGTTCCGCAGTATGGTGTCAAACTTCTATCTATCATCTTTCATGTATTTACTCAATTACAGGTAGTTTTAATGCTCCCATAAAAAATTGCATTCTCTGAGTGAGGTTGTCGTTCCACAGATATGATGTGTAGCTTGGCCTGGTGGCATCTGCTGCTTTTTTCCTGTGAAGGTAGATATGAATAATGTCATGCTGTGGAACATTACAGGCAAAGCACTAACATCTCCATGGAGACAAGCAGATAAGTTACATAGTGGACCTTTTAAAACACAGAGGCACTTTTTTAAAAATCTGTAATTTAAAAAAAAAAAAGATGTATACCAGTTTTGTGCTAAAACTGTGGGAAAAATAAAGGACTAGTGAAACATTACAAATTCAAAAAATCTGTAGGATATAGATATAGAACATTTAAAGGTATGATTTCCATGGAAACAAGCAGGCCAAACAAGCGTCAAGTTTGTGGAAATGCAAGCCCGCTCATAATAAGGACATTTTTTTTTTCACTACAATAAAAAGTAATTTATTTTTGTCAATTCTGGCCAAAAAGTTACACATTCTGGCTTTAAAATAACCCCACTTTCAACCCATTTATAAGGTATTCACACTGACAACAACCCAGCAAGTCCACAAACATAAATGTTAGCATCCACTGACATCAGCTATGGCGTTCACAATGTAAACAGGCCAGATAGTGAACCCTGGGAAGTGCTTTGCTGTACTCCTTCAGCACCTCTCCGTCTCAAAGCAATGAGACCTTCCACTGAAAACAAGAGCTTTGAACACATCTGCTGTTTGTCTCTGACGTCTCCCGAGTTGAAGGTCGAGCTATTTCCATATCTAGGCCTGTTATGTGTGAGCTAGCTAGCATCATGCGTCCATACCTGGTCAGGAATGAGGTTTGCGGTGCGCTCTTGGTTACAGATGACGCGGCATCGCCATGGAAACTTCTTTGTGTAGCGTTCATGATTGACTGGCGTTTTTGAATGGTGGAGGGACAGTGGAGCGTAAAACTAGTGTCACGACTTGAGGAAGAAAGGGCTTGCAGCTTTAGACGTGAAAGGCAAGTAAAAATAAGACTTCCATATTCTGCAGATGGGGGAATTTTACTTGACCTTATACAAGTCCATTATTGAACCAGTCTGCAGCTTGATTCACTGCTCCATTTAAGTGAAGCACATCTGTCAGGCCGGGGAAGTGCTTAGCTTTTCCATTTTAGTGCAGAATAGAGGCACAAGTTGTGTGTAGAGGGCGTACTATACAGTAGATCAGAACTTGGACTTGTGGTTTTAATTCAAGATATACTTTTGAATGAGCGTGTACCTAAACTCCATGTTCCCACAGTGCTGGTTTCTCACATTTCTCACAACATACTGTGCTTCTGTTTGCTATATAGTTGTAATCTACGACACCCATGGATCATTAAGTTATAATGACCAATTTTAAATCGCAATATTCGTCTAAAATGACTTAATCAAAGAAACAAGCCCACTGACTTTTGCGTTAGAAACGTCGCCATAAACGTTATCATTAAGATAAGATAAGATATGCCTTTATTAGTCCCACAGTGGGGAAATTCCAGTGTTGCAACGCACAGGTCAAGAACAGCAGGAAAATGGTAACATGCAATAAAACAAGATAATAGATAATGGCTTAAAAAATTATTTAAAAATAGACTTAAAAATAGACTCTAATGTAACACACTGTTCTGGTGGAGCAAAAACATAAAATCCAAAAAAACTATTATGTACAATAAAAGTAACAGTGCAGCATATGAACAGAATAAATCTCAGTAAAGTGACTTCAGTATATTATGTTATTTACAGTAATATGACTATGTTTATGTACAGCAGCAAAGAGACGTGAAGTTGTTGGTACTTCCGATTGATAGCTGCACATCACGCTAGAGAGCTGTGGATTTTTTTCTCATTTGTACCGAAATTACTACACAACGCTGCAGAATCATATGCGTATCACCGATTAAGAAAATAAATCTGGAGAATGAAGTAAATACAGAGCAGTGGCTGTGAAAACGGAGGCGAAATGGCATCTTAAAAATAGGCGATTAAAGATTATTTAAACATGCACGAATCACTCCAACTACAACTTCGAGAGGGTACATGAGAAAGGGAAGCAACAGGATTTAAAGCTCTGAAAAGTCAATTTTTCTTAATAATTTCTCTTTAAAATATGTTTTTGAAAGTAACTCCATAACCCCCCACCCTTACCCTGGCCTTAACCTTAATCAGAATCTCAAAGCCAGTCCCTAATACTATACCATTAGCCTACAACAGCGTAGAACTGACCCCGTTTGCCAATATGCACCGAAATAATCATGAATAACTGACTACTCAAACTGATATTATAGTATTTTAATAATTCTATTACCGCGAGAATAGTAAAACATGTAATTTGCTGGAAAATGTTTTTATCCCAAAGACACAAATAGAGAAGACTAAGAATATACATTTTGTGACCTTGAATAAAAATCCTCCTAGTTCTTAAATAGTTGTAAACATTATCCACTCTGGCCTGAGCTGAGTGCGTGGCATTGTTGTTGTTTCCTTGGGCAAACACTTGACCCAGTTTGGTCCAGTCATAACAACAAACGTAGGTGGTTGTGACGAAGAGGACATTCAACATGAAAATCTGCCAAATTACTGTGGGAGTAGTTCACTATGACAACGCAGACTGCCAATTATTTAAATGAATACGGCAATATGAGAGATACCGGCTGAGAAAGGGTCTTTATCGGTAAAAATAGTACGAGTGCAGCAATTCTCAGTAAATGATTTGATTTCATTATTTTTCTAAAGGTGCACTGCGTAACTTTTTACTGGTGAAGAGTCCATCACCTGCTTGACTCCATGGAGATGTTAGCTTTGCCTCAAATGTTCCATAGCGTGACTTTAAACTTCTTTATTTCCATGGATACAAGCATAGACACAAGCAAGACTCTAGGCTAGGCTCAAGTGACAGGTCATATCTGTGGAGAAGCGAGCTAGAGTGTAGTTCTCAGTTTGTCTTGTCAGATGAAGAAAAGTTTAACTATTTTGTTTATTTTATTTATTTTTTTCTAACGGCTCTTTGTGTGTTTTTTTTTTTTACTTGACACCATAGAGATGTTAGCTTTGCATAGAATGTTCCACAGTATGACATTAAACTTTTTTTTTTTATTTCCATGGACACAAGGGGGTGCCACTACTAGGCCAAGTCACCTATCATATCTGTGGAGAAGCGAGCTGGAGTACAGTATGTCTTGTGAAATTATTTTATTTCTTTATATTTCTAAAGGTGCATTGTGTAACTTTTTGCTGGTGGAGCGATGTTCCACCTAAAATGTTTCACAGTAAGGCATTAAACTTCTCCATGGACACAGGCAGACGTTGCCAGTAGGCCAAGTTACAGGTCATATCTGTGGAGAAGCGAGCTAGAGTATAGTTCTCAGTTTATCTTGTCTAGGTCAGGAAATTAACTATTTTATTTAAATGTTTTTCTAAAGGTGCACTACGTAACTTTTTACTGGTGAAAAGTGAGTGACCTGCTTGACTATATGAAGATGTTAGCTTTGCCTAGAATGTTCCATAGCATGACTTTAAACTTCTTTATTGCCATGGAAACAAGCTGCTGACACCAACTGTTTAAGTTACAGGTCAGATCTGTTAAAAAACGAGTTAGCTTCTTGTAAAAATATTGGCAGAATTTTCTTTTTTTTTTCTCCAGCTCTTTTTGAAATGCCTGATACATAAGTGTAATGCCATACCAATGAATACACCAGTGAACATAGCATCTCCATGACGACACGAACAAAAGTTACACGGTGCACCTAACCTTTGTTTAGTCTTGCACATATAAGAAACGTATTTAGAGCTCCTTGACGCACTGAGAGGAAAGACTGTTCGACTTTGGACATTCTTGAAATTCCTCACCTCTCCGCGCTCTGTGACGAACTGCTTTCAATTAAACGCAACACAAAAGACCTTTTACTTTAGAGTCTCATCTCATCCTAAATATTTCCTTGAAAGTGTCCACCCTCCCTGACGGATGGGTCTCTATAGGTTAGAGTCTTGTATTCGGTCAAGGATCATTTCACATGGGCGGGCAGCGGTCATAAATCGCCCATACATACACACATATATACGCACACACACACACACGTACACACAAATGGAGGAGGCTACATGCTGTCTCTCTCTGTGTCCTTGTTCCTAACAGTGTGTCCTGACAGCTTCCTAAATAAACGCTATATCGCCTTACCAGTGTTTCTTTCTCTTGTTATAGTGGATGCAGCTGCACTGATCCTGTCTTATTTTATTCTGTTTTGTGCTTTGGATATATTGGGACCACTTTAAAATAACTACACTTTGATTAACATTAATTTATAATGAAGAAATTGTTGATTAAGAATGATTCTGGGTTAACTATATTGAATGAAAAGGGTTTTGATTTGTTATAATGTTGTTTCCTTATCACAAACAGACCTGGAGTTGTGTTTTGTTTCATTCATGTTTAACGCACAAACTCTGCATATTTAGGCTTTCTTCTCTCAAACAGAAACACTCTGTTCCACCTTGTGATGTCATGTGGTAATACAGAAACTGCTTTTGTGTCATATAGGACCTTTGAGTACGTTATAAAGCCTGAATAAGTCGTCTCTTACCAATATATTTTATGAAGAAGCAAGAAGGTCGGGGTGTGGCATTTATGTGAGACGTTTGCATGTTCTCCCAGTGTCTGTGGTTTCCTTTGGCTGCTCAGGTTTCTCTTCTCACTAAATAAAATGTACAATAGGCGTTTGGGCCGAGGAAATCTCAGCATTAATATCTTGGCTAAATAAAAATAACATGTAAACAGACACCCGCCATTTATCTAATATAGGTGGGCGGCAGACCTACATTGATACTTGTGATGCTAATTGTAGGCTCTGCTCTGTCTGAGGCTTTTTTAGACTTTAATCTGTGCTATATTTTAACACAATCTGCCCATAAAGAACTGACTTAGCTGGAGCAGGTGAGCAAAATGTGCAGTTTAAATCCATTCTGTGAGTTTTCAGACTATGTTAAAACTTTTTGACAGTTTTTGGTAATGTGTGCATTGTGTCACTATGGTAACTGCTAAACATTCCACCATTAGACATACATGTACATGTACACTCCGAGTAATGTCACTGCAAAGTGTCAGAATTCTATGTGAGATTCATTGTTTTTGAATGTTTTTATTGTCTGGGATCAGCTGCAGAAACATTCATGTCTTCAGGGTTGAATAATGGCACAAGAAAATGATTTCTGCTTGCCAAGAAGGTGTCAGCATTGATCTTGTATTTATTCAGTTACAGGTGTTTGTTTTATTGCCAAAAAAAAAAAAAAAAAAAAGGTTGGAAAACTTGTATTCTTACTGGGAGCTGGGTAGCCTCTCCACAGATCTGTTCTGTGCCATGACCTGGTGGAGTGAACAGATTGTCTCCATGGAGATTGATAAGTTTAAAGCCATACTGTGGAACATTTCAATAAAAAAAAAACAATAACAAGCAAGTGACGGGGACTCCACTGAGAAGTTATAGTGTTCTTCAACTTTTTTAAAGGTCCTATATTACGCAAAATTGACTCTTGTGATCTTTAAGCCCTGTTACCTCCTCAAAAACAGACCTGAAGTTGTGTTTTGTTTCATTCACATGTTTGAGTAACACTTTATTATTAGTCTGTTTACATCTCCAAAGCTCCAAATGTTCTGTTCCACCCTGTGATGTCATGCAGTGGTAGTTTTCAAGTAAATAGTTCAAATAGTTCTTTTACATATAATTCAGTAGAGATCGGTAATTCCAGGTCTGAAATTATCCAAATGATTCCAGTGAAGGTGTATAGAGTTTAAAAACACAGTGGAGCACTTCCTGTAGTACCACATGGCATCACAAAAAGAGAAAATAACTCAGCCTAAATATGCAGATTTTGTGTGTTAAACATGTGTGACGGACTCTGCGTGTGCGTCTAGTGATTGCGTAAACTTCACTGGCTACAGCGACATTAGCTTGTGGCTCAGTTTTCAGCAGTTCTATAAATATGCACAAGATTCAAACGACATCAGCTCAAGTCTTAGACAAGTCCGTGGATGTGTGCTAGCTCGTGTTTGCTAGCTCGTACCTGTGGGAATGAAGCGAAGTTTGAGCAAAGGATCTTGGAGGAGTGACAGTTTCTCACAGATCCTTATGAGACCTGTACAAGTGTATCAGAGGCTTTTGACCCGAAGTCTGTCTGAAGATGTGGAGTTTGTCAAAGCAGCTAACTGCCTGCTAAGGTAAAAAGCATGTTAAAAGTGCACTGTGTAACTTTTTGGTTGTGGGTCTGTCACCTGTTTTTATGGATATGTCAGCTCTTCCTTACATTTATTCAACTATAGGTGGCTTTATAGCTCAAAAATACCTAGAAAAACAGGCATTCTGACTGTGAGCGGGGTTGCATCTCCATAGATCTGACCTGTAACTCGGTCTGGTTTGGTCTCCATGATGATAGAAAGGTTTAAAACTGTGAAACATTTCAGACAAAGCAATAACATCTCCATGGAGAAAAGCATTTGACAGACCCTCCACCAGAAAAGTTACGCAATGTTTGTTTTGCTCCACTACAGATATATTCTCAAAACAGCTTTTAGGGTCAAAATAAAACCGCTGTATGCTGCCTGAATCTAATTATAAAGCGTTTCACTGTCCACAAACGAGTAAGTATACTGGCTGGTGAGCTGTTAGCATGCTAGTTGTTGTTGTTAGCAGTGGCATGACCTTAAGACTCCACACTGGTCTCTTGTGAAAGTTGTGACAAGCGCTTATAAACTCATCATGGTGGATAATTAGGATGTTATCGATGTATTAGGAAAGTGAGGAATAAGTTTGGACCACTGCAAACGGTTTAAAATACAAATAGTAGAAAATAATGTTGAAGAATGGAACTGTAAGAATAGTTTGATCTGATTGGTTGAAAAGGTGAAGGTTGTGAGCTGTGATTGGTTGACAGTAATAGACCCGAGTGGGGTTATAGACCAGGGTGTGTACATTTTTTTATTTGAATTCCACTTAAATTTCAAATGTATTTTGTAGAGATTGGCTATATATACACAGTGGCAGATAAAATACATAGGATATTGTGCATTTGCTAGTGTTTAGTTTGGTTAGACAAATAGAGCAGGATAATACTGTTTGACTATTCTACCATTTCAATTATAATAAAATTATAAAAAACATTATAATAATAATTGTGATGCTATGATAATTCATAAAAACATCTTTCCTCCTCCTCATTTACCTCAATATTATATTCATTTTTTATGGTATTTTTTCTGTAGCAAATATATTGTACTTCAAAATTTGGGTAATAGACCATGTTTTTTCATTTTGGTTGGTAAAGAATGACACAAGAGAATGCGTTTAACTTTCTATTTCTGTATAATCAGCTGATGAACCACCTCCAGAAAATTACACACAAATGCTGACCCTAACTCCTAACCCAGGGGTGTCCAAAGTTTTTTCCTCCAATTAAATGTGGATTAGCAGGTCAAAGGTTAAACCGAATGACAGTTTGCATGTAAAATGTATGATTAAATTGACTTTAAATATGATATGGTTGGCCTCTTTTCCTCACTCTCCTGGCAGTCTTTTCAATACAAAATTTATTCAAAGTAGATTCTTCTTAAAATTTCAGAACCATGTTCTTAAAAAGCCCATATTACACTATTTTCTGATCTATGTTATAATGTTGTTTCCCTATCACAAACAAACCTGGAGTTGCTCTTTTTCATTCACTCAAACAACCCCTGCATATTTAGGCAGAGTTCTTCTCTCAAACAAAGTGAAAACGCTTTGTTCCACCTTGTGATGTCATGTAGTAATAAAGGAAGTGCTCCACTGTGTTTTTAAACTCTATATAACTTCACTAAATCATATAGAGAATTTCATCCCTGGAATCACTGATCTCTGGTGAACTTAAGGTAAAATGTAGCTGTTACATCACAATTTGGAACAGACGATTTGGACAAAACACAACTCCAGGCATGTTTTTGAGGGGATAACAACATTTCACATGGCTTATAGTTCACAAAAAGACAATTTCAAGTAATATAGGACCTTTAAAAACTATTTGGTATCTATGAATTCTCAAGTCCACATGCTTTATTCGGCCTAATTAAGCTGTAGCTATTATAAAGTGGTACCAAAACGTGTTATCATGACAGCCCTAAACAGCTCACTTGTGTCGGAACTAGAGGAGTGTTTTTGTTTTGTGTATTCTTGTGCACAGAGTGAATAATAGGGATGCTTTAGAAAGTGTACCTTGACCTCCTCTTTGTCCTGTCACTCCTCCTTTCACCTGGGCCCCTGACTCATCTCCTCCCTTTGTCTAAGCGCCGCCTTTGAACTGACACAGAAACAACACTCTACTTATGAAATACAAGCATCAGTACAGCATCATTTCAGTACTATATATGGCATTTCAACTGTTTTTGCTTCACTATTTCCTGGCAGTAGGTTCCATTGACGTTCTACAATACAGTTATGTCATATTTTCATATATAACTTTATGGGATATTAAAAAAATCTCCAAACTTAACGATCCACAAATGTTGGACCTTATCATTATTTGTTTGGGATTGAATGGGAAGAACGGATGTTTTTTTTAAGCTATTTTGGAGCAATAAATAACACATGTAGTTGAATAAACGCATGACAGTTTAAACCAACGCACAACATCTCCATGGAGACGGGCAGGTTGCGGCCCCCATCCAGAAAAGTTACACAGCGCGCCTTTAAAGTCCTTTCAGCTGACAAAAATCACGTCTTTGGGGTCTAATAATGGCACTACTTTCCGAAGCTACTGCGAAAAAATAAGTTCACTTTTGTTTATTTATACTGACAGAGAAGACATTGAACATTACACTGGACTAATGGTGAAGTACCTTGCTCAGGGGCACAGCAACAGTATAGGTTTGAACCCAATCTGCCACTATGGTCCTAATTTAGTCAAATAAAATGGAAATTAGTTAGTTAATGGAAATTAGTTAAGTTATTTTATGTAATTCTTTAGTGTCAGATATGCAGTAGAATTTTTTGTATCATGAATTATAGTTTAGACCTTGTTTGGTCCTAGTTTGGACTTGGTTTAGTCCTGCTTTAGACCTGGCTTAGATCTGGTGGAACTCAGAAAGCCACTACATAAAAAAGAATGACTTCTATCTTCTATTTTCAAACACACTGCAGAATCAAACGCGTATCTTCTCTTTCACTGTTTGCGTGTGTGGAATCTCTTATTTGTGAAGACATTTTATTCGTGTTACCTGGTTGTCAATGTGCTTACAGTGAATAGTGAACAGACAGAATGAGATGAGCCTGTCCTTGGCCTTACACGTCCCTCTTTGTCGTACGGGGCTTTATTAGCCTTGTCCTGCATCTGAAAACACAATATCTTCTTTTTTGTCCTAATGAAATGCGACTCCTGTGTGAAAACCTCTCCCAAAGATCAATTTTCTCAAGAGAATTACTCGTGCTGCTGCAGCCTGCATAGCTACGGTGCTCATTTCCACCGAACCCTCAGCGTTTTCTTTAATTATTCAACATTTAAATGCGCTGTACCTGATTTTTACTGTTTTAAAACGTGAGAAACAGAACAGTGCGTTTTAAAAGGTTTGCACTGGCCCAAAGTTATTCCTCACTTACCTTATGCATTCTGAGCTTCCTAATCGTTCACCGCGATGAGTTTATAAGCAGTTTGCACAACTCTTAGAGGCCAGAGTGCAGTTTTACCGGCATTAGCATGCTAACAGCGCACTTCCTGAACCTCACACTTCCTGATTCTGTGACGATAAAATGCTTTTTAATTAGATACAGACAGAACACAGTGGACATATGTTGACTTCAATATATATACACATTATTACAATATATATGTACTGTAAATATATGGAAAAAAATTAATACATTTGTCTTATAGTCAGTAATGTTTTGAATCATTTTGGGTTTGGTTTTTTTTTTTTACTGTTTTTAGCTTGTACAGTGTCAGTGTTATGGCAGTGATTCATGGCAACAGGAGACCTAGTGCTTGAATAATCATTTTATAACTTGAGGATTAGCGGCTGCAGTTTTGACCCTTGTTGTGTCCTTAGGCAAGACACGTAATAGGTAGGCAAAAAGGCTTTTGACAAAATGTAAAATTACTTTTTGCGATAGCTTGACAATTGTGTTGCTTGTTGAGAGAAAGGAAACTTGCGATACATTGGACTTGTCTGTTTTGATGATTAAAATTGGTGTTTTCGTATCAAGTTTGTGCAGTTAGTGGTTTAACAAAAATACAGCTTTTTTGGTTCTTAAATAATAGTTGTTCATCACAGAATATCATTTGTAACAGACTGATTACAGCATCTCAGTATCTCAAAATCATATTATCGTTTTGTGAGTCAAGTATCGTGAATCGTTTTGAATCACGAGGGACCCTGTGATTCCCAGCCTTATTGCTAATGCTGTGCTAACGAGTGTGGGCAGTCTAAACTAACGCCTTGTGGGCCCTGACTTCAAAGTCCATCCGTGATAGTGGGTCTCATGAGGCCACTGCTTCTCTGGCCCCGGGCTCTTAACCCTTATCTGGGATGAAACTTGTCTGAACTGGGGCCTGGAGGAGCTGGAAGACTGCTGCAAGATTGGATTTTATAATAATATTTTTGGTGCGTTTAGGAATGACTTTGCAGAAGAGGTGGTCGATATATATTGAAACATTTATAATTTAACAGTTGTTTTGGAAATATGCAAAATTAGAAAACCGAATGTATAAAGATGATGCTGTTTTTTGTTTTAATTTTATATAAATATCATTCCAAGGCAAGTCACCATTTCACGCATACAAAATTTACTATTTATAAGAAGAAAAGTTGGGTATTTCAGCTTCAAAGGTTGTTATTTTTTATCTCTTTTTCCAGTATCATGGGGAAGAAAACCAGGTTTGTTGCAGATTTGTAACTATTTTCCATCTGCAGTTGCCTGGCAGGTGCACACAGCAATCGACATTTTACATTCTAATTAGGCTGTAGTAAAACCATTAGCTCATTAAGACACATATTCACATGTTTTTAGATGCATAAGGCTTATGTTTGAAGCAGATTACAAAGGACATCAATGTTTTATGTGCTAAAAAGAAATTCCCAAAGTAAAAATGTATGAGCAGTGATATCGATTAAAGAGGGGGTATTTTACTTTACTTAGATTTTTTTTTTTTAACATGTTTCACTATTAACAAGGTTTCATTTTTGACACACTAAGCCCCCTCCTTTTGCTCTTCACACAAAGTCACTCCCCTTTCAGAGCGCTATCAGAGTGCATTCCGCTAATGAAGCTACACTGCACATCGCGTCAGGTTTGTCACGTTGTTGTTGTCAAGTTTTGTATCATGTTTTTGTATATTTATGGAGAACTGTTGTGTGGGTGTCGTATAAGGAGGGTTCAAATTGGGCTCGCGAGATTACTGAAACATCTAAAACCACTTCAGGCATGTTTTTGACGAGGGACCAACATTATAACATGGTAGAAAGTGAAAAAGAAAAACATCTACTCTGCATAATACATGAAACTAATCTTGTATAACTACCCAACATTTTCACTTTGAAAGTTGTCACCTTGTCACGGTTTGGTCTTACTTACTACGTGGCTCTCATCGGGAGTTCTAAAAATAAAGCGAGATCCAGATAGTGTCAGCTCTACAGAAGTCCTCTCATCCAAGCGTTCACATGCCTCGTGTGGAGCGGGCAAGGACTAAACCAATGTCCTTCTTTAACACAGGGGCACTCAGCCAAAAGATCCCATTCCACATTCACTGCTTTAGGCCAGCTGCTCAACGGGCCCAGGCTTTTACACTATTGGTGCATTGTGTAACTTTTTGGTTGCTTTTTTTTATGGATACGTCATTGCTGTGCCTGGAATGTTCCACAGTATGACATTAAACAGCTCTACTTTACATTTATTCAATTACAGTTGGTTTTATCGCTCAAAAATGCCTAGAAAAACAGGGATTTTGACTGTGAGTGGGGTTCACTCTCCACAGATCTGACCTGTAACTTGGTCTGGTTTGGTCTCCGTGAAGATAGAAAGGTTTAATGCCATACTGTGAAACATTCCAGGCAAAGCAATAACATCTCCATGGAGAAAAGCGTTTGACGGATCCCACACCAGAAAGCTTACACAATTATCACATTATACTTTTTACTCATACTGAAGTAAGATAATATATAAATATAAAAAATGTTCCTACTTCTATTTTGAGTAGATCTCTCTGCGTTTTTACACATCACATCAACGTTAAGATGAAACTGGGACTAAGTCTGTTCAAAACCAAGACTAGACCACAACAAGGGAACGCAACCTAAGTGAGAAAAGCTTTATGTTGACAATATTCTGCAAAATATATGAACATAAATGTGAATGTTTTGTACCTTAAACTCAATAACACTACACTGTACATTCTAAACTCTGTGGTGGTAAGCTGCTATTGTAGTCACAGCTGCCCTGGGGTAGACTGATGGAAGCGAGGCTGCCAATTTGCTCCATCAGCCCCTCCGACCACCACCAATCTCTCACACACCACATTCATACAAGGCAATGTGGGTGTCTTGCCCAAGGACACACAAAACTTAGCCCGAGTGGGAGTCGATGCATAAAAACTGCACGTGATTTCAATGTTTTTTACGCCAAATGCATTTTTTACATACAACAAACGACATTATTTTATTTTATTTTTTATTTTTATTATTTTATGACCAAACTGCTGCTTCAATTACGTTCACCTCTGTGTTCTGTTCATTTTAAAGTAACTGTAATGTCACCAGAGATCAGTTCTTGCTGCTGTGTGTGAGGGGAAAAAATATGTCCGCTCCTATATGAGAGGTCAGAGGTCAAGTGAAGAGCGAGCGTTTCAGGGGCTGCAGTTTGTATAACATGAAATATTGACTGTAGGTGAGACATACATTATTTAACACAGAACAGCATTTTCATGGCTCTATTTTCAGGCTCGGAGCACATCACTGACTGTGCAGCTTCTGTGCTATAGTTAGTGCAAGGAAAGAGACAATGTTGCTGAAAAAAAACATTTGTGAACATATGGAAAACCAAAAAAGTAGTATATTATAAGAAGAAATGGCTAATAAAAAAGGTACTTCACATAATAGCAGTTTGGGACAGGTTACACAAATAAATGATATAAAAACTGTTGTCTAAGAACTACAATTAGCTTTCGAATATCAGCGCTGATACTGAAAAATTCGCTGGATTGGAAATCGGCTTCCAAATATCGATCCAGCCGATATCCTGGCATATACAGTATATACAGTAAATTGATGTAATAAGACTATTTACTGGTCGTATTTGGCTCAGAAAGTCTCATAGTGTTTGAGTTTCTATTTATGCAAAGCTGTTCTGTAGTTAGTTAAGAGATAAATAAACACATTTGGATCAGTTTCTTTTTTTAATTTTTTTTTTTTAAGTAAATAATTGTTCTCAGTCTCTGCTCTGGTATCGGTTGTTATCGGTATTGTCAGATTCTTAAATCGGTATTGGAATCGGTATCGGAAGTGAAAAAGCTGGATCGGTGCATTCCTGATATTTCTTGTAAGGCTTTAAGAGTGCCTTACAAGGATAAAAAAATGCGTGTATTAAAAATATACAGTAAAAACGTAGAGTTAAAAGCGCATAGTTAAAAATGGACAGTGCAGCCATGTTCTGGTGATGGAGGGAATCTGCCAGTTTAAACAGATGAGTTTTGAGTTTGGATTCGGTGTGTGGGCATGAGTCAGTGAATGACTGAAATGCAAATGACTCTTATTTTGTAGTTATTGTTTTGTTCCTGCTGGGGCTCCCTGTAGTTCTTTAAAAGGACAGTGAAATCAAACGGCAATTAAACCTTTTAGTGTATTTATGCTGAATCACACTGAATCTCCATCTCAACAGGAAAAAATAAAGGACATATGTTTATCTGTGCACCATGTAACTTTTCTTTCTGGTGGAGAGTCTGCTTGTCTCACTGTGATGTGCCTAGAAATGCTCCACAGTATGGCATTAAACATACCTGCAGTTACTCAATCACGGGTAAAACTGGTGGCATCGCTTGCAAAAAGTTGCAGTGTACCTTTAAGGCAAAACTTACTTTGTTTATTCAATTTTAATGCATAATTTAAACTAAATAAAAACAATACAAAATGTGTAATATGTGTAAGAAACGGCAATAGGCTTTCTGAAGTGACTGAAGGAGGTGTCTGGGGAGAGGGAGATCTTTTATTTAACACCTTATTATATGCATTTTGTCATTTTTTTTTTTTTGCACCATATCACCAAAAGCAAATTACTACAGCTGTGAATTGTGAATTTTGTTAATTTACAATGGCAACTAAACAGTGTGATTGTGATATATATATATATATATATATATATATATATATATATATATATATATATATATATATATATATATATATATATATATATATATATATATTAACAACAGTACAAACAGTAAAAGACAGTATTAGACATTTTGACTTGACGGGATAGGAAGTAAGATAAGATAAGATAAGATAAGATAATCCTTTATTTGTCCCACAATGGGGAAATTGCAGTGTCACAACGCAAGTTACAGAAACAGTAGGAAAATAAGAGCATGCATCAAAATCAAGATAAATAATAATAATAAGTGCATCCATGTTTGAAGGGGTGACGAGACAATAAGAATGGCAAAACAGAAGAGATGTAAGAAGGTGAGGGAAAACAAAACAAAAAATAAAAATAATGAAAAGGAAAAAGTAATTATTCTTGTAATTAATGATAATTCTTCTTTTGGTTGTCATAATTTCTTACACAGTGACTTTATTGATTAGCTCTGCACCATAACTTGAGTCTAAGTTGAATCCAGGCTACTAGAGTAACGATTATACTGAGTGAGTAGTTTTATCACTCTATATACTTTTAAATCATACTAAAGTTGTATTTTATTTGGACTAGACCAGGATTATTTCTTACATACTGACTTTATTGATTAGCTCTGCACCATAACTTGAGTGTATACAGTAGTTTTCTCCCTGGTCTGAGATTGCAGCAGGGCAGTGGGGGGCTCATCCATAATTCATGCGTTAGTTCTGGTTCTACTCCCACCGCATGCAGCCCTGTGGGAGGAAGAGTGAACGCGATTGGCTGCTTCCTGTTTAGCCCCGCCCCCCTCGCGGACGACCCTTCCTATAACCGAAAGTACAAATTCTAAAAAGTCTAAAACTGTCCCACCCAAACAAGGCAATCCTGTGTTCCCCCAGCTTCAGTTTGCATCACCAAAATGGCTCATTAAATGGTCAATTCTGATAAGGAATGTTGTTTGGATTTAAGCTTGTTTGTATTCTTGATTGATATAACTGGGAATTTGCGCTCGGATTAGCATTTTTTATGATTTTGAGAACAAAGTATATGCCATGAAAAAAAATCAGTATGCAGTAGTGCTTTTGGTTGAGTGGCTAATCTACTTCGCAGGTGCACTGTGTAACTTTTCTGGTGGAGGGTCCCCAACTTCTCGTCTCCATGGAGATATTACTGTTTTTCCTTGATTATTCTACAGTATGGAAATAAACTTGGTAATCATAATGGACAAAGGTTAAAGTGCCTATGACAGTTTCTCATTTTTACGACTCATTTACTCAAAGAAATGTCCAGTTTGGCCTTTTTTTAGGTTTAAAATGTTACTTCCTGGTTGGAAATCAGGACATTTCTAGGGAATTCCATAACTGTGACCTAGCAAATATGTGGTACACTGGGCCAAAACTCCTCTAATGTACACAGAAACTATTATTTGACAAATAAAAATATAAGAAATCGCCTTACCTTGTTTAAATAATAGTTTAAGTATCCAAAAAAAAGTTTCTTGTGTGTAAATTGTGCAAGATTTTTGGACAGAATGTCATTAATATCAAACTCTATACTTTCTGTAATTTTAAACATATTTTTCTACTTTTCTTCACAAATTGCTTCATAATTTCTGTAAAACTATAATTATATTTACAACAGTTATTATCCCACTAAATAAAGTCAAAATTTAAGAATCATATAGTCATATTTTAAGGTATTTTTGAGCCATAAAAAACCTGTAAGTGAACAAATGCCGGTGAGATATGTTTAATGCCCTACTGTGGAACATTCCAGGCAAAGAAATAACATCTCCATGGAGACAAACAAGCAGCAGACCCTCCACCTTAGAAGTTACACAGTGCACCTTTAATAGTGTTAATTGGAGTACCTAAAAAAACTCAGCAAATGTACAAAAAACTACAAATGTTCCAGGAATCAAACCGTACACCTTTGGGCTATGAGGAAGGAGCATAAACTTTTAATAGAATCTGCAACTATAGGGACCGTATTTGGAAATCTGAGCGTGAAACCGAAGAGCCAATCAGAGTGGGCTGTTGAAGGTACATGCCTCTTTACCGCCCCGACCGGGATCTTAGCAACGACGCTGTCAATCAACCTGTTGCTAACGGGAGCGACCTTGTGGAAAGAAGGCGTTTGATTAGTCGCTTGTTAATGTTAAGATCTTGAAATAGTGACAAAATAGTGAAAAAACAGTCATATGCTACTGCGCTACATTCTGCATCTTTCCTATCAAAACATTGGGAATTTGCACAAACCCCGCTACTAGCTTTCTGTTATAAGATTTCATAGAGTTGCATCATTAGTTTTGCCGATTTTAAACATTGTTCTGAAACTTTTATCTCACTTTTATCTCCCATGTGTAAGTGATGTTGGATTTTCGTTAATCTCCAAATGAGGCAAAATTTCTTCATCATTTTCACATTTGGTGCATCTTTCATCAGGTAAACAAACCCAGCGCCCTCACAGGGAATCCCCCGTTTGCCACCTCCTACCCGGGGGATTATGGGATTGCGTGGTAACCGTGGTGACGCAGCCGATGTCCTCACTGCGTCAGTCTTCCAGCTTCACCTGATCAATCTCCTCTTCTTCTTAGGCAGGTGTAAGCAGCTCACCATGACGACACGGGGCTAGTGAGCAGGGTCGCCTCTCCGCAGATCTGACCCCTAACTGTGTGGACATGTAGTATTTTATTTCCAGAGAGATAGATAGATTTAATGGCATACTGCGGGACATTCCAGGCAATGCAATAATAAAATAGTACAGTTTATGACGCCATGTTTACAATTATCAAAAGTATTTCTCTAATTTTCAAATTTTCAAATAAAATTCTACAATAATCACAGCTGAACCCGGGTTGCCAGTGCCTTGACGCGCATACAGAGGACATGTACAAAATTACTCATTCTCAGTAACAATAGAGGCTCTGATTAATGATTGGCTGCAGATGCTCGGGTTTAAGTAGCGAGGATTCAGATCAGAGAGTCCTTTTAGGTTCAAACCAGCTGGATTTCAGCATCGAACCTGGCAACCCAAATGAATGACTCATGTGAGGCTCATTCTGCTTTTGGATCATCTCAAGAACCAAAACACCAAATTATAACAGAAAATCTTGGCCATCATGTCCATTGTTTTGTGTAATTAAGAATAAATCAGCATTACAATTTTATCAGTAAGAGCTACATATATTTGATTTGAACACGTCTTCCTTGTATCTGGGGATAGTTAGGTCATATTTATGGAATTTAAAATCAAAATCTTACATACAGCCCCTTTAAGAATTGCAGAAAACGCAACTATTGAAAGATGAGATTAGCAATTAGCATTTAGCTTCACCTGATCAGCCAATCTCTTCTTATGCAGGTTTAAGCGGCTCACCATGACGTCGCAGGGCTGTGAATGAGCTTGTCTGATGACGGGGACCTGGCAATATTACAGAGCGGCCATGTTTTTTTTATTTTTGGCTTTTGCTTTCATCGTTTTTGTGAAGATTTTGTTGCCTTAAAAATCGGTCTTTGGTCTTTGGTCTTTGACGTAGAGTGGTCCTCACGTAATGTCAAACACACTCTCCTTTTTGGCTGTTTTTATTCAGGGTTCTGACTCATGAGTTGAGGCAGTGACAGATGTGAACTTTGAATCTTAAGTTATATTCTGCCAGGAGTGAATGTAAAAAGAAAGATGGATGGAAAAGAAGTCCTGAATACGAGTGCTGGACATTGTACTATAATGAAATCCATATATGTCCAGTTTTAAATGATATTTTAATTGACTTAATCCCAGTCCCTTCCACGGAAAATTCGGGGCCCGGGACAAGAAGCCTCACATGGGCCCCCTTTTAATATAAATGAATGGGAAGACGGTCCAATTCTGGGCCCCTAAACCCCCCAGTGCCCTACTTAATCCTAATTTTGCCAATATTTCTTACATGGTTTAAATTAAAATTTCAAGCTCGATTTTGTTGCTAAGAAATAAGCTTGATAGTCACTCCGATTTTGATAATAAGTTAGATAATAAATAGTAGTTTGTTTAAAGTTGCACTGTGTAACTTTCTATAATGGAGGGTCTGCTATTATTATTGCATTGCCTTGAATCTTCCACAGTATGGCATTAAACCTATTTATCTTATACTAATTCAGTTACAGTTGCATTCTTACTGTGAGCAGGGTCGCCTCTTTACAGATCTTACCAGTAACTCTGGCCTGGTTGTGTCACCGGTTTGTATCCACGGAGATAGCTGTGTTTAATGCCATACTGGGGGACATTTCAAGCAAAGCAACAACATCTGAACCCTCTTCCAGAAAGGTCACATACTGAAGTACACGTTTAATCTACAAGTTCTTATATAGATCAAGATTATTTTAAAACTGTTCAAGAAACATCAGATTTTCTCCTTCTTCTTGTACTGATACCTGTTCAAATATATTTCAGTACTAGTTTTGATCAGTTAGTATCAGGGTATTGCTTTTTGTCCACCCTACGTAGTACTTCTTACTTCCTTGCATACATACATCCAGTCTTGACACTCATAGTCCTAATGACGCGTGTAAGGTGCAGTAAGCAGGCTGAGAATGCGCTGTAATCAGAGACAGTTTGTACGTCATCTTTACAGTGTGACAGCAGCGGAGCGGAGAGAAAGAGGAGAGAGAGGAGAAAGAGGAGAGCACATGTCAACACTTAAGCGCGTCATGCATGTGTGGGAATGCTGTACGTTTCACAGCCCCTCGCTATCTGACCCGGTGACAGCAGCAATGTATGAAAAAAACACATCACGCTTAAGACTACGTGGGTTTTAGCTGCCTGTTACGTGCAGCAGTTTGAGCTGAATTTACTCTTAATTCAAATACTATATCCTTTTTTGGTTTCAATTGTTAATCACTATGGAAACTGCCCTTAAAAAAAACAATGGATAGGCGAGGTGAGGCGACGTTTTATAAATTGCTGTCATGCTGCAAGAGTAGGCTTAAAACTCATTATGCGATTCACTGTTTTCGAAAGAAGTCTCATTGGCGTGCTATACTAAAGAGACTATTGTTTTGCGTTGAATGTTCCGCAATATGGCATTAAACCTATCTAGATTTTGCACTTATTAAAGCTACACTATGTCATTGTAACTGGAGGAGGGTACTCTACTTGCTTAACTTGATACAGATGATTTTCCACAGATCTGACCTGTCACTTGGCTTGGTGGTCTGTTTCCATAGATAAGTTTAATGACATACTGTGGAACATTCCAGGCAATGCAGTAACATTTCCATGGAGACCTGATAGTGGTGTACCTTCAACTCACAGTAGTCACGCTTTTGTAATCGATTTGGCACAGTTTTCGGCATCAGTGTTTGAAAATATGATTCTAGTTTGTTTGTACGGATCAAGAATGTGTTTCCCTTTGTACCAATATTTATTTTTTATTTTTTTAAATAGGTACAAACAGTAATTCTATAATTTTAGCGTACACTTATTACCTGCCCTTTCCTGCATAATTAGCGTTTGAGCCATTTTAACACTACTATTGAAAAGCAGAGGCGGTTCTAGCAATTGGCACTTTACACATACTAGTATTTTTTCATTTCATGCATTCAGTTATTTCTTTTAAAGTGAAAGCTGCATTGTGTAACTTTTCCAGTTTGAGGGTCTGTCACTTGCTTGTTTCTATGGATATGTCATTGCATTAAACAGCTCTATCTTACATTTATTCAACTGCAGCTGGTTTTATAGCTCAAAAATACCTCGAAAAACAGGCATTCTGACTGTGAGCGGGGTCGCCTCTCCGCAGCTCTGACCTGTAACTTGGTCTGGTTTGGTCTCCATGAAGATAGAAAGGTTTAATGACCAATAATTTATCTATTTAGCTATAATGAGCCACGCCAATGTAACCTTATCAAACCTCTGAAAAGTTGTCACGCGATATACAATTCTAAGGAGATTGTTTTCCCCAAAATCTCCACTTTCTATTGTTAAGAACCGGTACATTTGAATATTTCCTTCCATTGTTGAACTTGATTAGGAACCGATAATATCAGCTTTTACTCACTCTTTTACCAATGTAGCTATACAATTTAATGTTAGATAAGATTTTCATTGTACGTATGGCTGTAACCGATCAAGACAAATGCTTAAAGGTCCTACACGGTATTACGCAAAAATTGACTCTTATGAGCTTTAAGCCATGTTATAATGTTGTTTCCTCCTCAAAAACAGACCTGGAGTTGTGTTTTGCTTCATTCACACATGTTTGAGTAATTGTTTATTATGGCTACCTTTTACTTTTAGTTCAGTCGAGATTGGCTATTCCTGGACTGAACTCATCCAAATGATTCTAGTGAAGGTGTATGGCGTTTAAAAACACACTGGAGTATTTTCTGTTTGCGAGAAAAACTCAACCTAAATATGCAGGGTCTGTGCGTTAAACATGTGTGAATGAAACAAAACACAACTCCAGGTATGTTTGTGATGAGGAAACATTATAACATAGATCAGAAAATCAGAAAATACTGTAATATAGGCCTTTTAAAGTAACATAAATAGTTTCTTGAGAAGTTAAACCCAAAAATTTTGATGTTCCTATTTAAACAGACACTTTCAATGATAGAGAAGAGATCGAGAGGTTGAGGAGGCTGATTGTTTTACTTTTGCAATGAAGATGGGGTGAGGATAGTTACTGTGAATACTTATTTTCTGGTACTTCTATATTTTTAGTTACATCCCAACACTGCTGGTTTGAAATGTGATTGGCTGAGAGATAAAGAAAGCGGGCTGTGATTGGCTGAGCAACACGTGACAAGTAGTAGAAAATACAAATTCTGGAGCTTAATTTGAGCTTTATCTTGTTTATTCAGTGATCTTTATCAGTTTGGCAGTGGTTTATGGTGTTATTGGTTTTGGACGCCGATAATGTAATGATTCTGTTGAAAATTGTGGTTGTCTGAAACAAGCCAAGTACTGCGTGTGTATCCTTTGTGTGTTTACATTCTTTTGTTGTGGTTGGAAGGAAATTCAGACACACTGTTGTAACCAGATAATGTGTCTTTTGTCTTTGGAGCACACATTTTACCCGATGTCTTTATATTTTACACACTATAATCACAACAGCTACTACTAACACTTCAACTACTGCTACTACTACCACCACTGCTACAAATATTACTTAATATTTTGCTGTGGATAGGTTCAAAACAATAAAATCATGAAAGTAGAGCTGTATCTTATGATTAGATTCACTCTGGAGCAGGTGAAGGGACTTTATAAACGTTGAGGAGCACTTCCTGGATTGACATCGCCACCATTTCTATTACTAATACTTCTACTACTACTTGTACTACCACTGCTACTACTACTACTGCTACTACAAGGCCCGTCGCCTGAAATTTGGGGGTCCGGGGCAAGAAGCCTTACATGGGCCCCCCCGGAATATAAATTAAAAGGAAGACGGTCCAATTCTGGGCCCCTAAAACCCTGAGGCCCAGGACAACTCCCCGTCTACTGCCCTGGCTACTACTATTACTACTACTACTACTACTGCATCACGCTATGGCTAATATCATCCCATCTCTAATGCTTCTCTGTGTTTTGTGTATTTTGCAGTTTCGACGTGGACAATGGCACGTCGTCTGGCCGCAGCCCCCTGGACCCGATGGCCAGTCCGGGCTCAGGGCTCATCCTCCAGGCCAACTTTGTGCACAGCCAGAGGAGGGAGTCCTTCCTCTACCGCTCCGACTCCGACTATGACCTCTCCCCCAAGTCCATGTCCAGAAACTCCTCCATAGCCAGCGACATGTGAGTGAAAAGACTACAGCTTAAAATGACCAAGAGCTTGTACAAACGTAGACTGTATATATAAATGGACATAGTTAACCTGCTAGCCGCCGTGAGCATGGGAGCACTTCCAGCTCCATCGACTCTGGCTCCAATTCACTTTGTATTGAAAAAATGTTACTGCTGCTGTCAGGCTCCTTATTTTCTTTCTCATTGTCTTAAAATGTTCATATTAACCCTCTCTACACGATCCTTATTTTGCTATTTTGTCTGTAAATCAAATCCTAATATAGAACTTGGCTCCAAATTTGCTCTAATAACTGCTAGCCTTGTGAGCTTCATTTGACTGCAGCCGAACGCTATGGGTCACACTCCCTTAGTCCACTTCTTTATACAGTCTATATGTACAAATTGTGATAGGTGAATGGTACGGATTTCACAATATCAAATGTTATTATAATGATAATGTAAAACCAGGGTTTTACAGATCTGACTTGTAACTTGGCCTGGTCACACCACCTGCTTGTCAAAACGGTGGTACGTAAGTTTAATGCTGCTGTGCAACTTTTCAGCCAAAGCAAAAACATCTCCATGGAGACGAGCAGGTGGCTGCTCCCACTAGAAACACTAAAACTTTAAAGTGCATATTTTGGTGGGATCCCTGTGATGAATATAAATGTTTTAGTTTGATCTCAGTTCAGGGACAGTGTGTGGAAAAATCAAGTTAAAAAGAAAAGTACAAAATGGCAAAAAATAAGGCAAAAAAAATACAGAAAAAAATTCAGGGATAGTTCACATGCAAAGGAACAAGGAATTTTGTTGAATTTTGAATTTAAACCTTCATTTATTGTGTAGTTTAGACAGTTTTAATATTTGCTAACAGTTATAGGATTAACTCTACATATACATCTCCATTTCTGCTGCCTTGTCAAACTAGAAATTAAAATGATAAACTTAGAAAACTAGAAAAACTAGGCAAAATTTTTTATTAAGGGACTCATTTTATTGTAGACAGACTAATTCTAAATAATACTCAAACATGTGTGAATGAAACAAAATACACCTCCAGGTATGTAAAGCTCACGAGTTAATTTTGCTCAATATAGGACCTTTGAAATTAGAGATCAACCAATTTTTATTATTTTTCCCAAATTATAAATAAATACAATACATGTTTTGCGCAGTGCCCTTTGTATTAAAGTATTAATATAAAGATCTGTGTATATTTAGGCAGCACAGTGACCAAAAACAAGATATTGGCCTATACTAGAGATTTAAGTCCGATACCCCATGCGCTAAAAAGTCTAAATATCGGCTATATATTGACTAACTGATATATGGGTACATCTCTATTTAAAATAAAAATATAATGATGTTACCTTGGTTTTAGTGAAGTCAATAGTCTAAAGTCTCATATGTACTAAGAATTTCACTCCCTGTTTTCGCCACAAACTTCTGACGGACAGTTTCTCTGCGCTCTCTTTCAGCCAAAGAGATGTATTTTTCACAGCTGCGTCCAGGGCCATAATATCATTCAGAGCCAACAAACAGGAAGTGTCACAACTGCCGCACCGGTCCCACCTGCCAGCTGTCCAATCAGAGCACCTGTCCTGTCAAACCAGCCGTCAATCATCTGTCAAGGGCTCACATCGCAAAATCTATCACCAAATCAATTTTTAAGGAGTTGAAAGTATTTATGGATTTAAGCGTCCTGTTATATACGCAGCATTTTCAGTTCTTTTCCCCAATTCAAAAGATACATGTTCTTAAATTGCTAATCGCCATGACAACAGTCCCAATTTCTCATCATTCTGAAAGCCACAAATAGGCTAAAAACAAAGCTACCCTGAAAGCTGAGATGTAACTTTGTGAAAGTAATTTGAATGTTGGAATTATTAGATTGAATTTTGACTTTAAAAACATGGCAGAGCACTTCCTGGATTACCACCAAATGACATCACAAGGTGGGATGGAGGATTTCAAGCTCTGAAGCAAAACAGAGACTAAATTTGCAAGATTACTCGAAAGTGTCAACCACATTGTAACATGGCTAAAACTTCATTTATCTTACATTTGACGCATTTTAATATGAACAATTTCTGGTTACATCTGCAAAACAAATTTGCTACGTTATTTGCCCAAAATATACAAAAAAGGTGGGTTCAAAATTAACTCACCTGCACCTCCTTCAGCTCTAAACTAAAACTTAGAATGTTCCGCAGTATGGTATTAAACTTCTATCTTGCATTTATTAATTAACATATGTTTTTAGTGCTGAAAAACGCATTGAAATACATGCCTAATTACACTGAACAGGGTCACCACTCCACAGACCTGACCTGTAACTTGGCCTGGTCGAGTATACTACATAGATAAGTATAATGCTGTACTCCAAAACAAAATTGCTGTGTTATTTACCCAAAAAGCAAAGTTGAAAGTAAAATTTTCTCTGATCTCTGTACAGACCATGTGCAAGTCTACATCTGCTAAAGCTCCCAGTAAGTCAAAGCTTTTCAATTGAATACATTGAAATAGATTGTGGTTTCGTCTCATACATTTTTCTATTTGACTAAACATCAATACCACGTGAAGCTGCTGCATTTTCCAATACACGGGCCACAGGAGCACTTTTGTCCATTTCCCATACTGAGTGGAGTATCCGTTTACATATGAGGAGGACTTAGCGCTACAGGAAGTGAAAATATTGACTGAAAACATCATATTTAGGTCACAAAGGAAAGGAAAGACAATAGACAGACCTATGCAAAAGAATAACACTGTAATGTTAGACTTCCATCTGAGCCTACATGAGCCTGTGAGCAGATGCTATAGGATTACTGTATTAAACATGGCTGCTGGAGTCGTTTTTACTTCATTTTTTAAGCTTTAAGAAAAAAAACAACATACATACAAACCATAATCTTAGAAACCTTATAAACCTTAAAGTCACACAATAATAATAATAATAATAATAATAATAATAATAATAATAATAATAATAATAATAACTGAAAATAAAATAAAAATGTAGGAGGGATATACGTATACATATTACTGGAGTCTTAGTCTATAAATGGTTAAACAAATAATTATGCAACATTGGATAATAATGTTTAAATGTCCTGTTTTTTTAATTTTGATTTTCATATTTTCAAGAAAATATTTGGCTTTTGATTTTTTTATTTATTTTTTTTTAAGGTGACCAATATTTTCCAGGTCTAAACCAGGTCAAACTAAAAATTAAGGACTAAACCATGACGAAAAAAGTACTAAGGTGGAACCAGGTCTGAGTCAGACTTAAATCAGAACTAAACCAGGTCTATACTAGAATTAAACCAGGTCTAAGTCATGCTGAAAGACAAATTATACCAGATCAAGGACTAGACTAGACTATTTTGAGGACTTGCCCAGGTCTAAACTAGGATCAAACCATATCCAAACTATACAATGTCAAATGAAGGACTAAACCAGCTCTAACCCAAGACTAAACCAGGACTGAAGGACTCAACCAGGTCTAAACCAGCATCAAATCAGGTTTAATCATATCCAAACATGTCAAAACAAGGACTAAACCAGAACTAAACCTGGATTAAAGGACTCAACCAGGTCTAAACCAGGATCAAATCAGTTCTAAACCATATCCAAACTATACCATGTCAAATCAAGGACTAAACCAGAACTAAACCAGGACTAAACCAGGACTAAAGGACTCAACCAGGTCTAAACCAGGATTAAATCAGGTCAAAAGCAGGTTTAACCAAATCTGAACTGGGTCTTAATAAGGAAAACAGGATCAATCTTGGACTAAACCAGGTCAAAACTTGTTCTTAACCCAGACCAGGCCCATACCACCAGCAGGACCATAAAGAACTCTTATCTGAAAGTTTATGTAGACTCCCCTTCCTCATACCTGCTGTGAAGTGAAAGCAAAACTAATTAAAACACGAAGGCAAATGTGTGGATAAAACTTTAACAGCTAATGTACCAAATCATTTTGCCATTTTTTGAATACTAAAAAGAATACTAAAATTAAAATACAAAAGAAACTATATTTGTGCATAAAAAGAAGCCAGTTTTCTATTTTTGACAAGCATATAGTTTACAAAATATACCAACTACACTTACAAAAAAGCACTAGGGGGCAGTAGGCAATGCTTTTAAAACACTGTATACATCAGTAGTAGATAAAAGTTGATTTAACACACAAAATCTGCATATTTGGCCTGAGTTCTTCTCTCAAACAGAAAACACTTTGTCCCACCTTGTGATGTCATGTGGTAATACAGGAAGTGCTCATCTGGGTTTTTAAACTCCATTCACCTTCATTAGAATAATTTGCATGATTTCAGCCCTAGAATTGCCAGAATCTCTGCTGAACAAAAGGTAAAAGGAGCTGTTAACTTGAAAACTAGCACTTCATGACATCACAAGGTGGAACAGAGCATTCTGAAGTATTGGATATGTCAACAAACTAACAAAAAATAATTCTTTTGTCAAGAAAGAGCATCCTTCCTTGAACAGAAATGGAGGTCTCAGACATCATTTGTCTCCCATCTATAACTCTATCCTCAAACCTAAAAACAGAGAAAACAATGGGACTAGCCAGGTCAGGTCCAGAGGTGTGAAAACACCATCATGGCCCTGAATGGATATGCTAACTACTCCCCCACTCCCACTCCATATTGAATAGACTCACATGACTAACAGAAACTGTATTTAAATATGTGTGTCTCAGAGTAATTTTCATTGTAATTAAGCTCCTCCCTTCAGGCAGATATAAGGCAGTGTCCGCCAGCATCTGACCAGAACTGAGGAAGCAGCTTGATTGAGCTGCGAAACGTATTCAACCAAATAAACTATGTCCAGTTGACAAATTGAATTTCTCCTTTTGCCTAATAATAAAGGGTTACTCAAACATGTGTGAATGAAACAACTCCAGGTACAGTATGTTTTTATGAGGTAACAACATTGTAACGTCTTGAATCTCACTAGAGTCAATTTTGCGTAATACACTCCTGATCAAAATTTTAAGACAAACTGAAAAATTGCAAGAATTTACATTTTGCACTGTTGGATCTTAAGAAGGTTCTAAGTAGTGCTTCTAAATGCAAAAAGAAGAAATGGGAGTGAGACAAGAAAAAATTGTGAGTAAGCAATTTATGGCAAACTACCATTAAACTGAAATAGGCTCAGATGATCAAAAGTTTAAAACCACATCTAAAAAAAAAACAAAACAAAAAACCCCCTAAAATAGAAATAAGATTTTCAAAAAAGGATTCAGTAATGAGTAGCTGTGCCATTCTTGTTAATCACCTCAAAAATTCGTTATTCGTCCATATTTTTTAGTTTGGATCTTAATCAGGAGGAATTTTTTTTTTTAGCAGATTTTTGGCTGAGCAGAGCCTTGTGTCAAGATGCTGCATTTTCCAGTCCACTTGTTGTGCGCTTGTGAAATATTTAGTGTAGTCTTTTTCATTTTGGCAGCACAACATAGAAAAGATTATCTCCACTGAAAGTCAAAGCAATTAATTATAGGACTGCACATACGAAGAAACAATACCTTATTAGTGAATGTGGAGTACTAAGGGAGGAAGATCAGTTGTGTTTGTGTCTGCTTTGTAGTTATAATCTGACATTTGTGGATCATTATGTTATAATTTTGATATTTTAAATTGCAATATTCAGCTAAAACTACTTAATAATTGATCTGCAAAATGGCGTCTTGAAAATAAGCGATTAAAGATGCACGAATCACTCCAGATACTTCGAGAGGGTACAAGAGAAGAGCAAAAAACAATATAACGATTTTGCATAATAAATCCACTTTAATTTTATGTTTTTATACCAGTCTTCTGAATTGTAAATGGTGCTTACAACAATAATAATCATTTCAGTACAAGAATAAAAAACTATACCTTATAACAGTTCTCCTGACAATACATGGGGTCAAGTAGTGATAGACGATACCAGCGATTTTTGTTTCGATCCGATACCAAGTAATACTACGGCGAGTATCGCAATATTGACCCGATACCAATGAGTTTTGTATTAAAATCCATTCAAACTCTTCTATTAGGAGGCTTTCATTATCTTCACTTTACCCTAGTTTGAACTGACCTAAAAATTAAATATAAAACAATGTACTTTAAATAAAAAAAAAAGATAGATAAAGATAAATTTAACCAGGGTCAGTAATTTCTAGGCAAACACATTAAAAAGACCCTCTAAATTATTCAATTTTTAACGTGCATATCATCAGAAAATAAAGTATTACGAAGCCCCTTGTTTTGACACTTTCCAGATTTATTTTTCCTTCATAGCTCCACATCTGCACCGGATTGGACTCAGCAGGTTTCCATACAAAGAAAGCCTGGTCTGTTTGTGTTCCCGTTCACTCAAAACAAACCGAATATTCAGCGCTCTCTCCAGATGGACTGAGAGAGGTGTTTTATTTGCAGTAATAGCAGCAAAATGATGTGAGTTCTGAATCTCATAATGAACAATAACGCTGGAATGTTATGATTATAGAGAGAGTATTGGTAATTTCAGGATTTAGGATTTATCCAATCTGATCATTGTATTTATAAAACATATTTCATAAACTGGAAGTACTGCATGAAAAAGCGTAGTATATTTTCCGCATTGTTTCGCATAATTTTCGCATGTACAGAAAAGTGGGTGGAGATAGGGGGTAGATGAAAACTGAAATTTCCTCTGCACTCAAGCCTCAAACGCAGGACAATACAGGATTACTCAAGTACAAATGATACTAATATAAAATAATCTCTATTTAACTCCATCAGTCCTAATACTCCTATTGATGCAATGCAGTGACGTCGCACTGGGGGTGTTCTGTATATATATCTATGGTGGAATTAACATGGTGACACAATGCACAAACTGACAAACAAAAAAACTCAAGGAAAACTCAAGGAAAAAATGTAAAATTGGTCTTTGTGGTCAGATTGTGTTTAAATAAAGATCATATTAAAGTCTAACAAGTCTCAGATAGAGCAGTGCTTTCAGTTAGCATCACCTCCCAGGGAATGTTGACATCAGCTGCAAATGCTCCTGAGCCTGAAGTGTATAGCTGCCATGGTAACAATTATAAAACGTAATCCTTTGCTCTATTTCAGAACAATTTATACCAAGAAATTAAACTATTATTGAACAAATGCACGTTTTTAGATTGTAACCATGGTTTCCTAATGAAAAACAGCTGGAGCTGTGGTGAAATGTTCCAGTCACACGTTTAAGAAATTCTGTTCACTGTGGCATTGTTTTATGTGCAGTAAATACCTGTATTGAATAGAAATAACCAACATTACAGTACGTGATAAAGACTGAAATATGAACACATTTTCCAAAACGGTAATTATAGTCACATTTAATACACATTTTCACTGTAGGAGCTTGTCAAATGTATTTTTACAGATTCAGAAACATTTTCAATTCACACAATTTTGCAATAAATCGTACCAAGAAGTTTATACCACGGTCAAACTTAACTGTGAAATCGGAATATTGCTGCAGCTTAAGGCAGGTGAGTTATAGCAGGGACAGGAGGAGACACTAAAACAGGAATTTGAGATTTCCAAATCCAAACAAGGGAAACTATGGGAACAAAGAGCTGAGGAAGAGCAGAGCCGAGGTGCTCATGACGGATTTGACTGCTTCTGGCCAAATCTGGGTCAGACAAAGGATAACACTTTCTGTGCTAACAAGACAACAGGCCTCATGACAGACGAGAAATGATGTATTAACTTCTTGGGTTCTTTTAATATACAAAAGAAGACAAAGTGAACGTTTTTGGATTAGAATTTGTATGGTAGCTACGTTGTGATTTCTATTTTCGATTTGATTCTTCTATTTATTTATATAGCAAATTTAAAACAACGTCAGCTGACCAAAGTGTGCAGATAACATCATTCAGGGGAAAAGCAGGGATGTTGTATCGTTTATCAGTGTTATCTGCGATCTCGGAGCATTTCCCCAGATATCAATATCGGTTTGATATTGAAAATTTAGCTGATATTTGATTTCGATATTGTTTCTGCACTGCCCCCAGTCTGTGTCTTTTCCAGATTTGACTTTTTGAGCAGAGTAATTAGGGGAACTACTAATTAATATTCCAAATCAATACATTTTGTTATTATTTTAAAAAGTGATAAGTTAATATCGGTGTTGCAAATATCGGTTATTGCCCACAACAACAAGACAAATATCGGATATCATTATCGGCTCGGAAAAAATCCATATTGGGCCATCCCTGAGGAAAAGTACAATAAAATACCAAGATACCCTGTCTGGCTGTAGTATTAAATGCAGGGAGAGTTCACAAAGAAGATTATAAAGGTCAAAAAGGTCATTTGGCGCAGAAAGCCAGCCACATTCCTATGAGCCCCTGGGCAGCTGTGACTTAAAATAATATAATATAGACTTAACATATAACCACAAAAGAGTGACTGAGAGGTGAATGAGTTACGGACTACACTAAAAAGCAACTTGAGAAGCTTGTCAACACTACTACTACTACTACTACTACTACTACTACTACTACTACTACTACTACTACTACTACTACTACTACTACTACTACTACTACTACTACTATCATAACTATAAATATTGCAGCTACGATTTTAAGGATCCTATATTATGCTAGCTGTGCGTTGTTTTAGCTTTTAGTCATGTTTTAATGTTGTCTCCTCGTCTAAAACATAAACACAATGTAATAAAACAAGTGATTCTACATATCAGGCTTTTACTAAGATGCATCTACACTTTGAAGCTATTGTTTTTAACCTCATTTGAACTGCTTCACTGCTCACAACTCACTGACCGCGCTGACCACTTCACGCGTGTTTGCAACATATAGCAGTTTAGTGGCGTCCTACTTGTTTACTATTTATTTTGAGTTACAAACTGTTAAAAGTATTCAGAAAGTAGTTCCTTAAAGCTGAATAAATGCATAATATAGGACCTTATGTTATGTTATGTTTGATTACTAATATAGAAACTGCATCCTCAGGTGTATTTCTGATTCAGAGTCTCAGCTGTCGTCGTAGTAACGCCCTGTCATAAAGACGGACAGCGTCACTTTTATTAATCTAATCTGACGCGCACAGGCCCCGCCCCCTTCAAGGTCGTGACCTTTATCAAAACATGTCTTATATCTGCCATAGTGATTCAAGTATTTGTTTGGAAGCTGGTAGGTTGTTGGTTCTAATCCTGCTTGAGCACTGGTGTCATTTTGTCCTTGGGCAATGCGCTTAACGCCTTTACTGCCCTTTCAGTAACTTTAATGAAAGGGCATCTGATATAAAAAGAAAAAAAAATGTGAAAAAATCAGTGTTTGTTGTGGTGATCCTTAAATATGCACTATGTATTTTTCTGCTCGTCTCCATGGAGAATATTCAGCTTTGTCTGTAATGTTGCACAATATAGCGTTAAACTTCTATGGAAACAAGCAGGTGGAAACTAGGCCAAGTTTTAAATCAGATCTGTGGACCTTTTAGAAGCGAAAACATCTTGTCATAACTCCTCAAATGCATATCAAATCTCAATAAGTAATTTTACATAGTGTAGATTAATAATAATAATTTAATATGACAGCGATTTTAAAATTTCCTTGTTTTTCTGTGTCTTGCAGTCATGGTGACGATATGATTGTAACACCATTTGCACAGGTAAGATTTCCTAAACGTGATACTGCATTTTGTATATTTTCATGTGTTATTTTTTATGTCAGTGATCTCTGTCAACTTCTATTCTTTTGCCTTCAGGTTCTGGCTAGTCTAAGAACTGTGCGAAACAACTTTGGTGCATTAACTAACCTCCAACAAGACCGAGCCTCCAATAAGTAAGTGCTTCTTTGCAAAACGTGAAATTAAGCTGCAGATTGTCTATACAAGTCCACCAGCTGCTTGTGTCGCTGTCCCTTTTGTTAGACTAGTTCGCCCTCTGCTGTTTCCAAGTGGTATTACAACAATATTACAAATTGTCCAAGAATGTTTGTGCTGTCATTTCTTGTATATTTTTGCATTTTATTTTTCAACATTCAACAACAGTTTTTATTATTGTTTTTTGATCCATTGAAATTTCATCTTTGGAATCTCTTAGCATTCGCACCAACCTTTACAATGCAGATTCTACGTTTATAGCAGTTTCTTTTTATAACAAAATAACAAAAATGAATTGACGTACAGTGTTTTTGTCAATTAGAATTATGAAAGGCCCCTGTATTTAACTTGTATTTCTTTAGTTCAGGAAAATGCCACTTTGCATCAGGAGACATTTTAAGCAGCTTTTGTGGGAAAGTGAATGAGGAATAACAAAAAGTAACAATTAAGTGTGTCTCTCGTCCATCAGGTACAGTGTTAGACGAGAGACTATCCCACATTTGTTGTTTCTTTATTATTTACAACATTAGAGCTGAAGTCATGTTCCTCACTCAGTGTTCAAAATCAGATACAGTACATAATTACATACATTTTGGTGAATACTACTATTGATACTACTAATACTAATACTGCTACTTATTCCAGTGTGATACAGTGTGTTTTTTGCGGATTGAGAATAAAGTTTTTGTTGCTGTTTTTGTTTTCTGAATGTAAAATGTATTTTCTCTTTGACAGGAGATCACCCATGTGCAACCCACCCCCCATCACCAAGACCACCTTTACGGGTGAGTTTAAGAAGGGATTATATATGATTTTACTTTGGTAATACTGGCTTGGTTGTGACTGCGGTGTTGTCTCATGTTTGACCTGAGATTAATTTGTGTTGACAAAGGACAAACATTGCTATTAATTACTGTATGTAGTATGTACTTAAAGATGTATTATGTAACCTTTGTGATGGAGGATCCGTCTGCTTGTCTGGGGATGTTATTGCCTTGAAAAAATGCAACATAAATAAGTTTAATGCCACACTGTTGAATATTCTTGTCAAAGCAATAGCATCGCCATGGAGACAAGCATGTTAGGGACTCCCCCTGAAGTTTCTAGTACATACGTAATTATAGAAAACTTGTTTAATTAACTTAGTTTTCAGCAACTGTGTATGTTATGAAATGTTGATTGGTGATGATGGAGGAGTTAGAATGAATCTGTAGTTTACGATTCGTTTTTGTGTGAGATATTTATGGATTTTATGGATTTTTTTTCTCAATTTTTCTAAAAGAGAGAGCCAAAGAAATCAATAGAAAATAACAATTTTTAGACCCCATAGCCCTTCTCTCGTCTGCCTTTCCCTCCTTTTTTATCTTCATCTCCCTCCCTCCTTCCATCTCCTGTTCCTTCCTCTTCCTCCCTCCATCTCCCCACCCTTCCCACCCTTCCTCTCCCCCTTTCCCCTTCTCTCCCTCCATTTACCCTTCCCTCTCCCCTTCCTTCCATCTCCTCCTCCCTCTCCCTTCCCTCCATTTCCCCTCCCTCCCTTTCCACCTCCCCCCTCCTTCCAATTCCCCTCCCTCTCTCTCTCCTTCCCTCTCCCCCTCCTTCCATCTCCCATCCTTCCCTCCACCTCTCCCTCCCTTCCCTCCATCTCCCCATCCTCCCTCTCCCCCTTTCCCCCTCCCTCCCTCTCTCAACATTCACTCCGTTCCGGCTCCGCTCTCCCCTCCGTCTCACTCCGCTCCACGTTTTCCCCTCCGCCCGGCGTCTGAGCAGCGCTGTGGCCTCTCCGAACGCCGGTGTCTGATGTCGCACTAAGCATGAGAAGAATGCCATTGACGTCAGTGCAGTCCGCTGTCAGAAAGAGTAGCACCCCGCTCGGCTCGGAGAGGGGGAGAGACGGAGGAGAGGAGGACGAGAGGGAGGAGAGGAAGAAGAGAGAGGGAGGAGAGGGAGGGGAGAGGGACGGGAGAGGGGGAGGAGAGGAAGGAGAGAGAGGGAGGAGAGGGAGAAAGGAGGCAGAGAGGCAAGAAGGCAGGACAGGTCGGGGCAGAGACAATGAAGGATATGCTCATTTACACAGGTCTAGGTGATCTATATGCATTTTATATGGGCTGTATAGAGAATTAAACCTGTGATGGTTAAAGTTACTGGAGTTGTGTTATAACGGTTTTAGTATTTTGTGCACGTCAAGTTATTTGTGAAAAAAAAAATCATAATTTGAATACAACATGTTGCTTAAAAAAGGTTGAACTCAAAATACATTATTTGATTTGAGTGGTTTGACTCTAAAGTAGAAGAAAGAAGAAACAACAGAGACAGAGGGAGTTGGATGTACAAAGATATGCTCATTTACACTGGTCTAGGTCTATTTTATATGGGATCTATAGAGACATACAGCTGTGATGGTAAAGATTACTTGAGTTGTATTTGTAATGGTTTTCTTATTTTGTCCAAGTCAAGTAATTGGTGAAAATTGTATATCATAATTTGAATATCTACAAAATGTTGCTTAAAAACATCCAATTCAAAAATACTATTAAAAAAAAAATTTGATTTGAGTGGTTTGACTATAAATTAGAAGAAGGCGGCGGCTATATGCATTTTATATGGAATCTATAGAAGTAAAGTGATAGAAAAGGTCGCTGGAGTTACAAGAAAAAAATATGGGTTTGGCGTTTTCTTAGGTTAAAGCTGCACTGTGTAACTTTTCCACCTGCTTGACTGCATGTAGACATTATTATTTTTTCTTAGAATGTTCTACAGTATGGCATTTAATTTAATTTTCCCAAGATACATGTCAGATCTATGGAGAAGTGGGCGTAAGAATGCCATGTCTTTGTGGTAGTTTTGAGAAATAAAAAAAACACCTGTAAATGAATAAGTACAAGATATATTTGTTAATGCCGTACTGTGGAACATCCCCATGAGACAAACAGATGACTGCAGAAAAGCTGCACAGTGCACCTTTAAATTTGGGATTGTGAAAAAAATATGTATAAATTGGTGCGTTATGTTACACAATAGTCTTGTATTGTAAAACGTGCATAAATATACATATATATAATACTCCAAAAGACATGATTTGATTTGAGTAGTTTGAATATCTGAACTACACTTATATATAAAAGGGACCGTTTTGTGCTATCTACATCTAATTGATAAAACACTTAATAATAACACTAAAAACGCTAAATAATAACATCCACGAACTAGGAAGTAAGGCTGTAGTGCTGTTAGCATGCTAGTTAGTTGCAAATTTAACTCATTGCAGTGAATATTTAGGACGCTAGGAATGATTTAACAAAAGTGCGGAATAACTTTAGCCCTGAAAAGCCAGTTTTAAAAGAACAAGATCTGTTTTTCTTATAGCAATGAGGGACAATATATCAGTACTGACTTCTGTAATGTGACAGTGAATGGGTTAGTGTATCGTTATGGGTAAAATTTCTAAATATGAGGCTTTTTTTTCTAGAAATTTATGTGTAGTAATTTATTGCAAATCTAGGCTGGTTATATTAGGGGTTATTTTATTTGAGACGCAATGTAAAATGGTGCAGTGGTTAGTTCAATTCTCAGACCTTTCTGTATGTGTCTGTCCCTATGGTTTTCATTTCAAGACTGGACGGATGTATTTGAGAACAACATACTGAATAAAATAGCGATATGGGGTTCTGAATGTAATACAAAAATTGCATGTGAACTTTGTAACCCCACAAGTACAGCCTTAAAGGTGCACGGTGTAACTTTTTTGGTTGGGGGTTGTTTCACCTGCTTGTTTCTATGGATATGTCATTGTTTGCCCAGGAATGTTACATAATATGACAATAAACAGATCTACTTTATATTTATCCAATTTATTGCTCAAAAATACAGAGAAAAACAGGCATTCTGACTTAAACTTAGACAAACTTTATTGATCCACAAGGGAAATTATTTGTGTAATTTGTGTTATTAATTGTGTAATTTGATATTATTTGACTGTGAGTGGGGTTGGCTCTCCACAGATCTGGCCTGTAAGTTTGTTCTGGTTTGGTCTCCATGAAGATAGAAAGGTTTAACGCCATACTGTAAAAAAATTCCAGACAAAGCAGTAACATCTCCATGACGAAAAGCGTTTGACGGACCCTCCGCCAATAAAGTTACACAATGCACCTTTAAGTCTTACGTAAATCCAAATAAATGAACAAAAAATAAGTAATTAATTTGACGGAAGATAAGTATTCAAACAGGGATTAGCTGTTTTTGTTTGTTTTTTTTAAGTTTCCTATGTCCAGGTAGTTCTTTAAAACCTGTTTTGTTTAGCCTAAATCCATTCATAAGTGATATTCTACACTGAAACGGAAGGAAGAGCTTTACTCCAGTGCCATTCAATTACAGTCACCACCACCTATCACCTGTCCTCACACCACCACTGTCCTGCTAATTGGCTTGACCCATATTCAGTTGTTTTTAGTTTAGATTATAGTTATTTTAGTGAGTTTATATGCGAACGATCTATGACAAGTAAATATGAAGACATGATTTGGGCCCATATTACGATATTTTCTGATCTGTTCTAATGTTGTTTCCTCATCCAAAACTTACCTGGAGTTGTGTTTTGTTTCATCCACATGTTTAACACACAAAGTTTTTTTGTTTGTTTTTTTCTCAAACAGGAAATACTCTGTTCCACCTTGTGATGTCATGTGGTAATACAGGAAGTGCTCCACTGTGTTTTTAAACTCCATACACCTTCACTAGAATCATTTGGATAAGTTCAGCCCTGGAATTGCCAATCTTTACTGAACTAAATATAAACAATAGCTGTTACCTTGAAAGCTACCACTGCATGACATCACAAGGTGGAACAGAGCATGATGAGCTTTGGAGATGTAGACAGACTAATAATGCACATACTTAAACATGTATAAACGAAGCAAAATACAACTCCAGGTCTGTTTTTGAGGAGGTAACAACATTGTAACATGGTTTTAAAGCTCACAAGAGTCAATTTTGCATAATATAGAACCTTTAAAGGTGCACTACGTAACTTTTCTGGTAGAGTCCATCATCTGCATGTCTCCATGGAATTTCCACAGAATGATAAAAAAAATATTTCTCTCTCCATGAAGACAAGCAGGTCTGTGGAGAGGAGGCCCCGCTCACTGTAAGAATGCACGCTTTTGTATAAGGTGTAAGAGCAATAAAAACACCTATAACTCACGAATAGCAAAATGGACATTACCTAGTGCGAGCAGGGTGCCCTCTCCGCAGATCTGACTTGCTTTTCTCCCTGCTGGATAAGTTTACTAACACAATGGGAAACATTCCTGGCCAAGCAGAGTCATCTCCGTGGTGCCAAGCTGGTGAAAAACTGCTCACCAGAAAAGTTAGTTAAAGTTAGTTGCACTTCTACTTTATAGTCTTTATACTACCAGTTTTTTTTTTTTGTTTTTTTTTACAGCTTTTTAACTTCTTTCTCGATGTTACATTAGATTTTGAGATCAGCGATATGCATTTTTTCATGGCTGATGCCGATTGTTTAAAATACAGAGGAACCGATGGCCTGCCAGTATTTTTGAGCCGGTATGCAAGGCTGATTTAGGTAATTTTTCCGAAATTATTGCAAATAAAATGTAGAACACACTCACAAATGTAGAACACTTTACTACAAACAGTGGAGTCCAGTGCAGTCATGTTTTTGTAGTACCCACTTTGGACTAAACAAAGCTTTATGCATGTATTTTTCATGCATGTTTAGGCAGGTGTTTGAGCAAAATATCGGCCTCTGCTGGAGATTTATGGTCAATAGCAATACTCTAAAAAGGGCAAATATCGGCCAGCTGCTATAACGGTGTATCTCTAATTAGATTATCCAATTGTGCATGTCTTCATAACAGTCACCATGCCGATGATATGTCCACCAGTTCCTAACACTGGACAAAATTTTAGCGAAATGTTAGAAATGACTCGTAATGTCACCCCTAACGTGCACATTCAGGTTGCTAAAATCATCACGTAGCATTAGCCTTCACTGTTGCTAGCATGGCTTTGTTTACCTCCCTGTGCTTTGAATTTGTATGCAGGCCACATTTAAATGCACAGTGGAATCTCCCAGCACCGACTCCACCTCCTCTTTAACTCCGCTCCAGGTTTTGGCGCTGGCCGTTTTTTCCCATCCACGGTGCAGTAGTCCTCTCTGGCTTTAGATACAGCTGGGAGAGGAAGGAGCACATTTAGCTACCAGGGACGCTAAACCAAGATCAACCAAACCATACCTTACTTTTATTACTGTTTTAATGAACCGGCCGTCCCCAGCTTCCACATCCTTGGCACTGAACTGAATCGGGGACTGCTCCATCCTCATCTATGGATTCTATGGTTGCTGTGACAGAGGGGAGGGGGGCGAATACATGATGTGTTGTGGTTAGCAAAGGGGTTAACGTGTGTGAATGTCTGGCTTGCCGTGAGATGTACTGTGCGTTTTCGGTGTCGAGATGGAGCAGGATTGCGTTACCGGTCACCTAGCCAGTTCCTGAAGGGAGATTTGGTTTCTTGTCTCGTGTCAGTCCATCTTTACCTATAGCAGCAACATGGGCCTGCTAAATAGACTTCTCTTCATCTTGCTTCACGATTGGAATTACACCTGGCATCGTAATAAGAGTCTCCTATACATCGATTTGTCCAAGTCCGGTTAAGAATTTTGCAATGTTGTCACCCGAAATGTACTGGTAACCTTTTTGAGATCTATACCTTCTTGGACAATTTGGACCTTACCTTGTTTTTGGAAGAACAATATATCTGGGATTGCAATGGTAGCTTCCTACACAACGATTTGTTCAAGTTCAAATTAGAATTTCGTAATGTTGTCATCCGAAATGTACTGGTAACCTTTTCGGAGACAATTTGGACCTTACCTTACCTTATTTTTTAAGGTGGAGCAATACAACTGGAATTTCAATCATATGGCAACTTGTGTATGTAGTGAGAACCTTTTGAAACCCCAGCATCTTGGACACTTCGGATATTACCTTAACTTATTTTTTATATATTTTTGGACAGAAGATTTTAGCTTGTCAAAGTGCAGAATATTGCAATGTTGCTGTTTGAAATGTACTGAACCTTTTTGTGCATTGTATGTTGGACTATTTGGACCCTTACCTTGTTTTTTGAGGAATAATACATTACCTTAACTTATTTTTTTTATATTTTGGGAGATTTTTTTGTCATTGTAATGAGCGCTAACATTTGTCCAAGTGTGAATGAAAATGTCGTATTGTTCTTATCCTAAATATACTGACATTTTTTTGGGAATTCCACCATCTTGGACTATCGAAATCTTACCATTTTTAGTTTTCAGGAAAATAATATCACACACCATGCCAAATATGAAATAACAATATTTTTTTCGTGAATGTACTGACTTTTGCATTCTACTTTCTTGGATAATCTCTTCTCGGACTATACCAAAATTCCCTGGGAGTAGCGAGGGAAAATAAAAACCCCATTCACCTGGCTGGGGTATCCACTATGAAGAGTCACCCATGCGTGTACTCGGGGTACCCCAGCTTGGCCATGGTGGGGGTGGGAGGGGGCGGTGGTCGTGGTGGGGTTCGGGGAGGAGAGCCCAAACCTGGACCATCCTGTAGCCCGCTGAAGAGGGCCCTGACTGACCCCCTGCCCTCCTGTCTTGCCCCCACAGAGGAGGCCTACCAAAAGCTGGCCACAGAGACCCTGGAGGAGCTGGACTGGTGCCTGGACCAGCTGGAGACCCTGCAAACCCGACATTCAGTCAGTGAGATGGCCTCCAATAAGGTAAGATGAAGTTCACTCACTGTACACAAAAGTACACATCAGCATACATGTATTACTGGTTTTGGTAGTGTTCTGTGTGGGTCAGCTAGGCCTGTGTGGTAGTTACTATATTAGGTTTGTCACGATAACAAATTTTGAAGGATTATATATTGTTGAAGAAAAAATAGAGATGGCCTCCAAAATGGTAAGACGAAGTTCACTCACAGGACACAAAAACACACATAAAATCCAAATCCACTTTATTTATATAGCACGTTCTACCAAGAAAGCAGTTTCCAAAGCCAGCCTGCAAATGAAGAAAACAAAAGGCATAATTGTTAAAAATTTGACCAGTCCAATAAAAGCATAACCATAAAATCATAAAATAGGAAATGAAAAAGTAAGTTCACTGACGGTACACAAAAGCACACATAAGCATACATGTGTAATACTGGTGTTGGCAGTGCGTTGGTCAACTAGGCCCAGTAGTGGAAGGTAACGAAGTACAAAAGTAAAAGTACAAACTTTACTTAAGTTAATTTTACAATGACTGACAAGTAAAAAGTACTTAATTTCTTTAGCACGTTTAATTTGAGTTAACATCCTAACTTTGAGCAAACCAAATACACAAATACACAAAAGCGGCTAGAAAATCTCTTCAAAATACATTTACTTTTTACTCTTAAAGTAAATTTTTAACAGGTACTTGAAAACTTTTACTCAAGTGGATTTTTGCATGTGATACTTTTCCTTGAGTAACCTTTTACCTTTGTATCTGCAATTTTACTTAAGTAACAAAATTGTAAATTGCAATTGTAAATGTATAATATGGTAAAAAACAAAACAAAAAAAACAACAACAACTGCAATATATAAATAGCAGAATGACACTTTGGTATTTAGTTTGCATGTATAAAGAGTCATAGAACTTCATAATTCAGCCGTCCACAGCTCAAATCTTGTTGCAGTACTGCAAAATAACTAGTATTAAGAAAAAAAGTACCCATGATAAATACAGAGTTACTATTACTATATATTGTACTTTTTCTTTGCAAAATTTGAAAGTTTTTTTGTCATTTTTGTTGTAGTACAATAAGATTTGAGCTGTAGAGAGTTGAATAAGTCACTTCTACGGCTAATTTTTGCTTCATTTGACTATTTATGTGTGGCAGCTCATGTTTTTTTAGTGATACTGTCTATTTAAAATGTTTTATTAGGATTTCTAAATAGTTTCAATGTTATCGATTATCGCAATTTATCTCAATAGCAACATATTGTGCTTCAAAATCGCTATTGTGACAGGCCTAGCGCTTTACATCTAGGAACCACTCACCCATTCATTCACACACATTCATACACCATTGTAGACGGGGGTGAGGAGAGTAAAGTGTCTTGCTCAAGGACACACTGGTAACTTTTTCTTATAGCCTATAAATCCCAAAATGACTGCTTCCTCACTACTTATTTTGTCTTTGAGTTAATGTGAAAAGCGTTTTTATTATTATTATTATTATTATTATTATTATTATTATTATTGTTATTATTATTATTATTATTATTATTATTATTATTATCTGTGGGAAATGGACTTGCACCACCAACCTTTTTATGATGTTCATGTAATTACCTATACTGTCAAAATATGAAATGACCCTATTTGAATATATTAGGGTACCTTTTTACATTAAATTAACACATTTTCATCTTAAAATTGAAATTATATGGATCAAAAAGTAAGAATTTCAATAGGACCACCATTTGTAATAATATTTTTAATACATTTTCAAGGGTAATCATTATGTCTGTCAAAATGCAGTTGGGAATCACAATAATCTATTTGATGGTAGAAAATGTTGCTTGACATGTGAATGAAATGTGTGGATCAGGTCAGAGAAGCTGGGCCTAAACTTTCCTTCCAAACTCGTCCAGTCAAAGGGATGAACTGAAGTCATTTTACAGCATCAGTGTTTATTCACAGAAATAGTGTTAAATAATGCTGTTATTGTAATGGGCCTGTGCTCACAGACCTCACTGTACTCAAGTCAAAACCTTAGAACAGTGTTATTGCTCTGGTCCTGAATGTTAACTGTAGATATGTGATCCTGGCACTTGGCTTGGTTTATGCTGCTACTTCTTATTGATTGTTCTAAATATTCATTATAATGTTTTTCTGTAATTTAAGTAACTAAAGTTCAGATGCTATAAATCTGCATGTGTGGTAGATTTTTGTAAATGAAGTCCTCTCCTGCTTTGGATCATTTATAAACTCTGTAACCCTCTAGACACAAAATGACCCTTATATGTTGTTAAAACACCGTGTTGTTGACCTGTTTGGGACACTGCTGGGGATGAGCTTTTCCTCTGTTTGAAGGATTCACAGTTACATATGATGTTACCATGTTGTAAGAGCTAATGCTTGATGGGAGCTGATGTCAGTGTACATTCTGTAGGCCTACACATCAGTCATGTTTTGTGTACATGCAGTACATGCAGTACATGTAGTACATGTAGTATTTGGTGCACATGTGTATTGTACATGTAGTGATCACAGTGCGGTGGTGTCTCCGGCCGCTCTGCCCTCTGTCTGTATTGTTTGTATTGGCTAAGTGTGTTAGTGATAGCATCGTCATGCGGCCTGGGAGCTGTGCTCTGAGCATGCTCAGTAGCAGGGTGCTGGAGCGGGTGCTGTCTGAATGCTGATGAGCTGATGATGTCACAGAGGGTGATGTCACGCGGGTGCAGCGGTCGACACAGCTCCTTCTTTGTCTTTGGAGGAGGGTCAGTCTGTATGACAGCACATGTGTTAGCGTTAGCATGGCGGCTACAGTTTGTGTACAAGTACAACATGCTACTGTATGCCTCATCACAGCTCCCTCACACATAGCTAACCGTGGTTGTCATAGCAACAGGCTCCGGCCCAGCTCAGCCCTCGCTCTCAACACAATTTGAATTACTCACACACATGCACAGTGAGGACAGACGCACAACACACTCACCTTCTGCGACTAAGGGCAGTGTGGATCTGCTCTGCCAACATAAGGCAGTGTGTACACAGCTACTGTGAGGTTTTACTTCACATCTGAGTCTGAGGCCTCATAGTACATCACAGAGAATATACAGAGAACATCACATGTACATCACATATACACTCACCTTATGTTAGTATAAGGACACTGTGGATCTGCTCAGAGTTTTCTCTGTCACATCTCAGACTGTGGAGTCTGGGCCTCATAGTACAGCTATATCACATCTACATCACGTTTACATGATGTCTACATCACATATCAATCACATCAATGTAATTCCAATATTTTTTTTAAAACATGCACACATAAATGTTTATGGGTTTAATTATTTCAGAGCTAGTGTATGTAGAATAACGTGTAGTGAGTAGCACTAATAAACATGTGAATAAGGATTATAGAGTAGCAGTCGCCTTTTGTTTGTTTGCTATAGCACCATATATGTTTAGTCTTGGAATAAGAGCATGTACTGATATACTTCTCTGTATTAAATAATGATTTTGAACAAAAGTCTGAACCATGTTCACAAAATAGACAGCTCCTGACAATTATTCTACATTCATGTGTTCCATTGAGCACTTGTTCCAAATGCAGAACGTACAAAATGACAAACGTATGATTGGCTTGTGTCTTTTGTTAACAACACTTCATAACCTTGAGACATAATTGCAGTTTTTGACATTGCCACTAGATGACGCCAACACCAAACACAATTACACAGACTCATGAACGAGGATTACCAGATGAACTTTTGACTAGATTTGCTGTCATGCATTCATTTACATTCAGTTAAACAGTGCTGTGTTCACATTTGATAATGATGAGCAGTTGCATGTTGATGGTGAATTCTGGAGGTTTGAGCTTTCACATTTGGCCTGTTAATGTTCTGAGAATGAGGAGCACTTGTATGTGTCCTGCAGGTTAAAGCACTGGCGACACAGGTTCAATTGTGACTGTAAGAAGCAGTAAGAGTGCAGACTACATATTGTCCCCTTAAGTGCCTTAACCCCTTATGACAGGTTGAACTACTAATTTGACTAAAACACAGTTAAGATCATTATATTTAAGATTTTTGGAAAAAATAAAAATAAAAAAAAAATTGTTTGTCACACTTGTTTTCCCAATTTGGCCATTTTTTAGATTTAAAATTGTACTTCCTGGTTGGAAATTGTGACATCACATTAGGGAATTCCATTACTGTTACCTAGAAAAACTCATTATCATCTGACAAATACAAATATTAGAAAACATCTTTATTTTGTTGAAATGATGTTTAAAGTATCAGAAAAAAATGTTTCTTAAATGAATTGTGACAAACTTTTGGACAGAATTCTCCTTAGCGTAATGACATCAGTGTTTCAGAATTCTCAACTTCCTGTAATTTTCAACATATTTTTCAACTTTTCTTTGCAAATTTCTTCATGATTGGTGTAAAACTATAATTTACATTTACAATAGTTATAATCTCACCAAATTAAGTCCAAATTTGATTTTGGACTTAATTTTTCATACTCACTTTAAGAACCAATACACAAACTGCAAACAGAAACTACTAGAAATTAATACTACAATATTTCACTTGTACTTAATATCCGAGGAATTAGATATGAAATATTTAAGATAAAAAAACAGAATTCACCTTTTAAAATCTTATCTCTCAAATTATTATCATCTTACCACACCTAGCACTAGTTTTAGGGAAAAGCCCAACCTTGCACTAGCTATTGATACGTTGCAACTGATGTGTGATGCTAACTGTAGGCACTACTCTGTCCGAAGCTCTGTTAAACTTCTATCTGAGCTTTATTTTAACTCAGTCTGACTTGGTTGGAATTGCAACCTAAACAGGACCATTGAACGCCCGTATTGATCACAGGCTCCTGAAAATGTGTGTTTTAAAACCATTTTGTACTTTTTTTTGTTTTGTTTTTTTGAGTTTTCACATTTCTGAAACCACGGTAACTGATGAACATTCCGTCGTACACATACACGTAGAACACCTCTGCATGGTTCAGATCAGCTGCGTGCTCGACTTGTAACTAACTGTATGACTGCATTTTCCCTGTCAAATAAATAAATAAATATAATAATAGAAATAATAATAATAAATAAAGCACCAGTTGACTATTTTTGCCATACACTTTATACCTGCCGTGGTAATACTCCCTTTTAACCCCACACTTGTGCATGTCCGCCGCATGATCTGTCTCTGTTTGGGGCATTAACTCCCCATGGCTCAGTTGTTGTGAGTCTATGCACAGAATAGGTTTCAAAAGGTGCGCACAGAACGCCATTGTGGACGTGTGGCGCGTTATAGACAAGAGGGAGCGCTCCATTTCTGTCCAAACACATTTCACGCTCTGGCCCTAGTGTGACTCTGTGCAATTTTTACCCAATGGTTTGTCCTCACACCTCAGAATAGCCCATCAATATGACTGTGTGTGTGTGTGCGTGTGTGTGTGTGTTGTGTGTGTGTGTGTGTGTGTGTGTGTGTGTGTGTGAGAGAGGCCAGAGCAGGTGGGCTTGTCCCGGCATGATTATAAATTATTATGTTGTACTGGGTTGTAGCTGTTTTTAGTAGATTTTAGTTAAAGGGCCCATACTACACTATTTCCGGATCTATGTTATAATGTTGTTTCCTCATCACAAACAGACCTGGAGTTGTGTTTTGTTTCGTTCACACATGTTTAACACACAAACTCTGCATATTTATGAGTTTTCTCTTAAATAGAAAACACTCTGTTCCACTTTATGATGTCATGTGTTAATACAGGAAGTTCTTCACGGTGTTTTTAAACTCCATATACTGTCACTAGAATCATTTGGATAATTTCAGCCCTGGAATTTCCAATCTCTACTAAACAAAATGTAACATCACAAAGTGGAATAGAGCATTTTGAGCTTTGGAGATGTAAACAAACTAATAAACCAGAATTACGCAAACATGTGTGAATGAAGCAAAACACAAATCCAAGTATGTATATATATTTGATGAGGTAACAGCATTGTAACATGGCTTAAAGCTCACAGGAGTCAATTTTGCGTAAAATGGGACCTTTAAATCCCGACTCCAATTTATTCCTCAAGCTTAGACATGATCTTGTCCCCGGTCTAGTCCTGTTAGACTTAGTTTTCTTGTTTGAACATGTTTAATATCCAAGGAAACAGATACGTAATTGTGGATTGTAATGGATTGTCTGGCACCTTGTCTCCATGGAGATGTGATTGCTTTATCAGGAATTAAGTCAAGGTTAACTTTATTGATCCTTCATGACGGAAATTCATTCTCTGCATTTGACCCATCCTTCAATGTCACCGGAGTAAACTGTCAGGAGCAGTGTGCACCCGGGGACCCATCTCCAGATCTTGGTCTAGTCTTGGTCAGGACCACCTTGGCTGAAGGATTTGACCCTCTCTGCATGATTTAGATTCCCCAATATGGCAGTTAACCTGTTTGTCTTGTACTGATTCAATTACAAAATGTTTTTGTTGACAAGAAAGACTTTAATGAACATGCATTCTTACTCTTGTCTCCATGGAGATCGATAACAGTAATGCCACACTGTAGAACATTACAGTAAAGCAATAACACATTCATGGAGACATGCAGGTGGCAGACACAGCCCCAGAAAAGTTACATAGTGTACCTTTAAGTCAAATTCATCCTTGTCAGTATAGTTATTTACTTATGTTTGACTTTGTTCTGTAGTCCTTGATTAGTCATGGTTTTGTTTCTTGTTTTAAATTGATTGTATCAATGAAACCTTGGCCTTGTGTAGTTCTCGTTCACTAGTGCGTTTACATTTTAAACCACATTGTAACCTCGTTTTCAGATGTATTTAAGTCTAGTGTATACTGCCTGACATTCATTCACTTTAGTCATTGATGCCAGTGTCTGTATAGTCCTGTTTGTGGGTCCCATCTGGAGCAGCTGTAAATGAGGACGAGGTGTGAAGCAGAAGTGACACGTGCTTCTACAGAGGAGCTCTACGGGGCCCACAGCCTCTGCTCCAACTGGGTTTAACATCCAGTATCCCCATTAGATTCACTGGTAACTCTGCTGACCGGTCTGCTTGTATGTTTAGTTATGTGAAGGACTAAATCTACATAAACCAGTATATTTTTAATACCATAGTGATTTAATTTAATTTTTTAGTGTTTTACCGTGTTATAACTGTTCCCTTATCAAAAACGTGCCTCAAGAGGTTTTATATGTCTTCCGTCCATGTTTCAGTTTCAATTTGAGCCCTATTCAAACCCTCCTCACAGTTAGGTTCTGTTCAATGCTCTGCCCACAAGCTCCCATATGACAATTCTCCATAAATATACAAAAACATGATACAAAACTGCTTCACAACTTCACAAACCTGATGTGACATGCAGTAGTTTCATTAGAGGCTGCACGCTGATTGTCTTGTGATAGTGCTCTGAAGGGGGAGCGACGGAGCATCAAAAACAAAAGTGAAAACGCATATATCATGTTAATATGTTGTTTTTTGGCGAATATAGCATTTTCAAAACAATAAAAGGTAACATGGTGATCTAAATATGTTATGGATTAACAGTTAATACCACATAGAAGTAAAACACTCCCTCTTTATTGTCTGTAGTGGAGATTGAGAGCTAACTTTGTCTTTTGTCATTAAATTTATTTATTTAAAGGTTCTATATTACACAAAAAATTAGCTTTAAGCCATGTTAGAATGTTGCTACCTCATCAAAAACATCCCTGGAGTTGTGTTTTGTTTCATTCACACACGTTAGAGTAATCTTTTATTATTAGTCTGTCCACATCTCCAAAGCTCAAAATGTTCTGTTCCTCCTTGTGATGTCATGTAGTGGTAGTTTTCAAGTTAACAGCTCCTTTTATCTTTTCTTCAGTAGAGATTCTAGGGCTGAAATTGCCCAAATGATTCTAGGGAAAGGTGAACGGAGTTTAAAAACACACTGGAGCACTTCCTGTATTACCACATGACCTCACAATGTGCAAGAGTTTCCAGTTCGAGCAAAGAACTCAGCCTAAATATGCAGGTTTTGTGTGTTAAACATGTATAAATGAAACAAAACACAGCTCCAGGTGTGTTTGTGATGAAGAAACAACATTAGAACATAGATCAGAAAATAGCGTAATATTGGCCCTTTAAAGATTGACTTAATGGATGGGCCTTGCTGACGTACAGCTCCTCTCTTGACTCTCCTCTTGACTTCATTCTCGTCTGACACGAGTTGTTGTTTCCAAACCGCCGCCCTCACGATGACGGTGAATAGATCTGCCCACTGATTAGCTGATTAGCCAATTAGCAGCCTAAATATAAAGCATTGTAATGTTTTGAGGTCTTTGTCACAGCAGTTCTCATAACATGCCAGGAAAAAAGGAGGAGGTTGTCAGGAAGGGCATCTGGCGTAATTGATTTGAATGGATTAAATTGTAGATATTACCGTCTTTAAGAAGGTATATGGACAAAATACAAAGTTAATAAGAAAGTGAATGTTGGCACTATTTTGAATTCTTATGAACACCTGGCTGTAATAGGACAGTCTTTTGTGATGTCACCTACTACCTCAAATTGGACTGGCCACTGAAGGCAGCACAAGTTTAGATTTAGGTGTTTTTGACTAGAAAGCTGCAAATTGCTTTGAAGTTGTCCAAAAAAATAAGATAAATAAAAGTATAGGAACAGATAATGCAATTCAAAGACCAAATCTATGTTAAACCTTGTATATTTAGGCCGACTTTTTCAAAGTCAAACAGAAACATTTTGATCATTTCAGCGTTGGAATTGCAGATTTCTACTGAACTAAAGGCAGCTGTTAACCTGAAAACTACTGCTTCATGACATCACAAGGCGGAACAGAGCGTTTTGAGCAGGGTTTAATCCGGCCCGCGAGATGATTTTGTGTGTTTCTTTGTTCCTTTTCCTCAGAATTCCTCAAAAGTGTTTTATGATTAATAGTGATGTTGTGCTCGTACTATTTTGGACCATATTAAAACAAAGAAAACAATCTAAAGCTGTTATTTTTAAGTTATTTACCATGATTTTACCGGTCTGGCCCACTTGGGAATAAATTTTCCTCCATGTGGCCCCTGAGCTAAAATGAGTTTGACACGCCTGCATTAAAGGAATACTCAAACATGTGTGAATGAAACAAAACACAACTCCAGGTCTGTTTTTGATGAGAACACTACATTAGAACACAACTTAAAGCTCACAGGAGTCAGTTTTGTGTAATATAGAACCTTAAAACTTGCTGGTTCTTCAGTACAAGCCCGGTGTGTGTATGTAGGACAATAGAAAGAGCCGGTTCATACCCGATGTCCCAATATGTGTTTTTATTGTTGTATAAACGTGCTGATGTAACTTGTATTGTCCCAGCCTGCCCATGTATTTCACTTCATTCACAGCTCTTTAAAACCACTGACGTTTTCCAACACAACACCACTGCCCCTGTTTATTTACACACACTCCAGTGGTGTTCGCATGAGTCAGTACTGTGGCCCCATGACCCCGCCCCTTTATTATGGACCTCCACTCGTCTCTCTCCATCTCTCCATCCATCACGCTCTCTGTTACTTTTGTTCTCCCGTGCGTGTTCATTCTGCCTCCTTCTTCATCCCTCTGTTTTTACACCCTCTTGCGCTGACCCTCTCTTTGTCAGTGTCCTATCTCTCTCTTTCTCTCGCCACCCTCATCTTTCTCCTTCTGTATTTGTCTTGCCACCTTACTCTCTCTTTATCTCTCCCCTCTTTCTCTCTTTCTCTCTCTCTCCCCGTCCTCTTTTCTCTCTAACTCACCAATTCTCAAGCTCTCTGGCCCTTTTTCTCTCTACCTCCTCTCTCTCCAGCTCTCCCTGTCTTTCTCTCTTTCTCACTTCCTCCTTCTCTCTCTGCAGTCCTCCCTCTCTCTAGCTCATCTCTCTCTCTTCACCACCATCTCTCTCAGCTCCCCATCTTCCTTCCTCTATCCCTTCATATCTATCCTTGTCTTCTCCATCCCTTGCATTTGTACGCGCTTGCTCTCTTTCTCCCTCTCTCTAACTCTCTCGCTTTCTCATTTTCTCTTTGCATCATCCCTCTTTCTGTCTCTCACACCATCCCATTCTTTTTCCTTTACCCCTCTCTCTTTCTCTCTCCCCTTCACTCCTTCCTTACTTCTTCCCATGTCTGTAACTCATTTTCATTTTCAAGTTGCATGTCTGTCTCTCCCTCCCTCTTTTTCTCTCTTTCCCTCTCTCTCTCCACTCTGCCTCTCTCTCTTCTTGCTATGATCCATTCTATCTCTCCTCCTCTCCATCTCTCCATCTCTTTCTCCTCTCATCACATTTGTACAGTACAGTAGGTCATTGCAATCACACCCACCGAGGGCACCGCTCCCAAATACACCCTCCATCCCCACCCTCCATCCCCACCCGACCGTCCAATCACACAGCGGGTGGACCTCGGCGCCTCGGCCAATCGGAGGCCAGGGTCGGGCTCATGCTCCGCCGTGATTGGCCGGGCGCTGCGTGACACGTTGGGAGGATGCAAGCAGACTCGGTTCTTCACATGGGAGCAGACGAGAGGAGAGGGAAAGAATCACTGGTACCATAAAAAAAAAAAAAAAAAAAAAAACATTTAGCGAGCATACAATATATTCCTGATCATATCCGTGCAGATTTGTTCATGGAGCGTTCAGGGAAGTGGAGTCCATCCGAGGAGCATGGCTTGGTTTTGTTGGATTTTAAGAGAAGGATGCACCATTTTTACTGTTTTTCTTTTAGCACATTTTGTATCAGACTGACGCTAAAAGGGACCTAAGATCTGAACAGTTTTTGGAGCATATTCCTCTGTTATTATAGCGTGCTTATGGACTTGTTTTGCCAAAATGCCTGAAGCTAATTATCTCCTGTCAGTGTCATGGGGGTACATAAAGGTAAGAGATTTCAATACTAAGGAATAGACTCGATACTGATACCATGTTGATTACAAAAAAAACACTCTTTATTTAGATAGTAGAATGTGATTTTCAACATTAAATCATAGTACTTTTTTGTATCACCATGTGGTCTTATATCTGTGTAATTCCTCAGTGGTCCAGGTAGGTTCATAGTGGTCCATGGGCGTATAATCGTCTATGTGCTCTTATACTTGTTCTGATACAGCTCAAGATCATTCTAAAAGGTTCATTTGTGTCCTGTGAATGTGACTTTTTTAATATTGATACCTGCTCAAGTTTCGATACGAGTTTTAGTATCGATTAGTGTCTGATTTTCGATACTTTTGACAACCCTAGTATGTATAGCTTTGGCAACCATTCATAATATTATTGTTGCCAGATCAGTTGATTGGAAATGCACTGAAGTCTAGTTTAAGACTAATTTTGATTTGCCCTGTTTATACTCATGTATTTTGTGTGTGTGTATTTTGACTTTAGGTTGATATGGCTACTGTCACCTATATACAATTGCCCTACAAAGTCTTACACACTATTTTTTTTTTTATATTTTTTTCTTTTGGTCTAATTTATGGGGGTTGACTACATGTACTTGCTTATATCTTTTGGGGGAAAAAAAAAAAAGTTCCCAATTTCAAAAGGAGATTGGTTTTTACTTTGTGAGATTTCATGTCAACTTATACTTCAAAGAATACTGTGTTTATTTTGAAGGAAGTACTAAATATTAAACCCATTAACGTCAATGCTACGAATAAACTGCAGCGTTTACATATTTACATATTATAAACATATAGCTCTTTCATTTTGAAGTGAGCATATCTTCAAGTTAATTATAATTTCTCTTAATTGTGTCTCGTATCTCATGGCATATATTGATAAATCCATTTAGCCAAATCAGATAAACCTAATATGAAACCGTGAATGCTGTTTTCATCACATTGCATTGTTACAGAAGCAGCCCACAAATAAAAAAAGGCCAAAGTGGACTTCATCGTCATATTAATTATACCATATTCACGCTATCTGTGTTATGCGCCTTAATTTTGTAGTTTTACCTTATATTTTGTTTTCAGGCCGTGTCTGTCGATCACGTCTTCCATTCATCAATTGCATATTTTCCCAAACAAATTACATAAGAAACTAAGGTATAAATGAATGCACATACATAGTGACTACATTATTTTCCATGTATAATTTGAAGATTCATTTGAGCATAAGTTTGATTCGTTTGAGCATAAGTTTGATTCGTTTGAGCATATGTTTGATTCATTTCATTTGAGCATATGTTTGATGTTTTGTGAATGGGCCTGTGCAGCCTCAGTCCACATCAGTCAGAGCACAGCCAGGTTATTTTAAGAGGAGCAGATGGAAGGAGAGGGAGAGGAGAGGAAGAGAGGGGAAGAAAGGAGGATAGGGGAGAGAGAGAGGGAGAGAAAGAGGACAAGAGAAAGAGAGGGGGGAGAGAGAAGAGATGAGGAGAGGGAGAGAGGATGAGAAAAGGAGAGGAGAAAGACGAGAGGGAGAGGATGACGAAGAGGAGAGGGAGAAGATGATGAAGGGGAGAGGAGGGGGAGAGGAGAGGAGGGGAGAGTATGAGGAGAGGGAAAGGGAGAGGAGAGCATGAGGAGAGGGAGAGGTTGAGAGAGAGATGGCGAGGAGGAAGAGGAGCAGAGGAGAGGAGAGAGAAGGAGAGAGAGCAGAAGATGAGAGGGAGAGGGTGAGAAGAGAGAGAGAGAGTGAAGGAGGGAGTGGATGAAGAACCAGGCCTTTCTCCTGATCTGATATTCTCAACCTACAAGATAAGGGTTTAAAGGAGAGGCTAATGTAGTGGCTGACAGACACATAACAAGTTAAGGAAGTGTATGTTTGCTGGATAAAGAGGATGAAGAAAAAAACTTCCAAAAGAAGAAATAAGTCATTCTAAAGGCACTGATATGTAATTCAAATGTTTAGTTTTTAGTGTAACTCCTTTAATACCTGTTTAACAGCACTAGCATAAGAGTACTTATGATTTCTCATGATCATTACTACTTGGAAGGATGATTGATCAGCACTGAAGTTGTGTCCTGAACTAAATATATTTATCTATAGCTCCTCTGACAGAGTACTGTGGCCTAAACATAAAGTTACTTTCCAGGGAAGAACTCAGATGTGGAGACGCTGCCAAAAAGATGATTTAAAGTCATATTCAACTTAAAACAAGAAAAACATGTAAAAATGTACTTATATTCTTATTCTAATCCATATTTGCTTTTAAAATGTAAAAAAAAAAAATTAACCAGGAATCTAAAATATACTATTCCGTCTGAGTAAATCCGTCTGTGTAAGCATCAGTGGAACAGGAAACAACATTGTTTAATAATGTTTTCATTACTTTTGACTTTTTTTTTTAACATATCTTATGTATATTACACCGATATATCTTAACGTAACATCTCTTGTGGACTTGTTGCTGATTCACAGTCTATTTATACCTATAGAACAGCACTTGACAGTGCCATGTTGTGCACCAGCATATGTTAACATGTTTTTATACAACATAACAAGGCCTGTGCTTATGCTTGTGGATGTTAAAGGTGCATTGTGTAACTTTTCTGGTGGAGGGTCCATCAAATGCTTTTCTCCATGGAGATGTTATTGCCTCATCTAGAATGTTTCACAGTATGGCATTAAACCTTTCTATCTTCATGAAGACCAAACCAGAATACATGTTTTTCTAGGAGCTATAAAACCACCTGTAATTGACTAAATGTAAGGTAGATCTGTTTAATGTCACACTGTGGAACATTCAAAGTAGAGCAGTGACATATCCATAGAAACAAGCAGGTGAGGGACCCCCAACCAAAAAGCTACATAGTGCACCTTTAACATGTATGTGTATATAAACATAATAAGACCTCTTCTCATGTGTTTGTGTCTCTGTGTGTTTCAGTTCAAGAGGATGTTGAATCGCGAGCTCACACACCTGTCCGAGATGAGCCGCTCCGGAAACCAGGTCTCCGAGTTCATCTCCAGCACTTTCTTAGGTCTGTACTATGTCATACAATCCATGGGTTTCAGAGTCATGGAAAGATAGGACTGTTGCCATAGTATTTACAGAATTAACAGCAGTCTGAAAGCCCAGCAATAGCTTGTTTTGTTAAAAGTGAATTGTGTATCTTTTCTGGTGGAGGGTCTGTCAAATGCTTTTCTCCATGGAGATGTCATTGCTTTGTCTGGAATGTTTCACAGTATGGCCTTAAACCTTTCTAGCATCATGGAGCCCAAACCAGAGCAAGTTATAGGTCAGATCTGTGGAGAGGCAACCCCGCTCACAATCAGAATACCTGTTTGTTTGTTTGTTTGTTTGTTTTTTTAGTTATTTTTGAGCTTTAAAACCACATGTAATTGACTAGATGTAAGGTAGAGCTGTTTAATGTCATACTGTGGAACATCCCAGGCAGAACAATGACACATGGCATCATCACAACATCACGATAACAAGCAGGTGACGGACCCCCAACCAAAAAGTTACACAGTACACCTTTAGAGCTGTGTCAGTCAGTCATTAGAGCTGCAGTGACTGAATGAAATATAATACAATGATTTTAATAATATCCACCTTATACCACCTCATTCCTCCACCTTTGTGACTGCTGCTACTGGCACTTCCAGTTTAGCAGTGATCCCAGTCTTGGAGAACTAGAAAAAGTTATGAAGTAAAGTTAAAAAAGATATAAAATAGGTTGATTTTTAAAATGTTCAAAGTTCATGTTCACCAACAAGTCAACACTGCACAGATTCTATGGCTTTGTAGTCTGTATAGAAGAGATCGGCTGCCCTGTGCAAAACCATGGCAGTGCTCATATCTACCTCCTGAATAAGGCTCATAGTTCCTAATGTGTGTTACTGTGTGTACTTCAGATAAGCAGCATGAGGTGGAGATGCCGTGTCCTCAAACTCAAAAGGACAAAGAGAGGAACAAACCCATGTCTCAAATCAGTGGAGTAAAGAAGCTGCAGCACTCGTCCAGTCTGACCAACTCCAACATCCCACGCTTTGGAGTCAAGACGGAGACAGAGGACGCACTGGCGAAGGTCTGAGTCCAAGCAAGAACAAAACATCACCACAACATGACCATAACATGACCATAACATGACCATAACCCCCAGTTTACACCAAAGCGTAAAAGTACGTAAGCGCAGCAGCACAACACACGAACAGCACACGCGCAGGTATCGCTTTCCATTTTAACCGGTCCGACGATTTGCACCAGCAGTGTCATATGTGCGTCCAACGGCCGTCATTACGCTACGTGCTGCTCAAAATAGGTTGGAGTTCTAATTTTGCAGCGTCAACGGAGCGTCTCCAGGCTTTTTAGCAGGGGAAAGACTGGAAATAAACACATGGTTGTGCAGATTTATGTCAAAACTTGTGAACATGTGAGGAGACATAAAGAGATGCACTGGGGCTCAGGCTGCTTTTTCCTAAACAAAAATGTGCTTGCCTTATCACCACAACACCACAACATCACCGCAACATCACCGCAACAACACCGCAACATCACCACAACATTACCGCAACAACACCACAACATCACCACAACATCACCACAACAACACCACAACATCACCACAACATCACCACAACATCACCACAACATCACCGCAACAACACCGCAACAACACCACAACATCACCGCAACAACACCGCAACATCACCACAACATTACCGCAACAACACCACAACATCACCACAACATCACCACAACATCACCACAACATCACCACAACAACACCGCAACAACACCACAACATCACCACAATATCACCACAACAACACCGCAACAACACCACAACATCACCGCAACAACACCGCAACATCACCACAACATTACCGCAACAACACCACAACATCACCACAACATCACCACAACATCACCGCAACAACACCACAACATCACCACAACATCACCACAACATCACCACAACAACACCGCAACATCACCACAACATTACCGCAACAACACCACAACATCACCACAACATCACCGCAACAACACCGCAACATCACCACAACATTACCGCAACAACACCACAACATCAACACAACATTACCATAACATCACAGCAATCAATCGTATGACTTCAAGTCATATCATCATGTCTCTGGGATTGGATAATGGCACCACTTTTTCAAACTTTTGTGGGATTATTTATAATGACAGGGAAGATACTGGAATTGTCAGTTTTCATTTGAAAAGGCCCAGTAAGATAAACCAGGTCAAAACATTTGTTTTCAAAGACAAAATCATAACTCAAGTCTACCATGTTTCTTCTTTTTCAGGAGCTGGAACATGTAAATAAATGGGGCCTTAATGTTTTTAAAATCTCTGAGTTTTCTGGGAATCGGCCGCTGACAGTCATGATGTACACCATATTCCAGGTATGGCTCCATCTTATTATATTACGTTAACAGTAATATGCATCAGTAATATACTGCTTTTTATGCATCCAAATTGCTCTAGATTACATTAAATTACAACAAACTCCAGTACACATTAAAACACATTGGCAAAGTTAGTGTGGGTGAAGTGGGTGAGGTGTCTTGCCCAAGGACACAAATGAAGTAATCCATGCAGTAAACAGGGTTAAAACCGCAAACCTTTAGGTCAAGACACCATCTTAATAGGGGAGATAATCGCTATTAATCATATAATACATGATTTTTTATTTGCCTGTTACTCTGATTCAATAGAGAGTTTTATTCCAACTTTTCTCTCCTTCCTTGTCCCTTGTTCAGGAGCGAGACCTACTGAAGACTTTTAAAATCCCCCTGGACACCTTTATAACATACCTGATGACCTTAGAGGACCATTACCACGGCGATGTGGCCTATCACAACAACATCCACGCTGCTGACGTCACCCAGTCCACACACGTGCTGCTGTCCACCCCCGCCCTCGAGGTACGGCCCCAGTCAGATGACCTCCACCCTTACCTTTACCTTCAAGGACCCTCCTTCTATGGCATAAAGCTGCCATAACCCAGTCTATTTTATAGGTTTGGTTGATTTTTAAATGAATTTGTTCATCAGTATGAATTCCTGTATAACTATAACATCAACCTGCCCAAAAAGATTGACCAACACACCGACACGACAGCCCACACAGAGCCTTGAAGAAGACCTGTTTTAGTCAAAACATGTTGGCATCTCATTTTTTTATAATAAAGGACTGAACTTTTAATCTTTTTAAACCCTTCAAACTAATTTCAATGTAAGGTATACAATAGGAGACTTGAATTTGTCATTTTAATGTTTCTAGTTTGTTCTTTAGGAGCACCTGATTTTTTCCTCTAGGACCCACTGTTGCATTCCTATATCTTCTCGAAGAACATGACATTCCCTTTTCAGTTTATTTTTTGGTGTGATCAAATAAATAAATAAAAATCCATTAATAGTACATTTGGTATAGACTCGCTGTGTGTGTCCAGGCCCCCATCATCTCTTCTTCTCTGTTGTAGGCTGTGTTCACCGACCTGGAGATCTTGGCTGCCATCTTTGCCAGTGCGATCCACGATGTCGACCATCCAGGAGTCTCCAACCAGTTTCTCATCAACACGAGTGAGTACAAAAGAAAACTGCTCAGTTATTCACTAGAAATGTCAGCTCTTCTGAAAAATCATTATAGAAAAAAAAAAGGACGTCAGACTTTAGTCCCTTTAACACTGTGTGAATGCTTTCCTCTTAGACTTAGACAAATTTATTGATCCACAAGGGAAATTCTTTGGGCACAGTAGCTCACACGTCACAATGTATTATAATAACAAAGAGCAAAAATATAAATGATAATATAAATGTTCCTTTCCCCAGACTCTGAGCTGGCTCTGATGTACAACGATTCGTCTGTGCTGGAGAATCACCATTTGGCTGTGGGCTTCAAACTGCTCCAGGAGGAAAACTGTGACATCTTCCAGAACCTGACCAAAAAACAGAGACAATCACTGAGAAAGATGGTCATCGACATTGTAAGTAGGAGAAGCTCAACTATGAGAGACACCAAGAGAGTATGGCCAGTAAAAAAGATATAACCCAATAAATCAGTCAGATTATTTTGTTTTTTTATGTGACTAAAAGAAGTCTGCATTAATAAATAGCGGAATAAAACACATAAGTAGTATCATTAATGGGTCATAAATGTTATTATTTGACCCTCTACATATCAAATTGTATGGAATTACTGGATAGTTTAGTCTAAATAAGAAGTACCTACTATATAAATATAAAAATACAAAAAAAAAACATTGTTCTAGCTTTTATTTATTTATTGAACGCTCCATTTACACTTTTTCGCCATATATCTGTACTAAATGTTTTGTTTTTGTTTTTTGTTAATGTGAATAGGTGTTGGCCACAGACATGTCTAAGCACATGAACCTCCTGGCTGATCTGAAGACCATGGTGGAGACTAAAAAGGTGACGAGCTCCGGAGTGCTGCTACTGGACAACTACTCAGACAGGATACAGGTGGGTACTGCTAATGATGTCGTCTCCCCCAAAACTTCACATGATTAGAAAGAGATTATGCTTGCGTAGACATTTTAAACAATTCTATAGCATTTGTCTGTCTACACTCCAGAAAATGTCAATGCCATTGGAGTGAACTCATGAAATGCTTTTAACTTGATTTGACCCAAAATGAGACCCATTGGCAAACTTGTTACCTGTAAAAATTGTGATTATTGTTTGTGCATATTGACCTATGTAACAGAATATACACAAAACCATGGTTATTTATTTTCATTTATTTATTCTGATCATTGATATCAAGGAAAAACCACGAATATCACAGTCTGGCTCTACCAACACTGGCAGTCGGCAGTAGCAGTTTTCCTCATCAGTGATCCCACAGCTCCCTCTGGTGGCCATACATCAGACAGACTAAACATGGTCTTATGGTTTGTGTTGTAGGTGCTTCAGAACATGGTGCACTGTGCAGACCTGAGTAACCCCACCAAGCCCCTGCAGCTGTACAGACAGTGGACGGACCGCATCATGGAGGAGTTCTTCAGCCAGGGCGACAGAGAGAGGGAGAGGGGCATGGAGATCAGCCCCATGTGTGACAAACACAACGCCTCTGTGGAGAAGAGCCAGGTAGTTTAAACACAAAGAGGTAGAAGATACACAGCGATATTAGACACACACAGAGATATGAGATAAACACAAAGGAAGGAGATACACGGGTCTGAGATACACGGAGATATAGTTGCCTGAGCAGCCACTCCCACATTCACATGAAGAAGGGTCTTAAACTGGACCATTAAGGCCACCACATGTCCTAACTAGGGACATGCCGATCACAGCTGCTAATTTGTAGCACGCAACTCTCAAATGCAAATTCTCATATCATTCAGAACAAAATATATAACTTATTTTAACTCAGAGTTGCCTACACTTGCTGATTCTGCAGAAATCCACACAAAACAGTATCTTCTAACGTAAACATGATGTTCTCAGCCAGAATCACAAAAAATAAGTTATGTATTTTGTTCTGAATGATATGAGAATTTTGGAGAGGACGTGTCTTCCGTATTTGAAAGACACGTGCTATAAATTAGCAGCTGTGTTTGGATTGTCTCAAGTTAGGATGGAGATTTTTCACGGTCTGTGATCCGATTCCAGACTCTTCTAGAAGGGCTAGAAGAGCGACCTTGTTAAAATAAACACTTATATTTATCAGCACCAGTCTGAAAATGTAATATGTAGTAAGAGCTTCCTAGTTTACACTAAAATGTAAATTGTGATTTCCTTGTAAAACTCAGGCGCGTGTTCCTCTGTCGTAGGTGGGCTTCATCGACTACATCGTGCACCCGCTGTGGGAGACGTGGGCCGACCTGGTGCACCCTGACGCCCAGGACATCCTGGACACTCTGGAGGACAACCGCGAGTGGTACCAGAGCACCATCCCCCAGAGCCCCTCCCCCGCCCTCGACCAGACCGACGACGGCAGCGGTCGCCCACCAGGGGGAGACAAATTCCAGTTCGAACTCACCCTAGAGGAGGACGGCGAGTCGGACACGGAGAAAGACAGTGCCAGTCAGCCCGAAGAAGAGGAGGAGGAGGAGGAGGAAGAGGAGAATAGCTGTACCGACTCCAAAACGCTGTGTACGCAGGACTCCGAGTGCACTGAGATCCCCCTGGACGAGCAGGTGGGGGACGATGAAGACGAGGACGAGGATGAGGAGGAGGGGACACTGTGCTCTCCGTGTGTCCAAGAGGAGGAAGAGGAGAGAGGGACACACTGCTCTCCGTCTGGCCCAGAAGAGGAGGAGGAGAGCGGGACAGCCTGCTCTCCCTCCTGTGTCCAAGAGGAGGAAGAGGAGGAGCGGGCGACGGAGGAGGGAGAGGCTCTGTCCTCTTCGTCCTGTGTCCCTGAGGAAGACGAGGAGGACGCAGAAGAAGACAGGACCCCTGACACATAGCAGTTTATACGCACCTAAAGTACTCTTCTTAGTAATGACAGAGAATTATTTATAGAATATTTTTGGGGGGTCTGGGAGTCTGCAGCTACGTCCACGCTAACACATTGTACATTTTACTGTGTTTTTAAATGGAGTCCACACCGAACTACACATCTAAAACTTCAGAGCGGTAGTTTTCAAAGTGCAATATACAAAAGAACTTAATATAGCATGGGTGCTTTTCACATATGTGTGTTGTAATTATAATTGTGGATGTGGATGTGATTACCGACTAGCATTTTAGGCTAATAGTTTGAAGTGATGTCTGGCACAAAAGAATTAGACCACTGGGTATCACTTATATTAACTAGAACTTAATAAGACCTAATAAAGTATGAACAAAGACTTAATTCATAATGAACAAAGTAGTTTATTAAGATTGACTCAGGCTTAGTAACTACTTAATTAAAGCATTAGGTTTAGGAGTTAGGTTTAAGTCATTCTTAAAGGCTTTGTATATGATTTTTACCATTTTAAAAACACTAAAAACAGAACTAGTTCATTCTAAACCGTTTTCAGAGGTCCAGACTTATTCCTTACTTACCTTATGCACTCTGAGCATCCTATTTATTCACCACAATGAGTTTATAAGCACGTTTCACAACTTTCAGAAACTAGAGCAGAGTTTTGTAACAACAACTAGCATGCTAATCATACACAATATCTCTCTGACCAGAAAACACTTTATAATTAAATGCAGACAGTACACAGCTGACTTATTTTGACCTTAAGAGCTGCTTATAGGGGTTAGGATTAGGATAGTAACTGAGTAGTTACTAAGCTTAAATCATTCTTAATAAAACCATTTGTCCACTATGAATTAAGTATTTGTTGTGTTACTAAGGCTAATTAAGGTTTAGTTATTATAATGTGTTACCGACCATTGAATAAAATGTTAGCATTGACCTCTATGAATACGAATTTTAGAAATATGTCATTATAATTTAGTCTGTTTAAAAATGCCAGTAAGGTATGCATGCTCAAAATTTCATTAACGTGAAACGTGCACTTTTGAAATTAGCTGTCGCCCATAAAATTTTCAACAATAACTATAGACAAAAAAATTCAGATAAAATGTATACTGGAAACTATTAGCCTGGTTCACTATAACTAGAAGGTCATTTTTTAGCATTGTTAGCCGCCCCTTTTTGTTTCAATGTCAAAGAAACAAAGAGATGTGTTAGCGTGGACGTAGCCGCTGTGTTTTGTTTATATTTTATTCCAAAGCGCGTGCTGCTCTCCACTTTGACCACTCCCCCTTTCTCTTCAGATACGCCCACTGGTACTCCCCACTTATTTTTGCACTCAGGAAATCTTCTTTTCATTCCTGTCCTATACCGAACTCTACCGGTGTGTCCCTCTGTCGCCTCCTATAGGTTGGGTTCACGTGACATTACATTTTAAAAAGACCATAGTTTAATACTGGTTAGAAAACTACGCTGGAATTTGCTGTTTAACTGTCAAAAAATGCAGATTTGTTGACCTGGTTTATGGTTAAAATCTCTGTAATTCTTGATTATTGTTCAAATGAAACAAAAACTGAAAAGAACTAGGGTGAAATATTGATTCTGTATAGTTTGAAATTTGGTTCCATTATCAAATTATAGACACGATTGTGAGAGGACGTAAAAAGCGCACTGTGTAACATTTCTAGTAAGGCGTACGCTCTCTTCTAGTCTCCATGGAGATGTTTTTACTTTGCCTGGAATGTTCCTCAGTATGACATGAATCAAATCTATCTAGCCTTTATTTCACGACATGCTTTAAAAACATGCATTGTTGTTATAAGTGAGTGGGGCTCGCCTCTCCACAGACCTGACCTGTAACTTCGGCTAGTTAGTGGTATTACCTGTTTGTCTTGATGGAGATAGAGTAGCTTTAATGCCATACTGCGGAACATTCTAAGCAAAGCCATAACATCACCATGGGGATAAGTAGCATACCTTCCATCAGAAATGTTACGCAATGCACCTTTAATATGGCAAGTTTATGGACCCAATCCCAAACAAAATAATAAGAGTCAACGTATCTGGATTTTCAATTAGTTCAATTTCTTTCAACAACAACAGTGAATAGCCCATAGAGTTGTATAGGCCCCCTGCCCTCTATCTGAAATGTTAAAATCCGATTCTAAATCACGACCGTGAACGCAACCTATAGTTAAAACCATCCGAGCATTCCCTTCACATCTTTGCCTGTGTTCTGACAAGTGCCCATTCGACACCACTGCAGAGAATGTTGCTCTGATATAGGTCATTTGTCCCACTGTGAACCCAGATTCTGCTGTTTTCCCTCAAGAAACGAAAGAAACAATTATCGCCGTAAGCTGCAGCACATGGGGAGCTTTACGAACATCCGAAATGGAAGTCTTCCTGGAAACAAACTCAAAACCGTGACTGACACAAGCTCGAACCTTACAGCTGTTGACGCTGTCCTCAACCTCCGATTATTTTGTATCGTACTGTATGTAAGATTAAGAGATTTTCTAGAATTTACTTTTGCAATCTTTCTTTTCTTAGCAAATAGTTTTTTGGAGTTCATTGAAAGAAGTTTGCCAGTGTTTGAAGGGATATAAAAATCGACATAGCTATATATATATAAAACCCCATTCACACATGCAGCCTGACCCGGGAATTTACCTGCAATTTGCCAGAACAGTGAAGAGTGATGTGTGAACAAAGTCAGAAAACTGCTATCCTTCATTACCATCTTGGTTACCTTGGTTACCTGGTAATGCTATGCGGTTGCATTCTTTTGTCATTCAATGTAAAGAGGGGGCATTATGCAAAAGTGTTTTTTGTTTTGTTTTGGGTTTTTTTTAGTTTTCTTTCCATCATCAAAAACATGCCTGATGAGGTTTTAGATGTCCTTCATGCATGTTTGAGTAATTTAGAGATCTCTCCCAGGCTATATTCAAACCCTACTTACGGTTAGCTGCAAGATTCTGTCCAATGCTCCGCCCACAAGCCTACGTCACCCCCGCTCCCACGCGACAATTCTCCATAAATATACAAAAACATGATATAAAACAACTTCACAAACCTGATGAGATGTGCAGTAGATTCATTAGTGGGATGCAGGCTGATTGTGTTTTGTTAGTGCTCTAAAGGAGGAGTAACTTAGTACGGAGAGCGAAGGGATGGGGGGCTCAGAGCAACAAAAAACAAACTTATAAACCATGTTAAAACGTAAAACAATAAAAGGTGACATGGTGATCTAAATGTTATCTGCACGTTGCTGTGTGAACCAACCAGACCCGGCTTTGTTCTGGGTCAAATGCATGTGTGAATTGGGGTCCACTGCTGAGTGTTCTGGCATTTTGTACCCGGCAATTTCCCGGGAACTGTGTGTGAATGGGGCTTATAATGGGAGTGATATTGCACTTGCTCCAAATAGCATTTATACTACTAAACCCATCAACCCATCTTCTCATTACATTTTTTTATTTTATTGACAAAAATGTTTGATGCTCATTGGAAACCATGATGTGGGCGAAGCCTTTAAATTTCCTTATTGTTGCCTGCAGTTCAGTTTGAACACATCAGACAATGCAATGCTTGTAGTTGTTGCATTTTGCACCTTTTTAGATACGATAGAACTACTGGAGTGTCTGCATACTGCCTGTTTTGTCCCTGTATGCCTTCTCTGCTAACGTGCTTTTTAATTTATTTTTACGTTGTTTTATTTTGCCATTGCGTGACACCGGCCGCTGTCTTTTCTTTTAGCAAGACAATCAGCTTGGTCTTCATTCTTGCATGGTCTTCATTGGACGTCATAGAGCGTAGAATGCACTGAAATAGTACGTCGCAAACTCAGAATGCTGTCTAAAAATGTGCACATCTCACCTCATATTATTTATTATGGTTTTGTACTTGGTGTGCATGTTTCTACAGCTCATTCGGACCCGCTCAAGCAGGCGTTTTATTTTTCAAGTTCTACAGGCCTGGTCAGCCATCTGAAAGTTTTGAAATACAAAGAGATGTTTGGTTTTAATGTTTTTAAATTGGAATTTTTAAGTGGACAAGCCATATTCGAATGACTACCATAGAAACAAATAATTTAATACAACTTACTTTGACACAGTGAGAATTGTTTTATTAATAAAAATGAAAAGCTGATGGATAAGTAGTTTGGTAATTTGTTGGTCACTACAAAAACTTTATGATTCCAGAAGATTGAATTTTTACTTTCTTATTAATATTACGTTAAAGGTGCACTATGTAACATTTCCAGTGGAAGGTCTTCCACCAACTTGTCTCCATGGAGATACTATTGCTTGATGTTTCACAATATGACAAATAACTTTTGTATTTTGCATTGATTCAATTGTATGGCTCCATAAAAACATGGATTCTTGCTGTGACTGGACTCGCTTCTCCACAGATCTGACCTGCAGCTGTTTTTACATGCAGATAGATAAGTTTAATGTCATACTGTGGAACATTCCAGGATAAGCAGAAGCATTGCCATGGAAATGAGCAGGTTTAGCAGAGCCTCCACCCAAAGTTACACAGTGCACATTTAAGCTCTAGTTTAAACGTGCACTGTGTAACTTTTTGGTTGGCAGTTTGCCACCTGCTTGTTTCTATGGATATGTCATTGCTCTGTCTGGAATGTTCCACAGTGTGACATTAAACAGCTCTACCTTATGTTTATTCAATTACAGGTGGTTTTATAGCTCAAAAATACCTAGAAAAACAGACTGTGAGCGGGGTCGCCTCTCCACAGATCTGTAACATGGCCTGGTTTGGTCTCCATGAAGATAGAAAGACTTAATACGATACTGTGAAACATTCCAGACAAAGCAATAACATCTCCATGGAAAAAAAGCATTTGATGGACCTTTCAGCAGAAAAGTTACACAATGCACCTTTAAAGGCTATGCTACCTGTGAATTACTAAACATATTAAAAGCATTTGAAATAAAACACATGATCATTATAAGCTCCACAGTGTGTGAGTATGGCTGGCCAGGCTCTTGTTTTTCCAGTTCTAAATGGTACAGTGAACACTCTACTGTAGCCTTCATTAAAACTGTCTATACCTGAACATAACTCACCAACGCACAGCTCCAAAAGTGCTCCTCTCTTCTGCCATTTCACATCTTTGTTTCACTTGATTTAGTGCCAAGTTCGGACCCTTCTCCATGCTCACCTGATGCCCTTACCTGTAATAAGACTCCTGGTTTATTGCTGTTTACAAACATATTTATTGTGCTGTATATATAAAGTATAATTATTAATGTTATTACTATCATAACGCCGTTTGTTGTAAATGGTTGAACTTATCATCCCTTTTGGTGATGGTGTGGCTGTATTACGTACCTCTTGTTAAGAGAATGTCTATTCCACATGAGCTTCAGTGTAAAATTGATCCATCAACATGTTGCTTATCTGAGAACTAGCTCAGTGACGTTGAGGGGAAAGCCAAATTCTGTTTTTTCTTAATACGAACTGTTCCTTGGCCCATGGGCTGTGCCTTAAACCATGTCATTTAGCGTTTTCGTTCTGTCGTTTTATAGTTGCTGCATTGACGAACCTCTCGACTTGGGTTGTCCTGGTCTCACGATTCAAATGCCTTTTTGCGGAAATAGAAAAACATGGAAAAAATGAAAAATGATGATGATGTAAGATAATGTAAGGTGAAGCTTGCGGAGATCCACCACAGCCTCTCGTCTTAGGTTTGCTCCCTGGGTGGAGTGTGGATGCTTTTGGATTTGATGTAAACATGGTCTGGACAAGCTGAGCGCCTGAAAGGTCTGGTGACACTGACACAAGCTGTAGACAGGGGGCGCTATGGGGGCGATGCTTACGGACGAGTCATAGCAACAGATCACAAAGCACAACTAGTCATAACATAACAAGGTGATTATGAATCTTTGGAGTTTAAAATGTTTCAGAGTTTTGTTTTGTTTTTGTTTTCTTTTAATGTCACATAGATTTGGTTATTTTTTATATTTTGTATAATTTTTATGACTTCTTAACATAGTTTTTTTTAACATTTTATTTTGTTTTATTTTATTTTAGCACATTTTTATTACTTTGTTTTATTACTTTTTTGTTATTATTATTTGTATTTGTTTTGCAGGTTCCCTATATATATATTTTTTTTTCTATTCGCTTTGTCCCTCCAGAGCCTCTGTAGATGTCTCAAACCACAGCCGGACCTTTCATGTGTTCAGGCCCTAATACCTGCCACTGTTTACAAAGCACAGTCCTGGAGAGCACCTGTCAGTTGAGCCACTGCTGCATTCATTCTGGCTGCACCTGCACAGACAGCTGTCCGTTCAGTATCCTCACACTCTACACTCCACCCATACGACTTGCAATATCCCAAAAAATACTATCACTGACATCTTTCTGCCTGGGCGGGGCTCTTCGGGAGGCGGGTGGGGCTTGTGTACAAAGGGGGCGGGGATAGGGGATAGTTGATAGCCGCCCCGCCCAGTGAGAGCTCTTATGTTGACACGCATACTGTAGATTTAAAACAGCCCTGGACCAATGGAAACAGTGGGTTCTTTTGTCATTCTGTGTTCTATTTTTTATGGTATGAGAGATACACAAACTGTAACTTTAAAGGTCTTCAGGACAAATTATTTTTGGGTTACGTCTTTAGAATGCCAACTTGTCTGGAAGTTTTCACAGGACAATTAAAAATGTTATTTTAATGGATTCCTTGTTAATTGCAGTCTATTGGATAGCACTGTAGATCATACGACTTTACGTATAAAATGATAAAAAACATGAAAAAAAGTTTTATATGCAATGGATTCAATAAAAGCATGGGTTGATTCTGCCTAAGACTGACTCCTGGCTGTTCATTCATTTGTACCATAATATATTTTTTTTCTGTTTTGAACCATAAGTGAATAGGCTGAATTTAATATAACCAGAATTAGCAACTTTATATGCTAATTTTGCTGCTATTGTCACTTTTTGTGATTGTAAACACATTCTTATTGCCATTTTACATAGTGTTGTCCCTCTTTTTTTTTTTGCCATTTAGCCGCCTGCTCCTTGTCACACTTTTAAGCACATAAATTACAGAAGGTGACATTTATACACTTTATTTATGAATTGAAATATGAAACATTTACAATATAAATATGTCACTTTTTTTTTTTCCTCACAAAGAAGACTTTTTGGTCAGTCAGTATAATGCTGTTGCAGTCTCTGTGTGTGTGACGGTTTTTGCAGTTTTTATTTAGCTTAACCTTGCAGAGTTTGCCCTCCATATCCCACTACATTTCTTTATCTTTTTCTACATCCAGTGCATGAAATTATATGGACTTGTACTTTTCCCCACTAGATGGCGCCTGAGTCAAACCTAACAGCTTTTTGTGCATGAGGTCCATAAATAATTTAAAAGGGATTCAGTGGTATCTGGTCCCTGCAGTATTCAATTTAATCAGGTAATCATATAATCGTGTAATTTACCCACACTAGAGCTTCACTTCTGCTTAGTCTCTGTAGAAAATAACAAAAAGGACACAGATAAATCCCGTATATGAAGCTTAGTGGTTAGAGTTTGGATCCACAGGTGCATACTGTTGTTGAGTCAAGACACTCTGCCCATCATCTGTATCAAATGTGACGTGTGAGAGATTGGTGATGGTCAGAGATTGGCAGCCATCCTTCAGTCCGTTAGCCCCAGGGCAGTTGTATCTTATATTACTGCCTCTGAGGACTGAATAATGCAATGTAAACCACAATATGTATCTTTAATAGTGCTCTATACTCATGACTTTATGTTCCACTGTACGACATCAAACTCATCTATCTCCATGGAGACAAGCAGGTGACGCTACTATGCCAAGTTACAGGTCATATCTGTGGAGAGGGGAGCCTGCTTACAGTAAGAATGCATACTTTCTAGCATTAAAAGACATCTGATAAATAGGTCAGTTTAATGCCATATTGCTGAACATTCCAGGCAAAGCGATGATAACTGATACTTACAGCAACTTAAGTATAAAATTCTTCAAAATTTGGTCTTTCAATTAGGAATTCACTGATCCAGCTTTTTCACTTCTGATGCAGATATTGAAGCTTTGACTCTTAAGTATTTCCCGATATCCGATATAAGATAAGATAAGATAAGATATGCCTTTATTAGTCCCACAGTGGGGAAATTCCAGTGTTGCAACGCACAGTTCAAGAACAGCAGGAAAATGGAACATGCAATAAAACAAGATAATAGATAATGGCTAAAAAAAAAAAATTGAAATAGACTTAAAGATAGACTCTAATTTTGTTCTGGTGGAGCAAAAATATAAATACAAAATATAAAATATAAAATACAAAAAAAAAAACAAAAAAAAAAACAATACCAGTATTGGGACTAAAAAGGGCTCTTATTTCCTTAAAACACAGTTCACTTATTACACCAGAGATCCATTTATGTTATGCAACTATTATTATCATTGAACTCACTACTGAACAGCTTTCTATGAATAAAAGTTTCAGTGTGAGAAATTCTGCTTTGTCACATTTGTAGGTTAACTCATTGGACACTAGATGGCGCCCACACCTAGATATATGTGTATTTCAATAGCCTCCCATTGCAACCTAATAAAAAGCACAAAACAGCAAGAATCCCAGATAATATGGTATTATTTATTATAATTTCAAAACATACTTCATACATTGCCTGCACTTATCAGTTACAAGGGAATGTGTAGTGTGGCTTTATTTGTTCTTATTCTGATTAAGGTCTTTCAATGGATGGCTATAGCAATAATAATGGTACGCATACACTCTTCTAGTTAAAGATTCGTCCCTCATTGTTTTCTATGGTAAGGAGTGGACAGTCACCTCCCAGACTGGACAACACTGCATTGGACATGAGCACAACAGTTAGTGGGTTATAGCACGTGGATACATTTGTACAAAAGGTATTCACAAACACTGAATATCCACTCATTTTTATATCTTCATAGTACTTCTCATTCACACAAGCGCTTACAAGTCTACCATTGCAGTTTTTTTCAATCGCTTTGGGACATTTTCTGAAACTTTTCATAAATCATACAAGACACAAAACAAATCAGACAAAAACATACTGTATAACTCTCTTGTAAAAATCTCTCTTTGTGGTTCAAATAGGGCTGTCAGGTTAACAGATTTTGTCTTTTTTGTCAAATTTTGTTCGAAAGTGATGGAAAAAAACTGTAAGACGAGCTCATAACGCTGCATCCGCCCCATTCAAACCAGGAAAATCTATGTACAAGGTTCATTCATAAAATATTGCACTTGTTGGCCCATTGCATCTCACAGCGATCGCTATGAGAATGCTCCTAAATTTTTAACATATAGTGTTGTATATATATATTTACATTATTTGGATAGACTCTACAATATAATGGGAATAAGTCATGCATTTCTTTTTGGAGTTCTTCGTCTTCTTATTAAACTAAGCAACATACAACAATGTGTGGGAGAGACATGTTTGGCACACGTTTTTTCTTCAATGGAAAGAGACTAAAATAGAAAAGTGTATTTTGACAATATTTTGGAAAAGGCTTCACTCATTAAGACATATGGTGGTTCAAAAGTTTGTTACGGGTAGCTAGCTGTTTTCTAATTTAGTTTTATCATAATTTATTTGTGTTTTGACATTTTTTTGTAACCGATTTTGTTATTTTTCCATGTTTAAACACGTGAAGAGTTAAATTGCGAAAATCAGATTAAATGTGGTTTAAAAGAACTACAGGAAAAATTGAATTCCAGTCTTCAAAATTGTAAAAAAATGTGTTGCTTTTGTGTCATTTGAGTTGTAATAATTTTTGTATTTCGAAATTACTTTTTGGCTATTTTTTCACATTTTAACATTTGAAAGTGTTAAAATGTGCTAAAGGAAAAATCAGGTAAGAGTTTTAAACCAATATTGTGTTTTAATGTAAGATTCTTTTTGCATAGAGCAGGTATTTTAGTGCAAAACATTTATACCTTTGTCAATCAAATTTAAGTATGTTTATGTTATAAGTTGTTTTTTTTTTTCAGACCAAGAGTTTGTTTTCGTACCTGACATTTTTCGACTGCTGTATACTGATTTAAACAGGTTTTGGCGCTCTCTTCTTACCGGTGGAGGCAGGATGACAGCGCCATCTGCAGTCCGACTCCCTCAGGACAGTATCCCAGGTGTGTGAGAGTAAAAAAGCCCCCTCGTCCCGGTTTATAGTCCACGTTTCCGTATTTTGATTGCCTCTAGTGAGCAGTCGAAACAGGTATGAAAACAAACTCTTGGTCTGAAAAAAGAACCTAATAACATAAATTATCGGAAGACCAAATGAACCTTATTGGACTATCAAGCATCTTTAGTTTAAATTTTTTCCCTTCAGAAAGTAGTGACGAAATGAAATCACTTTTTAAAATTCTCAAACTGAAATATTTGATGTGGCAATTTCACCCTTCATTTGCATAACTATCTTTTATAACTAATCAACAGAACCTTCTGGACCACCATAATCCCGAGTGATTTCGTGTTATTTCCTACACAGCACTGACTCCATTCTTTACCGTTACGACGACAACATAAACGTTAGCATGCTAGGCGCTAAGTGAAGGGTCATTTTTAATAGTATGGCTGTATTTCCCCTGCCCGAGCTCACTGACCAGCTGACCATAGACCGGCTAAGGCTTGTCTTTAGATTTAACAGCGCATATGATTGACTTTTGGCAGCATGCTATTCTCATTCAACTCAAAATCCAAAAACAATTATCAAGACATCTACAGACAGCAAAAAAACTATTACCACATGGACTTGGTAGGTTCATAGAGCAGAGAAGCGAGGAAAGCCGGGTGAGCATGATAAAAGGCCACGTAAAGCTGGACCGCGTAACTTTTCTGGTGGGTGGTCCGCTACCTGCCTGGAATGTTCCACAGTATGACGTTAAACAGATCTACCTTACGTTTATTCATTTACGGGTGTTTTTATAGCTCAAAAATACCAAGAAAAACAGGCATTCTGACTGTGAGCAGGGTCGCCTCTCCACAGAACTGACCTGTAACTTCTGGTTTGGTCTCCATGAAGATAGAAAGGTTTAATGCTATACTGTGAAACATTCCAGACAAAGCACTAACATCGCCATGGAGAAAAGCATTTGAAGGACCCTCCACCAGAAAAGTTACACAATGCACCTTTAAAGCTACAATATGTAACTTTTCTGGTGAGGGGTCCGCTACCTGCTTGTCTCCATGGAGATGGCTTTGCAATGCTATGTCAACAGGGGCTTTATTCCTTACAAAACGTCATGTAACTTTTTTTTCTTCTATTTTTTTACTAATGTTGGAAATAGAAAGTTAAAGCCATAGTCTGGAATATTCTCCATAGTTTTGCGTCATACTGTGGAATATTATAGCCAAAGGAACAGCATTTCCATGGAAACGAGTAGTTTTGTGGAGATTTAAGCCCACTCAGAGATGAATTATTTTTCACTGCAATAAAAACATAAAAAAAAATACATTTACAATTTTTTTTTTTTGGCTATAAACACAATGTGGCTTTAAAATATATTTCCAATTACATGCAATCTTACTGAGAGCGGGGTCACCTCTCCACAGCTCAGATCTATAACTTGGCCTGCTTTCCGTGGAGATAAGATCAACGTCGTACCCAGGCAAAGCTTCAACACCTCCACTGGGACAAGCAGACAGCACACCCTCCACCAGAAAAGTTACCTAGTACATCTTTAATCCAAGGTAGAATATTTTCAACGGCAAATCTCTTCTCTCTTACGACAGTTTTGGACCCACCCATGCACTCGTCATTACAGTCTACAGTATCGACAAACGCACGTTGCAATGGAAGCTGCTACATGTTCTAGAACAGACGACTCCGGCAGCTTCTGGAGACTAAACCCAACCTAGAAAATCACATGTACAAAAATAAAAAGAGGAAAATTCTCAAAGCTAACACACTATTCCTTATATTACTTTAGGACATCAAGATTAAAGGTCTTAAGGTGGACTGTACAGTATTACTATATCAGCTATTCTCATTTTTATCAATGACGGCACACTGCAAAATGTGAATGTTAAGGCTTAGTTAAAATGGCTTGGATTCTGCATTTAAATCTGAATTTGACTGGTAGTGACGGACAAAACTAGAAATTTTGTTGTGATCTGATACCGAATAATACTATGGCAAGTCAAGTATTGCATTAACGATTCGCTGCATTAAGATACTAATGAGGTTGTGTGCATTAAAACGCCTCAACGATAGTATTTTACCTGAACTGATCTAAACGTTTAATATATGAGCAGATGTGACTGACATGTAAATAATGTAATTCAAAAATATATGTACAAATTTTGATTAAAAACAGTAAAATTTAAATGTTTTGTATGTGAATTGATCACCTTCACTACTGAGTGTTTTTAACTAGATAGATTCATTTGTTTACATTGTTTTTGTCTTGTATTTTGAACATTATTTTTGCCCCAGTATATTGTAAAAGTAGCCCTCAAAACTGCATCTAATTATATAGAATTTTTGACCAGGACAAAATGACAAAAAATGATAATAATAATGCGGAATACAAGTAATTTAACTGCCTTAGATAATTCCTTTTTGCAGTGTTCAAACTGTACTATTGAGAGTGAGCGTCTGCCTATGTGTTTACGTCTATTGTTTCTATAGGTAAGTATTCAGGTTAGGTTTAGGTCACTATTGTACTGAAGGATTGAAGTGTCCAGAGAAGCGCTTGCTAGCAGGAGTTTAATGCTGAAGAGAACAGAGTCGCTAACAGTTGCACCCCTGCTGCTGCAGAGGGGGGGCGCTGTCCGTCAGTTTGGCGGTGGGGGCTCCAGAGGTCACGGCGGGGTCACTGTCCAAGCTTTCGGACATCTTGTCACAGATCAGGTCCACCAGGCGCTCGAACGTCTGCTTCACGTTGATGTTGTCTTTGGCGCTTGTCTCGAAGAATTCAAAACCTGGAAAAAGGTAAAAGATCAAGTTATAATGTATGTATTTATATATTGTATTATATGTTTGTTTTTTTGGGGTTTTTTTTTACAGCAGGACAACAAGATGAACCATATGAGAAAACCCAAAATTCCCAGCTAGTGGGAATGGCGGGAGAGAGGGTAGAGACATTCAGTAACTAGTGTGGCCAAGTGTGATGGAGGTAAAACAAATGTCGGAAAGTTATTTATTTATTTATTTATTTATTTGTTCATTTATTTATTCATTCTTTTTTTTTTTTTTTTACAGCAGGACAAGATGAACTGTGAAATAAAACCACACATTTCCAGCACAACTAGTATGAAAAGCTGTCTGGAATAAAATGTGTGCGTATGCGGAGAGAGGGTGGAGACATTCAGTAACTCTCACAAACCCACAACACTGACGGCGCCACAACTTCAAATGTAGAAGTAAGTAAGTACGTTGTTTTAAATTCTTTTCAGATCACACATTATTTTATCACCTTTTCCTTCTGGAGACAAGTTACAGACTGAACCAGGGAGGTGCAAATTACACGTTAAACGGCATATGGAAGAAATAGGCAGCTATACTCTATATTTTAATATATTACCTTTTAATATTTCTCCATTAGCTCTTGTCAAACTCACTCGATTTCATTCCATTCACACTTTAATTACATGCATAAACATTTGACTTTTGCTTTTTCAAATCAAATCAGCAAATCAGGCTCTTTATTCTGCCTTTTTTACATTTTAATCTATACAAAAAAACAGCAAAATTTACTCACTGACAAGAATAATGTCAGGTATCCCAGCTTTAATGTTATCCATGGGTTTCAGAATGGTGAAAATAATGACAGTTGCCATAGCAATTAGCAATTAAAAGCAAAATATTATATCTTTTAAATGGGGAAAAAGTCCTCAAAATGTTACACGTAGCTGAAACCAAATAACAGTATTGCCTTATTATGGATTACACTATTATAACCTCTAGTTTTTCTTACTTATTTTACATTATCTGTCTTAAGTGTTCAAATTATCATATACTTTCACTTCGTGGTTCTTACCGAGCTGTTCAGCGAGCAGACGTCCACTGTCCACAGACACCACCCGCTCCTCCTCCATATCACACTTGTTTCCAGCCAGCACCACCTGCGCATTATCCCAAGAATACGTCTTTATCTGGGTCGACCTATCGCACAAACAAACAATGCACAGCAACAGATTTGAACATGTCCTATTACATAACACAGCATCTTTGGAAGACATCGACTCATTGCCGGTTGCACAAAAGTGGGTCAGATCCTGGGCTAATTTCTCCAAATCGTCATTCAAAAACAAAATTGACCTAGAAATTCAAAAAGTGTCGAAGCCAACCGAATGGTGACATAACGAGTACAAAATACAACGCCTGAGTCATTTGTTCATATGTGACAAAGAGAGGAAATGAAGGACTGATGGTGGTGCCGAAGTGAAAGTAGGGCAAGGGAAGAGGGAGAGAGGAGGTTCTGACCGGTCCGGCTCCGCTCTGGTCTCCTGGTGTGTTTCTCAATCTGTGGTGCAGGTGATCCTTGGACAGCTTATCACTTTGTGGGTTTACCCAATTTAGAGTTTTTCCTCATCTCCTGGATCAATTCTTGTTTAGAACTACAGTGGAAATGATGTAGTCCATGTTTAGACCTGGTTTAGCCCTATTAGACCTGGAATAGTCCTGTTATATTTATATATTTGATTCATATCTAGTGGTACTCGAAAGTCAAATATTTTCTTAGGTATTACTTGGTGTGAGAGCCACAAATACATCATCTAACAAAATGCACAGCTGAGAACTTACCATTATACTCAAATAAAATCATAGATATCCTTTCCTAGTAATAATTAGTAGTATTAGTTTTACTAGTACTAGTCTTATGCAGCGGTCTTCCTGACACTCAAAGTCGCTTTACTATTCCGTGCATCATTCATTCGTTTCAGAGTTACTATTGTAGGCACAGCTGCAACAGTAACTTACCAGTGTGGCCCCTGTCATTCTGCCCCACGGCTGAAAATCTCACCCTCTCCTTACACCACCTACACTCACACACCATACTATGTGGGTGAAGTGTCTTGCCTAAGGACACAACAACAGTTTTTGCCACTGCTGCTCCACTGTGGCACCTGGTATTCCCAGCAGTCTCCCATCCAAGTACGGATCAGGCCCAGCTCTGCTTAGCTTGTGCAGATCTAACGAGATCAGGCTTTGACACGGAGGTTTGGCCATTATAGTATTAGTTTTATTAGCTCAAAGTCTCAATTCTGTGCACGATCCATTCACTCCACACTCAGCGGTTACTATTACTATTACTATTAAGTTACTATTGTAGCCACAGCTGCTCTGGGGCAGACTGACGGAAGTGAGGCTGCCAATCTGCACCATCGGCCCCTCACACCACCAACTTTCATAGTAGGTAATGTGGAAATATCTTTGTCACTGTCTCCCCCCTTATTACTCATGTGTGTGCAAATGAAAACACTCCTAATACAGCAGCAGTAGGCCTGTGTTTTTTTGAGAAAGATAATCCAGCATAACATGGTAAATAGTAGCTTTAAAATGCTGTAAAATGTTATAATAATATTGGCTACAGCAGGGCCTTTCAACAAAATATCATTGCTTAAAAAATGAAGCGTGTCTTGTCTCATTTAGATCATTTGACTTAAAACTGCAGCATAACTACAACTAATAGTATCTAAAAACGCAGCTCTCAAATATAATTTATACTCTGAATAAGATTAAGAATGCCATTTGCAATCCTAAATATAAAACAATTAGATGAATGCTCTGCTAACTGTAATACGCGTAATACTGTTCCATTTGTCCATGTCACAGGCAGGAAATGGAACGTCATCGTCTAATGCAGAGCGGGAAGGAGGAGAGGTTGCCATAGAAACCATCTTTTTTTTGCAACCTTGTCACAAAGAAGGAGGGAGCGAGGGAGAGTGGATTTAACGCCTGAGGGAAAGGCAAAATGGAGAGAGGGAGAGAGAGAAAGAGGAGTAGAGGGGTGGGGTCTGTGCCGTTTGAGGCCTGGTGGACATGTGCGTAGGATCATATGCACAGCAGAAGTGTATACAGACAGTAATAAGCTTCTGAGACCTGGTTTAGTCCTGGTTTAGACCTGGTTTTGTTCGAAATACATCTTGCTATAGACCTGGATTAGTTTTACCTTAGACCTGATTGAAGCCTCACTGAGTCCTGGTTTAGTCCTGTTTTTAAGACCTATTTAGTTTTGGTCCTGTTTTTTATCTTGCCCAGTCCCGGTTTAGTCCACTTTAGGCTCTTTATTTTGTGGTTCACGCATTTGTATAGCACTTTTAAACCAAAAGTCCTGATTTAAACCTTTTTAAAATATCTTTTAGTTTTGGCTGACACCTGATCAGGACCTGTTTAGTCTGATTTATTCCTGGTTTAGTCCTGGTTTAGTCCTGGTTTAATCCTGCTTTAGCCCTCTTTATTCCTGGTTTAGTCCTGGTCTAGCCCTAGTCCTGTATTAGTCCTGTTTTAATCCTGTTTTAGTCCTGGTTTAGTCCTTGCATTCACAGTAAATCAGAAAAATAGAAGATCCAGACTATTGAGTCCTTTTTTAAGAGCGCACAGCTGTGGACACAAGTGCTCCATCAAAGTGTCCGAGCGCCTTTAAAAAGAACAAGTCTGGCCCTAAAACGACATGACGACTTTAATAGCTCTGTTTAGACTCAGGGTTATGGTCTTTATGTCCCTCTGTCTCAGCCCAGACGGCTCCTCTGGCTCTGAGTGAGTGAGCTCTGTGTGACAGACCATGTGTGTAACAGGCCGTGTGTGTAACAGGCCGTGTGTGTAACAGGCCATGTGTGTAACAGGCCGTGTGTGTAACAGGCCGTGTGTGTAACAGGCCATGTGTGTAACAGGCCGTATATATAACAGGCCGTGTGTAACAGGCCGTGTGTGTAACAGGCCGTGTGTGTAACAGGCCATGTGTGTAACAGGCCGTATATATAACAGGCCGTGTGTAACAGGCCGTGTGTGTCACAGGCCGTGTGTGTCACATCACATCTGTATCTGGAGGCCCATTTCCAATAGGCATGCTGTGATTTTATACTGTTGTGTATCTTTGGTTCATGTACAGACAAGTGTTGTGTGTTAGTGTTTAGTCATACTACAGTACACACTGTTGTACAGGGCCCACCTCTGGACTAACTGCAGAACGGCTGTGTGCAGACTGCAGGTGGTCTAATGATGCTCTGAGTGTGCTCCTGAGGACGCCATGATGGACTATTGTGTGTCTGTCACTGCACAGATCAACAGTGACACTGAGTAACTGTCACCAACACGTGAACATTATATTACAGTAATACATGTAACGCACTAATGCTTGAACAGAATTCATTTTATAACTATAAAAATGTCAAATGTTTTTGAAATCAACTAAAATGAATTTTGTGAAATCTATAAATTATCAGGTCATTTATAATATATGGGTTTATAGTTCTGCAGATTGAAGCAGTTGTCCTCATCACATAAAATGGGACTAAAGCAGCATTACACCTCTGTACGGCTGTAAGACTCTAATCCAAACTCCTCTGCAGCCTCTGTGTGTGAAGCATTAGAGTGCTAATATTAGCACGTGTTCATTTTTCATGTACTTTTCTCTCCTTGTCTCCTCTCCCTCCCCGTTACATCCTCTCCACTCCTCTCATTACTCTCTCTCTCTCTTTCCTCCATGCCCCTCTCTCTTTTTTTCACCCCTTCTTCCCTCTCTCTCTCTTTCTTTCTGTTCTCCTGGTGTCGGTGAGGTGAGGTGAGACCGGAGTGAAGGTGAGAATGACACTCTGAGCACACGGCGGCTGCACAGACAAAGAGACACATTTATCAGCAAAAACAAACCCACAGAGAGAGAGAAAAAGAGACATAGAGAGAGAAAGAGAGAAGAGAGAGTCTAACCCAGAAACCTGCTTCTGTATGAGGCCTTTACATGTTTTACTTTAGGGGCGTGGTGGGATGAACTAAACCTGGACTAAACTAGGACTAAACCAGGACTAATCGAGGACTAAGCCAGGCCCAAAACTAGGACTAAACCAAGACAAAACCAGGCCTAAACTAGAACTAAACAAGGACTAATCCAGGAATAAACCAGGACTGAACCAAGACAAAGCCAAACCAGGTTTACTCTTAACCAAGGCCTAAACACCACATCATTGCTCAGTGAGAAAAAATATGAGGAGATCAATACACACTATATACCGTGTTTTATCTATCTTATTATAAAAGCATCTTTGGACAACACATAATTTGTCATCATTTAAATATGACCTACAGTTTTGTTAATGACTTTTATGATGATCAAGCAGCCCTGAATCAAAAACTGTCTTCACTAATGTGAGCAGATGGACCGGGCCTGTCCCAGAGCGCGATAATAAAAGTGCAGTTTGGAGCTAAAACCAGGACATAGGTTTGAACATGAATCACTGTGTGGATTAGGCCCATTCAGGAAATGCTTAAGCTGCTGATGTGGCACTGCAGCACAGACCTGCTCCAACCCACAACTCTCCTCCAACATCTCTCTGGAGTCTGGTACATTTGCGATTTTACAGAAATGGGCAATAATTTTCATGTGAATACACTTTTTTGATGATGGCACATTTTTAAACAATGACTTAATGTTATGGCGGAGTAGAATTTTGAGAAGTTTTGCAAATGAGAATCCAGTTGCATCTACTGTAGGTAATAGTGAGGATCTAGTAGTCTAGTTTACACGTCAGGTTCTGTGGAGAGTAGAATGTGTGTTTTTCAATGACATTTTTTTAATCATAAAATCTTTCAGAATAAAAAAAAATGCTGTTGGGTGCTGGCGTTTACTAGTGGGTGCGCTTGGTTTACACACTGCCACAGGCCTGACATTCATTGTGTTTTGAGGGGCATGCAGTGACTTGTCTCTGTTATCTGACACAGTCTTTTCAGATTTCATTGGTGCTGGTTGGGTGCTGCAGGTTTCTGGTTGGGTCTGGTGGGTGCTGTTGGGTGCTGGTAGGTGCTAGTGGTTGCTGGTGTTTGCTGTTGGGTGTTGCAGGTTTCTGGTAGGTGCTGTTGGGTGCTGGTGGGTTCTGGTGGGTGTTGCAGGTTTATGGTAGGTGCTAGTGTTTGCTGGCATTTGCTGTTGGGTGCTGCTGGTTTTTGGTAGGTCCTGGTTGGCTCTTGTGGGTGCTGGTAGGTGCTAGTGGTTGCTGGTGTTTGCTGTTGGCTGCTGCTGGTTTCTGGTAGGTCCTGGTTGGCTCTTGTGGGTGCTGGTAGGTGCTAGTGGTTGCTGGTGTTTGCTGTTGGCTGCTGCTGGTTTCTGGATGGGCCTGGTGGGTGCTGTTGGGTGCTGGTAGGTGCTGGTGGATGCGCTTGGTTTATTCACTGCCACAGGCCTGACATTGATTATGTTTTGTGGGGGATGCAGTGAGTTGATGTCTGTGTTATAATCTGATGCAGTCTGTTCAGATTTCATTAGATGGGCACATGACGTATTGACATTGAGAGCTGCTGTGTCTCTGTGTACCAGGACATTTACTTTACTTTATCTTCTGTCAATAAACTACTGCTATTACACTGTAACTCACAACACTAAGTCACAGGTCATATAATATGAACCAGTTAGCCTTTTAAAACTATTTTTGTACATTATGTCTTTGGTTTTGCATGCAAGAAACATGTCAACAAGAGCTGCAAACTGAAGGAATTTAAACTAAATAGCTGCTGGCACTAAACATGATTAGTGAAGGAAATCTGAGCACTGAAATGATGAGGGTATGTTCACTTTAAAGGTCCTATTACACAAAATTGACTCTTGTGAGCTTTAAGCCATGTTACAATGTTGTTAAATCCTCAAAAAACATACCTGGAGTTGTGTTTTGTTTCATTCATTTGAGTATTATTAGTCTGTGTACATCTCCAAAGCTCCAAATGCTCTGTTCCACCTTGTGATGTCATGTAGCTGTAGCTCTTCCTGTATCACCACATGACATCTCAAGGTGGAAGTGGAGTGCTTTTAGTTTGAGAGAAGAACTGTAAGACACTAAATATGTTGGATTTGTGTGTCAAACTCCAGGTATTATGTGATGAGGAAACAACAGTATAACATAGATGATATAGGTCCTCTAAACAGGGACTAAACCTGGAACTAAACCAAGACTAGAACAGGACCAAACCAAGTCTACATCAGGACTAAACTGATTTGGAACCCTGAAACATGTGTGAATCAAAAAGGAATTCCAGGAATATTTGATAAGGGAACAACATTATCTCATGATTAAAAGCCAAAACATCATATAGGACATAAGTGTAGAGTATTAGACCAGTAGCTGTAGTGAAATTTGTGCATTTCTGTGGTTAATTTTCTACTCTATTCCTCTCTTTGTGATACTAATCTCAACTAATTTACAGCACATTTAAATTTTTTTTTTAAATGGATTGATGTGATTATTTTTATCGAGAATATAAGCCAAAATATACAGACTTCTTGTGTAACAGAGAATGTTAAAGTACTGTACCAGTCCTGCACAGCTCCAAAGGACTCCTCGTTGGTGATGTCGTACATGAGGATGAAGCCCATGGCGCCGCGGTAATACGCCGTGGTGATGGTGCGGTAACGCTCCTGCCCCGCTGTGTCCTGCACACACAACACATGAATGCACTTTTATTCACGCGTTTTTACAAATAATATCAAGTGCTCAATTTATAGCAACCAAATGCAGCGATGAAGTGAACAGAAAGCTGAGTTGCCTAGAATATTCCACAGTACGGTTGCTATGTGGTTGCCATCGTCGTGGTTGGCTGCTCTTGTGGCTGACTGGGTGGCACAGTGAGCAGTTTTTAAACTTTTAAATTTTTTATCGTAAATTTTTAACTTAATATTTTAGGATTTTGATCAACTAAGAAGTGAAGTCTGCACAGTTCAAAGGATGAAGTTGGATTGGATTGTGTGATTTGAGCATTTTGTTTTTTTCTGTATGCATGGCGACTCCGCATGAGGCTTAGAAGAGTCTTTCCTGTCCAGAGTTCACCTGGCTCCCTCTAAAGGCTGCTGTGATGCCTGGGCTGAACAGAGAAGAGGGACACTTTTGTCCTGAGGGCTGCTGTTTTCCTCAAACTAACACTGGATCTGATGACCTGCTGAGGTGAGATTTTCTATTATTATTGTATTTTACTGCTCATTGTTCTTAAATTCCTCCTTGAGAACAAATAAAGTGATATTGATCAACTGATTGGTATTAAACCAATATATTTTCATATACAGTTTTTATTATTAACTACATTAAAAATATGCATGCCTTCTTGCTGTGAGCAAGCCTGCACAGATCTGACCATCTTGGCATTGTCTGCTTGTCTCCAGGTAGATAGAAGTTTAAAGTCATATTGGGTAACATTTCAGGCAAAGCAATTACATCCCCATGGAGATAACCAGATGGTGGACTCCCAATGTGAGCTTTGCACTTTGCTCTAAAGCAGATCTGGTAATTCAAAAATCATTTTCCAGCCTTCCATCTTCCAGTCCACAGTATTTGCAGTAATAATATTTGTAGAAAGTATTTACAAAAATAAAACTCCAGTTCTTGCTCTTAATTTTCTCTGCGTGTGTGAAGGGTAAAAGAGCCCATATGACGCTATTTTCTGATCTGTTCTAATGTTGTTTACTCATCAAAAACATACCTGGAGTTGTGTTTTGTTTCATTCACACAAACACAACACATGACACACAAACCCTGTGTTCTTCTCTCAAACAGAAAACACTCTGTTTCATACAGGAAGTGCCGCATTGTGTTTTTAAACTCAATAAGCCCTCACTAGAATCATTTAGATGATTTCAGCCAATCTCTTTTGAACTAAAGGTATTAAATTTAACTTGAAAACTACCGCTTCATGACATCACAAGGTGCAACAGAGCATTTTGAGCTCCAGAGATGTAGTCAGACATAATAAAGAATTACTCAAACATGTGTGAATGAAACAAAACACAACTGCAGGTCTGTTTTTGATGAAGTAACAACATTATAACATCCATTTTGTGTAATACAGGACGTTTAAACCTCACGTACGTTAATTCATCTCATTATTGTCACAACCATTAGCACATTTCTGTAATAATGATTAGACATCCCATAATGACAACACACGTCTGAGCGGAGAAGCCATTGTGTGCGTATAATCATTGGACTCTCTGTCTCACTGCCTCAGCATTGACATAACGCCAAATTTTGTGTCTGTTTTATCTGATGCATCGATCGTCTCCTCACCTCATTACACGGATCACTCAGCCAGAATAAACACAAGCTGATGTGCATTCAAAAACCCAAGACATATTTGAAAACAGAGTATACAGAGGCATTTAGTACAGTAGTATTGATACTTTGCAGCTGACGTCATCAACATTCTGGGGGTGAGATGCTAACAGGAGGCTCTGCTCTGTTCGAGGCTCTGTCAGACTTGAATCCATGCTTTATCTGGACACAATCTGCCCAGAAGGAAGTTCACTTAGATGGAACAACAACAGGTGAGATGCTCTGTGCGGTTAAACAATTCTCTCAACCGTAAAATTACAGTCGCAACAGTTTTTTCAGGTAGTCACTCTCACCATTTTTCTGTTTTATTTTGACTTGTACATATACATTTATTTTTATAATTAAGTCTCATTTGACATCTGCCTCTTGCTCTTTTTTTGCTATACCATCTATTTTTGTTACTCTCTGTTATTATATTATATTGTGATTCTTGAGCTACTGTATCCAAATAATTGCCCTTGCGGATCAATAAAGTTTGTCTAAGTCTAAGTCTAAGTTCCACCAATAGAGATACATGTAGAATACCCCTAGCGTGACGGCACTGCAATGTATTAATAGGGAGAATGCCTGAAGTAATAGTCAATTAATCGTCAGTGGTGTCTTAGATGATCCAATTTTTTTCCCATACAAATTTAGCAGTACTTTTCTTGTCAGTGTACATTGGGTCATACTGGTCTATGATAGTTGGGAAAAGCACTTATTAGACTTAGACTTAGACAAACTTTATTGATCCACAAGGGAAATTATTTGGATACAGTAGCTCACTCATCACAATATAATATAAAAACAGAGAGTAACAAAAATAGATGGTATAGCAAAAAAAGAGCAAGAGACAGATGTCAAATGAGACATAATTATAAAAATAAATGTATATGTACAAGTCAGAATAAAATAGAAAAATAAGTAATAAACTATAAAATATACTATAAAATCACAGCTATTTACAAGAGACAAGAATGACAGTGAGTAATAATTTTGGACCACTGCAAACTGTTTAATATGAACTAGTTCTGACAGTAAAAATCAGGTAATAAGCAATATCTCGCTAAGTTAAAACGACTTAAATTAAGAACATTTGGCTTTATTTGAGTAGATTCAAATTGACAAGTAAAATGATCTATCAACGGAATAAGTGTTTTTCTTAATTCAAGCAACATTAGATTTTGTTTCTTATTTTAAGTGCAAAGAATTGTTGTTTTTCTTAAGTGTAGCGAGATGCATTTTCATATTTTAAGTACAAAAAGTCTTGTTCCACTGGGAGATCATTTTACTTGTCAAGTGAAATTTACTCAAATCATGATTAAACTTTCTTAATTCAAGTCATCTTAACTTGGCTAGATTTCAATTTTTGCAGTCCACATATAGGTTAGGTTAGTTAGGTTTGGTATTTGCAGTTTGTAATTAAAAAACACATTGGAAAAAACATTAAAAAAACCCTCAAACTCATTATTTTTTATATTATATTTATAATTTATATTTCTGATGGCTCACAAAAAACTGTATTATTATTATGTATTATTTATTATGTATTAATTTATTATTATTATTATTATTATTATTATTATTATTATTGTGAAAATCCAAAATTATGTAATATTTTCTGTTCATATGGGCAAGATGAACAGAAAATATTACATAATTTTGGATTTTCACAGTAATAATAATAATACAGTTTTTTATGACCCATCAGGAATGTAATAAACCCTAACCCCACACAGATACCGATAACAGATTTTGAGTAGAGTCAGACTTATTATGCAAAACCCCAGCACATTTTCAACAGTTTCTCACAATCCAAGAGTTGCATAATGTCTGAATAAATCCTTGTATATTTTGTCCCGCCCACGGCCGTGTGTTTGGTGCATCTGGGGAGGCTCTGGCTGCTCCTCTTGGTGATGACGAAGACGAGGAAGCAGACCAGTTTGTCGTGACCCACAGTGCATCTCTCCCTGTGTGTCCTCTGCACATATTATTCACTATAACACTGGTTTCATCTGCCAGGGGAAACAGATGACCTTCAGACCACAGAACCGAGCTCCACGCCTGCCAAAACCTCACCACACGACTGGCGTTAGCACACAATAACATCACAGCTATTATGCAAAGCCCTTTATCCCATTTTGTGTTGACAGCTTTTGTTCGCTTAATTATTACGTGCGAGGTTTGAGAGGCATTTTGCTGTCATGTTTTGTCTCTAATCTTGACAGTGACCTTTAAATTCTCGAGCTGCTTCCAACTAGCTCAATTAAAACAAAGAAGGAGAAGAAAAGCGCTGAGTACCAGACTGTTCTGAGAGCATTTGGTGAAGTCTGCAAGCTTAAGAAATCAATTCAGTTTCGCCGACTCCAGAATCAGCCTGTATTCAGTTATTAAGATAAAGTGTCTTAAAAGTGAAGACGAAGATTAGAACACTGCAAAGATAATCGAGAAAGTTTTATAATGATTTGAGTAAATTTTACTTGACAAGTAAAATTATCTACTTAATGTACTTAAAATATGAAAATGCATCTTGCTGCACTTAAGATAAGAAAAACAACAAGTTATTTTTACATAAAGGTGCACTGTGTAACTTTTCTGCATGGTAAAGCGTGTCTTCATGGAGATGTTATTGCTTTGCATATGTAACTTTTGTGTGTGCGTGAACATTCTCAAAACCTTACAATGATAAAACATTTTCTCTTGAAATACTTGTAAATTTATATTGGTATTAACAGTTATTATTATGTACTATGGTTCCACTTTGTACCTGTTGCGCAGGGGCCGTAATTAGTGTGACACACCCTCTATATGTGAGCAGCTGCCTCTGTCAGAACAGCTGCTGGGAGCCCGAATCTTACGATCCAAATATTTATGTCTTTTGCCACTGTTTTAGAGGGAATTAAATGGCCCATATTATGCCATTTTCTGGTCCACTTTATAATGTTTGTGTTTTGTTTCACTCACACATGTTTAACACACACATCTGAGTACTTCTCTCTCGATTTCACATTGTGACGTCACGTGGTGATAAAGGAAGTGCTCCACTGTGTTTTTAAACTCCATGCAACTTCACTAGAATCATTTGGATCATTTCAGCCCTGGAATTGCCAATTTCTACTGAAATAAAGGTAAAATGAGCTGTTAACTTGAAAACTATCACTACATGACATCACCAGGTGGAACAGAGCATTTTGAGCTTTGGAGATGTAAATGGACTAATAATAAAAGGATTACGCAAACATGTGTGAATGAAACAAAACACAACTCCAGGTCTGTTTTTGATGAAGTAGCAGCATTATAAAATGGCTTAAAGCTCATAATAGTCTAAGAGTTTAAACCTGGAAAAAAAAATCCTCTCTCCTGTGACCGTTCTGTCCACGCTACACCTAGAATGTTCCACAATATGACGATAAACCTATGCATCTCTATGGAGACAAACTAGTGACACCACCAGTCCAAGTTAGGCCAGATCTGTGGAGAGGCGACCCCATTCACAGTAGGTCTTTTTTAGCTCTTATAAATGAATAAATGCAAGATAAGATATGTCTAATGCCATACTTTGGAACATTCCAGGCAGAACAATTACATCTCTATGGAGGCAAACAACAAAAGTTCCATAGTGCTGATTTATGAAGTTAAATTTAAAGGTGCATTGTGTAATTTTTCTGGTGGAGGGTCCGTCAAATGCTTTTCTCCATGGAAATGTTATTGCTTTGTCCAGAATGTTTCACAGTATGGCATTAAACCTTTCTATCTTCATGGAGACCAAACCAGACCAAGCTACAGGTCAGATCTGTAGAGAGGCGACCCCGCTCACATTCAGGATGCCTGTTTTTCTGTATTTTTGAGCTAAAATGGGCACTGTACATTGATTTAGCAAATTGCCGACCTAACTGCAATCAATACGTTTGTCAGTTACAGCATTAATCAGTATGGGAGGTTTGCGAACAGTGCAGTCGAGTGTGAATGATGATTTTCTGTCAGGAACACTTCGATATCGATATGCTAACTGGATGTAAAATAATGACGAGATTTTCAAACTCACAATTCTGCAAGGGCTCACCACTGCATTGCATTAGGACAGCAGATTCATAGCAAGATTTCATTATTTATAGCCATTACCACGGCGTTTGCATTTTAAAACTGTGATTAAGAGGGCCATATGGAGCACCAAAAATGACATAATTATAAATCAATAAATAAATAATTCTTCTTATTATAAATAATAATAAGAATAGGTGTTGGAGAGAATTAAATTAAATGGTGAAAAAAATATATATAGATGTGTAAATAAATAAATGCTCTTACACATTAATGCATACATTCTAGATAAAAGTAAAAAATAAAAATGTACAAATGAATAAATAAAATAAAAATAGTAAAAAAAAAAACATGAAAAAAGTGTAAATAAATAATTGTAAAAATAAATATATTTACAAAAATGCAGAAAACAATATTATTTTGTTTAACCCCTAGAATGTACGCATTAATGTGTAACAGTATTTATTTATTTACACATTTATATCTTTATCCACCATTTAATTTAATACTTTCCAACATTAATTCTTGTATTTATTTATTTCTAATTATGTCATTTTTGCTGCTCCGTAGATCCATCAAACTACAGTTGCAAACAAATAGAAAATGCCATAAAAGGAGGAAGCAGAAGTGCAAATATTCAGAAGAGATTACCCCAACTCTGCAGAGCCACATCTTTGCTTGTATCCGAGGACAAAAGAGAGGATCCATACAACAGGACAGCACCAGCACTTTACCTTTTAGCAAATGAATAGAGTGACACCTGCAGATAGCCATTACCTTAAATGGCCGTTTACAGTGGTCTGAGTCTCATTATAAGTGACAAAGCTAAAGAGTCTCCTGTTTATAGCTCCCTGTGTGCTCTGTTTACTCACATATTTTAGCCTCTGTCTCCTCAGATCCAAAACTGTGGCACGTAAGGACCGCAGATTTGGAATAATCTCGGTAGGAACAATACAAATTCCTCATCTTTGTTCGTTTGTAAAAGGAATTTAAAACTAGAGCTTCAAGAGAAATACAATGAACTAAAAAATATACAAATAAACTTGCCTAAAACCCCGTTCAGATGATGGCTTTTGTACGATTTAAACTTTTCAATTTGACGTGTTTATTTCCATGTAAAATCCTAAAGTCATTTAAGAGAGTTGACTGTAATCATTTTGTTTTCTTGGTGTCTTGTAGTAATAGGAGAGGCGTTTTAAAAATTAATTTGATGTAACATGTATTATCTTTTGTTTAATTGCTATGGGCTCCATTTATAAGCTAAGGACTGCTTCAGGGCTGTTCTATTTACAAAATGTACGTGCTACATTGAGTTTAATGTTTTTACTGTATATTTTGTAATTAATTAAACTAAACTACAACTAAAACAGACCACTGTGGAATCATCTTACATACATATACATATTCAACAGTCCATATTAAAACAGCAATGGATTATGGACGCTTTATCAAAATCCCTTACAGCACACTGACAGTCTGAAACCAAAACAAGAATATTTTAACACTATATCATCAAAAGTGGTGGCAATGGTTTCTATTCACGCTTACATCACAAAACTGGAAGACGTTTGGAAACATGCGGATGACGACTTGCTTCGGGCTCCGTTGGCGATAGTAAATCTGGGAAAACTGAGAAAATGTTGTGGTTTTCTTCATCTAGACGTCATTGTATTCTTTCTGTTTTGCTTTTATAACTTGCCTATTAATTTGTGTATTATAATTTGTCTAACTTAATTAAAAAAAATTAAAAATGTCTGGCAGATCAACAGTTACAACCAGCTGCCTGTGAGTGACGAACTGAAGATGCGATTAAAGTCCCAACACCCATGGAAAGCTTTGGCAGGTTGTGAAGACGCTGCTGCTGCTGAATCCACGGTTTTATCACACGCCCAGTGTCGGTAACACCAGAAGTCGTCATCCGCATGTTTCCAAACGGCTTCCAGTAAGCGTGAATAGGGCTTTTATGTATAATTCTTGATTTACTTTTATTTCCTGGACACTAAACCTGACCATGGTAAAGTCCCCACATGCCTTGCCTTAGCCTAAACCGTATTATTTTATTTTTTATTTTTTCAAAATTGGGACTAAACTGTGAAACCCTTTAGCTGTAGCATTTTAAAGAAGCGCAGCCCCTCATCTCCTCCCTTAAATATACTGGGATAGAGAAGATCAAACTCCCAAGAAGAAGAGGGAATATTAACAGGCTGCTCCTACAAAGAGAAAGTTTTTATATTTATTCCTTAAAAAACCCTAGTGGCCTGAATCAAGAATATGAAATTAAACACTTTTTATAACGTTATATTTATTTCTCATGTAATTTACTTGCCCGATGATAACATATGATTGATGGACTTGGCTTATATGATGTACAGTGTATATTGTGTTATATATTGTGTTGTGTGAACATCTCCTATGACTCGCTTTTAGATTAGCCAACCAACCAGAGAGAACCATGACTGATCCAAACGACATTCATTAAATGCAGTTTGGGAGTAGGTGTGCAGGCTTTGTCTCACTTTCTAAACCCGGATCTAAACCTGGACTAGAGCAATACCAAAACAAGTCTGCACTATAGGCAGGGCTCATTGGTTTAATATGGGCTAACTGAAAATCCTGATGACGTAAATTAGAAATCAGGTCTAAAATAAGCCTACGCTTTTGGTATTTTAGTTTAAACCTCACCAAAAAGAGGACATAAATCAAAACTGGCTGCTGCTGATTTTGACAACATTAAATAGTAGAGTCTGAACATTAATCTAGCGACTCATGTTATGCAATTTAATTTGGAGTAACTAAACCAGATGCCCTGTTATCTCTTCCACACAGACAGAGGAGTATAGTGCAGTTCTTAAGAAGCCCGTTGATGGTTCCGCGCACTCTCACAGTGAAGTGTTTGAGCTGTGGTCCTGCTGTGCTCTGCGTTCACACGTTCTCTGCTCCTGACACTAAAGTCCACACCTCCATCTGCCTCCGAGCACACAACTGACACACACACACACACGCACACACACCCACACATATGCTGGAGCTCAAGCAAATTCATTTAACACTGACTACGTTCTACATGAATAAATAAAAATAGAATCTGTTGAATGTTTAGGTTTGCTCATGTGTCTTCTGCTAAAACTTTATGTATTTTTTGTCATCTAAGAAAAGCAGGGAGAAGCTTATATCAGGCTGCAAAATGTTTGGAAAAATAATATGTATCTCGATATCAATGATTTCTTGAACAAACTGGAGATTTGTAGGTAGGTGCACTATGTAACTTGTAAGGAGTTATATAGTACTTGTTTCTATGAAGTGTATGGCATTAAACTGATCTATAGTGATTTTATTTTTAAAAAGTGAATAGAAAAAAAAAAGAAAAAGCTGATTTTTCTTTCGGGACTTTTTTTTTTTTGTGACGTTACTGTAAATCCGTCCCACAGTTTTCAACCAGAAGTCAGTACATCTGTTTCTCTTATTAAGTGGTTTTATATTGTAATTTTAAAATGTTCAGAATATTAAATAATGATCCTGGGTGTCAAGATTATAACTGTAGCAGAGAAAAGCATGTTTTCTTTAACATTTTACACATTTCATACCACTCAACAACAAAGTATTTTGTTGGATATGCGGTGTTTTTGTGGTAAAGCCCTTGTGTTGTCCTCTGTACAGCATCATTCTTCTCCTGTCACAGACCTTCAGCTGTATTGATCCGTGCAGACAGATAGATCCAGGGTCAGGAAACAGCCAGAGACGACCTTATATGGACGCGTGTCGTTCATGCAGGAAAAGGTAAAAGGGCGGGGCATATCTCAAAGATCCCTCGTCATTTGACAGATTTTGGAGTCCTCTAACAGACCTTGGGATGTATGGGTAAAAGTGCTGGTTCTAAAAATACCACTGCAGATTGTAAAACGCAAAAGCTGTGTCAAATAAAAGAAGTATTTGAGCTGCAAAATCACATTGTATTGTAGGAATGTAAACGAAGCAAAGGATCATGCGGGAGAACAATGTCTTTTAGGATCAAAAGTTTTCATATTCCATAATGTGTAATGCATTAAAGGTGCGCTATGTAACTTTTTGTGTCACTACCTGCTTGTATCCATGGAGATGTTGGAATGCTCCATACTATGACATTATTAAACCTTAAATCTTTCTCTGTGCAAACGCCACCAAGCCAAGTTACAGGTCAGATCTGAGGAGAGGCAAGCCCAGTCATTGTTAATGCAAGTTTTTCAAGATATCGTTCAGCAAATAAAGCTTCTGTAATTAAATCAATGCAAGATGGATGGGATTAATGCCATACTGTGGAACATTGTAGTTAAATACTTAAACTACTGTGTGGAAATATGGGGGATTACTTATAAATCGAGTATTAATAACATTTTTCTACTCCAAAAGAAGGTTATCAGGTTTATGAATCAAGCGAATTACTAGGCAAATCCTCTTTTTGATAAGATAAAAATATTGAAGTTTGTTTTTTGTTTTTTTATCTTGTTGCCCTTAGTGATGTACATGTATAATCATATGCTTCCTCTTTGTGTACAGGAGTTATTGAGCTGAAAGACGATGAAGAAAGAAATGAAGATAAGAACTAAGAAAAAAGTGACTGTATTTCTGTTAGGAGGGTTAGTATATGGAGCAACCTGAACGATGATTTAAAAAAGTCCAACACTGTAGAAACCTTTAAAAAGGGATATAAATCATTGTGTTTTGAAAGCTGTAGAGCTCTGGAACAAATGAACTATGCATTCAATTTTGTTTCTATTTTTATTTTGTCACTTACATAACAGTAAGTCGTAAGTGAAATTGTAAACGCAAACTTGCTTGTCATACGCTGCTTTTCTTTCTTGGAATTGTGTCATTCGCATTATAAATACTTTTGTAGTGCTGCAAAATGACTGAATAAACTACTACTATAGTGATACAGAGATGGTAAAAAAAAGTTCCATTGTACACCTTTAAGTATCCTTTTATCACAATAGCGTATTTAAACTTCTCTGGTTGTGCTTATGTGAAGAGATGGTACTTTATGATTCATGCTTCTATATCTAAAGCAGCTCTGTTCTCAAACACACTTTTCCATACAGAACATGATGTAGAGATTTAAACTACAGCTACGAGATCGTTCTATAAAAAGACAGGATCTTTTGTTCTTTGCAGAGGAATATATTATCTAAATAATGACGCCTTTGTGCTTTAAATTGTCCAAACTTAAATTGTGATTTCGATTTGATTCTGATATACTGTGTAGTCCTACTCTGAGTGACTGACAGATGGATTTAAAGGTCCTATATCCTGCAAAATTGACTCTTGGAATGTTGTTACCTCCTCAAAAACATACCTGGAGTTAGTCTGTCTTTATCTCCAAAGCTCAAAATGCTTTGTTCCACCTTGTGATGTCATGAAGCAGTGGTTTTCAAGTTAACAGCGACCTTTTACTTTTAGTTCAGCAGAGATCGGCAATTCCAGGACTGAAATCATCCAAATGATTCTAGTGAAGGTGTATGGAGTTTAAAAAACCCAAGATATAACTGTTATATTTTGCGTTATTACATATCCCCCGACTCTTATAGACTTCACAAACACACGCGCGCTCCCTTCTCCAATTCCAGCAGCAGTAACTTCCAGCTATACCATCTATTCCCGGACATTGCGTTGTGTGTATTCTGTTTCATACCCAGATCTGTAGCTTGATCCTTTTGTCGTTCTTGTAGACGGTTTTCACTTTAAAGTCGATTCCCACGGTGCTGACGAAGGCGGAGGTGAAGGCGTCGTCCGCGTACCGAAAAAGGAAGGAGGTTTTGCCCACGCTGCTGTTCCCGATGATCAGGAGTTTAAACATGTAGTCAAAGTTCTGGTCCCCGCCCTCTCCCTTCCCTTTCATGTCCTGAGTGGCAGCCATCTGTGAAGACCAAAGAATACAGGATAGATCCATGTCATGGCAAATTCAAATCTGAAAAACTGAGAGGAGAGCAGGACAGTTTAAAGCTGCACCTGCTTGTTTCTATGGATACGTCATTGCTCTGCCTGGAATGTTTCACAGTATGGCATTAAACAGCTCTACCTTACATTTATTCAATTATAGGTGTTTATTTATTTATCTGAGGACTTTACTATGAAAAGATTACGGCGCTAAATGCGACTACACTGCTCTATTCTGGTTAAACAGATTTGTGGATGAGGTTGTAGTCAATTCAGATTAGGTAATTTGGGAAAAATGGTCAAAAGCCATCTGTAGATCATATTCGGCCATCAGTTTCTCTGAATTTGAAACAATCGGTATGAAAACAACAACAACAACAACAACAAAAAGAACAGAAATGTGTGCGTCTAATTACTGGGCCTATCCACATCACACATAAACTGTCTTGAATTTGTCTTCTTTGTCTTTAAATGAACTAACATGAACCATTTTATACACTTAAATATCAAACTTTTTTTTTTCTTTTTTACTTTTATCTCCATGGAGACAAGCATGTGACACCACCAGTCCAAGTTACAAGTCAGATCTGTGAAGAAATGAGGCCACTCGAATGTATGAAAGCTCGCTTTTCAAGGCATATTCTACCCATAAAAACACCTTGAATAAATGCAAGCCATAAATAGCCATAGAGGAACATTCCAAGCAAAGCGATAACGTTTCCATGGAGATAAGCGGGTAGCATACCCGTAACCAAAAAGTTGCATAGAGCATCTTTAAAAGTGCACTGTGTAACTTTTCTGGTGGAGGGTCCGTCAAATGCTTTTCTCCATGGAGATGTTATTGCTTTGTCTGGAATATTTCACAGTATAGCATTAAACCTTTCTATCACCATGGAGACCAAACCAGACCAAGTTACAGGTCAGCTCTGTGGAGAGGCGACCCCGCTCACAGTCAGAATGCCTGTTTTTCTAGGTATTTTTGAGCTATAAAACCACCTGTAATTGTATAAATGTAACGCAGAGCTGTTTAATGTCACAAACAAGCAGGTGACGGACCTTCCACCAGAAAAGTTACAAAACGCATCTTTAAGTTTCAACATTAGTAGATTTTCTGTTTGCTTTTTTCATCTTAAACAGTGATATTTTTCCCCCAGAGTTATACAATCCTGTCTGTCCTCAGTCTGATCTAACTGTAGAACGCTGTAAACAGGCCAATCAAGGAAAGACTTTGAGAGTCTCACCTTGAAGTCACCCAGAATGTGACTGTGGTGATTATGTTACACAACAGCTTGAGTTTCATCTGAAGAAGAGTTGCATTGACGACTCCCTGTATATATATATATATATCGCATATGGTGTAAGGATATATAGTACAATAGGGCAAAGAGCATAAGCAGAGAGGAGCTGGTAGTTTACTCCGCTGATCAGAGGTGACAGAAGGCTGCGTAAGGGAAACCAGCATGACCCTTAGCTCAGAACAGCTTGGAGTAACGTGTTAGTGTATTATCAGTGACGAACAGGTAACGGGCTGGTTTTGAGTTGGAAAATATGTAATTGCTATTTTAAAGGTTCGCTATAATATAAAACTGACTCTTGTGAGGTTGAAGCCCATGTTATAATGTTGTTACCTCTTCAAAAACATACCTGGAGTTGTGTTTTGTTTCATTCACACGTTTCAGTAATCTTGCATTATAATTCTGTCTACCTCTCCAAAGCTCAAAATGCTCTGTTCCACCTTGTGATGTCACATAGTGGTAGTTTTCAAGTGAACAGCTCGCTTTAGCTTTTGTTCAGTAGAGATTTCAAAGCTAAAATGATCCAAATGATTCGAGTGAAGGTGTATGGAGTTTAAAAACACAGTGGAGCACTTCCTGTACTGAGTGTTTTCAGTTTGAGAGAAGAACTCAGCCTAAATATGCACGGTTTGTGTGTGTGTGTGTGTGTGTGTGTGTGTGTGTGTGTGTGTGTGTGTGTGTGTGAATGAAACAAAACACAACTCCAGGTCTGTTTGTGATGAGGAAACAACGTTATAACAGAGATCAGAAAATAGCCTAATATGGGGCCTTTAAACATATATTTTTATATGTATTTACTGGTAAAATAAAGGAGGAATCACGTGCATTTTGGAGACGTGTGCCCTAAATGTTTAGCAGATGGTTCTACAGTGAGAAGACGTGACGAGTTCTCTACAAAGGCCTCCATGAACTGCAGGCATTTTGTACTTGTGCCCAACAGAAATTTTGATTTTAATGAATTATTCTGCACAAACAAGGAATCAAAATCAGCTAACACCATTATTTTTTTATCTTAAGTTTTGATCTGCTATAGTATTTTACATACAAATGGCATCTATCTATTTTGGCTTTCCCATTTTCATTAAATCATTTTATCATTTTATTCAACAATATGCAGATTAAATAGATAATGCGCTTTTTCCATTTTCAAAGTAACATTGATTACAAAATAGTATACTACCACTTGAACATTAATTTTATTCCTGTCAATAGTAGAATCATATTGGCTGCTTCCTTTGTCATTATGGGTTGCCTCATACCAAGATAATGTAAGTTTTTTCACAGATGTCCTTCCTGTCCTAGCAATATAGGTGACTGGAATCAGAAATGAAGTGTCTTGCTCATGGACAGTGTGCTTGGGTTAGATTCAAACCTGTGTGTCTGGGGGTGCACTCGCATTTGCACAGACACCATCAAAATTGGGACTAAACCAGAGCGAAACCTAGACAAGACCAGGACACTAGACCAGGACTAAAACAGGACTAAAACAGGACTAAAACAAAAGCAAACCAAGTCTACATCAAGACTAAAATGGGCCCAAACCAGGATCAAGTCAGGAAAAGTATGAACGCATCCTAAAAGAGGTTTTCAAGGATCCATGTTGGCTCCTGTTGTGTTCCATTTCTATAAAAGCAATTCCCCGAAGCCCACGAAGCAGTAAGCCTTAAATGTATCTAATAATTGCTTATGAAATGTACACAGAAAAATCAATATTTGCAATACAAGGACTTGCATATCCGGCGGACATGTTTAAGGTCGCTCTGTCAGATGTTATGTCATGTGTTTCTTACGAGTTTCAAACCATTTTAGATGCTAGAGTAGACGTAAGGAGGTCACATAATTTTCATTCTCCCATATGTGAAACGCCTATTGGGTTGCCTATGCAGTAAATCCTTTGCTGGAGAGCTAAGTACTACTAGCATGACAAGAGCAGTCATCTTTTCTCCAAGGTGAAATGTTATGACAAAGCTTCCGCGCTCCTCCCGTGCCAAACGCGATAAGAACTGTTTTTAGCCCAAGCAAAGGAGAAAAAAAATAAAATATCGGACCTATATCGGGCCTGCACCTGCCCTCCCTTCCTCCATTCCTGCTTCTCCCCCCGCCCCTTAAATAAAATCACAAATGGAGCAAGGACAAGACCGTGCAATGTTGAGATGTTGCGATAAAGAACTGATTAGTAGAAATGTCGCCAATTCCGAGCGACGCTGACGTGTAAACTGGCTATTGCTCAATCCAGGAGGTCATTTCACCTTCCAAATGACCAAAATAGCGTTAATATTTCCTTGAAAACGAAGATATAAAGTAACTAACCTGTTTTGCACGCCTCGGATCAGTGCAAGCCCTGAACTATCTGCAAATGACGGTTTGGAACGGCTTTTGTGATCGCAGGCGTTTTTTCCCCCTCCGCTCTGCGCTGGTTTCCTCCCGTGCGCTGCAGACTGCTTCAGCACCGGAGCTGTCCACTGTGCCCGCCTCAGCTGCTGCCGCCTGCACGCGCCCCGAGCTGACGAGGCACGCGCAGGAGCGAGCCGGTCTCGTGCGTGCGTGCGTGCGTGCGTAAATGGAGCGTCACCGTGAACGCTCTTTTCATTAGGAAAGAAAGAAAACCCGTGTAGTTTTATGAAGGATAACGAGGAAAGGGTCAGACGGTGGGCCGAGTCGTAATTGAACTACGTTTCCCAGAATGCAGCGGGGAATACGGTCGATTTCCTTGTTGTGTGATCGCCGTCTGGCAGCGTTGTTTTTTTTTAAGGTTTTGACGTGCGTAAATGTATATGGAGTTGTTATTTTGACCAACTATGACTCATGAATATATATTACAAATAATTAGTATAACCTCATTAACAGCTAACATAATGACATTAATTACCAAATCCGTAGAATTCAATTTGTGCTTGATCTTTAAAGACAGCTGAACCATGCGTAAATTTGGTCTTTTTATCAAATTATTTTGTTATTTTGACCAAACCCGTGTCATATAAACACAATAAAAATATTGTACGAATCATTAGTAGCCTTATTCCCTACACAGTGTCATTAATTACCAACATCTATAGCATTTAATTTGTTAGTGTCTAAATGCCAGCTAATCTTTCGCGTGCGTAAATGTGGTTTTATTATCAAACTGAGTTATTCTGACCATGCACGTGTCATAAACTATAGCTTAATTAAAATACTGTGCGAGTCATTAGTAAACCTATATCTACAATGCCATTAATTACCAACATCTACAGCATTTAATTTGTTTTAAAAAGCAGCTGAGTTTTCACGTGCGTAAATGTGGTTCCATCAAATTGAGTTATTTTAACCAAACACGAATAACAATAAAAAATTAAATAGTATAACCAATTGTAAAACATTAGTAGAGCTGTATAGGCTACATCCTTTCATTCATTACCAACATTAGTAGTTTTCAAGTGTGTCTTTCTATCTCAGTAAACGTGAACACTGTATCTGGTCTTACCTTGCCATACAACTCCATTAGAGCACGGTTCGGCTGCAGCTACTTTAAAATCGATGATATAACACAGCTGGTAGGTCTATTTCATTTCTTTCAAGATCCTGAATGGCCTGTCGTGTTTGCGTCACTGCTGGTTGCCGTGCGTCCCCCCCCCTCGCGCATCTGCAACAACCAGCGAAAGAGAGAGAGATGGAGGGAGAGAGGGAGAGAGGGAGAGAGGGAGAGGCAGCGAATAAGAGCCGCTTGAGTGCTGATGAATATTATCATTATGGGTCTTTCAAACGGAGCGGGTGCACGGTGAGGCCAGGGCGGAGGAGCAGGAGGGGAAACGAATGCAACTGGATTACAGGCGCTACGTCTGCGTCACGTTATTGCAGGATTGGATATTATAGGTTATACTGAACATAAACGCTTCCTTAGAGCTTACAAAACGCGTAAGGGAAAATCTTATGGAAATACAGTCAAGGCCAAGTACCTCAGGCCTGGCAAAATGTCTTTAATGTCCCATATTACGCAAAATTGCCTCTTGTGAGCTTTAAGTCATGTTATAATGCTGTTACCTCACTCATATGTTTGCGTAATCCTTTATTATTAGTCTGTGTACATCTTCTAAACTCAAAATGCTCTGTTCCACCTTGTGATGTCATGTAGTGGTAGTTTTCAAGTTTCCTTTTACCTTTTGTTCAGTAGAGATTGGCAATTCCACGTCTGAAATCCAATCCAAATGATTCAAATAAATGTGTTTGGAGTTTAAAAACACAGTGGAGCACTTCCTGTATTACCGCATGACATCACAAAGTGGAACCGAGTGTTTTCTGTTTGAGAGAAGAACTCAACCTCAATATGCAGGGTTTGTGTGTTAAACATGAATGAAACAAAACGCAGCTCCGGGTCTGTTTTTGATAAGGAAATAACATTAAAACATAGATCATGAAATAGCGTAATATGGGCCCTTTAAGGTTAGTTTAAAGATGCAATGTGTAACTTTTCTTTCTACCTGCTTTGAATGTCCCACAGTATAAGGCAATAAACATAGGCCTATCAATCTGGCCTGGATTCTGCATGATTTTTGATTAAAAAAAACCCCACAGATTTGACCTGTATCACCTGATGCTGTCACCTGCTTGTCTCAATGAAGCTACAGATAACCTTAATGCCACACTGAGGAACATTCCAGACAAGGCAATAACATCTCCATGGAGACAAGCAGGTGGCACGCCCTCCACCGGAAAGTTACATAGTGCACCTTTAAGTAATAACCAAGTAGACCTGATGCAAGTCTGTCTTAAATCAACAAAAAACTGAAATAAAACAAGACGTTGCATCAAAACAGTTAAAAATATACGGGCCATGTTTTTTCTGACTTTTGTTATAAAGTTGTTTCCTCATCACAAACAGACCTGGGGTTGTGTTTTGTTTCATTCACATGTTTAACTCACAAACTCTGCATATTCAGATTGAGTTCTTCTCTCAAACAGAAAACTACTACTAGAAATTCTGACCAAACGCTTTCCAAATATTCTACTTTATTTTGCCATTATTTATAACTTGTACGACCACTTTCACTTGTACTTCTTGTACTTGAGTATTCTGCCTTCTTGCTTTCACTTTGGCCATTTCACCAATTTGATCCGCCCTAATCCAAAATCTTATCAAAAAGTCTACTAACACAGCGATTGCGTAAGAGCAGCTCGTTTAAGATTGGGCGTTTGCTTTGGCTGACAGGCGCTTTTCCCAATAGAAGCAGCGCGCACACTTTGATAGGGGCGGTATTAAAGTCATAGGGCGGGCGATGAAACCGTATCCGTGCGTACGTGACGCGCAGTGTGCGCAACGTCCAGACCAGGGGGCGTGCCAGGTGAGCTCCACTCTCCAAACACTTCTCTGCAACACATGTGCAAATATATGTCACAAAAATCGGTCAAACTTTACACGAATATCAGATTGCATGGTTGTTAATGCTATAATCTGGATTGTTGTGTTGTCACTTTGGTCTGATTTTGATCTCTGCAACAAAAATGCCTTAACAAAACTTGGTGTTCTCAGTAGAAGTGGTTGTCTGTTTTGTATTTTGCGCACTAGAGAACGCACGTTCATAATATTACTGAATGTGATCGCTTTGCGTGGACAAAAAAGTCATTCACAAACTCTCAAATGTTGTTAGTAGCAGGCGAGACTGTGGTAAACATGGTTTTCTAGAATGTTACTGAGGTCACTGCAGCGCCATCTGCTGTTTGGAAAAATAACTCCAGTTTGAGCTCAGCCTGGCGCAAGGGCAGATCTGGGCATTGCTAATTTGGAATTACAAAATGAATATATTTTATAATTTTACCTCATGCATGGACTAAAGCTGCATTACTTTTATTTTAGAGGTGTTTTTTTAAATGACATTTGTAATAAGAGTAATAATCAGAATAAAACTCAAATGTAGCAAGAAAATCATCAAGAAAATATTAATATTTCATTTTAATTATAATGTATTGTTTGAAATCTTAGTGTTTTGGGACATTTTAGCTTTACCTTGGCCAATAACTTTAATTGCAGCTATTTAAAACATGTTCAATGTGATCTGACTCACTTTTTCATCGTTTAGTCATAACATAAACTCTTCCCAGTCTTACCAGTGCGTCAAAACAATGTTATTTACTGCTTTTTATAAAGAAATACAATTAATATTATGCAGAATTGAGTTAAGCATTTGGCCTGGCCCTCCACAATATTTTCTGTTTCTCATGTGACCCCGTTGAAATAATAATTGCCCACCTCAGCGCTAGGGGCAAGTCAGACTGACACATGTTTGGAATATTTATCTGTTGGAAATTATGTAAATTAATCAAACATGGCGATTTGCAGTGTAGAATATAAATTATTTTTACTCGGTTCACATCATGACACACTGGATAGGTTATTGCTTTGCCTGGTTCCACTGTGTTTTTAATTTTTCTACCTTGCATGTTAATAGTGTTTCCTGTATATATAAAGGTGATATATACATTTCATACTGTGGAATATTCCAGGCATAACAAATACATTTCAAAATTTTCTTTAAAGGTCCTATATTATGTAAAATTGACTATTGTGAGCTTTTAGTCATGTTGCTGCCTCATCAAAAACACTTTTATTCAGTAGAGATTGGAAATTTCAGGTCTGGTATCATCCAAATGATTCTAGTGAAGGTGTGTGGAGTTTAAAAACACAGTGGAGCACTTTCTGTATTTCCACATGACATCACAAGAGTGTTTTTCATTTTAGAGGAGAACTCAGCCTAAATCTGCAGGGTTTGTGTGTTAAACATGTGTGAATGAAACAAAACACAACTCCAGGTGTGTTTGTGATGAGGAAACAACATTATAACAGATGAGGAAATGGTGTAATATGGGCACTTTAAATTAGATTCACCTCATATTTACTTATCAAACCTGAGAAGTCACCGTGAAACAGCATGGTGTGTACTGGAGAACAGAAAGTACTTTGATTCTTTATGAAAATACAACTAGACCATTTCCAGAGGGTGTTTTATTACCAGCGGTCTTCCTAATTATGAAAACTTTTGTCTTAATTAGTTATCAAAAATAACTCAAATATATTTCAATGTACCTAAATTAAGAGTGCACTATTTCACTTTTTGGTTGAGGGTCCGTCACCTGCTTGTTTCTATGGATATGTCATTGCTCTGCCTGGAATGTTCCACAATATGGCATTAAACAGCTGTACAGGTGGTTTTATTTCTCAAAAAATGCTCTAAACTTGGTCTGGTTTGGTCTCCATGAAGATAGAAAAGTTTAATGCCATACTGTAAAACATTCCAGACAAAGCAATAACATCTCCTTGAAGAAAACCATTTGACAGACCCTCCACCAGAAAAGTTACACAATGCAGCTTTAATGTATTGGTTTCATACTTATGTACATGTATTTTTATGTATAAATATTCAGAAATAATGTTTTGTGTTATTCTCTTTACACAGCAGCTTTGCGATGGAGGACTGCATAGACGTGATTCTCCAGGACTTGCGCTTTGCTCAGCGGAGGGAGCACCCGGTGGTCAGCGCCTGCTCCGGGGCTCTGCTCACCGGCATGTACGGCCTCTGGAGCCTGTTCGCTCTGCCCGGCTTCCGAAGAGTGCCGTGGAAACTCAAGGTCAGAGAGCGGCTTCGTTTACTCGCCAAGTCGCTCCAAATGAGAAAATATAATCAGTTCAAATTAAATATCAACAGTGATCAACAACAAGACGCTATTTTACACGTTTGTTGAACTTTTTTGTTTAGGATTGGTACTCCTCCTGTGTTCAGATCTTGGCAGCACCGATAACTTGGTGTGGGATTATATAATACATGGCTCTGAAAATATTCTTTTCATTTTAGTTACATTTTTTCTCACATTGTTGCACTTCTAGTACCAGTAATTCTACCACTAGATTTCTACATATCCTCTGTATCAGTTTTAATTTGTTGCATCCCCGGAATTTTATCTATAAATGTACAGCGCTTCCCAACTTTACATTTTGCATGCCTGATGTGTACAATCTGGAAAATGATCATAACTTGCACTGTAATGATTTGCTTATTTTGGAGCGTAGTTCTTTGCAACAAATGTGGAAAAGGAGCAAAGTGGTAAGTCTACATTTGATCATAATAATCCCCTCACTACATGTTCTATTCAAAATGACTTGAATAGAACATGTAGCGTTTCCCAGTGTCAGTGGAAAATAATCACGAGCTTCATATTATAACTGCATGCAGAAATCGTATTGGCGCACACACATTTTAGTGACGCATATCAAGCCAATAGAAAATGAACGGTTCCTAAAACTATCATGCGATTTCAAATATATTATATAATATATTGAATTCAGACACAATCTTGTATGTATAAGATGCCTGCTTGTCTCCATGGTGATGTTATTGATGCCTGTAATGGTCCACAGTAAGGCATTAATCGAAACTATACAGTACCTTATCTTGAAAAACATTATTTCTGTGTTCGCTGAATCGCCTCTTGAGAACTTGTAACTTAAGCCACCTACCTGCTCCTCACCATGGATATAGATGGAACATTTCATGCAAAACAATAATATTTCCATGGAGGCAAGCAAGTGGTATTCCCTCCACCAGGAAAAGTAGCAGAAGAAACTACTAAATTGAGTAGAACGATAAGAATCACATGGACTTTGCAGGTTCCATATTTGCCCTCCAGTAAACAGCAGACGGTGAACGTGATGAGGCACCTCCACGGACGCTCAGGACGCCTGGCGGACCTGGGCTCAGGGGACGGCAGACTGGTGAGTGGGTGGGCAGAGCTTTGTATTTCTGCACATCCTATTCATAATGAGATCTGTCTGTTATTATAATGTAAATGTATTATTGTTGAAATGTCAGCTAAGAACTCTATAGGTCACACAAATGCCAAGGTCTTCATCTGACTTCAGACAGAGGACGTTTGTGTTCATGCGCTCCATAAAAAAGCTCGTACAATATCATGTAAAATCAATATTAATACTGGTCTGACTTCAGAGAGAGGATCACATTTACTGATTACCAATTTATTTGAGTAACAGTAACATTTTTATATCAAAATTCTGAGTATAGGCTCACATTTTTGTAAGTTAAGTTAGTTCAATAAATATTTAATAATACATATTTACTGAGTATGTTTTATAATTTATTTGATAATATTTTATACAAAATTACTGTCCAATTTGAACAATTTTACAAAAGAAAAGCCTGTTAACCTTTAAGTTTAGATGCAATAAAACATTTGCAGTGTGAATCCCAGTAAAAAAAACATCTATGGCACCCCTAACTGCAATCACAGCACTTTCCTGAAAAAAATTGCAATTAGATAATTCTGTAAAACTATACTGTAGCATCACATCCTTGTAATATCTGCGTTGTAGGTGTTTGCAGCCTCCTCTGCTGGGTTCCAGTGCACTGGCTTTGAGATCAACTCCATCCTCGTGGCCTACGCCCGAGCCAAGGCCCAGTGGACGGGTCTGCCCTCCAGCCAGGCCAACTTTATTAAGACCGACTTCTGGAAGGTTTGTTCCAGTAACTCTTATAAAAGCTTTATTATTAAATCATGTGAGACCTCAGTGTTATTCAGATGTTCTGGAAATACGGTTGTCAAAAATATCGAAAATCAAATACTAATCAATACTAAAACTATAGTGAAACTAGACACTCATTTGAGTATCAATACTGCAAAAAATCACATAAAGAGGACAAAATTAGAGCTTTCCTGAACAGTTTTGAGCTTTATCAGAACAAATACAAGACCTCATGCTAAGATGAAGAAAATATTATTATTTTGTGTTTGAAAATTATATTGTATTACTAAAAAGGAACATTTTAACTTGATTGTGGTATTACTGAAGTGAAATATAAAAAGGCTCTGATTACTCACATTTCATTTAGGGAATCTTAAAGGTCCAGAAATCCCATATTGAGCTTTACGGCTTTTGGTGTGTATGTTAAAGGTGCATTGTGTAACTTTTTTGGTGGAGGGAAGACCAAATCAGACCAAGTTACAGGTCAGATCTGTGGAGAGGTGACCCCGCTCAATCAGAAAGGCTGTTATTTTTAGGTATTTTTGAGCTATAAAACCACCTGTAATTTAATAAATGTAAGATAGAGCTGTTTGATGATGAAGAGTGAGTTTCTCTTGTGTCAGATAAATTATAACGTTTTATCTTTGTTTTCCAGACTGATTTGTCCTCGTATGACAACGTGACAGCCTTTCTTGCTCCTGGAGCGGTGAGAACGTTTCCTCTTCACAAAGAAGTGATTATTTTAAGTGTGAACTGGCACGGACAAAGATAAGCGACAATGTGATACTTTTGTGGATATATAAAAGTTAACTTAATAACTCCTTAAACCAAAGAAACTAGAATCAGCGACAACAGACAGTGCAGCATAGACTTACACCATTTAGGCTGAAGTTGAACATTTTATACCACATGAAAATAAAACGATAGAGATGTTTATATATCACTGCTCTGTCTGAAGCTCTGTTACTCAAGTTAGACTTAAATTTGAGCATTTTTGGTTGAAAATCAAACGCCTAAACAGGACCATGAATGTTTGTATTGATCACAAGCTCCTGAAAATATGTTGTTTAAATCATTTTTGTATTTTTTGTAGAGTTTTCTGCCTCTCGTCAAACATTTTTGGCTGTGTTTGCTAATGTGACTGCTGAACATTCTCCCATAGACATACACGTAGAACCTCCCCCAGCATAATGTTACTGGAAAGTATCACTTGTTACTTCAGTCATCTTGATCATATGGTCATATTGATTGAAACGATGTAAGTTAACGCAAACACAAGTACACAACAATATTTATTTAAGCAAAGATGATTTTTATTTATTTATTTTATTTATTTAAAACAAGGACAGTGCACAGAAAACATTCATCTATAAAATATTTACATTAGACCAACTCTAACAACAACATTACATTTCATCAGTAACAGTTTCTCCTTTAAAATAACCACAATCAAAATTAATTCATTCTAATTTCCATAAATACAGGATTTCAAATTACATTATAGAATATTAAGCCAACTAAATAGGATAAGATATGAGAACCTTTTTTTTTTTTTTTTTTTTTTTAATGAAATTTCAACAGCAAAGGACCGCAGAGATTGAATGAGATTAGTAAAACTTTTCAAACCATGTAGTGGAAAATGAATGAAGTGTTAAGTCTATATTTGAGCATAATAATCCTCTATTGTCTTAAAAAATAATTTGAATAGAAAATGTCAGAGGAAAAATCACGAGCTTCATATTACTGGAAAATGAATGTTCCCTGAATCCTTAAACTATCACGGGATTTTAAAAAAGTGACCTACACACACTTACACTAAATCAGGATTAAAAATAAAATAATAAAATTCCCCAAAATCCTGTTACACTAAGACCAGTTCTAGATGAAATGTCAAGATGATCCTGTTGTTTGATTGACAGATGGAGGCGCTGAGTGACAAACTGCTGAAGGAGCTTCCTGATGGTGCGTTCGTGGTCTCCTGTAGATTCCCGGTTCCTCGCTGGACGCCTCACTCCTCCATCGGCTCCGATCTGGACCAAACATTCGCCTATGACATCAGCGCCGTGCGAGAAAGTTTACAAAAGACAACAGGTGCGAAGTAAAGCCGCCATCTTGGATCACTTCTTCTTCTTCTTCTTGCACTATCATCAACCTCCGTGACATCGCTTGGAGGTTAGAGCTAACTGGAGGCACTGCAATATCTGTACCGTAGAGACACTGGGTTTTGTTCTAATAGAGTAGATTGTTTTTCCTTTTTATGCTGGAAAATAAATATCTAAACTGGATAACAGCAGCAGCCTTGTTCATATGCATAACAAAATCTGATTATAATCTGATTTCTGCACCTTTAAGATTACGTAAATGACATGTAAATTGCTAAATCTGATACAAGTAATCAGAGGGAACAACATCAGATTTAGATGATTTGGCTTTTTACAATATCAAAAATGTGGTATTCGTCAGATTTTGCGTGTACATGTACCCACCGCCACTGCCTTGTACTAACAAATGTTCTTTATTCTGGATCCCAATTAGTTATTACCATAGCGATAACTCTTCTTCCTCGAGTCCACAAATGTCGTATTACGAATTCCTAGTTAGGGCTTCCTTGGCATTAAAAATACAAAAATACATTCACAATTGAAATTAATAAGAAGTATTTATGTATTATCAAGTTGACATGTTTCTGTGCCAGGTTTTCAGGATTTTATTTACTTTTTTTTTTTGTAAATTGTTGGAGAATCAAGCCTTATTCCATTGTTGTTTTTTTTTACTTTAAAGGACCCATATTACACTATTTTCTGATCTACTGTATGTTATAATGTTTCCTCATCACAAAACATACACAAAATGTCATGTGATAATACAGGAAGTGCTCCACTACAACTGAACTAAAGGTAAAAAGTAGCTGTTAACTTGAAAACTACCACCTCATGACATCACAAGGTGGTTTTGAGCTTTGGAGATGTAGACAGATTAATAATAAAGGATTACTCGAGCGTGTGAATGAAACAAAACACAACTCCAGGTGTGTTTTAAAGAGGTAACAGCATTATAACATGGCTTAAAGCTCACAAGAGTCCATTTTACGTAATATAGGGCCTTTAAAGTGGCTTGTCTATCCTCTTGCAAGCATTGTGTCGCCATGGTTACTTAGTCCTGCACAGGGACACTAAATGTGACTCTAAACTATCAGTGTTGTATGTGGAATTTTGTCTCGGAAATTAAGTTGCTGTGAAGTCTTGGATCATACGAGGATGAGTGGGAGATGAGTGTGAGATGAGTGGGAGACATAGTAAGAGTCAGGGCAACTTGACTCTAGTTCTGCCAGTTCTGACTGATCTTTGTTCATATCTCCATGAAAAATGCACTTAAAATCAACAACAGGAATGACGAAGGATTGTTGAATTGAGTGATCTTTATTTAACTGTCTATTTATCAGTGTTACATGGATTGATTTCAGTGTCTGTATTTGACTAAAGAGACGATCTAAAGGAATGATGTTTCCTGACTAAATTATTGCATTCATTTTGATATGTATTTGAAGATACACTATGTAACTTTTCTGGTCCTCCACCTGCTCGTCACCATGGAGATGTTACTTGGAATGTTCCTCAGTATATGCGGCATTAGATTGAGCGAAGTCATGCTTAATAATGCACTATGTAACTTTTTGGTTAGAGGGTCCGTCACCTGCTCATTTCTATGGATGTGTCATTGCTCCGTTGGGAATGTTCCACAGTATGGCATTAAACAGCTCTACTTTACATTTATTCAGTTACAGGTGGTTTTATAGCTCAAAAATACCTAGAAAAACATGAATTCTGACTGTGAGTGGGGTCGCCTCTCCACAGATCTGACCTGTAACTTGGTCTGGTTTGGTCTCCATGAAGATAGAAAGGTTTAATGCCATACTGTGAAACATTCCAGACAAAACAGTAACATCTCCATGGAGACAAACCCTCCACTAGAAAAGTTACACAATGCACCTTTTAATAAAATAGGTTGAAAAACACGTAATCTTGCGGGAGACTGATGATTTTCGACCATTACAGTGGCTGGTCGCCTCTTCACAGATCTTACCTGTAAAATCCTATTTCTTTCCATGGAGATAGATCAGTTTGTATGAATTAGTTAATGCCATACTGTAAAACATTCCTAGACATAACAGTTTCCATGAAGACGAGCAGGTGGCAAACCCTCCACCAGAACCATATACCTTTGCTTTGTTGGCTGCTTTGGTAATTATTCTTATCACATTCGCACAATTACGATTACAAAAACTCCATTAGTTTTGCAATCACCATCAGGCAACTCTTTTAATTTACGCCCTTATCTCACATCTCGATTGGATTTGTGGGAAATTGCTTTTCAAACTGTGCTCGCGGTGCAAACTCTGATGTTACTCATTCTAACAGTGGAGAGCTACCAACAGAAGGACCAATAATAACCAGTAATAAAAAGAGCGGATACAGACTTTTCACTCAGAGTTACTCATGTACAGTATTATAAAATGTATTAGTCAGGACCAGGGAAGTGTTCAGGCATTGTTAACAGTCAGCTATGGCCCTTATTGCTCTAGTTTCTGATCTGTGTTATAAAGTTTCCTCATCACAAACAGACCTGGAGCTGTGTTTTGTCTCATTCACATGTTTAACACACAAATCCTGCAGCCCTAGAACTGCCAATCTCTGTCTCACTAAAGGTAAAAGGAGCTGTTAACTTGAAAACTACCACTTCATGACATCATAAGGTGGAACAGAGCGTTTAGAGCTTTGGAGATGTGGACAGACTAATAATAAAGGATTACTCAGACATTTGTGAGTAAAGCAAAACACAACTCCGGGTATGTTTTGATGAAGAAACAGCGCTCTAACATGGCTTTAAGATCACAATACAGTCCCTGACAAAAGTCTTGTCGCTTATCCATTTTGTAGAAACAAAAGCTTATAACCTGACTTTAAATTAATCGATTGGTTTTAGAAATGTCTCATATGAAAGCTAAAACCCTCCCAAATTATGCTCAATATACTAAAATAAATTTGCTTCACTGAAGAAAGATTGATCATTTAATGAACACAGAAAGGTCAGATTTTGGCAAGACAAAAGTCTTGTCGCCTACAGAAAATTGAACAAATAATTTACTTCAAATACAAAAATATGTTGCATAACGTCAGTGAATTAAGTAGTGGTGCTGTGAGATCCATATTTAATATCTTGTATGACTTCCATAAGCTTGAAGGACTGCATCCATGCGGTTCGACAATGATTCATACAATGTGTTGATGAAGTCATCAGGAATAGCAAAGAAAGCAGTCTTACATGCCTCCCAGAGTTCATCAAGATTCTTTGGTTTTGCCTTCCATGCTTCCTCTTTCATTCTACCCCAGACATGCTCAATGATGTTCATGTCTGGTGACTGGGCTGGCCAGTCCTGGAGCACCTTGATCTTCTTCGCCTTGAGGAACTTTGATGTAGAGATAGAAGTATGCGATGGAGCACCATCCTGCTGCAAAATTTGACCCCTTTTATGGTTGGGAATGTAAGAGGTAGCTAATACTTCTTGATATTTTAGGCTATTGATATTGCCTTCCACCCTGCAAATGTCTCGCACACCCCCATACTGGATGTAACCCCAGACCATGATTTTTCCGCCACCAAACTTAACTGTTTTCTGGGTGAATCTTGGATCCATGCGGGCTCCAGTAGGTCTCCTGCAATATTTGCGGCGGCTGTGATGTAATTCAACCGAGGATTTGTCTGAGAAATCCACCTTCTGCCACTTTTCCAGTGTCCATCCTTTTAGCAGGCTGTGGGCCTTGGCAAATGCCACACGGTTTTTTAATTGCCTTTTGTTTAGTGCTGGTTTCTGTGCACTGATTCGACCATGGAGGCCATTTCGAGACAGAATTCTACAAACTGTTCTGGTTGACACGGGGACTTGAGGTGACCAGGCCTGGTGGAGCTCTGCTGCAGTGGAAAAGGGGCTGGCCTTGGATTTTCGAATCAACAAACGGTCCTCCCGAGCAGTTGTCTTGCGGGGTCTGCCGGACCTGGGCTTGTCAAAAACATCTCCAGTCTTTTCAGATCTTTTTCTTATTCTTTGTACTTGACGCTGAGACACATTGAAGGTGTCAGCCACCTTAGCAGTGGATCTGGTCTTCAGCCTCTTGATAATTAACGCTTTGGTCTCAGGGTGGATCTTAGGCATGTTGTCAGAGGTCAAGTTGCAGTTGATGTGAAGGTCTGGTGTGCTGGGGTTCTTTTTATACACACCCACTAATTGATTGATCAGTAACTGATCACAGGTGAGGCTGTAATCTAGGATTGGGTGCATCAGATGACAAGGCGACAAGACTTTTGTCTTGCCAAAATCTGACCTTTCTGTGTTCATTAAATGATCAATCTTTCTTCAGTGAAGCAAATTTATTTTAGTATATTGAGCATAATTTGGGAGGGTTTTAGCTTTCATATGAGACATTTCTAAAACCAATCGATTAATTTAAAGTCAGGTTATAAGCTGTTGTTTCTACAAAATGGATAAGCGACAAGACTTTTATCAGGGACTGTAGTGCGTAATGTAGGACCTTTACAAGAATCTAAAGTGCAAGGGTGGGTGATATAACTAAAAATTAATATTGCAATATTTTTTTTTATCCCAATAACAGTATTCGCAAATCAGATACTAATTGATACTTAAAGCATGTATTAGTATCAAAACTAGATACTCTTTTGAGCAAGTATTGATACTAAAAAAGTCACATTCACTGGATAGAGATGGACGTTTCCTTAAATAGCTGAAAAGAACTCCCTTGAAAAAGAAATGATCTAGGCCAGGGGTGTCCAAACTTTTTTCATCAAGGGCCACATATCTAAACACAGACGAAGCAGAGGGCCGATCGAGGGCCATAGACTGGTGTTTAGTACAGTGAATAATTGAAATATGCATGTTTAACACGTTAGAATGAGCTGTCAGTCCTTTATTCATGCTGAGATCCACAAAACCACACAATAAATATTAAATATTGTCTTATCAAGGTAGATTTTCAAAAAACTTGCAGTCAAAACTACTGCTCAAGGTAATTTGGGCCAATTCACCTGGAAGCCTGAGGGCCAAGAAAAATTTGTCTGAGGGCCACATTTGGCCCACGGGCCATAGTTTGGGCATGCCTGATCTAGGCTATAGGGGCTATAATTAATAAAATATTAAATATTAAAGCTTTAGAATGAGGGATTACACAGATATAAGCCCACATAGTAATAGAAAAGAAAGTGCTACGATTTAATGTTGAAAATAACATTCTATTGTCTAAGTAAAGTGTTTTTATTAACATAGTTATATTGGAATCAGTAGTTAGTATCGAAATCGAGTTTGAAATTTTAATAAAAAGCTTTGGGTATCTTTAATATATACGCAAATAAAATGGTGGATGTGATTTGCCATTCAAAACAGCCTTTAACCCTCAGGAGATGTGTTTTGTTTGTATTACTCTGTTATTACTGGTGTGGCACAGACCCAGAGACACAGACAGACCTGATCTGATCTCACTGTTGATGTTGATGGATGAAACACGCACAGACTCATTTTCTTGCCCCACAGTTTAAAACAAGCGGAACATTTTTGCTTCTTTATCATGAACATAGAAAACCAACTGTGCAAAGCAGAACTGTTTATAGAATAATCATGATGCCGTTAGTTTATTACAAAAGAATTATAAGAAAGTGTGCAGAATCTTGTTACTTATGTAAAAGTAGAGATACTGGAGCAAATAAATACTCTAGTGTAAGTAAGTACAATAGTAATAGCCCAATAGTCCAATAAAAGTAAAAGTATCACATGAAAAAAATCTATAATCTACTATTACCTACTTGGTACCTGTTTAAAAATGTACTTAAGAGTAAAAAGTAAAAGTATTTCACACAGATTTTGAGATCTAATGAAGCTTCAAATGTAGTGAATTTGATAAAGATTTGTGCTGTGTTTTGTTCAGTAGAAACTATTGAATCAGTTTGTTTTTTCCCTTTTTATTTGTATATTTTTGTTTCCTCAGACTATGAACGTGCGGGTTTTCAGCAGATCTCAAAACTATAATAACAAAGTACTTTTACTTTTCAGTCCTGTTGAAAAATGTAGTGGAGTAGAAAGTACAGATACCTCCTCTCAAATGTAGTGAAGTCAAAATAAAAAATATACAGTTTACTTAATTAAAGTACAGAAATTTACCACTTTTACTTTATTATCTTCCATCACTAGTAGAGATACAGCAGGAATATGGGAAAAACATCCATTTGATTTGACTTTTGAAGGTTCCACTGTCCTTATTTGTCATTCCATGCGAAAAACCAACATGACAGAATAAAATATGTTCTCCAAGGCTTCAGTGATGCTTTAAAGGAAGGTAAAAGCAATAGTACTTTTAATACTCTTTAAAAATTGCATTAAAATAACATTACACAAGAGGAGAGTGGCAGGGCGGGCAGCATAAGGCAAAAGGGATTAACGTGCACTGTTTCGTTATTATTATTGCCCTGTGATCCGCATATACCGCGCAGTGATTTGATAGTCCGTTTGTGTGCACTTGTCTCTTTTATTTGCATCAGTATAATACACAAATTGAATGGTGGATGTGATTTGCCATTCAAAACAGGACCTGCTGGTGCCAACGTGTCCACCGGAGGGCGCCAGTGCTCCAGACAGTCCGACCTCGCCTCTGAACTGCATTTATTGAAAGTGAAGCTCCTTCCAATCCATTATCCTCCTCCTCCTCTCTCTCTTTCTCAAAAAACTTTCTATTTCCAAAGCGAAGACAGTTTACATTTCTCCTTTCAACTTTCAACCACCGTGACGCACAGATTAATTGATTTCAGTCGCATAATTGAATCCAATATCCAGTGAGTTTTCAATTGAATCTCTCTGATTTACCCTCCATGACCCTCCTCTCCTCTGCACGCTCCAAAGGGTGATCAATACAAACATTTTTTGTTGTTATATAAAGGGACATCACAGCAGAGTCAGGTAACAGAGACTCTGCAGCACATGTAAAACACTGTTATTACCTGAAGAAAAAGAAAAAGTATAGTAACAGTAACAAAAAGGCCTACATGTTACAGATTTATATACATTTCATAATCATAGGCCTACTTAAAGGTGCACTGTGTAACTTTTCTGGTAGAGGGTCAAAAAAGGCCTACATGATTTATCTAACTATCTCCATGGAGACCAGCATGCCACATCACCAAGCCCAGTTACAGGTCAGATCTGTGGAGAACTGGACCCACTGATAGAAATGATGCGTGTTTTTTTGGCGGTAGTTTTGAGAAATAAAAGCGCCTGTAATTGAATAAATACAAAATATACTTGTTTAATGCCATACTGTGGACCATAAGATCACCATGGAGACAAGCAGATGGCAAACCATGCATGTTTTAAAATGCATGGTTTAAATTGTGGCAGTATATCTAAAACTATTAACAAATATTTAGATTAGTGGGAAATTCTGGAGAAGTTTGGTTTGTGTATGGATTTTTTTTCCCTATTTGGCTAAATTGGTGATTTAGTTAACACACCATGTTGTTTAGTTGTTATTAGGCTGTATATTTCATAGTTAAATCTACATTACTGTAATAATTTGCAATGCCTTTACGCAAATGTAAAGTGTATTTAATCATGTAGTCCTATATACAGCTTTTTTTGTCTTTTTCTGATGTTTTGATTGGCACCATTCAGGATTAGCATGTCATTTTGTCTCCTGCCAAGCCAGTCTTCAGTAAATAAATCTCAAATCTCAAAATCTGTGGTACGAGGCTGGCTGGCTTGCCCTTGTTTAACACAGTGACGTCACCAGGGGGGGCGGTCCGCGCGGGGAGGGACTGTTGCGGAGTATATAAGCGCGCGCAGTGGACCTCCAGGCTTCATTCTAAGTACTGGATTAACACGGTGATGTCTATGGAAGTACACACCAACATACACAACCACAGCGCCAGCATGTGCGAGTCCACGCAGCGGGCGTGCGAGCCGCGGCGTAAGCGCACGGACGAGCGCAACGGACCGTCGGAAATGGCCCGGATTATCACCGATCCGGCCACGGGGAAATGCTACTGCCGCGGCAAAGTTTTGGGAAAGGTACTTACTTTCTCCTATAACTTGGATGTAATCGCTGAGAGAAAGAGCGGTTGCAGTGTTAAGTTCTAGGGCTGCAGTGAAATCGATTGAATTTTAATCGAATGCATCTCTAATCGATTATCTTGCATGGGTCTTTTTAATCCAATGTTTTTTAGCAAATCTTCTGTCGGTAAATGCATGTGGTTTGTGCATGAGTTATGATTTTGGAGGAAGAAATTTTACTTTTATTTAATTTTAGATTATTATTATTATTATTTATTATTATTATTTTTTTAATACCAGTAATTAAAAGTCTGTATAAATGTTCAGGAAAATTATATTGGAAGCTATTTTATGTGCTTTTATTAGAACAAAATAAAATCCAAAATTATGATCGCTCATTATAAGGAAAAATAATTTAATTTACTTTTATTTGTCGTAGTGTTGCCTGTAGAGTTAACGCTATTTTTTTTTTCCAGGGAGGTTTTGCAAAATGCTACGAGCTGACAGACTTGTCCACCAGCAAAGTTTACGCAGCCAAAATCATCCCCCATTCTCGCGTCTCCAAACCACACCAAAGGGAGAAGGTAAGAACTCTGACGCACGGGTAACCACTTCTTCAACACCTCATTTGTACTTTTTATTCTAACGCTGTTTTTGTCTTGTTTTTCAAAAGATTGACAGAGAAATCGAGCTGCACAAGGCGTTAAACCACAGACACATTGTGCACTTTTACCACCATTTTGAAGACAAGGAAAACATTTATATTCTACTGGAGTATTGCAGTAGAAAGGTACGTTAATTTGCACGTTACTAACTGCTTAAGTTTTCATGCATTGCACTTAAAGGCCTATATTATGCTATTTTCTTATAAAGTCTAGGAGTATGACATCATCCACAACATATCTGGAGTTGTGTTTTGTTGCATTCACATAATTCCACCATATTTAAGCTCTGTACACCTTCACTAATGATAATTTCACACCTGGAATTCCCAATTTCTACCTAACAAAAGGTAAAAAGTAGCTGTTAACTTCAAAACTACCACTGCATGACATCACAAGGTGGAACAGAGCATTTTGAGCTTCAGAGATGTAGTCAATAATAAAACAAAACACAACTTCAGGTATGTTTTTGGTGAGGTAACAGCATTCAAACATGGTTTAAAACTCACAAGAGTCAATTTTGCATAATATAGGACCTTCAAACTTTCTTATAAATACATTATTACAACAGCATGCATAAATATCCTATTTACTGTATGTTATTTTGTGTTTTAGTCGCTAGCCCACATCCTAAAGGCACGCAAAGTCCTCACAGAGCCAGAAGTGCGTTACTATCTCAGGCAAATCGTATCTGGGCTCAAGTACCTTCATGAACAGGAGATCCTCCATAGAGACCTCAAACTTGGTAAGACACTGCAACTCAACGCAATGAATTCACTTCTTCTGGCATGTTGAGACATTGGTAGTGGTGAGGAGAAGTTTGAGGTAGTTGATTGTTCTGCTGCTGCGGTGGAAGTGGTATCACAGTGGCCTCACAGCTGGAAGGTTGTGGGTTAGATTCCAGCATTCTTGGTGTGCATGATCAACCCAAATTATGCAAAATAGGCAGTCCTCCAGATAAGGTCATTCGAAGCAGTGGACAATCTTGAAACTGTGGAGACGATTAAAGGTGGACTACGTAACTTTTCTGGTGGACAGTCCCATGGAGATGGTATTGCTTTGCCTGTAATGCTTCTCAGTATGGCATTAAACATTACTGTTCTTCGAGGCAAACAAGTGGTACCACCAGGCAAAGTTATAGGTCAGATCTGTGGAGAGGCGACATTCACAGTAGGAATGTTGTGTCTTATTAGAATAACTAGAGAGAGATGTGTTTAATGCCCTACTATGGAACATTTCAGGCAAGAGAAAACTTTCACAATGAGAGAAGTTTCACAATGAACTTTTAGGTTAACATGCTTGTTTCATGACAGTAAAACATCAAAAAAGTTACACAGTGTGTCTTTAAGTATGCCATGTCCTTAACATCGGGTGAAAGGGAGTTGTTGCATGCAGTTGACAGAGATTGACAGAGGAGAGAGAGTGCGTTTACACGAAAAGCCTGAGTTGTGATTGGTTGAGCCTCCGAAGTCGCGGACTAAGCTCGCAATGTTTGATCTTCTGTCCTGTGTTGACTCATGCCTCTTCATTGATCTTGAGCATCAAATGTTAATCTTCTCCAATTCTCGCCTTTAGGTAATTTCTTTGTGAGTGAGTCCATGGAGCTGAAGGTTGGGGACTTTGGTCTTGCTGCCAAACTGGAGCCGGCGGGAAACAGAAGAAAGACGATCTGTGGAACTCCGAACTATCTGTCCCCCGAAGTGCTCAACAAACAAGGCCATGGCTGTGAATCGGACATATGGGCTCTGGGCTGCGTAATGTGAGTAATCCAGACTGTTTTGTCTCTAGAAGTTCTTTTGGTTAGCGATTATTGATGAAGTGAAAATGGCAAAGGTTACGACATGTAAAAAAAAAAGTTTTAAGTATTGGACAAAATGAAGGGAACCCAAAAAATACTGAAAAATTACCCAATATTGGACGATTGCCCTGCCATTTTCACTTTAAAAAAATTTTTTATCAACTTTTTTTTGGAGATTTATTTATTATTTATTTTATTGATCTTATTTTTTGCAATTTAAACAAAAATAGCATAAAATATTTCTATTTAGTATTTCCTGCCTCTACAGTAGACCTATCTCTACAAAAACTCCATTGTAATAACCATAATGTAAACAACTCCTATCCATGTGTTACTGAATTCTGAAAAAATAGACAATTGCCATAGCGATTAACAACTTCAAACAATATATTAGAACTTCTGAATAGAAAAAAGTCCTCAAAATGGCACCATATATAACAGATAGTTGAAACCCATGAATATCTTCCATTCCACAAAGTTCTCTGCTTGTTTTCTTACACAGTTCTTAACTTCCTGCCCACAGGTACACGATGTTGCTGGGGCGACCGCCTTTCGAAACCACAAACCTTAAAGAGACGTACCGCTGTATCCGAGAGGCGCGTTACTCCCTCCCCTCGTCTCTGTCGTCTCAGGCCAAACAGCTGATCAGCAACCTCCTGGCCAAGATCCCAGACGACAGACCCAACCTCGACCATATCCTAAGGCACGACTTCTTCACACAGGTATGACAATGCTAACATTTATTTATAATATCTGAAATAGTGAATGCTTGACAGAGTTTCCCAGTTATTACATAATAGTGAACAGGATGTAACTATATTTAAACTTATTACCGTCTACATGATTTTATTTATTATCTTATTAGCCGAGGGGTTTAGATAAAATTTCAACGTTCTCTTGGTCTACATTGTATGGAGATGGGTTGGTAAAGGTGTACTATGTAACTTTTCTGGTATCTGCTTGTGTCCACAGTTAGATTATGACTTCATCTGGAATGTTCCACAGTATGGCATTTAGTTTATCTATCTAGCTTGTATTCAATTGCATGTGTTTAACTGCTGAAATGACGCCTTAGAAAACACACATTTTAACTGTAAACAGGGTAGCCTCTCCGTAGATCTGACCTGTGACTGCGCTTGATGGCATCACCTGCTCATCTCTTAAGTTTAAAGACACACTACGGAACATTCCAGGCAAAGCATAAGATCTCTAAGGTTGACTGTGGCGGACCCTCACCCAGTAAAGTCTAGGAGTATGAAATCATCACGACAAGCCCTGAGTGATGTCATGGTTTACATAATTTAAAAGATTAAATTAAAGACTGTAAAAAAAAAGAGCAAAGGATCATGGTCTATGTAGTTTACTACTTTTTACCACGCCACAAGCTTACATAATACAATTTCAATGCCCATGGTGTTTGCAGAGAGTGTTGGTTTTGCAAAATGATGTTCTGTCTGATCTATTTCAACGTGAACTCCCTGACAAAGCCCACAGTTTGAGAGTTGTTTTGTTGACCCCGTTGCCATCGGTTGCACACTGACCCAGTTTGGCGTGTTCATACAGGGCTTCAGTCCAGAGCGTCTGTCCCCGAGCTGCTGCCACTCTCCTCCAGACTTCCACGTGTCCAGTCCGGCCAAGAGCTTCTTCAAGAAAGCTGCAGCCGCTCTGTTCGGAGGCAGGAGGGACAAGGTTAAATACTACGAAACCCTGAGTGAGTGTGACTTTTGACAAGATGTAATGCATTTCCAAAAACTTTGATGAGTTATGGAAGAAAAACAAGTATATTATTTGTATCTGTTTCTTGATTATTAGTAGTGATGAAAGTGCAGTTTTAAAGGTGCACTATGTAACTTTTCTTGGAGGGTCTGTCGCCTACTTGTCTCCATAGGGAAACCTGAAATGTTTCGCAGTATGGCATTAAACCGATCTAATCTTGCATTTATTCAATTAGAGGTGTTTTTGTGAAAAACCTGGCTGCCTTTTTGCTATGTCTTCATGGAGATCGATAACTGTAAAGCCATATTGTGGAATTCCAGGTAAAGCAATGACAACTCCATGGAGATAAGCAGGTGGCAGACCAATAAAAATGTTACATAGTGCAGCTTTACATACTTGATTATCACGTTTAACATCCCAAAGCAGAAATCTCAATTTTTAAATCATGTTATTTTAAATTGCGCACATAAATGTAAAAGTATACTCTATTGTTGTTGTGAATTAAATAGAAGATAAAGGATTTTAGCAGTTTTTTAGTAGTTTTTCCATCCTAAAATCACAACGTTTCTTCCCCAGAGCATCTGTAAAACCAAATTACGACCATTATGTTGAGTGAAACGATAGTGGCTGTGGGAATGGCACTTTACGATGTGATTGTTTTTCTCCCGTAGACAAGCTGACAAAAGAGGAAGAGGAAATCTATAAACTGCAACACAATCTGGAGAGGACTGTTATCAGCCAAGAACAGAATCGCAGGATCACCGAGGTTTGTGGTTTCATTATAAAACTTCAGTAATAATACTAAAAGAGCTTTTGAGTTCAACGTGGAGAAGGCCATATAATATTACTGCGACAGAAAAAAGGAAAACATTGGACTTGAGAAAATAATTGCCTCTATAAACCCAGGCCTGTGCAATTTATCAAATTCTAATCAAAATTACAATTACTGCTCCAATTAATTATAAAAAACGGTGTAATTTTTTCCCATAAAACGTACTTACTTACTTACTTAAATTGCAAGTGGTTTAAAAACATGAATCACAGAACATTTCTAATCAGAAATAATAATACAAAAATAATTTATGGACCAAATCAGCATTCATAATTATGAATTAAGTAGCATTACACTAATCAGAGCGAGACTGAGAAATGGTCAGAGGTGGTCAAAGTACTGCATTTTAATACTTGAGCAAAAGTACATACAGGCAATACATGGTCAAATGTTACTCCAATACAAGTAAAAGCTGTTCTATCAAATTATTTATTATTAAGTACTGAAGTATTTGCAGAAAATACTTATGTTTGATGCAGATAATAATACTAATAGTAAAATCTGGTTTCATCCTGACTACCTTTGGAAATGATCAAATAGTGAATAGAGCCACAGACAGAAATAGCCTAGCTGCACTTATGACATATTTTAAGCCCTTTTTTCTCTGAGAACACTCGAGTGAGTCACCTTGATGCCGAACATTCACACTTGAAGCACAGATCCAAAAGTGCTTATTTCCTCCTGCTTTACATCAGTGGGAGTGTGTTGACTCATGATGCGGAATGAGCTAAAACCCCTGATTCTTAAAGTCTTTTTTTGTCGTCATCGCTCCTCTCCTCAGAATGGAGCTCTACTTCCGCCGTCTGCCGAGAGCCCGGTCGCCGTGGCAACAGAGAGCCAGTCCCCCACGTCGCAGGACACAATCCGCCTGATTGTGCGAGGCAGTCTGGGGAGCTGCAGCAGCAGTAGTGAATGTGAGTAGTGTCTCATGCTAAGCCCATTTCAAACTTATCGCATTTTTATTCTCAGCATGTCAATCTCTTCATTTCAGATGGTTTATTATCAAAATCGGAACAAAATCACAATTTGAAAGGTCGCAATTGGAAAAGCCTGCAGTTATTTAAAGCAGCACAGTGTAACTTTTCTGATAGAAGGTCTGCCAACTGCTTCGGTGCACCTGTAATTAAATAAAAGCAGGGTAAATGTGTTTAATGCCACACTGCAGAACATTCCAGGCAAAGTGGTAACTCTTCCACGGAGACGAGCAAGTTGCGGATCCTCCACTAGAAAAGTTACATTGTAGAGCTTTAAGTAACACAATATCCTCTTCAAACACCAAATATCTTGTACTGTTAATATGTAAAAGCTCTATAAATTTTATTCTCAGACACAAACATTATTTGGGTTATAATTAAAAGAAAAATTAGAAACAAAATACATATAAAAATAGATACAAATTACAGAATACTTTAAATACTTAAATTAGTCTAAGGGCTGAGTGATTATAATGGGATTTTCTTTCAAAGATCCATACATTTTTGCTTATTTCCATAGCTGTAAACATCAATAATGCTACTCTAACCACATATTGTTTTACTATTACTCATGTACTTCTACTTAACCTATACTTTATTCATTCTGTCCCTCAAGGCTTGGAAGACAACACAACCTGCAGTGTAGCAGAAACCGTGGCCAGCGTACTACGAGGATGTCTGGAGAACATGCCAAAAGGTGAGTCCCTGCTTGCAAATAATGAGGACTAATGTACTTTATATTCTTGAATTATACAAATATTGGATTTAGGCCTGTCATAATAACACACTTTGAAATGCTTAATAAAATACAGACACCATATCCTTAAAGCAGGATTATCACAAAAACAATTCTTAATGTCTGTTATCATAAAAAACATGATTTGCAATGAAGTCATAACAGAAAGAAGCACTTAAAGATCCTATATTCCATGAAACATTGACTCTTGTGAGCTTTAAGCCATGTTAGAATGTTGTTACCTCTGCATATCCAAAGCTGAAAATACTGTGTTCCACCTTGTGATGTCATGAAGCGGTAGTTTTCAAGTTAGCATCTACCTTTTCGCTTTTGTTCAGTAGTGACTGCCAGTTCCATTGCTGAAATGATCCAAATGATTCTAGTGTAGGTGTATGGAGTTTAAAAACACAGTGGAGCACAAGGTGGAACAGCGTGAGAGAAGAACTCATCCTAAATATGCAGAATTAGTGTGTTAAACATGTGTGAATGAAACAAAACACAGCACCAGGTTTGTTTTTGATGAGGAAACATTATAACATGGATCATAAGAGGTTTAATATGGGCCACTTAAGTAAAAGTACAGAATTGATGCAGTAATTATCGTGACAGGATTTATTTTCTTGGTTAACTGTCATTCATTGTACTCATTGTTTTTTTGTTTCTCTATAGCTGACAACATGCCCCAGAGCTCCAGCACTTGTAACCTGCAGTGGGTGACTAAATGGGTGGACTACTCCAATAAGTACGGCTTTGGCTACCAACTGTCAGATCACACTGTGGGAGTCCTGTTCAACAATGGAACCCATATGAGCCTCCTGCCAGACAGAAAGTACGCACCCTTTAAGTAAACTTTACCTTTAAATTCTCAGGGATTATTGGTTATTATTGGATTAGTCAGTGCATGGTTGGTTGCATAATTTAACATGGGAGAATTCAGAAAGTCAACAAGGACACTGGGAAAAACCCCCCAAAAAAAACAATGTCTAGGTAAATAATAATAATAATAATAATAATAATAATAATAATAATAACAATTAAAGTGCAAAGAGTTGATTTTCTTATCAGTTATAAGTGTAGCAAGATGTATTTTCAGATTTTAAGCACAAAAAGTACAAAAAGTGACTCAAATCATGATAAAAATGTCTTAATTCAAGTCATTTTAACTTTTAGAAATTTTAGTTTTTGCAGTGGAGACAAATGATTAGCAGAGACAGGAAGTTTATCGAAAACATGGATTGCAATTGGTTTGATGATAAATTAAAAATGATTTAATAAAGCTGCGAAAATGACATTTAAGCGCAATCCTCCAAATAGTGGTCTGTTTGAATTTTTGAGACGCTTTAACCTCAATCAGCCATTTTTAAGCACATTTCTGATGGATTGCCATATTGGTTGAATAATATTTTTGGAATAATGGGGGAAAAAAGACTCTATACCATTTTTCTTAATTTGGCACATATTTGCTACAATACTTTTTTTAGTGAAGTCAAGTTTTATTATTATTTATGTAAAAATGTTGGCATGGCATGATGATTAAATTATTATTTTTTTATTTTCAGAACAATCCATTACTACGCAGAGTTGGGCCAGCGTTCCGTCTTTCCAACTTGTGAGGTCCCAGAACATTTTGTGGGACAAGTCACCGTCTTGAAGTACTTCTCCCACTACATGGAGGAGAATCTCATGGATGTAAGTTTAGTTTATGTCTTTTCAACCTCTTTAAAGTGCATATGACAGGTTAGACTACTAATTTCTCCAAAACGTAGCTACCTTTACCAGAATTGTCTAAAAATCTTGACATTTTGATTTACAATTTTACTTCCTGGTTGGACATGTACAGCAGATGCAATTCGACAACTGTTACCTAGCAACCGTCAAGTGAAAAAGAGCCAAAACTAATCTGATTTACGCAAATAAATATAAATTACAAACACCAAATGTTTAAGATGTCCAAAAATTGTGTTCTTTTTGCATAAATTGTCCTTTTATTGTTGATGGAATTTTGTGTATAGATGACATAGATAGAGGAATTATTTTTAGAACCGAGAGCTACTTCTTGTAATACTTTTTCTCAACTTTTCTTCACAAACTCGGGCAGTGAAACATGAAAACCTGTTCTGTGCACTTAGACCAGTTGTATGGCGGTGCGTTCATGTCCCAGCCTGCCACATGTTAAAGCTGTTACTGTTTGCTTGCACAGGGAGGGGACCTGGGCACTATGACAGACGCTCACATGCCTCGGCTCTACCTGCTGCAGTGGCTCAAATCTGACCGCGCCCTCATGATGCTCTTCAACGATGGCACTTTCCAGGTAAATACTGAACTGTAAACTGGCACAGGGAAGGTAGAGAGGGCAGAGCTGGTTCCATAACATGTCCTTGTGATTACTGAATGAATATTATAGCTGAATGACTTTGGATAAAACAAAACATTTTAAAGTTGAACTATGTAACATTTCTGGTGGAGAGTCTGCCACCTTCGTGTCTCCGTTTAGGCATAATCGCTTTGTCTGAAATGTTACACAGTACGGCATTAACCGCATCTGTTTTTCATTTATTCCATTTCATTGTTTTTATTTGCTCTTGAATAACATACATTTGCACTGCGAGTGGGCTTGCCTATCCACAGATCGGACCTGTAACTTGGCATGGTTTGCGTCTTCATAGGAAAAAATAAGTTCAATGCTATACTGCGGAACATTCAAAGCAAAGAAATTACATATCCACGGAGACAAATAGGTGTCAAAACCATCACTAGTTCCAAAAAAATAAAGAAATGAAAACTTGATGGTCACAGTAGGCCATATTTAGTTCTCAAATTGTTAATTGAGTTTTATTAATCATCCAGCTCTACTTAATACCATAGGGTACAATAAATTTAATGGAACCACTTGGTATTTGCATGGGGAATTGTTATCCTAGAACAAATCTTGGTCTCCTAATCTGTGAAACTATGCATAAAGTCATTAAAGGTGTGCCCAACTACAATAAATGTGATAGAGATTATAAAGATTTCCTGTAAATATTGTACAATGAAGCTAATGTTGCTGCTAGCTTCAATAGCAGACTCAAGAATACTCCCTACGGTGACTCATAGCTGAAATATTTGACTTTTTTACCTTAGTCATGTCTTGGGTTTGCAAAGGATCCGGAAAACTAATAAACTAGGGTTGTCCAAAGTATCGAAATTGAGATATTAAATTATAGTAAAAGTAGTTTTGATACTAAAAAAGTCACATTTACAGGACAGAAATGAACCTTTAGAATAGCTTTAGAATGATCTTGAGTATAAGTATAAGAGTACATAGACAAGTATACGCCCGTCGACCACTTTTATGTAATTATGTAATCTCGCTCCACTTTGATTAACAGGAGTGGGACTAGTTCGTTTTGTGGGAACGTTTAGACACTTTGAATGGAGCAGGTTCAATTTGTCTGACACCTTAACAGTGGAAGTCTTTCTAGTCGAGTTATTTATTGAAGGGAAAAAAAAAAAAACAGGATACCAAGCTGTTCATTACATAACTGCACTTGGACAATGATGCCAAGACAATCGAAAACCCAACTGTTCAAGATTCAATTCAAAATGTCATATTATTACTGTTATATGTAATGGGAATATCACTGAGGGAACAGGTTAAAATGACTTGGTTTAAGTAGTTTTGCATTTTGTCCAATATTACTTCAGTAGTTTCAAGATTTTTTGCATGCAAATATAACTAAACCCTAAATTAGTCGAGACTTTTCATTCTTTTTAATTCACGTTAACATAAAGGTGCATTGCGCAACTTTTTCTGGTGGTGGGTCGACCATCCGGTTGTCTTGGCAGTTATTGCTTTGCCTTGAATGTTCCGCAATATGGCATTAAACGTATCAATCTTGCTTTTATTAAATTGTTAAAACTTGATAAACATGCATTTGCCTTGTGAATGGGCTCGCCTCTCCACAGATCTGACTAGTAACTTGGCCTTCTTACATTCATAGAGATGTATACGTTTAATGACAGGACAAGGAGGCAGGCTGTCCAGATAATTAAATAGAAATACATTTTTTTGCAATGTTACAACTAACCACAAAATAATAATAATAAAAAAAGTATTTAACCACATTTTTTCCTTTTTTCTCTCTTCCAGGTCAACTTCTACCACGACCACACCAAGATCATCCTCTGCTGTCAGCGCGACGAGTACATGCTGACGTACATCAACGAGGATCGGGTTTCCAAGAGCTTCAAAATCAGCTCTCTTCTTTCATCCGGATGCCCTACCGATCTACGCGAACGAATGGTCTACTCTCTCAACATGCTACTGCAGAGGTGTAGCTAAAGAACCAACCACAGACCGGAGAATGCCACTGGGAACAATGCAAATGAGTGGGACTGACGCTAGCCAAGTCTATTAGCAAAACCCACGCTAGACCGCGGACGTATAAGGACAATGCAATGTAGCAATGTGGAGGCGGATCATGCAAAAAGGGCTGCTTTGTATGTCGACTGTTGAAGAGGAGTTGGAGTATGTTATCATGAAAGGACTGTTTGAAAAGTAAAAGATACAAAAATGTTCAAACGCTGGGCTGGAACTGGCGCAAATGTGGATAAAATAGGTTGTGTTCATGGATATCGCCACTTTGGGGAATTCCTAGAGTTTGAAATTGAGATGGAGGATATGTCAGAGTTCTGTGGTGGGATTTGATGTTTAACTGTCGCATTGCAGATTTGCTGACCTGGTTTATGGTTAATATCTCTGTAACATGTCTGGATCGTAAGTTTGTCTTTCAAAAACAGAATCTCCTGTAGAGTTACATAGGCCCCTGCCCTCCATCTGAAAGTAGGATATCATCAAATTCTAGAAAGTGAATGCAGTGGAGACGAGTTTAAAAGTGGCTTGTTGTACATTTGTAAATTTGTACAGTGTATGTAAATGATGCCAGTGCAAATGAAAACTGTGATATGTTTTAATATTGGACACAATGGACAGCGAATTAAGCCAGAGGAGAGAGACATTCAAAACAAACAGATCAGATTCTGGTCTGAAGCCATTAGTAAAAACACTGATCAGAATAATTTATTGTGTTCAAAGTGCCGTATTTATTTATTTAATAATAAAAACCTTTTTGTAAAAAAAAACTACCCCCGAGTGCTTTTCCTTTTCTAAAGAGTTTTTTTGTTTGTTTGTTTTCAAATTCTATTTTTCATTTACTATTTAGTTTGGTGAATTCAAAATAATGGAGAAAAAGTGTTAAATAAGAGTACATTCACACATCAAAAGTGTCAGGAAACTGAGACCTAAGCTTGAACTAAACCAGGACTACACAAGAACTAGACCAGGACTACACAAGAACTAAACCAGGACTCAAACCATGACGTTGCCATGTTTGTTTTGGTTTGGCTTTGGCTTCTGCACAAAACTCAGTGCTGCTCTGTGATTGGTCGCCAACCACCTGTCGGACTGTAAGTGTAAGTCCTCCATCTTCATGGAGCTTGGCGTTCATTCAGGATCACGTAGAGCGGATTAATCCAAACATTTCAAGACCAAAATGACGAAGCCCACAGCAGCAGTTAGAGAGGGATGACAACATTCCAGTGTAAATCTATTGGAGCCGGAGTCAGAAGGAGCCGGAAGTGCCTCCATGAAGACTTCCTATTTGGAACACCACGGCTAGCATGTTAGACTTAGACTTAGATAAACTTTATCGATCCACAAGGGAAATTATTTGGATACAGTAGCTCACACATCACAATATAATATAATAACAGAGTAACAAAAATAGATGGTATGTCCATTTTATATAATGGCAAAACCTGGATTTTTAAGTTGTGACATTTTGCATTCTGAAAAAAGATCACGGTAACACCCAGTTCCCCTCTCCTTCGAAATCTTTGGCAGTTTTTTGAAGCATATCTTTATTGTTGGGGGAGAAAAAGCAGATTTTTGCATTTTAATAAAGTGTTTTTAGTCAGTTTTCCCTTTTTTCTGAATGCACAAGATCATCACACTTCCACCCAAATATATTATGCAAATTGCAGTTCATATGGCGTGCAATGATAAATTAGACTTCGTTTAGCTTTCCATCTCTGCAGTGGAGCGGAGCGAAGCAATTACAGAGACCTAAGAAGGAATTAGCTACAGGAAGACTCCACTCTGGCATGCACAGATAGTCCACTTGTTTACACTCCATTTGCACACACACAAACCACATCAGGATTGGGACTAAACTGGGACTGAACCAGGACTGGAGAGATACAGGACTACATCCATACTCCACACAACTGTACAACAACTCACCCTTATGTAACACATAAACTTATGTCATGTCAGTCTCCATTTCATCTTTGCATCTTTGTTTCTCCTTATCCACCTCTTGTAAATAGTTGAGATATACAATATTTGCATTACTATATTTCAATTTTCTTTATTTATTTTTTTACTTGCACACATTTATATTTATTATTTTTGCTGCTTATTTTCAGTTTATTATTACCATTTATAATTTTGCTCATTGTTATTATATTATATTGTGATGCGGACTAGACCAGGACTAAACTTGGACTAGACCAGGACTAAACTTGAGCTAGACCAGGACTAAACTTGGGCTAAACCAGGAATAAACTTGGACTAGACCAGAACTAAACTTGAGCTAGACCAGGACTAAACTTGGACTATACCAAGACTAAACTTGGACTATACCAGGACTAAACTTGGACTAGACCAGGACTAAACTTGGACTATACCAGGACTAAACTTGGGCTAAACCAGGACTAAACTTGGACTAGACCAGGAGTAAACTTGGACTATACCAGGACTAAACTTGGACTAGACTAGGACTAAATGGACTATACGAGGACTAAACTTGGGCTAAACCAGGAATAAACTTGGACTAGACCAGAACTAAACTTGAGCTAGACCAGGACTAAACTTGGACTATACCAGGACTAAACTTTGACTAGACCAGGACTAAACTTGGACTATGCCAGGACTAAATGGACTATACCAGGACTAAACTTGGACTATACCAGGACTAAATGGACTATACAAGGACTAAACTTGGACTATACCAGGACTGAACCAGGACTATACAAGGACTAAACTTGGACTATGCCAGGACAAAATGGACTATACCAGGACTAAACGTGGACTATACCAGGACTAAACTTGGACTATACCAGGTCTAAATGGACTATACAAGGACTAAATTTGGACTATGCCAGGACAGAACCAGGACTATACCAGGACTAAACTTGGACTAGACCAGGACATGCCCAGGACTTGCCCAGGACTAAACCGTGTCTACATCAGGACTAAACCAGGTTCAAAAGAGTTGGTGTAATGTTTGAGTTGAACCACACATGAAAGAAAAGGGAGAGAAGAGTGGCCTTGGTGGTGTTGCTCTAGAGAGATAAACTTGTGCTTTGATCAGTGGACTACAGTGGCTCAGAAGGGACAAAAAAAAAAAAAAATAACAGAGTGGGGAAATAGTTCAATCAAAGTAAACATATTGTAAAGAAAGATGCAGTGCAGAGTGCAGTACTCACCATTACTTGTGAAGTGTCAAACTAATAAACAAATATGAAATGAATAAATAAATAATAAACATGCTACAAAAATTAAGAACATGGAGATGCCATTGTTTGACTGGAATATTCCACAGTATGGCATTTAAAGATGCACTGTGTAACTTTTCTGGTGGAGGGCCCGGCACAAGTCTCCATGTAGATGTTATCATTTTGCCTGGAATGTCCCAGTATGGCATTAAACGTATCCATCTTGCATTTACTCAGTAACATGTTTTTTGTTTTTTTTTGTTTTTTTTCTAAATACTTGCATTCTTATTGTGAGTGGACTCGCCTCTCCACAGATCTGACATGTAACTTGGTCCTGTGGTGTCGCCTGCTGTCGTCATAGAGATAAAGTGTAATGCCATACAGAACATTCCAGGCAATGTCTCTATGGAGAGAAGCAGGTGAAGCAGCCTTTACATTTTTTTTGCTTTATTTATTTATTGTCTGTTTGAATAGGGACAGATACAACAAATATAAATTAACAATTAAGTTCAGGTATCACTGTGTTTACAGCCTGTCCGAAATCTTAAAACCAGTCCCTAGAAGCACTCTGTTCAGATTAGAAAAAACAGGATTATTTGTCGAAAATGTGTGGAAATGTGTGAATTTTTCAAGAGAATCAAACAGCTAGCATACTGTTACATACTACTTACTGTGCTCAGGGTCACCTCTCCACAGATCTGACCAGTAACTAGACCTGGTGACATTACATGATTGTGCTAAGTGCAGCCTCAGTGCTAAAACATACACAAACTCTGCTGTACAGTGACTTGAAAGTGTAGGCTGACATTACAGACACAGTGGTTCCTGGTTTTAGAATCTGCTGTAAAGTAGGTCAGAGCTAAACTGTCACTTTCACTTCACTGTCACTTCATCAGTTTTCCAAGAATTAAAATATTTCTGATAAATGTATTGGGAAACACATTTTAACAGAACAGATCAGTCTCCATAGTGACAGAAGTTTAAAGGTCCCATATTATGCAAAACTGACTCTTGTGAGCTTTTAGCCATGTTATAATTTTGTTACCTCATCAGAAACACATCTGGAGTTGTGTTTTGTTCCATTCACACATGTTTGAATAATCCTGGATTATTAGGCTGTCTACATTTCCCAAGATCAAAATGCTCTGTTCCACCTTGTGATGTCATGAAAGGGCTGTTTTCAAGTTAACAGCTCCATTTACCTTTTGTTCAGTAGAGATTGGCCATTCCAGGGCTGAAATCATCCAAATGATTCTAGTGAATGTGTATTGAGTTTAAAAACACAGTGGAGCACTTCCTATATCACCACATGACATCACAAGGTGGAACAAAGTGTTTTCTGTTTGAGAGAAGAACTCAGCCTAAATATGCAGAGTTTGTGTGTTAAACAACTCCAGGTGTGTTTGTGATGAGGAAACAACATCATAACAGATCAGAAAACAGTGTAACATGGGTCCTTTAATGCCATACTGTGGAATATTACTGGAAACCCAAGAATCTTTTTCCATAGAGACAAACAGGTGATAGACCCTCCTCCATAAAAATTACACAGTGGATCTTTAAACTCTCTGCAATCCTCTACAGTTTGAGCTACACTGTGCAAAAAAACAACTTTCAGTATTTTTGTTTACGTTTTCAGTCCATTTGGTGTTTTCGTATGATCTCCATGGTGACGTATCTTACCCATCATTATCTGGGGCGTAACGGCGAGGAACTCCGGCTGCTTTCACGACAACAATGACCATAAAGAGATAAAAAAAGGTGACAAAATTACTCACACAAATTGCATCAGAGCTTGCATTCATTCATTCTTGGGCATTCTTTCACAGGCAGTGCGTCACCATGGCAACAGGCAAGGCACAGCGCGGTCGGAAATAACTGTGAGGTGTGCAAACTACTACACAAAAATACACAAATGTACACACAAGCCAAGTACATGACGCGTGTGTTAAAAGTATACCCTGGCCTCCTACGCTGAAGCTGATTGGCCGATCACTTCCTACATTTGAACTTAGGCTCCCCTGTTGAGTCGACTCCTCTGCGCTTGTTGTTATGTAAGCAATTCAACATGGAAGTTTGACTCACCTCTCCAGATGATCACTTCAACAAAACAAAACCTCACTACAAACAAGGGATCCAATTAAACCCAATTTAAGTTTTGACTGAAAAAGTCAAAAGGGATGTCAAAAGTATCGAAAATCTGATACTACTGCTACTAGTGTGAAGCTAGATACTCGTTTGAGCAGGTATTGATACTAAAAAAGTCCGATTGACAGCACAGAAATGAACCTTTCCTGAATAGCTTTAGAATGATCTTGAGCTGTATCAGAGCAAATAGACTACGATACATCCATGGACCACTGAGGGATTACACAGATCAGAAGACAACATGGTAATATAAAAGAAAGTACTATTATTTAATATTGAAAATCATATTCTACTGTCTAAAGAATCATCATGGTATTGGAATTGGTATTGGTAATTGGTATAATATTGAACATTTTGGTGGATCAGATATCGGGCAAGATATCGGTTCAGCCAGTATTACATTTTGGTCTATGAACGGGTGTAATAAGATGATTTGCTGGCTCAAAATGTAATATTAAACTTGCATTTTTACAAAGCTGTTCTGTTGTTACCAAACGCATTTGGATAAATCTTATCAAACCTTATATCTTATGCTGCTTGTGTTTAAAGGAAATAAATGATATTTTCAGTCTCTGCCCTGGTATCGGTTGATATCAGATGTCGGAAACTACTTAAAGCCAAGGTATCAACATCAGTATCGGAAAAGAAAAACCTGGATCGGTGCATCTCTGCTCCTTAGTATCAAGATTGAACACAAATATGTATACACAATTAAAGGTACATTATCTCACTTTTCTAGGATGTTGGAGAAGTTGTTGCTTTGCCTCGTTTCACATTTTTCTCACCATTTTTCTCAATAAAGTTTTAATTTATTGACTCTGTGATGTTTTCTCTTTTTCTGCCATATTTAGACAACTATGCATGTCTCTGATTGACGACTCCACCTGTCAGTCACACCCATCTGATTCTCCAGTGACCAGACTCACATCTTTGTAAAGTATTGAAGAAGTGCGTATTCTTAATCTCAGGCAAGGAGATTCACTGTTTTTGTAAGAAATGTCCAAACTTATGATCCCCATATTTTGAACCATATCATTATTTATTGAGTATTCACAAACTTCAAAGTGCTTTCAACTGACAACAATCACGTCTTTGGAGTTGAATAATGGCCCCCTTGTCCGTGTATGACCGGAGCAGGAGCTGTGTTCGCATTGCCAGCAGTAAGTCAGACCTGTTCCCTATGACAGGCGGATCGGTGCAGCGTCGGCAGTGATGTGGTCGCTGTACCGGACCGTTGTGGTGAAGAGGGAGCTGAGCCGAAAGTCAAAGCTCTCGATTTACAGTCAATCTGCATTCCTACCCTCACCTATGGTCATGAGCTTTGGGTAATGACCGAAAGGACAAGATCGCGGATACAAGCGGCCGAAATGAGTTTCCTCCACAGAGTGGCTGGGCGCTCCCTTAGAGATAGGGTGAGGAGCTCAGTCACACGAGAGGAGCTCGGAGTAGAGCCGCTCCTTCATGCTGAGAGGAGCCAGCTGAGGTGGCTCGGCATCTGTTCCAGCTGCCTCCTGGAGGTGTTGCGGGCATGTCCCACCGGGAGGAGGCCCCGGGGAAGACCCAGGACATGCTGGAGGGACCATGTCTCTTACCTGTCCTGGGAACCTCGGGCCTCTCCTCGGGCCCCCTGGAAGAGCTGGAGGTAGTGTGCGTGGAAAGGGAAGTCTGGGCCTCCCTGCTCAGACTGCTGCCTCTGTGACCCGACCCCTGATAAAGTGGAGGAAAATGGATGGATGGATGGATGAATTTTGCATAATATAGGACCTTTAAACTATAGTTATTCAAGAATGTTGTGACATGAACTGCAGCCAGTTACAATAGGGGCTGCAGGATTCTTGAAAACATTTCTATTGACGCTATGATTGGATTTAAAGGCAGAACAAAGGGAGTACAATCACTGCCCCCGGCGGCGTTCATAAGTAACATCATTATGTTCTTTTCCAGCTGATTAACAATTATTCTGATTTGAGACTGACTCAGGCTGTGCTAATTTAGACACTTGACAGCTCTGACTCCGAAAGTGGGTCATATGAAGGATTTACATGTAACAGAGGGTACATTAAAGCTTATACAGTATAATGAATAAGTAGGAATCTTTGTTAGAAAATGTGCATTAGCAGTTTTCAAAGGCTTTGATATGGGTCATAGATATGAGTCATTCAGGTACATTGAAGCAGTAGGTGGCACTTTCTACCATGCTATAACGCTGTTTTCTCATGGCGAATTCAATTACGGTTAGCTGTAAGATTCTGTCCAATACTCCGCCCACAAGCCTACGTCACACTCCATAAATATTCTTTATAAATATACAAAAGCACAATATAAAACTGTACACAACAGCATGACAAACCTGATACGATGAGCAGCAGTTTGATTTTGTTGTGATAGTGCTCTGAGGGGGGGGGGACTTAGCATGGTGAGCAATAGGAGGGGAGAGAAAAGTGAAACTTATAAACCATGTTTATACGTTGTTTATTATCTCATAGAAGTAAAATATTTCTAATGGTAATTCTGATGGAATAATAATAATAAAAGTGTACCGGTACTTCTTGGAGCAGTTTTCACACCTTACTACTACTTAAAGTTTTGGTTTCTCTTCCCACTGTGAGTAAGTGACAAAACGGTTAATATTCACAGTATGTTCCTTGCACTGCTCCTCAGAAATTCTGTTTTTTTTTCCCTCATATTTGTGTACTATCACCTGAAAATAACAGATTTTGTGTTCCAATAAAATTAACTCTAATGTCACCAGCAGACAGACTCAATTACTCTTACTTTACTACTACTTTTTTACTCCATCTTGTACGACTACTTTGCACCTCTACCTGAGCAAATGTACTTTGAAGTAATGGTACTCTTACTTCTCTAACCTCCTCATGGGCCCATACAAACTCTATGCAAAAGCTCCCGGGTGTGGAGGGAGAGCAGGAGGAGACGTTTGGCCAGCTGTTTTCCAATTGTCTCCATGGCTTTTCCTGGAAAGTTCCGTAGTATGGCATTTTACTTGTTATCTTGTCTACACAGAGATAGATAAACTGAATACAGTGGTGGTATGCAGACTGCCTGAAAGCTGAGTGGGTGAGGTCTGAGAAAATCGAATTTGTATTCATTTTTAGTTATTATTGTCAGTCAACATATTACACATAACAAAGGTCCTCAGAATGGTGCATCTAATTTTTATTATTATTATTATTTTATTAAAACCAGACAGTCCCCAGAACCTGAAGCTCATTATAGTTTGTAAACCAGTGAGTAGAAATGAGCTCTCCTCCTCTCCAGTGCAGCCACCCACACAGGCAGCCCCGCTTATGTCATGTACCCAGAGAAAGGAGCTCCGAACAGGCTTGTACGAGCTCTGCAATTCTGCACAGGCGGAATCTTTCAAAAAGCTTTGTGATTGTGAAAGTTTTCTCTGCAGGCACCAATGTGAGTCACAAAAGAAAAAAAAAAAAAACACCAATTCAACAGGCAGCAGGCTTTGATGCTTCCTCATGAGGTGGAGTGGCCTGCATTTGAAAACCTTTGCATATCAAATTTCTACTCCTACACTGTGCACAGACTCCAGACAGCAGAGGATTCAGAACAGCAGAAGCAGTCCAGCTGATTTTCAGTAGAATTCAACAGACATTTCCATCATATTAAAGCCACAGTACATAACTTTTAGCTAAAAAATACAAAAATAAAAGCGTGGTTGTTTTTATTGCACTGAAAAATAAAGAAACAAGTTACATAGTGCAATTGCATCTCCACAAACCTGGCTCTTACTTGGCCTCCACTGGCTTGTCTCCATGGCAATCCTGTTCCTTTAGCTATAATATTCCACAGTATGGCATAAAGTGTATATCTATGGAGAATGTTTTAAAGTATGGTTTGAACTTTCTTTTTCTATGGAATCGTGCAGGTGACATGTCACCTCCGGAAAGATGCAGTTTGAGTGTAATGCAAACAACAACTAGCATGCTAACAGTGCATCAACATTACTTCCTGGTATGTGGATAATAAAAGAAATGTAATGCAATAAGATACAGACTTGTGTGGGATCTAAACAATTACAAACTTCTTCAATATTTAACAAAGTTGTGAGTCTGGTTGAATTGGATTAGCCAATCAGGGACAAGCATAATCTGACTGTTTATGAGGAAAAAAAATAGGAAAAAATACATTTTGTTCAAAATGATGGGTGACCAAAGAGCGTGAGAATGAGAATTTGTAAGGCACATAGCAGTCTCATTTGACCGTAAGAGTTGCTTTCACAGTAAATCTGTACAAGGGCGAGACACTGAAGAATGGGTCAAATGCAGAGAACATTTCCCTACAAGGACAACTTTACCTGGAGCTGTGATTGATCTCAATTTCTCCATAATTGATTCTTCTATTCCTGTCCTCATTTTCATGCAAAGACCTTTGCCTTAATGTTCACGGTATCTGCATTTTGTCCTCTTTAAAAATGACTCACCAAATTACATTATATTTTTGGTCTTGCTTATAACATTTATGTACTTCTGATTCCTACAATTTTCTACAATCTTCGAAAATGTACTTCCTGTCTCAGAATAGCACTATCTGTACACTGTAATTTGAATTCTAAGCTACGCCGAACCCATTAAAAGCTACATTATTTTATTCTCAAGTGACATCTTCAGTACAAAGAGCACTTCCTCTTGTCTGTATTTGTCAGAAAGGGACAGGTGGACTTTTTCTACTGTGGAAGTGAACCAAATTGAACAAATGCATAGGCTTGCGTCACTGCCGTGTTATTTCCAATTTTTATCAAACAGTTTTGTCCTAAATTTCCCAGGCTCAATAGAAAATGTAATTTGTTCAATTCTTGGCTTTGTGCCTTCAGTCTGTTGACATCAGATGCTTTGTGTGGGCAGAGGAGACGGACTAGAGGAGCCAGCATGGAGCACATCATAGGGAAGTTGGTCATTAGTTTAGCAGCAGCAGTTACAGCAGCAGAGACTCAGATATCGTCATGAGAGGAGTTCCGTTTGCCATTTTTGGTTGCTAAGTTTGAAGATTATGTAGTTTACTTGTCAACGTCAAAACAACTGAGTTTGAGCACCAAACATGGCACTGGGGCTGGTCACATCACTTAGATTTAGACAAACTTTATTGATCCACAAGGGAAATTATTTGGACACAGTAGCTCAAACATCACAATATAATATAATAACAAAGAGTAAAAAATAAATGGTATAGTAAAAAAGATAGCAATAAACAGGTGTCAAATGAGACATAATTATAAAAATAAATGTATATGTACAAGTCAAAATAAAATAGAAAAATCAGTAATAAACTATAAAATAAACTATAAAATCACAGCTATAGACAAGAGACAATAAAGGCAGTGCAAATACTCTGCTGATTGACAGGGCATAAGGTTATCCGTTACTTAAGACTGAGTTGTTGTACAGTTGTAGGGAGTATTATCACCTGCTTGTCTCCTTGGCGATATAATAGTTTCAAGGTGCAGTGTGTAACTTTTCTGGTGGAGGGTCTGTCAAATGCTTTTCTCCATGGAGATAAACATGTACATCTGGCATTTATTCATAACTGGTGTTTCTATTGCTCAAATATACAATAATTCCTTCTGTGAATCTCTCCACAGATCTGAACTGTAATGTTTAATCTATACTGTGGAGCATTCTAGATAAAGCAATAGCATCTCCATAGAGACAAGCAAGTGGCGGACCCTCCATGAGAAATGTTACGCAGTGCACCTTTAAGATTTTGTAGGTTGGTTTTTTTGTGGCGTTCTTTGGGTTTGAAATTTTACTTCCTGGTTGGAAATCATGACATCATACTTGGGGAACTGTCCAAAATCCTCTAATGTGCACAGAAATTATGATTTGACAAATAAAAATATAAGAAAACAACTTTATTTTGTTGAAATCATGTTTAAAGTACCAGAAAAATGTATTTCTTGCATGTAAACTGTGCAGAACTTTTGGACAGAATTCTCCCAGTGTGATGCCAATATGTCAATACAGAACTCTCTACTTCAACATATTTTTCAACTTTTTTCCACAAATATCCTTATGATTGATGTAAAACTATAATTTATATTTACAACAAGTTTTATCCCAGCAAATCACGCACTTTAAGTTCCAAATGCTTTCAATGACACACTGTAATGCTTCCTTTATGTGTGTGTGTGACTCTAATAGTGAAATGCTTTAGAATTAACCACAGAAACAAAACAAAAAAGAACAGTGAATGAACTGAATGACGTAAAGGACATTTTTTTATTCAAACAATTCAACACAATTCATCAGTAGTGTTAAGAGGGCCATTTGCAATCACGGCAGAACCCCTATTGATTTTCCTGGCAGGCTGCAGTTAGCTCTTGAGACTTAATGCATGCTACAAAGTGAAGGCTGTTAGCACGTTTCTCCCTCCTCTGTGTCATTAAAGAGGTTGTAAAGTTGTTGTTTTTTACAGTCTAAAAAACATGAAAAACAGAACTAGTCAATTCTTAATGGTCTGCAGTGGTCCCTAGTTATTCCTCATTTACCTTATGCATTCCGAGCATCCTAATTATTCACCGTGATGAGTTTCTAAGTGCTTTTCACTGCACTCAGAGGCCATTTCCGAGTTGTGCTGTGACGGGAAAGCTAAAATCAACTAGCATGCTAACACACACTTCCTGATTAGCAGACAAAAAACAATCAGATTATATGCAGACAGTACACAGCTGACTTATTTTGACCTCAAGATCTCCTTATACAAGATATCTGTACTAGGGCAACATTTTGGACATATTTTACTCAGATACTTGGAAAAAAAAATGATACAGTAGGTTAAAAGGAGACATATTATCATTATTATTATTATTATTATTATTATTATTATTATTATTATTATTATAAATAGACTTAGAGTTAGTATTTTCAATGAGGCATGCATGTTTTAGTCATTCTGTATTGTCTGTATTGTTTTTAAGATGGTAGTCAGTGCTTAGAAAATGTCTGTTTTTACCTGTCACCTATCCCCGTCCACTGCCTTGTATTTACTTGTAATTAATTGAAAAAAACAATTAGATACAAAGATAAAGATAAATTAGATAAAGCTATTTGTTTAAAAATAAAAACATCTGATATCAAAATCAGCTGCTTGCTGGGATGAAGGAGACGGGGCTGGCAGCAGAGACAGTTCTGCAGCTTTGAACAGGAAATCAGTTCAAAATCAAAAGTTTTTCTATTATTAAGACAATAAAACAAGAATCTAAGTTTATTTGATACTTGAAAAAGCACAAAATGGACTCTTGCGAGCTTTAAGCCATGTTATAATGCTGTTACCTCCTCAAAAACAGTCCTGGAGTTGTGTTTTGTTCCTGGACATCTCCAAAACTCAAAATGCTCTGTTCCACCTTGTGATGTCATGAAGTGTTTTTTTTTTAAGTTAACAGCCACGCTTTACCTTTTGTTTAGAAATCCCTGGGCTGAAATCATCCAAATGTTTCTAAAAAACACAGCGGTGCACTTCTTGTATTACCACATGACATCACAAGGTGGAACAGAGTGTTTTCCGTCTGAGAGAAGAGCTCAGCCTAAATACGCAGGGTTTGTGTGTTAAACGTGTGAATGAAACAAAACACAACTCCAGACATATTTGTGTAGCTGTAGTGTGTTTTACAATGAACAAAATATAAAACAAGAATCTACAAATGTGATCGTTTACTTGATACCTGAAAAAACACAGTACGTCCTTAAAATCGTCTCATAGAAAATCATTGAAACTCTCTTGGTTTGTAATGAGTTTTGGAGCCTGAGCGTAGAGCAGCGATCACATTCCAGGCATAGCAGTAAATGAGAGGGTGTGTGGTTGTGACACCGCACAGTTTAGACTTGTTACTCTGCTCTAAAATCAAGCGCCCAGGTATGCATTTGTTTTTTTTCACTGATCCTGGCACCTACAAGTATTACTTCTGATACTTATTTGAATATGACTACTAAAATAAACAGCAGTGATGGTTACTTCTTGGGCAATATTAGAATAAAATGGAACACACTGAACCTGATTTTTATTTTCTCTAGATCAGGAACCGTGTACTCCATATTGTGTAAGTGCCCATTTAAGTTTAAAATTGACCCTTGTTAGCTGTTTGACTTTTTGGTTCAGGGTCCGTCACCTGCTTGTTTCTATGGATATGCCATTGCTCTGCCTGGAATATTCCACAGTATGACATTAAACAGCTCTACCTTACATTTATTCAATAACAGAGAGAAACAGGCATTGTGACTGTGAGCGGGCCCATAAAAGGTCCCATATTACGCTATTTTTTCATCTATGTTATAATGTTTCCTCATCAAAAACATCCCCAGAGTTGTGTTTTGTTTGACTGACGCATGATTAACACACAAATCCTGCATATTTAGAATTTAGAATGAAACAAAAACACAACTGTGACTATGCCATTGAGTAATATGTCTCACAAGAGTCAATTTAGTGTAATATAGTACTTTTAATTTCACCCAAATGGTTACCTTGACCTGGATTTGACCAGATTTGTTCAATATGAGTATGTGTTTTAACTAAAATCACAAAGTTAACCTGTCTGCTCCTGTGTATACCACCTATCACTCAAAAACACTGTTCTTATTCTTTCACGTGGGAAGCATTTTGCAAAGTTATGTGAAATGTAGCCAGTGCTTTCAAGCTAGGCCTGCCTCAACACGGGAGGAAACACCGGCAGCTTCAAGACAACGATTCTATGCAGTGAGTCACAAAGAGCGAGGAGCTGGCTGATCCTACACTCTCTCCTCTGCTGAATCAAGGTGAGGCATTACTCAGAGACGAAACAGCCCGTCAGCTCATACTGTGAACTTTAGACTGCTGTTGTGCTCCAATCTGTGCAAAAACTGGACAAGAAATACTCCATTCGAGCAGGGAAAATATATGTTGTCACAAAACTTTAATGCCACAGTTGAATCACGCACATTAACTGAGTCACTATATGTCAAAACTGTTTTTTTGTTGTTGTTGTTGTTGTTGTTGTTGTTGTTGTTGTTTTTACACAGCGTTTGGAATAATAAAGTGTGTGCCTACGCAAGGTTTTTGGACACACTGACAAGAACAAAGTATCGACAATTTTAGGTAAATTTTATAATTCTAAACTTTGTAAGATTGTGTTGAACTTGTAGTAGGGCCAAACAAACTGGTATTAAAGCTGCATTGTGTAACTTTTCTGGTGGCAGGTCCGTCAAATGCTTTTCTTCATGGAGATGTTATTGTTTCGTCTGGAATGTTTCACAGTATGGCATTAAACCTTTCTATCGTCATGGAGACCAAACCAGACTAAGTTACAGGTCAGATCTGTGGAGAGGCGACCCCGCTCACAGTCAGAATTCCTGTTTTTCTAGGTATTTTTGAGCTATAAAACCACATGTAATTGAATATATGCAAGGTAGAGGCGCTTAATGTCATACTGTGGAACTTTCCAGGCAGTGCAATGACGTATCCATAGAAACAACCAGAAAGTTACACAGTGCACCTTTAAAGATTGCAAATTTTATGATGATTATTTATGTTTGGATTTGTTTGTTTTGTGATTTTAATGTCTTTCTTAATCTGTAAAGCACTTTGAATTACTTTGTATACGATTTATGCTATACAAATAAACTTTGATCCAGATATAGACTTTAGTCAAGATGTAGACTTGGTTTGGTCCTGTTCTAGTCCTGCTTTAGTCCTGGTTGAGTTTTATTTTGCTGTGTTTTACCCTTACAGTGCATCTGACAGAGACGGTTTACTCATGTTGGGTTATATTGACTTTCCTGGGAACTGATTCATAACCATAGTCACAACTTGCCCAACTTGCCCAACCTAACCTAGTTTAATGCATAAATAAACTTTAAACCAGGGAACTTCTCAGCCACTAAAAATAGTCAAGTATCGGTATTGAAATTGAAATTAAGTTGCACATTTTTTATTTAACTGTTTAGGGACGGCCTACAATAGCCTTTGTGCACAACAGCGCCCGGCAGCCACACTGTTAGTGACTATTTTCTGTCCAGTTGTGTATCTATGGGTGTTTTGCCCAGTTGTTTCATTCATACAAAATTAACACATAAATCCTGCATATTTAGTTGTGTTCTGAGTTCTGAATGTAAATAAAACAAAACACAACTGTGACTATGTTATTGAGGATGTAACATACAACAACATTTTAACATGGCTTAAAACTCACAAGAGTCAATGTTGTGTAATGACTTTGCCCAAACGGTTATCTTGACCTGAATTTCACCAAATTTATCCAGAATTAGTACCTGTCATAACTTAAAGCACAAAGTCAGCTTGTCCCTTTAGTATGCACTACCTATCATTCAAAAACACTATTCTTATTCTTGCACGTGGGAAGCGTTTTGCAAAGTTATGTGAAATGTGTTTTACCCAGGAAACACCTCTCAAAAGCCAAGAAATACGATCTTATCTGGCAACACAGTTGCACAAGTATTGGTCATCTGGAGCTGTATATACAAGCCAAAGATGCACCGACAGATGGTGATGGTTGAATGACTATTGAAATGTTTTGAGAAAGAAAATAAACAACAAAAATCCAACTGATCTAATCTTGGTTTGAAGTGACCATATTTTTTTTAAGAATTTGGTATAAAAATAATCTTACCTTGACAATTTTGGTGTTTTTAATTTTATTTCTTGCAATTCCTGTCACATTTTTAATTTTATTTTTAATTTTTATTATTTATTTATTTTGGGTAAGTAAGCAATTTACATTCTTTTACATAAACATATGACAAGAGTGCAATCATAACAGAAATAACAACAAAAAAACATTTGCCTAAAAAGGAGTGGGAAGAAGAAAACTTATAAATACCATCCCTTTTTTTTTTAATGAAACCTGATATATTGCTACAGACGAATATTACGATAAACGAAAATACTGAAACTACTATACGCTACTGACGCAATAAAAAATAAATCCCAGTAAACTTCTTTTTTTTTTTTTTTAATGAAGTATCATTCCTCAGATCTTACTGTATTACATAAAAAATAGCAGAAACCTCGCCACTATTGCAACAAACATACGCACACGATAAATACTGAGCTTTCTTTATAGTGAGCATATACATACACTTCACTTGTATTTTCTTTCAGTATGTGTAGTTTTAAAACACAGAGGAAGTCACCGTGCACTCACCACTCAGAGAGACAGTGTAATCTGGTCTAAAGATCGATCGCATAAGCTTTCTTTTCAAAGGTTATAAATACCTCAGTGACATGGTTTATTTTGCGTGTTTGTGATGTCAGTCTTTCCAAAGCTAACACTGCTATCGACAGCAGCTCCACCCGCACACATGGAAAGACAAATAAAAGGCTATTGTTACAGTACTACCTATACTACCACACCGGCAAATCTAGACTGGTATCTCTCTCTATCAGGTCCCCACGTCCTCTGCTGGTCTTTACAAAGTGATTGAAAGTTTTGATTTGCTTTTTTTTTGTTATTGTGAATCAAAGGAGCTCACTGGTCAGATATTAATTTACAAATAATATTCAAATTTATCTCACAGTTTAATGATTCACTCAATGATTCTGCAGAAATACGCAATTTTGTGACTCATTGTGATATTTTCTCTATCTTTTTTCTGATAAGGATGGGCCATGCGTGTCCCTGATTGGCTAATCCACCTGTCAATCACGCTCATCTAAAAATGGCAAGATTCACCACTGACCAGACTCACATTTTTGTAAAGTATTAAAGGAGTGTGTATTCTGGATCCAAGGCAACAACTGCTATTAAAATGATTAATACTTAACTGTTACCACCACCACTACTACTACTACTACCACTACTACTGCTATTACTACTACTAATTTAACTACAACTACTTATCAGCTGTCACTACTACTATCACCATCCACTTTTAATACTATGCTACAACCACCACCACCACTACTACTACTACTACTACGACTACTACTATTACTACATTTATAACAACTACTTATCAATGGTCACTACTACTATCAGCATCCACTTTTAATACAATGCTACAACCAGTAGTACTACTGCTACCCCTACTACTCCTATTACTACTACTACTACTACTACTTTAACTACAACTACTTATCAACTGTCACTACTACTACTATCACCATCCATCACTACTACTATGCTACGACCACTACTACTACTAGTACTACTAGTACTACTACTACTACTACTACTACTACTATTACTACTTTTATTACAACTACTTATCAATGGTCACTACTACTATCACCATCCACTTTTAATACAATGCTTCTACCACTACTGCTACTTCTGCTACTACTACAATAACTACAACCACTACTACTACTACTACTACTACTACTACTACTACTACTACTACTACTACGACTACTACTACTACTACTACTGCAGTGGGTTGAGTGTTTTTAAATCCTTTTAAAACGCTCACATGTTGTTTTTGTTCTTACACTGGGAACACTTCTTCACTCATATCGTTAATGAAAATGAAATGATGTGTTCACTGATTACAACAGAAACAGCATCTGGATTCAAACTTTTACGCTCATATGGCACCTGTCTAGCAAAATAATTTAAGTAGCCTAAAAGACATCATCTTTTAGCGCTTCTGAGATTTTGTAAACTTATTGTGATCTGATTTGCAATTTATGTAGTAAAATCAGACCACAGCGAACATTTAAAGGGTCCTGTATGACGCAAAACTGACTGTTGATTGAATGTTGTTTCCTGTTTGTGTTTCGTTTCATTCACACACGTTTGAGTAATCCTTTATCTACTAGTACATCTCCAAAGCTCAAAATGCTTTGTTCAACCTTGTGATGTCATAACGCAATATAGTTTTCAAGTTAACAGCGACCTTTGAGCTTTTGGTCAGTAGAGATTGGTAATTCCAGAGCTGAAATCATCCAAAGTGAAGGTGTATGGAGTCACAAAGTGGAACAGAGAAGAACTCAGCCTAAATATGCAGGGTTTGTGTGTTAAACATGTGTGAATGAAACAAAACACAACTCCAGATGTTTGTGATGAGGAAACAACATTATAACATACAGTAGATCAGAAAAGAGAGTAATACGGGTCCTTTAAAGCTGTAACATATGAAAGAAGACTGAAATATGAACCGAATCCCATGCATTTCAGAACACGTTTGTAGAGGACAAAAGTACAAAGTTAGCAGGTTTAATAGCAACATAATAAGACCCATGGGGACTGGATATTGTTAGCAAAGAGAATTATGTAATCAGATAACTGCAGCCTTTGCGATAAGCTTATTAAAACTGTTACAACTGTGTGTTGATTGTAGTGAAACCTAAGCAGACATTTTCACAATAAAAAAAGACAAATGTGCAAAGAAGACAAGATGACAGTAAAAGATGTGGCTCTTGGCAAATAGAAATAAGCATAAATAACTGAATGGAAGTACTGAGATGCCTTGGGGGGGTTGAAAAGCTTTTCAAAGGAGAGATAAAGACAGCATGGCTCCATTGCATCCATAAACTACATGGTACAGGCTGCTTCATGTCAGTGAATGTGCCTCATAAAAATACAAGGATTTTATGCTCCAACGAAGGCAAGAGAAAGAAAACTATGATTATATAACAGTGTTTATACTGACATTGAAAAATAACTAACATTATTTTGATGTTTATGACTAAATAACAATGTTTGTGGTAATTATACAGGGAATACTGTAATAACTACACCTCTAGCCAAGTTAAGATTACTTGAATTAAGAAAGTTTTATTGTGATTTGAGTAAATTTCACCAGTAAAATTGTCTACCAAGGGAACAAAACTTTTTGTACTTAAAATATGGAAAGACATCTTACACTGAAAAAAGAAAAACAACTCTTTTTGAAAAATGCATTTCTGCATTTTCTGGTTGAGGTTACACTACTGCGTGTTCACTTTCCCTTGGTTAAAGATGCCAGAAATGTTCCACAGTATGACATTAAACTTATCGCTCAAGCACGTATTAAATTACTGTGTTTATACTGACATTGTGAAAAATATCCATAGTTTTCAATCGTTTACGGCTAAATGGCAATACTTGGTGTAGTGATATGCAGAATATAGAAAGGATAAAATAAAAACACTGTGTAATAATTACACTTAAAGAATAAAACAAACAAATAGTTTAAGAACAATTTATAGGCTTAGTAACTACTTCAGACCCTTCAAACCCTGACTCCTCTGTTAAAGCCATAGTGGGTAACTTTTTTGCCCACTGATTTGTCATGTTTAGCTCCTTAATCTTTGTATCTTGTTTATTTCACAGTGTCATAAGTCGTTGGTGTTGATTTTCTGTTGTTTGTTTACATGGTTGTTTTTAATGTCTCGTGGTGCACATGTTTTTTAATGTTTCATTTTGAATGTTTTTATAGCACTAAAAAACATAGAAAAACGTGTCCTTACTGTGAGCAGGCTTGCGCTTCCACAAACCCGACTCTTACTTGGCCTGAACAACTCCTCCTGTTTTGGCTATAATATTCCACAATCTGACAGAAAACTTTATCTCCACGCAGTTGACTTTCCACCCCAGAAAGTTACATATACTATTACTTTAAGTAGTTAAGAAAACCTGCATCATTATTTTAAAAAAATGTTATAAATTAAGTCTTTGTTCATGCTATATGTAGTTATTATAAAGTGATAAAGGAATATTTAAGTATTTTGCATTGTGTTATCTAACCATTACCACAATAGTTTCAAGTATTACTGACTTAAACAGCCTTTACACCTTTTCTATATGTTTAAAATCACCGTTGTAGTGCATTAGAGCGTTCACTGTCTACAGCAGAGCTCTACAGACTCAAATCAAAGCTTGTTAACAAAGATACAGTACGGTTCACTGAGTATCATATTCCTTCATGGGTATCATTTCATTTTCTACTATAATAAGAAGGCCCTGTGTTGTCCCATTAAATACAATGGCAGAGGAATGCATGGCACAGAAGAGACAGCTGCAGGGTATTTATTTGCACTGGATGACGACCAAGTTAGTGTTTTTACAGTACCTTCTCCAATAACATAAGATCATTGAGCTGTATACAAAATGAATAGAACAGGAATTTGGAATGACAATATGTTATAATGGTTAGCACTCTGCCCTCACAGCAAGAAGGTCTCATGTTCAATTCCCAGACAATACAATGGGAGTTTGAAAGCGCTTCCAACGTTTCTCTCCACTAGTTAGAAAAGCATTAAAGGGCATATATGTAAAAAATCCTAAAGCCAAGGTAGTTCTCACCAAGACTAGCTCAAGATCTGGAGATGGGTCCTCTGCTACTGACAGGCTGCCCCAGTAGTATTAAAGGATGGGTCAAATGCAGAGCCCACATTTCCCTATTGATACTTTACATCAGACTTATGAAAATTTGTTGTTTAAATCCATTTTGTGTTTTTCTTGAGTTTTCAGACCACCCAAAAACGCATCAGGCAGTGTTTGCTAATGTGTATCGAGTTACATACGGATACATGTAGAACACCCCCGGCGCGATGTCTCTGCAAAGTATCAATAGAGACAAAACTTACATCACCTTAACCATAACTTCGTACACTTACAGTAGCTCCTTATCTGAAGATGTTAAACCATGACAGAGAAACAACTGTCTGGGCTGGTGAAGGTCAGTTGTCTCCATATGGCTCTCAGACAATATTTCTGGTTGGATTAAATTATCTGCACCTGCTGGTTGTTTACTTATGGTTCTCATCCATCAAAATGTCTTGGTTTTTTTTTTTTAACGGTGGGTTTATTGCTATTTTATAAATGCATTTTTAAAATTTTATACCAAATTGTTTTTTCTATGCTCTGGTCTTGCGCCGCATTTGGGCCATAAATAAACTCGACTTTGAAAATTCAAATATGTTTTTTCAGAGTTAAAAAAAATTCAAAGTGAGAAATTCAACAGCAAATTTCAAAATCTGATGAAACAAATTACCTTCCATGATTTCTTTATGGTCATATAATGTTAAAACAAAGCTCAAATTAAAGTCTAACAGAGCTTCAGACAGAGCATGCATACAGTTAGCATCACACCTCCAGAGAATGTTGACGACAACAGCTGCAAAGTATCAATCCAGTGTTTTGTCCCACTGTAATATTGGCCATGCAAATGCTCCACTCCAGCTGCATGTTCTGTGAGAGTGTAGCTCTGACTTTAGTGAAGCCTCATTACACCAGAGACGGCTCCACTTGACACGGCACATGGAAACACTTCAGCTTTTAGCACCACACGAGTACGACAAAACAACAACAAAAACAACAACAACGACAGGGGAAAGCTTCGAAGTATCATTCTAAACATGTGAGAGAAATATAGAATGTCACATAGTGAAATTATTATTTTTTTTTTTTTATTTCACTGTTTTTTTGTTGTTTTTTTTGAACATTGAATGTTTTTTTTTTACAGTTTTGTTCCCTTTACTTTGTTTGTTTCTTTCTTGATTAAATGTTCATGTTCTGAGAGCATGGAGACTATTTGTTGTGCCTTCATACCTTTTTTAAAAAATGTTCAAATAAATTAACTCTAAAAAGGATTTGCACATTTCTAGGACTTTATTATCAATCCATCCATTTTGGAATAGTGTGGAATAGTCAAGGCAAAACAGTAATATCGCCATGGAGACAAGCAGGTGGTGGACCCTCCATCTGAAAAGTTACACAGTGCACTGTGTAACGTCTGTGGAGGGTCAGCCACCAGTTTGTTTCCATGGAGATGTCATTGTTTTGCCTTGACTATTCCTTTATATGGCTTTTAAAAGATACATAGAGATACAGGTGATGCCGCCAGGCCAAGTTACAAGTCAGATCTGTGGAGAGGCAAGGCTGCTCACAGTGAGAATGCAGGTTTGTTAAGGTATTTTAGCAATGAAAACACCTAGAATTTGATGAATGAAAGATTAGATAGATTAGTTTAATGCCATACTGAGGAACATTCCACACAAATCATATCTGCAACATGACCTTGTTTTTTTTCATGAAAGCTACTGCAAATTGCAACTTCAAAAACTGCTATGACTAATGAGTTTTTATTTATTTATTTTTTTTTTTTCCAAATCACATTATTACATTTATAGCTAAACTTTTCAAAAATATCTTCAAAGAGAAACTCATACTTAGCACATTTTACTTTGAACATCAGCTCCAGTCTGTCCTCCACGTAGCCTTGTCCTCCTATAGATTCGTCCTGTCTGTCCCCTTTATGCCACCACGAGGGACATGATACTGTTCCCATGGCAACCCTCTCTTCCGCTGCCCGACGTAAACACCCAAACTGCTGTAATCGACTTGGGCCCATGCTGACTTTCTCATTTTAGATTGCTGATTTCTTACTCAAAACGGCGTGATCACAGAATAAAGTAGTAGCAGAATATTACAGGCTGAGTGGAAGTGGAAAGCGTGACTAAGAGAATCGTGCACAGTCAAAACACTCGGGAGGCTGGGAGGGTTGGGGGAGCTACATTTTGTCCTGTGACTAGCTGACGAAGCCTAGCTCAAGTTCTGAAAATGGGTCCTCACTGATCCTGGCAGGGTGAAGGATGGGTCAAATGCAGAGGACTGATTTCTCTATTGCTACTTTGCAGTCGGACATCACGCTGGGGGTGTTCTGTCTGTATATCTACGGTGAAATGTTCAGGAGTTACCATGGTGACACAAAGCTCAAGAAAAAATACAACATTTGCAGGGGCCTTTGATCAATACGAGCGTTCATGGTTCTGTTTAAGTGTCTCAACGAAAAACAAAAACTGAAAAAGTACTGGCAAATGCGAGCTAGGTTGTGACTGTAATATTACTTCAGACAGAGCAGTGCCGAAATTAGCATCACACCCCCAGGAAATGTTGATGACGCCAGCTGCAAAGTTTCAATAGAGACAGTAAAGTGTAATTTAACCTTATTCACAGCCACTTAGTTGAACAATGACAGAGTGACAACTGTCTGGATAACATAATAATAATAATAATTTACAGATTCATATACCAGTACATATATAGAAGATATATAATAGATATACTAGTAGTTAGACCTGTATTTTTGTGTTATACCTATAATTGTCTGTTCATGGCAGTTGTTTCCTTATGGTTCTCACTAAAGGTACATTGTGCAGCTTTGGTGGAGGGTCTTCTACCTACTTGTCTCCATGGAGATGTTATTGCTTTGCCTGGAATGTTCCATGGTATGACTTTAAAGATTTCCATAGCATTTATTCATTACGGGTGTTTCTATTGCTCAAAACTACAATAATTCCTTCGGTGAAAAGGGGCGACTCTCCACAGATCTGAGCTGTAATGTAGCGTAGTGCTTTAAACCCGTTTGTCTCCATTGTGATATATAGGTTTAATCTATACTATGGAACATTCTAGACAAAGCAATAACATTTTCATGGAGACGAGCAGGTCCCTACACTAGAAATGTTACGCAATGCAGTTTTAAAATGATAATATCTCTTGTTACTCATTGCAGCGGCCTGATTGTGTTTTTATAATTGCATTTTTGATTGTGGCGTGATCGCAGAGAGTAGTAGAATATTGCAGGCTTGGAGAAAGTGAAAAGCGTGACTAAGTGCATCGTGCACAGTCAAAACACTCGTGAGGTTGGAGGGTCGGGGCGCTAACAGTTTCGGTCTGTGGCTGTAGCGTGGAGTGGTGAGAGGGGAGAAGGGAGGCAGAGATTATCTGATTATTTCATTTTATTTGTCACGACGCGAACCATACAGCTCGATTTCACATTTGAGTTAGCGTAATTACATTTGTGTGGGTTGCGTTTCCGTACATTAGCCTTTTCTCATCGTTCTAAGACATGCAAATTAAAGGAGCACTGCGTAACTTTTCGGTTGGAGCAGTGATCCAACCACTAATTTGTAGCACGTGTCCCTCAAATGCAGAAGACGTCTCCTCTCGAAAATTCTCATAACATTCAGAACAAAATATATAATTTTTTTTTACCTGAAATAAGTAATAGTTTTGAGGTTTGTTTGTTGATTCTGTAAAAATCTGCACTGTTTTTCAATCCTTTATGTAGATTTTCTCCTTATTTACATGTTTGTTTTTAACGTGAATACAGCGTGCGTCTCTGATTCATTAATTCGCTTGTGAAATCAAGGAGACGGGATACAGTTCCAGATCAACTCGTCTTTATAAAGTTTTGTCAAAGCGTGTGGTTCTGGCTGATCAGGCAACCGTGAAGGTGCCGTGGAACCTCCTGCTGGGAATCTATTCTGGCTAGAAGCTGGAGCCGACAAGAGCCTTTTCCTTTAATAAATGAACAGTTACCATATGAACTGGGACTCATTTTTACCTTATACTCTACCTCTGCCTTTATGTCATGTTGTATAAGTATAAGTACCTCAGTAGTGTACTAGTATATGTTTACATTCCAGTATTTGCTCTTTATGAATTGCACTGATACTGTTTGCACTAGCCACACTACTGTTTAAATGCTCTAAACCAGACCTGGATATTGTGCAGCTCCCACCCACATTCAGCCCTTTGTTTGACTCTGACCCCCCGTTTAAGCTCATTTGGAATTTACAAAATAAACATATTTTATCATTTTACCTCATGGACTAAAGCTGCATTGCTTTTATTTTAGAGTTGTTTTATTTAAATGAAATTTTTTATAAGGCAACATCACTTTTTTATCACGTAGTCATAACATAAACTCTTACCAGTCTTACCAGCTTGTCAAAACAATGCTATTTACTGCTTTTTATAAAGAAACACAATTAATATTATGCAGAATTGAGTTAAGCATTTTGGCCCGGCCCTCCACAATATTTTCTGTTTTTCATGTGGCCCCATGGAAAAAATAATTGCCCACCCCTGGTCTAAATGTAATGTATTTGTCCTTGAATCTTAAATCGTGAGCACACAACACAACACAACACAACAGCACAGAGCAGAGTGTGTCACACCACAATAAAACTGCTCCAACCGCAGTCACAGCTGGACCAGGTGCAAGTTCATAACAGGCATTACAACTTATCTTAAACTTATTACATTTTTAAATACATAAAAAGGCCGGCGCAGAGTTTACATGGCAATGTTAGCAAACATTAGCATGCTAACGGCACACTTACTGTTTTGCAGATTTTCGATCACACAATATAAAAACATGCAAAACATTAAACGTGCATTACGTAACTTCTCTAGTGGAGGGTTCGTCAAATGCTTTTCTCCATGGAGATGTAATTGCTTTGTCTGGAATGTTTCACAGTAAGGCATTAAACCTTTCTATCTTCATGGAGACCGAACCAGACCAAGTTACTGGTCAGATCTGTGGAGAGGTGACCCCGCTCACAGTCAGAATGCCTGTTTTTCTAGGTATTTCTGAGCTATAAAACCACCTGTAGTTGCATAAATGTAAGGTGGAGCTGTTTAATGTCACACTGTGGAACATTTCAAGCAGAGCAATGACACAAGCAGGTGACGGACCCCCAACCAACAAGTTACACAGTGCACCTTTAAAGAATGAAATAAAAGAAATTGTGCAAGTGTCACTGCATTACTGAGTGTTAAAAAGCGTCTGAATAGATGAGTTTTAGGGGATCAGTTTGTACCAGAGGAAAAAAAAAAAGAAAAGAAAAAGCCCCATCACCTTAAAAAGTTTTATAATTCGATGCAGAAAACAAACATCGGCCTCAGTTTGAGAGCTCCTTTTACGATACATCAGCACTGGGGCAAACCGCATTTTACAGCCTCTTTAACTCTTCATACAACATGCTATCTCTGACATGTGCAACCATTTAAAAAAGTCCAAGATGCCGACAAAGGTTATTTATTTATTATTGAGTTAATGTAAAACCTCCCATACCTACCCTGTGACAAAGCTGCACCCACTGGTCATTCCCACAGGAAGTCTCCACCCCGATAAGGCCTTTGAAAACAGTCCGCTGTGTAAACATCATTATCTTATCCATGTCCACCGTGTAGCATTGGGTTCTGTGCTACGATAACAGCTAACTACAAGGATGCCAAGCTAAAAAACATTAGTGATGACAATCCAAGCGGAGTTTTGTGTTTACATGTTTGAATGCTGTTGCTGAGGGCTGCTAGATTCCTGTTGAACTTGACTGGCATGCAACTATCATGAGATACCAACTACTGGATTGCTAGGAGCCTTTCCGAGAGGTTATGGTTTCTTTTTTTTTGTTTTGTTTTCTATTTTTAATGTATGTAATCGCAAATGTTTGTGAAGTGAAACGTTATATTTGACCAGGAAATCTAAACTACACCCTTACTTACTGCTTCATTAATTTGAGGCTATAATTAAAAAGCCTTGAGCAGTTCGGCATTGACGTAGCAGAAATATTCTCGACTCTTTGTTTAATTACCAGTTAGCTTCAGGGTTCCAGTGAGAGAAGCTGTAGCACATAATAGTAGTGACATCAGCAAAAGATTTAATAAAGCAAAACTACAAAAAATATATTGAGTTTTACATATTAAAATGCTCTGTCTTTTCATGTGGAGGGAACGTCTCCATGGAGATGTTATTGCTATGAATTTAATATTACAAATTATGGTATTAATGTTATCTATATCCAGACAAGTAAGTGACAGAACTACGTCAAGTTACTGGTCAGATCTTACGCAGACTTAGATCTGTGGAGAGGCGAGCTTGCTCACGGAGATTTGTAGCAATAATAACACCTGTAATTGAATAAATACGAGATAGATATGTTTAATGTCATACTTTGGAACATTTCTTATAAAACTAATACATTTGCAAGCAGGTGGTGGACCCCCAGTAGAAAAGTTTAAGGATTTTCTAACCAAAAATTACTCAAACGCCATGTCTATGCTGGACCATGAGTGTCACCCCCTGCAGGACGCCCTGTCTGCTCTGGAGAGCAGCATCAGTGACAGACTGATTCACCCTCGCTGTGTTAAGGAGAGATTTCGCAGGTCTTTCCTTCCTGCTGCTGTCAGACTGTATAATGAACAATGCTAGTCATGTGTCATCTCCATAGCAACCATGTGTCATCTCCATAGTAATAATAACAATGTGCAATATTATTTAAAGTCACTTTACCTGCTACTTATTTATTACCCATCACTGTCCATCACTGCACTGTACACAATCATCTCAGAATCAAAAACACTTATTGTGCAACGTTCCTGTGCCTTTTAGCTTTACAGTGTTGTGTTTTTTAGTTGATTGTAAATACTTATTATTATTTATCTTGATTTTGATGCATGCTCTTATTTTCCTACTGTTTCTGTAACTTGCGTTGTGACACTGCAATTTCCCCATTGTGGGACAAATAAAGGATTATCTTATCTTATCTTCATACAGTATGTCTGATAGGGTTCCCATGGGTGCTCCAGTCTGTGATCAATTTAAAACATGGATCCTCCAGCTAAGTACCTGACTCAAACTCTGGAGAAGAGGTACTGTAATAATAAAAACTTGTACCACTTAAATCAGTATACGTCTTAATAAGCTTCAGTAAAGAATACAGAAAGACCTAACTCATTACGAACAAATATTTTATTAAGAATGATTCAGGCCTAGTAACTACTTAAAGGGCCCATATTACGCTATTTTCTGATCTATTTTATAATGTTTTCTCATCAAAAACATACCTGAAGTTGTGTTTTGTTTCATTCACACATGTTTAACACACAAACCCTGTATATTTAGGCTGAGTTCTTCTCTCAAATGGAAAACTGTACTGAACAAAAGGTAAATGGTAGCTGTTAACTTGAAAACTACCGCTTCATGACATCACAAGGTGGAGCGGAGCATTTTGAGCTTTGGAGCTTTATTCAAACATTTGTGAATGAAACAAAACACAACCCGGATATGCAAACATCGGCTTAAAGAACACAAAAGTCAGTTTTGTGTAATACAGGACCTTTAATTAAGGGTTAAGGTTACAAGTTCGGGTATTAATTAAGTAGTTACTATGCCTGAATCATTCTGAATAAATAACTGGTTCATGAATTAAAGTAGTATTAGTAAGTAGTAGTAGTTTTGAAAGTATTTGTTCAAACTTTATGAACTGTCGTGGCTAAGAATAGTTATTATAAAGAGCTAAAGAAAGAATACAGAATGAAGAAATTAAGCCTATGGGACCAAAATGAAAAACTAAATTTCCTTTCAAATCATTCAATGTTTTGTTTTTTTTTAGTTTTTTTTTTACTACTTTCTACTTTTTATATACACACAGAAGACATTAAATATATGAAGTAAGATTTAAAGGTGCATTGAGCAACTTTTTTAGTGGAGGTGCTTATCTTATTGGGGATGTTGCTTTGTCTAGAATGTTCCACGGTAGAGGTTAAACCTATCTATCTCAAGGAAGACAACTATAGGCTACATTACAGGTCAGATCTGTGGAGAGGCAAACCTATTCACAAAGAAAATGAGGTATTTTTGAGCAATAGAAACGTCTGTAATGAATAAATGCTAGATAGAAGTGTTTAATCTACAGAAAGTAGGAAAAATAAAGAATGAAAGGGTGTGTCCAAACTTTTGGCTGGTGTTTAAAGTACATATGACTTATTTTTATTTCACAGCATTACAATATAGTGTGCCAAATACTCCTGACACTTCTATCTTTTCACTTGACTGCCCCTGTTACAAACGTATTCACACCAGTCACATTACAGCTTATTGACGAAGTGACTAATGATGGTGACGCAACTCCAACTCCCAAGGTTTAGTGTCTTATAATAATAATAATAATAATGATAATAATAATAACATATCACTTGTATAGCGCTTTTCTTGACACTCAAAGACGCTTTATGTTGTTTACCATTTTGAAATCTCTCCTCTGGAAAAAAATACGGCCTGTTTACCCTTTCGGTGACAGGTCCTTTTCACAACATTGTAGGAAACGTTTAAACTTTGGTAACTATTATTAGATTAAATCCAATTACCGTTCAGCATGTGCAAAGTAGCTAAACTCGTAACTGCTATAATGTTATTGTATTCTCAGGATATCGATTGTTGTTGTATAGATGGTGGCTTTAGATTTCTGGAGCCTTTTGCAGTATTTGGATCCTTTCTTTGTGTTTTGGTGAGTTACATTCAGATGCCCTTCTTGCCTAAAATACAACAAAATGAAACCTTGTCACAGTGAGGGACAGGAGGACACTGGACAAACTGCTCTCCATCTTGGACACTCCTGCTCACCCCCTGCACCAGACTATAGAGGGACAGAGGAGATAATACTCCCTACAACAACTCACCCACTGCACCAGACTATAGAGGGACAGAGGAGATAATACTCCCTACAACTGTACAACAACTCACCCACTGCACCAGAGTATAGAGGGACAGAGGAGATAATACTCCCTACAACTGTACAACAACTCACCCACTGCACCAGACTATAGAGGGACAAAGGAGATAATACTCCCTACAACTGTACAACAACTCACCCACTGCACCAGACTATAGAGGGATAGAGGAGATAATACTCCCTACAACTGTACAACAACTCACCCACTGCACCAGACTATAGAGGGACAGAGGGGATAATACTCCCTACAACTGTACAACAACTCACCCACTGCACCAGACTATAGAGGGACAGAGGGGATAATACTCCCTACAAATGTACAACAACTCACCATTATGTAATATAATACTCCCTAAAACTGTACAACAACTCACCCTTATGTAGAAGATAATACTCCCTACAATTGTACAACAACTAAAACTTATGTAATATAATACTCCCTACAACTGTACAACAAATCACTCTTATATAATAGATAATACTCCCTACAACCCTGCAACAAGTCACCTTTATGTAATAGATAATACTCCCTACAACCGTGCAACAAATCACCTTTATGTAATCGATAATACTCCCTACAACCGTGCAACAAATCACCTTTATGTAATCGATAATACTCCCTACAACCGTGCAACAAATCACCTTTATGTAATAGATAATACTCCCTACAACCGTGCAACAAATCACCTTTATGTAATCGATAATACTCCCTACAACTGTACAACAAATCACCTTTATGTAACAGATAACCCCATGTCCTGTCAATCATCATATCATTTTTGCACTGTTTTCCCTCATGACCTTGTGTAATATTTGTATTATTATATTTCTATATTTTTACTTATACATTCCATTTATATAATTATGCCTTATTTGTCACCTGTCTCTTGCTATTTTTGCTACTTTAGAATTCAGTATTATATTTGGGACTATGGGACTTTTTCATACAATAAAGTCAGTTTTGTTTTGGTTGGTTTTAGTGTCAAAATGCTGTGAGCTGTCTGCATCTAATTATATTTTTACTCTTTGCAAAGCACGAAGTAAAGCTGGTGCGCTGTTAGGCTGCTAGTCAACATAGTAACAAAATTAGGTATGTTTTGGGGAGATGATGATTATTCTCAAAACATTACCTGAGAGACATTTTTACACGCATGGAGTAGTATAATAATACTTAATAATTAATATTTAAAAATCTGGTCTAGTTTTCCCTATAGCCCTTGTTTACAGTTTGGTTGCTAGGTACATAATAGCTGTCCAACCAGGAAGTAAAAGTATAAAGCTCACCAAAATTGTCAAATTAGGCAAAACTCTTAGCTAAATTTGAAATATTATTATGCTAATTTTAGTCCCAATTTGGATGTGGTGTGCATGCAAGAGTGAACACATCCGGAGACCACTTTTCTGAACATTTTTCTGGAGAAATCTGTCAATAATCAGACAATGCGTGTAATCGGAGTACTGTGCTTGTATTTTTTTCTTGTTTCTCCTGGGGTATATTTTAATGGTGTCAAAACCCTCTGTATATTTTCACATGTTTGGGCATGTGAGTGTGACTCAGTGAGACTGGGGGGTTCTGTTGGACATGTGGCAGGACAAAAGCAGTTGTCAGTGTTTGTTTTTCGTGCACGGGATGTGAACACGAACGCATCCTCCTGGATATCCTCTGTTCACTCTGCCAGCAGATGAAACTAGAACAATACGCCTGATGAGCTGGAGGGAGGAACCAACTCCAAAGACAACAAGAGACTTTAGAAACTTGAAAAAGTGTCAAAAATGCAGCGCGGGTGGATTATATTGACAAGAATAGTTTACTTTAGATTCACAGGCCTTAAAGTGAACTAGTCACGATACTAAACTTTCAAACACGATGCTAAGGAATAGACTCAATACTGATTCCAATACACTGATGATAATAAAAACACACATCTTTAGACAATAGAATGCGATTTTCAACATTAAATCATAGTACTTTCTTTTATATTCCCATGTGGCCTTGTATCTGTGTAATCCCTCAGTGGTCCAGGTAGGTTCCATAGTGGTCCATGGGCGTATATTAGTCTGTGTGCTCTTATATTTGCTCATTCTAAAGCGATTCAGGAAAGGTTCATTTTTGTCCTGTGAATGTGACCTTTTTAGTATTGATACCTGCTCAAATGAGTATCTAGTTTCTGCACTGGTTTTAGTATTGATTTATATCTGATTTTTGATTCGACTTTTGTATTATGTGTAAAGAAAGGTAAAGAAAAGAAACAATATCATAAGCCTTGACACAAAAAAACGTACCTTTTTAAACTCAAAAATGTCCCGTTAAAGGTGCATTATGTAACTTTTCTGGTGGAGGGTCTGGGATGATGTAACTGCTTTGTTTGGAATGTATCACAGTATGGTATTAACCTTAACTATCTCCATGGAAACAAGCAGAAACAAGCAGGAGATACCACCAGATCAAGATACCGGTCAGATCTATGCAGAGGATGGCCCGCTGCATTTTCTTTGAGCAATAAAAACACCCATAACTGACTGAATGGTAGATGGATAATGTTAAAGACACAGTGTGAAACATTTTGGACAATGTAATACCATCTCCATGAAGAGAAGCAGGTGGCGGACCCTCTACCCGAAAAGTGACACAATGCACCTTTAAATAGTCACATCAGTCGCAAAGTTGAATTTCAGTGTGCATTTCGTTTGAGTTCATTATTCGTTTTAGTGCGACTCTGTAAAAAGCCGGTTGAATTTTAATGAAGGTGGAAGGGGCTACAGTGAGCGCATTAGTGACCTGAACTAGCCACTGAGCCAATGACACAACTGTTTCACCATGAATGACCTGAAGCTATGTGGACCATGGAAAAAGGAGCTAATGGCACAAAAGAATAACAGTGGAACAATCCTTTTTATTTTTTTAATTTGCAATTTGTGCAGTGCTTTTCTTTTTTTTCTCCACATAAGTCGCAGTATGTTTGCACGTTTTTGTTTTGTTTGTTTTTTCCCCACACATAAAATTATAATTATAAATAATGTAAAGATGCATTTAAAAAATAAATAAATAAATAAAAACAGAGGTAGTCGGGTTACACATTCATACAGTACATCTTGTTCAAGAGTACAAGTTTTCGGGATTTCAGTAGTTTGCTTTATTAAATAGAAAACCACTGAAATCCTTTACGTTTACATTTACGTGGAACAATCCTTAAAGGTGAAGTTACTGTTGCACATAGGCCTTTATCATCAACACAAATGGCAGAAATCATCAAAATGCACTTAATAGCCGTAAAGGGGCTGTACCTCAATGCTGATGCGCTGTTAGCATGCTCGTTGTTTTTACCTTTATCTCTGTTCTGGCCTCTGAAAGTTGTTAACGGTAACGGTGAATAATTAGGATGCTAACAATGTGTCAGGAAAGTGAGTGTACTGCTGCAAACGGTTTAAAATGAACGTTTCATGTTTTTAAGGCGGCAAAAGGGTACAGCGCCTGTGAGTGCAATTAAAAGGTGCAATATTACACAACTTTGACTCTAGTGAGATTTTAGACATGTTATAATGTTGTTATCTCCTTAAAACAGACCTGGAATTGTGTTTTGTTTCATTTACACATGTTTGAGTAATCCTGCATTATTAGTCTGTCTACATCTTGAAAGCTCTAAAATAGTAGTTAACTTGAACTGCTACTACCTTTTACCTTTTATCTTTTGTTTAGTAGGGCTGAAGGTGGTCTGAAGGATGGAGGTGTATGAGGTTTTTAAAAACACACTGTATTACCACATGACATCACAAGGTGCAACAAAGTGTTTTCATTTTGAGTAGAACACAGCCTAAATATGCAGGGTTTATGCGTTAAACATGTGAGAATGAAACAAAACACAACTCCAGGTGTGTTTTTTAATGAGGAAACAACATTATAACATAGAACAGAAAATAGCGTAATATGAGCCCTTTAAGTTTTTCTAGCACATTATCGTTTCAATATAAACCAAGCTCAGACTTTTACTCTGCGTGTCAATTACAACTGTGTAATCACAACACAACCCACAACCATATCATTATTATTACCTTATTCCCTACAGGCTCAAATAAACTGCAAGATGCACCTTCCGGAAGATCTCCTGCCTGAAGCTATATAGGAGCAAACGTTACATTTAAATCCAGCGTTTCAGAGAGTTTCAGAGTCTATATTTAAGACCCGTAAAAGGAGTGACTGTTCGTGCATAGGGACAGGTGTGGGGTGTCAGTACACACAGTTTACTCATCGTGCAGTTCAAAGACATGAAATCAACACAAGCCAACAGTCATTCAGACGTGTCAGGGTAAAGACCACCTGCCGATACTGAAGACATGGGGTTTTCCAATAGCAAGTCATGTGAGGGATGACAACATACAATGGCATAATGGTACGACTAGGTAACGAGGGTAACCTGTCAACAGCAGTGGGATTCATCTCCAGATCTTGAGATGTTTGTGTTCAGGATCTATCTGAAGGCACCTATATTACGCAAAATTTACTCTTGTGACATTTAAACATGTTATGATGTTGTTATCGCCTCAAAAACATACCTGGAGTTTTGTTTCATTCATATATGTTTGAGTAACCCTTTGTTATTAGTTTGTCTACAGCCCTGTTCCATCTTGTGATGTCATGTAGTGGTAGTTTTCAAGTTAACCTAATAAAAAATAAAAAATAAATAAATGAAAATGTATTTGTATAGCGCATTTAAAACAGCCAAAGCTTACCAAAGTGCTGAACAAAATTTGCAGTGTAATAAAAAATACAATAAGCAAAACAAAACAGAAGACTAAGCAAACCTGCCTACATGGTACAACAGATGAAAATTAGCATATTTCTTAAAATCTGGTATATTTACTGAAACTGAAACAGATGTTCATTAATATGCGCTGTCTCTATCAAATAAATACATTAAAATAAACACTCCAATCAGAAAGGCTCCACAGATCCAGTGACTCACTCCACAGCAAGAGATAAATATGGTAGTACTTAGAAGTAGTTTGCAAGTCAGGGTATTATTTAGTAATGTTATAGAATTGCTTGCTTATAATTACTGATGGTTTAATCCTGATTTTTTAACATTTTGGACTTGCTTTTGACCATGTTTTGAGTTGTTTTACACAGACACATTCAGTTCATTCACAAGGGAAAGTTCACAATATTCTACAAATATGTTCCTGTTCTCTAGTATTCACAAAAGTTAAAAGTGCACTAGGTAACATTTCTGAAGTGGATTTGCAACCTGTTTGTCTCCATGGAGATGTTAACGCTTTAGTTTAAATTGTCCACAGTTTTAAACTAATCTGTGTTGCATTTATTCAGCTACAGGTGTTATTTATTGTTCAAAAAATATCTTAAAACACATGAATTCTTACTGCGAGTGGCGTCGCCTCTCCCTAAATCTAACCTGTAATTTGGCTTGCAAGTTTCCATGGAGATTCTTAAGTTTATGGCTATACAGTGACCAGACAAGTTACACAATGCACCTTTAAGTATTGTTCCTTTGTCCACTGTCTTGCATTGGTAAAACGGATACCTGCTTTCAATTGGGACTAAATCAAAAAAGGAAAGCTGTGCTGCGCATTACTAAAATAAAACACCACTTGAACTACCATAACTTCCTATACATTATTGAATTGGATTTATTTTTATTTTTATTTTATTGATAAAGCTATTGTTTTGCTTCTGTCTCCACTGACCCACAAACCTCTATCCCCTTCATATGCGTGTACATTCGCACTCACCACATATGCATTCAGTTATTCACTGCTCCGCTGCTGTGCCTATAGTAAATACTGCATTACGATGTGTTGTTCAAATGTTTAATGTATTTTTGTACAGGGAACATTTTCTGCCCTCCTCCGGTTTTGTCGTCAGCTGTCATGTACTTGACTCAGAGCCCATGTCCTGACAGAAGCTCCAGATGACACGCCACGATGTCGCTCCTCAACAGTCACAGAACACCAGTAAACCCAGGAACTGTCACACACTGCTCAGTGATGGAGAAAAACAGCTTGGATTTCTGGTTTTATTTAACGTTTATTCAACCAGGAAAGTCCCACTGACATTACTAGTCTCTTTTTCAATCTTCTAATGTGCATTGTTCATTAGACAACATGTTAATATTTGCATTCTTCAAAAAGTCTATGGAATAAATTAATGGAAAATGGAAACCGGAGCGGATTTAGAAGTGGGCAGGACTGTTGATATGTTTCACGTGTTCCAGGCAAAGTAATAACATCTCTATGCGGACTAGGAGGTGGTGGATCATGCCCCAGAAAAGTTACGTAATGCTCCTTTAAATGTAATAGAGAAAGCGTGACTAACCCTTCACCACACGTCACTGCAGTCAGCATATATGTATACGTATAACTGCTTAGTCTGTTCCTTTTGGCCTATAGCTGTGCTTCCTGAGCGCCTGAATGGTTCATCAAGAGAGTGTTTTTCTCATGGGAGCTCAGTGCGTTTGACTGACACTGGTTTAACCTCCAGTGTTTGAGAGGAAGACAGCTGCACCTCCTCATGACGTCACAGCCATCTCCTCGGGCTATCTCCGCTTTCATGACTTCCTGTGCCTACGGACAATACCTTACCCTGCAGCAGAGGTGGAGAAGCAGGCATAGGCTTTAAAAGTGTATGTACCTGATTTTTTCCATGTACTAAAGCAAAAAATGTATAGTAAAAGCAGCTCCTGAAGTCAAAATAAATGTCCACTGTGTACAGTCTGCTTAAAGAATCAAAAAGAGTGCTTGTTGTTAGCAAAACTCACCTCTGATCTCTGAAAGTTGTGAAAAAGCACTCACTAGGATAGCTTAAACTACATAAACATGCTTAAAGCCATACTGTGGAACATGTCAAAAAGATAACATCTCCATAAAGACAAGCGGCAGACCTTCCTCCAGAAATGTTACATGGTGCCCCTTTAAAATAACTCATAAGCTCTTTAATGTCACTTACTGAGTACAAGAAAATTGTAAAAAGTATAGAGAATGAGAAATGCTTATGTTTTTGTTGAAAGATGGAACTGTTTTTAAAATATATATTTATTAGTGAATTTCTGTTCTGTGTTGATTGTTGATAGCTGTTAACATGGCCAGGTCTCTTCTGAATCTCAGTGGAACTTCTGGGTTAAATAAAAGTATGTAAAAAAAACAAAAACAAAACATGTAATCTATCCAAATGTAACTTCCTCTTGAAAACGTAAAAAGTGAAACAGGCCCAGGGGCAGTCTGATTACCAAACAGTGCAGGGTGGAACCAGGAGCCATGTCTGGACATGTCAAAGATATTTGTTTTGAACCTTCTCTTCTTCCTCCTCCTCCTCCTCTCTGAACTTTGGCTCTGTTATTGACAAGAAAGAAAAATCATGTATTACCTAAAAAGGATTGAGACTTCACTTGTGTCAGAAAACTGCAGGTCTGCAAGTTACAGCACATAGTTCATTGCCTTACAAAACCAAAAAAACACCAGAAATCTCAACATCTTACAGTTTTTTTTCTTCAGTCTCTTTGTCACATTTCTCTACTGAAAACTGACATTAGCTCACACAAAATTCTAAAGTTACACTTTATTGAGCCCAAAATGTAGTTTTTCATTGTAGGTGTTTTACTGCTCAAAAACACTGGCACTGTGAGTGACTGAGCCTCTCCACAGATCTGAACTATAACTATAGACAACTTAGACTTAGACTTAAGGGAAATTATACAGTAGCTCACTCATCACAATATAATATAATAACAGAGAGTAACAAAAATAGATATAGCAAAAAAAATATAGCAAGAGACAGGTGTCAAATGAGACATAATTATAAAAATAAATGTATATGTACAAGTCAAAATAAAATAGAAAAATACGTAATAAACTATAAAATAAACTATAAAATCACAGCTATAAACAAGAGACAAGAACGACAGTGCAAATAATATGCTGATTGACAGGGCATAAGGTTAATCTCCGTTACTTAAGATTAAGTTGTTGTACAGTTGTAGGGAGTATTATCTGTTACATAAGGGTGAGTTGTTGTACAAGTGTATGGAGTATGGTATGAATGTAGTCCTGTATCTATAACATTTACATGAAGACAAGCAGGTGGCAGATCCTCTCCCAGAAAGTTACACAGTGCACCTTTAAAAAAGAGCTCATTTGATATACAGTACAGTAGGATGTGGGATGTCTCTATTCACACAGTCTTCCTCCGTTTGGGCCAGTGTCCATAACCACGTGAGAACTGGCCTGTAGTCTGAAAACTGCTGAATTCACTGATCACGTGTGTTTGTAAGAGATGTGTGTGTCTGAGAAAGAGCCCAAGAACTGTGTGAACTTTTAACTGATTTCACAACGTTTGCAAAAAGTTTTTGAGTTACAGAATATATAGGCCCCTACCTCCTGAAGCTGACACCAAATTACTGAATGCATGTTAAGATTCTACTGTATCTTTGCCTGGGATGTTCCACAGTATGGCATTAAACTGGTCTATTTCCGTATTTGTAAAAGAGTTTTACTAAGAAAGGTTGTGCACTTCAGAAAACTGCAGATCTGCACGTTGCAACACATATTGTACTGAACTGTCTTGGTCGACTGTCAGTTTTGTGCAGAAATCTGTATCTGTATCAAATATGTCTTAATAATTTATCATAACATAGGATTATTATTTATTTTATTGTTTATTATTTTCAATCAGCTGACGGACCCGGAAGTGACGCCACACCTAACGAGTCTATAGGCCCCTGCCCTCCGTATGAAATGACAACATCAAATTAGAATCCAAGTCAAGATTCAACATTTTCTCGTCCAGCTCGCATCACTGTGTCTTTGCCTGGAATATTCCAAAATATGGTATTAAACTGATCTATCTCCATGGAGACAGCTCACAGGTGCATATGTGTTTTCATGCTGTTTGCTCTATTAGTTTAGTTTAGTTCGGTTCAGTTTGCTTGGTGTGTTGTGGAGAGCTGTGGAGATGGACAGACCATTATGTAACATCTGTGAATCAGACAGAAATAAATGAATTCTAATGTGAACATGGAGAGGGACGAGGCCAAGAAGACGCCAAATGGACTGAAATTTGATGTACTATGTGGAAGTACAACAATATTTATAAACTCGCAGCACCCCGTTTCACTATAGAACATTTGTGCGTTTCTCCCAATTGGGATCCGTTATTGAAATTGTACTGATTTATTAAGTTAATGACGCAATATTATACAGAACTGGATTAGCTTTGAATGATGTTATAATGTTGTTTTCCCTTCATGCGAGACCTGGAGTTGAGTTTCAGTACTGCAATACTGCCTGTCAGGACCCATCTCCAGATCTTGAGCTGGAGAAAAAAAACACAAACGACCACAAACTTCCTCAGACGTGCTTACTGCTTTTCTCTCAGAGCACAGATTCTTCTCATCTATAAAAACAATCACACAAGTTCAGAGCTATTGGACTAGGCTGCTTATTTCTGCATTATGTTGTCTTTTTATGTCCATCCATTCATTTTCTTCTGCTTTATCCAGGGTCGGGTTGTGGTGGCAGCAGTCTAAGCAAAGAGGTCAGACTTCCCTTTCCACACACACTTCTTCCAGTTTTTCCAATCCAACTTTTACTTGTAGAGCACCAAATTAAAACATTAACACACAAATGAGCAAAAGACAATGCAAAACAATGCCACCTTTACAAACAACCACAACTGGAGTTATAGATCATAAACTTCATGCATGAAACATTTTTGAACTTATGCTTTATAAATGACACCCCTGGGTTAACCTGCATGGGAGCTGAACCTGTCTTACCACAACATTCAAAATAAACTTGAAAATTGTAACTTTAAATGACTATAACTTGCAGCTACAAGGTTTTGCAAAGTTTGAAAGACTTTTTTTTTACTTCAGTTGATACCATCACAAAAGAAAACTGAATCCAGCTTTGACACTCATCCAAGAGGCTTATTCAGTTCTGTCTTAAATTAATACTGTATTTTTACAGTTTCACAGCATTTCTTTCTTTTTATTTTTTGAGGAAGTCACTATTTTAAGAACTAGGACACATCTGGCCAGTGAATAGACATTCGAAGGATGTGGTCCTGTCCGGTCACAAGGTTTAGGGAAGTGACTCCACAAACAAACTCAACTTTACTGTTATAAAAAATAAACCAAGTCACTGCATTTGTTTAGGATGACTAAATAAAGCACAGTGTGAATGAATACACCGTGAAATAGATACTCTGCAGCTGATGTCACCGTGGGGGTGTGATGCTAACTGTAGGCATGCATGTTTTAAGTGAACGCAATCTGACCAGAAAGAACTGACTGAGCTGGAAGTACAACAGGTGAGGAGCTGATTCATGCTCTTAAACAATTTTCAGCCATAAAATTAGTCACGAGCTAGCTAACATTAGCCAACAGTTTTTCAGTTAGTCACTCTCACCTTTTTGATCACAGACTCCTAAAAATGTGCCGTTTAAATCCATTTTGTAGTTTCTTTTACAGTGTTTGCTAACGTGTGCATTGCTTTGCTTTGCCATGGTAGCTGCTGAACATTCCACCATAGACATACATGTAGAACCCCTCAGCATGTATCAGAACAGTGCACTTTTCTTTCACTGTTTAAGATTGTGTCGGGTTGAGTACAATACTGAACAGCATCTGAAATCGTAATATCAAAGGTTTCAAGATCCAGGTGGCTTTCTTTCAAAGTTATTTTTATTATTATTATTATTATTATTATTATTATTATTATTTTTATTATTTTTTATTTTTTTTTTAATCTCTGAGGGCCCTTGAATCATCCACTTGACTCAATTTCTTTGTCCCAAATGAGGAAGAATGACGTCAGCCCAGACACTAATAAAGACTGGATTTTGAGGATACTCTAGCATGTTGTTTACAAATACAAAAGTATAAATTCATGGTCATTTCTGTGTTTATTACTTCATTCATGGGGTAGATCTGTTGTAAATATTTAGCATGGTTTTACATCAGTGAAGTGAGTTTGTGAAAACATGTTGGAAAAAAAAGCTGAAAAAAACTACAGAAAATAGCGCTGAAACAGAATCCTTCTCTAGATCATAAATACACAAAATTCCACCCAAAATACAGGAACGATTTACAAACAAGGAACCAATTTTTCTGATGATTTAAGCAATTAATTAATAGAATAATGTTGTTGTTTAATAGGATAAAGTAGTAAATGACCTTTGTTGACATTATGGTTGCTTGGTAACAGTTATGAAATGACCTCTACGTATGTCACATGTCGTGCGCATGTCCAACAAGGAAGTAAAACTATAAACTTCATTAAAATGTTAAAAGTAAGTAGGGTTTTAGCATCATGTTTTACTTTTATGTTATCTTTTATTGAAATTATTCTACTTATTTGAACTTAAAGGGTCCATATTACGCTATTTTCCGATCACTCGTTCTCATCACAAACAAACCTGGAGTTGTGTTTTGTTTCATTCACAGATGTTTAACACACAAATCCTGCATATTTAGGTTGAGTTCAAATGAAAAACACTGCTTCATTGTGTTTTTAAACTCCATACACCTTCACTAGAGTCATTTTAAAATTTGCAGTCTTGGAATTTCCAATCTCTACTAAACACAAGGTACAAGGTAGCTATTAACTTGAAAACTGCCACTTCATGACATCACAAGGTGGAACACAGCATTTTGAGCTTTGGAGATGTAGACAGACTAATAAACCAAGATTACACATGTGTGAATGAAACAAAACACAACTCTGGGTTCATTATAACATGGCTTAAAGCTTTTTTTCTTTGCATAATATAGGACCTTTCATTTTATTTGCTGTGTGGTTGATTTACCTGCAGTCAGATCGAGAGCTGGAGACATTTGGAGCCAGAGGGAGTAAATGATGCCGCTCATTGTAAATTATGTAATGCAGAAATAAATAGACTTGGTGGTGGAATTTTAAAGGGGTTTTATCACCGGGGGCAACAACAAAACAACAGGTGAAAACATAAAAGCGATGAGGTAATGGTACAGGTGGAGGAGAGGAGTGAGTGGGTTTTACAAGACACCGTGGCACTGAAGGTAGGTTTCTATCAGCATGTTTGTTTGTATTAAGAAAAATCCAGGAAAACTAGGTTCAGTAGTGAGGGTTCTAGCTGGAACAATTCAGGTTTAGTACACTAAACCTAATCCCTTAATTAAATTGTTGCTAAGTGAGAGAAAGAGGGCAAGAGAGTGAGACAGACAGGCAGACAGAGAGACTTTATTAATCCCAAGGGAAATTCATGTTTTGCTGCAGCAACATTTACACTGTGTGTCTCAGTGGCCTTTGTGCTTCAGTCAAAGGTCTCAGTGCAGTTGAACAAGAGGACTGGTCAGGGAGGGTCAGCAGATCTGTGTCAGGGCAGTTTGAGGAGAGGAAGAGCCAAAAGTGTCCCTCCTCTTCGTCCTGCAGCCTCACAGCAGTGTCCAGGGGAAAACCAGATCAACACAACAGGAAAAGCCTCGTTCTTACTCTGCTCTGGTGTTGCAGTTGGTGACGAAATGGTTCATTCCCACAAAGGATTTCCTCTGGAAGGTCTTCTGGCACATTTGCTGCCACATATGGTGTAAGAAGCCTGTAGCAAGTAAAAAAAAAAAAAAGCCTGTATCATTCTTAACAAACTATTTGTTCTTGATGAATTAAGGTGGCAACAGTTCTGTGGAAACAAGCAGGAGGAGGCTCTTCTTCAATTAGGTTTGTGGAGATGCAAGCCTGTTCACAGTAAGGACACATGTTTTTCTATGTGTTTCAGTGCAATAAAAACTTCCAAAATGAAGCAAAAATGCTTTTATTTATCTATTTTTGGCTCAAAAGTTACACAATGGGGCTTTAAGTCTTTATCCATGCTTTGTTAAGACCAATTAAGTTGCAGTTATTATAAAGTACGACCCATTTTTCTTGTAGAACAAACAGGGCGGGCCCACCAAGTTTATACCCAGGACCCATAATTTGGTACCGCACCCTGATGGAGTGTGACCAAACACATTCCAGGAATTCACCACAGAGCCTGTACTTTTCCTGAAAGGGTGGTGTGCAAATGGGATCTCCTCCTTGGGCCTTGCCTTGTGCAATAATGCCACTTTGTTTTTCGACTTTGAATATTGAAATGACTAAACAGACAGAGCCTTCCTCAAACAAGACAATGTTGCCATAGTTTCACTGGTGACCTATTTTCAGAAGTGGGTAGTAGATATAATAGTCAATGTTTGAAGAACTGAATGCATGGATGTATTTGATGTATTGAGTTTAGTCTAAAAAAAAAAGTAATGGGGTACTCTGGGTGTACTCTGACAGCATACTGTTACTCCAACCTGAGTATAATGTAACTGTAAGAGTACTCTTCTTTCTCAACGAGTACACCTAAAAGTGACACATACAGTATATATGTTGACAGGAAAACTATTTGAACATTTACGTTTCTTACACATTACCTTCCGATGTGATTTTGTTTTAGAATACGGTTAAAAGAAATCTTATAAACTTAGAGATGGAAGCATTAATATCCATCCTCCATATACTCTTTTCTGAGTAGGCCTAGGTCACTACTGTTTATTCAGTAATAATATTTTAAAGTTGTACTCTTGCAAAGCTCTCTCCCCTCTAATAATGCATAAGATGAGACCTGTATGCTCGACTGGTTTTGAATAAAGAGGAAGCTCATTTGTGCATATCACACTGTTGGTGAAAGAATAGCATGATAATGACTCAATGTTCCTGAATATTTTTAAAATGTGTTGTTTGGATATGAATAAATCAACTACAGTTTTAATATAATGGAATCATAAAGGGTATTTGATTATGCATGAGTGTTAGAACACATTATTCCTAAGGTTACTTTGCCTGCAGTGTCCCACAGTATGGCATTAAATCTATTTAGTAAGCATGTATTCAATCACAGGTGTTTTTATCGCTCAAAAACATTGCTTCTCCACAGACCTGACCTGGTAGCCCCATCTGCTTGTTTTCATGGAGCTAAATGAGTTTAATGCAATACTGTGGAACATTACAGCATTGTCTTAGAGTGAACCAGAAAAATAACAGAATGTGTCTTTAATATCCAAAGTCATAATTGTGACTTTATGTCCCTATTAAACATGCTTTCGGTCACTTTGGCATTAGTATTCCACATCTTCTTATTAACTTGATAAGATAATGTCTACATAAACTGGAATAATGTGATTTGGAAATCTACAAAGACCAAACTCCACCTCAATTTCCAACTTGGTATTGAAGTTTCCCTCTTTCAGTGGCCATGAACAGTAACAAATAAATTAAGTCATTAGGCAAGATGACTGCAATCCTAATAGAGCCATGTGTTTGTTGTCAACACAGATTAAATACTCCAAAGAAAGAGTCCAGTTTATGGACTTACAACTGCACAGGAGAGTCCAGACTTTTTACCTGTGATGTAACTATCCAGGAAAAATTGAAACAGAGAGAGAGAGATTTCTGAGGCTCAGAGATGACGACCTTGTTGTTAGAGTTAATTAAACAAACAGGGATTAATTAATTAATCAATCATTGCATTTATATAGCACCTTTCAAGCGCTTTACAATTCACTGTTCATTCACTGTGCTTACTATTGTAGTCACAGCTGCCCTGGGGCAGACTGATGGAAGTGAGGCTGCCAATCTGCACCATTTTCCCCTTCCGACCACCACCATCACTCACTCACATTCCACTTTCATACTAGGCAATGTGGGTGAAGTGTCTTGCCTAAGGACATAACGATGGCACCGGGAATTCCCAGTGGTCTCACATCCAAGTACTGCAGGCTCGGCCCTGCTGAGCTTCTGAGATCTGACGGGATCAGGATTTGACAAGCCGGCATGGCCACGATGAAGCAATGCCAGGCTAATATGGGCTTGGTATTATGACACCTGAAAGCTCGAGGGAGTGAGTGAACAGGGAAGTGAGGTGGAACACGCAGAACAGTGTTCAGCACCGATTTAAAATGTCCAAACTCACATGAACACACTCAGGTTATATTAAGGGTATATATAAGTCAACAACTTATAGAAATAAGCAAGACCAGGGTGCTGGGGCGGCCATGGGGGGTCATGGGAGGTGATGCTGGTATTGAGGCTGTAACAGTGGCCCATCTGGAGAGCGCTGGGGCTGGGACAAGTTTGTTAGACCCAGTAGACATGCTCTATAAAACTCATTATATATGTTTTTGTATCACATAGTAATATTTTTATTAGAAAGAATTTAAGACAATATATAACTTACAATCATAGAGGAATGACAATTTTTGCTGCATTATCAGAGTAATAATATTCTAAAACAGCTGAATATTTCTTCTTACGAGTGCTCCTGACTTGTTGGTATGTTTCAGAAGAACATTTTCATTTTCATTTAAGAAAACATTTTGTGAATGCCAGATACATATGTTCATGAGAGCCTTCAGTACAAATTTGCTTGTAAGAACATTTCATGAATGAGGCCCATTGCTAAATGCCAATGATGTTTAATGTGTGTCCTTTTACACTAATGGACATTCTGCAGTGACATTACGGAGAGCATCATCCATCGTCATCCATTCATCTCAAAGACGTGAGCGGTCACCAAACACACGTCTGTATTTATAACTCTGAATGCCTGGGATTGAATGAAAGATGATTGTTATGTTGTGACTAGAGGAATTAGACAGACAGAGGGATTAGAGAGACGGAGTGAAAGAGGGTAGAGGAGAAAGACAGAGGGAGGGGAGAAAGAGAGGAGGGAGAGAGAGACAGAGTGAGAGGGTACAGGGGAAAGACAGAGGGAGGGGAGGGAGAGAGAAAGAAGGGAGAGAGGAGATAGAGAGGAAAAGAAAGGGAAGAGAGTGAGAGGGAGACAGAGGGTAGAGAGAGAGAAAAAGGAGATAGCAAAGAGAATGAAACAGAGAGTGAGAGAGGAAGGGGAGACAGACAGAGCAAGAGAAAGAGGAGAGAGGTGAGGGAGAGAACAGAGAGGGGAGAGGAGAAAGAGAGGAGAGAAAGGAAAGAGAGCGAACAGAGAAAGAGAGAGGAAGGGGAGACAAGCAAGAGAAAATGGAGATGAGAGAAATGGGGGGGCAAGAGAACGAGAATCGAAATGAGGAAGAAAGAGGAAAGAGAGAGAACAGACAGAGAGAGAGTGAGAGGAAAGGGAGGCAGAGAGCGCAAGATGGAGAGGGGAGGGAGAGAGGGAAGAGAAAGACAGAAAGAGGAGAGTTGAGAGATAACAGAGAAGGGAGGGTGAGAGAAATAGAAAGGGGGTGGAGAGAGGAAGAGTGAGAACAGAGAGGGGAGAGGAGAGAACTAGAGAGAGAGGAAGAGAGAATAAGAAACAGATGGTGAGAGAAAGACCAAGAGAGAGAGAGAGAGAACATAAATGACGCCCAGGTGACGTAAGAGCCCCACGGGGAACTCGACTCTTTGTAATCACGTCTGCAGCTGAGAACAAAATCAAGACTGTTCCATGTCTCGAAGAACAGAAGTTGTAGTTAAGTCTGTGATTGACTGAGCCAAATGGGAGTCGTTTGTGTATTTGTGGAAAAAGTGCATTCACAGTAACAGATTTCATGTTTAAATGGAAAATAAGAGCTGCAACTTTTCTGGTCTTGAGCAATAATAACATTTCAGGCAATGCAATAACCTTTCCAGCAACAAGTTGACCCCCTATTTTAAAAGTTACATACTACACCTTTAAATAAGACAAATTATGCTTTTGTTCTTGTATTGCAGAACACTTTTAGCTGTGCAAGCAGGAAAAGTGCAATGTGACATGTTTGAGGGCTACAAGCTTGACCTGGAGTCATTTTATTTTATTTTTTAATTATTATTTTTTAAATAAATGCAAGTACAGAGAAGTGGGCAGAGACAGAGACAGCTGAAAACAGGTATTTTCAGAGCATTGCAGTGGTTCAAAGTTATTCATCACTTTCATTCTGAACATTCTAAATATTCACTGTGATGAGTTTATGAGCGTATAATAGTTTTGCTGTCACAGTAAAGCTAACAACAATTAACATGCTAACACGCACACATGATTATCAGACAATAAAACACTTAATAATTAGTAGACAGTGAAGAGCTGCTTATACAATATATCTGTAATGAGGTATGACTAATTTTGCTCAAATATATGGAAAAATCAATCAGGTACAGGCCCTCCAAGGAATGGTTGGCCTTTCTATCCTCCTCCAGACTTTCTCCAGTTCTCATGTCTTGTTGCTTCGTGCCCTATAAAATCTCCTTCACTCTAAGGTAAAGAGCTTAATATATTTCTCCAATATCCGCTCTCATTTCCGTTTTATTTCCATTCTTTTGGTGCATGCTGAACACACAAAGCAGTGATTGTAGCTCACAGATGTGCAGATGAAAAGTGCACAGAAAACTGTTGCGTACTCAAGGCTAATGTCCCTGCAGTCTGAGATGCTGTACTAAGGGTAATGTCTGCATACTGTTTATGTACTTACAGCTCCATCAAAGCACCGGAAGTACGCAAAACTACTTATTCAGTAGGTCTCAATGGTTTGGTGGATTGGATCAAATTGTGGCCAGTACTATTTTTTTTAATATATATTTATGAAGTAGAAATAATGCCTATTTACAAGCTTAAAGGTGTATTGTGTAACTTTTTAGGTAGACGGTCCGTTAAATGCTTTTCTCCATGGAGATGTTTTTGCTCTATTTGGAATGTTTCACAGTATTAAACCTTTCTATCGTCATAGAGACCAAACCAAACCAAGTTACAGGTCAGATCTGTGGAAAGGCAACCTCGCTCCCAGTGTGAAAGCATGTTTTTCTAGGTATTTTTTAGCAGTAAATACACCTGTAATATAATAAATGTCAGGTAGAGCTTTCAGGCAGAGCAATGTCCAGCAAATCTCCATGGAGAAAAGCATTTGACGAACCTTACACCAGAAATGTAAATATTATAATTTTATCAGTTTGGTGGCAGTTTGTGGAGAAAAGTTGAGGAGAAAAGTACAAAAAAATGCACTGAGGGAATACCTTTACCTATTTCTTTAACTATTGTACTATAATTCAATTTAGACGTTAGAAGTTTTGACCTTTGTTAATATTATGGTTGCTTGGTAATAGTTACAGACTATCTCTATGTAAGTCATATCTGAGAAAACCGTCACTTGATACTTTGCGGTGACATCAGTCTAGGGAGGTCTACATGTGTGTCTATATAGCGGAATGTTCAGCAGTTACCCTGGAGACGCAATGGACACACAGTCTTTAGTCTGAAAACTCAAGACAAAATACAAAATAGATTTAAAAAACACATTTGCAAAAGTCTGTGATCAATACAAGCGTTCATGGTCCTGTTTAGGAGTTTGATTTTCAACAAAAACTGAAAAACTGTTGGGTAATACTAGCGAGCTTGTGACTGTAATGTTATTTGAAAGAGACTTGTTTAACAGCACAAATCAGATCACCTGTTGGAGTTCCAGTAAAATCAGTTCGTGCATTAAAACGAAGCTCATGTTAAGACTGAACAAAGCCTCAGACAGAGCAGTGTCTACAGTTAGCATCACAGCCTCCGAGAAGATAACACCAGCTGCAAGTATCAATTATTTGTGTTGCATCTGTTTGTTTTTATGCGCTGAATACTGCAGAACAATAAAGAGCTTGAACTTGAATAATGAATGAGAGAAATTATATTAAAGTTGTATGGAACCCTTTGGCAGTTCACTAGAAAAAAAATCATCTAATCTCTCATCTATCTCTCATCTAATCTTCTTCACTTCCACGGAGAGGTTTCCCAGACTTCAGCACAAACGCTCAACACACCGAAGCGTGAAAAGCGGCTATTTGCTTACAGAGGACAGTGTATCTCCGGAGCAGACGAGCCTGTGTGAATGCAAACTCCCTGTGACACAGTGACGTCTTTGTCTGGTGGAGCTGAAGCTGGGGAGGAGTTCATTCAGAGTGCAGCTGCAAGAAGCTCTCACAACATCCTTCCTTATCTTCAGTTGATCTAGTGATTATTAAACTTTGTATTGCTATTTTGCAGCTGATGTCATCAACATTCCCTGGGGGTGTGATGCTAACTATAGGCACTGCTCTGTTTGAAGCTCTGTTACACAAATTAGACTTTAATCTGAGCTTTGTTTTGACAATCTGACCATGAGGAATGACTTAGCTGGAACTACAACAGGTGAGATGCTTTGTGCTGTTAAACAAGTCTCACTCAGATAACATTACAGTCACAATCTAGCTAGCGTTAACCAGATGTTTTTCAGTTAGTCACTCTCACCTTTTTGCTGAAAACACCTAAACAGGACCATGAACGCTCCTATTGATCACAAGCTCCTGTAAATGCACTATTTAAATCCATTTTGTATTTTTTCTTCAGTTTCAGATCATTTTAAAACTTTTTAGCCTGTGTTTGCTAATGTGTGCATTGTGTCACCATGGAAACTGCGAAACATTTCAACATATACATACATGTAGAACCCCCCAGCATGATGTCTCTGCAAAATATCAATAGGCTGCGTTCACGTTCTAGAATTTGATTATACAGAGCTGAATTAACATCGTAAGCCAGGCTTAGCCAAATGAGCCGGGCTTTTGGAGTTAGTGACCTTTCTGGAACATTCTCAGTGCTGCATACAGAACGCGGCCTCTAGTTGGACGCATTGACATTTGAGGGGAGACACTTGAAACTCGACGCGCAGCAAATTTTTCCGAAAGTTCAAATTCTTTAAAGGTGCATTGTGTAAGTTTTTGGCTGGGGGTCCGTCACTTGCTTGTTTCTATGGATATGTCAGGTCTCCTCTGTCTGAAATGTTCCACAGTATGACATTAAACAGCTCTACCTTACATTTATTCAATTACAGGTGGTTTTATAGCTCAAAAATGCCTAGAAAAACAAGCATTCTGACTATGAGTGGGGTCGCCTCTACACAGATCTGACCTGTAAACTGGCCTGGTTAACACCATACTGTGAAACATTCCAGACAAAGCAATAACATCTCCATGGAGACAAGCATTTGACGGACCCTCCACCAGAAAAGTTACACAATGCACCTTTAACTCTCTAACTCTTTAGCTAAGATGGACTAACCTAGACACGAGTTCCTCATAGACTTTGCGTGTAAACCTGATGCCCTGACCCTGTTTGAATCTAGCATTACACAAGCAGTACCAAATATAATCTAGATCAGTTATTTAATAAGGACTAAACTAATTGAGAACAGGTCCAAACTAAACGTGGCAACTCTAAATGCCCAGATTAGAAGTAGATTTGGATTACAAAATGACCACCTATGAAGGCCGGGTGCATGAAGCGCTCTGTGGGCTGAGCTGTAATCAGAGTGTATTGACTAAAACTGGCAAGAATCAGGATGGTTTCATTAGCACTGTCCCAAGTAAACAGAGTGTACAGGGAGCTCACCTGCCATTAAAAACAACAGGGTCAATGAGTGCAGGGACATCTATTTAATGAAGTGTTGAAAATGATAGAATTAAAGGGGTTATATTATGTAAAATCAACTTTAATAAGCTTTTAAACTTACGCACCATTGATTATAACACTGGCTCCTCACCTTTAGCTTTATTGTATTTTGATTTGTGGATGTCTGAGTAGCCTGTAGGTGTAAAGATCTTTTTTCAGTCCAATAAACACAACCAAAATGAAAACTATTTTAGTTTTTGTTTTGTTTTTTAAGTTACATCCTGTGGCTTTAAAAGTGCATTGTGTAACTTTTTTGGCTAAGAGTCCGTCAAAAGCTTTTCTCCGTAGAGATGTTATTGCTTTGTCTGGAATGTTTCACAGTATGGTATTAAACCGTTTTATCTTCATGGAGACCAAACCAGATCAGGTTACAGGCAAGATCTGTGGAGAGGCAACCCCGCTCACAGTCAGAATGCCTGCTTTTTTGAAGTATTTTTGAGCTATAAAACCACCTGTAATTGAATACTGTGGAACATTCCAGGCACAGCAATGACATATTCATCGAAACAAGCAGGTGACGGACCCCCCAACCAAAAAGTTACATAGTGCCCCTCTAACTAAAACATTTTATTTTTCAAGAAAAAAACTGAAAAATATTCATTCACATTCAGTTATACTGTCATCGTAATTGTCATCTTCTTCCTACTCTGATTGGCACAATGCAAAACCAAGTTACTTTTCCAATCTGAAACCCCCTTCAAGAACAAAATAATAAAGAATAAAATAATTTTCCCAACAGAGCCAACAGTAAACTCTGATTGACACTTGATTATGAATTTGAACAATCCAGCTTATCTCGTAACCATGGAGACCAAAGATCGCCAGCCAGACAACAACATTTCAGATTCTGTATTTGAGTAACTTTGTGTTCTATAGCGTACAAAGCTAACATCCTGCATTATGTCATATGATTGCCTAGCGCTAACATAACATTCTGTATCTGCGGTGCTCTATTGAATTGCTGATGCTAATCTGCAGCAGCTGCTCTTTGTGTTAGCGGCTAAGTGCAGTCGCGCTCACACCTTCCCTTCCAACAGGAAAGGCCTGGCTGTCCAAGCACAGGACTTCCTCTGCCCAATTTAACCCAATCCTTCAACACAGGACAAGCACACTGCTAATGGAGCCGTGCCAGCAGCTCAGAAGAATAAAACTCATACCATAACTATAGCACAGATAATGCAACTTTTCTGGTGGTGAAAGTTTGTCACGGTCTTGAGGGTGAATTAGAAGTCTGAATAAAAGTAGCAAAATGTGCTTTATCAAGGTAAAAAAATTAAATAAAATCCAGTGCGAGGGTCTACCACATGCTTATCTCCATGGAGTTTTAATTGATTTGCTTGTAATGTTTCACAGTGTAGCATTAATCTTTTCTATCTTGCATTTATTGAATTTACAGATGTTTTATTGCTCAAAAATAGAAAATAGCTCAGAACACAGGGATGTTTACTGTGAGTGGGTTCACCTCTCCACAGATCTGACCTGTAATTTGGCCTGGTGGCGCTACCTGCATATCTCCTGTAGGCCTATTTAATGCCATTCTGTGTAACCTTCAATGACATCTCCATGGAGACAAGAAAGCGGAAAGTGGACCCACCTTTAGAAAAGTTACATAATGCACCATCGGCATAAAGTTAAAGACAATTGCAAAGATAAAAAGTCATTACATGTGTCCTTGAAAATAAAAAAGTGTAAATAAAATAATCAAAACATGGCTATATCAGTCCGTATCCGCTTTGGGTTTGGACAAGATGCTAATATTTAACTTTCTGATTTCAAAGGTAGGTTATCTGCTTGAGTTAGCTTTCTTATTCTAATTTTTTACCCTGCAATCTCAGAGCAGTGTTTACCTTCGGAGTGTTGGGTGGGGCGGATGTGGCTCTTTCCTTCACAACAGGAAATGTTGCTGGGAGCAGGGGCTGATGGGAAAGCTCTGTGTTCGCGTCATTGTGTAGCTTTTCCTTGACAGGTGCATAGCCAACAATAGTGTGTGTTGTTCAAAGGACTCGGACAATTATTTTCTCATTAGAGTAATTACACGCAAGATTAATTACTTATTCTCTTATGATAGGTCATGATGGAAATTTGGGGGGTTGTTAAAATAATGGATTCCAGACAGTTTAGTATAAGTTTTGTACGGAAAGGTGAATTTGAAAAGTTAATTGTGGATAGATATGACACTTAAACTATGGCAGGCAAATTATTGGTCTCCATTTTGTTCATAGATTCACTGTGGTAAGGTCAGTAACAAGTTTTAAAGGTCCTGTAGTACACAAACTTGACTCTTGTGAGCTTTAAGCCATGTTAGAATGTTATTACTTCATAAAAAACATACCGGAGTTGTGTTTTGTTTCATTCATACGTTTGAGTAATGCTGAATTATTAACCGTCTACACCTCCAAAGCTCAAGATACTCTGTTCCAACTTGTGATGTCAAAGAGTGACATGAGTTTTCAAGTTAAGAGCTACCTTTTACCTTCTGTTCAGTAAAGACTGGCCATTCCAGAGCTGAAATGATCAAACTGATTCGACTTGAGGTATCACAGTATGGCATTAAACCTTTCTATCTTCATGGAAACCAAACCAGACCAAGTTACAGGTCAGATCTGTGGAGAGGTAACCCCGCTCAGTCAGAATACCTGTTTTTCTAGGTACTTTTGAGCTGTAAAACCACCTATAATTGAATAAATGTAAAGTAGAGCTGTTTAATGTCATACTGTGGAACATTCCAGGCAGAGCAAGGCCATATCCATAAAAACAAACAGGTGATGGACCCTTCACCAGAAAAGTTACACACCTTTAAACATGTGTGAATCAAAACACAACTCTCTGGCTATGTTTTGTAACAATCATATACCAAAAAGAAAACTGGTAACATCTATTTGGAAAATACCATTGCCCTCTTTCTGAAACAGCATATATTATTTACAGCAGTTAGTGGAGAATGCGCTTTCACTGCAAAGACAAAACTACCATTCACAACCACTGTAACAGATTTTTCAGTAATGAACAATGAACAATGGCGTACTGAGTCACTGGTCACACTGCAAGTAAGGCCCTGACTGTGAATGGCCCATATCTGCTACCAGCACATCCCATTCTCCCACAAAAGATCAGGACTTACAGGTGCTCCAGTACAGTGACTCCATGTGCCGGGACCTGATTGTTCTCACACAAGAGGCTGACTGAAGAGGTGGAGCAATTTGGAACAGACAGACTGAAGTTCTCACAGGTTTAAATGGATGAATGCCAAAAAGTTGAGAAATTGTATTATAACAAGGAAACACACAGACTGAAATGTGATTAACAGGCCCATATTACTCTATTTTCTGATCTAGGTTGTAATTTTGTTTCATTCACACATGTTTAACACACACACCCTGCATATTTAGGCTTAGGTCTTCTCTCAAATGGAAAACACAACACCTTAAGATGCCATGTGGTGTGTCATGTGCTTTTAAACTCCACACACCTTCACTAGAATCATTTGGGTGATTTCACTCTGGAATTAGCAATTTCTATTGACCAAAAAGTAAAAGGTGTTAACTTGAAAACTACTGCTTCATGACATCACAAGGTGTAATGGAATATTTTGAGCTTTGGAGATAGACAGACTTAATAATTACTCCATTACATTACTCAAAATCCTGTATTACTGATACAGAATTACTCAAAACATGTGTGAATGAAACAAAACACAACTCCAGGTATGTTTTTGATGATGTAATATTATAACATGGCTTAAAGCTCACAAGAGTCAATTTTGTGTAACATAGTACCTGTAATAATTTACTGAAATGATAAACTGCTTTGAGGCCCCATAGAATGTATCAATAGAAAGACACAACTACCCCGCTAACCTTGAACAACTTGGCTCCTGATTGGCTTTTCAGTTGCACGCTTGAATTTCCAAATATGGAATGTCGCTTCAAATTAGCTGCTATAACTGCAAGCTTCGATTGCAAAAGCTGTGGATGAACGCTCACTCCCTCTGTTCAGTTCTGTACAGTCAGTGATTAAAGGATCCATATTACGCAAAATGGATGGCCATTTTAGAATGTTGTTCCCTCATCAAAAACATAACTGCACAGTGCTTGTTCCATCTTGTGATGTCATGAAGCAGTAGTTCTGAAGTTAACAGCTCCTTTCACCTTTTGTTCAGTAGAGATGGTCAATTCAAGGTTCTGAAATAATCCAAATGATTCTACTGAAGGTGTAAGGAGTTTAAAAACATAGCAGAGCACTTCCTGTATTACCACGACATCACAAGGTGTTTCTGTTTGGGAGAAGAACTCAGCCTAAATATGCACGGTTTGAGTGTTAACCAAAACAAAAAAAAAAAAAAAACAGAAAAGTTACACAATGCACCTTTAAACATGATTTAGTTAAAAGGTACTCTAACCTGTCATACACACTTTAAAAGGGCTATGTGCAACTGTTCTGATAGAGGGAACCGCTACCTACTTCCCTCCATGGAGATGTTATTGCTTTACCTGGAGTGTTCCATGGTATTTATTTATTTAGTTTTCAGTGGGACAGTGCACATGAATAAACATTAAAACAATGTAAATGTACCCAAATTAGCCAAAAGGACCGTTTTCTTCAGCAGTCCCCCTGTTAGCTGCTAATAGGCTCCTTAAAAGTTCATAAATTCAATGTGACTTTAAACTTTTATTCATTACAGGCATTTCTATTGCTCAAAATTACATGACTTTCCACAGATCTGACTTGTAATGTAGCATAGTGCTGTAACCTGCTGTGATAGGTTTAATCTATACTGTGGAACATTCTAGCGAAGCAATAACATTTCCATAGAGACAAGCAGGTAGCAGACCATCCACTAGAAATGTTACACAGTGCACCTTTAAGGCCTGACGTCATAGAAACCTCACCCTCTGCAGAGATCATCAATGAGACTGTGTTTTGTTTGTATTCTTTGGATTCCTGTAGCCTGTTCACACCAGTTGTATGTTTTTGTGAGGAGCATGCCACAGATTACAAGCAGGACTGACATACCACAAAACAATATGTCAGTGTACGCAGTGTGATCTACTTTCCTTATTGCTACTGTGTATTTTTCAGTTTTGATTTGTTTTGTGTTTTGTTTCTCAGAGCTGCATTTCTCATTATCTTATCTTTATGATTTGTTTGCAGTTCACTTTATTTAAACAACAGTGATGTCTATCAAGGAATGAAAATACGGGTTTTGTATGATATAATGTGTAGTCTGCAGTGTATAACAAAGGATTACTCAAACATGTGTGAATGAAACAAAACACAGCCCCAGGTATGTTTTTGATTAGATGAGTTAACAGTATTTTAATATGGCTTAAAGCTCATTGTTGTGTAATATACAGTAGGACCTTTAAAGAACACGTTTTGTGTGTGATTTATTGCTGAAAAATGTCTATGTGACATTTTGAAGCCTACATGTGAAACTGAAATACAACTGTGAGTGAGTTTATGTTTTGGGATTACACATTAAAAGGTCATAAAAATAGATTTTACTCTTTAGTTGTACTATCTAACTTTTTGGTTAGGGGTCCGTCACCTTCTTGTTTCTATTGATATGTCAATGCTCTACCTGGAATGTTCCACAATATGACATTAAACTGATCTATTTGCTATATTGCTCAAAAATACCTGGAAAAAAAAGGCATTCTGACTGAGTGGGGTTGCCTCTCCACAGATCTGACCAGTAACTTGGCCTGGTTTGGTCTACGTGATGATAGAAAGTGATTTAATGCCATACTTTGAAACATTCCAGACAAAGCAATAACATCTCCATGGAGAAAAGCATTTGACGGACACTCCACCAGAAAAGTTACACAGTGCACATTTAACTTCACCTAATTTCCAATGCTCTTCTCTCCTCTGGCCTCTGTATCTGGTAGGTTGCTGGTAAGATGAGAATCCAGACTGACAGACCGCTCCTTATCCTCAGGCTGTGTTCTCTTGCACTCACTAAGGGCATTTTCACCACGTCCAAAATCCTAGATATCTACAATCTGGATTCTGCAGCCATGTGATAGTCAGCTGCTCCATTTCACCCTGATGCTGAATATAGGCCCTTAGAAAGCAGCAGCAAAAGGAACACTGTATTTTCCAGCAAGATCTACACAAGCTTATTAGTGTTTTTCAAATCCTAGAATGTGATGATCATAATTCCAGGTGGCGGGAAGAGCCGGTTTTCCCAGGGGGTCAGGTGACATCACAATATTCTGTAGGCTAAACATATTTAAAAGGCCCGTTTTACACTGTTTTGTGATCTATGTTAGACTTAGACTTAGACAAACTTTATTGATCCACAAGGGAAATTATTTGGATACAGTAGCTCAAACATCACAATATAATATAATAACAGAGAGTAACAAAAATAGATGGTATAGCAAAAAAAGAGCAAGAGACGGGTGTCAAATGAGACATAATTGTAAAAATAAAAATAAATGTATATGTACAAGTCAAAATAAAATAGAAAAATAATAATAAACTATAAAATAAACTATAAAATCACCACTATATACATGAGACAAGAACTACAGTGCAAATAATATGCTCATTGACAGGGCAAAGGTTATGTCTATGTTTGTTTCCTCATCACAAACTTACCTGGAGTTATGTTTTGTTTCATTCACACACAAACCCTACATATTTAGGAGTTCTTCTCTCAAACAGAAAACACTCTGCTCCACTGTTTTTGATAAGGTAACATTATAACATGGCTTAAAGCTCACGAGAATCTATTTTGTGTAATATAGGACCTTTAATACAGAGGCAGGCAGCTTAAATTAATGTTAAAATCCACATTTCCAGGTATAGACTCTAATAGAAATGAGCTTTGGGATCTCATGGCAAAGTACAAGGTAATCAATAAGAAAAACTCTTGTCTCTTGTCCCCATCTGGGAGTATGACGTCATCACAATCTGAAGAGCACCACTGAATGAAGGCAAATTCATAAATGTTGAACCTGAACATTTCTATTTCTGACTAGACCCTCAAAGATTGGAAAATAGCGTATTATGTACCTTTTAATTATCCTTTGGCTGAGTTGTTGGTATGCTACTTCTATCTGATCTATGCGCATCGGTACAAGTACACAGGCGTGTTCGTTCATGAATCTAAAAACAGCTTGCAGAGTGAATACTATTTGAATGGTGCATTGCCTCATTACTTTTTACACCTCCATAAATATGAACTATTGTCTCATGCTCTCTGCCTCTCAAAATACGGCTTGTATCATCATTAGTTGCTCAATCAGCCAAATATTACTGTAAAAACATTCAATAACTCATCTTTTCTGTTATGATTTCTAGTGCAGTGTTGATTGTGAAGTTGTTTTTCTAGACAAGTCTGAACAAAGCTGTGGAGAATGTTCAGTTGTCAATGAACAAAGCTCCTAAAGGTGTTGCCCTGGTGTCTATTTATTCATCATTAGTTATTCATCGACTAATTTGAAGGAACTGTATGTACCATCATGATTATTAATTTGACCAATCTGTGCCCTTATTTACAAGGTAAACGTGTTCAAATCAAATATTGTTTTTATCTATAACAATTGTAATGCTGATTTATTCTTACTTACGAAACATTGGCCATAACAGACAAGTTGTTTATGTTTGCTGTAGCAACATTTACACTCGGTTGGTGTTTCAGTTGGTGATGAAATGGTTCATTCCCTCAAAGCGTTTCTTCCGGAAGGTCGTCTGCCACATTTGCTGCCACATACTGTATGATGTAAAAAGCCTGAAGCATCTCAAATGTCCTTAACTAGCCTCTTGCATGGTCTCCAAACAAACAGCTCAATCAATCAGAAAGCAGAATGAGCCTCATGTGAGTCTCTTGTTTGTGTTGCCATTTTCAATACTGAATAATGCGTTTAAACCTAAAATGATCGCTACTTAAACCCCAACACATGCAGCCAATCATGAATCAGTGCTAGTGCGGCCTCTGCAGCTCAGTGAGTGAATTCTAGAGGTTGAGCTCTCTCATGAAATATGGCCTTTCTATATACTAAGGTTCCCAAGTCGTGATTGTGTTGTTTAAATATATTAAAAATTTCCAAATCCATGACAACCCCTAAATGATAATCTACTAACCACAACTATTTGTCCAATACAACCCAAAATATGCACAACAGGTCAAATCCTCCAGCTAAGAAGTCCATGACCACTGAAAGACGGGCCAATGCTGAGGACACAAGTCTGTTTTAGCTTTTTTTTTTTAAAAATAACGCTGCCTTCATATTTTAGTCTTTAATATTTATTTTTAAGATATTCAAAATCATTGTGGCAGTAGCTGCTCTGGGTCAGACTGACTAAAGCTGAATAGCCAAGCTCTGATCTCCACAGTCACATAACCAATTGAAAGTATCTTGCTCAGAGACACAATAACATGGGTAAAAACAAACCCAAAAACATCACGTAACCATTGGCTTATTTTCATACCTCCTCAATATGGATGAATCTTACCTAATGAGACAAAGACAGAATCCATTAGAACTACTGTACAAGGACTTCATTTAAGAGATAATGACCAAACATGTAATTTCTCAGTAAGCATCTGGTTCTGCTTTTTACACCACAGCTTTGAACATGTGCATTTTGAAGGGCTATTTGAACTCACTGACACGCAACAAGAGTATTGAGTAATACTGATGGCTTAAGGCGCTACACTATTTTAACATTCTGCAAAACTAGAATCTCTGAAAAAGCATCTTTAAAGGTCTGTGCCCTATTTCCAGCTTTCTCAAACAGAGACAGAAGGAATTTAAATTGCATTTTGCTTTCCTAGACATTTACACACATTCAAATTTTCTATGCAGGAACTTATATGTACTTTTGCAACTTTCAGACTGCAAAGTGAAGTGGCAACAACCGCAAATCCAGTGCTTCACCATTGGAGGAAAAATGCCCTATTCATTTCAGACTGGTGTTAACCAAAGATTCACCAGAAAAGTCTTCCAGTTTCAAAGTAAAAAAGTGGTCATGTTGCACGTATAGTACACAGCTGTAAAATTTCCAAAGAATTTTTACTCTTCAACAAGGAAAAGAGAGGATTTTATGGCTGCCAATCATTAGATGCCTTCATTCCAAATTTTCGTTAGTCGGCTAGTAGGGCTACCACGATTAGTCGATTAGTCACGATTAAGTCGACGAACAAAATCGTCGACAACTAATTTAGTAGTCGACGCATCGTTTTTTTTTTTTTAAACTTTGCTTTTCTCTCGAAACTGTGGCTGCAGCTTCCACTGCCGCGTCTGCCTTTCTGTCACATACCACGCACACACACACGTGGTAATTGGCGTCAGTCCTGATTTCACTGTAAATGATACCATAACAGTAGCATGGCTACCCGGAAACGAAGCTCCAAAGTGTGGGAGCAGTTTAAGAAAAGTGGTGAGAAAAGCGTGCAGTGCAACATTTGCAAAGCTGAACTTGCGTATCATGGTAGCACAACGGCTATGCATGAGCATCTGAAGAAGAAAGCATGTCATTGTGGACAGGAGTGAAAGAGATGAAAACAATAATGTGAGCTGATCTGAAGGCGCGATATGTCTCCGACAACGATGCTTTTTTGTTACTGAACACACAGACGGAACTACAACACGCGCGCGAGTCTTAAGAGAATTATTTACACCTTTCAGTCTTTTCATCACAACAGTAGCAACATAAATAAAGTGCATGAGTGAAATAAAGAACTGCGCTGCACACGTACGACCTGCACACGTATAATCTCTGAAAAGTTTAACATGAACATCTCCAACGCGATAGAAGCACAGAACAGACTCACCATAGGCAGAACATCTCTCAGAAGCTGAGCTGTTTTTTCAGTTTCAGTTTATGCAAATTAGCCATGTGGTTTTAAGTTTCGCTTCTGTAAAACGTAAACAAATGTGCGCAAAGCTGCATTAAACACATTATTATTTGAGTCCTCCTCGTAGGAAATAAAAATCCAAACTTAAATTATCCATCGCGTGTACCGCGTGTACCAGTCTCATCAGCCGTGAAAGCAAATGAATCTGCCCACGTGGCATTAAGCGTTCTGTTTTCTTCAGAAACTTTTCTTTTCTTGGATTTATCATCATTGGGCCGAACATCATACTGCTGATGTAGGTGCCGGTAAGTCCGGGCTGCCAGTGTGTGCGGGTGGCGCACATCAGCGGCTTTGACGCATGTTTTGAGCGACAAAAATATTAAAAACGTTTTATTTAAATGTTACAAGATTACCATTATCTACAATTTTAGATTTACATTTAAAAACGAACAAACTAAAATAAAAATACAATATAATTAAATACTCATTATTTATTTTCCAAAGTCACAGGGAGCCACGACAGAACGATGAAAGAGCCACATGCGGCTCTGGAGCCGCGGGTTACCGACCCCTGGTCTTACTGAAGGCATTTAATGGTCAAAATATTAATACAATATTCGAATATATTTGAATATTAATATTAATAAACAAACAAACTTCGAATATGATTTTTGGGCAAAAGTCAAAGCCCTAATTTACAGTCAGTTTACGGATCGATTAGTCGACTAATCGAAAAAATAATCGGTGATTAGTCGACTATCAAAATAATCGTTTGTGGCAGCCCTATCGGCTAGTATTAATTAAAAGTCCTATATTGTGCAAAATTGACTCTAATGAGCTTTATGCCATGTTAAAATGTTGTTACCTCCTCAAAAACATACCTGGAGTTGTGTTTTGTTTCATTCACACATGTTTGAGTAATCCTGCATTATTAGTCTGTCTACATCTCCAAAACTCAAAATGCTCTGTTCCACCTTGTGATGTCATGAAGAGGTAGTTTTCAAGTTACCTTTAGCTTTAGTTCAGTAGAGATGGGCAATTCCAGGGCTGAAATTATCCAAATGATTCTAGTGAAGATGTATGGAGTTTAAAAACACAAAGGTGGGAGAGAGTGTTTTCTGTCTGACAAAAAAAGAGCTTAAATATGCAGAGTTTGTGTGTTTAACATGTGTGAATGAAACAAAACACAACTCCAGGTATGTTTTTGATGAGAAAACATTAATTAAACATTAATATGGGCCCTTTAAAAAGTGAGGGAAGTGAGGTTTGTCTCACTCACAGTTAAAAGGAACTCGATCTGTTGTTTCAATATGGAACACAATGGATATAGGGCCTTTAAAGTGACTGTCTTTGATTTTGGTCAATGCAATAAAATGTGTGTTGCCCCAGAACACATATATTGAAAATAAATAAATAAATAAATAAAATAAATAAATAAATAAAAACAGCAAAAATTGGAGAAATGAGACTGCAGTGCACTGTCTGCCTCTAGTGTTTTACCTTCTGAAAACCAGGAAGTGCGCTGTTAGCATCCCAAAGTTAATGGCAAAACACTCTCTGGCCTCAAAAAGCTGTGAAAAACACTTATAAACTCATTGTGGTGAATAATTAGGACGCAACAGGAATGTGAAATAGAAAAGCGAGAACCACTGCAAACCATTTAAAACAAACTCCTTATGTTTTCCATGTTTTTAAGAATAAAAATAAGATACAGCACCTTGTTATTGCGTTCTAAATACAAAGTTACATAAGAACGTGTAGACTTTCCAGACACCACCATCTGAACTCACAAACATGAAAACTATAAAACTGTGTTTCTGTTTGAGCAGAAACTTGCCAGACAAAAGGGGCGAGAGACACACACATCAACAAGAGTGTGGGCAGGATTCTGAAAATACGATGGACAAACTGGCCCAAGTACAGAAAGTCTATAGAACAGACACCGCACTGTAATTCAGAACAGGTGGAGAGGACATGAGGTGCTAGGGTAAACTTAACATGCATCAAATGTTGTTAGGTAAGCAGCAGAGAGCCAAGGAAAAGTCAAAGAGGTCACACAACTTCAAGTATTTCCTTATAAGAGTGCGTGTGCATGTATATTTTGCACTTTCAGACATTTTACACTGCTTTGAGAAACTTAATGCTAAATAATAAGTGTGTGTGTTGAAAATAGTTTACAATTTCCTCATGTTTTTTTTTTTGTGTATATTTATTATATAGTTTCAGTAAAGATGTTTGATGTTTTAGTTTCCATAACCTACGTCCATATGTTTACAATGATATTATACAGATTTACATAAACACATATGAACATTATTGAAGTGTAAATATTAATGTAAGTCAATACTGTTTACATTTTATTGAGAAAAACCCAGGAGTCAATTCTAAAGGTGCACTGTGTATCGCAAATATATTGTAAAGACACGCGGAAATCCCAAACATTCTGCAATTTCCTCATGTTTCATCTCCTCTGAAATTAAATCATAATAAACGATTTGCTCGCCACAATAACCTGCGAAGAGCCCTTCTAGAAGAGAGGATGGCAGCAAGGAGGAGCAGAGGGGAAACATGATTAAACATCGGACAATACACAGAAATTAATTACACTGATGTGATCACAAACTGCGAACAGAGACTGGAGAGTTGTAGCGTCCATATAGCAACAATACAGACGGAACACAATGAATGAAATGATATGGAATTATCATGTGTAATAATAAAGTATTGGATTTATATTTATATTAAACACCGAAAGCACTTTACATTGTGTTATTCATTCACTCCATAGCTGATGATGGCAAACTATTGTAGCCACAGCTGCCCTGGAATAGACTGAACGAAGCGAGGCTGCCATGATGTGCGCCAACAGCCCCTCCGACCAACACTCACATTCACCACTTTCAAACTAGGCAAGGTGGGTGAAGTGTCTTGCCTAAGAACACAACAACAGTATGCAGTAACATTTAAGGAACATTTAAGACCAAAATCATGAGGCTCACAGCAGCAGTTACAGAGAAAGGGGCAACAATCTTTCAGTCAATAGAAAAGTCGACGGAGCCGGAAGCATCGTCATGAACACTTCCTATTTCGAACACGGCGGCTAGCGGGTTAGCCATGTCCATTTACATATGCAGTTTATGGTGGTATGGCTGTCAGTTATTATTATTATTATTATTATGAGAAGAGTGCAAATTTTGAACCGTAGAGTCACTTCTGTTCATCTCCAAACTTCCAAACGATGAATATGCAGGGTATCTCAATCAGCAAACGCATTATTAAACGAATGACGTAGTCGACAAAGTTTTGACATGCACAGAGAAGAGAAAGCGACATGTTTTGAATGAGCTCGCACACATTTGGCAGTGACACAAGTGTTATCTGTATCACTGAGCCCGAGGCTGTGGGCTGGTGTCTTATGTCCTCACAGGGGCACCATAGATCATGTAACTTTGCTCCTGCATATTCCTCCTGCAAAAACGTATTGACTATTTCACCTCAAGGCTGGGTTTTTGCTTTCTTTTTCAGAGTTGGCCTGGTTTGTAGGTGAATAGAAATGAATTGCCCATAGCACAGTTCTGAAAGCAAGAGCTGAAGTACCTTACACCAGCTGATACTTGAGAGAGAGTAAATGAGCCTGTTCTGCTTGAGTTTCTTTACAAATGCCACCTGGGTTACTAAGAGACTGAAGGCAAGATTTGAAGATGTGAGGAGGAGGCACAGCAGCCCACACTCCAGATGCACTGTGGTTAGAATACAACACTTTCCTAAATCAAGACGTATAAATTAATGTACCAAATGCAATACATAAAGAAGCAAATGCAAGGTTCAATTTCAAACATTTTATCATATATAGTTCAGGGGTCACAAAACAGATATATCATGCTAAGAAATAATTGTTGTGCACATTATGTCCTTCACAACTAGTGAGTTTGGTAGGTGGTGGTATGGTTGGTGTCATCTTATGCACAGAAGCAAAATACAGTAAAATCAAGGTACCCGGAATACAAACTGGCAATCTTCTGGTTACTTGACTTTACTAATAAACCACAGCACCACTACCTGTTATAAAATGCAGGCTTTGGACCCAAAAGCAGAACCTAACACAGGTAAAAGTTAAGAGGTTTATTGTACAGGTGGGTATGGAGCTCGGGGGTTCCAGGTGAGCAGAAACAGGAGATTCAGGGAGCACTGAGAGCAAAAATGACAAAATTACAAAAAGTCCAGGAGAATACGGCTAAACATTCAAAAACTTGGCAGGACTTGATTGTAGATGGAGGTGTGTGACTGAAACAGACTGCAGCTGGTGTGGGCTGGATAACTCCTCTCAGGTAGGTAGGGGGAAAAAAAATACAAATAAAATAAAGTTTGAAAGCTTGCTCAGGGATAATGTAATATAATTATATTTTTTAAAAAAAGTTTCTTGAAAAAAATGCCAAATATTTAATTTTGAATGTGGACTCAAAACAACTTTTACTATTTAAAATTTTTGAAAAGTCTGTGGGAAAAGGGAACTGAAAATTTACTGCTGGAACCAGAGCGGACGATCACAGAGGAACTATAAGATTTTTTTTTTAATCTTCTGGGACTAGCTGAGTTGCTAAACTGAAAACATAACGCTGCATCTACTAATTATGTCTATGATTTAAAATATTTGAATTCGTGCCACAAACTCTTGCGAGACAAAACTGCCACAAGACAATGAAAATGATCTTGTGAGATTTTTTCCACATATTTTTACATTTGGATGAAAATGGTTAACTTTGCTGAGTAACTCCTCTTGAGAAGAAAAAATACCAAAATGAATATCAAAAATGAAATACACAAAAAAAATGTGAAGCCAAATTTGTAAATTGTGCATTCATTTATTAAAAATTGTATCAAAATCTTGTCTTGTCTCGTTCTCGTGAGCCGAATCTCGTGAGCCGAATCTCGTGACATCTCGTCTCACAGAAATTCTGTCTCTTCCCATCCCTAGAATTGTCACTCTCTGTTCTAATATAGTGGATGGAACAAGAAAGAAGGATTTAATGGAACGAGCAGTTAATTAATTACATAGAAACATCCAACTTGGACATGATGCTTTCTGTGGTGTTGTGTGTAATGGGTTTTTGAATCTATCATTTATTTTTCATTTATGTCATTACCAATGTCACAGTAACACAGCACACGTATGAAGCGTGAGTTCACATTTGGCTCTTCCTGTTGGCGTGTTCGGCTCGTGTCCCCGGTTGGTCTCTGCGTAGTTTTGCTTTGTCACGGAGACCTCTGCAGAATAAGGATGGGCCACTTTGAGTCGTGATGTCTGAGCTCTGTGCTGCCCTGGAACACTTATCAAGAGCAGCCAGAGAGAGAAGGAGGGAGGGAAAGAGATAGAGAGGGAGAAGAGGAAGAGAGAGAGTGTGGGAGAAGGAGAGAGAGGGGGTAGACAACAAGAGGGGGGGTATAAATATATAAATATATAGAGAGAGGGAGTTAGAGAGTGGAGGGAGAGAGACAGGGAGGGAGGGAGCTAAAGGAAGATAAAGTAAAAGGGGAAAAGAGGGGAGAGGGAAGGATAGAGAGGAGAGAGAGAGGGAGGAAGAGAGGGAGAGGTTGAGGGAGAGAGATCAAGGAGAGAGGGGAGAGGGAAGGATAGAGAGGAGAGAGAGAGGGAGGAAGAGAGGGAGAGGTTGAGGGAGAGAGATCGAGGAGGGAGGAGAAAGAAAGAGTGAGGAGAGTGAGGGAGAGGTTGAGGGAGAGATACAGAGGTTATGACAGAGAGGAGAGAGAAAGGCAGGGGGAGAACAAAAGGGGGAGAGAAGGAAAGAGAGAGAAGAAAGGGCAAGAGGAGGACAGAGGGTAGGGGGAGTAAGAGCGTCTGAGAGACGGGAAAGGGGAGATAGGGATGGAGAGGGGAGAGAAGAGGGAGACAGAGAGCCGGGAGAGAAGAGAGAGAGAGAGGGAGCGGTGTGAGAGAGATAGATGGGAAGAAAAGACGGGGACAGACGGAGAATGAGAGGGGACAAAGTGATGAAGAGAAAAGGAGAGAAAGAGAGTGAAGAAGGGCAAAAAAGAGGGAGGAGAGAGGTCGACAGAGTGTGGAGTAGAGAAAAAGACAGAGAAGTGAGAGAAGAAGAGGAAGAGAGGCTTCACCCGGACAGTATAATGAAATCTGTCAGACAGCACTTAGGGCCTAGCAGTGCAAATCACCCCACACAAGAGCAGTGTTAAATCCACTACATTTCACACAATCGTTAGTTAATCATTATGTTATTTTGCTATTACGAGGAAAGTGCTTTAAGAGATGGGCGAAACTACAAGTGTCATCTTAAATCAGGAAAAAGGGTTTGATTTTCAGACCATGTAAGTTTGTGTGGTGTTTGCATATTCTCCCTGATTTTTTCTGGATTTCTGGCTGCAGTTTTTCCAAAAAATTAAACTTTGCACAGCATACTTTAGATTAGGCTATAAATCGCTAATCCTCCAGCAACTCCCAACTGAGGATGAATTTGGCTCAAAATGAATAATAATAAATTTTGATTGCGTTCGGGCGAAAGTCCTAGGAGGAGTGTGTAAAAGTATGACATTTACAGAAAATGCTGACTCATGCTTAGCAGTAATCCAGTACTGCCGACCCCTGGTGCAGCAAACGGCGGTGGTGTAATAGTATTTCTTACTTGTCTTGCCATGATCTACTTCTGTGTCAAAGTTCATGATTCTACGGGAAAAATGTTTTTTGCCTTGTTCCTATACCCTAATGCATATTTTGTGTGTCTGGGGGGCGCTGATGTGCCGTTTTATTTAGTTTTGGAAAATGGAAATAGCCAAAAGTTAGAGAAGCTTGAGAAAAATGGGTGAGTTGGTCAGGAAAAAAGAAGAAGAAAGAAAGAATAATATACATTTTCGGAAAGCTCTGGCACATTTCTACGTCATGACGAGGGTCCCTGGTCACTACAGGCGACTCACAACAATGTCATTTCACTTCCCGGCCCGACTTGGGGATAAACGTAAAAAAAATATATATCTAATCACAACCTTTCTGACAACCATTGTGGTTGCGTTAAGATTTGCAATGTATGTTTTAATAATAGAATTTTGTTCAAAGTTCACATTTTGAACACACCCAGAAGACTTACTCGTAAACTAATACAAGAATCACATTTCAGAACATGTTTATACAGATCTTAACTACACAGGGTTGGCAGGAGGATACGGACAGGAAATGATGATACTTAAACAACAACAGCCTTTGCGATTTGCTAATTACACCATTCAAAATGAGATTTCGATGAGATTGCGATGAATATTTAAAAATAAAGTTAAAAAAGTACACCAAAGTATTGCATATAACTAGAACATGAATCACAATGCATGTTTTGTTTTGGTTTTTTTAAACTTGCTCTCAAAATGATATGATTATTTGCGTTGTCTATACATTGAAATCACACCTCTGTAAAAACATGCCTGAGTGAGTATGTGCTTATAATAGGGAATCTCACAGATGGATAAAGTGCAGTGTATGAGACTGTATCTCTGCAGGGCTGTGTAGACTGGGTGAGGCTGAACAGAATACTAATACACTCAGGAGACAGGCGGGCTGCAGCTCTGAATCAGAAGATTAAATATATATATCAGGACTAGAGGGCAAACTATCAATCCACCATGGAGGTATTTACATAGCAGTTTATTATGTTGTGAGGCCTGTAAAGAAGTGAACAGAATAATCCTCAACTTTGGGGAGCTTTCTATCATGTTCTCTCATCAAAAACATGAAGAGGTTTTAGATGTCATCCATGCATGTTTGAGTAAAGCGTCACTTTACACCAGACGCAACAGAGCTGCTCCTGTTACCCAGCCTCTGTGTGTTCTCACGTTTAAACACTAAAGTTTTTACATTGCACATGTATTCATTGTTGATTGGATGAATTATGTTTTAAATCACAAAACAAAAGTTGACAACAAGAGAGACGATGCTTTGCAGCGATAACAAGCCGCATCTGCGGTACTCGCATTTATTAAGCCGCTCACCATTTCACTTTGCTTGTCTGCACCATGTGCTTTTTCCTTCAGAAGTTGTTCTTGTAAAGTTGATGTCTGATGTTGTGTGTTTTATATTTAACTTTCCGTAGTCCATCATGAGTTATTCCCCGAGCTCCTGATGCGACGCACAGTGTTTACGCAACTGTAGTGGTTTTAGAGAACGTATTTTGAAAGGGCATTGGAAGTTTTTGAAGTTTTGACACCAGGTGCTTATTTCCTGTCTTGTCCCTGGTAAAAAGCCTGGAGACCCTCTGTTGACGCTTTAGAATCTGAACTCCAACCTAATTTGAGTGGTGTGTAGCGTCATGAGGCCTGTTGGACGCGCGTGACACTGCTGGTGTAGATTGTCCAACAGGTTAAAATAGAAAGCGATACCTGCAAGTATGCTGCACGTATGCTGTGTAAATTGGGGTTATGGTTAGCAGTACGATTCTATCCACAGCTCAGCCCTGAAGCCTACGTCACCCATGCTCTCACACAACAGTTTTCCATAAATATACAAAGCAGGATACACAACAATACACTCCAACTTTAAAATGCGATGTGCATTAGTTTCATTAGTGGGATGCACGCTGATTGTGTCGTGATAGAGCTCTGAATGGAGAGTGACTTAGCGTGGAGAGTAAAAGGAGGGGAGGCTCACAGTGAAACATTTAACATTTTAATAACATGTTTTCAGCAAATATAGCATTTTCAAAGCAATAAAAGGTGATCAAAATATGTTGTGTTAGCAATTAATACCCCACAGATGTAAAATATCAATGTATAATATATAAATGTTATATATGTAATTTAAAGGTGCACTATGTAACTTTTCTGGGGGGATCTGGCACCTGCTTGTCTCCATATTAGATGTTGTTTAATGTAAAACTGTGGAACGTGCCACACAAAGCAATACAATCTCCAAGCCAGTGGGAAACCCTATCTTCAGAAAAGTTACACAGGGGACCTTTAAATAGCACTTGTGGTTTAATTTGCTCTGTTAAATCAAGCAACCTTCTCTGACTTTAATTTAGTTCATTACCAGGGGTGGGTCAGCTTTTATTCTCACTTCTGGAAATGAGCTTTTGTGAAGTACGGTAAATGATGCTGTCAAATTTACTTTGGCACCTGAACTCTAAACAAAACCAATCCATCAGTGTGATATTACAGAGCAGTCTCTGGACAGATTCCAAGTCTGTGCACAAATAACAAACAAACTGTATACTAATGTGTTTAGTTAGATGAACGATATATGAGCTTTCCTTTTCACTGTACTTGAGTCATTTAAGTTGAACATGAAATAAATTCATTAAATTTTTTGAGTCTATATTTTGTGTTATGTGTCTATTTTAGGAGGGTCATAGCTGCCGTAGTGAAGATCATTTAGAGTATGGTTGTAATACCTATCTGAAAACTGGAGGAGAGACTATATCAATAGGAAAATCACTTTGCGAGGTGATTGTTTGAGAAGTAAAGCTACAGAGACAGTGTTCTTTACCCACAAGCATCCATCCATTCATCCATTCTCTTACTTTTTATTCAGGGCCGGGTGAAGGCAGCGGTCTGAGCAGGGACAACCAAACTTCCCTCTCTACACACACTTCCTCATGTCATTTAGGGGGACCTCGAGGCATTCCCAGACCAGCTGAGAGACATATTCCATCCAGTATTAGTCTCATAGTCTGATTAAGTTTATAATTCCATGCATTATTTATTCACTCCACACGCTGTGGTGGTGACTGACGGAAGTAAGGCTGCCAATCAGCACTATCAGCCCCTCCGACCATCACCAACACTAACGAAACCACCACATCATACTAGGCAGTGTGGGTGAAGTGTCTTGCCTAAGAACACAACAACAGGTTTGCCACTAGCGCCCCACTGTTTGTCTGACCAGCCAATCCAGAAGGGACTTGAACCGGACAATAAAGAGTGAAAATCCAAACTTGAGATGGTCCAAACACAAAAATGTATAGTATGTGTCTTTCAAATGTGGAAAACATCTCCTCTTGAAAATTCACGTAACATTCAGAACAAAATATAAAACTTATTTTACCTGAGATACGTAACAGTTTGATGCTTCGATTGTTGATTCTGTAAAAATCCACGCTGTTTCTCCTTAATGTTGTTTTTTCCTAACCAAATCTACCCAAGAAAAAAATAAACACACCTTAATCTCAACCTTAACGTGCAGGCTTTAATTGATGGGAAAACGAAGCAGGAAGTAGGTATTTTGCACGTACTGAACACGGAAATGTCATCAGGTGAACTATGAATCATGAAGCTAAGCGCCCGAGAGAGGGCTCTGACGAGGAGCTGAGCAGTTCAAATGCTACAAAGGCAGAAGGTTTCATTAGCTCTCAGGAATATTACTGTGAGGCAAATTAAAGCCACTATTTCAGGTCTTTTCTATGTGGAGCAAAGTGAGGCGTGATTCACTCCATGAGAACAGATTTAGACTGTTGATATTATACCAGATGGTTTCTTGAGGTAATGAAGAAGTTAAAGTAAAAGATAGTAACATAAGAAAACTTTTCATTCATATGTCGCAAAGAACTTACAGAAAAATTATATACTTTTTTTTTTTATGTTTATTTTCTGCAAACTATCCTATGCATTTGATCTTTTTTTATTTCCATTTTGTTGACTATTGATACTTTGCAGTGACACCAAGTTGGGGGTGTTCTACATGTATCTCTCTTGGCGGAATGTTCAACAGTTACCATGGTAATGTTTGAATATGGTCTGAAAACTGGAATTAAAATGGATGAAATGGATTTAAACAGCACATTTTCAGGAGACTGCGATCAATACGAGCGTTCATGGTTGTGTTTAGGAGTTTGATTTTCAACCAAAAAAGGTGCGAGTGACTAATGTTAGCGAGGTTGTGACAGTAATTTTACATGTGAGAGACTTGTTTAACGTCACAAATCACCTCAGCTGTTGTAGTTCCAACCAAGTCAGCTCTTTATGGTCAGATTGTGTAAAAATAAAGCTCAGTTTAAAGTCTAACTTGAGTAACACAGCAGTGCTTTCAGTTAGCATCACACAGGGAATGTTAAGGACATCAGCTGCAGTTTATCAATACAAGAAAATTTGCCAACAATGAATCGTTCTCCTGGAAAACTGCTTTAAAGAGCCTAAATCATTTATCAAGTTTAGATAGCATTTTTACATTATTTCAAACTATTTATAGTTTGAAAACCAATCTATTTAGGGGTAGTAAAAAGTTAAGTTTTCCATTCGTTTTTCCAATAGACTCAAAGACATTCAAAGACATTGCAGAGGCTAAGCAACTAATATCCATAATGCGGATGTTTTAAGTCCATAAGGCACATTTAAAATACATGATTCTGCAAAATGCTTTAATAACTCTGCGGTTTCAAAAGTTTCCGAAACTGATTTTAATTTTATAGGTCTTGTAGTCATTAGTCCTGTATCTGATTAGCCCTGAGCAAGCTTGAAAACTTTTAATATAAAACATTTTGGGCAAGTCTTTGGGAAAAATGAATGAGAAATTTACAAAACCAGAGGTAGGCGGTCACTTTTGAGCTCCATACAAGCACGGCACACCCCTGTCAGAAAAGTTACATAGTGCAGCTTTAGTCTGACAGTCCGTAAATGTAGTAAAACTGCCAATAACACAATACTGATCTATGAATGGCCATTACTGATACATAAATAGATACTTTATATTGATCCCCAAAGAAATGTATTATTATTATTGCAATGAATTTGGCTATTCTTACATACACTGTCTGTTCCTTTAAGTTTACACGTCATGCAGTACGCAAACATGCAAATATATATGTGAGAACCATATATTAGAATGCCGGGACCGCATTGTACCTGTTTAAAAATACTCCAGTATCATCGTCATCATTCCAATCATAACAGAGAGGCTGGTTTCATTCTCACTTCAGGCGAAAGTTGAAAGTCTTCATTGTTGAAATTCCCTTTGCTTTCTGCGTCTTCTATTTCCGTTCTCACAAATTGCTCAGTGTGACATTTTTGTTCTTGGATCTGGTATGTTAACTTTTAAGTGATTCATGCTTTGATATTTTACAATCTAATTCACTATAAATCCCAACAGAGTATCTCGTCTCAATTAGTGTAGTAGTGTTCAGGTTGTACAGAAATCATTAGTGGAAAGGAATGGCCTCTATTTACGTCAGAAGATGTTTGGAAACATTCGGATGACGACTTCCTTTGGGCTTTATTGGAGATAGTGACTCAAAATCTTGGAAAACTGAGAAAATGGCCTGGTTTTCTTCATCTAGATGTCATTTTATTCTTTCTTTTTTCCTTTTATAAATTGCCTATTCATTTGTGTATTATAATTGGTCTAACTTAATAAAAAAAATGACACAATGACATCTCGATGAAGAAAACCAGGCCATTTTCTCAGTTTTCCCAGATCATTGTAGCGTTCCGTATGTTCGGCAGTTCAACAGTTACAACCAGCTGCCTGTAAGTGTCGAATTGAAAATTAAAGTCCCATCCCCCATGGAAAGCTTTGGCAGGATGTGAAGACGCTGTGGCTGAATCCACGGTTTCATCACATGCCCAGCGTCGGTAACTACACCGGAAGTCGTCATCCGCATGTTTCCAAACGTCTTCCAGTAAACGTGAATAGAGCCTGTGTAGTCTGTATTACTCTGTCTGGTTTTCTTTTATTTAAAGTTTAATTTAAGAGAAATACCTTCATTATTTTGGATTTTCATGCCATTTTTAGCTGTGGTGTAGTTCCTGTGAAGTTTGTGGGTCAAAGGTTGTACTGTAAGCAATGTTGATTTAATTTGATTAGGGAAATAGATAACAGCAGATAGATAACGTTTATTTTTTATTACTTATTTACACATATTTTTTATTATTACAAAAATACAAATGCAAAAATATTACAGTGCCAACATAGATCTATTATAAATTTAAAGGGTCAATATGTACATTTTCTGAGAGAGGGTCCGTCATCTGCTTTCTCCATAAAAATGCTATTGGTTTACATTTAATGTTCCTTATTATGACATTTAACTTCTCTATCTCCATAGAGACAAACAAGTGAACCCACCAGGCCATTTTACAGGTCAGATCTGCGAATTGATGTTGTTGCGAATAGTTTTTCAAGGTATTTTTAGCTTTTTAAAAAAATGCCTGTAATCGTATAATTGCAAAATAGATTCGCTTAATGCCACATTGTGTAACATTCTATAGGCAGAGCAACATCGTTTCCATGGAGACAAGCAGGAGGCATGTTATAATGTCACCTCATCAAAACATACCCGAAGCGTTCTTTTGTTTCATTTGTTCTTCTCCAAAACAAAACAAACAATCTGTTCCACCTTGTGATGTCACGTGGTGAAACAGGAAGTGCTCCATTGAGTCTTAAACTGCATAAACATTCACTAGAATCATTTGGATCATTTCAGCCATGGAATTGCCAATCTCTACCGAACAAAAGGTAGCTGTTAACATGAAAACTACCACTTCATGACATCACAAGGTGGAACAGAGCATTTTGAGCTTCGGAGATGTAAACATGTGTGAATGAAACAAAACACAACTCCAGGTACGTTTTTGATAAGGAAACAACATTACGACATGACTTAAAGCTCACACTAGTCAAGACGTTTAATCATTTATTTGTGTGGATTACTACTTTTTAATCTTTTTGTTAGAATAAAAACAATATTTTGAATCAACATTATTAGTTCTACGGCTCTGAACATCTCATTGCCTGATTGGATTTGATCTGGTACATAGACCTTTTCCGCTGTCTGCCCTTCGCCCTGCAGGTTAATCGTATTATATAACCTCAGACTGACAGTGTCCACTCCTCTGCCCTGATCTTAACTATCACAAATGATGGTGTTTTCCGAGCTCTGAGGCATTCTTTGATACCTAATATATCACACAGGGAGCCTATTCATTCTCATTGGGAGCTGCTGAGCCTATCAGGATGGATTTCAGGTGTTTACTTGGACGCTAAAATACAATGAGGTGAGAGCCTTTTAGGGCACAAACGGTGAATCATGCACGTAGGATCTCCGGGGCTCATCGCTGGAGTTTTTGGATGTTACTTTTATATAATGGTACTTAAAATAGAGCTAAACCCGGAGGTAGCATTTCTGTCTAAAAATTAGCAAGACGTACCTCATGCAACTTAGGTAGTGTATTTTCTACAAACTAAATGAGCTAATAAGCTTTGTATGACGCTCTATCTGATTTTGACCGTCTTAAAATCTGAAAAACAGGAATGCAACTTAATGAAAAACAGAACTGGACCATTGCTAGTGGTCCAAAGTTATTCTTCGCTTATGAATTAGGATGCTAACACACACTTCCTGATGAGACTTATTTTTTACCTCAAGAGTTGCTTATATAATATATCTGTACAAATACAAAGCTGAAAAATACAAAATAATTAAAAGCCTTTAATACCACATGGCAGATAAAGTTAAAATCATGCCAGCGTGTTTCAGCCCTTCGGTCTTCATCAGGGCAATTTAAACTACAAGATATAAATAGTATAATTCCCAACAACCAATACATAGTAGAAAAATACATAGTATAAAAATATATAGTGCAAAAAATACAAAAGTGCTACAGGAACAACATGTGTAATATACTAGAGGGATAATCTTAAACAATTTCAAGAAGACGAAGATGTTATAAATAGCTGCTCTGCCACACTTCTTTCTCAATAAGATCCTTGATTATTAAAATGAGCACACAGCCACTCTACCAGGTTGGCAACACCACACTTCACCGCATATATTTACACGTCACGGGACCGGTTTGGCCATGACTTCCTGTTTTCATATCCATGGCAACGCGGGCAGACGGATGTGTTGGCGCAGTGGATTCTTAAGGTCATCTCACTGAACTCGAATGAATCACGGCAAAGCAACTAGCGCAGTCTCTATGGCAGGAGCCGAACTGTGCCTTGGTGAGCATTCAGACGAAACCATGACGACAGCGAGAAAACTAGAATGTAATGATGATGAATAAGGAAGGGAGCTATGAATTAGAAAATAACATTGTTCGTACAGGGTTTTAATTAGGTGACAGGTGACTTGAGGTAATGTTGGACACAAGAGCTTGGATTTAAAAGGTGCATTATATAACTTTTCTGATGGAGCGTCTGCAACCTGATGTCTCCATGGGGATGTTATTGCTTTATTAATACAGTACTTTGCCGTGACATCATGCTGGGAGTGTTTTACATGTATCTCTACTGGTGGAATGTTGAGGAGTTACCATGGTGACACAATGCACACATTAACAAACACAGGCAAAAAAGTTTTAAGACTTGAAAAAAACTTAAAAAACATGCAGGAATGGGGCCGCTTGTCTCCATGAGGATAAATAGATTTAAAAGCAACACACTTACACAAAGAGAAACATTAGAAAAGTTACACCGTGCATCTTTAAATTGAATATCTCAGATTTCACCAAAACATATCTGAAAGTGTGCTGAAAGTGAAGTGGTGAAGATTATCATTTTATTTTTGGGTTGCACATGGGAAGCAGATGAGGCATAAGTAGTGATACTTCCAAAACTGTTTCCTAGCAACCAAACTCAAAACAAGAGACAAAACTTCTAACTTACACAGTAGTTTATTTATTATTTGGTAACAAAAAAAAAAAAATATATATATATTTTCCTAAAGAAATTTTCACATAAATAGTTCTTGCATTTTGGATGGAATTTTTTTTTATATTGATGACATAAATAGAAACATTCCTTTATAGAACACAGCACTACTTACATGAATTTTCCACCTTATTAGCTTTTTGTCCCAAACTGCCACTTGACTGATGTAAAACTACAGATATTTACTACAGGTATTCTACTATTTGGCCAAACGATGCTATTGATATTTTGCAGCAAGAGGTTCTATTCACACTTACCAGAAGACGTTTGGAAACATGCGGATGACGACTTCCAGTGTAGTTACCGACACTGGGCGTGTGATAAAACCATTCAGCAGCAGCGTCTTCACAACCTGCCAAAGCTTTCCAGGGGGGACGTGACACTAATCGCATCTTCGAGCTGGTCTGATGTTTTTTTTTTATGAAGTTAGACAAATTATAATACACAAATTAATAGGTAATTTATAAAAGGAAAAAAGAAAGAATACAATGACATCTAGATGAAGAAAACCGGGCCAAAAACATTCATATTGATCACAGACTCCTGAAAATGTGCGGTTTAATTCCATTGTGTATTTTTTTCTTGAGTTTTCACACGATCTTAAAACTTTTTTGGCTGTGCTTGCTAACGTGCATTGTGTCTCCTGCTGGACATTCCATCATAGAGGTACATGTAGAGCTCACCAGCCTCACGTCACCACAAAGTAACAATGATTCAAACGCACATGAGAACCTGCTGTTTTGACACATGAGTATGCACACACATATGCTTGCTATAGAATTGAGAGCTGTCCTAGAAAGTTGTACAGAGAAGTGGGAAACTCTGAAGAAGTGTTTAGTAGCAGAGAAGTGCAATTTCCATCAGTTCAAGGCCCAGACACATAAACACTGAACATACAAGCACTGTGGTACTGGCCTTGCTTTCATTGTAGGTGTACTGTGACCTCTGATGACGCAGGTTAGAGACATCCCCAAGAAACGTCAACAAGAACCGAGCTGAACGGGTCCTTGGTCCTTGGTTCGGCTGAAAGGAGGCAGTTTTCAGCACTGCAGATCGATTTGTTTTGGAAAATACCAACCCTATGGCCTTGACACTGATAAAGTAAAGAGAAGAAGATGGAGGGACTTGGGTAGTTTGAGAGGTGATTGGGTTCAAGACAACACAGCAGGCTTTGATTAATCCAGTGATCTTAGGTGTAAATATCATCATGATATTACACATCAAAGGGCCTAAATTGCGTTGATCTATGTTATAAGGTTGTTTCCGCATCAAAAACATACCTGGAGTTGTGTTTTGTTTCATTCACACATGTTTAACACACTCCTGCATATTTAGGCTCCACTGTGTTTTTGAACTTCATACACCTTCTTCACATTCATTTGAGTCATTTGGATAATTTCAGCCCTGGAATTTCCCATCTCTACCGAACTAAAGGTAAAGTTAGCTGTTAGCTTGAAAACTACCACTTCATGACATCACAAGGTGGACCAAACCATTTTGAGGTTTAGAGATGCAGACAGACTAAAAATAAAGGGTTACTCAAATGTGTCAATGGAACAAAACACAACTCCAGGTATGTTTTGATGAGGTAACAGTGTTCAAACATGGCTTAAAGAAGACAAGTAAGATAGGACCTTTAATACAAACAAAATCGGAAAGTGCCCATGCCCAAGGACACAAAAACAGTGTATATGGTTAGCATATAATAGTATGTGCTCAAAGTTAGTAGTACAATGTCTATGAAACCTATTTGCATGCATTATGACTCATTCAAATACTATTAGCCATATTCCCAGTAGTCTCTTTAGCTGATTAATGCTAATTGACATTAAAAGTGCATTATGTAATGTTCCTTATGGTAAGTTTACTGCCAGCTCATCTCCATTTATTGATTTGCCTAGAATAGTTTGCTATTAAACTTATCTTATGCATTTATTTAATTTCAGGTATTCTTATTAAAAAAATACCTTGAAAAATATGCAGTGTTGGTCTATGGTGCACAGAGTAATGGGCAGCGTGCTGCCCCCGCGACCCAGCCGGATTAAGCGGGAGAAAATGGATGGATGGAATATGCAGTGTTGCTAGGAACGTGGTCGACTCTCTGCAGATCTAACCTGCAACTCTGAAGAAAGATATGTTTAATGATACTGTGGAACATTCCAGGCAAATGCAATAACATCTCCATGGAGACTAGCAGATGGCTTAACTTCCAGCAGAAAAGTTCCATAGTGTACATTTAAAGATGCACTGTGTAACTTTCTGGTTATTTACTTTACATTTATTCAACTACAGGTGTTTTTATGACTCAAAAATACCTAAAACATTCTGACTGTGAGCGGGGTTGCCTCTTCACAGACATATAACTTGGTCTGGTTTAGACAGGTTTAATACCATACTGTGAAACATTATAGACAAAGGAATAACATCTCCATGGAGATGTGATGGGCCCTCCACCAGAATAATTATATAATGCACCTTTAAAGTATTGTCTGTATATATTCTTACCTGCTGATGCTTCTATTTGTGCGATCAATAGTTCAACAACATTAGTGCGATAACAACCATGTTTTCGCCTGTTTGTGCAAGAGGCTAAAGTTCAAGCTGGCACACTGTCTTCTGCATGTTAGCAAACACAGATGCCCTGCAGACACGTTGTCAGGAGTCACCATGCTAACTAACACCTCTGCTCCACACATGTACTCACACTTTAACACAGATGAGCTAGCAGGTCAGGGAAACATGAAAGGACTTCTCTCTTCACCCACATAGATGACCTTTGGAGAAGAAAAAAAAAAAAGAAAAACTGACAAATGTCACGCTATAGGCTTGTGGTTGTCAAACTTTTCATTCAAAACCACCTTATTTGTCTTTGCAAGTAGACTACCAATATAACTGAATCAGATGTACTGTATAATGGGACTATATCAGGTCTAAAAGAGGAATAGTCCATGAATAAACTGACTTAGGGGATAAAATATATATATATAAAATGACAACAGATTGAAGACTTTGGCATGGTAATAATATCACAACAGTCCTCCAGAGGATGGGTCAAATGCAGGTTTAATCCAGAGACACTGAAGGATAGGTCAAATACAGGTTTAAACCAGAGATACTGAAGGATGGGTCAAATGCAGGTTTAAACCAGAGATACTGAAGGACGGGTCAAGTGCAGGTTTAAACCAGAGATACTGAAGGACGGGTCAAGTGTAGGTTTAAACCAGACATTGAAGGATGAGTCAAATGCAGGTTAACAGAGATTCAGTGAAGGATTGGTCAAATGCAGGTTTAATCCAGCGACACTGAAGGATGGGTCAAACGTAGGTTTAATCCAGAGACACTGAAGGGTGGGCCAAATGCAAGTTTAACCGAAAAACACTGAAGGATGGGTCAAACGTAGGTTTAATCCAAAGACACTGGAGTATGTGTCAAATGCAGGTTTAACCCAGAGGCACTGAAGAATAGGTCAAATGCAGGTTTAACCCAGAGGCACTGAAGGATGGGTCAAATCCAGGTGCCCACTGCCCCCTACTTCTGAACATCTCCGGTTAAGCAGGGATCATATTCATTTAAATGGAGGTCTAGAGATAAAGTCTTGCAGCTAAAATATTGTATAAAGTAGGTGGATTTGTGTAAAATGTTCAATCTTCACATGGACCAACAAGTCAAAACTGCACCGTTTCTGTGGGTGGATTGAAAACGGCTTCTGCGCTTCAAGAGATACTGGCGGGCCCATGGCAACTTCCTGAAGAACGTCAATAGACAAATCCAAGATAAAGTTTGGTGCTTTTACCAGTCAATTCATCAAGCTTTTTACAAACTCTAAAAAGTTAGTGAGTAGATCTCATGTTTGGACTTATCTCCTCAAAAACATACTTTGAGTTGTGTTTTATTTCATTCACACATTTGTGGATTATTAACCAAAGTTCAAAATGCTCTGTTTCACCTTGTGATGTCATGCAGTTGTAGTTTTCAAGTTAACGGCTACCTTTTTACTTTTGTTCTGTAGAACTACGCTAAAGTTATCCGAATGATTCCAGTGAAGGTATATAGAGTTTAAAAACACAGTGGAGTACTTCCTGTATTGCCCTATTACATCACAACTGTTTTCTGTTTGAGAGAAGAACTCAGCTTAAATGACGCTTCTACATTGCAGTATATCTGAAATTTCTACTAAACCAGCCAACATCCTTGGAACATTAGCATATATTTTTTGCGACATATAGAATAAACACAAATAGCAAACCTTGAACATTGAATTTATTGTGAATATCTAAGAAATTACAACCATTTCAGTCAGAGAAAAGAGTACAGCCATGAATTGCACTTAAGCAAACGAACAGAATTAAAACAAGAGTACAGCAGGTGAGTCATTATTTTTTCCAAAATTAATATAGAAAACGCTTTAGTTGTTAAGAACCTTGAATAAAAACATTATTGTAATCATCAACACTTAAAGGCACTGTATCTGATGAAAAAAAATGTGAAAAACAGAACTAGTTCATTTTAAAAGGTTTGCAGTGTTCCAAAGTTATTACAGCATCTAAATCATTCCCCATGCGTTTACAAGCACTTTTCACAACTCCCAGATACCAGTGCTTTGACGATAAAGATAACAACAATAACAACTAGCATGCTAACACGCACTTCCTGATTATCTAGTAATAAATGCTTCCTAATTAGATGCAAACAGTGGCCTTAAGAGCTGCTTATACAATATATCTGTATTGGGGCAAGAGAAAATTTGACATGAAAAAAACCAAACAAAAAACAAGTAAAGGACACAATTACACAATACTTAATTGTGACGGTATAGCTAACAACAACAGGTAGCATGCTAACACACACTTCCTGATTATCAGACAATAAAATGCTTTCTATTCAGATGCAGACAGTACACTGAAGACTTATTTAGGCCTCAAGAGCTGCTTATTAGTGCTGTCAAAAGCATCGCGTTATTAACAAATTACTGCAAAACAATTTTAACGCCGTTAATTTTGTTAATAGCAAGATGAATGCTCTTTGTAGTGATCTAGTTTTTTCATAAGCTGTGGCCACTGCTAGTAAGATCAGAAAAACTACAGGATCCAGCTGTAAACCGGAAGCAAAACAATTTGTACGAAACTGGTAAGTCCTGGTTGGAGGAGGTGGGACAAAACACGGCAGGACTGCTCATGTCTCATGTACGAGCACACGCACAACAAACACGAAATAAAGTCCAAAACATACGGCGAATCCGCGCTTACCTTCGATAAGGACGGTGGACAGTGACAGAAGTTCTGCAGCCTCATCTCCGTCTGTCTTCACTGCTCCGAGCTGTTTTTATATCCATAAACTCACGGAGGTGCGCGTATCGCAGCAGGACTCATATCTGTCTCACTATTTAAGAGATATTTCTGCCGCTGGACTTATTTTCTCTGCTAAAAGCGTTAGCGCTGCTGCGCGACACGTAAACAAACAGCGCCGTGTGATGACGTCATCAGGCCGTGGCCCGGTTCGGTTGCGCAGGTGTGAGTGCGGGACACAGAACTGCGGAACATAGAACTCTACACAATCGTGTTCACTGTTATAAAGACAGAAGAGAAGCACTTCACTGACACTGTTGCAGAGCAGTTCATGAAAGTAGAGTCCAGAGAGTGGAACATCGAACACAAAGTCTCACTGACAATTGTTGTGGTTTGCTGTGGAAAAAAAAAAAAAAAGCATGCCTATCCACTCTTCTATGTTGATAAGAGTATTAAAATGATGATTCATGGGACAAAAATGTGCAATTAATTTGTGATTAATTGTGAGTTAACTATGACGTTCATGAGATTAATCGCAATTAAACTTTTTAATCGATTGACAGCACTACTGCTTATATAATATATTTCATATCGTTCACAAAACGCTTTCTAATTAGATGCAGACAGGACACAGCAAATTTGTTTGGCTTCAAGAGCTGTTTATACAATACATCTGTACTGACAAGGATTTTTTGCTCAAATACATGAAAAAATCGAGTATAGGACCTTTAACATGTTGCTCTCTTTCTGCTACAACTGACATTTTCAGAGGCTATTTTACATAATATTTAATCATGACGGTAAAGCTAACAACAACTAGCATGCTAACGTGCACTTCTTGATTATCCAACAACAAAATTCTTCCTAATTAGATGCAGACGGGACACAGCAGATTTGTTTTGGCTTCAAGAGCTGCATATACAATACATATCTGTACTGAGACAAGAAATGTTTCCTCAAATACATGGGGAAAAAATCCTTTCACATGTTGCTTTCTTTCTACTACAATTGACATTTTTTGCTATTTAACATAATACTTAATTGTAACAAGTGCACACAGGTACTGATTATCGCTGATTACGCTTTGGAATTAGAACCAGGCAGTACACAGCTGACTTGGTCCATCTCTGTACTGGAGCAAGACCTTGTCTGGCAAACTGCATCTGTTTGAAACACCCTGTAGCTCTCTGTCTCCTCTCTCTCCTCTGCCATACCTCTCTTCTCCCATCCAGAACAGCCAGCGTGTAATTACAAACCAGTGGAGCTAGCCAGAATCCGCTTGCTGCAGACAGCCCCCAAAGATTGCTGTGCTCTTTGCAATCTGGGCACATCTAAAGTAGCATTTGTCTCCTAAAGGTCACGCAGTGTTCCTTTTTTTCTGCAGACAGTCTAAATGCAGGGATGTATTCACTAATTTGGGAGTGAAAAAATGGATGGAACTTCAAGGTGGTTTTGTACTTTTTTTCATGCATTTTGTACTGTTAGAAAAAAGATTTTTAACCATTTTTTAAGTTCAGGGCAGTGGATGGAGATAGAGAGTAGGAGAAAATATATATTTTGAGCACTCAAGCTTCAAATGCAGGACATTACTGGATTACAGGTGGATTCATGCATTAACACACATGAATCAATGATACAACTTTGAGTAAGATATCCTTAGTTCAAGCTATCTTTGTGCCCTCGGACAAGATACTTCACTGCCAACTAGGCCACTATTAGAAACAAAACTATAACGCAACTCCAGCTTTAAGGTAGTCTTGACCAAGATTATCTCAAGATATGGAAATGGGTCCCAAGCACTGCACTGCAGGGCTCACTGCTCCTGAAAAGATGCCCCAGCAGTATTTAAGGATGGGTCAAATGCACTGGACAAATGTACAGAGACAATAACGTGTACCTTAACTTTAAAACCTTAACCATAACTCTGTATCTAAACCCATAACTTTTATTGACCAATCACAGCAGACCATCCGTTCAGAACCTACTATGTATTACCAAAGCTCTTTACATCAAGGAGCCACTCACCTATTCACACACACATTCACACACCAGTGTACACAGACACTGAGGGCAAAGTGGGTCTTGCCCAAGGGCACAGCAACAGCATTCTGGTAGTCGAAATTTCACCAGAAACCTCTGGGTCAGTGGATCTGGCCACTCTACTAATGAATGCCCAACCGTCAGATGATGATGGAAAAACACCAACTGACCGTAGTGACTACAGTGTATTCTCTTTATGCATAGGGTTAGGGTTAGGCTTCAGTTCACTTGTTGGGTTAGGGTTGGTTCACTTCTTGAATGGACACTAAACTGGGATTACCACTTATTTTTGTTCTTTTGAAAGTCTTATAACAAGAGCTACTGTGTCCAAGTAATTTCCCATGATCAAAAACAGTCCAAAACCCTTCTCAAGAGCAACAAATGCAATTCGAAACCACATGTCCAATTTCCCCCAATGACAGAAGCTTTGTGCGGTGAGTGTTTTGATGTGGTGAACTTTGGTCCACTGTCTACAGCCGGAGGACAAGCCCGATCCAATGTGTTTTAATAAGACTGGTGAGAGCCGCTAATGCAGGCTACAGCTGGACAAATGTTTACCACTAGACAGGGCCAGAGCCAGAGAACGGCTTTTTCTATGATCCATAATGAGGAGATGTCAGAAACAGGTAAAGAGTGAGGACACGTCAGCTGAATATCAAACAACACCATATTCTTAAAGGTGCACTATGTAACTTTTTGAGTGCGGGTCCGTCACCTGCTTGTTTCTATGGATATGTCATTCCCCTGCCTGGAATGTTCCACAGTATGACATTAAACAGCTCTACCATACATTTACTCAATTACAGGTGGTTTTATAGCTCAAAAATACATGGAAAAATAGGTATTCTTATTGTTGCCTCTCCACAGATCTGACCTGTAACATGGTCTGGTTTGGCCTCCATGAAGATACTGTGAAACTTTCCGGACAAAGCAATAATCACAACTATTTGATGGACCCTCCACCAAAGAAGTTACACAATGCACCTTTAAAGTTGTGCTGTGTAACTTTTCTGTTAAGGTTGCATGATTTTGCTTTGGAATGTTCCACAGTATAGTAGATGGAAAACCTGCTTCTACCTTACTCTCAATATTTAAGGACTTTTTTCATTCAAAAGATATAATATTTGGCTTTGTATTGTTAATCGCTATGGTTACTGTCGCAATTTTCTAACACACTGAAACTCATGGGTCACATTAAACTATTATTGCTCAAAAATATCTGGAAAAGCGTGCATTCTTTCTCCGGACATGGTCACCTCTCCACAGATCTGACCTGTAACTTGGCCTGGTGGCATCACTTTCTTATTTCCTTGACGACAGATAAATGTAATGCAATACTGTGGAACATTCCAGGCAAAGCAGGCTATCCAAGCATCTCCATGGAGACAAGCTTGTGGTGTACTTTCCTCTATAAAGGTTATAGCGCTCCTGTGAAGTGCGGATACAGTTTCAATCCATAGAAGCACAACTTCACAACTTGGTGTGTCCTTCGGCAAGACACTTCACCCGTCTTGTCTCTGAATGGATGTGCGGTGTCGGTTAAGGTTTTGTGGTGTGAGATCGGCAGCTTTGCTTTCTCCAGTGAATAAATAATGACATTGCAGTAAGTTTGTAAAGCACGACTTGGTGATGATGAGATGATGGAGAGATCGTCCTTGCACTAAGTGAACTAATGTCTGTTTATGTATTTCCTTCCTTTCGCAGCTTCAAATGCATAAGAAATACATCTGTTATTTCTGCTTGATCAAACTGAACACTTCCCTCTCTCTCTCTGCCCTCCATCCCTTTCTTCTTTCTCTCTCTCACTCTCTGTATAGTGTATTCTCTCTCTTTCCTCCCGATCTGTTCCCTCTCTCTCCACCTCACTCTCTCCCTACCTCTCTTTACCCTCCCAACATCCCTCTCCTCTCTCTGTCTCCCCTCTCTTTCTCTCTTCCCCCTCTCTCTCATGTCCGTACAGTGTATTCTCTCTCTTTCCCCGATCTCTATTCTCTCTTTCTGTCTTTCTTTCTTCCCCTCTCTCCCAATCTCTCTCTCGCATTCTCACTATCGCCCTCCCTCCACCCACCTTTCACTCTCTCCCTTTCCTCTCTCCTTACTTCTCTCCTTCTCCCTCCCTACATCCCTCTCCCCTCTCACTGTCTCCCCGTCTCTCTCTCTCTGCACTCCATCCCTCCCCTCTCTCTCACTCTCCCTACAGTGTATTCTCTCTCTTTCCTCCCGATCTGTTCCCTCTCTTTCTCCCCCTCTCTCTCTTACATTCTCACTATCGCCCTCCTTCCACCCCACCTCTCACTCTCCCCCTTCCCTGTCTCTCCCTACCTCTCTCTTTCTCTCTCCCTACATCACTCTCCTCTCTCACTGTCCCCCCGTCTTTCTCACTTCCTCTCTCACTTTCTCCCTCCCTCTCTCTCTCCTCCATCTCTCTCTTCCCTCTCTCTCTCTCTCATGCCTGTACAGTGTATTCTCTCTCTTCCACCGATCTCTCTTCTCTCTCTTTCCCCATCTCTCTCTCTCACATTCTCACTATCGCTCTCCTTCCACCCCACCTCTCACTCTCCCCTCTCACTGTCTCCCCCTCTCTCTCCCTCACTCTCTCATTCTCACTATCTCTCTCCCTCCACCCCACCCTCTCCCTCCATCCCTCGTTCCCTCTCTTTTTCTCATTACATTCTCACATCATTTGCGCCTCACTGGGACTTGACAGACGGGGAATAAAACAAATGCACACCATTTTAACAAAATCAGTGCACATGACAACAGGAGTACACAGTGTCCTTTCTCTTTCTGTTCCCCTATCTGTTCTTTTTCTCCTTTTCCCTCCCACTCTCTCTCGCTCCCTCTATTGTTCTACTCTCTCTCTCTCTCTCTCTCTCTCTCTCTCTCTCTCTCTCTCTCTCTGTCCATCCCTATCCCCTACTGTCTCTCTCTGCATTACCCTCTTTTTCTCTCTCTCCTATACTCATCTTTCTTTCTTCCACAGAGTTGTTGTCCTTCCCTCTCTTTTACTCCATCTCTATTTCTCCTCTCTTTCTCCTTCCATCTCCTTTCTGTCTCTCTCTTCCCTCTCTCTCTTCCACTCTCCCTCCTTCTATGTTCCTCTCCTGCTCTCTCTCCCCTTCCGTCACTTTTTTTATCTCCCCGTCTGTCTCTCCATCCCCTCTCTCTACCTCTATCTTCCTCTCTTTCCCTCTCCCTCCCTCACTTTCCTTCTATCTTCCTCTTTTCCCCTCTCTTCTTGCTCTCTCCCTCCCTCCCTGCCTCTTTTCTGTCTCCCTCTACCCCCTCACTCATCTCCCTTCTTCTGTCTCTATCTCCCCCTCTTCTCTCTCTCCCCCTCCACTATCTTCCTTTCTTGCTCTCTACCTCTTTTCTCCCTCTCTCCTACTTTCCCTCCTTTTCTCTTGCAGTGCTGTTCTGATGACTCACCGGAAGCACGGCCAAAACAACCGCCCTGGAATCCTAATCAGACTCCCTTCGAACACTGTGAGGTGTGAAATATTTCATGATGTAATGTTACGCTGGGGCCTGGTGGCTTCTTACTTCCTCTTTTGGTGGAATGTAAAAATGCTGAGAAACAAATCAAATATGTAGGTTAGACTCAGACAAACTTAAAGGTACACTACTGCCACGTTTACATGAGAGATTTCATTCTGAATAAAAATTAATTCCGCTTTAAAAAGACCATGTAAACACTTAATTTCTACTGAAAATGATTAGTTGGAGTTAAACTTAATTCTGAATTATAAGTGGGCGGTTTATTCTGATTTTAAAGCTGAATTAATTTATTCCTCGATCATGTAAACGTTTATTCCACTTAAAAATAATTCCGGTAGTTTGGCGCATGCTCATTGGGTCGCCCTTCTGACGCGATGACGCACGGCGAGATGGCGGTCCGGAGCAAACCTTGGTCTCGAACCGAAACAATTTTTTTAATAAGTAGAAAAAACTACAAATAATGAAAAGAGTGGATGGCAGAGATGACAAAAAAGCCAGTAGCAGCTGATTGTGCGTTTTCTTCCGGTCGACGTAAATACGTTTGTGTCCCTGTCCAATCAGAACCCTTCCCAACTCCCAGACGTTGAGCGAAATTAAATAAAGCCGATTTAACGTGTTTTCCATGTAAACCTCAATTTGGAATTATTATTTCCATGTAAACTCGAAGGAGGAACTATTTAATTCAGAATAATTAACTCGGAATTAAAAAATCATCATCATCATCATGTAAACGTGGCCTGCTTGTCTCCATGCCATTGTCTTACCTGGAATGTTCGGTAGTATGGCATTAAACTCATCTATCTTGAATTTAATCAATACAGGCTAATAGTTACAGGCTACTTGGCCTTGTGGCGTCACCAGCTTGTCTCCATGGAGTTGGATATATGAAATGCCATACTGAGAATCATTCTAGTCAACGCAGGAGCATATTCATGGAAACAAACAGACAGTGAGTTACACTGTGCACCTTTAATACGCAAGGGAAATTATTTGAGTCTTTGAGCAAATGTGTGTTGCTCCAGTACAGATAGATTCTATAAGCAGCTCTTGGGGGCAAAATAAGTCTGCCATGTACTGTCTGCATTTAATTATAAAGTGCTGTATTGTCCAGTAACCAGGACATGTATATTAGCATGCTAGTTAGCTTTACCGTGACACCAAAACTCTGCTCTGGTCTCTGAGAATTGTGGAAAGTGCTTATAAACTCATCATGGTGAATAATTAGGATGCTCAGTCATTAGGATGCTTGTTTTCCACTGCAAACAATGAAACAATAAGGTGACTAAAGAGGGCCAAAACCTGAACCAAACCAAGTCTACATCAGGACCAAACCAGGACCAAACCAGGACAAGTGTGAGAATACCAAATGTTGGATTAGATTAGGAAAATCTTGATCAGAACTAGAGCTTAATCAGTGCTGTCTAACCTGCACCAAAACTCAGTCAAACATAAAAAAGAAAATATTTTATCTTAAGTTTCTATCTATTGCACAATTAGATGAAACACTGATAAAAATAAACAGTAGCAGCATCACAGTTGTTAAAGGCAATTCCTGTTTTATGTGGCTAAAATTGTTCTTTGTGTCCTTGGGCAAGACACTCCATTCACTTGTGTATTCAGATTGTCTTCTGTCTAAAATTAGGCTTGTATAAGGAATATATCAATAATAAAAATGTCCAGAAAAGCAAAGAGCAAAGGTAACAGAGATATAACACTTAATATTACACATTTTCTGGGGGTGGCTCTTCATCTGCATGTTTCCATGGAAACAGAAAGTTAAAACCATACTTCAGAACATTCTCTATGGAGATAGGTAAATTTTATGTCATACTGTGGAAGATTATAGCCAAAAGAACAACATTTCCATGGAAATAAACAGGGGTTGGCCCTCTTCTAGGCCAAATAAGTCAGGTTTGTGGAGATGCAAGACCGCTCACAGTAAGGAGGCGTGTATTTTCAGTGCAATTAAAAAAAAAAAAAAAAGATTTTATTATATTATAGTATATTTCTTAGCTAAAAAGTTACATATTGTGAATTTAAAGAGCCCATATTATGATGTTTTCTGATCTATGTTATAATTTTTTCTCTGGAGTTGTGTTTTGTTTCATTCACACATTTTTAACACACAAACCCTGCATATTTACACTGCATTCGTCTCTCAAATGGGAAAAAAATTTGTTCCACCTTGTGATGTCATGTGGTAATACAGGAAGTACTCCACTGTGTTTTTAAACTCCATACACCTTCACTAGAATCATCTGGATAATTTCAGATCTGGGATTGCCAATCTCTACTGAACAAAAGGCAAAATGTAGCTGTTAACTTGAAAACTACCACTTCATGACATCACAAAATGAAACAGGATTTTGAGCTTTGAAGCTGTAGACAGGCTGATAATGAAAGATGAACATGAATGAAACAAAACACAACTCCAGGTATGTTTTTGATGAGGTAACAACATTATAACATGACTTAAAGCTCAGAAGAGTCAATTTTGCTTAATATAAGACGTTTAACTGCAACAAGAACTTTCTCACCCGTCGCAGAGCCCATCTACTTTTCACTAGACCTTTTACCGTGTGCCATGAATACAGTATAATTAATAATAATCTCTTTAATCACACAGAGAAACTCAAAGCTCAGCTCATGTTTGGATTCAGCCCAAAGTTTATTCAGTGTCTGGTGATTCTCTTTGTGCGTCCACAGCTGCAGGTCCTCATGTTGTGTTTGTGTTATTAGAGAGCTTTGTGACCACACACATATCCTGCAGGTGCATCACACTGTCTCAAAATAACTGCATTTGTCATTATTTTTGTTTCTAGACACAAGTTTCAAAAAGTGTAGCCATCTCAAGGTGTGTTGTTTTTTTAGTTCAATAGACTTTAAAGAATCACCCAGAGTATTAATTTGACATAATAGCTAAAAAATAAATAAATACATACATAATAGAACAGGTATGAATTAAATGATTTGAGAGCAAAATGTCTCAAAATGTAGATGACTATACTCCACCCATCCTCCCTCCTTATTTTTAGTTGTAGTACATTTGTTTATTTATGGACTTGTTTCTGTCTTTAAATTTAGTTTTTGTGTTAAATGTGTATGCATGTGCACAAAGAAACCATGTTCAGTGTCAAATACAATGGTAGTTGCAGTAGTGGTAACAGTAGCAGTGGCAGTTGTAGTAGCAGCTGTAGCAGTAGTATTTGTAGTAGTATTAGCAGTAGTAGTACCATAGACTGCGTGCAGAGTTTTATTTCAGTTTGTAAATTTTTCCATTTTATTTTTCTGCCAAAAGAACAATACTTATTGTATTATGTTGACCAGTGTTATCAACGCAACTGCTATATTTATTTATTTATTCTAGTCATATTTCACTTCCAAATCTCACACTAACTGACTTCATACTTGTCTGCTGCTGGTGTTGTCTCATACAAATCTTTAAAATCTAAATAAAGTCATTTTGGTTAACTAAGACACTCCTCGTGCTTATTTCGAGTAATCATAACAGGTCACACCAGCCTTCATTTATCTTAACGTTCCCCTGGGAGCCGCCATGTTGTATTGTTTTGTTCCTCCAGCTGTAGCCTGTCAACCAAGGTCTACCCCCTCCCTCCTCCTCTTCCTCTCTGTTCTGAAAAGAAAAGTTTGGATTTTCCTCAGTTGAATGACTTCATGTGTAGTTTTTGGCTCTTACAGGACACAGTGTTAGTCTGTAAACACATAATACCCCTGACCTAAAAACCACCGCCGCAGGTTCAGGGCGCTGAGTTCATTTTAGAGTGACAGTTACGTGAGTACTGAGAAAAAAATGTTTATATAAAAAGTGGGTTATGACATACTTGTAATTATAGATATCTCTAATGTAGCTCAGGGCCATAATCTATATATATTTCCCACAGGCCATTACAAAGTAGGTCTGAAAATGCAGCTGCATAAGGGTTTGAAGTCATGTGCACATGCAAAGCGTCAAATCGTACCTCCTACGGCCAACGCGCTGCTGAAACTTTCGCTTGAAGCCGCTTCAGATGCACAATTTAGACGCTCTGTTCACAAGTCGAACATTCGCCTTGGTCGCCCCTTACGTCATAAAAGGGAAGCGTGTTCAGCTGAAGATGCGAGCAGACAGTATGCAGCATGCAGTTGCGTTTGCCGCGTTGGAGAGCAGAGGGGAGACAGCGAAGTGTGGTCAGGGAAGGCAGGTGCCTCACTTGTCCTTTTGGGAATAAAAAACTGCTCAGTGCCAATAAGAATAAATAAATAAATACTTAAATATAATATATAAAACATTATTTACCCACAACAAAGCTTTCCTCTACATTATGGAGTTTAGCTCATTATGTTAAGTCGCTCTGTTTAGTGCGGAGGCCCCAGATTCCTTTTTGTGTGTAAATAAAATCATTTATTAAAACACAATGTTCTTATTAGTTAACATGATTTTTATGCATTTGTAAAGAAAAGCAACTTAGAGCGCAACAACATTTCTGAGCCTACACTTTGCCTCACAGCTGTAAACCTCACCGCACGTCACCTGGCCTAAAGCTGAAAACAGATGAAAAGGTCTGGGCATGAGATCGTGTTCGATTGTGGATGCTTCCCGGTCTGTGGCCTTGTTTACCCTTATTTAACATGGAGTTTGTTTTGTAGAGAAAATGTTCTTCTCTATGTGTGAAAATCCTAAAGCAGAATCTAATGTTTATGAACCTGATAGAATTAAATGAAAGACAGTGAAAATTCTCAGCACACATGGCACAGAGGACGCATTGGATGAAATGGCTTTATTGTGGATAGAAATTGATGTTTTCTTCCGTATTGGCTCTAAACAGTAAGTCGTGCATGTTTTGTTCTATTGGCCTTTGTTTTTGCCTGTAAACATTTTCTAGTTAGCATGGGTTGCATATAAACGTGATAGATAAGCTTCAAGCTCAGAGCTTCATTGACAAACATGGATTTTACGAGATTTTTATTTTTATTTTTTTATTTTTTTTTAATTATTATTTCACATGTAGCAGCAGTGTTAGTGCAGAATCATTTATACCGCGTGTAGACTTGGAGCATGTTGGACGCTGCTTAACTGTTCACACAGCAACCATGAGTATCATAACAAAAGAGCCAATCAGAAGCGAGACTGTTGAAGGTAACGCCCCTTCCTGCCTGCACTGCTGGTTTAGCAGGAAGCTGGCCCCTATCTTAATTCCATACCGTATCTTGATTTACGTACAAAACTGTGAAATATAAACATATATTTTAAGACCAAAATGACAAGTCTGCGAGCAACAGTGTGAGAGAGATGCAACGGCTTTTCAATAGAAAGTGAATTGGAAACGAAGTCGATAGAGCCGGAAGTGTGCCCGCGCTCACTTCCTAATTGGAACACGGCGGCTAGATTTTCTCAGGGGAATTGGAACATTAGATGAGAAAAATAAAGTATGATGAAATACTGAATAGATACTGTAGATAGATACCATTACTAAGCACTCGTTCCCTGTTAAGCCAAAGGTGCGTGCAGAAAGAGGTGCGTGCTAACCTTGATAAGCTCCATTTGACTGGAGTCGAATGCTGTGGGTGACGTCACACTCATTCCACTTCTTTATACAGTCTATGTTCACAACACTTATATCCCAGTAATATCTCATTCAGATGGGGGACAGCTAAAATGAATATTGTAAAACATTTTGTTGTACAGTGAGTTTTAGGGTCTAATCACTAATGAGAACTGGTTTAACATTTGTTAATTTACTTTTTGGATATTTCATGGCAAAGTGCAATGTAACATGTAACTCTTGCATCCCATCTGGCAGTATGTCATCATCCCATTCTACAGTCTGAAAACTACCAAAATCTCTTCATGAAATCAAAAGAGAGAAATCTGAGCTAAAAATAAAAGGCATGTTTAAAGGTCCCTTATTACACAAATTTGAATCTTGTGAGCTTGAAGGCATGCTATAATTTTGTTACCTCATTGTAAACGTACCTGGAGTTGTGTTTACGATGAGGTAACAAACCACCGGGGTGGAGCAGTGCGGTTTTTTTTAGCGCTCATGCCACTCCCCATGAAATGCTGCCCCCAGCGGCTGCCCTGTCCGCCCACACCTAGGACCGCCCCCTGCACATGACATCACAAGGTGGAACAGAGTGTTTTCTGTTTAAGAGGAGAACCTAAAGGGTTTGTGTGTTAAACATGTGAATGAAACAAAACTCTAAGTATGTTTTTGATGAGGAAACAACATTATAACATAGGGCCTCATTCACGAAAAGTTCTTAGGAACAAATTTGTTGTACGAACATTTTTGACATTCACAAAACTTTTTTTTTTTACTGAAAATGTTGGTCTGGAAGAACAAGTCCTACAAACAGTCAGGAGCACTCGTATGAACAAAAATTAAGCTGTTTTAGAATATTATTACTCTCAGAATGCAACCAAAAATTCAAACTCTTTCATGATTGTAAGTTATATATTCTTGCAAATGATCACTCATCAGAAAAATAACAGTTTGTAGAAAAACAGTAATCTGTGATGTGTGCTGCAATTATTCCTACGGGAACAAGGAGAAATAGGCTTACGGCAATAAAATGTGTTTAGTTGTGTGCCACTGGGAATTTTCCCTATAAATCGAGGACCCCTAACCCTAACCCTAGAGTTGCTACTCCTCCAGTACTTGGCAGGGCGGCATTGAGATGGGAAAGGATCTTCAGGGATCCTGTGGACCTGTTTGCTGAAACAGACTATCTGATGTCCCGTTTCAGACTATCCAGAAACGTTTTGTTGGAGCGCTGCGAAACTTTGTGCTACGCTTTAGAGGCCCCCACGCAAAGGTCCAACCCAGTATCTGCTCACACCTTGGGCTTTCTAGCCACAGGCACGTTCCAGCGTGAAATTGGAGAGTGGGTTTGTCACAGCCATCAATCAGCCGTATAATTACACTGCAATAATTAATCTCTCCCCACAATATATCAAATTCTCACACCACAAGAAGTGGTCCCAATTAAAACCGGCTTTCATGCTGTGGCAGGCTTGCCCAATACAAATGATGCAGTAGACGGCACCCACGTGCGCACCAAAGCTCCCTCACTGGATCCATATCCTTACCTTAACAAAAAGCTCTACCATTCTATAAATATCCAAATCATATGTGACTCGCAATGCGCCATCCTCAGTGTAGTGACGCGCTTCCCAGGGGGGACGCACGACTCCTTTATCTTGCAAAATTCTTCTGTTGGCATGCACCTGAGGCACGGTGTTCTGTCGAAATGGACCGGTGCTGGTGGAGATGGATGGCTCATAGGTATTCATAAAATGTCCTGATTTCTTACATACAGTAGCCTAATTTTTCATCTTAAAATATTTCTAGGTGACTTGGCACCTTGGCTTATGACCTCACTTACAAATCAGATAACATGGAGCAGCGGTTGGTTTACTGAGGCTGCGGTATAGATATTGTGTAAAGTGTATCAGAAATTGTATCAAGAGTGACAGATCTGGTTTAGTGAATTTGAAATGCGTTCTTGGTTGTCGAGCATAGTGTCCGAGATCATTCTACTGGAAAGGCAAGACCAGGGTTGTTGTGAGGAGCGTGCAGACGGCTGTGGGGGTGTCCTGTGGTCTGAAGACGCAGGTGTAACCTCTGATACTATTATGTCCTCTGCAATGAAAGGACAAACAGATGGCAGTGCTTTTATACAGGACAAATCAGTTCTTTTCATTTCACTGGCTCAATACACACCATGTATTATTTTTTATAGAATTCATCCATGATCAGAGTTAAAACTTAACACATAACATTAATTATGACAGAAAAGGCTTTATGCATTATGAACCACATAAACATACAATTCAACCATACTCACCTTCAGATCCTGAGATGACAAAAGTGAAGTCCACATCCAAGTCTAAATCCTGCATACCAGGCACGCCACTCACTACGGTCTCCTCAGTTATGGGTGCAATCTGCTCATCCGCAACAGTCACATTTGATGTAGATGGTCGTCCTCTGGTCGCCGCTGCGTCTGGCCTTCTTTCTGCTACATTCCGCTTGGTGTCGCATTTGAGGTCGAACCACTTCTTTTTTATTTCGACTGTCATGTGTGTCACAGGAGACACTGCATTGAACTCCTGTGTAATTTATCCCATGCAACCCTTTTATGTGCCATGGTGTAACCACAGGACACACTGCGGAATATTATGTTTTTGCATTTGTTTCCTCGTCCTCTTGAATCTCGCGCCTTGGCATTGCGTGGTCTGAATAAACCTGTCTACCTGTTGCACACTGCACCTTTTTGTCCTCATATGGTGAATGAGAGGCAGTGACCAATGCAAATGTGTCCCAGCACGCACATGCTTTCAGTTTACACAGACGATGGCATTCATTCATCAGTTTCTCCCAGATAAGAACGTTTCGTGAATCCGACGTAGGATTCTCTCAGCACCTTCTTAAAGTGGCAGGTGCGCACACTTTCTATGAACACATTCATGAATGAGGCCCATAGATCAGTAAATAGCGTAATAAGGACCCTTTAAAGGAACATCCCTGTATAACATGAGGAACAACTAAGCTTTATAACATGAAAGAATGTTCAAAACCCATTCTGTAGGTGGCAGGTGGCAGGTATCATCTCGGTAGTCAAAGCTGAGTAGGAGGGTGGTTAGAGTTTCTCATATTTGTGGCTACTTCAAAGTGTGAGCGGAAACACTTAGTAAATACCTGAGTGAGTTTGTGAATGAGAGGAGCGGTTCAGGGACAAACAGGACAAACCTCATTCTACAAATGACTGAAGCATGGTCTTTTTAGCTGAAGAGTTTATGCAGGTGTTGCATGGATGAAACATCATGAGCTGGATGAACAACAATGCTGATAATTACATGAGCCCTTCACCAGAAAAGTTGCACAATGCACTTACTAACTAAAAAAATACTTAAAACCATTCCTGATGTTTGCTGCAGTGTATCTGGCTATATGGAATATACATTTTATCATTACAAAAAAAATCATTGCCATCAGATAACTGCAATTTTCTAACTCTGTGCACACTGACTGAATAAGAAAGAATATTGAACACTAATCTGGGGCTGAATTTCTCCAACTACTTGTTTCCATGGCAATATTATTTGTCTAGAATATGTCAGTGTGGCATTGAACCTGTCCATATCAATAGAGACAAGCAAACTCAGTTACAGGTCACATCTGTGGAGAGGCCTGCTCACAGTTAAAGTTCATGTATGTCAATATATTTTTAAGACTTAAAACACATCTTATTCTGATTCTGAGTGATTTCCAAAGACTTCCACGATGCAAATTCCCTATACCTGTATACGACACTAAATACGTCATTCCGCATCATTGTGCCCCTGTTTTGTTCATATTGGCTCAGGGCTGTAGCTTTAGATCAAAATGTGGCGCCTCCATCCTGTTTGGAGAACCCAGGTGTGTGAAACTACGCATTCACACTTGGCATGGCTGGAGTGCGGAGTAGACCAAGCCAAGGCATTCACAGGGACATTCCCACTCATGTGAGAAAATGTGCTGTGGCCGCGCCAAGCTCAGTGGTAACCGTCCAAATATGTCAGAAATGTGGCGTGATCATGACAGATATGAGGAAGCATGGTTTTGTTTCTTAAGACTGGAACACAAGGCTGCCGTCATGTGCTGCCCTGAGCTAAAATCTTAGTCACTGTTGCACATTATATCTGCTTGTGAGGAAATACCCCTTAAAGATACATTACGGAACATTGACTTATGAGCTTTAAGCCATGTTGTAATGTTCCTCCTCAAAAACACACCTGGAGTTGTGTTTTGTTTCATTCACACATGTCTGAGTTGTCCTTTACTTCCCTTTTTTAGTCTGTCTGCAACTTAACAGCTCAAAATGCTGTTCCACCTTGTGATGTGGGGGTGCGATGCTAATGGTAGGCTCTACTCTGTCTGAAGCTTTATTAGACTTTAATCTGTGCTTTATTTTAACTCAATCGGACCATTAAAAACTGATTTAGCTCAAACTAACACACGTGATTGATTTGTTGTGTTGATGTGTTCTCAAACAAGTCTCTCACACTTAAAATTACAGTCACAAGCTAGCCAGCATTAGCCAACAGTTTTTCAACACCTTTTTGTGTTGAAAATCAAACTCCTAAACAGGACCGTGAATGCTCACATTGATCACAGGCTCCTGAAACTGTGCTGTTTAAATACATTTTGTGTGCATCGTGTCACCATGGTAACATCTAAACATACATGTAGAACACCCCCAGCGTGCACTGCAAAGTATCAATACCTCCACCAGAAAAGTTGCTGCACCTTTAACAGTTTTTGAACATATAATACAGTATTGTTTTGCTAATGTACCCAACTTGTATTTCTTCTAGTTCAGAGCACTTACTTCATGACGTACACTGAATCAGAAGGTATTGTGAGTAATACAAGAGACTGAATGTTGCTCACGTGTTTAAATGGCATTTTGTTGGATGAGAGCCATATAGAAGCAGTTCTCCAGGCCATTTTGTGTCTGTCCACGTTGTTGGATGAGAACCACGTGGAAACAACTGTGTGTAACTATCCTGGACAAGAACATGGAGAAAATAGGCAGAGATAATGAATTCATTGAAACATGTTCCTCACTTGTGTTGTTATTTTTTTTTTTATTTATTTAGCCTCTTGAGATTCAGTGTCTCATTTTCAAGAAAAACCTTTTGACCATAAAACAATTTACATTTACGCCAACATGCAGGTAAAAAGTCTTTAACACTGTAGAATTTGAACTGGGTGAAAACTGGGGTTAAAGATTCAACAAAAGGTAGTGACCATAGACTGTAAAGAAGTGGACTAAGGGAGTGTGACGTCACCCATAGCGTTCAGCTCCAGTCAAATGAAGCTCACCAAAGCTAGCAGTTAGAGCCGAGTTCCATATTAGGAATTGGAAATGATTTGACAAAATAGCGAAATAAAAACACCAGAATCATGTAGAGGGGTTAATACGAACATTTTAAGATCAAAATTAGCAGCCTGACAGCAGCACTTATGGAGAGGGAGGCAACGTTTTTCCAATATAGGTGAATTTGAGAGTCAATAGAGCTGGAAGCGCGACCATGCTCACTTCTTATTTGTAACGTGGCAGCCAGCAAGTTAGATATATCCATTTAATATACAGTCTATGGTAATGACCTCTAGAGGAAGCTACAGAGAGATAGACTGAATTTATGAATGGTTTTAGAGATGTATGCAATGAATTACCCAACTTTTATCTATATAAATCAGTACATTTTGCCTGGTGTATTAAGTATATTATAAAAGCAGTACGTGCAACAAAAATCAGACCATTGCACACTGCGTTAGATAGAAGTTAGATAGATTAAAACCTACTTTTTCCTTTCATAATTTGAACATATGTAGGCCACCTTTAGACATTCATAATTCTCACTCCCTCTTTCTCTCTGTCTCTTTCTCTTTCTCACCTTTGTCTGTCTCTTTCTCCTTCATCTCTTCATTTTCTATCTCATTTCTCTCATCTTTCTCTCTATCCCTCTCTCTCAATTCCTCCTTCATCCCTTCATTTTCTATCCTTCTCTCACCTTTCGCTCTCACCATACCGCTCTCTTTTTCTCTCACTTCCTGCTTCATCCCTTCAGTTTCTATCTCTTTTCTCTCACCTTTCTCTCTCTCTATTCTCACTCTCCTTCATCCCTTCAGTTTCTATCTCTTTTCTCTCACCTTTCTCTCTCTCTCTATCCTCACTCTCTCTCCTTCATCCCTTCAGTTTCTATCTCTTTTCTCTCACCTTTCTCTCTCTCTATCCTCACTCTCTCCTTCATCCCTTCAGTTTCTATCTCTTTTCTCTCACCTTTATCTGTCTCTCTATTCTCACTCTCCTTCATCCCTTCAGTTTCTATCTCTTTTCTCTCACCTTTCTCTCTCTCTCTATCCTCACTCTCTCTCCTTCATCCCTTCAGTTTCTATCTCTTTTCTCTCACCTTTATCTGTCTCTCTATTCTCACTCTCCTACATCCCTTCAGTTTCTATCTCTTATCTCGCCATTCTCTCCCTTGCTCTCTCACTCTCTCCTTCATCCCTTCATTTTCTATCCCTCTTCTCTCACCTTTCTCTCTCTCTATCCCCCCTTTCTCTCTCTGCTAGAGCCCACCAACGTCTCACTCTCCTCCCCCTCTTCCCTTTAGTCACAAAGATTACCAGTTCTTTTTCATGACTCATAGCCCTCAGCTATAGCTGCCCTGAGTGGGTGGTTACTGCCCCCTCTGCCTGAATACGGTCATTACATGTACAGCAGCAGCACCACCAGCAGCAGCAGCAACAGAGCCCACTTCCAGGTTATACCCAAAGAAATATGTTTGGATGCAAAGTTTCATTGTGGAGATAAACAATGCCCACACAGACACAGATCCAGCGCTTTAATTAAACTCCTGCTGGTCCCCGGAGGAATACAGTGAAGGAGAGACTCATATTGTGACGCATGGAGAAGAATTTATTAAACGTGGTTATTGGAAGCACAGAGGTGAGTTGGTCCCACATGTGATTTGCTTGGATAAATCTAAGAAAGTGAAGGTTCTTTTGTTTGCTTTTTTGCACAGAATGTTCAGAGACTTCATGCTAAACATATTGTGGACTGGTAATAAAGTGTTCAGTGTTAAATAGCCGATAAAAGCTGCATAATTCGTACTTATTTATATTGTAGACCATCAGCAAGCACTTTGACACAAATCATTTCACAAACTAGCAATGTGTTTCAGTGATATGGTGCAACATATAACAGCAATAGTGGGTCAAAACATATAATAAAAGTACAATAAAAAGGCATTGCAAATGAGAAAAAAGAATAATAACTAACTTACTAAAACTAATTTCAAAATTATATGGATAGGATAAAAGTAGTACTCTTGCAGGTGCACTATGTAACTTTTCTGGTGGAGGGTCTGCTTGCTTGTCTCCATGGAGATGTTATTGCTTTTGCCTGGAATGTTCAGAAGTATGGCATTAAAAGTGCACCTCACATTTGTTTCTTTAGGGGCATTTTAGTTGCTTAAAAATACCATGCTTTCTCTCAGTGAGTGGCGGCATCTCTCCACAGTTTTGACATCGAACTTGGCCTGGAAATGTGTCACCTACTTGTTTCCATGGAGATAGATAAGTTTAATGCCATACTTTGAAATGTACAGGCAATGCAATGGCATCTATAGAGACAAGCATGTGGCAGACCTCTCCACCAGAGAAAATCTAAGCAGCTCCTAAAACAGAAGTCTGATTTTAGTTGCACTGCTGGTTTATATTATAGAATATACATTTTAGTGTATTTATTTCTCATTTACTTTGCATGCCTTGTACTTGTACTTTTATTATATTTTTGTTAATGCAGTAGACTTATATAGCACTTATCCAGACACTGATGGATGGTATGGTATGTTACTATTGTAGCCACAGTTGCCCTGGGCCAGACTGACTGAAGCAAGGCTGCCAATCTGCACCAGCCCCTCTGACCACCACCAACACTCACACATGCACCACTTTCATACTAGGCAATGTGGGTGAAGTGTCTTGTCTAAGGACACAACAACAGTTTTGCCACGGGCGCCCCACTGCAGCACCTGATATCCCCAGCGGTCTCCCATCCAAGTACAAACCAGCTCCTTCGCTGACGAGATGAGGCTTTCACAAGGAAGTCTAGCCACTGACCTTACTTTTGTGTGTTTGTCAGTCATTTTTATGAGTAAGGTATTTTCAAGACACACACGTTAAGTTGTACAATGGAGATATCAAGACCAGGATGTCAAAAGTCATTTAAAAAGCCTGAAGAATGCAGATTATAAAGGCTGAACTGGCAGGTGTCCAAACTCGGTTCATTTTGCATTTTCATCTCACTTACACAGACACATTCCTGCTCTTGGCTTGATGAATATACGGTAGAGGAGCACGTCCAGTTCCCAGTGTTCCAACATCAGCCCACCCAATCCGGACCCCTGACCCGTGACCCCTGACCTCCTGCAGCTCAAAGTGAGGAGAGGAGGAGGCGAGGTGTGAGAGCATCCGTCCTCCTCCCTCCTTAAGGAAGCATATGGACGCAGCCACACTCCGGACAGGAAGTAGAGGAGAGAGGCAGGAAGTGGCATCAATCGCATGCATGTGGGGCGTTTGTGGACTCTGGGACATCACAGACATGCACCTTTGACGGTTTGATGGTCTACTGGGTGCGGACTTGGGCGGGCTGGTTTAAGATTGTTGTTTTTTTCGTAGAAAGACAGTGAACAATGGAGTTTGAAAGGTCTAAGATCAAATTCCTCTTATCAAATTGAGTTTCTTGTAAAAGTGAACGTGTGAAGAAATTAATTTTACTCTTTTATTGTTATTATATTATATTGTGATGTTTGAGCTACTGTGTCCAAATAATTTCCCTTGTGGATCAAAGTTTGTCTAAATCTAAGTCTAAGATACATTTTTATGGGTTCCAGCTAACATACATATACATTTTGAGGACTTTTCAGTGTCACCATTCAAAATCTAGGGTAGTTTGTTTTAAATTGTCACTTTCCATTACAATATTCAAAAATTTTCATCATTCTGAAACCCATGAACAGAATTGTTGGTGTTTCATGATAATAATCTCTTAATAAAAAATGGTTTAAACTTCCTCTCCCTCTGTCACTGTTTTAAAACAAGAGACATTTTCAGGGTTCGGATGGGGAAAATGTTTGAAGAAAGTTTATTTTTGTATATTATCTTGCAATAAATATACTTGTGAGGCTATGTTTTGTGTAAATAAGAAGATTATTAAGTCGGAGTTTGGATCAAACCAACCTTCTGAATATAATCCCTCATTAAGACACAAACATTCAGCAAAGTCTGTTCTTCAAAACAGCAAGTTTACTTGATTTTCTTGCCAGAGACTGAATAACGTCACTTCAAAATAATATAACTCCAGTAGAAGTACAAATTTGTGGTCCAAGAAATTACTCAAGTAAGACTCAGGACGTAACATCTGATTTATAATTTGAAGTCAGTGTGACAATTTGAAGGACAAAATTAGTAAAAGTATGCTGCTATAAAAGTTCTCTGAAAAGTACAATTCCTTTAAACAGTTACTCAAGTAAATGTAACTAAGTACTACCAACCTCTGATAATTAAAGGGATTTTACTTACCTGTTATAATTGTATGCCTTGCCTATATATTAATGAGTATTAGGTCAAAGGATGCCACTTTTCTGTCAGTCTGCCTCAGCCAACTGTGACCTTCCTACCAGTTACATTTATATTGTACTTTTCAGAGTGCTTTTCTAATAGCATCCTTTTGGTCGTACTTGAGTAATATTTTTAATGACGTAACAGTATACTCTTACTCTTGATTACTCTCCCCACTGTGAGTAAGTGGAAAGCATGACAAAAGCTTTATGTTGACAATATTAAACGATTTGAACATTTGTGTTTCTTGCTCCGTTCCTTCAGATATTATTTAGTTTTTCTCATGATTGTTCTTTGTAAATACCAGATTCTGGACATTCTTTATTTTTTGCCTTTCCAATTACATTCACTTCAAATTATTAATCAGGTTACACCCCAACTCTTAATTACTCTTACCTGAGTAGTAGTTTTGCCACATACTTTTTTAATCTTACCACTATTTTGTGCTTCTGCTTGAATAATATTATTTTGCTCTTGCTTAAGCACAATCTTTGGCTACTCTGCCCATCACTGCAAGCAAAAAAATGTCTACATATTAATAGATTTTACAAAATACTCAAGAAATTCGCCCACACAGGCTGAATTTGACATGGCTGGTTTTGACGCTGGTGTTAATTAGGTCCTGATTAGGGATTCTCTGAACACAAAGCTTGCGATGCGTCATAACTGTGCTTTAATAATGCCTCATTCCTCCCACAGTTGGACCAGAGACTAGCAGGTGAATGAGAGAATGCCAGTATTAATTGGACTACAGTTGTTCTGGGTATCTCCCGCCACCCACGTGATGCATTCAGGACAAATACGAGACGGGAACACTTATCCTCGGACAATGTAGTCAAATAATTATTACGCCAAATGCAGACGGAGAGGGTTTCCGGTTGGCGTTAGCTGTCTGTTGGCGATGGCTGGAGTGTGAATGTGCCACAGGAAGTGTCACCGAACAGAACAGCAAAACAAACTTACATTGCACTCATTATTAAAAATAATTGTTTTTTCTCCCTGTTTGTACAACTTCAAATGGAGAAAATGCTAATTCTGTACGTCAAATGGAGAAAATGCTAATTCTGTACGTCAGTAAAGAGCGCTTATTATTATTGGAGGTTTTGACTTGTTATCCAGAAGTGGATGGTTCAATTCCGGCCCTTTAACACCCTATGCTACGTAACTTTTCTGGTGGAGATGTTATTGGTTTGCCTAATGATCCAATTTGGTATTACAGCAAGTGCTCCACTGTGTTTTTAAAGTCCATAGACGTTCACTAGACTCATTTGGATACTTTCAGCTCTGGAATTGCCAATTGCCACGTTTACATGAGAGATTTAATTCCGAATCAAAATTAATTCCGCTTTAAAAATACCATGTAAACACGTAATTCCTAATGAAAATGATTATTTGGAATTAAACTTAATTCCGAATTAAGAGGGTGGTTTATTCCAATTTTAAAGCCGAATTAATTATTCCTCGATCATGTAAACGTTTTCCGCTTAAAAATAATTCCGGTCGTTCAGCGCATGCTCGTTGGGTCGCCCTTCTGACGCGATGACGTACGGCGAGATGGCGATCCGGAGCAAAACATTTTTTTTAATAAGTACTCAGAAAAGAACTACAAATAATGGAAAGAGTGGATGGCAAAAAACATAAAAACACTAACCAAACCGAGATGACAAAAAGCCGATAGACGTAAATACGTTCATGTCCAATCAGAACCCTTCCCGACCCCCAGACGTTGAGTGGAATTAAATAAAGTCAATTTAACGTGTTTTCCATATAAACCTCAATTTGGAATTATTATTTCCATATAAACTCGAAGTAGAATAATTTAATTCCGAACTATTTCATTTGGAACAATTAATTCAGAATTAAAAAACATCATGTAAACGTGGCTAGTCTCCACTGAACTAAAGGTAAAAGGAGCTGTTAACTTGAAAATTACCACTTCATGACATCACAAGGTGGAACAGAGCAGTTTTGAGGTTTGGCGATGTAGACAGACTAATAATACAGGATTACTCAAACATGTGCGAATGAAACAAAACAATTCCAGGTATGTTGTTGAGGAGGTAACAACATTATAACAGGCGTAAAGCTCACAAGAGTCAATTTTGTGTAATATAAGACATTCTGGATTCTGTACATCGACATCTTACTTGTTATAGATTTTGGCTTGTTATCCAGAGGTTGATGGCTCAATTTCAACCCTTCAGCACTGTACTATATGTAACTTTTCTTGTGAAGGATCTGTTGCCTGTCTGTCACGGAGAGGCTATTGGTTTGCTTAAAGTTCCAAAGTATGGCATTAAAAGTGACTATCTTGCGTTTGTTTCTTTAGGGTTTTTTCGTTGCTCAAAAATACCAAGCATTCTGACAGTGAGCAGCATCGCCTCTTCAGCGCTGTACACTGTTTTTGTGTCCTTAGGCAAGACACTTTTCCCACTTTGCCTATGAATTGTTATGGAGAGTTGTTGTTTTAATCTGTGTAGGTGGAGGTCAGAGGGTTTGTAGATGGTTAAGCCCGCATTTTGGTTAGTTTGCCACAGGAAACTAACTAAAACTCTTATGCAATGTAATGTTGTGTTTTGTTTTGTTTCTAGCATGTTTAAGTAATCCTGCACATTAAAGGTACATTGTGTAGCTTTTCTGGGTCTGTCAAATGCCTTTCTCCATGGAGATGTTATTGTCTTGTCTGGAATGTCTCTCTATCTTCATGGAGAGGCAACACAGTCAGAATGCCCATATTTTTGAGCTGTAAAACCACCTGTACTTGAATACATGTAAAGTAGAGCTGTTTAATGTCATACTGTGGAACATTCCAGGCAGAGCAATGACATATCTGTAGAAACAAGCAGGTGTCGGACCCCCAACCAAAAACTTACATAGTGCACTTTTAAGTCTTGCTCTCATACTGTAGTTCAGCACACAAAGGGCCTAAACTAAGATGCTTTACAATATCTTCACTGCAAGCAGCTATAGTTTATGCCTTATTTAAACTGCTCTGACTCATGCTTAGAAAGATTTGACTTACTACTGTATTCCTTGTACTATATTTTGAGTAATAAATGTTAAGTGGCATGTGCGAAGTTTGTTTCTCCCTGTGTCTAGATGACGAATTTCCTTACGGAGACAAAAAAGTGTACCTCAACTTGGCGGCATTAAATGTTAAATGCCAAATTAAACATTAAAGGTGCACTGTGTAACTTTTCTGGTGGAGGGTCAGGCTAATGCTTTTCTCCATGGAGATGTTATTGCTTTGTTTGGAATTTTTCAAGGACCAAACCAGACCAAGTTACAAGTCAGATCAGGGGAGAGGCAACACCGCTCACAGTCAGAATGCCTGTATTTTTGAGCTGTTTAATGTCATACTGTGGAACATTCCGCTCAGAGCAACGACATCCATATAAACAAGCAGCACCTTTAAGTCTTGCTCTCATAATTCAACACTCAAAGGGGCTAAACTGAGAAGCTTTACAGTATCTTTACAGCCAGCAGCTATTTTTTACGCCTCATTTAGACTGCTCTGCCCAGAAAGAGTTGACTTATATTTCTTAATTTCTTTCTATCTCTTTACAACATTTTGAGTAATAAATGTGAAGTTGTGGGTGCACAGTTTGTTTCTCCCTGTATCTAGATGGTTGTTCTCTGGGCACTCTGGTTTTCCCGATCAACCAAAACCTCAAATCCTCCATATAAGGTGGTCCTGACTAGCTCAAGATCTGGAGATGCATCCCCAAGCACTGTCCTCCTCAAGAGGCATTGAAGGATGGATCAAATGGAGAGGACAAATTTCTCTACGAGAACAATAACGTGTACTTTAACTCGGTAGCATTACCAGCTTGTCTCCATGGTGATAGAGAAGTTAAATGCCAAATTAAGGAATATTAAAGGTGGATTGTGTAACTTTCCTGGCGGAGGGTCAGTCAAATGCTTTTCTGCATGGAGATGTACAGTAAATGTTTTGTCTGGAATCTTTCACAGTATAATATTAAACCTTTCTATCATCGTAGAGACCAAACCAGACTAAGTTACAGGTCAGATCTGTGGAAAGGCAACCCTGCTCACTCAGTCAGTTTTTCTAGGTATTTTTAAGCTATGAAACTACCTGTAATTGAATAAATGTAAGGTAGAGCTGTTTAATGGCATAACATTCCAGGCAGAGCAATGAAATGTCCATAGAGACAAGCAGGTGACGGACCCCCAACCAAAAAGTTTTTCTCTTTAAGGACTGTTACACAAAATAGTGGTTAGCATTCAAACCAAGTCATCTTTGCAGATTGAGATGGCATAAGTAGAGTTTTTCCAACATGGCTCACTATGCTCATTGAAAATAAACAATACCTGGCAGTAAGTATGATGTAACTGTGAACTAGAGCCCACCTTAAACAGGATGAGGTCATCTGAAGTGTTCCCACGCCTCCTCCCTCCAGAATACTCATTTTAGCAGCATTTTCACCAACAAGAAAACAGCAACATCCACCATTTCCAAATGGCTCTCATTATTTTTAATTAATTTCAATCAATGTTAATGCAGATTTATAACAGTTTGTTCATCCAAGAAAAACACAGTACGGTCAATATACGACATCTACTTACCCATATGAATAATCTTTGTGGATTTTGTGGGAGCTCTTAGGGTTTGTGCTTATGTGTGGCTCATTTGTAGAGCTGCTGTGCATAAGCATGGTATAAAGTAATGATTCAGTACTTAGTGGTTCATTTGACAGTCTATTTACATTATGTGCACTGGTAAATGGTAAATGGTCACATTTTTATATAGCGCATTTCCATCTCCAAGGCACTCAAAACACTTTACATCAAGAACCCACCCATTCATACATTCACACACCAGTGTACACAGACCATAACCTTCTGAGGGATTGCCATAATATCATTAAATTAAATTAAAATGTAAATGAATAATATAATTGCATGATTGGAAGCTTAGTTTGGCCTTTTATTTTTAGGATTACATCAACAGAGTGGTTACACATAATTGGTTTCTTATTTCTTTTAAACAGGCTACTACATATTGTTCTGAATGAGAGTGTCATTCTAAAATCCTTTTCTTCTCACAGTGGAACATGACTCAGCCCATGTGACCGAAGATGTGACAAAGGTCTATGCACAGCGTGGACTCTGCGTCAGGTGTTGGGAATAAATACTTTTTTAAAGGTGTATTATGTAAATACCACCTACTTGTCTCCATGGAGATGTTATTTCTTTGCCTGGAACTTTCCACACTGTGACATTAAACTTGCGTATCTTCTTTAAGTGACACTAGCCACCAGGCCAGTGTTGCTGGTCTGGTATGTGGAGAGGAGAGCCCACTCATAGAATGCATGTTTTTGCAATTATTTTTGAACAATGAGCACATTTGAGCATAAAGATGTATGTTAAAGCAATACTGCGTAACATTACAAGCAAACAAATAACATCACCTTGGAGACAAGCAGTTGGTTCGACCTTCCACTAGAAAAGTTACATAATACACATTTGAATAGAAATTATAAATAAAATTATTACAATTTCATATCTCTAAATAGGTAAGAGAGGTAAAAGAGTGCCAAATGGTTCCATTCATAAATGGTTCCATTCATAGTTGTAAATTACTATGATTCAGTGATAAAAATAAAAGTCCTGCTTATTTTAAATTCACATTAATAAATGTCCTTTTCTCCCTTTCTGCTTCCTCCTTCTTTTCTTTTTACATTTGGAGTTGCTACAGATGGACTGAATGAAATGTTTTGTCAGTGGACACAACAACAACAAATCTTTTGAACTAGATGTGTACTCACTCTAATCACTATCCCTGTAATTCAACTTAAACAAGCAAAACTTCTTTAAAATTGCAAAATGTCTCTTATCCATTGCACAGGGGTTGCCATAGATGAACTGATAAAAGTATTTTGCCAATGGACACAACAACAGCATGTCTTTTCAGCCATGCACAAAAATACCACTGTAAATCAATCTAAACTATTATGCAAAAAATAAAAACTGGAAATGGCTAAATCTCTCTCATCCATTGCAGGGGTTGCCATAGATGAACTGGTAAAAGTGTTGCCAATGGACACAACAACAACAACAGCATGTCTTTAAAATCACATGAATATTTAAAACAACCAATATTATCTCTGCCAATCAGTCCAAACTATTGTGAAAAAACTTCTTGGAAATTGCCAAATGTCTCTCATCCATCGTACCGTTGGGAAAGTTATGATTGTCCAGGAAAGCAGACGTGCGTTGGTTCTGTAACCTGCTCCCTTGGGTCATCTCCACATCACATAGGTGCATCCTGAGTCAGGCGGGAAGGGAGGAGAGGAGGGAGAGAGTGGTGGGCTTTAGGTCACAGTGCTGGGAACAGAAGCCCGCCGGACTTCCCGTTCTGAAGAGGAAACAAAATGGCCGACGATGAGAACCGAGGAACAATGGTGTGAAAGCGAGCCTCCACCCAGGTCAGAGGGAACGAGGGAGAGAGAGAGGGAAGAAGAGAGGACACAGAAAGAGGGAGAGAGATGGAGAGAAAGAGGAAGAATGAGAGGGAGGAGACAAACATGGAGAGAGTATAGGACAGAGAGAGGACCACAGTTTATACAGTGTATGTAGAAAGCCAGTACACTGAGATTACGTAAGAGTGAATTTGGTTCAGTGGTTGAACTGAGGAGAGCAGATCAATATCTAAACCTGGAAGAAAAACACCTGCTACTGATTTTACTGCACTCTGCATATTTGAACCATTCAGACTTGAAAGACTGGTGAGAAATTAGGCCATTGCCATAGTGATTAACAATTTAACACAAAAACAAAGTCCTCAAAATGTTACAGGAAACCAAACCCGTAGGTTGCGCCCACATTCTAGTTTCATTTGCTTATGCCACAATTTCAGATGGTTCTATAGGGCAGGGGCCTATATAAGTCTATGGGAGATTTACTACTTTGAACTGTGTTTTTAATTTTTTTTTTGTTCAGAGATATTAACCATAAACAAGGGCACAATATCTGCGTTTCGACAGTTAAAAAGCAAATTCTGTCATAGAATTCTGCAGTGTTAAAATAGAGATCTGAGAATGTTGAAATATTACAGCAGCTCAGTTGGTCGAGTGTAACTGATCTGAAGGTTGGCGGCTCTCACTCTCGACATAAACATCATCGGTTGAGAGGTCAGATCCGCTGATCCACAGGTTGGTGGTCTGATTCCAGCTCTCACAGATGAATGCTGTCGTTGTGTCCTTGGGCAAGACATTTAACCCACCTTGCCCCCAGTGTCAGTGTCTGCGTACACGTGTGTATGAATGTGTGTGTAAATGGGTGAGTGGCTCCTTGATGTAAAGCGTTTTGAGTGCCTTGAAGATGGAAAAGCGCTATATAAAAATGTGACAATTTACCATTTACATGAACACAACCTATAGTGTAGATGTAAAACTTTGACATTCTATTCATATGGCATTGTTTTTTGTGAAAAGTGGCGTTATCATCTAGCTCAAAGGTGGGAGGGGATGAGTTGAGAGGAAGGTTCTCATTTTTTCTGTAAAGAATCTGTTCAGTTTTGGGTATCTGCATGTTAGAGGAGATACAGGATTATCACAATGACATCATAATGACTTCTCGATTGCTTGATCTGAGCTATCCATCGGAGGTGCCAACTTAGTTGTGATGACGTTTATAGCAACGTCTGCTCCCATTGGGCACCTCAGTTTTTCTTTCTTTTATTAAGTCTTTTTAGATGAATATTGCAATTTAAAATGTGCAAATTCCAACATAACGATCCCCGGGTGTCATAAATTATAGCTATTGCAGGGTTTCAGGTGACATCACAGCACTCAAATGCAAATGCAAATGGGAAAAAACGTCAGTAAGATTGTCAGATATCAAGAGAAAATGACTAACCTTACTGAAGATGCTGACTGAAATGGCATGATTACACTCTGTCAGTGTTTGCAAGTAGCCTAAATATGAGTCATAAACATATGCTGTCTGGTGCAGGGCTGTGATCAGGGAAAGTGATTGGCATCATCTTAAATAGAGCTATAACGTCACACATCTATTCATTCTTTACTATATTTAGCCCTCCTCCTACAATCGCCCAAATATTATCCATGTATGACGCATCTCCAATGGGCAGCGGTTAATTACAAGGCGAAATACCAGAAAATTAATTTATTCACTGCCAAACATTTCTCCACTATAACTGCCAAACAGTTTTTCTACCTCCTGAACATTCTCACATTTCAGAAGAGTTTGAAATAGCTCCCAACCACGGAAGAGCCTTTGTTTCCAGGATATAAACAAGGTATTTTTAGTTGTTGTAGACACTGTCATGGCTAAATGCTTTTTTTTTCAGTCTCAAAGAAAACTGACATAACAGATGTGGAGTTTTTACAGACAGTATCTAGACCAAGGACCAAACAGAAAGCTGAAGCACGCTTTGACTAGGCAAGACTAATTTATTCATATAGCACAATTCATACATGATGTAATTCAAAGTGCTTTATAGAATAAGGAAGACATTAAAATAACAAATATAAATAATAAAAGAGAGCGCACACAATAAAAAAAAATGGCAGTCATTATGCATCGGTAAATAGAACTGAGTCATTTTCATCACAGTAAATTAGTCATTGTGAGTTTGTTTTTCTAAGGTTTGTGTGTACATTTATGGTACTAATGCCTTTATTGGCTTAATCTGCAAAAATATCCCTTAAAAATCATTTATAATGCACAAAAAATTGTCTTGCCCAGTAACAGCATTCATGTGGGAGCTGGAATCGCACCAACAGCTCTACCAACATGTTTATGCAGGGAATGGTATTCAAAGTGACCATCTTTTGGATCTAAAACTGAGCTACTTTCGCACTAGAAAAAATACAGCCTCCTTAAAGAATGCATATGTTTTTTTCAGGTATTTATCATATTATATATCAGTTGTATCAATATTTCACAAAAACATCTTGATAATAGAGGTCCATTGACTCTAAAACTGCAGAATCGATTCTTAATAGTGAGATTTCACTGTAACAGGCAGTATATTTAATGGCTTAATGTACAACGCTGTGGGCGGGGACAAGAGGTTGGTGAAAACATCAATTTTCTGAGCACTCAAATTCAGGACAATAAGTGCATACTCAAACGTGCATGAATCAATCGAGATAAAACCCTGAGTAAGATTATTATGAGAAAACACTGTTATAATTTGGTTAAAAGTTCATAAAAGTTGACTGTACATAATATGCTCTCTTTTAACCAAAATAATTTAACATAGAACTCAAGGAGCCCTCTATACAGACAATAGATTTTGCTAATGTTTATCCTGGCGTTGTCTTATCTCACCTCCACAAAGCCCCAACGAGACAGAACCAATGCATTTTCTTCACTTTCACTTCCAATTAAACTGTTGAGGAGAAAAGAAGCAGTGCACAAAAGATAAAATGATTTAACCGTAGAATGTTAATAGACACGGTCCTCGAGATAAGGAACATCTTTATGCTCTTACGTAACTGTGCTTTTTACAAGTTTGTGCACGGAGAGAAGCTTTTATCATAAGTCCATGCTGCAGTATTTCTCAAAAGGCTCATCTTGAGCCTGGTTCTGGTTTAGTCCTGATGTAGACTTGGTTTGGTCCTGTCCTGGTTTTGTTTATGGTCTAGCGTTCAGGTTCAGTCCCAGGTTAGTCCCAATTTTATATGGGATTTGAATTCACCCTTAGTTTATAACTGACTCTAGTGAGCTTTAAGCCATGTTATAATGTTGTTACCTCCTCAAAAACATATTCAGAGTTATGTTTTGTTTCATTCACACATGTAGTTTTCACATTAACATACCTTTTACCTTTTGTTCAGTAGAGATTTTCAATTCCAGGGCTGAAATTATCCAAATGATTCTAGTGGAGGTGTATGTGTGAATGAGACCAAACACAACTCCACATACAGTATGTTTTTGATGAATTAACAACACTATAGCATAGATCAGAAAATAGTGTAATAAGGGCCCTTTAATGCAAGTTAAATGGTTTAAACAACAGGGGTTTGGTCCAGATCATAGACTGTATAAAGAAGTGAGTGTGACATTACTATTAGCACTGGCTGCACTCAAATGAAGCTCACAACGTTCACGGTTACAGGGACGAATTTGGAGCCATGGTCTATATTATGAATAGGACTTTTTAACAGACAAAGTAGCAAAATAAAAACACCAGGATCATGCCAAGCGGGTTAATACAAACATTTTAAGATCAAAACAAGGCTCACTGCTGCAGTTACAGAGAGAGGGGCAACAATATTCCAGTGTAAGTCAACGGGAACCAGGGTCAGTAGGAGCCAGAAGAGCCGCATGCAAACTTCCTATTTGGAACGTGGAGGCTAGCACGTGAGCTGTGTCCATTTATACATCCAGTCTACGGTCCAGACCAGCTGGAGTTGCTTGCATCTCTCATCTCACAGAAACACACCACATTCATGCTCTGTGTTAAGTGTCTTGCTTAAGGACACAGCAACTTTATGCACTAGAGCCACTGCCTGGCACCAAAGCTCAGATTAAAGTCTAACAAATCTTCAGAGAGCAGTGCCTTCAGTTAGCATCACACCCCCAAGGACTTTTGATGGCATCAGCTGCAAAGTATCAATCCTATAGCCAGTGAAACCAACATTTTCCAGATCTAGAAGTGATGAATTAGAGTTACAGTATATTAAATTCAGTCATCCACCCCTCATGTTCTTGTTGCTCCAGTTAGAAAATCTCCAGCTCTCCAAATGATGTAATCAAAAGCTGCAGACTTGTTTATGCGCTGTAAAAACACCAACTCCATTAGCATGAATCAGGATGTTAATTGTCCATTGTTGCGACGGCAGATTTTGCTTTGTGCCTCTGATCTGAACCATAGGGAACGTGGTGGTCTATGCTCCGGTGGCTTTGAGAGTTTGTGAGGAGGAATGACAGATCTCCAAACGCTTTTCCTCAGGGACTTCATGTACTAGTTCGTGTACAAGGCCCTGCACCACAAGACAAGAGCATTTTGAGAAATTAGCCTGTCCATGTTTGACACTTTGTAAAACAGGACATCCTCACCAAACAAATGGACAAGAATATTTAGTCTCAAATTGGTGTAGTCTTTGTCTCAGGAGCCTGGGATCAATACGAGCGCTTAGGTGTTTGATTTTCAGCAAAAAAGTGAGAGTGAGTGACTAACTGAAAAACTCTTAAAATATAATTATAACTATATGTGTAATAGACTTGTTTAACATCACAGATCTGTTCACCTGTTGTTGTAGTTCCAACTAAGACTGTTCTTTCTGGTCAAATTGTATTAAAGGTGCACTGTGTAACTTTTTGGTTGGGGGTCTATCACCTGCTTGTTTCTATGGATATGTCATTGCTCTGCCTGGAATGTTCCACAGTGTGACATTAAACAGCTCTACCTTATGTTTATTCAGCTCAGAAATACCTAGAAAAACAGGCATTCTGACTGTGAGCGGGGTCGCCTCTCCACAGATCTGACCTGTAACTTGGTCTGGTTTGATCTCCATGATGATAGAAAGGTTTAATGCCGTACTGTGAAACATTCCAGACAAAGCAATAACATTTCCATGGAGAAAAGCATTTGACGGAGCCTCCACCAGAAAAGATACACAAAGCACCTTTAAAGTAAATCTCAAATGAAAGTCTAATAAAGCCACAGACAGAGCAGAGCCTACAGTTAGCATCACAATCCCAAGGAAATTTGATGACATCAGCTGCAAAGTCTCGATAATGTTTACTTTGAATATAGTTCCAGCTCATGCATTACTACATTTAGCACGTTTTGCAGCGGTTTGTACCAATAACATTTAGTTTTCATCTCCCCCGAGTTCTATATATAAACCCCGAGCACAGGTGTCGATGTCAAAGAGGAGGAAGAATGTATGTTTGGTGACACTCCTCCCTCGGGTCCTGACTGTTCTTCAAACTCTTCCTGAATGGCGAGGTTGTCATGGAGACCTCGTCAGGATCCATCACAGCTGCTTCCGCTCTCCTTCACTCTCTTTCTCACTTTCCGCACAAAGGCTGAAGAAGCTGTACATCCTGTTACAAGAAACCTTCACACACTAGCGCCGGCTCCCAGTGGCTATTCATGCGTCCAGATTCATTAAAAATATGGACTGTTGCCATAGCAATTAAAGCAATTATTACAATATTTTCTGATCTATGTTATACTGTAATGTTGTTTCCTCATCAAAAACATACCTAGAGTTGTGTTTTGTTTCATTTACACATTTAACACACAAATCTTGGATATTTAGGCTGTGTTCTTCTCTCAAACTAAAAACATTCTGTTCCACCTTGTGATGTCATCTATTAATAGAGGAAGTGCTCCACTGTGTTTTTAAAATTTCAGTCCTGGAATTCCTGTACTGAACTAAACTTAAAAGGAGCTGTTAACGTTTAAACTACCACTTCATGACATCACAAGGTGGAACGGAGCATTTTGAGCCTTGGAGATGTAGCCGGATTAATAATGAAGCCTTACTCAGACATGTGTGAATGAAACAAAACGTAACTCCAGGCATGTTTTTGATGAGCTAACAACATTATAACAATTTGTGTAACAATTTAAAACAAAATATTACGTCTTTCAAAAGGGAAAAGTCTTAAAAATGTTGCATAAAACAAAATGGAAGCTGAAATGCGCAAATAGAAAGAAAGAGAAACTGTGCTCTGATTTCAAATAAGATGGATTTTTCTCACAGTGTGTAATAAAGCGCTTGTGATCAATAATGACAGGTCTGAGAAACAAGACGTGTGATGAGGAAACTATTTTTAAATCAGCATAAAAATAAACCTCTGATATGTGTTCCCAGACAGTTATGTTCAAAACAATCATGTTGAAAAGCTGTTTTTTACTGATTGTTTTTGCATAATTGAATGAGATTAGAAACTTGCTTATTGCCTAACCTGGTGCTACAGCTGATTTCCTGCAATTAAAGGGCCCATATTATGAGATTTTCTGATCTGTTATAATGTTGTTTCCTCATCACAGACATACCAGGTGTTGTGTTTTGTTTTATTTCATTCACACATTTAACACACAAAAAATCGTTCTTCTCTCAGACAGAAAACACTCTGTTCCACCTTGTGATGTCATGTAGTAATACAGGAAGTGCTTCGCTGTGTTTTTAAACTCTATACAACTTCACTAGAATTATTTGGATGATTTCAGCTCTAGAATTGCCCATCTCTACTGAACTTAAGGTAAAATGTAACTGTTAACTTGAAAACTACCGCTTCATGACATCACAAGGTGGAACAGAGCATTTTGAGCTTAGAGATGTAGACAGACTAATAATAAAAAGTTACTCAAACAAGTGTGAATAAAACAAAACTCTGTGTATGTTTTTGAAGAAGTAACAACATATGACTTAAAGCTCACGAGACAATTTTGCGTAATATAGGACTTGTAATGTTTTTTTTTTTTTATTTATTTATCTTTTTCTGCGTAATTTATTCATTGTTTTATGTTGCACAATACCATCAAAGCTAGTTCCTAATTTGTGGATTTTGTTCACATACAATGACAATAAAACTGAATCAGACTTTTTTTTTTTTTTAGAAGTTAAAATGTCATTAAAACAAAAAATCACCCACCTCAGAACTCCCCATATTGGAAACCACTGACATACAACACTCCTATATTTGTACTATATCCATGTGACAGCCATACATCTGCGAGTTAACGTCAGATAATAAATATTCAGCATCTCAACGGCGTCATGACATCTGTCCTCCGCGTCTTCATCTAACATATAGATACAGGAAGAAACCAGGACACCCACTCTCACCGTTCACTGGGTTCACACGCATTACTGCTCCGTCTGGCTAACTACCTGATTATCCATCACAAAGTGCTTTGATCCAGCTTGTACTTCACAGCGAGAGGTCTCCCCGGCTCCGACAGTAATGGTGAGAGTCTTGGTTACTGCATGGCCTTGGACAAGATAACACGTTCACAAGACGTGTTTAAACGCTTGTTAAGATGTGGCAGAGCTTAAGTAAGAGGTTCAGAGGTTCACTGAAGGTGCGTTGTGTAACTTTTCTGGTGGAGGGTCCGTCAAAGGCTTTTCTTCATGTCTGGAATGTTTCACGGTATGGCATTAAACCTTTCTATCTTCACGTTGGCCAAACCAGACCAACAAGTTACAGGTCAGATCTGTGGAGAGGCGACCCCGCTCACAGTCAGAATGGTTGTTTTTCTATTTTTGAGCTATGGAACCACCTGTGATTGAATAAATGTAAAGTAGAGCTGTTTAATGTCATACTGTGGAACATTCCTGGCAGAGCAATGACATATCCAGAGAAACAAGCAGGTGACGGACCCCCAACCAAAAAGTTACACAATGCACCTTTAAAACAATTAGAAGCATTAGATTCAAATTTCTCAAAGTCTCCACCCTTGGCTTTGTTGACAGCGCTGCAGTTCCTTGGCCTCTTCTCAATGGGCTTCAAGATGAAGTGTCAAGAGTGCAGAGCAGTGATTAAAATAAAGTTTATTATTATTATTATTATTATTATTATTATTATTATTATTATTATTATTATCATTATTATTATGTGCTGTAGTCCTTATCACAGTCCCCAAATACCCAGGTGGCAGATATAGAATAAGGAAATACTGTGTATGACATTTAGTTTTTGATGTGTAACTTCACCCTGGAGATAGACAAGTTTAATGCCATACTGTGGAATATTTCAGGCCCAGTAATGACATCTCCACTGACAAGTAGACTGCTAGACATTCAATCCAAAAAGTTACATAGTTCATCTTTTAAAATTATATACCATTTCATAAATATGTTTTCTGACATTTGAGGACCTCAACAAAGTTCTCACTGTGAGTTTTGCGACAGGGTAATTTTAAAGTCGAAGCGTCTGTGAAAAGTGTTCCTTCAGTAGTCAGACTAAATGGGACAAGTTGACTTTTGTGTTCGACCGCTCAGTCCTAATCACTCACACCACTTTTAAAGAGGTAACCCTAGAGAACTGTCTTATTCAGCTATAACCAAGGGGCTATTAGAGACTCATTTGATAAATTGGTTCTCAAAGAGCTGTCAGTCAGTGTCAGACATGGAAAAGTGTTTTAACAGAGAGGCAGTCTGCAAAGTGTGCTGTTCAGTTCTGTTAAATCTTTTCCACAGTCCACATAAGAAGAAATGTTGTCTGATTAATGGACATATACAGAGGTAAGGGTGGGTGGTATTGACAAAATAAATATCTTACTACAAGCACAGCTGAGCCTGAGTTGCCAGTGCCTTAACCTGTAGATCATAGACTATAGGCTATATATAAATGGACATAGCTAACCCACTAGCCACCGCGTTCCAAATAGGCATTGAGCATGGGTGCTCCATCGATTCTGGCTTCAATTCACTTTCTACTGAAAAACCGTCACCCTTCTCCCCATAAGTGCTGCTGTCAGGCTCGTCATTTTGTTCATAAAATGTTCATATCAACCTGCTCTACATGATCCTGGTGTTTTTATTTCACTATTTTGCACGTAAATCAAGATGAACATTAGTTCATCAGTGTGACTCTGAGCTGCTCTGTCAGATCGTAGCCACTAAACATCAGCAACGCAACAGCAACAGCCAAAAAACAGAGCGTCAGAGGCAGGGGAGTGACGAACACAGAGGCGCGAGATACAAAGATACGATTTTAAGTCTCCTAAGATTCTCCTCGTGTCTGTGGTGTGCGCTTTTGTCGCACATTTAAAAATCGTATAAGACTGAAAAATCCTGTAGTGTGAGGCGACCTTTACCTTCCTTTTAATATTTTTGTGTTATTCCTGTGATGTTATTCAGAAATGTGCTAAAACATGCCTGTCATCGGTGAAGTGCTTTGCCCAAGTTGGAGCAGGGATTGGACCATCCCTGGTACTTTACGTTATGATGGTCCAATCCCAGTTCCATCATACTTCACCATGAGCCACTGCCATTCCAACCGAACCTAAAATTGTGTAACAGACAAGATTACAGCCAATATCAGGTTATCCCAGGGAATAGAAGGTGACAAAATATGTTTTTCACTGAGCTATGTTTAGACAAATTGTATCTCTCTGGCACATATTTAAAGAAATGGGCCATTAAACATACTTCAGAATCTACTTTCCCCATCTGAACAATTATTCTTGAAGAGAATTACTCTTTCTGTAATGGCTGCCTGAAGTCCACGCTACTAATAGATCTGCAATATGACCGAAAAATAAGAACAAGGCTTTTTATATAACACAGTTGGAAACAATGAAAGATTCAGTTATTTTAGGATTTATCTGAAGGTTGAGAAAGGGTGAAGGGTGTGCTTGGGGTAAGTATAAACAAGTTTCTGCACATCTGGGTCATGTATTATGTATTATTCACTTGTTGCACAGATAAAAAATAATATGTGGGACTTTAGAATATATTTTTGACAGTATAAGCAAAAATACATAGCAAAATAAGGCTTTTGTCTCTTATCAAAAACTCTGCAGGCATTTTCTGGACAATTATTGGACTCTCTAGTGGATGCATTTCAAATTCACTGTCCGACAAAAACTTACAGTTAATTAAACTAAAACTAAAACGTGTTGATCCAAGTACATTATCATTTTGTAACTTAGTGCTTCAGTTTACCAAGCAATTACCCATCAATTATAGGATCCACTATTAAATTATTATTATTATTATTATTATTATTATTATTATTATTATTATTATTATTATTATTATTATCATTATTATTATTATTATTACTACACAAAATGGACTCTTGTGAGTTTTCAGCCATGTTAGAATGTTGTCACATCCTCAAAAACAGACCTGGAGTTGTGTTTTGTTTCATTCTCACAGTGAGTAATCGTTTATTATTAGTCTGTCTACATCTCCAAAGCGCAAAAGGCTCTGTTCCACCTTGTGATGTCATGAAGTGGTAGTTTTCAGGTTAACAGCTACATTTTACCTTTAGTTCAATAGAGATTGGCCATCTCAATTATCCAGATGATTCTAGTGAAGGTGTATGGAGTTTAAAAACACAGTGGAGCACTTCCTGTATTACCACATGACATCACAAGGTGGAGCTGAGTGTTTTCTGTTTGAGAGCCTTGCAGGGTTTGTGTGTTAATAAAACATGTGTGAATAAAACAAAACACAACTATAGTGTGTTTGTGATGGGGAAACATTATAACATGCATCAGAAAATAGCGTAATATTGGCCCTTTGAGCTTTTTATTGGCAAATCTCAATACTAAGGTGGACAAGCGTTATGAATTATGTTACATGCAAAAAAAAGAAATATAGTAGTTTTGCAATTAATGAAGAAAACTACACTCTTATATCCCCCACAGCAGCAGAGTCTTCAGCCTCCTCAGTCTCTCCATCTCCTCCTCGTCACAAACCTTAACCTAACAATTTCAGTCTCTTCTTTATATTACAATGATCTGTGATTTGCCAGACAACTTTGTGATTACAATTACAGATTTGTAATAAGATTGTAAAAAGATTTGTTAAAAATAAGTGCATATATAGCAAACCACCCCAGGACCATTAACAACTGAAGAAATATGATCAGCTATAATAAAATAAATCCAAAAATCCCATATTTTATTTATGTGAGTCTATAACAAGGTTGTTTTTTGCAGTGTTGTCATGATATTAAAATTTCAAACTCAATTTCAATACCAAAGAATAGACTCCAATACTCAATACTGATACTGATACCACAATGATAATAAAAAAACACTTTATTTAGACAATAGAACGACATTTTCAATATTAAATCGTACTTTCTTTTATATTCCCATGTCGTCTTATATCTGTGTAATCCCTCAGTGCCCATGGGCGTATACTAGTCTATTTGCTCTTATATTTGTTCTGATTCAGCTCAAGATCATTTTTAATCTTTTCTCGAAAGGTTAATCTCTGTCCTGTGACTTCTTTCGTATCGATACCTGCTCAATTGAGTATCTAGTTTCGATACTGCAGTAGTTTTAGCATCGATTAGTATCTGATTTTCTATACTTCTGACAACCCTTCTTTGCAGAGTATATGATTTGATTTATTATTTTTTTTTTTTTTACTGAACTCTATCCTCTTTTATTTGCCTCAGACTGGATAAAATGTGCAGTCTACAGCGTTTCATTTCAGCCTAATCTTGCAGCATTAGCCACACTGCTGCAAACAAGATGACACTATTATCTGCAATGGACATCAGCTCTGTTTTGATTAACCACTGCACTAATTCTGAGTATTGGAGTTTCCTGGAAAGTCCTGTTGTGAGTGCAGCTGCCTCTGATCTATACACACAGCGGTTTATACATGTACACAACCACAGACTCACATTATAAACCCTGCACCCACGTGTTTAGCACAACAAACAGTGTTCAGTCACTTCAGCTATGACACAGGCACAGGGTGACTTCATTTCAGCTGAGTCACAACACAATACTGCTGTCTCCTACTGCCCCCCGGTGGCTACTGTTTTTTTTTTGACATAACCACTTTGCCTAATTACACTGTAACAATAACCAAAATATCGTGAAATCGTCAAAAGTCTCACAATAATTCCGTGGGCCATCACAATATATCAAATTACAAGTTTCTTTGCTTAAATTCATCGTTATGGAGGAGCAGCAGCTAAAAACAGAACTACATATACCATGATCCTTTGCTTCGTCTCAGTCCAGTTTACATGATGAAACAATGTTACTAAGAGCTTTCAGATCTTAATTGTTTGGATTATGACAGAAAAGTAGCATATCCGCAACTTTGTGAGCTTCCACAAAATATCAAAACAAATATTGTACCGTGAGATGCATAACGTTAAAATATCGTAACAAGAGATCTGGATATCGTTACATGCATACTAATTTAGAGTTCATTTTATCCACTTTTAGACCTGGTTTAGTCCTAGATTAGACCTGGAATAGTCCTGTTCGATCTGGTGGTACTCGGAAAGACGCCATAGGGTCAAGTTACATATCAGATCTGTGGAGAGGCGAGCCCATTCACAGAAAGAATGCAAGTTTTTAAGTCAATAAAAGCTAATTTTATTGAGTAAATGCAAGATAGATACGTTTAATGCCATTCTGGGATATTCCAGACTAAGCAACAACATCTCCATGGAGACAAGTAGATGGCAGACCCTTCAAAAGAAAAGTTACACAGTGCACCTTTAAGATAGTCCAGTCCCAATTAGTTTATAGAAATGAGAACTCAAAGCAAATTAGGCCCAGAAATGTCCTGTTGGATAGAGCCAATACAGCTGTAGCACAAACTGATACTTTGAAGTGACATCACGCTGGGGGTACTTCATGTATGTCTATGAAGGAATGTTCAGCAGTTACCATGGCGACACAATGCACACATTAGCAAACACAGCCTGACACATTTTAGATTGTCTGAAAACGGAAAACAGTATAGGCCATGCATGTTATGGGAATAGGAGGGGCTTTTATGCATACTGTTGTCGTGTCCTTAAGCAAGATACTTCACCCACCTTGCCAAGCATGAATGTGGTGTGTGCGTGCAGGCTGGTAGTGGTTGGACTGAGCGTCTGTCAGTCTATGCCAGGGCAGCTGTGGCTACAGGGACCTTCACGATTTGATACGATACACAATACATGACTTACGATACGATATTATTACGATATGATGATACATGTGATAATCGATATTTTGCACATGATCCAATGACCCAAATACATTTTAGGAACAACACTTCTCTGTTAAACCACTACAAAGTTATCAAATTTTCTTTCCTTCCACTAAATCTGTATCACGATATTTTGGTATTTTTGCACACCCCTGAGTAAGAAATGAATAAATAATTGACTGACTGTCTGAAATAGTGTTATAAAAATGTAGGGACTTAGCACAAATGTTCAAATCTAGTACTGACAAAAGCATTTCTTACAAAACCAAACCAAAGTACTGTCACTTCATTAAAAACTAGTACAAGAAGTTCAATTTCTTAAAAATATGGGAATATGTGATTGTAACTGAGCACTCGGAACGAAACTATTTTTAAAGCTTAATATTAAAAAATCAGTTTTGTATTATCTGCCAATTATCACAATGATTTGCTGCTTTAAAGATCACTGGGCTCATACTTGAATCATTTTGAACCAACTGACCTTCTCTTTCAGTCTGTTTTCCAGTTAAACTCTTTCTCTACAATGAAACAGAAATGTGTATTTTGTTTGTTTTTGAATGAAGTTACACCAACCACTCAAAAACGCACACTTGCAGAACAATATATCAAACACAAAGCTTCGGGCTGACGAGTGAACCTGTCAGGTCACCCAGTTATCCTCTGACGTCAAACTCACCGGACAGGGGCGGGGGGTCAGAGGTCACAGGTCGCCACCCATTGTTCCACGGTGAAGCGGATGTGGCTGTTAACGTTAGCCCACACCTACTATGGGTTTGTTATGATTCTGCGGCCCACTCGCTAAATGTGTCAGAGCAGAACTGAGCTCCCACTGCTCTGATCCACTTCAATCTAGTTTACGTCCAGATGGAGGATTCACTGACAATTACTGTGTCAGTGCAAAAAAAACAAAACAAAACTAGGTAGCGTATGCTTTAAATTGTTGATTCATGCGGTGTGGCTAAAAAGCTCCATCTATGGAAGTGGAAGTGACTCATGTTGTGTTGATATTTACAAGAAATGGAAAAGAAAAAGTTGTGTTGATGCATAATGTATGTTCTTGAAGGTAGTTCTGGCCAAGCTCCAAGTATAAGGTGAAGGTTTTCAAAAAAGCATCCATACCATACCAGTTTAGAGCTTGATTCAGGAGTTATGCCAAACACTTAAAGGTGCACTGTGTAACTTTTTGGCTTGTTTCTATGGATGTGTCATTGCTCTGCCTGGAATGTTCCACAGTATGACATTAAACAGCTCTACATTACATTTATTAAATTATGGTTTTATAGCTCAAAAATACCTAGCAAAACAGGCATTCTGACTGTAAACGGGGGTCACCTCTCCACAGATCTGACCTGTAACTTGGTCTGGTTTGGTCTCCATGATGATAAAAAGGTTTAATACCATACTGTGAAACATTCCAGACAAAGCAATAACATCTCCATGGAGATGAAGACAACACTGTTTTCACATGAACCAGAAGTAAAGAGACATTTTTCCTGCTTTCTGGTGCATTTAGGGTGTTCCAGTTGGCTACAGAAGGCTTACATTGATCTTTTCTTTATGTTATTAAATGCAGAGTATACAAGCTTATTACCGTTACTTCAGATAATAATACTCAAGATGTACAAAGTAGTGGTCAAAGAAATGACTCAAGCAAAAGTAACATAAGAAAAACACTCTGGACATAACATCAGCTTTATAATTTCTAGTTAATGTAATTCTTTTGTCACTTGTAGACTTACTCACAGTGGGAGGAGTAAAGCTTTTACTCAAGTACTGTACAATATATTACTCAAGTAGGACTAAAAGTATGGGGTCTGAAAAGTACTCAGAGATGTACAATTTTATATATATAATTTTGTGTTCTCATAGGCTCATGTATAATTGCTTACATAGACTCCTTAGACTGACAGACACTAAACACATCACGCTTTTATAAGAATGTAATAATACTGTCGTTGCCCACTACAAAAGTATTATTATTTTATAGCTATCACGGGTACATTGATCACACATCACACAGTAGAAATTACTACTAACTAACTAACAAGGATTTTTGTAGGAGTAATAGGAGTTGTTAATCTATGAACCTTTTGCTGTTTGTGGATTTTACGTCTTGCACTCTGACCAGGTTGGTTAAGGTTAAGGTAGTAATGTGGTGAAAACTTCAAAGGAGATTTGAAGGAGTTAGAAAAGGTCTGGGAGGTCATTGTTTAATAAGATACGTATCAAATAAAGGGCATCAGAACTGTATTAAAATGCATGAGTCATTTTTGCTGTTTTTGAACTGTTCATTTACCTAATAGACATGTTTTATTTTAAAGTTTCTTACCACTGTCATTACCATCCAACATTTTTTCAGGAGACATTTTATACTTTTTTTTGCCAAAATAATAATAATAATAATAATAATAATAATAATAATAATAATAATAATAATAATAATAATAATGATAATAATAATAAATACAGTAATCTTTTATATATCTTTTATAATAGATCCATGGTTTTCTCTCCCCTTCCTTTGCTTTTTAAACATTACTTTACACATCTCCAATCTAAACTTGTGTGTATTTTGATACAAATTCTACATAATAACATTGCTGACAAATGAAATGGACGTGTTGACAATAGCCTTTCTGTGATGTTGTAGAAAGTAAACGTTGTGAGCGGTTAATCATCGGGGACTGTAAACTCCAGACCACGAGATGGAGTAGTGTTTAGATTGGCACGGGCCATAGATTACACTAACGCACAATTTCGAGAGTTATCGATAGCTTACAAGTGAGATCCAGCTGTTTTACGTAGATGGCCACGTCAGATGTGTTGGCTGTAGTTTACAAACATAAAGCAAAGCAACCAAAAAGTCCCTTATTTTGTTAAGTTTTGCCTAAGTTATTTTCATCTTATAACCAGTATACATAAAGCTAATTGTACTACAAAAACACAGAATGAAGCTATATACCTGGAGTTATGTTTTGTTTCATTCACACAGGTTTGAGTTTTCAAGTTAACAGTTACCTTTTACCTTTTGTTCAGTACAGACTGGCTATTCCAGGGCTGAAATTATTCAAATGATTCCAGTGAAGGTGTATGGAGTTTAAAAACACAGTGGAGCTCTTCCTGTATTACCACATGACATCACAAGTTGGAACAGAGTGTTTTCAGTTTGAGAGAAGAACTCTGTTACCCAAATATGCAAGGTTTGTGTGTTAAATATGTGCGAATGAAACAAAACACAGAAGAACAGAAAACAGTGTAATATGTGCACTTTAATATTGGATTTAAAGTTTAAAAATAATAAACAAACAAATAAAAAGGTAAAAGTGGCCTTGTTTTCTTTGTAGTGATTTAAACTTTTCACATTGTTTGCTGTTTAGTTTTTTTAACCTTTGACCTTTGCCCAAATAGCCTAAACCACATTTGGTTCAACACATTTTGACCTTCTTTGCAGCTTTATTTAAAACCTGTGGTGACCCATTATCAAAGGTTTGTGGTTCAGTTTCTGAACTAAACTTCTGATGTAGGTTAGCACATCCATTAAAGGGTAACAGGTGGCTGTTTAAATAGGCTAAAACAGGCTTTAAACAGTTAATTGTGGTGTCCTTGAGAAAGACACTTTTTATACTCACCTTATAATGACCAATTTACTACAGTTCATGTCCTGTTCTCCTACTGGTTAAAGATTATGCAGCAAAGGGATTTGGCGATTGAAACTTCCACACATGAAATAAATTGTAATAGATCGTGACATTAATAAATTCTTTAAATAATCTTGTTTATTTATTTATTTTTTTTCCAATTTGTTAGACCTATATACGCTTCTGCATGGTAAATGGATAGAAATTGTGCATTATTAGCTGTAAAGCAATATACCTATAGACAAAAATATACATAGACAAAAAAAAACAGTTGTTGTCAGGCGATAGGAGCAATATTTAATACAACAGACACTTTAATTCAAATGAGAATTTGTGCAGAAGATGAAGAGAAGAGAGTCACCAAACATCTCCCTCATAAGATGTGCAAATTCTAGGTCATACAGCTTCAAGGTTTTATAAAAATGGGCATAGATGTAGGCGCATAGTGGGATTTATTATTCTCTCATCACTTTTCATTTCTTTATTGTCTTTATTGGATCAAAACAGAGTTAAAATATTGAATACACCAAAAAACCCAAGAAATGAATTGCTTAATTGCTTAATTGTCTTATGAGGAATAATGTTGTTATTTATTTTTCAATGAGCCAACAGGCAGAGAAGGCCATGCAAATCTTTTATGCCAATCTTCAGCATACAAGCAGGCCTACTTTGACTATTTCATGCTTTATAACTTGATGCTGTATTTCCAGTATATTCCACCAGAGCCCTGTCCGTGCGTCAATGGTCCGTTTAAACGGCGTCACGTCACGTACGGTCACGACTCTGGCGCTGTGCTGCTCTGTGATTGGCTGAGAGCGCTCATCCGGGTACTGAGCCACTAAGCGCCCGGCCCGCCCACCAGCTAAAGGTACCAATATGGCGGAGGTAAGAGGGAAAACAGGGGAGAAGCTACTGCATTTAACTCGATATTTTTAATGTTTTGGCTTCGTATTTCCGCCTTGTATGCTATCGATTGGGTGTATAACGCTTTTTGCCAAGTGTATACCGTGATCTGGGGCTCGATGTTGCGTTTTTGACCGTTAAAGTACGTTTAAAGCCGGGTCCGATCCTTCACTACCAGGCCGCTGCGCCGTCGCTCTCAGCTGTAGCGTAGCGGCTGTGTAAATTGATACGTAAATTTAACGTTAGCTTGCCGATGGGAGGGAAAAAAACAATAACATCCAAATGTAATAGTTAGAAATAGATTTTTATTCCATGGGGCTGTTGTGTGATAAGTTTGTCGCCTATATTATTGATGTCTGTCGAGTGTAAAGCCGCGCAAAGGTATAAATTAGTGTTTACGTTTCCCGATGCATTGGTTTTCTGAGGCTAAGCTAACACTTTGAGAAGCCGACACAGCATAGATCGCAGTCCCCCCGTGAAATCCCTATCAAATGACACTGATTTATCGCGTTTTGCAAAGATACGCAGAAATCGGCGTGGGTTGCGGCTTTAATTTTGATTAGCGTCGCGTTTTTATCCTGTTTTTTTGGAGGCTAGTGGTTTGATAATTGTCCATTTTCAGTCACTTCTGTCGTGAGCGCTGCTTCGCCGTCGGTCTGTTTTGGTGGGAAAACGAAGCCATTTAAATTACGTGACAGAAACTATATGCTTTTAACTCTAAATATGCCAATTTATCTGCAAATTTAGCCATATGCTCAACCTTTTCTCAATTATTACAAATATCTGCGTTTCTATTTTGCAGGCTTCCCTAGGGAGTTCAAGCCCAGGTAAGATTTGTCAAGATGTTTGCATTGCTTTCCAGTATAGACAACAAATCTGATTGAATTGAAGGTATAAATTGTAAACCAGTGTAAAGTAGGCCTGTCTCTATAATTACTATGTTGACTTCAGTGACAGAATACACAATCTTTTTTAGGGGTAAATAATGATCATGCATTTTAGTCTAGCACTAGTGCTTTTTGTGTTATATTATTTGAGCTGTATAGCGTTGCAGCTCATGTTATATGGGTGTACCTTCTTTTGCATAAGAGTTAACTGTCTGGGTTTTACATGCTATGTGTTTAAAAATCAGTCATATAAAATGTTCAATATTATCGTTTATTATGATCATTTTAGAAACAATTCATCAAACTTCAAAAACGTTATTGTGATCTAATATTAAATTTTTCCTTGTTTTTTCAGTTGGCTCTTTATCGTCAGAGGACCATGACTTTGACCCCACAGCAGAGATGTTAGTCCATGAGTACGACGATGAGAGGACTTTAGAGGAGGAAGAGTCTCAGGAAGGAGGCAGCAACATCAGCTCGGAGCTTGCAGATCTGGAAAAGGTACAAATTTATTCGGTTTATATTGTTTTTTTGTTTTTTTTACTTAGTTAGTCAAATGGATGCAGAGTCAAACATGCTGCAGACCTCGTGAATAACCGTTTTTGTCAGTAAATTATGGCCTACAAGATAATATTCCAATAGTTGTTTTATGAAGAAAAAATGCCCAAAAAATAGCTAATAAAAATAAATTGTAATCTTTAAAAAGGTTTGCAATTATTTTCCTTAAAATGTTTTGGTTAATTTAACAACATTCATACAGAGTTGTTTTGGCACATTTCTGATCCAGCACATTTCTAATTGATATATATATATATATATATATAAATATATATATATATAAATATATATATATATATATATATATATAAATATAAATATATATATATATATAAATAAAATATATATATATATATATATATATATATATATATATATATATATATATATATATATATATAAATATATATATATATATATATATATATATTTATTTATTTATTTATTTATTTATTTATTTATTAGTATTATTAGTATTATAAAAACTATAAAAAATATCACATTTTCTGTCAGTATTATGAGTATTCAACAGGTGGCATTTATGATATTGGTGTATTCATAGTACAGTTCCATATTAACTGACTTTATGACTTATTTAAATAAAAAAGGAAAACAGAATGCACAGTAATATAAAATTGGATGCATTTTTTGTATTTTTCAGGAGGGGAACATGCCTCTGGAGGAGCTGTTGGCGATGTACCGGTGTGAGGCCTCTGTTGGCTCCAGCATAGACAGTTCTTCAGGCGATCTGACTGATGAGCTGCCAGACATGACGTTAGACAAGGTAATCCTGAGTTTTGGTCACTTTTATTGTTTATTCTATGTGGTAATATTTAGAGTATTTAATGGAGTGTCGTTAGGTCAATGCTCCATTATACATCTATGTGGTGTATTTTATTTCACCACCTTACAGAGTTGCCTGTAGTTAACTCAACCCTGCTATTTGTTCTTTTTCTTTTTTCTTTTTCTTTTTTTTAATGCCTTAAAATCCTTTGAATTGGCATCAGTCCCATCTTTTTGGTTTCAGTTTTATTTTTTTCCCCAGTTTTGATACTTGTTTCAAATTAATATCTAGGATTCATAGTAGTTTTAGTAGTGATTACTTTTTAGCTGTGTCCAATTTTGAAATTTGTATTATTATAGTATTTCTGTGTTTTTTATAATAATGTTGTAATATAATGGGGTTTCTGCTTGTGCTGCAGGAGGAAATAGCCAAAGATCTGCTCTCTGGGGACTATGAGGAGGAGACTCAGTCCTCGGCCGATGATCTGACCCCATCCGTCACTTCACACGAGACCACAGACTTCTTCCCTAGGACCCTGCGATGTAAGTCCCTCATAACAGGCCAGGGCTGATTTTGATTTACCATTTTATTTTCTTATTAAAACTATTAAAAATGGCTAGATTAAAATGTTATGAACAAAACAGAATTTTAATTCGTGCCACTGTGATGAAAAAATGCTAAAGAAATATTGATTATAGATAATATAAAGGCAGGTCCAAAAATAAAATGTTGTTGCCACAGCTGAGAATTGAAGCAACTAAAAGAATCTTATAATAATTCTGGGCAGCTTCAACAAAGAGATTAAATGATATATTTTTCTTGTTCTTATTAAAAACAACCAAAAGGCTTTCAATCTTAATTCAAAACAATATGATTATTTTTACTAAGGAGATTCTTGTACATTTCAGCAAATGCCATTTCTGATGGAGATAAAGAGTCAGATTGTGACGATGATGGCCCGAGCCCCGAAGACTCCAGAAAAGTGCGTAACTCGTTTATTATACTGATATTATACTAATGTCTTCAACGTGAGCTGAAATGTTTTATGTTCTTATAGGAAATCCAGGTGGGCTCCGAGTACCAGGCAGAAGTCCCCTCCTGCCTATGTCACTACAAGGATGGGGAAAACGGTAATTGTTTTTCTATGTCTCCTTTTGTTTATTACTTAAGAGCCATTGTGATATTGATTATTGCGATATATTATTCAGCCCCAGTTTGAATAACATGTTCATCTCTTTAGCTTATGAAGAAGAGGATGAGTTGATGTGGAGTCCGGCGACTTTGTCAGAAAATAAAATCCGGAGTTTCCTCCTCGATGTGGTGTCGCGAACGTCGGACGAGAAACTGGGATGTGACAAAGCAGGACTGCACGTGCGGGACAATGAGCAGGTTAGACTTCTATATTGTCTTTACCACAGTTAATGTGTTTGCAGCAAGTTGTGTTGTCAAAGGTATCAAATTGGAAACTAATCAATACTAAAACTATTACTGAAACTAGTTTCTCATTTGACGCATTGATACTGAAACAAATAATTTTATCTATTGTCTAAAGGAATGTTTTTATCGAGTACATTCCTAAGTGTCAAATAGCCTGAAATTTTAAGTTTAGGCTTTCATTTTCGTATCGGGACAACACTAGCAGAAAGTATTCAGTGGGAACTGAAACTACAACAATATACACTACCATTTCAAAGTTTGGATACACAGTTTTTTAAAAACATTTTAGACATTTTATATACACAGAAGACATCAAATATATTAAGATTTATGGAATTATGTAGCAAAGAAAAAAAAGTTAAATAATTAAATATTTTTTATGTTTTACAACCAGATCATCAAAGTAGCCACCTTTTGCTTTGTCGCAAATATATAGGCTAATTTGAGGATTTGGTTGTAAAATATTTTTTATAATATTAAGAAATAATTTAAATTGTTTTCAATTCCATACATCTTGCCTTCTGCTGGTATACGAAATGCAAAAAATGGTAAATGAAAAAAAAAAAAAAAAACCTTGAATGACTTTTGACTGAAAATATTCTTGCAATTGTTAAAATGCAAAATCCACACATAAAATCGTATCTGATCTTTTGGAAAATGAATTGTGCAGTTGCAAAGTAGTTTTTTTCTATTTCAGACAAGTTCTGCCTTGTGCAGAATCTATTCAAACAAGTCTCATCAAATGCTTATTGCTACATTGCATGCATTAGTATAAAAGCAGGTAACTAATGGCAATGAGGATTAGCGCAAACCATACAAAGGTTCATTTGAGTATTATTGAGTATTTGTGTACATTTGTTTGTCATAGGCTTTGCATGAGCTGGTCAAGTGCAACTACAACACACGGGAAGCGTTGGAGAGATACTGCAGTCACCTCAAGTCCTCTAAAGGTATATATGGATGGAGTATGTACATGGTGGTAATGTCGAGAACTTGTATTAGTTAATTAAAACAATGTTTTTTGGTCAACTGAATATTTAACCAGAAGTTTCCGATAATATTGTTTTAAGTTTCGTCAAACCTGGATGAGTAAAAATTGAACTTGCAGTGAAATAGTTAGAAGAATTTTGTGTAGGATTACCACAATTGACTGCAGTTATTTTCTGATGAATTGTCAAACTATTATTTCAATTGTGCATTTATTTGTTAAAGCCAGATTAGGGTAAAACATGTACCAAAAAGTATTCTCAAATATAAAAAGTGTATGCCAAATAGATTTTTTTACTTACTTTTTAGCTTGAAATCCTATACAGGTTTAGTCTTATGACTGCAGTTTGGGTCAGATGCATAATAATTTTGAGTTTTTGCCACGCTCCCTTTTTGGTTTGATTGGCAGGACATTTCTTTAGTGTACTACAGCTCTACATTTTATTCACTGACTTCACAATGATTCCTATTAATTGTAGAATCCCTAATTGTGTGTTTATTTCAGAAAAATCTCCTCCATGGTCAGAAGAGGAGTGTAAAAACTTCGAACATGCACTACAGATGTACGACAAGAACTTCCACCTCATCCAAAAACACAAAGTACGAACCCTTTCCACGAGAAGGAGAAAACTGTGTAAAGATTAACCAGGCCATTTCTAATTAAATGTTTCACTTTCTTAGGTCCCGACCAGAACTGTAGCTGAGTGTGTGGCGTTTTACTACATGTGGAAGAAGTCCGAGCGCTTTGACTTCTTTGTGCAACAGAATCGATTCGGCAAAAAGAAATACAGCAGTTATCCCGGTGTAACGTGAGTGCTTTTGTTTGTTCACTGAAAGTAAAAAATAACTTACAAATACAGTGTTCATGATAAGTCAAGTAATTACTTTAACTAAGCACAGACTAAACAATTTGAGTAACTTCAAAAAGCCTTCAGATTTTGTGGCAAATAGAAGTAAAATAAAGCTTTTTTTTTTGTATGCAAGACTTCAGGCCATATCAAAATTTAGGCTAAACAAGGTCTAAAATCAGACTAAACCGGGTCTTAAATTACACTAAACCATGGATAAAGTAATCCATTAATGAAATATTGGATAAAGTAGTTCTAAATAATGATTAACCCAAAGGAATTCTTATAGTTATTACTTACTTGGTTAGATAATACTTAATTATTTGTAGTGGTCCAAAGTTATTTCTCTCTCACTTTATGCATATTGATCATCCTGATTTTCCCCGTGAGTTTATAAACGCATTTCACAGCTTTGAGACCAGAGCGGATTTAAACCGTAACACTTTATAATTAGATGCAGACGGTACGCTGCAGATTTATGTTGATCTCAAGAGCTGCTTATACAGTATATCAGTAATTTTGTCCAATACATGTGCAGACTCTTTTATTGTTTGGCTAAATTAAATTGAATGTGTTGACCTGACTGACGTTTATGTTTCCTGCAGAGACTTGATGGACCGGCTGGTGGACGAGGCTGAGGGTCTGGCCGTGGACAGCTCCTCGTCGGTGTGTTCTGGGGCCGGAGGAGGGGGACGACTGGAAACCACCACAGACCAGCAGCTCAGTCTACTCAACTCTATCACAGCCAGCGACCTGACAGGTGCGCTCCTGTCTGCACAATTCTCACCTGCACCATTCTAACGTGTACACACTTGGACTTTGTAGACCATTGAAGTTACCTTTTAATAAAAATGTAATCCATGTACGTCTTTCTGATCAGGGATGACCTGTAGGGGGCAGGATAGTTCTTTTCAGCAGTTGTGTTTTGTATTGATAATCACTGAATGTGTCTTGTGCGTTTGTATCAGTGTTCCTCACTCTGGTCTCTGTTACAGCGTTGAGTAACACTGTAGCCACAGTGTGCAGCCCAGCCGAGGTCAGCTGTCTGGACTCGTATCCGTTCCCTCCTCTGGACACTCTGCACCGCGGACCCCTGAACCACGAGGAGCCCCTGGGCTTCCCGTCCAACGGAGGAGACCCCGACTGTCTGAACATGCTGGACACGGGCTTCTACCACTCGGACCTGGGCTGTGAGCGGCCGTCCAAGAGACTCAAGATGGCGCTGCCCGACTCTTTCATGAGCGACGTGTCGGTGGGCGGACTGGACTTTGAGTCGCGGCGAACCTCAACTCATCACCACAGAATCACCGGGGCCAAGATGGCCGTCTCTGTCACAGACTTCGGCAGTTTGTCCAACAGCGCGGAGCCCAACGGGTTTCTGAGCGCACACGCGCGGCACCACACGCCGCACACCGCAGCACTTCAGTCCGAGTGATAACTGTCTTCTATTGTACATAAGACTGACCTCATTGGAGAATCCCATTTGTTTAAATTCTATTATATATATCTATATATATGTATATGAATCTACTTTTTCATTTGTGTAATATGACATCAGTGATGTCTACCATATAGAACTAAATCTTGATTTCTCTCAAGAGTTTATATAGCCATTTAATTTTATTTAGTTGCGTTCTTGATGTGTAACGTCCATGTACAGTGGGGCCCGAGGCTGCAGTCGGAGAGTTGTGTATCTTCCTCATATTTAAACACAACATCTCCAGAGCTCCTTCTTATCCTGCCATCCTGTTCAGCTGCCAAATTAGCTTAGTCCTCCTCTTTAGTGTTGCTGTTGTGTGTGGTTTGAAGTGGTACTTCTAGTGTTTGGTTTACAGGTACTTTTGGGTCACCTCATTCTTTTTGTGTTTGAGCGTAACACTAGCATCGAGTGGATCTGGGCCTAAAGCCGGGGCTGAACCCGAGCTGCCCTGGCATTCTCCTTACTCTCCTCTTCCCTCTCTCCTCTTCCTTCCCTCCTCCCTCTCTCTCCTGTGGAAGCACGTGTGTAGCTGCTGCGTTTACTTTAAAATTTAAACTGATCAAAGTGGCCAAACTGGAACTTGTGAATGTCTGTTTTTATTAGAAGTTGAACCCAGATCTCACCTGTAGTTTTAGCCATTTTCAGTTTGAAAATCATGCCTGGGGAGTTCCCAGCATTGGCAAACTAATGGCAGTATTGTTTGTATTGTCACCTGAAATGTTCTCATAGCCAATGACATCAACAGTATCTCGTTGCATTACATTTATCAGTTATTTTTGCGCTTTTAAGGCAAATCCCACTTGTAATCCCAAATCAGTTGATGCTCTTTCCACTTAAAGATGGGTGAACCTGCTCGCAGTATTTATTCATGGTTACTTCCTTTGCCAGAAATTTGTATATTCTATCGTTCGCCATTTTCTAAGTAGCATTATGTTATTTCTCTCGACTGAAGTCCTTAATTGTGAATTGTGTCATGTTTAGCGGGTCATTGTGGATTGGATGCAGTAGTCGTGTTTACTTAATTTATCTATGCATATTTGTGCTATGTTTGTTTTCAGGGGTACCTCATGTCCGCCATGTAAATCACCATGTCGTCGTCTTTAATGTCCTTACATCCCATATTAAGTTAAAACCAGTCAGAGAATATATTCACTTTTTTTGGTTCTTTGCTTCTCATGTAAATACTTAGCAGATAGCCTTTAAAAAGTCTATTACTGACCTCTTACACTTGTGAATCTGTGTTGATACAAAAGTTTTAATTTCTCGGTAAAAGGCAATAATTTGTAGATATGTACAGCTCTTTTTTGGATTTTTCATTTCGTTTGGGTGTTTCAATTCATTTTTTTTTTTCATTTTTAAAAAGAAGGGGAAAAAAATGTTTGCCCGGTTACCACGACGACACGGCTAAATCGCGCATGCTAGCTCACGTCACTGAAAAAGATTGACCCATTATGGTGTTGAAATTTTTGTGTTTTCGATTCACAGTGTAACGGTTGATTTCGTTCTCCCAGATTTCTTGAATTGTTGAAAATGTTGTCTCTTAATTGTCTTGATGGTTAAAGGGACGACTGCTGCTCGAAACTAATGGGGAGCCATATTGTTTTTTTCTTAAATGCAGTCCTCCAGGCTCTCCCAGCTTTAGCGGTGCAGTTCTTATTTATTTCACCTGTGGTTTGTATAAAGATTTTCGAATGTAAAGGCCATTAAAAGTAGTAGAAGTAGGTTTTTTTTCACCACCCTGTGAACTCTCGAAAATGTGATTTTATTGGTATGAGACTTGTGTGCAAAACAAGCACTAAACACCTTTTATTTTATATTTTGTATTGTGTTTTGAAGTTTTAAAAAAGGAAAAATAGCAGTTGTGATTTTGGAAAAAAGTCCTTTGAAAACAACACGTACCTTTGTGAATAAAAAACCTACAAAACTCTAAAAATGTATATCCAGAAATATAGACAATCAAACTTCACTATAAGAAATGTTCCAGAAGCTATCTTTATTGTTTATAATAAGTGTACATAAACATCGCATTGTTTTTTTTTTTGTGTTTTTTTTTTTCTTTTGGTAAACTTTATTTTGTATTTTCTGTTGTTCTTTAATACCTTGTGTACAGATCCAGAAATAAACCTCTGGTAAAGGTTCGAAAACACTGTCTTCTTTATCAAAAAACCAGAACGATGTATTAATCAAATTTAATTAATATTCTAGGCTTTGGTCTTGGGAAACTTTTTGGTAGTGATGTCTACAGGCAGCTGTGTAGTACTTTTTTTAGACTGTTTACACAAGGGACCCTGAGCCAGAAATACTTATCCACACAATTATGCCATTCCTTTCACAATTTGTAATAGTCTTAACAATTAAAGTAAAACAGAAATTGGTGAAATCTTTGAGTTAAAATCTTAAAATACGCATACAAATGATACAACTTACAATATGGTCTATTTATTTCCTCAGTTGAGTTGAGGATTGTGGTCTAAAGTTCTGCTTTTTATTTATTTTTAATCATTTTCCTGAAACAAAATTAGTATTGAATGTAGGCACAAAGGTATTTGATGCTATGGGCTGTGCAATCAAATGGCATGTTTGTTATTTTATGCCATATTGCACAGCTCTGTGTTAAATGTATTATTTAGTATTATTTAGTATTAAAAATATTTAAAACTGGTTTCTTCATGTTGCCAACTAGCTCCTCAGAAGAGCAACAGAATTATGTAGTTCTTTCTAACAACATTGCTGCAATCAACTTCACAATCAAATTATTTTTATCATTATCATCAAATAGTTACAATAGTACGGCTGCAACTAATTTTAGTAGTCGTCTTGTCAATTATTTCTCCAATGAGTCGACTAGTCAAATGATTTTTTCTATTAAGGTTAAGATACATTTTATTGGTCCTCTGCATTTGACTTGATTGCAAATTTGGCAAATCTTTTCAAAACATATCTTTTACCAAATAAAGTTCAAACTGTGGCGCTCAAAAGCTTCTAGGTAGTGAATATTTACAAATAACATGCATTATTGATGAAAATCTGCCTTTTTTTAAAATTCTTTTTTGCTGTTTTGGATTTAACAATGTTTCTGTCTTTGTTATAAAACATCTGTTTGCATGAGCTTTAGATTTTGTATAGTCCAGATTATGTTATTGATTATTAAAATATGTGATTCTTTAAATAGATGACTAGTCTTGCTACCTTACCAAATAGTCAATTCATTATTGCAAAAATCAGTGCAGTATAAATATATACACACACAAGAAATGAAAATACCTGTTGCTACTTAGTCCTTTTTAGTGGTATTTGCAGAGTGAGAAAGTCCTCCGCTAACACCACCTCGGTTCCAGTGCCCTGCAGAGCTTCTTCAGCCTGTCTCTTTAGTTCACAAACATCGTCCCCATCCCCGTCTTTCTGCAGACCGGGGGGCTTGTATCTTTGACTAAAATGGAACAACACCAGTTTGTGCACGTTACACTCTCGGGCTATTGCGGCGGCCATCTTTGGGGTGCTGTGTCCGTGCTCTACGGCCTTCTCCTGCTGCTCGTCTCCCAGCGTGGCCTCGTGAACCAAAATGTCCGCCGCGGAGCACAGTTTCAGATGGGACAGGCCCAGGACAGAGCTGCAATCGCCCAGGACACACACCTTTCTCCCCGGAATATCCTCCTCCAGAACCTCCCCTGGGGTCAGCACACGCCCACAGTCCAGAGTCAGGCTCTGTCCAGACTTCAGACGGCCGTACAGTGGGCCTGGTTTAACGCCTGACAGACGAATAAAGGGCAATAAAATAAACATGCTGTTATTTACTGTAAGCACAACAATGTAGGACAACAAATGGATACTAGTCAATGGTGATTATTTAGTGTGTTTACATTCATGTGTCTCATTTGTATTCCCTTGCAAAGACAATATAACTTTAAAAGAGCACTTTTATGGTGAGGGGTCATGGACATGGTTATTGCTTTTCCTGGAATGTTCTTCTGTATTATTATCCATCTTGTATATCGTGCAAAAAATAATAAATATTTAAAGACGCAGGCAGCGATTTAAAGGTGGATATTACTGACAACATGTTAAAAGTCCTCACGGGAAGGACACTTCTGTGCTTATAAAGGTTTCTAAATAAGTTTCACACATTGCCTAGTTTGATGTGGTGTGTGAGTAAAGTGTGGAATGAACGAACAATGAATATAACAGTAAAATTATCTGCAACAGCTGGAAACATGATTATATTCATTTATTGTTAACATCATTATTATTGTACCTAGTTCCTTGAGCAGTTCAGTCTTGAGTCGTCCCGGTCGGTCTCTCTCCTGGACACAGAAGCCAAAGGACGGCACTCGGTGATAAAGCCTGAAGGCCCTGACCTCAAAGCGCTCGTCTTCAAACAGAAGGTAACTGTCGGAGCCGGGGTCCAGGGCAACGCTCCGGCCCACCTGCTCCTGAGGGTGGAGGGACCCCTGCTCTGCTGTCTCCTACACAACAACACAAAGGTGAAAGCAGTGAAATGTTGTGCAATGATGGATTTTTGGCAATATGTGTGTATAAAGCATTACAAAAGGAAGAGAATGTTCATTATATTTGTGCAATTAAATGTTTTAACAACACATTGTACGAAACCATGTGTAAGAATAGTTACCGCTCTGCTGAGCTGTCCTTCCTCTGGACTCTGGTCAGATGTGGGCTCCAGTTCATGGACTAAAAGATGGAAAACAACGTCGATAAAGAAATGCTGGCAAAGTTAGCCATGTTGCTGCAAATTGCGCATTCCAAATAAAAAACAGGAAAGGTTGTCAGTGGGGCAGTAAATGTAGACGGAAAACTACTGCTACATTTTATTAATTCACATTCATATTTAGATTTTTTTTTTAAATTGGATTTATTTATTTTTTTCATAGGGACAGATTTTATGACTTAATTAAAAATAATTGAAATTCTTTTTCATTCAAAAACACTAGTTTGCTGTCAGATGTCTCCATGTTCTGTTCCTGTTCTTGTGAATATATTTAACTTGCTGTGATATTGATACTGTCTCACAATAAGAAAATAATGTGCCGTAATGCTCCGTTTTATCACCTGCATAAGGGAAGAGCAGCTGTGATGCTGTCAGCCCCAGTGTGACTCTGAGGAAGTGCCTGAGGCCGCGGGGGCCATAGATGTCCACACAGCGAGGCTTCTGCGGGGGGTCAGAGGTCATGTTCAGGCTCACAGTGCAGAGCAGACCGGGCAGCCCAAACACGTGGTCCCCATGGAGGTGAGAGATAAACACTTTAGTGATTCTGCCTGTGAACACAACACACAAGAATCACACAATCATCTGCTTCTTTGTTCCTGTGCCTTTTAGCTTAGCTTACAGTGTTGTGTTTTTTAAGTTGATTGTAAATACTTATTATTATTTATCTTGATTTGATGCATGCTCTTATTTTCCTACTGTTTCTGTAACTTGCGTTGTGACACTGCAATTTCCCCATTGTGGGACAAATAAAGGATTATCTTATCTTATCTTATCTTTCAATCTGTCCCTGCCCCTGGGTACTTTTAATTACACAAAGAGAACTCTTTGTGAATATACTGCACTAACTTGTGAAGTAACTGTGAGAAACATATTCAGATGGTTATCTTTTCTTTTAGACCTATGTGAAAGGTTAATCATGATTGATTACACGTATTCAGTTGTAAGAAATACAGTGGCATTGTCATTTGTTTTAAGTGAGCTGCCATTATCTTTTAGGCTCATCAGAATCTGTTGTTCTCCTCCTGCTCAACAAAGATGACTGAATAAAAGTGGTTCGTTGTCTTCTCCTTTATCGTGATTACAAACAAGTCTTTTTTTTTTCACTTTTCACTTTCAAAGCACGCCCCCCTGCAGTCCCAGACTCTTGGCTGTCCTCACCGGCTCGGAGCTGGCTCTTCATCACCTGGGTCTGTGTTCCCTCTCCGCAGTCAAACAGCCAACACTCCCCGTCCGTCCGCAGCACCAGCGCCGAGGCCCCGCGGTGAGGAGACGGGTACGCCGAGCCCGTGCCCAGGAAGGTCAGGTCCATGCTCATGATTCACTCCAGGGTGATCCGATTCATTTAAAACTACAGTGAACTAATCAGCCACACGCCGCATGTTTTCAGAACACAAACAGTCGATTAATTATGACGTATAACGATAAGCGACACTGTTGACATTTGGCTTTCGGGCATCAAAAAAAAAAAAAAAAAAAAATCAGATTTCTCCCATGCATTTCTGAAATCATAACTATGCAATAAACCATCATAGAGATCATAAACCATCAATTACACTGACTCATCCAGCAAGTGTACATTTTTCTACATCAGCCCTATGTTACAAGCAAGGGAAGATATCTGCTATATATTTTAAAACAAATTGTCCAAATATTTTCAATTCAAACTGAAATAAACTGTAATTTTCTTCAAAAGCTTTAAACCTGGGCCGTAGATGGCAGTGGTGAGTACTATAATATGGAAAAAGTAGGGCGCGTCTCATTTCTGCTGTTTTGCTTCTTCAATCGTCAAATTTTACATTTACAGCCGTCATTCGCGAATAGTAAAGAAATCAGAGCCAATAGGGAACAACATATCTCTCTTTTCTATGGCTATCTCTCCATGGTGGGTGGGGTTAAGGAATCAAGGAAGCTTTGAGGATGCTTTGAGGAGGTAAGTGAACAGAAATGGGATGCGCCCGACCAGCTAACCCGAAGAAGAGTGCGTGAATGACCGATGTGTTTGGCATGGGGCACTTAGCTTAACTATGAACTAAAAATAAAACATTTTAATCACACCGATCGCAGTGAAAATGACAGAAGTGAAGCTGAAGGAGGAACCGGAGGAGTTTAAGCCCGAGGAGGTGAACAGAAGGTCGGTTTAATAGCTGCTAAGGGACGCGTTTAGCACACAACCCTGCACCCAGCGGACTACGTTTAAATAAGACGCCATTTCATGATTATTGGCGATTTAATAAGGCATAGACACAATTAATAAACTGTTAGTAATGTGAATTTAAACTGATATGATTTTATTTGAAATTCGGGGTAGAGTTATTTTGTGTGGGGCGAAATACTAGTTCCTCTGACTGTCCATAGGTACCTCATTATGTTTTCTATAGATTTACTCCATGCATTAAAGGCCCACCTGAGAAAGAATATACGTTTATCGGGTCTTATTGTCTTGTTTTGTTATTGTCTTTCAGTGTGTCCAGTGAGTTTGAAGCCAACCAAGAATACAAAGGTAAAAAACAAAACAAAAAACCACCTGCTGTTCATTGTTCATGTTCATTGTTGCTCCAGTGTCTATTGGAAAAACACAAATTGAATGGAGATTACTATAGTCCATTTAAAAGTGCATTATGAAACTTTTGTGGTGCTTGTCTCCGTGAAGATGTTCCACTATAGCATTGTGGCTCTATCTATCTCCATGGAGACAAGCAGATGACACCACAAAGCAAGTTACTAGTCAGATCTGTGGAGAAGTGAGCCCACATACTAAGACTATGACTACATTTTTAAGGTATTTTCAGCAGTTCACTGGAGTTGAATAAACACAAGACAAGTTTGTATGGTTTGCAAGGTTAATGCCATACTGTTGAACATTACTAACCAAAGTTACGTAGTGCGCCTTTAAGGGAATTAAGCCTTTCCACCCACTCTTATACATTTTATATTTATATTTTATATTATAATGATATAAATGTGTTTTATATAGTTTGTGCCTAGGGACAGGACGTATGAAATTATGAAAATAAAAAATACCACATAATTGCATAATTTATAATGCTTAACGAAAACAAGGGACTTTTGAAGTAAAAAAGTGTTAGTATATTGCTGATATATGATATACTGCTCCCTGCTACTTTGGTCTGCAGAGATTTGGTGAAACGCAGATCAGTTAATGTATGTGACATTTTGAGGGCTTTTCACCACTCAAAAAAGATATAATTTTTAGGTTTACATTGTTAATCGCTATGACAACGGTACTAATGCTTAATTAAAGCCGCTTGAATTGTGCCGCTGTCTACTTATTTTCTGCAATGGCTTCTTTGAAAGATCATGTTTGTAAATGATGATCTTGTTTTGTGTCCTACAGATATCCAAAGTTTAGAAGACACCAGCTCAGATCCTCTCCACATTAAGAAGGAACCAGAGGAAGTGAAAATCAAACAGGAACCGCTCCATGATTTTATCCGTGTTTGTGTAAAGAGTGAGGAGGAGGAAGAGGAGGAGACTCTGAAAGACGAGACCGGAGAGGACACTGATGGAGCAGAACCAGGATTCGAGGAACACCCTGAATCCGAGACACTAAAATGTCCAGTTTGTGATAAAAGCTTCGAGAAAAAACGAAATCTAAGAAACCACATGAAAGTCCACACAGGAGTCAAACCATACAGCTGTTCAGTTTGCGGAAAGAATTTTGCGTATTTACTCACGTTTAAGGCCCACATGAGGATTCATACAGGAGAAAAACCTTTCAAATGCTCTTTTTGTACAATGGAGTTTGCAACAGACTATTTACTCAAAGTACACACAAGAGCACACACGGGGGAAGAACCATTCAGGTGTTCAGTTTGCACGAAGGAATACACAACTGACAATCTGCTCAAAATCCACATGAGGACACATACAGGAGAGAGACCATTCGGTTGTTCTTTCTGTTCCAAGAGTTTCATGTTAAATAGCAGTTTAAGAAATCACATGAGAATTCACACAGGAGAAAGGCCTTTCAGGTGTTCAGTTTGTGAGAAAGACTTCACAGAGAAGGGCCATCTAATCACACATATGAGGACCCATACAGGAGAGAGGCCGTTCAAATGCTCCACGTGTGATAAAGGTTTTACAGTTGTTGGCGCGTTAAGACAACATATGCGAATTCACAGTGGAGACAAGCCTTACAAATGTTCAAAATGCGCAAAGGAGTTTAATGTGCAGTGTTCATTAAAAAGACACATGAGGATTCACGAAGAAGCGCAGAGTCGTGCAGAGGAGAGGTTATACGCCTGTCCGTTCTGTACGAAGAGTTACACCGAAAACAGTAATCTAAAGATCCACATGAGGATTCACACGGGAGAGAGACCGTTCAGGTGTTCAGTTTGTAACAGTGACTTTCCACAGAAGAGTTCACTAAAGAGACACATGACGATCCACACCGGAGAGAGGCCGTTCCCATGTCCCGTCTGTGCCAAGGAGTTTAGAGTGAAAGGATATCTGCAGGTTCATATGAAGAGGATACACAAATCACAGAAACAAACCAAAAAGAAAAAGGCTTAATTTTTTACACATTTTATTTACTTTTTTAATATATATATATATATTTTTTTCAGTTTTGATTAACTGATTGTTAATGGAAATTTTGACTAATTATCATAGTCAGAACTGTTACAGATTTGTTCCTCGGACATCAACTTTGTAATGGATGGTGTGTGCTGTAGCAAAGGAATAAACATCATTTACAGTTTTGTTGGGAGCTTGGATGTTCATTTATGAGTTTTGTGAGTTTGTTTTACTTATGTTTTTGCTAATCACAAAAATGTCATAGGTAGGATCAGGACACACTATTGAGTATAGGACAAGGCAATTTCCACAAGAAACATGACACTGATTTGGTTCTTGTGAACTCAGATTTTAACAATTGGATTTTAAAAAATTGATAAAATGTAAACACATGAAAAATCTCACAATTTTTCTCACAATCCTAGGGTTAGGCAATTTCATTCATGTGATTTGATTTTTATTAAAAGGACACAGGTGCAGACATGGTCCATAGCCAAGATAATAATACTGTAAATACAAACTCTTGTCCCATCCTTACTAAGCATATTACTTAAAACTGAAGCATTTCATAGCAGCTTTGACAACATAAGTCGCTAACCACTTGTGTGTCTAGAGTAAAGGGCTCGAAAGTGTATGAAACATTTTATACATCACCATTATGTTGTTATGGTTATAAATTGCAGAGAAATTCAAACTGAAATGAGCTGGTTGCAGTTGTTGTATTAGAAAGCAGCATTTGGAGTAAGGCAATATTATTACTATGACAAAAACGGCTCACATTGGCTAGAAAAATATGACACATGTTTCAGACAACAGCGGTACAAAATACAACACAACAGTAAACGCACCATATTTGACAGGACAGAAAATTTGCACAATGGGACATTTCAGTAACATTAAATACTTGATCAATCACAAATTAATGATAAATACTCAAGCAATTCAACCACTTTTTTTACACAGACATCACTTGTAATGGAGCGTAAAGTACAGCCACTTTTTAACAGACAAAAAGCAAGAATTACATGGCAAAATATTTACCAAATAAGGAGTGTTACAAATAGTTGTATGTAAAAAACAAATTAAAACTGGAAAATAATGACAATATATGTTAAAAATACAATTAGCTGGAGTGATGGCTGGTTATGAGATGCAGCTTCACACAGTTCTTCATAAATATTTCCATACATTTAATTCTTCATAAATTCAAGTGCTTTTAATAAAAATACAACCATTTCCTATCATTTAAAAAACTATCCTGAGCCAACACTATTCTTTCTTTTGTTTTACAGATGACATTGATAATCAGGCACCAAGGGTATTCCTCTTTTCCGTATTGTTAAACAACCTGAGCACAGTACGTCATTTTAACTGGAGTAAATCTTACGTTTGTAACAGCACTCCTCCTTTCTACCACATGGGGGAGTTAGAAGATTATGTATTGCAGTGTTAAGTGCTTTGAGGTTTCAAAATGTCGTATTTTCTTCATTACTTCATTATGCCCTTTTTTGCTCTCCCTTTGCTCTGATGCAGTCGGGCTGTATGTGACCAGTGGAATGTTAAAACCAGTTTATTAAATATATTTTCAATAGTCAAGGGTTTAAAATCAGTATTACAGTGGCTTGGAGAGTTGAATCAATCACTTAAAGGTGGATGTTTAGTATTCTACCTTGTGAGCGTGGTGTTTTTTTGAAATGAGCAATTAGGATCAAACTGCAAAACTGACCAGAACTGGACGACTGGTGAAATGTCCAAAACCTTTGTCCAGTTGACAGAATTGAATTTGTAATAATACTTGCACTTAAGATTTCCTTTTTTTCCTCCCCAAAAAATGTTGTGGCCCAAAAGGAGATGTACTTGTTCGCCAGTACATGGCATTATACCTTGCCTTCTTACAATGAGAGACTTATACCAAGTTTCTCATTGTAAGAAGGCATGTTTTTTTGTGCTAGTAAAACATTTATAACCAAATTAATGCCATACTGAAGAACATTCCAGGCAGGTAGTGGACCCCAACACCCGTAAAGTTATGCAGAGCAGCTTTAATAATGGGAGTGTTTTATCCAACCAAACATGGAGCGTCTAATCTAGAGCAGAGCTGTAGTAGTGGGCAAAGGATAGAACGGGTCACGTGGTTGAGGGTGCGGTGAGGTGGGAGCGGGTCACGTGGTTGAGGGTGCGGTGAGGTGGGAGCGGGTCACGTGGTTGAGGGTGCGGTCAGGTGGGAGCGGGTCACGTGGTTGAGGGTGCGGTCAGGTGGGAGCGGGTCACGTGGTTGAGGGTGCGGTCAGGTGGGAGCGGGTCACTTTAAATTCACTCCTTTAAACTAATTTTTGACAACCTTCACTCCTTTAAAGGGGTGAATTTGACCCCGGGCCAGTCGTAAGTGTCCGGTAAGAAGGAATCGTACTCAGTGTTCCAGACTGTGCCCCTCACAAATCCGTTCTTATCCAACGGCTCTGGGTATCGGAACGCCATGCCCTTTGCATAGACGAACTCCATCACCTAAAGACAGAAAAACACGTCAACTTTGCTACTGAGATTAGAGTTGTGGTTTGTTTTTAAAAATTAGATGAATTTATTTCTCAAACACTGACTGATAATCTACAATTAAATGCCAATATGCCAAAATTAGCCAGTTTTTGCCTGTAATCCTTGAACTGATGTTGAGTATTACAGTTGAGGGATTAACATGTGACAGAAGACCAATTTTAGACAATCTAATACAAGTATCTCATGTATTTTGATGAGGTAAAAACTACACTGTGAAGTTTTATATGTAAATTTCAAGTGCATTGTCAGAACTGCCAAACTGTACAAATGTTTTAATACATGCCTTGATTGCCATCTGGACTGACACTTCTCTAATGTTGGACAGTGGAGGATACAGCCTGCCTTCTTGAAGTTCTTTATCAGTCAACTGTTCAGCAAGATTCTGAAGGAAAAAAATAATTTGGTAATAAATGGTACATACATGATCACATTTAAATAAATAGTGTTTTTGATGTTTACTGAGTACTCAAAACACTTTAAATACATTGTATGATGGGACTAAATGTAGCAGAGGCCAAAGGTAAATGATAATATGATACTATAATATACGGTATAATGACTATAAATGAAGGGAGTGGGGGTCAAACCTTTGCAGCTTCTAAGAACACTGTGTCATTGATGTGTCTGACTCCACTGAGGATCACTGCCAGAGCCACACCTGCAACAAACAAAACATACTGAATGAAGAGACAAGATATTTGTCCTAAACTAAGGCCGATCCTGCAAATTTCCAGTATTTTTTTACTATATCCTGACCCGACAAACTCTGATGCTCAGAGTTCTTGATCCTGTTTGAGTAAATACATGGACCCAATTTCACAAAAGCAGGTTTAACGAACCCGGACTGGCCACCACTGATTTTCCCGTTTCAGAAAGCAGGTAGGAGTAAAGTTAGACCGCTCAGTGGTCGTTCAGTTTGAGTATAGCTGAGGAGAAAAACCGTGATCAATGAATTACAGAAAAGATTCACCATCGCAACGATAAAGTAGAGGAGGCTTCCAGGTTAGAGCCTGAAAACTAAGTTTACCTCTTTTAAAAGGTTGTATGGAGGACTTTTTTTGTTTCAAATTGTCAATGATAGCATTATAGAGATGCAGCAGCCTTGTAATTATGATTTTTTTAGTTTTCACGCATGCGCAACATTTGAAAAAGGACAAACAGTCACTGGATTTCTCATTCCTTGGAAAATCCTCTACACAACCTTTAAGGGTTACAATCTGAAAAACCTAAACCTGCTTCTTGAAACTGGGCCCCATCCACCAATTAAACTGATGTTGATAAAAACTGTAATAAATTATACAGCTATGAACACACTGCCTGTGACCTGTGATTTCCTGTTACCTGGGAAGATGTAGGCATTATTTCCCTGTCCGGGAGTAAAGACTCGTCCATCGCTCAGAGTCACTGAACCAAACGGACTTCCACTGGCAAACAGACACCTGCCCTGTTGTGGAAATATATAGAAAAATAAGAACTATAGAACTGCCTAGCTGCCAATTGAGTATACGTCAGTTTTATCATGTTTTCACAAGGTATAATCACAATTTTACATAGGGCTGAGCAAATTTTAATTAAGAGATTTGGTCATTTGTAATCATCAATGATCAGTTTTGGGTCTTTTTAATCAGGAGGTCTACAGCCAATCCTCTGTCAGTAAAAGCAAGTGGTTTGGAGCAGAGTTCAGATTTTGGACAAAAATACATTTGACTATTTTTTAAATACAAAAATCTACAGTGGTCAATACGATGAAAGAAACTGTAAGCATTAGTCAGAATTTCAGAAGATATAAAACTGTCATGATTTACATTACTTGATTATTTTAATGATCATGAAATTACCAAATAATCCATAATGACAGTAGCGCCCCGTCATTTTTGTAAACGTAAAAACCTGTAGTAATGCATTCTCTTGTTCAAACATGATTCTCCTGAAACTGTATTAAATTTACTTGGCAGTAAAACTTTTTTCAAGAAACAAAAGTAAACACAAATGCACATAAGCCTACATACATCAGTGAGGGTGTATGCGTCGTTGGCCGTGCACTCTGCTTTGGCGGTGGGGTTACTCAGGGCGAATATGATTGGTCGATCGTTCAGAGCCGCCATGGCTTTGATCACATCTGGAGTGAAGAGTCTGCCTGCCCCTGCCACACCTACAGACAAGAGAAAAATACATTAAATATTTGACAATTTTACCATATTAATTTTGTTGCTAATAAAGAAAAAGTACGTTTTTGTACCGATAATAGCGGTGGGTTTGATGGTGTTCACAGCATCCAAGAAGCTCTGGACGTTTCCTGGACTGTCGTGTACAAATCCCACCTGGTTGGCGTCAGTGTTTGATCTTTCCTGAAAAAAACATAAAAACAAACAATGTAACAAAACAATAAACTGCTTTAAATTATAAATATAATAAAATTCTAATTAAGGTTTGTATTTTCCATTTAATTGACATTGTCTATGTCCTCAGAAATGATGTAATGTTTGAGCCAAATATTGAATTTACTGAAAAAAATGAGACAATGAGAACTGGTCTTGGCTAAAATGTGTGTGACATGAGTTCATGAAACATTTTAGTATCAAATAAACTTCTTTAATATAAAACAAATAAACAACAACTGTGATGTGATTTTATTCTCAAATAAATCACAAAAACATTTCAAAAGTTGTTTATATTTTGATTGTCAATTATCCAGTCAGAAAACAAAATGAAAATGTTTTGCCAAATCCTAGAGTAAAACCAGTCAGCAGTAAACCCAAAGTAGCTCTACCATAACGGTCCCCCGGTTTAGTTGTATTTTTAAGTAAAGTTATTAAGTAACAATATATTCACTTACCTTCACTAAAAGTCCATATTTATCAAACATCCAGATCTTCTTTTGTGCTTCAGCCTGAGTCATCCCATTCTCCATCATCGCCATGACGATCAGGTTAGCAATGCCCAGAGCCGCCTGAGGTACAAATATAAACAGGAACATTTTAAGTTTTGGTCAGAAAACTTCAGCACATAGGACTTTAATGACCAGCAGATGGCAGCAAGTCCAAATATTACTGGGGATTTTAGAAGGGGTTTTCACCAAAACAATTTAAATTCACATTAAAAAAAAAAAAAAAAGTTACACAGTGTTGCTTTAAATAACACATAACATTTACCTCTCCTGCTCCAAGGAAGAGGACCCTGTGTTCAGTGATGGGTTTGCCCACAGCTCTCTGTGCGGCTAACAGACCGGCCAGAGCCACAGCTGCTGTACCTGGAAATACCAAGAAAAGCAGAGCAAATCACTTTCAGACTCATTTCATTAGACTTTACAAAAGAGGATGATTTTTGTAATTTCCCCTTCATGTCTGATGAAACTGAAATGTCTCCACATGAAAGAGGACAACCATTTTAGAATCCACTAGTAAACACATAAATAAAATACCTTTTAGGCCTGAGCAATATGACAAAATAATCGAGATCTATCAATGAGAAAAAGTGTGAGTGACTTCATTTTGTTTATTTTTTAATATTGCCTTTCTGACCTTATACAATACATACTTTCAATCATTTCTATTTAACACAAAAAACTAAAATTTCTTCATCCAAAGGCTGAACTCCAAACCACATGGTTCTACTGAGGATTGGCTGTAGACTTCTCCATTATAAAGACAAAATGTCGTTGATCATTAGAAATTACTCTGAATTTAGATTTATTAAAATTTGATCCGCAGTACAGCCCTATGACAGACTTTTTAGACTTTTCTGAGAGGGATACGTACATATACTAACTACAATATTAACATCCTAATTCACCTTGGATATCGTCATTGAAAGTGCAGTACTTCTCCCTGTATTTCCTCAGGAAGCGGAAGGCGTTGTGATTCCCAAAGTCCTCAAACTGGATGAGTGTGTCCTGCCCATACTTTTCCACCACAGCCTCCATGAACTCATCAATGAGGTCGTCATAGGCCTGGGTCCGGTCTCTCTTCTGGTACAGGCCCATGTACAGGGGGTCTTTGAGCAGGGTCTAACAGCAAAAGAAACAATAACTATCAGTATAAAAAACACTGACAACGCAGTCTGGTCCACAGGTTAATCCTTTAAAATGCTTCACTTTTATTATTCCATTTTCAAGCATGATTTGAATTAAAGCTGCTTTAATCATAATTTAATTGCAATTTCAGTGTTCACATTTAGCAAATCGCAAAGAATACAAGTAATTTCCCCGCACAGAAGATGTCAACCTTTTAGTTTGGACAACTACAAATTGTCTTATATTAGTTTAGCAGTTCATTTTACTTTTACTGTTCATGGATGTGTGTAAAACGTTCACTCTGAACAGAATTCAACTATTAAATAAATAAAATATATTGCAAACAAAATAGCCATACAATCATGACAAGCTTTTAGAAGATTTGTTTTGCTAATACACACCCTGAATAGCTTTTTAATGTCTTCTTTATCAATATATTCCATGTACTATTGTATTTGTGTGTCTCAAGTTCCCGTCTATTAGGTGCCATTTTTAGTAGTTTCCACCATTCAATACACCTTACCTCATTGTCCGTGCCAACGTCAATAACCACAGGCAGACACTTCTCTGGTCTGATCCCTGCACAGGCCGTGTACAGGCACAGTTTACCCACAGGAATCCCCATCCCATAAACGCCCAGGTCCCCCAGGCCCAGAATACGCTCTCCGTCGGTCACTACAACAGCCTGCATGAGACAGACATGAGAGATCAGAAAATCTTTATTTAACAGTGCAGAATGAGCAAAGAAGCAAGGTCCAAATTACAACAGTATACTGCAATTTAAGTTTGCAAAATGATCCAATCAAAAGGCTGCAATTATTTCCCTAATAGATACTCTATTACAAAGAACAATCTTTAACCTGTAGCTCTACAAACATGAGATTCTTGTATTAGTTCATCAGTTCATATTTCTGTCTTCTCTCAAATGTTAAAGATGTGTTAATGTCAGAAAAATCTCAGTTTTCTCAAAATTGTGCAGCACTTGCTCAAATTGTTAACATGGTACTAAAACCCACTGTGTCATTCTTGATTATTGATCATGATAATTCTCCAATACACTCATGCATCATTTAAAACTTATTTTTTTCAAGCGGACTGGATTCCTGTTAAGTTGTTATACTGCACATACAAATTGTACTCACAGCAACTCTAGTCTCCGGCCAGTTGTCCAAAATGGAGCGTATGTGTCCTCTGTCCTTAATGGAGATGAACAGACCTCTGGAGAGAGAAAATAAATTCATAAAACAAAAAATATATATTTTTACATGTACATAACATCAATTCATACTGATATTATTAATCTGACCAAAAATGATCATTTGTCAATAGGTTGGGCTCATCTTCTACAATAGAATGTCAAAATCTCAGAGGAAAGGGCAGGAGCACTTAAAAATCTACTCAGGAAAATAAGGAGTGTTGCCATAGCGATGAACAAATTTACAAACAAACTATACCGTTTAATTGTGGAAAAAGACCTGAAAATGTTGCATATAACAGAAGCTGAAACCCATGTAAAGGCATATGGCACTAGCACTTTGACAAGAAATGTATACAAAAAGATAAGCAAGTGAACTTGACCTGTTGATTTTTGACATTCATCATTTAAAAATTGGAAAATACCATATTATAATGGCACTGAACTCACTTGGGTCTCCTGAAAATGTTTCCGTACTGTGTACAGGCCAGGCCCACAGTGGGAGTGTAGACGATGGGCATCAGCTCCTCGATGTCCTCCATCAGGACTCTGTAGAAGAGACGCTCGTTTCTCTCCTGAATCCCCATCAGGTAAATGTATCTGGAAAACACAATCAATATAGACAAAGTTATAACAACAAGTATAATTTGTCATAGTTACGACTGCTCAGTGTAAAATAATCTTAATCACCATCTGTCACAATTGAAAGTTTTGAAACCTTTGGATATATATTTATTGTCAAATGTTTGCACACTAATACTGAGAAATATATTCTCTCTCTACAGGTTTAGTTTTGACAACCTGAACCCATTTTTTTCTTCATGTATTTGAGCAAAATTTGTCTTGTCCCAGTGGAGAAAATAAGTCCAGCGGCATGAAATATCAAATAGTGAGACAGATACGAGTCCTGCTGCCGTACGAGCTCCTCTGTGAGTTTATGGACATAAAAACAGCTCGGAGCAGTGAGGAGAGATGGAGACGAGAGTCTGCAAAACTTCTGTCACTGTCCACAGTCTTTATTGAAGGTAAACGCAGATTCGCCGTATGTTTTGGAATGGACTTTATTCACCGTTTTCCTCGTATGAGTAACATCTGCGCACGTGACAGGGTTTGTATAGTGAAGTCGTGCGTGTGCGCGTACATGAGCAACCGTGCCGTGCTTTGGCCCACCTCCTCCTCCTCCTGCTGTGTCTGGGCCCGGTTCGATTGTGTTCACACTGGACAAACGTACTGCACTTTAGGGCCGATCCGTGCTTGGCCACTGTTCTAAAGTCCTAGTGCGAGTGCACCTTTAGTGTGCTAGCTGTCGTTATAAACTCACTGTGGGGAATAACTTTGGACCACTGCAAACTGTTTTTCACATTTTGATACAGTGCCCCAAGTTGAGGGACCAAACGAGCACCAGTATAATTCAGAACAGACTACATTCAGACATTTTCTTAAGAGGCAATTCTTGTAGATGATATTAAAATCTGATTATCTGCACAACCCTCGTTTTCACAGTAGGAGAAACAAGCAGGACTCACTTCTCTAAAGGATCAGTCATTTTCTTGAGGTTTTTCTGGAAGCGCATGGCCTGTAGGTCCTGCGTCTCAACTTTAGGGGGCAGCAGACCGTGGATCCCCAAGAGCTGACGTTCTTGAAGAGAGAAAGCCATACCCTGAAACAAAGGGGGAAAGAAACTTTTAGTTTTGATAAGATACACATGAATGTGCAGGTTCCATTCTTCAATTTAACAAAATGCAACAAATCACAAGTCATATTTTACCTTCCTGTTACAGACAAAAGTACTCAACTAGGTATGAATAATTGTTAACAAAAAAACTTGACTTTATTACTTATGGCTCTTGCCCCCCATCTGGGAATGTGACATCGTATTATAGAATCTGAAGACCACCAATGGGGCAATTTCAGTGTTGCAATGCAAAGTTCAAAGAACATCAGGATAACGCATGGGATATCCATTTCATGGTTAAGTGGGATTTCAGTATTCTCTCAAACAAACGTGAACAAAGTACGTCAAATACTTTGTTTTCTCTCCAATATTGTTTAAAATGTGATATTTTTTCTTTTCCAGATTTCACAAAAGCTGGTCTGCAGTTTTAGACACCCCAAAAGTAGCCGACCAATTGGGATAAGCCAGAGGAGAACAGCCCTCTAGAAAACATGAGAAGTGTTCCCTGGACGGCGTTCATGTATGTGCTCAAAGCTCGTGTGAGGAAGGAGGGAAGGGGGGGCAGGGGAAAGTGGCTAAAAACATATGGAAGACATAATGTTTAGAGGAGGGAAAGAGCTCTACTGATACTGCCGAGTCACGCTGAGAAAGCACTTCAGATAGACCTATGCTCACACTTCCTTTCACCAACACAACTCAGAAATACTCAGCATTTCTGTAAACTCTGCAAAACTGGATGCAAATAGGCTGCGTTAACATTCTAGTAAACAAGTGATTGTGCAAAGTTAATATGAAATACTATAATCTATTTTAGTCATTAAAACAGTGAACATGCGAAGAGTATTGCATAGAAAATGTCCTTCCACTAAATAAGATATAAAATTACAGTGCGGTCACAAAAAAAAAAAGTAAACTAAAAGATAACAAAAAAATACTTGATATTTCAATATTTTTGCACACCCTTTGTATTTGATGTCATAATTTCAGATGGAGGGCTGGGGCCTTTATAACTCTATGGGAGATTCACTGCTTTTGAAAGAAATGTTTAAACTTATGATCCACAAATGTTGAACCTTATAACTTGTTTTGGCTCCACACACTTGTCATATTCGTGTAGAATGTTGACATCATGTGAACACAAGCAGTTCACTCAACAACTCAAATCTGCAGTGGTGTGTTCATGTTAAACTTTAGGCCACTAAGGAGCACTGAATGCATGTGTTTATACTGTATATTTATATGCAGTTTAATATTGCATTAAGTGAAATCTGAGCTGTCAAAAAGTCGTTTTAAGGACTGACGTTGCAAATTCGCCAAGGCTCTAAACACCGATTGTGATCTCAACGTCAAATGACCAATTATAAATCCTTGTTTGTCATAAAAATAAGGAAAAACACTCAGTAATATTTCTCAGTAATATTTGTAATGTACAGATTATACCCACTCAAACCATTTTCCATAATAAACATATCTGACCTTTTTGCCCTCTTAAGTATTCATGTTGCTTGTTTTGACTTTACAGAGAAGGCCAGCAGGTTTATTTTTAGCACAGAATGACTTTTAGTTTGAACTTTTCAACATTCTGACAGAGTGAGGTCATTTCTCACGTTACAAATGCAAAAAATAATCAATTCCAGTTTTACTTTTATAATACTCGATTATAAATCCATATTCAGAGCCACTTTGGCTATAGATAATTTGCAGTGACCACACTGGGGGTGTTCAACATGCATCTCTATGGTGGAATGGTGAACACCACACACATTAACATACACTGGAAAAGATAAGACAGTCTGAAAACAAAACATTTTCAGGAGCCTGGTCAATACAAGCGTTCAAAAAACAGTGATCACAGAGACAGTGATCACCTTAAAAACTGTGGGCTAATGCTTGACTGGATTATTTGAGCCAGTTCAACAGTAAAAATCATCTCACCTGTTGTAGTTCCAACTAAACCAGCTCTTTCTGGTCAGACATCCTCTTATATATACAGCTGCCTAATTATTTGGTCTCAATCAGTGAATGAAATTGAAATCTAATCATTTCAAAGGGTCAATGGGGCCATTTCTACAGCCAATCCTGTGGCATTTCAGATTCTGGAAGAATAAACTTTACCATTTCTTGCATTAAATGACTTATTTTCATTCAAATAAGACTTTACTAGTGACACAGTACACATTTTTAGCCTTGGTAAGGTTTATGAAAGATGTTACACCAGATTACATCATATTGTGTCACACTGAGCACTAATATAAAAAGTGTTAGCACTATTGCATCAACAGACTCACTTTGTTTGTGCGTGGGTTGAGCATGAGAGGTTTGCCCTTCTCTTTGGTGTGGGCCAGTCTCACCACAGACACACAGGGTCTGAGGGAGGCACAGCTCTGGAGGGTGGACAGTCTGGACAGTCTGGACAGCATGGTGCAGCAGGGACTGGAGAGACACAAATCAATATCAGCAGACTGTAACTGCAGACAATAACATTATCATCCGTTTCAATCAAGTCATTACACACACTAACTAGTTTATATATCAGACACAGGGGTGGGCAATATAAAAAAGACAAAAAGGACTAGACTGGACTACTATTACTGGTAACATTTTTGCTATCCAACAAAAGGTGCTAAAATGTGCCTGCAGAAATTTTGGTTGAGGTTCAAGAGTTCCATAAAAAGTGAATGGACTGAAATGTCTACTCTATAAACAATAATTTGTAAAAATGTTATTGTTTAAGATTGGTGCTATATTGCTGTTGCCAGTTATCCAGAAGCTCTCCATTTCAAGTCCTTGTCTGGTCAAATGTAATCTGATGTGAGAAAGTGTAATCCTAATCCACAAAATCAGACCAGAGACAAATCAGGATTACAAGGAAGCTCCAAATACATGAAATGAGAAAATGACAAAATGACATAGTTCTAGTGTTGTTTATCCAGGGCCTCCATATAATGTCTGGTGAATAACATCAGTATTGTGAGGGCTCCGTCATGCATGTGACCCACTAGCACACAGGAACAATGAATGGAGACACACAGCAGACAGAGGAAGGTAAAGATTGAGGTCAAAGGGTCTTTTTTTTTCAACTATTCTTTCCATCTTTCCATCTGCAGGGTCTGCCACCTCCATGTATCCATTGAAACAAGAAGATGATGCCACAAGGCCAGGTTACAGGTCAGCTATGTGGAGAGGCGAGTCCACTCACAGGTTAAACTACACTTTATTGTCCCCATAATGAAATTTGCCCTCTGCATTTGCCCCATCCTTCAATGTGCACCACAGTGTTGCACCCGGAGACCCAGCTCCAGATGTGAGCAAGGCTTGGTCAGGACTTCATTAGCTGGAGGATTTAACTTAATGTGCACGTTTTCATGGGGGAAACTGGAGTGAGCGGAGGAAACCCACCCAGACACAGACAGAAACATGGAAACTCCACACAGACAGGTCTGGACAGGCCTGTTACACTGGGCAACCCGCAAATCGAACCCAGGACCTTCTTCCTGTGAGACGTGTGCTCGCCACTCACCCACCATGCACATTTATGAAAATATTTTGGATCAATACAAATGCACAATACGTTCTAATCTAATGCCATACTGTGGAATATTCAAGCCAAAGCACGACTGGGAGGTGGTGGAAAAGTTACATATTATCGACAAAATCTACTAAGTAAAGATTCTGACACACCTTGCATTATTGTAAATTCATTGTGAAATTGAATTGGTTGCTCCCACTGAGAGGAAGTGCAACTGGAGCTGTAAGCAAATAATTTCAGAGAACAGTAATCTGAGCCGTTTCTATTTCAGTTTTACAGTCACAACACACGGGATAAACAGGGGACACTGGGCATGTGAGCACTGGGGGACACTAGGGTCTACAACAGCAGAGCCTTTTGAGCAGCTGTGGTCATGTGACACACCACATGTGTCACATGTAAACAGACACGGAGAGATCGCAGGTGCACAAAACATGGGCCAGTGAACAGTAGACATTACATAAGTACAACTTTTAGTCACATAGGTGGGAGAAAATGTATTACAATGGTACAATGGTTGTTCTGAAGATATGCAAAATAAGTGTATGGGTCTAAATACTAATAAAACATTGGCTACAAAAATAGGATGAAGCAATACTTGCAGATTAAGTAATCTTTCAAATTAGAATATTAAACTTTTCTGCATTTTTGTGGTTAGTTTTACAGGTCACTTTCGATGAATTGCACAGTCCTGATGCAATTTCCTCTTTGGTCTTTGGTACCCTAGCTGACAAAATTAGTCTTGCCCCAGTACAGATATATTGTAAGAAGCTCTTGAGGTCAAAATACGTTATCTGTGCACTGTCTATTTAGAAAGCATTTTATTGTATGATAATTAAACAGTTTGCGTGCTAGTTGTTGTTAGATTTGAAACAACGAGTCTCCGCACTGGTCTCTAAAAGTTGTAAAAAGTGCATAGAAACTCTTTGCAATTGTCAATAATTAGGATGCTCGATGCTCGGGATGCATAAGCTAAGTGAGAAATAATTCTGGACTATTCGAGGAAACATTAGAAAGCAATAAGCCAGGATTAGCTCAGGGAGAAGGTCGCCCCTGACACTGACACAAAGTCTGCACAGCTTTTCAAACTGGAATTCAAATGGTCTAATAATACAAGGGCTTCTCAGGTACTGCAGCTCTGCCAAGTTGTGTGAGTGAGTTTGGCAAGCCAGAGTGGAATATTCAGATAATTCAGTAGTGCCCAACCTTTTTGCCCCCGTATCTCTGATTGGGAAACATTGATTTAATAAAGTTAAAATTAGGGCTGTGCAATTATGGTAATAGAATCTTAATCAGCTGGTTTCAAATGGTAAAGCTTGAGTCTTTAGTGAGAGGTCCATCATGGCCAGTTTTCTAGAAACATGTGGTTTGGAGCAGAGGTCAGGCTTTAATGAAAGAAATGTTATGCTTAAAATTGGAATGATACTAATATTAAAAGTAATTATTACTCAGTGTTTAAAAAAAAACAACTAAATTTAAAATAAATTGGGATCAGTCAGTCAATGAGGAAAAAATTGTATAGAAATGTTTGTTTGCCTTTACAAAACATTAAAAAAAAATAAAAATCCAAGCCTGAAAATGGTATTCGAGTTTCACATGCATGCATTTGCTGTTTTAAAAAGGCCCATTAATCATTTCCTTCATTCATTCAATGTTCACTATAATCAAAACTTAAAATGAGCCAACTGTAAACAAACACACCCATTTCCTTTCCTGCCACTCCATTATTTCGATAGCCATGCACCCATAAAGATCATTTAGTCAAGTTAACTGTGACCAGCCAGTCCCTTCTATTCTTTTTGCCCAGACGTATACATTCTAAATTACTCAGAAATGTTTAAGATCCAAAAGGTGAAGCAAGTGTTGACAGTTTACAGGTTTTCATGTGGGATTACTGACATGACTAACATACGCACCTACATTTTCTGCTTAAATTGCTATTTTAATTGCCATTTTAAGGTTGTATTGGAGACATTTATTAGGATCAAAGTTCATATTATACTAAAGCTATAACTTATTCACCACGTTTTATGGTGTTCCATCACAAATCAAATGACAATTACAATTTTTTATTTGAAATAGTAACTAATTGGTTTATTAGGTTTGCATTTCATAGGCAATAAGGATATAAAAATGGAAAGTTTGATGTGGCTAGTTAGTTTAATATTTTAGGGAAGGGAGGGAATTAATGAAGAATACTAAAAAACTATAAAGAAAATATTAAAACTACAACAAAATACACATTAGGGTAAATTCAAAGTCATTATGAGATGCACAAATAACGTAACATTAATGATACAAGGAGAGATAAAAACAGCTAACCCGAAAATAAACTGCGACATCGCCTTCCTCGTAAAATTTCCCAGGTAAAATCAACTAAAGACAGTTATTTTAGAGTTATTTTAGGAGCGTAATCTGCTTAAATAATTTCTTAAACCCGTAAATTGTAGCACACCGCATTTTATCACTCGCACGCTGTCATTCATTGAGGCTAGCGTTCCAATTTATGACAAACGGAAGTTGGTAGCATCACGTTTCGAGCACAACGATGGCTTTACTTACCGGTTTTCAGCTGATGTAAAACAGTTAAATCGTAGCAAAATCGTGTCTCTAAATAAACATGTTCCTATGAGAAAGCAGGAGGTAGCAAGTGTGAAGAAAAACGTGGTTTGAACCGTGTACCTGCTGCTGCAAAGTGGCGAAGAGGCGACACGCTCCACACGCAAAGTACGAGGCCGCGGACCAATCAGAGCGCGGGATTCCCTCACGCATTACCGTAAGTTTCACAAAGCGCAGGAAATATTGCGTCTTCTGTTGATGTCGTAATAACTGTAGTAGACGAGACTGTCAATTTTATAATATTCTCAGTGGGTGAATAAAGAAATTACAAATCTCAGAATAAATTAACAGCACACAGAAATTAGTCTTATGATTCTGAGTACTAGTAGAAGTAGTAGCAGTAGTTGCAGTTATTTTATCTACTATTTATTCTGTTCATATGCTCTATACTATGCTACTACACATAGTCATAGCCACTTATTGTAGACTAAATAATAATGTGGTTGTCTTATATTTTTACACTACTTGCATTTGTTTGCATAGGCTATCTGTTCTTGGACAAATAAAGGTTCTCTTGTCCTAGTAGCAGGCAGCGTAGTAGGAGTAGTAGTAGGCAAGAAGAAATAGTAGTAGTGGTAGCAGTAGCAATAGGCCTATAGTAGTACCTAAGCCTTCACAAACTTTTAATGCATCGATGAATACAGTTGCATATGAAGACAACCCATGAATGGAATGTAGATTCTTATAATATCAATAGACAATTTTAATTAAAAAAATAAATAAAATAAAATAAAATATAAACATTTGCCTGGGTAAAAGCTATGCAGTGCAACTGTAGCCTACTGAAGCAATACAAAACTGGCCCAGTTTAGTTAGTTAGACTACAATACACCACAAATAACACATTTTAAATAGATTTTAGATTTGATAATAAATGACCAAGGATCAGACCACATTTTGAGAATTTTGAAGAATATGTGGCCTATAAAGCACCAGATAGAATAAAAGATTGAAAACATTTTATTATATTTCAGCAAAAACAGCAAACTATCCAATAAATACAGAGCGTTTATAAAGTGTAGAGATTTGCTGAAAAGTTAAGACAGTTTAAGTACAAAACCACGCAGCTCGAAGAAATCCTCCACAAAGTGACATTTAAAACTACACTTAAACAGTAGGTCTATCCATGCAGAAATTACATTCAACAAAATGGAAGCATCCGAGGTGTACGAGGCACGTTTCGCTGACACACTTCAAATCATTTACACTCAAAAGCATCGGTAGTGTTCAGTCGGCCTATGTTTCTGTATATTATTGCTGCTTTATTTGCAGAGGAATGTGTATGCAAAATTATTAGTATAACGATTCATTAAAGTGGAACGAAACACCTAAACTCCGCCCACAAGCACAATTCAAAAAGAGCTGCTAAACTGGGCTGCACCTGGAGGACTAAAGAAGAGAGTGAGGAGGGAAGAGGGTATAAAGAACAATGTGATTAGTCTAACAGGCATCCACACTTCAAACTCCGCCCCTGCAGCCAGCTATTTGTAATCAGAAACAGCCCAGTCCTGTGTGATGTCACTAACTACTTGAACCTGCAGAGGCCACTGGAGGCAGCACACATTTAAGATTTAGGCGTTTTTGAAAATAAAGTTGCAAATTTACCTAGTCTGCACTAAAGTTACCAAAAAATACTAAGAACAGTAGATAATCCTATTAAAACACCATTAAAAACACCACAAAAAGGTGGATTTAGTGTTTAGTTCCTCTTTAACTACAACAAAGTAAATATTGTACGATTTTGTAGATTGCACAACATAGCCCAGAGATATGAGCCACAGCATTGGGAGTAAAAATGCAAAAATGTGCTTCTTGTTCTGTATGTTGTTATAAACCACCAGAGTACCTGTTGATTGGGTATTGGCTTTGCAATGGCTAAATCCTGGTTGAACTGTGCATTTCATTGTATCGTAGTTATTGTTGTCTTATGGCAGAAACTGGTCAGTCTTAACAACGAAGAGATCATTAATAGATGTCAGCTATTTCAGAAGTATTTGCAGAAAAGGAACAGATTACACAAGTAAAAACTGGAAAATAATAATACAGTACATATATAAGCAGGCACAGGAGCAAGGAAACGATTTTGAGGCATTGTTGCAAGGCTGGCAGTCTTATGCATTTGTGGAGCAGTTGTGTTAATTATGACAACAAAAGGAATTCATTTTAGTCCATACCACTATTACTATTACTACTACTTGTATTTTTTTGTTTTTTTTAGTCAAACATAGACATAGATTTCATTTAATATTAGTGAATTAAATATTAGGCATGTTTTAGTCAAGCAAATCTGCAATACATTCGGTCAACCCAGATTATTTTCGTTCAAATAATTGCATTAATTCTAATAACAAATGACTTGAATCTCTAACATGTGTGGCGGACCAGTCAAATATGCCTAAACATTGTAGGTTAATAATATTTAATACAGTCGGGGCACAGCCAAAGAGAAAACTGAAAAAAACGCAGATTTTCAAGAGCGTAGTAATTCACATAAAAATGATCAAGTTCATTTTTATGTGAGTGTGATTTTTCCTTTTCTTTATTTCATGGCAAAGTGTAATAACGATCAAAAACTGGCTCTTGCCTCCGTCTGAGAGTATGACATCATTTTACATTCTGAAAACCACCACTGAGGTTCTATAAAATCACATTGTCTTTAGTTTTTGCTACGCTTTTGTCAGCAATAATATTATGCAGACAGAAACTATGAGCAAATAAGATGGTGACAGTCAATTTCAGTCAAGTGTAATGCATTTTATCACAGTACTGATAACTGATTCTGTGTATTTAGCAACTTAGCCTTATGCTACATCAAAGTAAATAGTGGGAAATCGGGTTATTGTAGTACATAGTGTGTGTAATATGTACAGGATAAAATTATAAAAGGTGCACTATGGAACTTTTCTGATGGAAGGGCTGCCACCTGATGGTATTACACAGTATGGCAAGTATTTATCTCAATGTAGCGTCACAAAGCTAAAGTTTCAAACTGGACTTCAGTACTAAGGGATAAACTCTTAATTTAGATCGGGGGACGTCAGCGTTTTTGTTTTTTTGTTTTTTAGGCCAGGGACGTTTATGTTTATTGTGTTGTTGTTTATTTTTAAAGATATTACGTAATGAAAACCCCTATAATTAAATAAATATAGAATTTTAAAAAGTGTAATATATATTTCAGGCACTCAGGCAACACTTCAAGCAAAGTGGTAGACCATCCACAGGAAAAGTGACATGTTGCACCTTTAAAACAGTTATATTATACATAACTCTACAATTAAAAGACAACTCTCACCAAATGAACCATATATGCACTTTTAAAATACTGCGAACACACACACACACACACACACGTCACTGTCAACAGTCATCAATAATATGTGAATGAATCAACTGAGCATAATTTTCACATTTTGTACAACTTTATAATGCACCAGTTGCTCTGTCAGCATCTGTCAAAACATTTCTAAAATATGAATAAGAAATATTTAGCGAGTAACACCTTTGGAAGACTTGTGTTTTTGTTTCATTTCAAAGTTGGTTTGACAGCTATTGCACCCAGTGGGCCTTTATGTTGAGTGAAAGGATTTTGACCCATTTAACGTATTATAAAGTGAATATAGTTGGTACAATCTATGCTGTCAATCCCATTTTATTTCTCTTTAAAACGTTGTTAACAAAATCCTTAGATTACAACCAAATATTCCAGTCAAGTGCAAATCAGTTTCCATATGAAATTTCCTAAAAATAGGAAACAATCCATGTTCAGTAATTTCCTCAAATGCTAAAAACAAAATGTAAGACTCATGTTTGAAAATGAGTTGATTTGACCACTACATTGCAAAAAGGAGGTCTACGTTATCTACATTATGTGAAATGACTTGAATTCAGAATTATAATCTTGATTCAGGAGTGGACTGTGATATTTTAGAGTTACTTTGGGATTTTGTATGGACTTTTTCCAGTATAATTCTCACAAATATACAGTACAGTACATTTATAATTTGACTTTTTATTCAAATGTATGACGCCTATGTAAAGTAATGTAATGTGTGAATAAAAGGTACAACTCAACATGAATACTACAGTATGCGTGGTATTGAATAATGTGGGGACGAAAATGAGTTCTAATGGGCTTTATTTATTTACGCTTACGTCACAAAACCGGAAGACGTTTGGAAACATGTGGATGACGACTTCCTTTGGGCTCCGTTGGCGATAGTAACTCTGACAAAATCTGGGAAAAATGAGAAAATGGCTTGGATTTCTTCATCTAGATGTCATTGTATTCTCTTTTTTTCCTTTTATAAATTGCATATTAATGTGTTTATTATAATTTGTCTAACTTAATCTTAGGGTAAGTGTGAATAGAGCCTATATGCATGGTAGCAAAAAACAGCAGTCCCAGCAAAACAAAATTACAAAAACAAAGTATTTGTAGGCTTTATGAATACTATTATTATCTATTTTTTCCATTTTAGATTAAAAAAAAAAAAAAAATAGCTCTACCAACCAATTTTCAAACTAGATTCAACTTAGATCCAATAGTGAAAAATCCAAACTTTTCCATGCTACATTAAATATGATCTGATTTCAAGTCATTTCAACGAATAATATTATTCATTCTTTACAATAAAACAAAGCAACAAAACTGAGACGCAAAGCTACTGTTCCTTCTACGAGTGTGGAGTGGGTGGTGGAGGAGTCCGATGCTCTGGAAGCCTTGGCACTTTTTGGTTTATTCCCATTTGTTTGTTGTCCTCCTTCCAGCCTGTATCCCTCGCTTTCTTTCCCTCCGTTTTATCTTTCGCGTGTCGGCACAGCTTCAGCGCTTTGGAGATAAACACATCCAGGTTAAACAGGTGCTCTTTTTGCTTAACTGGCAGCGATTCCAGCGAGCCATCATTTTGAGACATGGAGGAAGCTGAGGAATTCTGGGAACATTTTCGGAGAGGGAACAAGCGCGGAGAGATAGGGCGTGAGGCGGGCGAGGCCGGCGAGCGAGGGAGGATGATGCAGGTAGGGGACGAGGGGACAAGGGAAGGAAGCGAAGTGAATGAGGAGGCATTAGGAGGAATTGGACTCGGTGAGCGTTCAAAATCTGGAGAGGGAGGTTGGATAACTTCTGTGTAGTGGAAGACTGGAGCTTGCTGGTCGGTTGGAGAAAGGGGCAATGGAGGAGAGGACGTGTAGCAATTCGGAAAAACTGGTTCTAATAATGAGCTAGGAGAGGGTGAGTGAAGCCGTGATTGCGTACTTTCAACCCAACGTGAAATCTCCTGGAACAAATTGCCACTTCCCTGCTCCTCCTCTTCAGTCTTCACTTCCATTTCCACATCCTCCACGCTGCCCCCTACTGGTTCGGACGGGACGTTCAGGCTGCTGTTGGTATTGCGTTTCCAGTGGGACAGATCTAGAATGAGTTTGGGTTCAGAGTAGTGCTGTGGTTTTCCCTCCCTCCAGGCGATTTTGTCCAGGTACGAGGGAGAGCCCACTTTGTAGTCACAGGAGCGGCCGCAGTCCAGATCCCCGGACACGAAGGCCCGATCCAGGGATGAGTGGGAATGCTCCAAGAAGCGTTCGGCGGAGCTGCTATGGGAGTATTTGCGGGGGTCCACCTGAAAAAATACATGGTGTCAGTAACATAGAAACATTAAATCCATGTTAGATATGGTTCAAACAAAGGATTAGCTAATCATATCTGCAAAAAAAATCTGATGAAGGCAACAAGGCTTTTTTTTTTTTTGGACACCTGAATGTTTTGTTTGTGAAATTTTAGTGCATCTGCTCCTGCATCTGTACCTCCAAAATATTTCTGACATATGTTACTTTCTCATGTAAAATATTCTAGCATGCTGTTACCTGTGCCTCCTCTATCAGAGTAGCAGAGTTCGCCCTTGGGTCCTTCTGCACCTCCTCGTCCTCTGTGTCACCCAGGTCAGAGGTCATGATACTGGGGGGCATACAGCGGCACCTCCCCCCCGAGTGCTGCCAACACAGGTCTGTGGAGAGGCTGTTCCCAAACCTACAGAGAGAAACATGAGAGAGAGTCTTACAAAATCTCTGTCACCTTCAGTAATATGACTAGACAAACAGAAGTAGAACCTGATGTAAAATAGAAATTCTTACATTTAAGAAGGTTAAGGTTAAGAATCATGTTTTGTGAAAAAAACTGGCCTGTGGGCTAACTTGTGCACCCAGAATGTATAGACTAGAGCAGTGATGGTCAGTCTGCATCATGACTTCTGAATTATTAATGTCCAGGTTTAGGAAGGAGGGAGGAGGGAGGAGAAATGAAGGAGATAGGGTCACTTTGCCTCCTTTACCACAGAGATATAAACCCAGACCTGTCCCAGTTTGTGGAGCTGCTGCAGTGGCTCAGACAGGACTCGCTCAGACTGTCCTCCAGCTCGTCCTCGATCCTGAAGGGCTGAGAGGACACAGGCTCGTCCTCTGGACATGCGTATGGAGACATGAACGGGTGGGACAGCGCCGCCTCCGCCGTCAGCCGGTCCATGGGGTTAAAGGTCAGGATACGACTCAGGAAGTCCACAGCTACAGAGGAAATAAAAGGGTCTATTTCAGTGTCTGCACCGATACCAGGAAATGGAGAGCTCCAACAAACAAGCCCACATCAGTTCTGCAGGGGTTGTGTGATGTGACAGCAGTGTGTGAGTGACTGATAGCTTAGCATTAGCACTCACCACAGTAAAGTGTATGTGCGTCTGTCACTCACCCTGAGCGTCTACGCCCGACAGCAGCTCTGAGAAAGGCCTCTTCACTCTCCATCCATCACTGACATAAGACGGCATCACCTACGACACAGAGACACTACATTTATAGAGGTCCCATGATAGTATTCCACGTGAGTCTTTGCACAGTATGATATACTGTATTTTAACCAACAATTTCATTACATTAAACCAGTTAGAAAAAAAAAAAAAATAATAAAAATGTTCTCAGACCTGAATCCTCACTAACTAAACCACAGACTGAATCTGAGCTTCTATATAACACAGCACATGAGTTAGAGCCATCCCAGGTTCACATGTGTGAGTGTTTTTTTTAAACCATTCTTTACCAAGAGTAAAGGCCACATATCTATACCTTCCCTTTAACCTCAATGTACAAGTCCAGTGACATATTTGTGGTGTTAGCTTTCTCACAGAGTAAACATAAGACAGTTCCACACCCGCAATAGTTCTCGTCGGTCCTCCTCTCTAAGAACAGGAACTGTGTCCAGGATCAGCTGCATCTGCTCCAGCTCATGAGCCCCTAAACACACAGGCAAAGAGCAGGACATGAGGGGGTTTATGAAGAAGGGTCAATGAATTAGACTTGGAATATAAAGGGATGCACTTGAGAAAGTGTCAGAGTTATAGGGCAATATTTAAATCAAGAGTAAAACATTTTTATAGCATATATATCGCAACTAACTAAAAACTATACCTTCACAACAGAAGTACAGAATTAATCTAAACATGTTAAATAAAATCAAATAATACCAAATCAAGTAAAGGCCACAACTTTGAAATTAAAGCAATACAACAATACAACAATAAATCAACAAACCTTATTTATTCTTATAGTGTACACAGTATTTCTCCATGTTTGTGTGGAATCCAGAATATTGTGGCTAATATTGTTACAGTAAATTCAATATTATCACTGGTTATTATGGTTATTATGCATTTACATTACTGCAGTGAAGCAGAGTACAAACACGACTTTCACTTGTAATGCATAAAACCACCACTAGAGGGCACCAGTACAGGGAAACATGCTCATACTGTCAAACTAAATATGCTAGTCACAATGAAGTAGTAACATACTTTTTTTTTCTTTCTTCAATCTGCTCTTCTTGCAGCATTTTTTCACCCATCTTTATTTGAACTCACTTCCAACTACTAAGATATTTCAAACTAATATTATTCAAGATCAGAAAATGGTCTGTTCCACCTTGTGATGTCATGAAGGTTTAGTTTTCAAGTTAACATCTACCTTTTACCTTTTGTTCAGTAGAGATGGGCAATTCCAGCACTGAAATTCTTCCAGTGATTCTAGTGAAAGTGTATGGGAGTTTAAAAACACAGTGGAGCACTTACCACATGTCATCACAAGGTGGAACAGAGTGTTTTCTATCTGAGAGAAGGACTCAGCCTAAATATGCAGGGCTTGTCAGCTGTGAATGAATCAAAGCATAACTGGTATGTTTTTGATGGGTGCTTTAAACAACATAAAAAGTAAAATTTACCCTTTCCAACTCTAAACCTCCCAAATGTCCATGTAATTGTCTAGTAACATTTTGCACTTGTTGAAACAGTGTTAAACCAGTTGGAGGTGCAGAGGGAGCTGAGGTCTGTTCTGCCTGTCAGACATTTTCAGACACCCTCGAACTCAGTCAAAATTGATATTCCTCTCACGCAAAAAAACTCAAGGTCTTCACAAAGAAAAACAGACAGAGACTTCTGATTTGTTGGTGTAAAATACCATCTCATAGGCAGTTTTTCACTCGTACCCGCTTTTAAATTAGACTCCCCTTGGCCTCTGCAGTTTGTGTCGTGAATACTAAACACAAAGTTGGATTTTTATGTTTGGAAAGTAGTGCTGCTGTCCAATCTGCTAATGGGTTTTAAGAACACGAAGTTCTGGTGCACGCTATTGAACTAACCTTGGTACAACGTATTTTTAGTTTAATACAATATTGCAATGACAAACAATTACATTATGCAGTTAAATACAGATTTTTTATCTTTTTTATCAAGTTGTAGTGTAGTTTTGTATCATGTTTTTGTATATTTATGGAGAATTGTGGGGAGCATGGCTGACGTAGGCTTGTGGGCGGAGTTTTGCACACACCTTGAATAAAAGTGGTGTATAAGTGACTGGTAGGAGTTTTGTGGTGCAGAATGTGCAGATATACTGTACTATACTGTTCTATCTGTCTTACCCATGGTATTAGCTCTAGTATTGATTGGATGAATGCATGAAACTGCAATATGGCATCCAAAATTTTATTACTTAGGCCTATACTTAATTTTAAAGTCACTTAAAATAGGTAGGTAGGTTTTGCCACTGGCATTTGATAGCATATATAAATAAACAGTTTCAGCTTTCCCCTCTCATATTTATCTATCTACATTTTAGATTTTATTTTATTTTATCTCATAAAAATTAAACACAAAATGTTATATTATTCCTTAGCATGATAAAACGTGCAAACAAAAAACAGTCACTTTTCTTCCTCCAAAGTCTGCTCCAAACCACATCCTTTCACTGAGAACCTCTCCATTAAGATGATCATTGGCAATTAGCAATGACTGATTCTTGATTCAAATTATTATTATTATTATTATTATTATTATTATTATTATTAACTGCACAGCCCTGAAAAGCAGTGAAGTACATTTTGGAAGACAAATAATCTTTTACAAGGTCCTAAAATGGGCACTGCTGCTCCAACTGTGTTAAAATTAGTTGAAACAGCACACATCATATACATTTTAATACATTATATATTTTCTTCCTTTTCGTTTACCTGCAAATAGCATGTTCCCGGTGAGCATCTCCGCCAGGATACAGCCGGCTGCCCACATATCGATGGCTTTGGTGTAGTTGTTGGGCGACAGGAGGAGGCGGGGTGAGCAGTACCACTTAGTGACCAGGCCCTCAGACAGATAGCCCTGAAAACACAATTCAGATTTGGCCTAAAGGTATTACATAAAATTGACTTTTGTGAGCTTTAAGTTATAATGTTGTTACCCTGTGTTTTGTTTGATTCACACATGCTTGAGTAATCCTTTATTAATAGTCTGTTTACATCTGCAAAGCTCAAAATTCTCTGTTCTACCTTCTGATACCGTGAAGCGGTACTTTAACCTTTAGTTCAGTAGAGATTGGAAATTCCAGAGCTGAAATGATCCAAATGATGATGAGAAAACAGCCTAATATTGCAGCTTATGTGTTAAACATGTGTGAATGAAACAAAACACAACTCCAGGTATGTTTTTGATAAGAAAACAACATTATAACATATGGGAACTTTAACAATTTTGGAAAAGTCTTCAACTGTGACTCTCCTGCCAACAGTTGTGATTCGATGTGCAGTATATCAGGATTCTCTATGCATTTTTGACACACACTGATAATGTAAGAGATAACATCATTTTCATTCTAGTTTATTTGGGAGGTTTGAGAGAAGACTGAAAATGAGCTATGTATGAATCAAGGTAGAAGAGGTTTCAGAGAGACACCGTTTTTAAATAACAGACATTTAGACTCATCCAGAAGTCATTTTCAGTTGGATGGAAGTGGTCAGAAACACTAGTATGCACTGAGCTGAATAAATACATCATGTACAAATAAATCCAATTGTCTCAGACCAGAACCATCAAATTAAAAATGATTTGATTTAAAAACATTGTCCAGATCACTACCTTTGCAACCTTGGACCACTCCTGGACGAACGAGGGATTAAACATTACATTTTCTCATCGTTCTGTGGTTGCCATGGTTGTGGTTGGCTGCTCTTGTGGCTGACTGGCTGGCACAATGAGCAATTTTTAAACTTTTTACATTTTTATCTTAATATTTGGGGATTTTGGCCAACTTAGAAGGGCAGCTTGTGCAGTTCAAAGGAAGGAAAAAGGAAGTTAAGGACTATTGGATTGTGCAATTTGAGCAGTTTGTTTTGGCAAGCTTGCAGGGAACCATCTCGCTCTGAAATGCTACAGACTTTTACACCAGATAAGGCAGAGGACGTTCCAGAGGGATAGGCCTGTCTCATCACCAACCAAAACAACAGAACGGAGCGAGAGGCTTATAGGAGAGGGCTTTCCTGTTGTGTATCCAGAGTTCATTTGGCTCCCCCTAGAGGCTGACTGTGATGCCTGGGCTGCAGGACACAGAGGATAGAGAGGAGGGACACATTTGTCCTGAGTGCTTTTACTGTCCTCAAACTGCCCTGACACAGGATCTGATGACTTTTTTAAGCTTTCTAGTTATAGTATTTATTGTGTTATAGTATTTTACCTCTCTGCTTGTCTTCATGGAGATGTTATTTCTTTGTCTAGAATGTTCCATGGTAGAGATTAAACCTATTTATCTCAAGGAAGACAACTATAGGCTACATTACATACCAGATCTGTGGAGAGGCAACCCTACTCACAAAGAGAAGTACTATATTTTTGAGCAACAGAAACACCCGTATTGAATAAAAGCTAGATAAATGTGCTTAATGTCATACTATGGAACATTCCAGGCAAAGCAATAACATCTACATGGAGACAAGCAAGTGACGGAACCTCCACCAGAAAAGTTGCGCAGTGCACCTTTAAACTGCCTCTCAGGGACAAATAAAGTGATATTGATTGACTGATTTTAGATATTTCATTTTTATTAAGCAAATATTTTAAATGTATAATATTCTGTTCCTATAATACCTACTTTTGTGAACATTCATTATCAATATCTCTATACCGGTCTGACTCTAAGCACCACAGACTGTCTATTCAATAAACTATTCCCTCGTTTGTCACTGCATGAGTCAGAGGAGAGGCAATTTTAAAACAACTAAAATGAGATCAGAGCTTGAAGGGGAATTTTTCATTATGTTCAATTTAGCATTCTGTAGCCGAGCCAGCGTCAGATGAAAGCTGAAAGCCTGTGGATGCGCAGTGCAGCAAAAGGAGAAAAACAGCCTCCCTTTGCACAACCTTAGTTTTGGAGTTTTTGATGCTATAATCTGTCTCACAACACACACAACACAACCAGGTCTGACCTCACAGTGTTTACACCGTCTTCTACCCCATACATATTGCAAAAGTGGCACTAAATTTCCAAATGTTATGGCATTACACTATGGAGCTCGACAAACCCGCCCACTTTGACGTCTGCTCTGGTTCCAAAAGTAAATTTTCCATGCATTTTTCGCACTGACTGAAAACATCAAACATTAAGAGTCCAAAGACATCGCAGAGGCTAACCAGCTGTGTGGTCAAAGGCATTAATGAGAAAAATAAAAAATAGAAAACATGGCTCTTGTGGTGCGTGACATTTTCGTTTTCTAAATAGTGATGAATAATGCATAAGAGGCTGGGCAACAAAATGCTGCTTATGTCGTGTTTTACATTATAATATAATGCACCTTAAAGTGTAAGTATTCCAAGTACTCAGAATACAGTACTAGTAGAGACAGACCAATATATTAGGCCAATATTTGCACTTTTTAGCATAAAAAGCATGAAAAATGAAAAACCCATATTGCTCGATCTTTAACAGTAGTAAAAGACATGCACTGCTACAGATATTCAGTACTTGCTATTGCACTGCTTACATATACACTTTGTTTTCTTAGTATTCCTATGTTCTCAGTTTTATAACCCCACACATGACAAACAATAGTCCATAAAGTTCACACAGAGGCAGTGACGTAGGTGAGGATCCCTGCTGCTTTGAAAATGAGAAAAGTGTGAATTGTGTTGTGCCGAGCAGAAGCCATGACTCAGAGCTTTCTTCACTGTAGAACGCCAACGCCATCTCCAGGCCCTCGCACCCATAATGAGGCCCTATCTGCCGTCATATAACGTTAAAGAGGGCATATAGGCTGTGCTCATGTGACAGCGTTACACATATAAAAATCTATAGGTGAAAATGGAGCTGGAGGACAGGCAGAATCCTATGGTGGAATTTGCTGTTTAACTGCTGCATTGCATATGTATATTTTGACCTGGTTTATGGTTCATATCTCTGTAATTACTGGGCCTATCCACATGAAAAAAAGTAATAAACAAAAGAGAAAAACTTTTTCACAATAGCTACAGAAACTGATGCCATTATTCAACTCCAAAGATGTGATTGTTGTCAGTTGAAAGGACTTTAAGAAACAAGATTAATATGACAAATGTAGCACATTTCAAACAGGCTAAGAAAGTGACTGTGGACGTCTTTTATCACCTGTGTAAGCCCGCATGTTTTTGCTTTGCCTGAAATGTTCCTCAATATGGCATTAAACTCATCTTTTTCCATGAAGACAAGTACATAATACCACATGCATGTTTTTAGAATAGAATAAATGCAAGATTTCAGGCAAAGCAATAACGGGACAAGGTGCTGTTTACCAGTACTTCTTACACTAGTGAGTCTTCTTCTCTGTACATACTAATCGATATCACACCCTCTTTTAGTTGATGTATTGATGAACTGGGGTCTCATTTATAAAAATTGATGTGGAATACTTACAGACAATAATAATATACAGACAAAACACAAACTTCCTCAAACTTCCTCAAACTTTCTCAAACTTTCTCACACTTGCTCATTTCTCGTCTCTCAGCACAGATCTCCCTCTGCCTCGTCTCTGAAAGTCCTGACGCCAAAGTTCAAAGTTTTTAGATCGGACCGCTCATTTTTTCACATTAAGTTTACAAACTGAACGTGTAAAGTCACGTACATAGCCCCTGTTCCAAAAATTACCATAATTACATTACATTTAGATCATTCATTCAAACTTGGTAAAAATGACTTCTTCAGCCCTTTACTTACTTTACTCCTCTCTCTCTTTCTCTCCTGTAGATTCAGTGTCCTCAGTAGACCCCGCTGTCTCTTTCCTCTCCTCTCTCCACCTCTCCTCTCCTCTCTCCTCCTTTCCCCTCATCTTCTCTCTCCTCTCCTCTCTTCTGTAGATTCAATGTCCTCAGTAGACCCCACTGTCTCTTTCCTCTCCTCTCTCCTGTAGATTCAGTGCCCTCAGTATGTCCCGTCTCTTTCCTCTCCTCTCTCCTTTCGCCACCTCTCCTCTCCTCTCTCCTCTCCTCTCATCTGTTCTCTCGTCTCCTCTCTCCTGTAGATTCAGTGTCCTCAGTAAACCCCCCTGTCTCTTTCCTCTCCTCTCCTTTCGCCACCTCTCCTCTCCTCTCATCTTCTCTCGCCTCTCCTCTCCTCTTCTCTCTCCTCTCCTCTCCTCCCTCATCTCTCTCCTGTAGAGTCAGTGTCCTCATAGACCCCCTGTCTCTCCCTCTCCTCTCATCATCCTCTCTTCTCTCCACCTCTCCTCTCTCCTCTGCTCTGCTCTGTTTACAGGGAGATGACAGCGCAGATACTGACCCTGAAGGCAAAGACATGTCCACACACTGGTCCATTCGTGTCCACTGGCTCCTCTCTCCTGCAAATATTTGGTCGACTCAGAGTTTGGTTTGTTAAGTCTCGCGTCATGTTGACAGACACTGGTTGAAAGTGTAAAACAATTAAACTGTCAATAAAAACAATAAAAAATGTATTGTTATCGCCACATCAACTAATGCATTATAGCCATTCTGCAAAAAATATGAATGCGCATCATGGAACTTTCCTGGTGAGGGGGTCTGCCTACTGTTTGTCTCCATGACGATATACGCTTCGCCTTTAATGTTTCACAGTATGGCATTAAACTTATATTCTTGTACTTGTATTTATTAATTCACAGGTGGAATTACTGCCAAAAAATAAATACATAAAACACCTTGGAAAATGATGGATTCTTATTGTGAGTTGGCTCGCCTCTCCATAGATCTTGTAAATGTAACTTGCTTGTCTCCATTGAAATAGAAACTTTTACATTACAGGCATAGAAATTTAATTTCCATGGAGACAAGTAAGAAGAGCACCCTCCATCAGAAATGTTACTAAATGTATCTTTAGACCATCCTGTACTAGTCACAGTCTTATTCAATGCATTTTGTATATAGTTTCTGCCTCAGTGAATCCACAAACCACTGATCTAGTCTCAGTTAAGTTTAGGTTTTTTTATTTTTTAGGTTTGACCACTAGATAAATTAATTAACATTTTAGTTTTAATGTGGCAGAATTCTGCTATTGCAAAATGCTAATGTTGAGGTGTTACAGCAGCCTCTTTCCAAATCTCGACTGAATAGACTTTCTCATGCATTCACAGACTTCTCTTTCATCTATCTCCCCACTGTCATGCCCTCCCCCTCTTCTCTTCCTCCTCTCCATCATTCTCCCTCTCCCTTTCTCCGCTCTATTCGTCTCTTTCTCTCCCTCCTCTCTCTCTCGAGTCTGGACTTTTCTTTGACGTCATTGCTGCCTGCATAACTGTTCCCTCCTCTGTGTGTCCCCTGGCACCACCTGAGCTCAGCACCTCTCCTTTCACCTGTTTACGCTCTCCCTCTTTCTCCCCTGCACCGTCTCTCTTTCTCTCTCTCTCCCTCCTCCCCTTCTTCTCCACTTCCACTGTTTATTTTTACCCCTTCCCTCTGCACAGCAAGCCACATTTATGCCGATGCACTTTCAGAAGTTCAGGTAGTTCACTGGAGCTATTGGAGCGTCAGTGTACAACATCTGCCAGTCAAGATCTTGGTTCAACTTCTTGGTCTTGTACTTGAAACTTTTCTTGTAAATTAGTCAATTGGCTGCTTTACAGTGGTTTTTATAATATTTGTACTTGTTTTGGGTTATTTAAAGTGGCTGTACATGATTGAAAAACAGAACAAGATCATTTTAAATGGTTTGCAGTCGTCCGAAGTTATTCCTCTATTACCTTATGCATTCCAAGCATCCTATTTAGAGTTTAAAAGCACTTTTTATTACTCTTGGACCAGAGCAGAATTTTGTTGTGAGAGTAAAGCTGACAACAACTAGCATGCTAATATGCATCTACTGATTGTTGGACAGTAAAATGTTTTCTAATTAGACGCAGACAGTGGAACCAAATTGACAAAATTCCAGCATTTTCCAATACTGATTGCAATATTATATATTTAAATATCTGCCGATACAAGAAATCAACAGTTACAAGTCAGATCTGTGGAGTGGCAACCCCACTCACAGTCAGAATCCCTGTTTTTCTATGTATTTTTAAGCTATAAAACTACCTGCAGTTGAATAAATGTAAGAGCTGTTTAATTCCATAGAAACAAGCAGGGGACAGGCCCCCAACCAAAAAGTTACACACTGCACCTTTAAACAAAAATAAAGTAAGACAAAACTGGGCCAACTACAACCAGTAAACTGTCTTATTATTATTATTATTATCATTTTATATGTCCAACCAAGATCAGCTGAACCAATATTTGGAAGCTGATATATTTTTCTGTATCGGCGCTGACCAGTATCGGATCAGTGCATCCCTAAAACTAATACAAGAATCACATTTCAGAACATGTTTGTACAGATCTAAACTGGGTGATTAGCCATTTTAATGCAGAATAGAACAGGATATTTTGTTGTTTGTAGAGGAAAAATTGCAGCCTTTACGATTTGCAAATTGCGTCCATTCAAATTGTGGTTTTGATTCGATTTTGATTAATCTTGCAGCCCTATTCATTTAAAACTCACTGGGGCCTGCAGTCCTTCTGGAAAAGCCTTCCTCAGGTTGTGCATTTTTAAAAGAGAAATAGACTCACAGTGAACGCTGACATCTGCTTTGGTGTCAGCAGTGCATTATAAATGGGACACGATCTGACTCACATACGCAGCTTTCTACCACTAGCAGCAGCAGCAGTGACAGTACCCAATTAATACAGACGACTAATAGATTCTGTCACAGGTTTCTTCAGTGTTATATTTTTGCTTGTGAAAATGAAATAAAATATCAAAGCATTTTTCTCAGTGTTTGTCAAACTGTGGTATGAAAGCTCCTTCAGGTGGCTTTTCAGTTTGGGTTTGCCTAAAAGAGTTCATTTTAACCACTTTTCTGTTCTCTTTTGCATAATTTCTTGTTTAGAAGTACAGTGGAAATGATCTAGTCCACTTTTAGACCTGGTTTAGCCCTAGATTAGACCTGGAATAGTCCTGTCATATACCTAGTTTTGATCTGGTGGTACTATGTTGGAATCACTACCACAAGTAGATTCGCATGGATGATAAAAAAGATTAATTTTCAATATTGCAACACAACATTTTGACAAAGTTAAATACATTAACTGAAATAACTGAATAAAATAATATACATTTCCCTACTTTACCTTTCAGCAATCACATATTAATAAACAAAAGTGAGTTTAGAGGTGGTAAAAAGTCAGGGCTGGACTTTTGGACATCTTACAAGCTAATGTTAATGTGACGGGAGCTGGCTCAATACGGCGCCTCATTGTAAAGCTCTGAAGTTCAACATGTCGATAGTGATTCTGTTTCAGCTGTGTCAGGGCTTTTTTTTATTCCTGAGCTCTCTGTTTTTCACCACTAACAGGCGTCGCTGTAGGTGCTTTTCTGACGTGTAAAATTTAGCACGTAACAATAGAGTCAACTGAGCACGGTGTTTCAGACGTGCTTCGTAAAACTAAAGTCAAAAAAATCAAATAGAACTTTTATAATATTTTAAACATTGCAGTAAGAAAAGTAAAAAGGTCTTGTAGCTAAGAAAACTACTAGCCCCATAATTTTCTTTTCTTCCTTTGTAGACTATTTTGGAATGAATAGGTTTCCTCATGTTATTCATTCATTATTCTGAAGGAGACATACTGTATTATGCAAAATAGATTGTGTCTGCTATAATCTATGACACCAGTGGATCACTATATTATAATTTGCACATTTTACATAGCAAAGTTCATCTAAACCAACCTAATAAAACAAATTCTACTGACTTCTGTGTTAGAAAATTGTGGTGGCCAATAGGAGCCGTCGCTGTAAACATCATCGCAGCTTCAGATCACACTAGTGGGTTTCAGATTTTTTTTCATTTGTACCAAAATGACTATGCAACGCTGCAGAGTCCTACGCACATCACCGATTAAGGTAATAAAACTGGAGAACGAAGTAAGTACAGAGGAGTAGGCGTATGCTGGTGGCGGTGAAAACAGAGGTTGACCAGGTTGAACAGTTTGCTGCAGCTATAACTTGAATTTCCCTCGGGATCAGTAAAGTATTTCTCTCTTTCTCTCTCATGAATCACTCTAAATTAAACTTTGCAGGGGTAAACGAGAAGGGCACACAACTAAAACATGGTTGTATTTACTCAAGATTATTATTCTAACAAGTTATTTAAGATCAATATCGCAAATGGGCCTATTTTTTGTAAAGAAACCTACTTATTTACCATATATTTTGCTAACGCCGTCTCTCTTTTATAACACTTCCCATGCCTCCAGTCTTCTCTTCTCACCTCTCCTCCCCTCTCTGTCTCTCTGCGTGTTTCATGGCACAATATTTTCACCTTTCTCCAGGTTTGTTCTGGGTCTCCTGTGTCTCCTCTGAGTCTGAGTCCAGCTGATCTCAGTCTGAGCACAGATCGTCTTTCACCTGAGCTCCTCCACAGTAAACACACAAGCTCTCCGTCAGAACGCAGTGATTATACACACAAATATACGCACAACAGTAGTCATGTACAGCTCTTTTAAAATGTGTGAATGTCAAAACCTTACGTACACGGACTAAGCCACAGCACTGGACTCAGACTTCATTATAAATAAGCATTAAACGTATTTAAGATTAACCAATTTATAAAGCTGATTTTTCCGACACATTCTAGGAAATTCTATGGCGATAAACACAGTAATTGTCTATACCAGGCATGCCCAAACTATGGCCCGTGGGTCAAATGCGGACCTCAGACAAATTTTTCTTGGCCCTCAGGCTTCCAGGTGAATTGGCCCAAATTACCTTGAGCAGTAGTTTTGACTGCAGGTTTTTTGAAAATCTACCTTGATAAGACAACATTTAATATTTATTGTGTGGTTTTGAGGATCTCAGCATGAATAAAGGACTGACAGCTCATTCTAACGTGTTAAACATGAATATTTTAATTATTCACTGTACTGAGCACCAGTCTGTGGCCCTCGATCGGCCCTCTGCTTCGTCTGTGTTTAGATATGTGGCCCTTGATGAAAAAAGTTTGGACACCTCTGGTCTATACACTTCAATACACTACATACTGTATGAAAAACTCAGCGGTTATTGTAGCCGTGTGTGCCCTGGGGTAGACTGACGGAAATGAGGCTGCCAATCACACACACATATTCATTCAAGGTGGGTGAAGCGTCTTGCCTAAGGACACAATGACAGTCCAAGCAGGGATCTAGCTAGTGTCCTGTATTAAACAGGGACAAAACCATGACTAAATCTGAAACCTTAAGTATGACAAAAACAGGATATTAAAGCGCTTTGAGTGCCTTGGAAGTTGAAAAAGCGCTATATAAAAATGTGACAATTTACTATTTACCAGGGACAGAACCTGACCTAAGAAATCAGAATTCTGTTTTCTGAGCTGTTATAATGTTGTTTCCTCATCAGAAACATAGCTGGTGTTATGTTTTGTTTCATTCACACATGTTTAAGACACAAACCCTGCATATTTAGTTCTTCTCTCAAACAGAAAACTCTCTGTTCCACCTTGTGATGTCATGGCTTGTGGTAATACAGAATGTGCTCCTCTGTGCAGATAAAACTCCATACACCTTCACTGGGATCATTTGTATCATTTCAGCTCTGGAATTGCCAATCTCTACTGAACAAAAGGTTAGAGGTACCTGTTAACTTCACTTGACCAGACTAATAATAAAGTGTTACTCAAACATGTGTGAATGATGCAACAAAATGCAATTCCAGGTCTGTTTTTTGGCGGTAACAACATTCTAACATGGCTTAAAGAGTCGATTTTGCATAATATATGACTTTAACCTAACCTAAGACCTAAACTGACTGGAACAGAATAAAAACAAAATAATAAAATAAGTCTAAACCAGAACCTGGACTAAGACTAAGGTCCACAATAGGAGTAAAGGAGCAGAACCAGGTCTAAGCCAGAGACATGTACCGCAGAATAAAAATAAGTGTCCAGCCCTGGTGCAGTATGCAGTAAAAGGTAAAGTGTCTCATAAATCAATAAGAGCTGCACACATAACAGAGACACAGGGCACCAGAGCAGGAGAGGGTCTGAGTAACATGTGCAGGGGGTTATTGTGAAAGGCTCAGGTCAGTAACATCAGAGCTGCAGAGGTGAAACCTGAGAGGCCCATTATACAGGCTCTGCTACAGTTACAGATACAGAGGGGAGCCATATTCAGTGTCCCTCAGTGAGAATTATGTTTACAATAAATGACAGCATGAATAATTGTTACTCATGAGAATTTTTAAACCAATTAGTCAAGGTATTCTTAAAGGGCCCATATTACTTTCATTTCTGATCTATGTTATAATGTTGTTTCCTCATCAAAAACATACCTGGAGTTGTGTTTTGTTTCATTTATACATGTTTAACACACAAAACCTGCATTAGTAATCCTGCATAATAATCCAGGATTATTAAAACATATGTGAATGAAACAAAACACAACTCCAGGCATGTTTTTGTTCTAATTTTAACATGGCTTAACACTCACAAGAATAGGTTAGGCTATTGTTAAAGAAGACGTATTACCTCTTTAGAGTAGCATTTTACCGTATCAGCAGATTTTCATTTTTGTGTTCTTATTGTTGAAAAATATCCAATGCTATACCTATGCAATGTCTCTCTCATTGGTCTGCATCTGTTTAAAGGTGTTGTACCTGATTTGTAATGTCTTCAAATTGTGAAAAACAGAACTAGTTCAATTTAAACAGTTTGCAGTGGCCCAAAGTTATTCATCACTTACCTTACGCATTCCGAGCATCCTTATTATTCACTGTGATGAGTTTATAAAAGCTTTTCACAACTTTCAGGGTACAGATCAGACAATAATGGCAACTAAAATGCCAGCTGCTTTCTCAGAGGATAAAACACTTACAATTAGATCTCATTTCTATAAGAGCTGCTTATACAATATATTTGTTCTGGGGTAAAATAAATCTTGATCAAATACACAGAAGAATCAGGTACAGCTCCTTTAACTTGACTGGATTTACCTTGTGGGAGTAGTGTGGGTCGACGATCCGGGCCAGGCCGAAGTCTCCGATCTTGAGCAGCAGTTGATCGGTGTTGATGAAGATGTTGGCGGGCTTTAGGTCTCGGTGGAGAACGTTGGCCGAGTGGATGAACTTCAGGCCCCTCAGCAGTTGGTAGAACAGCAGAGTGGCATGACCTGGCAACCACAACAATCACATATTAAAAAAAGTGGTTACTAAATGATAATGATAAATGATAAAATGATATGATTTAAAATGTATGTTGAGAGGAAAAAATAACCAGAGTATGTTACATATATGGTCGTGAATGGAGTTTTGTTGACTCCCTGTGAGCCAAAAATAACAGGGGTGAAAAGGGTCAAATATGAGAAGTACTGGTTACAACACAACCTTTTAAATATAGGTATGTGCGAACAGGTGAAGGTTAACCTTGCCTAGAAACAAAATTCATGCTTTCAGTGAATCTCATTCCTTTGACAATATGTTGTTTAGATAATCTCACTATATTGTGGCTCTTTGTTCAAACAAAGAAACATTTTCTTATTCGTCAGCCTCAGCAACGCAGAGTGTGTTACCACTTTACAGAAATAAAAGGTTACTAACTTTTAAATGAAATAAATCAGAATAAATCTGACTCAAAGAAAATCTCTGGCGTACCTCCCTCTCTTATCCCTTGTCTTAAAGACAAGGACAATAATTTGACATAAACAATTCTAAAATAACAATAGTACACTATGATTAAATTGCTAAATTAAAGGTGGGCTATGGTGTTTCAAAACACCATCATAACAAGGTTAAAGCTCATAAAAGCTCACAAACAGCCAACCTTTAGATCAGTGGACAAACACTGAGCTACTGTCGTCTTTAACATAACGTGTGTTTAAGGTTGTAATATTTAATTGTTGTAATATCTAATTGTTGTAATATCTAATTGTAATATCTACACCTAATGTAACTGAATGTCATGCTGTATTTGTCCATTCCTCCTGCCCACCTGTGGGTAAGGGCCCTTGCTCCAGCAGCCTGGCGAGGTCCGTCTCCATACACTCCTGGATGATGTAGAGGGCGCTGAGCTGCCGGGGGTCCTGGGGCAGAGGGTGTCCGTGTGGGGCCAGGACCTCACAGACCCTCACCACGTTCTCATGGTGCAGCCTCCTGGTTATCTTCACCTCCCTCAGGGCATGTTTCACCGACACAGCGTCCCTCATCAGCAGCTTCTTTATGGCCACTTTGTGCCCGCTCCTCTGGTCGTACGCAGACAGAACCAGACCAGTGACCCCAGTGCCCAAAGGCCGGAGGTCAGTGAAGTTACCACTAAGGTCGAAGCCATGGAGGAACAAGGGGGTGTCTTGTCTTGCCATTTTGGGGTTGACTTAAAACTTTAATATAGGACAGCAACTATTATTTTAGTAAATGACTAGTCAGCAATTAATTTTTCGATTAGTCAGCTAGTCAAGCAATTATTTCTATTGTAAATTTAGATTTTTAAAACAAATTTTTAACCAAATAAAGATGAAACTATGGTGATTGAAGACTTCTAAATAGAGAATATTTATGAATAAAATGTATTACTGATGTGATTGACTTGTAATGACTTAAAAATATTACATTTTTGTTGTCTAAAATACTAAAGGCTAAAATACTTTCAAGGATAATGTTGATTGTCTAATAAACGGTATGACTGTACATTGAAATTTCAAGTTTGAAGTCATTCATTAATTAGTTTAACGAAATAAGGATTGTCTGGATATAGCAATTCTTCGATTAACTCTAATTAGAAATGCCTCAGAAAGTGAATGTTAAGAATTTTATATTGCAAATATTTTAAACCTATATTCAAATAACTGTTTACAACATGAAGCAAATGAAAAAAAAAGTCTAGTTAGATTAAATAAAGCTTGTCACATAATATTAATGGGTTTCAGCATCACTTTTTCCCATTCAGAAGATACAACATTTAGTTTGAAATTGTTAAGCGCTACAGCAACGGTCCTACATTTTCATCATTAGTTTGTTTAATAGAGAACTTTTATCCATAGTAACTTCATTCTTATTTTTGTACAGGCCTTCGTTTAATCCATAACCATTGGATCTTTACAGCTGGGAAGGGTAAGGGGGAAGGGGTCGTGTTAATTGAATTTCTCGGTTGGCTCCTCCTCCTCTTCCATATCCATACCCGTGTGGCCAGCCGCGGTCAGATGGACAAGTCGGTAATGTCCGAATGCTTGAATGAACAGTGGAAGTGAGAGAGAGAGTCCATAATATGTGTTAAATCCGGTGTTAATCTCCAGCCTGGTGCCTTCTGGTGAGTGTGGAGCTTTTAGCATCAGGCAGTGGAGGAAAACTGTGATGGGCTGCGCTGCTCAGAACATCTGCTCCCACTGCTACAGCTGCTCAGGAGAGAGGAGAAAAAAGTGCGTCAGAAATCAAGTGTTTTTAATATAAGGTTATGTTAAGGTGAGTGAGGAATAACTTTGAACCACTGCAAACTGTTTAAAATGAAATAATTCGGTTTCTCACGTTGTTTAAGACAGTAAAAATCAGGTACAGCACCGTTAATGTAGAAGATGATCGTGTCAGATGTTCAGACGGAGGGCAGGGGGCAATTTAACTCTATGGGAGATTCACTGTTTTTGAAATATCTAGACATAAAATCCACAAATGCTGAACCTTATCATTTTTGCAGGGAGTTGAGGCCACAAACTTATTAAAAGTGCACTATGAGGTGTTCAACAGCCTCCGTGGAAATGTTGTTGCTTTGTTTGCAATGTTCCACGGTGTTAAAATAAGCTACCTTACATTTATTCGAATACAGGAGGTTTTATTGCTAAAAAACTAAATCTGACCTGTAACTTGGCGTCTTGGCTTTTCATATTCTCTTCATGGAGAGAGCAGGTGACGAACCCTTCACCAGAAAATGTTGTCTACATTTCAATCTTTACGATCAGAGTTAAAGTAATTTCAACTCACAATAATCATGGCGGTTAGGTTTTATAATATTAACACTTTTTCTCACTTTGTCCCAGTTTTGGTTTGATTGATTGATTGATTGATTGATTTATTTCGAGCAAGTGAAAAAAAAAAAATATATATATATATATATACACATACCTATATACATACTTATATATACATATATACATACACACACCTATATACATAAACACATATATATATATACATACATATAATATAATTTAATATATAGTCCGCTCGAAAAGGAGTGGGAAGAAGAAACACTTATTGACTCCCACCCCTAATTTATTTCTTTATATTAAACCATATGGTTGCCATCGTTAATTCAATTATTATAGTTTACATTCATATATTTTATAATTATATACTATAGATTAATATTTTCAATAATGTTAAAGAATATTCCAATGCTATTACTATCCCAGTCATAGATTAATTATATTAATAACATGATAGAATATCATAATACTACTACTAACAATCCCAACATCATAGATTAAGTATATTAATAACATGATAGGATATCATAATAATACTACTAATCATATGAATAATAATATATTTACAATAAAACCATCATTATAACCACATTTTATGAAAGAAAACAAAAAACAAAAAAACAAAGCGACATTTAGAGCCCTTCCTCAGCCCTGTATTGTGACATCACCATTTCTTTATAATTTGCTTTAAATTGATGGATGTTTGAGCATTGCTTGAGCTGGGTCCCCAAGCCATTCCAAAGTCTGACTCCACACACAGATACACACAGGCTTTTCCTGGTAGTTCTCACCGCTTGTACTTTAAAGTTACTACATCCTCTCAGGTTATAACCCCCCTCTCTTTCTGTGAAGAACTTTTGGATATTACCAGGTAATATATTTTTACTGGCTTTATACAAGAGTTGTGCAGTATAAAAATCAACCAAGTCAAAGAATTTCAACAGTTTAGACTTCAGAAATAATCCATTTGTGTGATCACAATATCCAACGTTATACATGTTTCTAATTGCACGTTTTTGGAGTTTGAAGAGGGGATGTAGTAAGGTTTTATAGTTATTCCCCCACACTTCTATACAATAAGTTAGATATGGCATAACTAATGAACAATACAATATATACAGAGGTTTATATCCCAGAACATATTTTGCTTTATTAATTATTGAGATGCTTTTGGATACTTTATTTTGAATGTATCTGATGTGTGGTTTCCAACTTAATTTGCTGTCAATTGTTATTCCTAAAAATTTAATTTGTGATACTTTTTCTAGTACAATACCATTTATATTTATTAATAATTCTAGATTTTCTTTATAATTACCAAACATAATTACCTTAGTTTTATTTAAGTTAATAGACAATTTGTTCATATCCATCCATGCTTTTAGTGTAATTAACTCACAATTTACTGTATTTATAAGATTATTATAATTGTCACTAGAATAGAATATATTTGTATCATCAGCAAATAATATCAATTTCAATAACTGAGATACATTGAATATATCATTTATATAGAGATTGAATAACTTGGGACCCAGTACCGAACCTTGAGGAACCCCACAAACAATTCCCAAACATCTTGATTTAAACTCGCCCATCTTCACAAACTGCTGTCTCTCTGTTAAATAACTTTTAATCCAGCTCCAAGCCACACCCCTAATACCATATCTTTCCAATTTAGTGAGTAATATTGAATGATTTAGTGTATCAAAAGCTTTTTTTAAATCAATAAATATTCCAATTGCATATTTCTTTTTATCTATAGTGTTCGTAATTTCTTCCACTGCCTCTATTATGGCCATTGTTGATGACATTTTTGATCTAAAACCATACTGACTTCCATTTATTATGTTACATTTCTCTATAAATTTATCTAATCTTTCATCAAAGAGTTTTTCTAGAATTTTAGAGAATTGGGGCAGCAGAGAGACAGGCCTATAGTTGGTGAAGAGGTGCTCGTCTCCGTTTTTGTACAGCGGTATTACTTTGGCAGTTTTCATTTTGTTTGGAAATGTACCAGTCTGAAATGAAAGGTTACATATATAAGTGAAGGGCTTTAAAATACTGTCTATTACTTTTTTTATTAATATCATATTTACGTCATTACAATCTGTAGATGTTTTATTTTTGAATTTATTAACAATTGTTTTAATCTCAGCTTCACTTACGTCAGAGAGAAAGATAGTTTTTGGATTACTTTCTATTAGTGAATCGTTCAATAAGTTATTTCCACACTCAGGAATTTTCGCTGCTAGGTCAGGTCCAACATTAACAAAAAAATTATTAAAACTATTTACTATATTATGCATGTTATAATTTTCACCATTGTTATCAATAAAATAGTCTGGATATGAATTATTTTTTGTGCCATCTTTAATTATTCTATTTAATATACCCCAGACCCCTTTGATATTATTTTTATTATTATCTATTAATTTTTCAAAATATGATTTCTTGCTTGTTCTTATTATACTAGTCAATTTATTTTTATATAGTTTATATCTTTTTTCAGCTTCTTGTGTTCTTAGTCTAATGAATTGTTTATATAAATCATTTTTCTTTTTACAAGCATTTTGCAGTCCCCTTGTTATCCAGGGACATTTTATAAATTTATGTTTTTTATTGTACTGGTGTACGGGACAGTTTTTATCATATAATGAACAAAATATTTCTAAGAATATGTTGTAGGCTATATTTACATCCTTCTGTTTGTACACAGAAGTCCAGTCTTGTATTATTAGCTCATGATTGAATGAAGTAATTGCCTCTTCTGTTAGTAGCCGTTTATATATGTATTTTTGGGGTACTTTTTTATTGATATTAACATAGTCATACAGTAGGAAAACAGGTAAATGGTCTGTGATGTCACAAATCATTAGGCCACTGTTCTTGGTATTTTCAATATTGTTTGTGAAGATATTATCAATAAGAGTGGCACTGTGTGTAGTAATTCTACTGGGTTTAGTAATGGTTGGGTATAGGCTCAAACTATACATACTATTCACAAATTCCTCTGTTATTTTATGTTTATTTGGATTCATCAAATCTATATTGTAATCTCCACAGATAAATAATATTTTGTTACTTTTTGCAGAAAACATTTTTTCCATCCAGGCCATAAATATTTCCACACATGAACCCGGTGACCTATATATACAACTTATGATAATATTTTTCCCTTTTTCATTGTGAATTTCAATTGATATACATTCAAGTACATTATTTATTGTTAGTGTCATATTGTCAATTACTTTAAATTTAATATTTTTTTGGACATATATAGCAACTCCCCCACCTGGTTTATTTGTTCTATTGATATAACTGAGATCATAACCTTCTAATTCAAAATTAACACCCTTGTCCTCATTAAACCATGTTTCAGATATTGCTATAACACTGAATGGATGTTTAAATTGTAATAAATATTCTTTGATTGAAATGAAGTTTGTATACATGCTTCTACTATTGAAATGTATGATTGACAATTTTCCTTCAGAATTAACACTATTATTGTAGGCATCTTCGGTATAATAATTACAGTTAGTATTAATAGATGAAAAAAACATATTGTCAGGATCTAGCTCATCTTCTAGATCTTGCGCTTTATGTTCAGTATATTCAAATGAGTTCAGATCCAGATGCTCATTTTCCATAATTCTTTGTTGTAGCTCTAAGTCACAAATGTTTCTTAAAGTAGATGAAGTTTGAATGGATGTCATTGTATGAGTATAGTTTCTGTTTACCTCGTTGATCCAGTAATGATTCGCTCAGTCAAATTTATCCAGCTCCTCCATGCTTTTTATGACCAAAACCTTGGCCTCCTCTGGTGATCCATTGAGTTGTATGAATATTTTGCAGTTCGAAACCCAGGTTTTTTGGATTTTGTTTTGCTTCCTCAGGTACCTGGCTTTTCTGGCAATGTCCGCATTCCTTTTTGTTAGATGATCATTCAAAAATACATTGGTGCCCTTTAATTTTCTTCCTTGTTTTAACAAAGCAATCTTATTTTTTCTGTTCACAAACCTCATGATCACAGCTGGCGTGTCGTTGTTCTTCCTCCTGGGGAGAGGGTGGCATGCCTCGATGTTTTCCACATCCATCGTGATCCCTCTGGACTCGAGAAAGGCGGCCACTTGTTGTTCCACAGATCTTACTTCCAGCTCCCCGGGCTCACCCCCGCTGTCAGCGGTCACTGCACTGGCATACGACCTGGGTTTGATCTTAAACCCGGTAATGACCACGTCATTGATTCTAGAGTATTGCTCTAGATCTTCCACTCTCCTCTCCAGGTCCGCAAGACGTTTATCCTTTTCTGCATTTTGGGTCCGCAGAATCTTTATTTCCTCCATTAGTTCGAGGAGTTGTTTTTGTTGTGTCTTGACAACAGTTAAATCCTCCGCTAGAAAGTCCAGCGACTTTCTAATTTCCTCCACCTCTTCCACTGCTGGAGTTTTCTTCGGTCCCATTTTGGTGTAAAGTGGAAAACTGAATCCACAACAGCGCGCTGCTTGATAGCGTGTGACGCCACTAGCTTAGCCGCTAGCCGCTGGCTCTTTCTCAGAACCTCTCGGAGAAAGCGAGAGTTCTTGTTCAACTCAAACAATGCCGTAAACCAGAGTCCGTAATCTTTGTTCAATGTCCTTAGTCCATAACCAGTGTCATTAATCCAATAGTTCGAAAAAAGTTCAAAAGCCAAGTTTCACAGATACTCCCAGAGTTCGAAAACGACGCGCAACCATACATACATACAACCATACATACATGATTTTAGTTTCATTTGTTTGATGTTTGTCTGGGTTGTTGCAGGATGTTCAAATTACTTCTTTAACAATCAAGTACAAATCTGTATTTAATCTTAATGAACGCTTCAACCAATAACTGTTGAACCAGACAGTGTATGACATGAGAATCTCCATTATATAACATGAAAAGACTGTGAGACCTAATGTAATACGCTTATATGGGGGATAATCACGTCATCAGGTCATGATTTTCTAAGCCGGTGTCAGTGCAATGAGCATGCTCCAATTAATTTTTTTTATTTGATTTTATTTTATTATAATTTTACATTTATTTCTTTATATTTAAAATCTTTACATTGATCATTTTTTCCTTTTTTTTGATGATAATATTAATATATATATATTGACAAAGCATCAGAAATGTGTTAAAATGGGTTTTGACTGAGGATCACACATCAAAAACATACTTGGAGTTGTGTTTTATAGAGTAATCCTTTATTATTTGTCTGTTTACATCTCCAAAGCTCAGAATGCTCTGTTCCACCTTGTGATGTCATGAAGTGGTAGTTTTCAAGTTAACAGCTCCTTTAGTTCAGTAGAAATTGGCAATTCCAGGCCATACATTAGAAAATAGTGTAATATAGGCCCTTTACAGAAGACAAATTGTGTTTTTGTCTAGTCTATAGTTATAATCTATGACACTTGTGAATTATATTGTACAAGTCCGCTGATTTCTGGACTGGAATATTGCGGCGTCCAATTAGATATTCTTTAAAACAGGAGAATAAAGATTACTCAAACATGCACAAATCACTCTAAATACTATACAACTTTAAGTGGGTAAATGAGAAGGGAAAATGATTATAACATGGCGAAAATCTCTGAAAAGTTGAATTTGCACAGTATACTTGATGTTATAATTTTGCATTGCCCATTTCTAAACAACAATTGCAACATAATTCATTTTCTGATATACCTATCTCCTGCCTTTATCGACGTTTAGCAGGTAAGCATAGAAAACGGAAACACATTATTGACTTTTGTCTCTGGAATCCTGGGAAGAACGCAAACAATCCACAAATCAATACAATGAAATTCCTCCCTGCATGTTGGACGCCTGGGGGGAGATGGGACATTTCTAACCTCCTGATCTTCCTTCCTTGGGCTCAGACAGTGTAATAAACCTGACTTTGCAGCAGGCTCCATAAGGGTGGGCGACATGCCAAAAAAACATCACGAATTCTTTCTGCAGCAGTAGCAATTTAAATTTTATCACGACTGAAGCTTTTAGCATCTTTATAGACATTATTAAGTAGTAAAGTTATACGACTGAGAGTTCACGCCTCATTGTGATTGGTTAAATCCACCTGTCACTCAAATCATGACAAAATCTGGATAAGAGTGGGTGGAGGAAAGTGGATTTTTGGACATTTTTTTGCGATTAACTTCATTTTCAGACAATATTTTACCAGTGCGTCATGAATGTGCTAAAGGTGGAAGGCTATGGAAGGTTACACTAGACTTTTCAGTTAATTTTTATTTTTAATCAACTCTTTTTGACGACTTTTTTCATTGTTTTACTTATAGACGACACACTCAATATTCTAATTTTGCATATGTCCAAAAACAGCACATTTTTCAATCCGATTTCACCAAAATAGCATATCGTAACACAGGGATCGGATAATAATTAGAATTAGATCGCCATATCGTGACACCTAAGCCCCATGTTCACTCTGGATAAACAGTTTAGCTGCAAGATTAGTCGCAATTAAATCGAAATCGTAATTAGCAACTCTCTAAGGATCAGCACCATCATTTTCGCCACAAACAATCTGTATAAAATCGCTAACCCTGTAGTTTAGATCTGTACAAACATGTTCTGAAATGTGATTCTTGTATTAGTTTGTCAGTTCTTATCTTTTCCTGGTCACAACTGAAATGTGAACCTCGAACCGGATTTTATTATTAAAACCTAAATCGCAAGTCTAATGGTGGTACTTCTCAGAAAAAAATCACAATAGGGTCATTTTCCCAAAATCGTTCAACCACAGACAGTTTGCCAGAGATCTGAGAAGAGTGAAAAAGCTGACAGTGGTAGTGGGAGTTGCAGCAGGGCTAACTTTATAAATAATGCATGTTGGATATGGCGTTTGGTGTTCCTCTCCTCTTAGCCTCATAGTGTAAAATCATTTTGCATTCTGCAGTATATTTTGGAATTCAGCGTCCTGTTATATGTGCCATTTTGAAGACCTGATCCCATTCAAAAGATGTAATAACCTGTTTCATTTTAAATTGTTAATCGCTATGGCAACAGTGATCATTTTCCATCGCTCCGAAACCCCAATGGGTATTGACTGAACAACTGTGCGTGACTTTATTTAGCTATTCAGAATTAGCTATAGATTTTTTGTTGCAATCAGACTGAGCTTAAAGTCAATGGAACAAAAATGCAAATAGGCTATGGCAATACAGAAATACTATGAGATTTTGGGCAGCTTGCTTTAACACAGTGCTGATAATGATATGCTACCCTGAAACGACTTTGTTTAATTGACAGTGATTTCAATTAATTCACGTTAAGACAGCTATAGCCTGTACTTTATCCAAGAAAACGCTGCGCCCCGTCTCCAAACTGGCACCGCGCTATAGTGCCTTTGTGTCCACGGACTAGACTCACTCAACGCCCCGCTCTGACAGAACAAAAACATAAGGATGAAGTGCTCCTGTAAGCTTCAAAACGACCCGTGCCAACGCGCTATTTATTAAGATCCACCATTTTTTTTAAACTCCCATTTAGGTTCTATCTTGACGAGCTCAAAGTGGGCACCAGTGGACAAAAACAAGCGCAAAAATACTCACTGGGTATAGCTTGCATCCGCTGCCTCGGATCCAATCCTGAAACAAAGATCGGTGGAAAGATGGGAGCGATAAGAAGAAGAAGAAGGACCCGAGCGCCTCCGTGAGTGGCTGAGATGCAGGTTTGAAATACGGAAGTGGGTACGAGTTGGCACCGGGAGCGAGTCAAGGAACAAGCCGGGAGGAGAGAGCTTGTTGCGGTCGGTGCGCTGGGGAGTGAGCGGAGAAAGAGAGGAGGAGAGAGGGGATCGCCCTGGTTGGTGGATCCGCTCGCATCCAGCATCAGCAGTAGTGGTAGTGGTAGTGGACCCGAGAGGCTCCGCGTTCACAAACATACTGCAGTAACGCGGATGGTGAAGTAGCGCACTCCTCCTCTCGACTCCCCCTACACCCCCCGCCCATTTACTCAATCCATCTCTGTTTAGAAAACTACTGGGAAAGTACAGGCTTCATCTGGAACATTAAAAAAAAAAAATCTAACACCGGGAGTTCTGGAGTTCTGCAGTTTAAACATTTGTGCAAATAACAAAAAAATTAAATAAAATAAAAATAAATAAATAAATAAATAAATAAATAACATAATAATAATAATAATAATAATAATAATAATAATAATAATAATAAATAAAACATCCAGAGTTCTGCAGTTTAAACATTTGTGCAAATATAAAAAAACTAAACAAAACAATTATTATTATTAATAATAATAATAATAATAATAATAATAATAATAATAATAATAATAATAAAACATCCGGAGTTCTGCTTTTTAAACATTTGTGCAAATAACAAAAAAAAAAAAAAAAAAAAAAAAAACGTCGGGAGTTCTGCATTTTAAACATTTGTGCAAATACCAAGAAAAAAAAAACAAAAACAAACCTAAAGCCCACAAACCTAAAGTTTCTCCCACTAATCCAAAAGCTGGTGGTTCCATTCTCACTCTGACATTGACAAGTGCATAATGCTGTTGTGTCCTTGAGCAAGACACGTCACCCACATATGTATGAATGCGACATAGATTATGAGAAATTGTGTGTACGCTATAGGGTTCAAAAAGCTCTTAATAATGGATACTCACTAATAAAATAATGTACACATATATACAGTAAAGATATATTGTTGAATTTATGAATTGTTGCACAAGAGAACATAGCTATTTTGTTTTAGTCACATTTTAGCGAGTCCAAGTCAGTCCCTGTAGTTTAGCCACACTGCGATCCTGTGGCACTTCGGCATGTCAGTGATGGAGGTCTGTTTACAGTCACTTAAATGGTCAGCACCACCTGCTCCTGCTCTGAAATCGGGTGATCATTTGAAAACTCGTGGAGACTATGTGAATGAGACACACACTGAAATACACACGGATAATATAAATTTTAATATGACAAAAAATATATGAACGTTTGAACAAATGACACTGCATTACAGAACACAGTTTCATGGTACAAATGAAAGAGAGATGTCCAAGTGTCATTTAGAGTTTCAAAAAAAGATGATCTGTTTGATTATAATTATGGTGCTGGACAGTAAACAACAAACTACATGTGCATAGTAGATAAAAGGCCAGTTTACACGTGTTGTTGCTCCATATGCAGGTAACAAAAGCACACTATTCAAAAACATTATATATTTTAAAACCCAACAATAAAATAAAAAAAGAACATTTAAATTAATTAACCAAATATTTCATCTGAACAAACTGAATTGTCTTTTTTGATCATGATAATGTAGTTTTATCTATTCATTTTTCATTAACATATACATAGACTTTTATGACAAACAGCTTGACTTTTCTGAATAACATGTTGTCTGGACACAGTTTACATGTTCAGGAGCCACAGAATTTACAGTTTATCCAAATAACACGACCAAATGACAAGTCCAAATTCTAACATGAATATCTCTTAATGTCTTAACTTTGCCAGCAATACAAAGAATATGCCTGTTCAGTAAATAAAAGTCATAACTGTCAAGAAACAAGTGAAACACAAGAGACAATGAGCCCATTACACAGACTAAATAGGTGGGCTGAGAAAGCGTTTAACGATTATAAACATTACTGATTAAAAACATATATTTGTAAGATCTTACGTCCAATCCTGTTCATTGGATTTCAAGCATTGCATTAAGGACAAGAGGACAAATGCTATAGTCAAACAAGTTATTGTGAAATGAAAGATACTTGTGCCTATGCCATAACATTTTTTGATTGAGCACATTATATATTTATATTATGAGTCATGTTTGAGATCATAAATGACAGCAGTAGGCAACAATTAACATAAGAAAACAAACCGGCATATTTGAAAGACTACATATAAACATCAATTGATAATTATTGAGTAATATGTATTAATATGTTATATGATTAATAATTCATGAATTGATAAAATGCATCATAAACATATAAAGTTTGAAGTTGAAAATTTCACTTAAGAGTCTGAGATATACTTAATGATATTCAATACAATATTGGAATGGTTTATCTTACTTCATGTTGAATGCATGCTGGAGGCTTTTTTCAGCCTGATCCTTTGTAATGTTTTTCCATGCCTGAGGAATGACTGCAGGTTTGGCATCATAAGCTTTTGCAAAGTCTTTATTGAAGTTTGCCATGACATATTTCCAATAGTCCGATGCTTCAAGACTATCATCAGGAGGAATCTTCCAGTCTGGGAAAATTTCTTGGTATCTCTTGTACGGGTGATAATACTTCTGACCATTGTCATCATATTGTTTGAATGTATGGTCAGAGTTTACACGGGAGGTGCATATGGCTGAAACAAGTTTTTGTGACATTTCAGATCTCCATCTTCCCAAACCCAGTGACTGATGAAGTGATGTCCAATGCTCAGTGTGGGCTGCTCCTCCTGCTTCACATGGAGCTTTGCAAAATGGACATTGTTTACCACATCCGATCACTCTAACAAAAAGCTCATGTTGAACGTTAACAGAGCACTTCTGAAGTTTGAGAATGATATCTGTGTCTTGGAACTTCTGTTGACAATCTTTCTCCATTTGTTTTACACAGTTTAAAAGGTAATGAGCAAACTGGTCCTGGTCTGCAGTGTTTAGGATCATGAAAGTTCCAAGTGCATCTTGGGAAATAACTAATTTATCACTTAGTTCCTCACAGATTTTCCCAACAAAACATTTCAATGATTTGTTCTTCTCAGTTTTAGCCTTTTTGACAGCAGCATTTATCCTGTTGACACATGCCTGGAGATGCAGGTTCTCAAAATCACTCAATGAAGCCTGGGATGAAAAGTGTGAGATTATTTGTTTAAATATCCATTGTTTCACATAATTCTCATAGTGTTGAATGTAGGTCCAAAATAAATTAAACTGGTTCTCTGAGATCAAATCTAACAAAACCGAATACTGGAAAAACATTCTGGTGCTGAACTGTGGGCATGTCAGCATTTCACCAATAATGTCATGACCCAAAGAGCGATGGACAAAGTCTTCAACTGCAGGTCTCAAAAATTGATCCGTAAACTCCTCTGCTTTCTTTTGGCACTGGTCTCGCTCATGAAACACATCTTTGAAATCATTACGGAATTTTTCCTTGTTTTCATCCAGACATCTCTTAGGATCGTTTTCTTGTAGAAAGTTTTCATGCATCTTTTCAAAGTCCTTTGCTGCTCTTGCACAAATGTGCATCTTCAGTAAAACTTCAAACTCTTTCTCCAGTTTGAGCTCTTGATTCTGTTGCAGTCTCTCATCAATCATGTATAGGATCTCTACAGTGTAGTTGTCATGGTAGTTGGTTTTTCTTTGTACTTGAGTGTTCACTGATTGTTGGCAAGCATCTATGATACTGTCAGCCAACCTCTGCACAGCTTTTACGTGATCATCATTAAATTTGCGTTTTAGTCGTTTTAGCAATCCTTTAGGGTTGTACACAAAGGGTTGGTCTCCATATTCAGATAAACTAGTTTTATTTAGAAGCTCACTTGCATAACTTCCTTTGGGTGAAACGTCTGCCCGCAGACAGTGAAAAATCTTGGATTGAACGTCAATCTTTTCTGGACGGAAACATGATATTTTCCCAACACTTACAGCCCACATGTTGTCAAATTCCCTGTCTAACTCTGTATCAGTCATTTTGGCTTTATTATTACGGCACCGCTCAATCAATTCAAGCACTCTCTTTTCTATTTCTTGTGTATGGTTCTTCTTGATTTTTTCCAACTCCCTCATTCCTTGTCGGATGTCAACAGTTGCAGTAAGCTGATTTATTATTGACTTTTCCAGCTCCCGCCGAGTAACCTTTGCACCAGTCATGAACTCCTCTTTATACCTTTCCACCAGATTCACATGGCCATCTGTCTGTTTGAAGTACTCTGTGAGGTTCTGAAGGAGTTTAGTTTCTCCTTTGGACAGTTCTGTGCATGCAGCAGTTTTCAAATCACTCAAAAGTTTTCCAATGTCTCCTGTATCATTTTCAACAGTAACTTTGCCATAATTTGAAATTCTTGTTTGAGCATTTGTGACCCATGTGTACATGTCTTTTCTGAAGTTCCATTCCCACTTGTTGTATTCTGTGCATAGTCTCATGTATGCATCGGCCACCAGGCTGTTTCTAAAGCTGAAGATAAAGTTTTCATACTTCACTGCGGTCCAGAGACTCTTTATCCACTCCTGAAACTCCAGGATGTCATTGGCAGATGATTCACTTTTGCTCAGAATTTGGATGATGTTTTTCTTGAGCTCATACACAGCTTCACTGTATCCTGCATTGACTGGAGCCATCGGAGGGGTTCCATTCCACAGTCCTGGGATGTACCAGTTTCCGGTCTCTGTGTTGTACTCCATCACATCAGTGAAACACTTGTTCTTTTCCTTCTTTTCCATTTTGGCTGCAGCCTGCGTCATCTCATTCAGCTGCTCCAAAAGCAGTTTCCTGTCTCGAAGGTTCTTCTCATGCGCTGAAACATCCGACACATTCTGGTGAACAAACTGACATTTAGGCCTTTTTCCAACTTCTTTCATTCTGAGAAATGCATGAACAACTATCTGCAGGATGTCCTTCATTTCAGTGGAGTTCTCCATTGCTATATTTATTAAAGTGATGTCACTTAACCCCACAACAAGGGTTGCCAGTTCGTTGTCATGCTCATAACTATTGTCCAGTTTTGCGAGCTCTGGAGACTTCAGACCCTCGGTGTCAATGATCATTAAAAAGTCACAGTTGAGTTTTTCTTTTACTTCTTCACTGACTCTTATGAGGAGCATAAAGGCCCCTCTTGTACAGCGTCCACTGCTCACTGCAAACTGCACTCCAAACATTGTGTTGAGGAGAGTGGACTTTCCTGTGCTCTGTACTCCCAGAACTGTGATCACTAAGATTTTACTCTTGCAGGACACCAACTGATGAAGCTCAGACAGAACATCGCTCACCCATCTGAGAGGGATGTTGGAGGCATCTCCGTCCACCAGCTCCAGAGGGAGTCCCTCCAGCAGCAGCTCTGCACAGAGCCTGGGTAAGTGCTGCAACTGCAGACGAGAAGGGTGGGCTTCAGGAAGAGACACTGAGGCTTCATATATCTGACCCATTTCACGAAAGAAATGCTCTATCCCCAGAGAACTGCCTGAAAGTTGATGATCAAGATCTTGAATCACCTCTTTGTTCTTAGATTCTTTTGATTCCTCTTTGTACTGCTCTCGAAGGCCTGATAACTTCTGTCGAGAAAGGTTATCAAGATTAAGACGCATCCATTTCAGAAAATAGCACCTTTCAATTCCAGAGCTTGATAATGCATTAATGAAGCATGACATGGCTGTTGACATATCATAAGAATTTTGTTTTTTCCTTAGTATAGATATTTGATTCTGAAGCAAAGTTTTATAGTTGTCAATGTTTTCAGAACCAGCATTTCGAAGTCTACACTCTTCTTTCTCCAGAGATGTCAGTTCCTTCCAGATCTGACCTTGCAAAGGAAGCTGTTTTTTTTTAAACTCAAGTGTGTCATGGATTTCAGATGTAATAGCATCTGCATTTTGTTTGGCATTTTGACACTCAGAACAGTCTTCATCAACTTTTATTCCAAACTCACGCGCAACATCTGCCATGTGCTCTACTGGCATCTTTGCTTTTGCCTTCTCAACAACACTCCTAATTTTCCCCTGGAGTCTTGTGACAAAGTCTGCGTCATTTATTGATTGAGTCTTTATCATTATATTGTTGTTTGTCAAGTTTAAATCTGTAGCTAATCTTTTCAGATCACCTTGATCAAAGCTCTTGCTTTGAGAGTTACAAACCAGAAGCACAGCTGCCTTGCTCGTCTGACTTGTCAGCAGGCTACAGGCTGCATCCAGTTTGTCACAGAACACAAACACAGCACACGACGTCTCACATAAAAAAGAGAACTGTGGTATAGATGAGGCACTGTCTCCACGGAGGTTAGCTACTGTCACAGGCTCACTGAAAATGTCAATGTTCTCCTTTCCACATGGAAGGTACCAAGCTACTTCAACTATTCCATCAGAAATCTTTCTTGGACAGTCCCCACCCTCCATATTGTGATGCACAAATGTGTCATGATATTGCTGAGAATTGCTCAGGAGTTTATTGAGAATCTCTGACTTAGACAAAGAACATTCTCCGAGTCTCACAAAGGAAACCATTGGAATTTCAGAATGAACAATGTGTTCTTCAATGAAACCCTTAGATTCCAACAGTGACTGAGGTCTGTATTTTTTCACAATGTCCCTCAGGGCCCAGAGCATCATTGTACACTGTCTGGTGTCAGGGTTCGGAAGCAGCAGAGGCACAGCAAACTGACACATTGACATTTTCAGTGCAAGTTCCTGCTGCACAAAGCCATCAGAGCAAAGGAAGAGTGCAGTGATGATGTCAAGAGGGTTGAACATAGCACCTGAACTCTGACCGACCAGCAGAGCATCTATATTAATCCCAGTCTCTTCCAACACCATGTCACAGCTATGTGACACTTTGCCTTTGATATTTCTGGCTGTTACATTCACCATCATTAATTTCTTCAGAAAATTCCATGCTATGTTTCTGACAGACCTGGCTGATGTTTCTGTAATGCTCTTTTTCTCAATCTGTAGGATTGTGCTCAGGGACAGTTTGTCTTTGAACTGCTGCTCCAGCCCCAGGTCCTCCAGCAGGCTCTCCAAACCTGTCTCTGGAAATAAATAATGACACCGTTATTTAGATTACTTTTTATATGTGTGGTGTAGAATTATACAAAGAACTCAAGCCTGGACACCTGGCATGAGAACAAGCTCTAAGTCCCCACATTTTTTCAATATTAAATCTTACTGGTTTTCACTGTTGCAGCTGGAGACTTCTTGAATTGCCTATTAATGATCTGAGCCGACACACAGAAGCTGTATTGCTCTCCTGGATCCAGGTCACCAACAGTCAAAGTGGTAGCATCAGTCTGTAACTCTTGAACAAGCTCTTCCCCTTTGTAGCAGGTAATAGTGTACAACACTTCAACAGGAGGAGTGTCCCAAATCAGAGCTACAGAGTCTGCGGTCACATCATAGGATGTAATCCGTGGTCCTGAAAGAAGAACAAATAAACACATTATTTTGAGCACCACACAAGCTAGGGGAGTGACATAGTTTAATCCAGCTGAGACATCTTAAATCCATCTAAGTCACTGTTCTAATTCATTTTGAAGGGTGTGTCCTGTCCCCTCTTGTATCATAATGAGGGATTCACAAATGTGTGGCCATTCTAAAGTCAAGCCTCCCTGTGAAATGTGCCAGGTGATTGTACTGTCTGGCCAGTGTGGTAGTGGAGTGTTGGCCTGTAAAACAGTAGATTACAGGTTCAAACTGCAGAAGAGATGCATGGTACTGGGTAATAGTGCTGCAAGTGGTTTGTAAAGTAAAAAAAAAAAAAAAAAAAAAAAAAAAGCTTTTATTATTCTAACACAACAAGCACTGTTCAGTAACTGGCTGCTGTTACATGCATTCCAAATGTTATTATTATCAGATTTATGGAGATATAAGTCTATTATATTAAAATTGCATGTAAATATAAAAATTATCAAATTTCTTTCTAATCTTCTTCAGTTCTGAACTAGAACTGAAGAAGCAGCTTGGATAAGCTGCGAAACGTATTCGACCAAATAAACTCTGTCCAGCTGACAAATTAAATTTCTCCTTTTGCTATGGATTCTACCTGGACGACTGAGGGATTCTACACACCTCTGATTATTCTCATCAGATTTTATTATTTGCCATTTTAATAATCCTAAAGGTCCACAAATCAGCTAATAATCAGACTTTGGTGTGCATGTGAACAAAGCCACTGTCTATATTGATGACTGTATTTTTACAACATTTAGGTCTGAAATGGCACACAGGTGAGGGAGGGGCAGGTGAGGGAGGGGCAGGTGAAGGGAGCAGACACAGGTGAGGGAGGGGCAGGTGAGAGGAGCAGACACAGGTGAGGAAGGGGCAGGTGAGAGGAGCAGACACAGGTGAGGGAGGGGCAGGTGAGAGAGGGGCAGGTGAAGGAGGGGCAGGTGAAGGGAGCAGACACAGGTGAGGGAGGGGCAGGTGAGGGAGCAGACAGAGGTGAGGGAGGGGCAGGTGAGAGAGCAGACAGAGGTGAGGGAGAGGCAGGTGAGGGAGAGGCAGGTGAGGGAGCAGACACAGGTGAGGGAGCAGACAGAGGTGAGGGAGGGGCAGGTGAGAGAGCAGACAGAGGTGAGGGAGAGGCAGGTGAGGGAGGGGCAGGTGAGGGAGCAGACAGAGGTGAGGGAGGGGCAGGTGAGGGAGCAGACAGAGGTGAGGGAGAGGCAGGTGAGGGAGCAGACAGAGGTGAGGGAGGGGCAGGTGAGGGAGCAGACAGAGGTGAGGGAGGGGCAGGTGAGAGAGCAGACAGAGGTGAGGGAGAGGCAGGTGAGGGAGCAGACAGAGGTGAGGGAGGGGCAGGTGAGAGAGCAGACAGAGGTGAGGGAGAGGCAGGTGAGGGAGCAGACACAGGTGAGGGAGGGGCAGGTGAGGGAGCAGACAGAGGTGAGGGAGGGGCAGGTGAGAGAGCAGACACAGGTGAGGGAGGGGCAGGTGAGGGAGCAGACACAGGTGAGGGAGGGGCAGGTGAGGGAGAGGCAGGTGAAGGGAGCAGATACAGGTGAGGAAGGGGCAGGTGAGAGGAGCAGACACAGGTGAGGGAGGGGCAGGTGAAGGAGGGGCAGGTGAAGGGAGCAGACACAGGTGAGGGAGCAGACAGAGGTGAGGGAGGGGCAGGTGAGGGAGAGGCAGGTGAGGGAGCAGACAGAGGTGAGGGAGGGGCAGGTGAGAGAGCAGACAGAGGTGAGGGAGAGGCAGGTGAGGGAGCAGACAGAGGTGAGGGAGGGGCAGGTGAGGGAGAGGCAGGTGAGGGAGCAGACAGAGGTGAGGGAGGGGCAGGTGAGAGAGCAGACAGAGGTGAGGGAGAGGCAGGTGAGGGAGCAGACAGAGGTGAGGGAGGGGCAGGTGAGGGAGAGGCAGGTGAGGGAGCAGACAGAGGTGAGGGAGGGGCAGGTGAGAGAGCAGACAGAGGTGAGGGAGAGGCAGGTGAGGGAGCAGACAGAGGTGAGGGAGGGGCAGGTGAGGGAGAGGCAGGTGAGGGAGCAGACAGAGGTGAGGGAGGGGCAGGTGAGGGAGCAGACAGAGGTGAGGGAGGGGCAGGTGAAGGAGTAGACAGAGGTGAGGGAGGGGCAGGTGAGGGAGCAGACAGAGGTGAGGGAGGGGCAGGTGAGGGAGGGGCAGGTGAGGGAGGGGCAGGTGAGGGAGCAGACACAGGTGAGGGAGGGGCAGGTGAGAGAGGGGCAGGTGAGGGAGCAGACACAGGTGAGGAAGGGACAGGTGAGAGGAGCAGACACAGGTGAGGGAGGGGCAGGTGAGAGAGGGGCAGGTGAAGGAGGGGCAGGTGAAGGGAGCAGACAGAGGTGAGGGAGGGGCAGGTGAGGGAGCAGACAGAGGTGAGGGAGGGGCAGGTGAGAGAGCAAACAGAGGTGAGGGAGAGGCAGGTGAGGGAGAGGCAGGTGAGGGAGCAGACACAGGTGAGGGAGCAGACAGAGGTGAGGGAGGGGCAGGTGAGGGAGAGGCAGGTGAGGGAGCAGACAGAGGTGAGGGAGGGGCAGGTGAGAGAGCAGACAGAGGTGAGGGAGAGGCAGGTGAGGGAGCAGAGAGAGGGGCAGGTGAGGGAGAGGCAGGTGAGGGAGCAGACAGAGGTGAGGGAGGGGCAGGTGAGAGAGCAGACAGAGGTGAGGGAGAGGCAGGTGAGGGAGCAGACACAGGTGAGGGAGGGGCAGGTGAGGGAGCAGACAGAGGTGAGGGAGGGGCAGGTGAGGGAGAGGCAGGTGAGGGAGCAGACAGAGGTGAGGGAGGGGCAGGTGAGGGAGCAGACAGAGGTGAGGGAGGGGCAGGTGAAGGAGTAGACACAGGTGAGGGAGGGGCAGGTGAGGGAGCAGACAGAGGTGAGGGAGAGGCAGGTGAGGGAGGGGCAGGTGAGGGAGCAGACACAGGTGAGGGAGGGGCAGGTGAGGGAGCAGACAGAGGTGAGGGAGGGGCAGGTGAGGGAGCAGACACAGGTGAGGGAGGGGCAGGTGAGGGAGGGGCAGGTGAGGGAGCAGACAGAGGTGAGGGAGGGGCAGGTGAGGGAGGGGCAGGTGAGGGAGCAGACAGAGGTGAGGGAGGGGCAGGTGAGGGAGCAGACAGAGGTGAGGGAGCAAACAGAGGTGAGGGAGGGGCAGATGTGTCAGAGCCTCATTTGATAAACAAAACCTTTTTTCTAGACTAGTCATATGAATTTGAATCTGTGATCTACTTTTCCACAGGCAGATACTCAACCACCACACCAGGCACGTACAAAGTCTAAGTACTGGCACAGCACACGGCCCAGGGCCAAGGAGGACTGTAATGGCACATCCACTGGAACACGCGGATTTACAGGGTTGCAAAAATACTTTTCTGGTTCAGAAAAAAGAAATTTAATATATATAATTTCTAGCACAAATATGAATACATTAATTAAAAAAGAAATTGCATTGGTCAGATACTTTACATGATGGAGAGTTACATTATGTTTTTATATTTTGGCCTCTGTGAAAAGTGTTATTTACGTGTTATTTTGCATTTTAGTGTTGTTGTAATTTGATAACTAATAGCAATGCCAAAATGCTGTTAATGTGGCCTAAAGGTGTAGCATAAGAGGTTACGCTGAATCATTAACACATGTCAACTTTGCATTCACATTTACCTGGTTCACACTCAAGGTTAAATGTGTCTGAAGAATCCTCTGACTTCATGAAAACTGAGGTCTCAGAGTCTGCCATGGACACTGTAACATGAGAGGACATGCACCTATTAATCAAACAGGCATCCAGTCTCAAAGTTCAAATCAAAGTTCATTTCTCACATCGATCCATTTGGAATGTGTCTGTTGCATCAAAAAACTCCTGTGAGAAAAAATCACATTTACAAAGTTATGAGCTATTACAGATTTGGTAAGAGAAGCCTCGTACCTCATCCTTCACTTCGAAGGGACCACTGTCACAAAAGTTCTGAGCCATAATGCAAATGATCACTCAAAGCTATGAAATTAACAACAGAAGAAAAACAATATATGAGAATTCTGTAAATGGAATAAAGAATTGTACAAAGAAAAATACAATTATGATATATTATAGCTTAATATAAATAAAAAATAGAGAATATATATTTCCACTCACCTTTAGTTAGATGATTCAGTAACATTTATGTGTAAAAAACACATAAATCTAGAGTTGTTTTTTTCCAAAGCTTTGAAAAACATGTATCTGATGTGCTGTAAAAAAGCAAATGATGCAACAAGATGTGTCCTGCCTTTTATCAGCTGCAGTGTGTACCCTACTTTAAAGTTCACTTTCATTTACTCAACATTTTTCACAGAAACAAAACCTAAAACCTCTTTTTATTTTTTGTTTGCTTTTTATGTTGTTTGCCTCTTTGTTTTCAAATCTGGACCAACAGTATGTAATAAAGATACCTTTTTCTAATCTTGTTTTTCATTTCCATACATAGCAGAAATTACATACAAGTTTATGATTGAGATGACGCTGGTTTATATTGCTGTTGGTTTAGATAAAGAACATAGTATTGGACTTTTTTCTTGCACTATTTCAGTGTAAATATCACATTAAAAATAAAATCGAAATTTAATTCTTTCAGTTTCAGATAAAAACGTCTCACTGTATTACCAATGTTCAGCCACAAAGGGGCGCAATTACCTCATGTAATATTATGAGCAGGACTGACGGTTGCTACGTTTACCTCATCTATGAGTAATAAACAGTTCGTGTATTGTTGGGAGTAAGTCTACATGTTTTCCTAAAGTGAAGCTTATAACAGAAAACTTTAAAACCTCCAGGCCTGGACTAGTAATCGGGCATACCGGACATTTTCCCGGTTGGCCGACAGTCTTTTTTTTTTTTTTTTTTTTTACTTAGAGACCGGTCCACAATTTAGAGGGGGCGGCCCATTGGTCCATCTTCAATATAGACAGTGGACTAAACCAATCAGGATACAGTATTTTACGCGCGGTCCCACCTCTTTCTCTGCGCTGATTCCCGCCAGTTTTATAATGTTGAGCTGGAAACAGAGAAGCGGAAGAACGGGGGTGCGGAGAAGTTGTGGGCTAAAATATTAAAAAATCTCGCAATAGACGCTGCAAAATGTTCAGAAATAACAGACATATTCTCTGCTGTAGCCTCCACGTCCTCTGCAGCCCAGGGTGAAGGTGGACAGGGACAGGAGCAGCCAGAGACTGTGGACAGGGAAGTGTAGCACAGGCACAGCAGGTAAGCAGGGAGTAATGTGAGGATAATACCGGGACTTTTAGGTGATGGACAGGCATGAAAATCACTCACCTTTTGGCAAAATTCGCCGTTTTGAAGCCAAAACAGGTGACCTACGTGAATCATGTGGATAGGGGGTAACCTGTCAGCTAGCTCTAAAGTTTGAGTGCTCAAAATATCTGCAGGACTATGTTGTATAAGCTCTACAGTGATTATTTGCCTCTACTAAGAACATAATTCATATTAACAAGAATCTGTGGTGGTTACAACAAGGTCACCCTAAATCATTTAATAATTTAGTGTTCCCCTAATGATAGTAGCCCACTTAATATTAAAGCCAATTATATTATTCTTATTTCCTGTCGCAGCAGTTGCCTTAAATTGTGTTTTGTTTTCGTTCCGTGTGAGTTTTTTTCTACAGTATCACTGCAGTTAGTATGATATTTTTCTGATTATTATCAAAAAATAAAAATGTAACCTAAAGATACTAAATGTTTTGATGGTTTAGATGGTTGCACAGTTTTTCCAGGTAGTTCCAGATATTTTTATTTTTAATTAAGTTTTTTAGGTTTTCTATTTATCACTTAATAAACTGTAATAACTGTCCCTCTCTTCCTGTCTAGTCAAGCCAGGCTGTTGAGGAGAGAGAAGAGAGGGCTCCGCTAATTATGAGGGGCTGGTCTAAGCCAAAAATGTCAGGGCTGTTTTTTTGTCCCAGTCCAGCCCTGAAAACCTCCCAATCATCTTGAAATATTTAAATATACGACAATCCATACTTTGCAGTGGAATCACGTTGGGAATGTAATGCATGCACGTCTATGGCGGAATGTTCAGCAGTTACCATGGTGACGTAATGCAAACACTTTCAAAAAGATTTAAGATCATCTGAAAACTCAAGAAAAAATATGAAATGAAATTAAGCAACACATGGTCCCGTTTATGTGATTTTCAACAAAAATGGTGATTGTGACTACCTGAAAAACAGTTAGTTAATGCTAGCTAGCTAACTTGCTAGCTAGCTTGTGACTGTAAAGGCTAAATTAAAGTCTAACTTGAGTAACAGAAATTCAGACAGCAACACCCCCCAGGAAATGTTGATGACATCAGCTGCAAAGTATTAATATTTTCCGTTCTCATAAATATTCTAAAATGCCTATAGTTTCAAACTGATCCACACATGAAAAAAAAAAAAAGAAGCTCTCTAATGAATAAAAATACATGTTTCATAACAGCTTCATAAAGTGGTGCAATTATTCAACTCTAACAACGTGATTGTTAAAAGCTATTAATTTAATAGGGCAAGTAATTAAAAGGGCGGTTCACAGTATGAGTGCATGTCAGTGACTTGATGTTGACATTTTTGTGTCCAGCTGCCACAAAAAAAAACATGAATTATTATTAATAAATAATGTAAGGCATTGGGTGCGGCTCTTGCTACATGTATTGTATGCACAGGAAAATGTTTTAACCTTATACATGAGTGCCGTGCATCAATAATCAGGAAACCTCTATTAGCTTGCCATAACTGGAAATACAGAGGTCAGCATTTGGTGAGAAATTATTATTTTATGTTTTGATTTATATCTGACCTTGCATCTCTTGTCCAATCATCTTTTTCGTCGTTTACCCTTGGAGCTGTACTGAACCAACCCCTGATCCTGCTGGGACCTCCAGGGTCTGCTTCAGACCCCTCAAACGGGGCAATACGGGGGCAACACTAAAGTCTGTGGAGACACTTGTGGCCCATACCAATCTGCTCTGAAGTGAACTAATGGACACAAGGCTTATTGGTGATTAAATAGTGCTTAGCTCTAAATAATTTGAAAGGAAATTTAATGGACAATGAACTAAGGCAACTGCTGATAGAAAGTGTAGTTAAGTTGTTTATAAGGTAAACTAATGAAAGATGGTGAGGGGCATGTTGGCGTAGGTGCATCCAGGTGGAGGTCTGTGGGGTAGGGTTCTCTGGGTGGAAATCTGCAGCCAGACTCTCTTGACAAAAAACAAGTGTAAAGATAATGCAAAAAGCATCAGTACTCACCAGAGATTGCATCCGCTGCCTCGATTCTCAAGCAGAGATCGGTGGGAAGATGGGAGAGATAAGAAGAAGGACCAGAGTGCCTCTGTGAGTGACTGAGATGCTGATTTAAAATATGGAAATGGGAATGCACTCTCCATCTCTCCTTAGAAAACTACCGGGAAAGTATTGGCCTGGTCTGGAACTATTTAAAAGGGTTAGGGTTAAAATGTATTTGTTTTTAAACTCCATACACCTTCACCAGAATCATTTAGATAATTTCAGCCCTTGAGTTCACACAGCATTCTATGGACCAATATTAATTAATACAGATGGAGGACAGCTAAAATGAATATGGTTAAAATGCAAAATGATGTTGTAATACTGTGCGTCCTTGGGTTTGATCAACAATTGAAAATACCAGGTTCCACATTTGTGAATTTACTTTTTGGATATTTCATGGAAAACTACAATGTATTCAGTAGGAAAAAGTGGCCCTAGCCCTCCATCTGTGAGTATCATATTCTAGAATCAGCCAATTGCTAATCTCTAATGAACAAAAGACAAAAGCTGTTAACTTGAAAATCACTGTCATGACATCAGAAGGTGGAACAGAGCATTTTGGAGATGCAGACAGACTAATAATAAAGGGTTACTTAAACAATGAAACAAAACGCAACTCTAAGTATGTTTTTTGATGAGGTAACAGCATTCTACCATGTCGTAAAGCTCACAACAAGAATCAGTTTTTAGAATCATTTTAAATAGTAAAAAAAAAAAACTCACTGATAAAATAATGTACACATACAGTAAAGATATATTGTACATGTAAAAAGTAGCACTAAAACATGAATTAAATTAAATCAATTAAAAAATTGTTTAATAAAGTGAAAGGACATTAAAGAATTGAATAGAATTTGCAGTTATTTTTTGTTACACCATTGGAGACTTTGGGATTTTTTCTTTTTCACCAGTCAGTCCTTATGTGAGGGAGAATATGCAGGGGAAAAAAATATATGAAAAACATACAGATAAAATGTATTTTAATAATAATAATAATAATAATAATAATACATGGTTTGAAGAAATGACACTGCATTACAGAACACAACTGCATGTTTCAAATGAGAGATGAATCCAAGAGAGTGTCATTTAGAGTTTCAGCAGCATTATCTCTTTGATTATTGTAATGGTGCTGAACAGTGAACACCTGCAGGAGTTATAGGCCTACATGTGCACAATATACATTTTTTTCTTAACAAAAGTAAACAAAAGTATGACATTCAAAAACATTACATGTAGGCTATAGAGATGAAAAATAAATTAATAAATAAAATATTTAAACTGGACATACTGAATTGTCTTTTTTCTAATGATCTTCTCAATGTGATTTGATTATTTTGTTTTGTACCTCTATTAATCTTTTTTGTTAATTTGAACCATGCTGCTGTTTTTATCAACAAGATGTTGGTCCACACATGATTTCATCCTGGTTGGAGCACATTTTAGTCCTGATGTAGACTAATTTGGTCCTGTTCTAGTCTTTCAGTGACTGACCCCTGTGTCTGTGCTTGAGCATGAACTTGAGCTGTGTTTTTATTTTTAGCTAAATATTTCATAGTTGAATCAAATTTGACATCATGTATGGTAACGTCGAGTTTCTCATTGCAAATATACCTAATGATATTTAACTGAATCTCATTTCATGTTGAATGCATTTTGGAGGCTTTTTTTAGCCTGATCCTTGGTAATGTATTTCCAAGTTCGTGGGATGTCTGCAGGTTTGGCAGCATATGCTTTTGCAAAGTCTTCACTGAAGTTTGCCATGACATATTTCCAATAGTCAGGTTCTTCGAGACTTCCATCTGGAGGAATCTTCCAGTCTGGGAAAATTTCTTGGTATCTTTTATATGGCTGATAATACAGCTTACCGTTATCATCATAATGCCCAAATCTTCGATCAGAGTTCACAAGAGAGGTGCATATGTCTGAAACAAGTTCTTCTGACCCTTCAGATCTCCATCCTCCCAAACCCTGTGACTGATGAAGTGATGTCCAATGCTCAGTGTGGGCTGCTCCTCCTGCTTCACATGGAGCTTTGCAAAATGGACATTGTTTACCACATCCGATCACTCTAACAAAAAGCTCATGTTGAACGTTAACATAGCACTTCTGAAGTTTGAGAATGATATCTGTGTCTTGGAACTTCTGTTGACAATCTTTCTCCATTTGTTTCACACAGTTTAAAAGGTAATGAGCAAACTGGTCCTGGTCTGCAGTGTTTAGGATCATGAAAGTTCCAAGTGCATCTTGGGAAATAACTAATGTATCACTTAGTTTCTCACAGATTTTCCCAACAAAACATTTCAATGATTTGTTCTTCTCAGTTTTAGCCTTTTGGACAGCGACATTTATCCTGTTGATACATGCCTGGAGATGCAGGTTCTCAAAATCACTCGCTGAAGCCTTGGATGAAAAGTGTGTGATTATTTGGTTATTTATCCACTTTTTCACATAATTCTCATAGTGTTTAATGTAGGCCAAGTATTGTACAAATTGGTTCTCTGACATCAAATCTAAGAGAATTGAATACTGGAAAAACATTCTGGTGTTGAACTGTTGGCATGTCAGCATTTCACTCATAATGTCATGACCCAAAGAGCGATTGACAAAGTCTTCAACTGCAGGTCTCAAAAATTGATCCGTAAACTCCTCTGCTTTCTTTTGGCACTGGTCTCGCTCATGAAACACATCTTTGAAATCATTACGGAATTTTTCCTTGTTTTCATCTAGACATCTATGAGGATCGTTTTCTTGTAGAAAGTCAACATGCATTATTTCAAAGTCCATTGCTGCTCTTGCACATATGTGCATCTTCAGTAAAACTTCAAACTCTATGTCCAATTTGAGCTCTTGATTCTGTTGCAGTCTCTCATCAATCATGTATAGGATCTCTACAATGTAGTTGTCATGGTAGTTGGTTTTTCTTTGTACTTGAGTGTTCACTGATTGTTGGCAAGCATCTATGATACTGTCAGCCAACCTCTGCACAGCATTCACATGATCATCAATGTAAAAGAAATTACAAAATGTGTGTGTTATTTTTCTCCATCCTTTAGGGTTGTACACAAAAGGCTGGCGTCTGTATTCAAGTAAGTGAGTTTTATTTAGAAGCTCACTTGCATAACTTCCTTTGGGCGAAAGGTCTGTCCACAGACAGTGAAAAACCCTGGTTTTAATGTTAATCAGCTCTGGACGGAAATGTGATAATTTTTCAACACTTACAGCCCACATGTTGTCAAATTCCCTGTCTAACTCTGTATCAGTCATTTTGGCTTTATTATTACGGCACCGCTCAATCAATTCAAGCACTCTCTCTTCTATTTCTTGTGTATGGTTTTCCTTGATTTTTTCCAACTCCCTCATCCCTTGTCGGATTTCAACCATTGCAGTAAGCTGATTTATTATTGACTTTTCCAGCTCCCTCCGAGTAACCTTTGCACCAGTCATGAACTCCTCTTTATACCTTTCCACCAGATTCACATGGCCATCTGTCTGTTTGAAGTACTCTGTGAGGTTCTGAAGGAGTTTAGTTTCTCCTTTGGACAGTTCTGTGCATGCAACAGTTTTCAAATCACTCAAAAGTTTTCCAATGTCTCCTGTATCATTTTCAACAGTGACTTTGCCATAATTTGAAATTCTTGTTTGAGCATCTGTGACCCATTTGTACATGTCTTGTCTGAAGTTCCATTCCCACTTGTTGTATTCTGTGCATAGTCTCATGTATGCATCGGCCACCAGGCTGTTTCTAAAACTGAAGATAAAGTTTTCATACTTCACTGCAGTCCAGAGACTCCTTATCCACTCTTGAAACTCCAGGATGTCATTGGCAGATGATTCACTTTTGCTCAGAATTTGGATGATGTTTTTCTTCAGCTTATACACAGCTTCACTGTATCCTGCATTGACTGGAGCCATCGGAGGGGTTCCATTCCACAGTCCTGGGATGTACCAGTTTCCGGTCTCTGTGTTGTACTCCATCACATCAGTGAAACACTTGTTCTTTTCCTTCTTTTCCATTTGAGCTGCAGCCTGCGTCATTGCATTCAACTGTTCTAAAAGCAGTTTCCTATCTTGAAAATTCTTCTCATGTGCTGAAATAGCTGACACATTCTGGTGAACAAACAGACATTTGGGCCTTTTTCCAACTTCTTTCATTCTGAGAAATGCATGAACAACTATCTGCAGGATGTCCTTCATTTCAGTGGAGTTCTCCATTGCTATATTTATTAAAGTGATGTCACTTAACCCCACAACAAGGGTTGCCAGTTCGTTATCATGCTCATAACTATTGTCCAGTTTTCCGAGCTCTGGAGACTTCAGACCCTCGGTGTCAATGATCATTAAAAAGTCACATTTGAGGATTTTTTTTACTTCTCCATTGACTCTTATGAGGAGCATAAAGGCCCCTCTTGTACAGCGTCCACTGCTCACTGCAAACTGCACTCCAAACATTGTGTTGAGGAGAGTGGACTTTCCTGTGCTCTGTACTCCCAAAACTGTAATCACTAAGATTTTACTCTTGCAGGACACCAACTGATGAAGCTCAGACAGAACATCACTCACCCATCTGAGAGGGATGTTGGAGGCATCTCCGTCCACCAGCTCCAGAGGGAGTCCCTCCAGCAGCAGCTCTGCACAGAGCCTGGGTAAGTGCTGCAACTGCAGACGAGAAGGGTGGGCTTCAGGAAGAGACACTGAGGCTTCATATATCTGACCCATTTCACGAAAGAAATGCTCTATCCCCAGAGAACTGCCTGAAAGTTGACGATCAAGATCTTGAATCACCTCTTTGTTCTTAGATTCTTTTGATTCCTCTTTGTACTGCTCTCGAAGGCCTGATAACTTCTGTCGAGAAAGGTTATCAAGATTAAGACGCATCCATTTCAGAAAATAGCACCTTTCAATTCCAGAGCTTGATATCGCACTAAGGAAACAAGACATAGCTGTTGACACAGCGTAAGAATTTTGTTTGTGCCTAAGTATACTTTTTTGATCCTGAAGTGTTTTTTTATACTCTTTGATATTTTCAGAACCAGCATTTCGAAGTCTACACTCTTCTTTCTCCAGAGATGTAAGTTCCTTCCAGATCTGACCTTGCAAAGGAAGATGGGTTTTTTTGTACTCAAGTGTGTCATGGATTTCAGATGTAATAGCATCTGCAGTTTGTTTGGCATTTTGACACTCGGGACAGTCTTCATCGACTTTTATTCCAAAGTTACGTGCAACATCCACCATCTGCTCGATTTGTGTCTTAGCCATTGACTTCTCAACAACACTCCTAATTTTCTCCTGGAGTCTTGTGACTAAGTCTGCATCATTCATTGTGTGAGTTTTTAAAGTGATTTTGTTGTCCGTCAATTTCAAATCTGTAGCTAACCTTATAAAATCTTCTTTATTAAAGTCCTTGCTTTGAGAGTTACTAACCAAGAAAACATCGGCCTTGCTTTTATGAAGCATGTGGCAGGCCAAATCCAGTTTGTCACAGAACACAAACACAGCACACGACGTCTCACATAAAAATGAGAACTGTGGTATAGATGAGGCAATGTCTCCACGGAGGTTAGCTACTGTCACAGGCTCGCTGAAAATGTCAATGTTCTCGTTTCCACAGGGAAGGTACCAAGCTACTTCAACTATTCCATCAGAAATCTTTCTCGGACAGTCCCCACCCTCCATATTGTGATGCACAAATGTGTCATGATATTGCAGAGAATTGCTCAGAATTTTATTTAAAATCTCTGACTTAGACAAAGAACATTCTCCGAGTCTCAGAAAGGAAACCATTGGAATTTCAGAATGAACAACGTGTTCTTCAATGAAACCCTTAGATTCCAACAGTGACTGAGGTCTATATTGTTTCACAATGTCCCTCAGGGCCCAGAGCATCATTGTACACTGTCTGGTGTCAGGGTTCGGAAGCAGCAGAGGCACAGCAAACTGACACATTGACATTTTCAGTGCAAGTTCCTGCTGCACAAAGCCATCAGAGCAAAGGAAGAGTGCAGTGATGATGTCAAGAGGGTTGAACATAGCACCTGAGGTTGGACCAGCCAGTAGAAATTCCGGATTAAACCCAGTCTCTTTCAACACCATGTCACTGCTACGTGACCCTTTGCCTTTGATATTTCTGGCTGTTACATTCACCATCATTAATTTCTTCAGAAAATTCCATGCTATGTTTCTGACGGACCCGGCTGATGTTTCTGTAATGCTCTTCTCATCAATCTGTACGATTGTGCTAAGGGACAGTTTGTCTTTGAACTGCTGCTCCAGCCCCAGGTCCTCCAGCAGGCTCTCCAAACTTGTCTCTGGAAATAAATAATAACACAGTTATGTGCAGTACATTTTGTTTGTGTCCTGGAGGACTATCAGATCAACTTCACTAGAGGACCTACACACCACCCCACATAACAAAATATGTTAAATAACAGCAGCTAATAACTGTAACCCAATATGTACAATTTAACATTTCACAGTGTATGAAAATGTTTCACTTGATTATATTGTTCCTACACTAAAGTCGTACTAACATTTAAAAAAAAAAGATAAAGATAAAAGTGTACTATGTAACAAACATTACACAGAGGACTGAAATTGCGTTGCACCGGACTCCAAATGTGCAATTTAACTAAAAACACATGCGCACGCACACATACACACTCATGACACAAAGTGTACACATGCATCAACAGTAAATAGACGTAGACAAACAGGCAAGCATATACTCTTCGAACAAGAAGGAAGCTTGAGGTAGATGAATGTGCCATATGGAAGGTGCAAAAGTTGTTGAGATGGAATGAGATGTGCAATATATAAGGTGCAAAAAATGAAAGTGCAGTTGCAATTGTAAAGTGCGAGAGTGCTAAGCTGCCTGGACATTATTGTATGTGAGATTGATTTGGATGTCACTAATTATAACAAATGTTCATGGTATCTTCTTCAGTGTGTTGATCAGCCTGATGGCTTGTGGAAAGAAGTTTCAAAGTTGGTCATCTGGACGAGAGTTTTTAAAGCATCACCATGCGGTTTTGTCTGTGCTATTCTATTCTAAGAAGGGGTCTTTTTTTTTTTTTTTCTTGACAATTTTTTTTGTCTTTTAAATAAACAATAAAAAGACATTGGACACAACATTAACATAATAATAATTTAAGGGTAAAAACAAATTAAACAAAAACCCGCACATTAAGACAGACATAAATAATAAATACAATAAAAGCAGACAAACTGTCAAGTCCATGCAGTCACTGATATTTCATAAGAATTTATAATTTTTTAGTTCATAGTGAGGAGTACAGAGCACTAGGGATGAAACGTTCCAGCTTCTCATGTTCTGATCCCGATACCACGGCTTCAAGCATCTGCCGATACCCAATGACACCAGTGGACTGACTATATTATTTATTTCCTCCAAAGACAAATGGCGTATAGGAGACAATTGTGTTATTTAAATTTGAAGTAATAACAAAAGTTTTTTTTTTTTAAACACCATATACCAAAATGGGATAACAGCTGGACTAATATCTGATACATCACAATTTTCAATATCGACACCAATATCCGACACCAGTATCGTATCAGTGCATCCCAGTTGCACCTTTCATCCATTATCTGTTGTTCTTTTAATACTCATATACTACTTAAAATAGTTTGATCTATTATATATCCCCCTTATCACAGTCAGTAATCTTTTCCATCACCGAAACACAAAATTCATTCAATTTTCTATTGAAAAACTGTTTGGTTTGCGATCTTTCTACATTTCAAAGAGACATTTCTTCTTCCTTGCCATCAATAACTTTGGCTTATCTCTTCATCTCAAAAGCCCCACTATAATAGTGCATGTCCGTAGGGTCTTGACCGAGGGCACGACACTCTGTAGGCCCGGTCCACCTCTGGGGGTGCTGCACTCTTGTCCATGTCCAGAATATAGTAGAACATATGATCCAATAGTCCCATCAAGTTGTCCTTTTCCCTTCCTTCTTTCAGGCTCATTATTCTTATATTGTTCCTTCTGCTGTGAGTCTCTGGGTCATCTAATTTGAGAAAGATTGCTAAGATTTGTTTGCGCAGCAGTTGCATTGTGGATTTTTCCTCATACAAATCATCCTCCAGCACGCTTATGCGTTTCACCTCCTTGATATTTTTGGATATAGTCTGAATGGTCATATCAGTTTTTTCCAACTTTGTACTCAGACTGAGGTGGTTTGAGTTGAATGAGGTACTGCCCACGGAGGAGTGTCATCAGCAACAGCCCCATCTGCGTCTCATTTCTAGTTTCTACATCTCCTTCTTAGTTTCTTAGTTTTTTGAGTTCAGAGTTTGTGGCATTCAGGCAAACAACTTTATCCACTGTGATTGCCAAAAAGCAAATTAAAATGGTCAGTTTCTGGCTTTCATTATTTGCAGATTGTTAGTTTATGACTCACACTAATTTGCTATGTTCACCTGCCTCGTACCACATGACCTCTGTGAATATCTCTTAATTATGTTAAGGGGAGGAGATGTAGAGAAAGTTTCAGAGGTGCTCATTATTTTCAATTTGATTGTACTGGTCTGAGACACTAACACTATACTACACTGAGGTAAAGAGGTCCTTTAAAGTGAAACTGCCCTTTCCTTGTTTATAAGAAAGTCTCATTGTGTCATTTAAGTGTAGCATTTTTTCCCCTCTGCTTAAAATAAGCACCACACTCTCTTCTGTAAACCAGAGTTTCCTGTGTTGATACAGTCTTTTGTGTACTACAACCACTTAAGGCCACAAACATTTGAGGGTCTACAGGTTGCAAAATGGTGCAGCCTCATTTAAAAATGTCCCCCTCCCCTCGTTTGAGACAGGTTAAAGAATGACTTTCAGTCAGCTTGGTTTGTGCCATCAGAATCAGAATAATGTTCATTGCCATCGTCAGTAAACAAATTTAGAGAAACTGGGAATTGGCTTTGGCAATTTGGTTCAAATATAGTAATAAGATTTGCCAATAATGTAACAGAGATGTACAGTATAAGCCAGTCCATAGCTTGTAGCAAAAGGTCACATTATCATTAAAATGCCAACTTTATTTTTGGAAAATTATGTCTTAGTTCTCATAAAGTCACAGTTTATTCTGGTAAATTGGCACTCCCTTACAAATGCCACACAGTTGTCTATTTTATTCTTCTTGCCAATCCAGTTGAACAAGTTTTCACTCATTTTGGGCACAAGTTTGACTTCAACAGGGCACATCAGTGATCTTATATTTATACTTTTTATGGTCTTTCCCACAAAATATTTTAGTAACTCTTAAAAAAATATAATCATATAGTACATTTAAAAATGCTTTCTAATGTCTAAATATCCTATGGCTTTGATGTTCTGGTAGTTGAAACCGAGAGCACATTTATAATCAGTACCACATGTGAATTTTGCATTCTCTTTACCTGCAAGGTAAAGGTCTTGTGTGTCAGAGAAATGATCAGATCCCAAGGAAACCGGTGCTGTCTCGTAGTCTACTGGGAGCAATGACACGCCTGCAATTAAACAGACATTTAAGTTGGGTGTAAATATATTACAGCTGTAAAACAATTATAAACTACTTTTTTGTTTTTAATTTAATAATAATAATAATAATAATAATAATAATAATAATAATAATAATAATAATAATAAATTCTCACAATCATGAAATTCCAATGCATCATGAAAATCCTGCAAAAACAAAAATACACATGATTGCACACAACTCCATAATAACGTCATTAGTAATCTACTTTTTTATGCTGTGAAGATGCCTACCTCTTCTTCTGATTCAGATGTATCTTTGTCACACCAACCAGCCATTATGCAGATGTTGTCATCACATGAATTTCACAATAAACTGTATAATTCTGCAAACAGAAAGGACACTACAAATAGTATGAAGAACCAACAAAATGTAAATAATGTATACTCAAAATTACAATGCAAATATAACAGTAACAGAAATCATGATTCATCTTAAAGGGCTCATAAAGGATATAAAAGGGATAATGGAAATAAAATATTAAAACCATACTTAGGAACATTCCCCATGGAGACATAAGTTTTATGCCATACTGTGGAACATTATAGCCAAAGGAAGAATATGACAAATAAGAGTCAGGTTTGATACAAGCCTAGTCACATTAAGGACACACGTTTTAAGTGCAATAAAGAAACAGCCCGAAGGAAACCAAACTAAACAAACAATTGAAATGACATTGTATGAATTATTTTCCTTACCTTTAAATGATTCGGTCTGTGACATGCAGATCAATGTTGTTGTTAAGTTGTTTTCTCCAGATACACAAGACATTACATGAATCACCACTCCTGAATGAAAATTACATAGCAGTGCTTCTGCCCTTTATAGTGTGCGGTATGTGCAGATCCTTTTGCCCAGGTACTGTGACGTATTTTAAATATTTAGTTGCGTTTTTGATTTCAAGTTGGCAGTGATGGTTGGTACTTTCAGAGGTAGTCAGACAATTCTGAAAATGTATTTTTTCTTATCTTTTTCACAAGTCTAGTGGCACATTTTCTCTGTAGTACACTATATGAAACACCCGAGGGCATGTTTTTTGTTCACTTTTACATCAACATGAGGGGCCTATGTTCTTATTTCCTTAGGATGTGCTGCTGTATGATAATGAGGAATCCACCTCTACCACATTTGACCCTTCTGAAGTACCTCCTCCATGTGAACTGTGCCCAGTGCTTGTACTGTCTGGTGTGGTGTTGTAAGCCCCTGGTTCAGAGCTCACAGGTTCAAACCTCAGAGACGACAGTAGATACACTGGGTACTATAAATGCAACTAGTTTGGCAAAAAGACTTTGATTATTGCAACATACCAGTTTGTGTTGCACTGTTCAGCCTCTATTTTGGCCTCCCTCATCAAGCATTGGCTTCGGACAAGGCCTGTTCCCACATTATGGTCCCCACAAGTGCATGGTCTGGCGGTTATTTATTTTGTTTCCTCTCATGTTATGCTGTATTGTTTTATCTATCCATCTATCTATCTATATTGATAATTTTGCCAAGATTTGTGACAGAATTGGCTTTTCACTAGTCAGATGCACCATGTGACGGAGGGGCAGGTGAGGGGAACAGACAGAAGTGAGGAAGGGGCTGGTGTGTGAGAGCAGACCATAGACCTTATAAAAAAGTGGACAAAGTGAGTGTGACGTTACCCATAGCGTTAAGCACCACTCAAATGAAGCTTGTGATGCTCGCGGTTACGGGGCAAATTTGGAGCCAGGCTCTATATAATGAATAGGATTTTTTTGATGGACAAAATAGCAAAAAAAACAACAAAAAAAAACAACAGAATCATGTAGAGTGGGTTAACATTTTAAGACCAAAATGACAAGGCTCACTGAAGTAGTTACTGAGAGAGGGGCCACAATATTCCAATGTAAGTCAATGGAGGCCAGGGTCAGAAAGAGCCGGAAGAGCCGCATGTGAACTTCCTTTTTGGAACGTGTGTTTGCCATGTCCATTTATATATACAGTCTATGGAGCAGATACAGTTGAGGGAGGGGCAAGTGCATATTATTATATTTTATTATATTTAATAACATAATATTTTCTTTCGGAAAGTCTAAGGGAAAATGAATGGGGAATTTACTTCCAGAACCAAGGGATAGGCAGTCACTGTTGAGCTTCATTATGTATATACATTTTTCCAAATTATTAGTGTCCTTTTAACATTATGACATTTTTGAATCAGTCCTGCCTTGCTCAAAAAAGAAAAATATACATTTTTTGCTTTGGTGCCACACAGAAACACCTACAACTAAAACTATTTTTGTGTGTATTTTGCATGTTTTTATTTTTATTTTTTCCATCTGGTTTCCAGGTAACACTTGTCCAAAAATGCCTGTTTTGTAATGGGTCACAATAGAGATTATATGACAGTTTTTCTAATACTATTTTTTTTTTTTTTTTTTTTTTTAAATTGTAATAATTGTTTCTATTGTTTAGGTCTGGCTGTCACATTTTTTTTTTTCATTGAGAAGTAAATATTTTGGGTCTGGTCCTATTTTATTTTGCCTTGACACCAGATCAGTATAATATAGTCTAAAAATAACCAAAAGTTATTTGGTTCAGAGATTTAAACAATTTAAAATGTGCAACAACTAAAATAGCATTTATATATGTGGCTGCCTAAAACACAGAATATAAAGTATAAAAATACACGTTCTACAATCCTAAATTACCCAAGTTGAATGAATGAATAAATTAATTTTTAATAATTATCACAATTTTAATCAAAAGTTTTCTCCTTAATCTAACTTCTCACTCTGACTTTGACAAATGCATAATGCTGTTGTGTCCTTCAGCAAGACACCCACATATGTATGAATGTTAAATAGATAATAAGAAATTGTTGAGTGTGTAGGCCATAGCGTAGAAAATGCTCTTAATATTTCAAAATCACTAATAAAATAATGGCCAGTAAAGATATACTGTTCATGTAAAAAGTAGTAAAGGACATTTATGAAATGTTATTTTTTGTTGCACAAGAGAACATATATTTTATTCACATTTTGGGGATTGTTTTCTTTTTCACCAGCCAGTCCCTGTAGTTTAGCCACACTGCTAGCCTGTGGCACATCGGCATGTCAATGATGGGGGTCTATTTAGAGTCACTTAAATTGTGAGCACCACCTGCTCCTGCTCTACAATAGGGCGATCAGTTTAGAAGTCATGGAGGATGAGGAGAATATGTGAATGACATGGACTATGATATGCATACAAATAATATATATTTTAATAGGGGAAAAGAAAATTAAAGGTTTGAACAAATGACATTACAGAACACAATGCAACAGAAAATGATCTGTTTGATTATTATTATGGTGCTGGACACCTGCAACAGTTTGATACTTCGCAGCTGATGTCATCAACATTCCCTGGGCGTGGGAAGCTAACTGAAAGCACTACTCTGTTAGAAGCTCTGTTACTCAAATTAAACTTTTTAATTTAACTCAATCTGACTAGAAAGAGGTGGTTTAGCTGGAACAGGTGAGATGATTTCTGCTGTTAGCCAACTGTTTTTCAGTTAGTCACTCTCACCTTTTCTGTTGAAAATCAAACACATGAACACGGCCATGAGCACTCGTATTAAAATGTGTTGTTTAAATCCGTTTTGTATTTTTTCTTGAGTTTTCAGATTATCTTAAAACTTTCTGTCAGTGTTTCCTAATGTGTGCATTGTGTCACCGTAGTAACTGATAGACATTCCACCAATAGAAATACACGTAGAACACCCCCAGTGAGATGTCACTGCAAAGTATCAATACAGTTCTAGGCCTAGATGTGCATAGTAGATTAAAGGCCAGTTTCCATGCGTTATTGCTCCTATATGCAGGTAACAAAAGTACACAACTCAAAAACATTACGTATTTTAAAACCCAGCACACAACAATAAAAAAGAACCAAATATTTAAACAAAAAAAAAACTAAAAAATAACATGTTTTCTGTGGACAACAATTCACAATAGGCCTATCAGCCAGATCATGTTCGGGAGCCACAGAACTTACAGCTTATCCAAATCAGGGAAAGGACGGTTTGAATTCTGACGTCTCTTTTTATCAACTTTTTACTTTTTTGTATTGCTGGCTTTTTATCAGCCAACAATACAAAAATATTCCTGTTCAGTAAATACATTACTGATAAGAAAATATCACTCTAAAACCTGTTCAGTGGATTTCAAGCATTGCATTAAGGAAATCAGGGCAAATGCTATCTTCAAATAAGTAATTGAGAATTGACAGATACTAGCCTATGTCATTTTTGGTTGAACACATTATGAGTCATGTTTGAGATCATAAATGATAGTTGTAGGCAACAATTAACATAAGAAAACATGTAGTTCGATTTGAAAGACTACATAGAAATGTTAATATGCACCAATAAGAGATATACTTAATGATGTTCAATAGCATAATATTTGTCTCAGTTCATATAGAATGCATGCTCGAGGCTTTTTATAGCCTGATCCTTTGTAATGTTTTTCCATGCCTGAGGAATGACTGCAGGTTTGGCAGCATGTGCTTTTGCAAAGTCTTCATTGAAGTTTGCCATGACATATTTCCAATAGTCCGATGCTTCAAGACTATTGTCAGGAGGAATCTTCCAGTCTGGGAAAATTTCTTGGTATCTATTGTACGGGTGATAATACTTTTTACCATGGTCATCATATTGCATAAATTTTAAATTAGAGTTCACACAAGAGGTGCATATGGCTGAAACAAGTTTTTGTGACATTTCATATCTCCATGTTCCCAGACCCTGTGACTGATGAAGTGATGTCCAATGCTCAGTGTGGGCTGCTCCTCCTGCTTCACATGGAGCTTTGCAAAATGGACATTGTTTACCACATCCGATCACTCTAACAAAAAGCTCATGTTGAACGTTAACAGAGCACTTCTGAAGTTTGAGAATGATATCTGTGTCTTGGAACTTCTGCTGACAATCTTTCTCCATTTGTTTCACACAGTTTAAAAGGTAATGAGCAAACTGGTCCTGGTCTGCAGTGTTTAGGATCGTGAAAGTTCCAAGTGCATCTTGGGAAATAACTAATGTATCACTAAGTTTCTCACAGATTTTCACAACAAAACATTTCAATGATTTGTTCTTCTCAGTTTTAGCCTTTTGGACAGCAGCGTTTATCCTGTTGATACATGCCTGGAGATGCAGGTTCTCAAAATCACTCACTGAAGCCTGGGATGAAAAGTGTGATATTATTTCGTTATATATCCACTTTTTCACATAATCCTCATAGCATTTAATGTAGGAATGGAAGAGTCCAAACTGGTTCTCTGAGATCAAATCTAACAAAATTGAATACTGGAAAAACATTCTGGTGTTGAACTGTTGGCATGTCAGCATTTCACCAATAATGTCATGACCCAAAGAGCGATTGACAAAGTCTTCAACTGCAGGTCTCAAAAATTGATCCGTAAACTCCTCTGCTTTCTTTTGGCACTGGTCTCGCTCATGGAACACATCTTTGAAATCAGTACGAAATTTTTCCTTGTTTTCTTGCAAACACCTGTAAGGATCATTTTCTTGTAGAAAGTTTTCATGCATCCTTTCAAAGTCTGTTGCTGCTCTGGCACATATGTACATCTTCAGTAAAACTTCAAACTCTATGTCCAATTTGAGCTCTTGATTCTGTTGCAGTCTCTCATCAATCATGTGTAGGATCTCTACAGTGTAGTTGTCATGGTAGTTGTTTTTTCTTTGTACTTGAGTGTTCACTGATTTTTGGCAAGCATCTATGATACTGTCAGCCAACCTCTGCACAGCATTCACATGATCATCAGCATGAAAGAATTCACATATTACATGTTTCAATTGTTTCTTCAGTCCTTTAGGGTTGTACACAAAGTCTTCATCTCCATATTCAGATAAACTAGTTTCATTTAGAAGCTCACTTGCATAACTTCCTTTGGGTGAAATGTCTGCCCGCAAACAGTGAAAAATCTTGGATTTGACGTCAATCTTTTCTGGACGGAAACGTGATATTTTCCCAACACTTACAAATATCAAGTAGCTTTGATGTTGCAGAAATTAACCATTTATTTTGAGTATATTGAATATTTCTGATGATAATTTTGTATTGTCTTTACCTGGATTACACACAAGGTCATGTGTGTCTGAAAAATGATCAGATTCCAAGGAAACTGGTGCTGTATCAGAGTCTGGTGGGAGAAATGAGGGCCTGACTGTAATTAAAGAGATATGCAAGTTTGGTGTCCTATAGCAGTAAAACACTGATGAACTAGTAGCAGAACAGTTTTGCTGGGAATCAAAATATATCTACTCACTTTCATCATATTGAAATGGGCCAATTTCATCATAACAATCCTGTAAAAACAAAAATGCAAATGATTATACACATCTCCATAGTAATATCGCAATATCTGTGACTTGGTGCATGACGTCTACCTTGTCCTCAGATTCCAATGTATCACTGTCACACCAACCAGCCATTATGCAGATGTTGTCATCACATGAATTTTACAATAAACAATAGGAAATTGCAAACAGTAGAAAGGAAATCCTACAAATAGGATGTAGAACACAAATATATGAACATCATTTGTTGCTATCTATTAAATTATTGGTTTAGTGCTCTTAAATGTTTAACACCAAATACCTCCCAATAAAAGATTTTGCTTTCTGACCAGATCTAAACTAGGTCTATAATAGGACTGTTTCAGGTGTAAATTAGGGCTAAACAGTCTAGGGCTAAAATATGACATCTCTGCATAGTTCTTCAAACCAAGAATTTAGAAATGCTAAAAAGGCAAAATACTGGTTGTGTGTTTCTTCTTGGCACTTTTTTCATTTAAGGAAGTAGACAACAATATAGAATTGTGTCAACATATTTTAAAAGAATCTTGATTTTAAGATACTTAAGATAATATTACACTTTACTTAAAATACACATCTTATTTACATAAAGTTTGCGAGACGAAATGAGTTCTTTAAGCATAGAGAGACTTGTAGCCACTCCTAGTGTTGTTAGATCTGCAGGCAATTACACACTCGCTCTGCATTTCTAAGAACTGAACAAGACAACATGACAAACAGAAAATATAAACGCACCAATACAAATAGTGTGACAGTAACAAACATTTTAGAAAGTGGGTAGTGTTAGTGGACTAAATCTTTACTCCCAAGTAGGTTCAGCTTATCTTGTCCATTCCAAAGTGCTCATCAAAGGATCATTAAGCTTGAACGTTAAATCTCCCTTAAGGCCTTGCACCATGGGTGGACCGCAAGGCTCTGTTTTTATCTCCCTGCTGTTTACACTGTGTATAAATGACCTCCCAACTGTGTGTAATGCAAAAATAATAACAAAAGCAGATGATCCTGTGGTAAAACTTATGGTAAAACTGTAGGGAAAGTTGCTTAGAAGATGACAGAGGAAAAAAACTTGTTTCTCACCATCGCGACAAACCTTAAAACTGTCCTGAAACTCTGATAAAAGGTCAGAAGGAACAACATTTCCATGGATAAGTAAAAGTCAGGTTTGATGCAAGCCCTCTCACATTAAGGACATTTTTAAGTGCAATAAACCAAACTAAAGTCCACTACACACTACAGGACATATTGTCACATTGAAAAAGGTATAAAAAGGTGAGAGTAGTTCCTCACGTGTTTGGCATCGGGCTGCTGCAAATTTGCTACTTCCTGTGTCATTTATCACGAGCCTTCTGTGCTCAGAAGTGATCTTTTAATATCTGAAATATTGCACGTCATTTCATAAATAATAACTCAGTTTTGACTTGAATCCAAAGTATAAGTGCAATGCTCTGATATTTTGAAAAGTTTAGAGCCTCAAAGTGAGTCGCTTTACTGTAGGAAACAGCTGACACAAGCTGTGCGAGCTCATGACTTTGTGGTGTGCAGTTTTTACCCTGCAGTTTTTGTCTCTGCCTCTCCTGAATGAAAATTACACAGCAATGCTTCTGACCTTTATTGTATGCATGAATGTGCAGATTCATTTTAGCTTTTGTTTAAAAGATTTTGTTTCCCCCACACACACAATATGAACTGTGCTCGGAGCCTGTACTGTCTGGTGTGATGTTATATGCCCCATATTCAGTGGCTCACAGGTTCAAACCTCAGAGAAGAGAGTAGATATACTGGGTACTATAACTGCAAGTTTGGCAAAAAATGCTTTGATTATTGATCCAAAGATGCCTATGTTTTGTAAAGGGTCACAATAAAGTTCTTAAAAAAACAGGAAAAAATAAAAAAATTCTGCTTAAGTAGATGTAATATTATATTAAAGCGTGCCTTGTAGTGTCAGGTTTTATCTCATGATTTTCAGACAAAAATGGTTCACTGCATTAACCCTGTTTAGCCACAAAGGGGCGCAATTGATCTTACTACAGGTAAATGTTGAAAGCAGAGTCAGTAGTTCCTCTTGATTAGGTCTGGCTGTCATGACTTTTTAGTCATTGAGACGTAAATGTTTTGGGTATGGTTCTATTTTATTTTGCACTGACACCAAATTAGAAAAGAAAGAAAGTTATAGAAAGTTATTCAGTTCAAAGATTACAGTTTATAAAACCATTTAAAATGTTCAACAACTAAAACAGCACTGGTAGGTGTGGCTACCTGAAACACAGAATGGTAAAAATGTACTTACTATAATCCTAAAATGGTTTCATTAATGAATTAATTTTGAATCAAAAGAAGTCTTCTTCTTAATCTAACATTTACAAAACATAGACACCAATAGACCTATTATTGTATTGTATTATAACTGACTTTGTATTTATCATTTCACAGTTACAAATATTTATGCAACTTTTTGAAATATTTATTGTATTACACACAACAATGACACATCAGATGCAATTATTAAATTAACAAGTATTAAACAAAATTACTTTGGGAAACTGACAATCAAACAAAACAGACTGCACAGAATTGTGTACAAAAATCTTTTATAGGTGTCTTGATTGTAAGATACTATAATTACACGTCACTAAAAATGCACATCTTATTTACATAAACCTTGTGCAGACAAGAGGAAGTGAGTTCTTTAACCATAGAGAGCCTCGTAGCCATTTCTTCTGTTGGATCTGCAGGTGATCACACACACGCTCAGCATTCCAAAGAACTGCAACGACAAACAGAAAATACAAATAAACGACACCGATAAAATTAGTGTTCAGAATAAAGATTTTAACAGTGTCTCTTGTTAACTGGTAGTTTTCAGATTCTATAATGTGATGATGCCAAACTCACAGATGGGGCAAGAGACAGATTTCCCTATTGATTACATTGAAATTTGTCATGAATTATCCAAAAGGTAAATTCACAAATGTTAAACCTGATCATTTCTTTTACTGACTAGATCCTAAAACTCACAATATCATTTTTACAAGATGAACTTTTGCTGTCTCCAACTATATTAAATATTATTGGTCTGTAGGTTAAGGTTAAGGTACACTTTGTTGGCCCTGTAGAGGCATTTGTCTAATTTTGAATCAGTCTTTTTCATTAATACAGGCAATAAGTGACATTTAAATATTAGAGTTTGGTGACAAACATGTACAAGGAAGTGCTACAATTTGTGGATGTTTAAATTGGGAAATGAGACCAAAAGTTCCCACACAATATAAAACATGTGACTTGTACCAAATAAAGGTAAGAGAATATTTACAAATAAAGTGTACTATTTGTTTAGATTTGGGTTGTCTTTGTCTTTGAGCTGTTTCCTGAATAGCTTTAGAATGATCTAAATCAGGACTAGTATAAGACCCGATATACCTGGACGACTGAGCGATTCCACAGACACAAGGCCACATGGTAAATGTAAAAGACAATACTAGAGTATTTAAAGGGCCCGTATTTTCTCATCTGTTAGAATGTTGTTTCCTCATCACATGTTTAACACACAAAACCTGCATGTTTAGGCTGAGTTTTTCTCTTAGAAAACACTCTGTTCCACCTTGTGATGTCATTTGGTAGTACAGGAAGTGCTCCACCGTGTTTTTAAATTCTGTACACCTTCACTAGAATCATTTGGATAATTTCAGCTCTGGAATTACAAATCTCTACTGAACAAAAGGTAAAAAGTAGCTGTTAACTTGAAAACTACCACTTCATGACATCACAAGGTGGAACAGAGCATTTTGAGCTTTAGAGATGTAGACAGACTAAAAATAAAGTGTTACTCAAACGTGTGAATGAAACAAAACACAACACAGCTGTGTGGTTGTGAATGGTCAGAAGCACCAGTACCTTGATGATTGCAAATCCCAGAATAACCAGCATGGCATAGCTCAAAGACTCATGGAGGAGAGTCAGTAGCTTCACTTCACAGCCCTGAAAGCAAAGTGCACATATTCATTTAACCCTTAACAAAATATATACGTGAAGTTACCACCAAAAATCAGATACTAATCAATACTAGATACTCATCTGAGAAAGTATAAATACTAAAAAGATCTAGAATGATCTTGAGCTGTATCAGAACAAGAATAAAAGCACATGGACTAGTTTACGCCCATGGACTGCCTGGACCACTGAGGATTACACAGATATAACACCACATGGGAATATGAAAGAAAGTACTATTGTTTTAATTTCTTATTAATGTTGAAAATCACATTATATTGTCAAAAGAAAGAGAACTGATATTGAGTCTCTTCCTTAGTATCGAAATTGAGTTTGAAATTTTAGTATTGTGACGACACCATCTGAAATGCACGGGATTCTTGTATTATTTTATCAGTTAATGTAAAAAGCAGGTATGGAAATATATTGTCAAAATGATTGAGTCCTTCACATACCTCTGTGTTGAGCAGGTCTGGTTGGTCCAGTCTCCCAGTGCACGAGGTGGAGTTGCTCTTACAGCAGGACAGAGGCACTGTGTTATTTCTGTTGAACCAGGTGGTGTTGGTCCAACTGGTGTAGTTCTTCACTCCACAGCACTGCAGCTGTAATGACAAAAGGTGGGAACAGATGTCAGAGACGGAATGGCACAAAACTGCTGTAGAATATGTTAAAATGTAGGGTTGTCAAAAGTATCGTGCATAAACAGGGCAAAATTGGACCTTTCCTGAACAGTTTTAGAAAGCTCTTAAGCTTCATAAGTCTACTTGGTAACATAAAGAGAATGCTATTATTTAATGTTAAAAATGTCACTCTACTGTATTTGTTATCACTGTGGTATCAAGATCCGCACTGAGTATTGAATCTATTAAAACTGAGTTTTAGAAACACTATTTTTACATTGAAAAGTTCATATTTTAGGAAAGCCTAAAATAAATCTTATATTCTTTGTAATACATTAACATCCACAGCAGATGGCAGTATTTCGAAACTTCCTTTTGGTGATGTTTTGTGCTTGTGCAGGCCTCATTGGTTCAAGAGGCTACAGTTTTTCAATCACTACTTACAAAAGTGGAAAAAGTTGTGTAATAGATCGTGACTTGAAAATCATATGTTGCTTATTGATAATGTGACCAGCTTTGCTTAAAGGTCCTACACTACACAAAATGGATTCCTGTGAGCTTTAAGCCATGTTATAATGTTGTTACCTCCTCAAAAACACACCTGGAGTTGTGTTTTATTTCATTTGCAGGTATTTCAGTTATCCTGTATTAGTCTGTCTACATCTCTAAAGCTCAAGATACTCTGTTCCACTTTTTGATGTCACGTAGTAGTAGTTTTCTAGTCAATAGCTATAAATGATCCAAATGATTCTAGTGAAGGTGTATGGGGTTTAAAAACACAGTGGAGCACATCATGTATTACCACACCACAAAGTGAAACAGAGGGTTTTCTGTTTAAGAGAAGAACTCAGCCTAAAGATGCAGAGTTTGTTTGTTAAATATGTGTGAATGAAACAAAACAACACTGAAGGTGTGTTTTTGAGAAGGAAACAACATTAGAAAATAGCTAAATATAGGTTATTTAACACATTTTATCATCTTATCTTGATTACTTGATTTAAACCCTCAACAACTCTAAACAATGGACAGACAGAATAACCCTCAGATATAAATAAGGATATAAGGTGGTGTTTCGCACTCCTCCTCTCGACTCCCCCCACACCCCCCGCCCATTTACTCACTCCATCTTTGTTTAGAAAACTATTGGGAAAGTACAGGCTTCATCTGGAACATTAAAATAAAACAAACCTAAAGCCCACAAACCTAAAGTTTCTCCCACTAATCCAAAAGCTGGTGGTTCCATTCTCACTCTGACTTTGACAAGTTCTTAATGCTGTTGTGTCCTTGAGCAAGACACGTCACCCACATATGTATGAATGTGAAATAGATTATGAGAAATTGTGTGTACACTATAGGTTTCTAAAAGCTCTTAATAATGGATACTCACTAATAAAATAATGGACACATATATACAGTAAAGATATGATGCTCATGTAAAAATTAGTAAAGGACAATTGAATTTATGAATTGATGCACAAGAGAACATTTTGGTTTAGTCACATTTCAGCGAGTCCAAGTCAGTCCCTGTAGTTTAGCCACACTGCGATCCTGTGGCACTTCGGCATGTCAGTGATGGAGGTCTGTTTACGGTCACTTAAATGGTCAGCACCACCTGCTCCTGCTCTGAAATCGGGTGATCATTTGAAAACTCGTGGAGACTATGTGAATGAGACACACACTGAAATACACACGGATAATATAAATTTTAATATGACAAAAAAAAAAAATGAACGTTTGAACAAATGACACTGCATTACAGAACACAGTTTCATGGTACTGTCCAAGTGTCATTTAGAGTTTCAAAAAAAGATGATCTGTTTGATTATAATTATGGTGCTGGACAGTAAACAACAAACTACATGTGCATAGTAGATAAAAGGCCAGTTTACACGTGTTGTTGCTCCATATGCAGGTAACAAAAGCACACTATTCAAAAACATTATATATTTTAAAACCCAACAATAAAATAAAAAAAGAAAATTGAAATTAATTAACCAAATATTTCATCTTTTTTGATAATGATAATGTAGTTTTATCTATCCATTTTTCATTGACATATACACAGACTTTTGTGACAAACAGCTTGACTTTTCTGAATAACATGTTGTCTGGACACAGTTTACATGTTCAGGAGCCACAGAATTTACATCTTATCCAAATAACACGACCAAATGACAAGTCCAAACATGAATATCTCTTAATGTCTTAACTTTGCCAGCAATACAAAGAATATGCCTCTTCAGTAAATAAAAGTCATAACTGTCAAGAAACAAGTGAAACACAAGAGACAATGAGCCCATTACACAGACTAAATAGGTGGGCTGAGAAAGAGTTTAACGATTATAAACATTACTGATTAAAAACATATATTTGTAAGATCTTACGTCCAATCCTGTTCATTGGATTTCAAGCATTGCATTAAGGACAACAGGACAAATGCTATATTCAAACAAGTTATTGTGAAATAAAAGATACTTGTGCCTATGCCATAACATTTTTTGATTGAGCACATTATATATTTATATTATGAGTCATGTTTGAGATCATAAATGACAGCAGTAGGCAACAATTAACATAAGAAAACAAACCGGCATATTTGAAAGACTACATATAAACATCAATTGATAATTATTGATTAATATGTATTAATATGTTATATGATTAATCATTTATGAATTGATAAACTGCATCATAAACATATAAAGTTTAAAGTTGAAAATTTCACTTAAGAGTCTGAGATATACTTAATGATGTTCAATACAATATTGGAATGGTTTAATCTTACTTTATGTTGAATGCATGCTGGAGGCTTTTTATAGCCTGATCCTTTGTAATGTTTTTCCATGCCTGAGGAATGACTGCAGGTTTGGCATCATATGCTTTTGCAAAGTCTTCATTGAAGTTTGCCATGACATATTTCCAATAGTCCGATGCTTCAAGACTATCATCAGGAGAAATCTTCCAGTCTGGGAAAATTTCTTGGTATCTCTTGTACGGGTGATAATACTTTTTCCCGTTAGCATCATACTGCACAAATAAAACATTAGAGTTCACAAGAGAGGAGCATATATCAGTAACAAGATTATGGATGTTCTCAAATCTCCATGCCCCCAGACCCTGTGACTGATGAAGTGATGCCCAGTGCTCAGTGTGGGCTGCTCCTCCTGCTTCACACGGAGCTTTGCAAAATGGACATTGTTTACCACATCCGATCACTCTGACAAAAAGCTCATGTTGAACGTTAACATAGCACTTCTGAAGTTTGAGAATGATATCTGTGTCTTGGAACTTCTGTTGACAATCTTTCTCCATTTGTTTCACACAGTTTAAAAGGTAATGAGCAAACTGGTCCTGGTCTGCAGTGTTTAGGATCATGAAAGTTCCAAGTGCATCTTGGGAAATAACTAATTTATCACTTAGTTCCTCACAGATTTCCCCAACAAAACATTTCAAGGATTTGTTCTTCTCAGTTTTAGCCTTTTGGACAGCAGCGTTTATCCTGTTGACACATGCCTGGAGATGCAGGTTCTCAAACTCACTCGCTGAAGCCTGGGATGAAAAGTGAGTGATTATTTGGTTATTTATCCACTTTTTCACATAATTCTCATAGTGTTTAATGTAGGCCAAGTATTGTACAAACTGGTTCTCTGACATCAAATCTAAGAGAATTGAATACTGGAAAAACATTCTGGTGTTGAACTGTTGGCATGTCAGCATTTCACCAATAATGTCATGACCCAAAGAGCGATGGACAAAGTCTTCAACTGCAGGTCTCAAAAACTGATCCGTAAACTCCTCTGCTTTCTTTTGGCACTGGTCTCGCTCATGGAACACATCTTTGAAATCAGTACGGAATTTTTCCTTGTTTTCCTGCAAACACCTGTAAGGATCATTTTCTTGTAGAAAGTTTTCATGCATCTTTTCAAAGTCTGTTGCTGCTCTGGCACAAATGTGCATCTTCAGTAAAACTTCAAACTCTATGTCCAATTTGAGCTCTTGATTCTGTTGCAGTCTCTCATCAATCATGTGTAGGATCTCTACAATGTAGTTGTCATGGTAGTTGGTTTTGCTTTGTACTTGAGTGTTCACTGATTGTTGGCAAGCATCTATGATACTGTCAGCCAACCTCTGCACAGCTTTTACCTGATCATCATTAACTTTGCGTTTTAGTCGTTTTAGCCATCCTTTAGGGTTGTACACAAAGTCTTGGTCTCCATATTCAGATAAACTAGTTTTATTTAGAAGCTCACTTGCATAACTTCCTTTGGGTGAAACGTCTGACCACAGACAATGGAAAATGTTGGATTTGACGTCAATCTTTTCTGGACGGAAATGTGATAATTTTTCAACACTTACAGCCCACATGTTGTCAAATTCCCTGTCTAACTCTGTATCAGTCAGTTTGGCTTTATTATTGCGGCACCGCTCAATCAATTCATGCACTCTCTCTTCTATTTCTTGTGTATGGTTGTCCTTGATTTTTTCCAACTCCCTCATTCCTCGTCGGATGTCAACAGTTGCAATAAGCTGATTTATTATTGACTTTTCCAGCTCCCTCCGAGTAACCTTTGCACCAGTCATGAACTCCTCTTTATACCTTTCCACCAGATTCACATGTCCATCTGTCTGTTTGAAGTACTCCGTGAGGTTCTGAAGGAGTTTAGTTTCTCCTTTGGACAGTTCTGTGCATGCAGCAGTTTTCAGGTCCCTCAAAAGATTTCCAATGTCTCCTGTATCATTTTCAACAGCAACTTTGCCATAATTTGAAATTCTTGTTTGAGCATTTGTGACCCATGTGTACATGTCTTTTCTGAAGTTCCATTCCCACTTGTTGTATTCTGTGCATAGTCTCATGTATGCATCGGCCACAAGGCTGTTTCTAAAGCTGAAGATGAAGTTTTCATACTTCACAGCGGTCCAGAGACTCCTTATCCACTCCTGAAACTCCAGGATATTATTGGCAGATGATTCACATGTGCTCAGAATTTGGATGATGTTTTTCTTGAGCTCATACACAGCTTCACTGTATCCTGCATTGACTGGAGCCATCGGAGGGGTTCCATTCCACAGTCCAGGGATGTACCAGTTTCCGGTCTCTGTGTTGTACTCCATCACATCAGTGAAACACTTGTTCTTTTCCTTCTTTTCCATTTTGGCTGCAGCCTGTGTCATCTCATTCAACTGCTCCAAAAGCAGTTTCTTGTCCCTAAAATTATTCTCATGCGCAGAAACATCTGAGACATTCTGGTGAACAAACAGACATTTAGACCTTTTTCCAACTTCTTTCATTCTGAGAAATGCATGAACAACTATCTGCAGGATGTCCTTCATTTCAGTGGAGTTCTCCATTGCAATATTTATTAAAGTGATGTCACTTAACCCCACAACAAGGGTTGCCAGTTCGTTGTCATGCGCATAACTATTGTCCAGTTTTGCGAGCTCTGGAGACTTCAGACCCTCTGTGTCAATGATCATTAAGAAGTCACAGTTGAGCATTTCTTTTTCTTCTTCACTGACTCTTATGAGGAGCATAAAGGCCCCTCTTGTACAGCGTCCACTGCTCACTGCAAACTGCACTCCAAACATTGTGTTGAGGAGAGTGGACTTTCCTGTGCTCTGTACTCCCAGAACTGTGATCACTAAGATTTTACTCTTGCAGGACACCAACTGATGAAGCTCAGACAGAACATCACTCACCCATCTGAGAGGGATGCTGGAGGCATCTCCGTCCACCAGCTCCAGAGGGAGTCCCTCCAGCAGCAGCTCTGCACAGAGCCTGGGTAAGTGCTGCAACTGCAGACGAGAAGGTTGGTCTTCAGGAGGACACACTGAGGCTTCGTATATCTGACCCATTTCACGAAAGAAATGCTCTATCCCCAGAGAACTGCCTGAAAGTTGACGATCAAGATCTTGAATCACCTCTTTGTTCTTAGATTCTTTTGATTGCTCTTTGTACTGCTCTCGAAGGCCTGATAACTTCTGTCGAGAAAGGTTATCAAGATTAAGACGCATCCATTTCAGAAAATAGCACCTTTTAATTCCAGAGCTTGATATCGCATTAATGAAGCGTGACATGGCTGTTGAAATATCATAAGAATTTTGTTTGTCCCTTAGTATGTATTTTTTATCCTGAAGCAAAGTTTTATAGTTGTCAATGTTTTCAGAACCAGCATTTCGAAGTCTACACTCTTCTTTCTCCAGAGATGTCAGTTCCTTCCAGATCTGACCTTGCAAAGGAAGCTGTTTTTTTTTAAACTCAAGTGTGTCATGGATTTCAGATGTAATAACATCTGCTTTTTGTTTGGCTTTCTGACACTCAGGACAATCTTCATCGACTTGTATTCCAAAGTTACGTGCAACATCCACCATGAGCTCTATTGACATCTTTGCTTTTGCCTTCTCAACAACACTCCTAATTTTTCCCTGGAGTCTTGTGACAAAGTCTGCGTCATTTATTGTGTGAGTTTTTAAAGTGATTTTGTTGTCCGTCAATTTCAAATCTGTAGCTAACCTTATAAAATCTTCTTTATTAAAATCCTTGCTTTGAGAGTTACTAACCAAGAAAACATCGGCCTTGCTTTTATGAAGCATGTGGCAGGCCAAATCCAGTTTGTCACAGAACACAAACACAGCACACGACGTCTCACATAAAAAAGAGAACTGTGGTATATATGAGGTAATGTCTCCACGGAGGTTAGCTACTGTCACAGGCTCACTGAAAATGTCAATGTTCTCCTTTCCACATGGAAGGTACCAAGCTACTTCAACTATTCCATCAGAAATCTTTCTCGGACAGTCCCCACCCTCCATATTGTGATGCACAAATGTGTCATGATATTGCTGAGAATTGCTCAGGAGTTCATTGAGAATCTCTGACTTAGACAAAGAACATTCTCCGAGTCTCACAAAGGAAACCATTGGAATTTCAGAATGAACAATGTGTTCTTCAATGAAACCCTTAGATTCCAACAGTGACTGAGGTCTGTATTTTTTCACAATGTCCCTCAGGGCCCAGAGCATCATTGTACACTGTCTGGTGTCAGGGTTCGGAAGCAGCAGAGGCACAGCAAACTGACACATTGACATTTTCAGTGCAAGTTCCTGCTGCACAAAGCCATCAGAGCAAAGGAAGAGTGCAGTGATGATGTCAAGAGGGTTGAACATAGCACCTGATCTCTGACCGGTCAGTAGAAAGTCCGGATTAAACCCAGTCTCTTCCAACGCCTCGTCACAGCTATGTGACACTTTGCCTTTGACATTTCTGGCTGTTACATTCACCATCATTAATTTCTTCAGAAAATTCCATGCTATGTTTCTGACAGACCCGGCTGATGTTTCTGTAATGCTCTTTTCATCAATCTGTAGAATTGTGCTCAGGGTCAGCTTGTCTTTCTTGTGCTGCTCCAGCCCCAGGTCCTCCAGCAGGCTCTCCAAAAGTGTATCTGTAATAACAAAATTATGTGTATTATATTTTGTTTGTGTACAAGAGGATTATTAGATAAACTTCACCAGAGGACTGAAACAGTACTCATACAGGGAGAAATTCAATTTGTCAACTGGACAAACTTTTATTAGTTGAAAAGATTTCGCAGCTCATCCAAGCTGCTTCTTCAGTTTTGGTCAGATTCTGGTGGACACTGCCTTATATCTGCCTGCAGGGAGGAGCCAACTACACTGAAACTACTCTGAAACTAACACACCTACTTGTTTACAGTTTCTGTTTGTTAGCGAGGTCTATTGAACTGCACTGAGTGTGAGGTCATATTATCATTCAGGGCCATAATGGGTATTTTCACACCTCTGGCCCTAACCTGGCTATCCCTATTGTTCTCTTTGTTTTAGGTTTGAGGATAGAGTTGTAGATGGGAGACAGATGATGTCTGAGGTCTCCATTTCTGTTCAAAGATGGATTGTCTTTCCTAACAAAAATAGCCTCTTTAACTCCCCTCTCAAACCAGTTCTTTTCTCTGACCAAGATCTGGACCTCACTGACCTCAGAGGAGTGGCCCGTGGCTTTTAGGTGGAAATGTCGGCAGACTGAGGTCCACTCTGGCTCTATCGTCTGTGTTGGTACATCCTCTTATGAAGTGGCTGTTTTGTTTCTCCAATGTAGTGCTCACTGCAGTCTTCACTACACTGAATGGAGTAGACCACATTGCTTTGTTTGTGACTCTGTGTTTTGTCCTTTGTATTCATACAGGAAAATGTGTTTATACATTTCAGATGTGGTAAATTGTAATGATAATTTCAGAATATCATCACTATAGTTTAAAACCAGCAGACTACAATTGTACAGTCTGTACAGTTTTGGCTTCTGACAGTGTAACAGGGTGGAGTAAGGTGTGGATAGCACAATTAGTGTCAGCAGAAGGCGGTACGGTGTAGTCTAAAAAAGAAACAAAACGTCCACCCTCTCTCTTTGCCCTCACGCTCTACTTGGTTGTGTGGCTCTGGTTGTTCATCACTTTTACATGCGAAGGTCCCTTAGTGTTTATTTAAATAGAGGGTATTACACAATAAAGAAATTCCTTTCTAACTATGCTATAATGTTGTTCTCTCATCAGAAATATGCTTGAAGAGGTTTCAGATGTCATCCATGCATGTTTGAGTAATTTTGTGATCTCTCCCTGGCCCTATTCAAACCCTCCTTATAGTTAGTAGTAAGATTCTGTGCAATGCTTAAGTCACAAGGTTACGTCATCCATGCTCCCACCTGACCTCCATAAATATACAAATGCACACACAACAAGTACACAACAACTTGACAAATGTGCAGTAACTTCATTAGGGGGATGCACGCTGATTGTGTTGTGACAGTGCTGTGAGGGGGGGTGACTTGATCTGTTAATAAGATATTTTCTGCGAATATTTATTTGCATTTTCTAAACAATTAAAATCTTTTTTTTCTTTAAGCGAATGTAAAGTTCACTGTAATATTTGTTGTGCTAAAATAGTGGTTTCGTATTGTATTGCTGCGGTGTAGTTAGGCCCAAGGCTCCTGGGTGGTTGTTGTTCTGCAGGCAGAGTAACTGCAGGAATGGTGTGTACCACGCACCAAGCGATGTTGCTCCAAACTTAGGTAGGCTATGCCGGGGTATAAGTTGCAACTCGTAACTTGTCATACTTTGCCTTGTTTTGTTCTCAAAAGCATGAACGTGATAAAGGTTCTGGTACATTTCAAACAAATGACCACTGTATGAACAGTGTTTGCAAACATGAAATGGGATGAGTTGTAGCAGGAGTGGGTGTGAATGTCCTTAAGCGACCTTGTTATCTGGTTTAGTAAGCGATCTTTTTAACTTGTTAATTAATTGTATTACTAAAATTAAAGCAGTGTAATGCACTCGTTTGCAGCCTGGTAATCTTGCATTTTGCCCATTCATTCCATAGGCACCTTATCAGACCTCATCAGTCTTAACAGAAGTAGCACTAAGCACTTCCTGAGTTCTGTACTGCCACTGTGTTTTTAAAATACTAATTTGTTGTTTTTCATTATTTTAGTCATGTGTGTTAAGCCAAAGCAAGAGGAGTACAAACATTTTGAACTGAACCTTTGGCAAAGGTACTGTTAGTCTAATTTATGCTAATGCTTTGTATGTTTTCTAGGATCTTGGTCTGATTTTATACCTGTTACCGTTTTTATCCCACTACATTGTTTTATTTTATTAATTACTGTACACAGGCCGTTTAGCCCATAGACTGTATAATGAAGTGGACACCCATGGTGTTCAGCACCACTCAAATGAAGCTCGCGATACTAGCAGTTCTAGGAGCGAATTTGGAGCCAGGCTCTATATAATGAATATTATTTTTAAAATATAAAAAATAAAAACACCAGGATCATGTAGAGCGAGTTAATACAAACATTTCAAGACCAAAATGACAAGGCTCACTGCAGCAGTTGCAGAGGGGCCACAACATTCCAATGTAAGTCAATGGGAGCCAGGGCCAGAAGGAGCCGGAAGAGCCGCATGCAAACTTCCTATTTGGAATGCGGCAACGTTAGCTATGTCCATTTATATATACAGTCTATGGTTTAGCCACACTATTCCAAGTTTTATTTTGATATGCTGTGTTTTGCATTGATTCGTTTGCCTTTAATGTTTAAATAGCAATGGACGTTTTATCCAAAAATTTCCAACATTGCCTATTGCCTTTTTATTAAATGTTTTTTGAAAGTGCCATAATTGTTAATAAATTTGGTAAACTTAATCTCAGCCTCAGTCCAGTTTATTCTGGCACCTGCATATATTGAATACATCACATAATACTTGCTAATCCAGTCCACAACAAGTTTATCACTTTCTTTGGTCAAAGGAAGACTATAAAATAGGGAACTTCAGTGGTCTATTCAATAGACTGATTTGATCATTCTGCTAAAAGCCTTATTTGCAAATAATGTTATTAAATGTCAAAGGTGTAACTGTCCCATTTTAACAGTTTACATTCATGTGACATTTGCAAAAAGTTTAAAACTGATCTGGAGGAAAGGTCAAAATTCTGTGGTACAATTGCATTTGTGTTGACCTGGTTCATGGTTAATACCTCTGTGATTACTGGACCTGCCCACGTGAAACACAACAAACACAAAGGTTCAACTATGTTTTGACAATAATTTCAGAAAGTGGTGCCATTATTCAACCCAAAAGACACAATAGTTGTTTGTAGAAACGACTTTCAATCATAAACCACAAATAATTATAAGATTTATCTTCTGTAAATTTTCATTTTCAGTTTTTCAAAAAGTGACAGTTATAAAAGATAGAATGTGATTGCAGCCTATATCTACAAATATCAAGTAGCTTTGATGTTGTAGAAATTAACCATTTATTTTGAGTATATTGAATATTTCTGATGATAATTTTGTATTGTCTTTACCTGGATTACACACAAGGTCATGTGTGTCTGAAAAATGATCAGATTCCAAGGAAACTGGTGCTGTATCAGAGTCTGGTGGGAGAAATGAGGGCCTGACTGTAGTTAAAGAGATATGTAAGTTTGGTGTCCTATAGCAGTAAAACACTGATGAACTAGTAGCAGAACAGTTTTGCTGGGAATCAAAATACTGTATATCTACTCACTTTCATCAAACTGAGATCGGCCAACTGCATCATGAAAATCCTGTAAAAACAAACATGCAAATGATTACACACATCTCCATAGTAATATCTCAATATCTGTGACTTGGTGTATGACGTCTACCTTGTCCTCAGCTTTCAATGTATCACTGTCACACCGACCAGCCATTATGCAGATGTTGTCATCACATGAATTTTACAATAAACAGTAGGAAACTGCAAACAGCAGAAAGAAAATCCTACAAATAGGACGTAGAACACAAATATATGAACATAATTTGTCATTTTTGATAATTCTTCAATTGTACACTACACTATTAAAACGAAACAAATTAATATCCTCACCTTTAAATCATTGTCTGACCAAGACCGCTGTTTTCTCCAGATGCACAAGACGTTACATGAAGCACCACACCTGTAAATACGACACAACAAAGCTTCTGCCTTTTATACAGTGTGGTATGCAGAATAACGTGTTTGAAAGATTTAGTTTTGTTTCGGTTTCTATTTCAAAACAAGTTGATAATGAATTTGGTTATGCTGATGGTTCAGTTGTCATGCAAGTAAAATAATGTAATGTATTTATTAAGTTATTGGTTTAGTGCTCTTAAATGTTTAATACCAAATACCTCCCAATAAAAGATTTTGCTTTCTGACCAGATCTAAACTAGGTCTATAATAGGACTGTTTCAGGTGTAAATTAGGGCTAAACAGTCTAGGGCTAAAATATGACATCTCTGCATAGTTCTTCAAACCAAGAATTTAGAAATGCTAAAAAGGCAAAATACTGGTTGTGTGTTTCTTCTTGGCACTTTTTTCATTTAAGGAAGTAGACAACAATATAGAATTGTGTAAACATATTTTATGAGAATCTTGATTTTAAGATACTCTGATAATATTACGCTTTACTTAAAATACACATCTTATTTACATAAAGTTTGCGAGACGAAATGAGTTCTTTAAGCATAGAGAGACTTGTAGCCACTCCTAGTGTTGTTAGATCTGCAGGCAATTACACACTCGCTCTGCATTTCTAAGAACTGAACAAGACAACATGACAAACAGAAAATATAAACGCACCAATACAAATAGTATTATGAATATGCGTTAAAAGATATGTAAAACTAATGTTAAGATGGGAACTTTAGGAAAACTGTTGCATAATGACTAAATCTTTACTCCCAAGTAGGTTCATCTTATCTTGTCCATTCCAAAGTGCTCATCAAAGGATCATTAAGCTTGAACGTTAAATCTCCCTTAAGGCCTTGCACCATGGGTGGACCGCAAGGTTCTGTTTTTATCTCCCTGCTGTTCACACTGTGTATAAATGACCTCCCAACTGTGTGTAATGCAAAAATAATAATAAAAGCAGATGATCCTGTGGTAAAACTCATGGTAAAACTGTAGGGAAAGTTGCTCAGAAGATGACAGAGGAGGAGAGGTTCTGCCTGGTCAAAAAAACAAAAAAACAAAACTTGTTTCTCACCATCGCGACAAACCTTAAAACTGTCCTGAAACTCTGATAAAAGGTCAGAAGGAACAACATTTCCATGGATAAGTAAAAGTCAGGTTTGATGCAAGCCCTCTCACATTAAGGACATTTTTAAGTGCAATAAACCAAACTAAAGTCCACTACACACTACAGGACATATTGTCACATTGAAAAAGGTATAAAAAGGTGAGAGTAGTTCCTCACGTGTTTGGCATCGGGCTGCTGCAAATTTGCTACTTCCTGTGTCATTTATCACGAGCCTTCTGTGCTCAGAAGTGATCTTTTAATATCTGAAATACTGCACGTCATTTCACAAATAATAACTTAGTTTTGACTTGAATCCAAAGTATAAGTGCAATGCTCTGATATTTTGAAAAGTTTAGAGCCTCAAAGTGAGTCGCTTTACTGTAGGAAACAGCTGACACAAGCTGTGCGAGCTCATGACTTTGTGGTGTGCAGTTTTTACCCTGCAGTTTTTGTCTCTGCCTCTCCTGAATGAAAATTACACAGCAATGCTTCTGACCTTTATTGTATGCATGAATGTGCAGATTCATTTTAGCTTTTGTTTAAAAGATTTTGTTTCCCCCACACACACAATATGAACTGTGCTCGGAGCCTGTACTGTGTGGTGTGATGTTATATGCCCCATATTCAGTGGCTCACAGGTTCAAACCTCAGAGAAGAGAGTAGATATACTGGGTACTATAACTGCAAGTTTGGCAAAAAATGCTTTGATTATTGATCCAAAGATGCCTGTGTTTTGTAAAGGGTCACACTAAAGGCCTTTGGAGGACGGGCTAAAAGTTCTTAAAAAATTCTTTAAAAATTCTGCTTAAGTAGATGTAATATTATATTAAAGCGTGCCTTGTAGTGTCAGGTTTTATCTCATGATTTTCAGACAAAAATGGTTCACTGCATTAACCCTGTTTAGCCACAAAGGGGCGCAATTGATCTTACTACAGGTAAATGTTGAAAGCAGAGTCAGTAGTTCCTCTTGATTAGGTCTGGCTGTCATGACTTTTTAGTCATTGAGAAGTAAATGTTTTGGGTATGGTTCTATTTTATTTTGCACTGACACCAAATTAGAAAAGAAAGAAAGTTATAAAAAGTTATTCAGTTCAAAGATTACAGTTTATAAAAACCATTTAAAATGTTCAACAACTAAAACAGCATTGGTAGGTGTGGCTACCTGAAACACAGAATGGTAAAAATGTACTTACTGTAATCCTAAAATGGTTTCATTAATGAATTATTTTTGAATCAAAAGAAGTCTTCTTCTTAATCTAACATTTACAAAACATAGACACCAATAGACCTGTTATTGTATTGTATTATAACTGACTTTGTATTTATCATTTCACAGTTATAAATATTTAAGCAACTTTTTGAAGTATTTATTGTATTACACACAACAATGACACATCAGATGCAATTATTAAATTAACATGTATTAAACAAAATTACTTTGGGAAACTGACAATCAAACAAAACAGACTGCACAGAATTGTGTACAAAAATCTTTTATAGGTGTCTTGATTGTAAGATACTATAATTACACGTCACTAAAAATGCACATCTTATTTACATAAACCTTGTGCAGACAAGAGGAAGTGAGTTCTTTAACCATAGAGAGCCTCGTAGCCATTTCTTCTGTTGGATCTGCAGGTGATCACACACACGCTCAGCATTCCAAAGAACTGCAGTGACAAACAGAAAATACAAATAAACGACACCGATAAAATTAGTGTTCAGAATAAAGATTTTAACAGTGTCTCTTGTTAACTGGTAGTTTTCAGATTCTATAATGTGATGATGCCAAACTCACAGATGGGGCAAGAGACAGATTTCCCTATTGATTACATTGAAATTTGTCATGAATTATCCAAAAGGTAAATTCACAAATGTTAAACCTGATCATTTCTTTTACTGACTAGATCCTAAAACTCACAATATCATTTTTACAAGATGAACTTTTGCTGTCTCCAACTATATTAAATATTATTGGTCTATAGGTTAAGGTTAAGGTACACTTTGTTGGCCCTGTAGAGGCATTTGTCTAATTTTGAATCAGTCTTTTTCATTAATACAGGCAATAAGTGACATTTAAATATTAGAGTTTGGTGACAAACATGTACAAGGAAGTGCTACAATTTGTGGATGTTTAAATTGGGAAATGAGACCAAAAGTTCCCACACAATATAAAACATGTGACTTGTACCAAATAAAGGTAAGAGAATATTTACAAATAAAGTGTACTATTTGTTTAGATTTGTGTTGTCTTTGTCTTTGAGTTGTTTCCTGAATAGCTTTAGAATGATCTAAATCAGGACTAGTATAAGACCCGATATACCTGGACGACTGAGCGATTCCACAGACACAAGGCCACATGGTAAATGTAAAAGACAATACTAGAGTATTTAAAGGGCCCGTATTTTCTCATCTGTTAGAATGTTGTTTCCTCATCACATGTTTAACACACAAAACCTGCATGTTTAGGCTGAGTTTTTCTCTTAGAAAACACTCTGTTCCACCTTGTGATGTCATTTGGTAGTACAGGAAGTGCTCCACCGTGTTTTTAAATTCTGTACACCTTCACTAGAATCATTTGGATAATTTCAGCTCTGGAATTACAAATCTCTACTGAACAAAAGGTAAAAAGTAGCTGTTAACTTGAAAACTACCACTTCATGACATCACAAGGTGGAACAGAGCATTTTGAGCTTTAGAGATGTAGACAGACTAAAAGTGTTACTCAAACATGTGTGAATGAAACAAAACACAACACAGCTGTGTGGTTGTGAATGGTCAGAAGCACCAGTACCTTGATGATTGCAAATCCCAGAATAACCAGCATGGCATAGCTCAAAGACTCATGGAGGAGAGTCAGTAGCTTCACTTCACAGCCCTGAAAGCAAAGTGCACATATTCATTTAACCCTTAACAAAATATATACGTGAAGTTACCACCAAAAATCAGATACTAATCAATACTAGATACTCATCTGAGAAAGTATAAATACTAAAAAGATCTAGAATGATCTTGAGCTGTATCAGAACAAGAATAAAAGCACATGGACTAGTTTACGCCCATGGACCGCCTGGACCACTGAGGATTACACAGATATAACACCACATGGGAATATGAAAGAAAGTACTATTGTTTTAATTACTTATTAATGTTGAAAATCACATTATATTGTCAAAAGAAAGAGAACTGATATTGAGTCTCTTCCTTAGTATCGAAATTGAGGTTGAAATTTTAGTATTGTGACGACACCATCTGAAATGCATGGGATTCTTGTATTATTTTATCAGTTAATGTAAAAAGCAGGTATGGAAATATATTGTCAAAATGATTGAGTCCTTCACATACCTCTGTGTTGAGCAGGTCTGGTTGGTCCAGTCTCCCAGTGCACGAGGTGGAGTTGCTCTTACAGCAGGACAGAGGCACTGTGTTATTTCTGTTGAACCAGGTGGTGTTGGTCCAACTGGTGTAGTTCTTCACTCCACAGCACTGCAGCTGTAATGACAAAAGGTGGGAACAGATGTCAGAGACGGAATGGCACAAAACTGCTGTAGAATATGTTAAAATGTAGGGTTGTCAAAAGTATCGTGCATAAACAGGGCAAAATTGGACCTTTCCTGAACAGTTTTAGAAAGCTCTTAAGCTTCATAAGATTACTTGGTAACATAAAGAGAATGCTATTATTTAATGTTAAAAATGTCACTCTACTGTATTTGTTATCACTGTGGTATCAAGATCTGCACTGAGTATTGAATCTATTAAAACTGAGTTTTAGAAACACTATTTTTACATTGAAAAGTTCATATTTTAGGAAAGCCTAAAATAAATCTTATATTCTTTGTAATACATTAACATCCACAGCAGATGGCAGTATTTCGAAACTTCCTTTTGGTGATGTTTTGTGCTTGTGCAGGCCTCATTGGTTCAAGAGGCTACAGTTTTCAATCACTACTTACAAAAGTGGAAAAAGTTGTGTAATAGATCGTGACTTGAAAATCATATGTTGCTTATTGATAATGTGACCAGCTTTGCTTAAAGGTCCTACACTACACAAAATGGATTCCTGTGAGCTTTAAGCCATGTTATAATGTTGTTACCTCCTCAAAAACACACCTGGAGTTGTGTTTTATTTCATTTGCAGGTATTTCAGTTATCCTGTATTAGTCTGTCTACATCTCTAAAGCTCAAGATACTCTGTTCCACTTTTTGATGTCACGTAGTAGTAGTTTTCTAGTCAATAGCTATTAAGTTTGTTTGTTAAATATGTGTGAATGAAACAAAACAACACTGAAGGTGTGTTTTTGAGAAGGAAACAACATTAGAAAATAGCTAAATATAGGTTATTTAACACATTTTATCATCTTATCTTGATTACTTGATTTAAACCCTCAACAACTCTAAACAATGGACAGACAGAATAACCCTCAGATATAAATAAGGATATAAGGTGGTGTTTCTCAAACGGTGGTTCGTGTACCGCTGGTAGTTTACGAGCTCCTTCAGGTGGTACGTGGATTAATCTCTAGTTCAAATATATTTTCTCAATTGAAAGTTTATTTAATTGATATTTTTGTCCTCCTTTAATCGTAGTACAGCAATAGTGGTCCTGTTTTAAACCTGTTTTTTCACTAGTTTAGACTTAGTTTAGTTTAGTCCTGTTCTAGATCTGGTGATAGTCAGAAGTCAGAGTCAAGTGGTGCTTGTTGTGAAAGGTTTAACATCCAACATTATATAAAGGAAATGTGGGTGAGAGGGCGTGATCATGTGACTGTACATACCTGTGACTGAAGGTAATCCACCGCTTTAGAGTCTGCATCCTCTCCATTGTACTTTGCAAAAACACCACTCATAGAACGATCCAGATCCTTGTTTATCTAATATGAAAACCACACCAAAAGAAGAAACATGTTATCTTTTGTATAGAATAGAGGAAAGAAGTATAAAACTAATTCGCTTTACATTCTACGGCTGAACAATCTGTGGAAAAAATATGTAATTGTGAATTTTCTGACAGGCATTACCATTGTAGTTAGATTTATTGTTTGTTTTAATAATAGGATTCTGTTCAAAGTTCACATATTAAACATTGAAACACAGACTAATATATTTGAATCACATATATAACATGTTTGTACAGGTCTAAACTATAGTGTTAGCAGATTTGTGCAGACAAAAACGGACAGGCCATGTGTAACAGACAAGACACACAAAAATAGACAGGACATAACAGAACAAGACAAACTGGACAAGAAAAGACAAGCACCTGAATCCCCCCGTCCCAAACACAGGTCCCACACCTAAAGCTCAAAGCCACAGCCCCACGACTTCCTGACGTGGACAAACATGTGTCTAAATATACAATAAGTTATGTTTCTAGAATTCAGAACCACAGTTTCAGTCCCATTTTAATAGTTCCCATTTTTTGGAATGTAAGTGCAACCTATTATTATTTGTAGCTATAATTTGTAGCTTAATTTTGTAACTTAATTTATTTTTAAAGTGTGCCAAACATAGGTCCACCTTATTAAAAGCTTTGAAGATCAAGATTTTCCCCACTAACATAACGGTGTTCACTAATTTTGATTAAAGATTATTCAGCACACCAACAGTTATATTTATGGGACTAATCTCTAGAGCGATTCTGAATTCCTTCAACCATTTTTGAATTGAAAGCCAAAACTGTGACACATACGGACAATGGTAAAATACATGTATTATATCGAGTTTTCTTTAATACTGCATAGTTTAAGGGATCTTTTTGTATTTTGGAGTATTAAATTCATCTTCCTAATGTGTACAGACTCTGTGAGGTAATAAAATATGTTTGACCCAGACTCTGGAGCAGGACCAGACCTCGAACTCCTCCTGCTCCTCCAGCGAATCACAGCTCACCTCAACCACACCTCTTCTTACCCAGGAGCCTTATTTATACTGGTCTATCCATACCATCCACCAATAAATCTGCATCTGTATGGCCTGGTGTGTTTAACCAATTATTTTTACAGGCCTGTGTATGTTTGAGAATAACATTATCCACCGATATATTTTAGAAGGACATAAGATTCCGTTTGAAGTGGTGGCATTTTTTTTAGAATTTAAAAATATAAAATATATCTACATTGAAAATAACCAGACTAATTAGACTCTAAAATTGGTTTACGATATATTTTTTCTTTTCAACTACAACTTTGTCCCTAAACAGTACTTCATTGTTCAGCCATTTCCTCTCAGTTCTCCTTACATTTGAGTTCGGGAGAGGACACAGAGTGAGGACCTGAGTCTAATCCGTTTAACTTGCACTAACACAATTGTTGCAGCTTCTGAAAAAAATGTTCTTCCACACGTTGGTTCTATAATCAGTGACCGACTAACCAGTACGCATTTATCTTTGAGGAAAGTTATGAAATACAAAGCTTTTGAAACTCAATAAACAGTGTTATGCCATCTAAAAATGCCTTCTTATTAACGCCTTAAAGTTTAAACAACACTAATATGTACTAAAAAGGCAAAAATGTGTATATTCTAAGCTTAAACTGGACACTGGTTTAACAATATACTCCCCCTCCGCTTTAATGTGTTTACATAAAGACATAAAAAGGATGGAAATGAGAAAATATGTCCTTTTATCACTGTGTTGCCCGTGTTGTGAATTTTTTTAATTGCCTTTTAATACATACGAATTGTCTTTTGTTCTATTTTGGTTTTCAGACATAGAAGTAAGTTAATATTTAGATGTTCTCAGAATGGTTAGAGCGGAGTATTTTTACGTGGCAAACGCTGGTACTAAGGTTAGGGCTTATCCAGTAGGCACACACGTTAGACTATCTTTGAAATCTCTCAAAAGCAAACAGTCAACAGATCAACTGCACCTCACATGCTTTTTTGCTATTGTGCAACTGTGAAATAAAATCAGGACAGCCTTAAAGTCAAACTCCTAAAACCAGACCGGCAGGAACAGAGCTGAACATAAATCAACACTCACCATGCCTCTGAAAATAAAGGTGCACACCAACGCAGCCACTTCAGCCGCAAAGATCACCATAATGATCAGGAAGAACTGAAAGGAAAGGAAAAACATGTTTAAAACAGCTCGATCAGAATGTTTATGATTATTTTAAAATTAAATCGGAGGACAAAAGATCAAATTCCTTAACATACAATTCGCTAGATGTCAATTTCATGCCACTTACATAAATTATGACAATGCTTTTTAGGGTGATTTTAACATCAAATTGACTGAATTGACCTTGACTTCCGGATAAATAAATTAATAATAATTTAATGTTGTGCTGCTTTCTGTTATACTTACACAGCTAAGGCCGAATTTTGATTCCCGGACTGTGGCGCAGCATCCCACAATGCCAAAGATGAACATGACGATGCTGATGCCGATGATGATGAGCGCTGGGATGAGGGTGTAACGGTCGTTGATGAAACTGTCGAAGTTATCATACGTTTTGAACACGTAAGATCCGACATAGGCCATAAACGCTCCCGCAGCCTGAAAAACAAAACATGACATTCTTAGCATAAAGAGGTAAAACACGAGTTAACTAAATGTATTTTACCTTTCGCAGCATCAACAACTACATATAGTCCACATATTTAAGATAAAGTAAGATTACCTTTAGTCTACAGTTAACCTTAAAGTGATAGTATGTAACTTTCTGTGTCGCCTGCATGATTCCATGGAAATAGAAAGTTAAAACTATTTTTTTAGAACGTTCTCAATGGGGATAGATTCTGTACATGCAACATTATAGGCAAAGGAACGACACTTCCATGGAAACAAGCAGAAGAAACCCTCTTCCAGGCCAAATAAGAGTTAGTTTTGTGGAGATGAAAGCGCGTCATGTTTTTCTATGTTTTTCAGTCCAATAAAAACATCCACAATGAAAAAATAAAGTTACATACTATTGCTTTAAGATGAAATAGACTGGGAGGAACAATGATCTGAACATAAAGTGTATAAATCATCATAATTATTTGTCCAGTGATAATGCTTTGCTAACATACAGGTCCCACTGCAATATTCTCATTAAAAATACATATATTAAAAGTTTAATGACAGAAATAAGGAACAGAGATATTATGACGCATTATATATTTTGTATTCTGACATATATTTATAATTCTGTCTAAATAATACCGCTCTACAATGTCAAATGAAAAAAGCCTATGCTACGTTCTGCTGCTACAAAGACAGTGAAAAGCACATGTCTGTGGCAAGGATTTGAAGCTTAACAACTTTGAATACTTTAAGTTGTATATTTCAATTCTCCTGGGCCAGATTTAGGTTAATACAATGACATTTCTGATTTAGCTCTTAGCAGAAGCAGCTTAGTCCCCAAAGGTTTTTTTACATTTCCACATAAGCTGGATGAGTTCAAATTAAATACTGATTTGGCACCAAAATGTAAATGTTTAAGTTTTTTTTTTGGCAATATGGTTGACTACTGAGAAAAAATGACATTAAAGACGTGGTATTACACCTCTATGGCGTATTAACTGCTGTTTTTATTGTTTTGAAATGCAATATTTGCTGAAAACAACATATTAACATGTTAAATAAGTTTTTGTTTTTGACACTCTTTCTCATTACAATAGGCGTCCATTGCGCTTATGAAACTATTGAACGGCTAACCATAAGAACTTTAAGGAAGGTAAGAACTCTAAAAATCGTAAGGAGAGTAAAGGCCTGGGAGAGATCACTAAATTACTCATGCGTGCATAGATGACATTCCTCTTCAGGTTTTTTTTTTTATGAGGGAACTTTATAACACGGTAAAAAGCTCAAAAAAAGTACATTTTGCATAATATCCTCTCTTTAAATGTATTAGTTTGTGTTATTAGCCCACAAATCCTACAGTTACTCAGGTTTTTTATACCAAAAAACAGCAGAGAGCTACTTTTTTTTTACTGTTAAGCTTGAAGACTACATTGGTTTGCATGTGTTTGTTAATGGAGAATGGACTGAGCATTAGCAGAGTAAGCAGGAGCCCCTCTTTTCAAGTTCAGTTCAGATTTGCTAACGGCTGTCACATGTTCTGCTTTGTCTGTGTCTGTAGTTGAGTTGTCACTGATGCAAAGTGACACACAACCAGCGATTTGAACAGAACGCAGTCGAGCTGGATTTTTAAGAGTAAAACATGTTGTTATTCCACAGGTACTTTTCAGATTTTGCACTTGCTTTTCTCCATAGAGATGTTATTGCTTCGTTTGGAATATCCCAGAGTGTGTAGCATTAAACATCTCTCTAGACCAGGGGTGGGCAATTATTTTTTTCTCTGGGGCCACATGAGAAACAGAAAATATTGTGGAGGGCTGGGCCAAAATTAACTAAATTCTGCGTAATATTAGCTGTATTTTTAATAAAAAGCAGTAAATAGCATTGTTTTGACACGCTGGGAAGACTGGTAAGAGTTTATGTTATGACTAAGCCTTAAAAAAATGTCATTAAAAAAATAAAAAAAAAAACACCTCTAAAATAAAAGCAATGCAGCTTTAGCTTTAGTCCATGCATGAGGTAAAAATGATAAAATATGTTTATTTTGTAATTCCAAATGAGCTTAAACGGGCCGGTCAGAGGCAACGAAAGGTGACCCCGCTTAAGAATGAATGTTTGTCAGCATTGTAACACCTGTAACTGACTAAATGTAAGCTGAGTTTAATGCCATACTGTGGAACATTCTAGAAAAAGCAATAACAAGCAAATAGCAGAACCACACACCAGAAATGTTACATCGTGTGCCTAATGATTGCACTTTAATTACTTTTATTTTGAGATTGTTTAAAGCAGGAGTTTATTTTCAAGTACTGATTATATTATATGTTTAATCCAATACTAATTACATTAATATTTAAGTCATTATTTTACCTAAAATCCAAATATAGAAGTCTAAAAATACAGAGGGAAATTTTGAAGTCAAGGCACATGATGAAATACGTCACTGTTGGTGTTTATCCAACCAGAGACAATGAATCACTGAACTGAGATAAAGTGTAGGGCAGGTTTTCATGTTGTTCAGTTATTACACGGTTTATCATAGTTTTATAACAGTTTGTGAAAAAAGTTGAAGGAAAAAAGGAAAAAAATTGTGAAAATATGATGATGCCATACTCCCAGATGGGCGGCAATAGACAGATTTTCCTATTGATTATATTGTGCTTTGCCATGAAATATCCAAAAGGTAAACGCACAAATGTTGAATTAGAAATAGTTTATTATTGATGAGACCAAAGAACTTACTATACTGCAATAAAAATAAGCATTTCAACCATATTCACTTTAGCTACCCCCATCTGTATGAAATATTATTGGCCTTGTTGTAATCTGAAACCCAGCGATACAGGAAGTCATAAAGAGTTCACACCCGTACACCTCCGTCTATCAAAAACTAAAATCTTTACGCACAAGGGAGGTGTTTTTCTGACACGTTGAACCTTCATTTAACAAAATAAAAGTTGCTGACATTTATTTTTATTATCATTATCATAACTATTGTGCAGTTTAGACACGTTTTGGCCCTTATTAACATTATAGTTGCTAGGTAACAGTTATGGCTATGTATGCCATATTTGGTGTCCATGTCCAATCAGGAAGTAAAATTAAAAACTTCTCCAAAATTAAAACAAAAAAATAAAATGAGTTATATGCACTTAAAGGTCCTATATTACGTATAAACTGACTTGTGTGAGCCTTAAGTCATGTTATAATGTTACCTCATCACAAACATACCTGGAGTTGTTTTGTTTTATTCACATATTTGAATAACCCTTTATTATTACCAGTTTGTCTAGTCTGTGTACAAGCTCAGAATGCTCTGTTCCACCTCGTGATGTCATGAAATGGCATTTTAAAGTTATCCTCTGTCTTTTACCTTTTGTTTAGTAGAGTTTGGCAATTCTAGGACTGAAATTTTCCAAATGATTCTAGTGAAGGTGTGTGGAGTTTAAAAATACAGTGGCACATTTCCTCTATTACCACATAGGTGTTTTCTGTTTGAGAAGAACACAGCTTAAATATGCAGGGTTTGTGTGTTAAACGTTTGTGAATGCAACAAAACGCAACTCCAGGTCTGTTTGTGACGAGGAAATTATAACATAGATCAGAAAATAGCGTAATATGGGCCTTTTCTTTGCCATAATTTTGCTCCACATCTCCTTTTACCGAGTCATTCTTAATTTTCTTCAAAGCAGCACAGTCCATGAGCTGCGATAGGCTGTGTAAGGTTCTTTGTTCCGTTTCTTGGGAATAAAATGAGATTTTTGGAGAGATTAGGGGGTGAGCGGTGGAGATGGGGGCGGGGACTGGACTGGAGGGATCCCGTGACTGTGGAGTGATTAAGAAAGTGAGTCATAAGGCACAGTGCAAACAGGTGCCCTCACATCAGCAGGGTCACATCAGTATCAGCTCAGTGGAGAAAACAAAAGTATTTCAGATATCCTAGAACAGATTAGGCTATGCAGTGTGGAGTACTGTGTAGTTCTCAGAGGAAAAGACACTAAATCTTACCAACTTTAGCTTTTAGTTTAGTGTAAAAACCACCAATAACGTACTAACAATTTGACTGTTGGTATATTTTGATTTTTTATAGAAGTATAAGATATTGTATAAGAGCTTAAAAAATTTAAAGTGAAAATGTTAATGTTAAAGGTTAATTATAAGTGCTTTTATTTTATTATCACTGTCATTAGATGTGATTGTGGTGTGATAAATAAATATAACTACATTTCAAAAGCTTTATACTCAATACCAACTTTGACAGCACAAAAACTACAGCCTTAAAATGAAAGTAGTAAAACACAGTAAACAATAGAATCCTTTGCCATGTCAATATTTATAAAATCATAATTTATACAAAAGGAATATAAAGGAAAAAAATATCTGTGATCATATTATTTCTGAAAATGTAATCTAGTTGTTTTATTATGGGGTATGATTGTTTAACAACCTTAAATAAAATGTATGTTTCTAGATTTAAGCATTAACAGAAATTGTGAAATCAAATAGAATATTATAAATTATCCTTAAAGGCGTTTTACACTATTACACTGATCTGTTATAAAGTTTCCTCATCACAAACACACTCGGAGTTGTGTTTTGTTTCATTCACACATGTTAAACGCACAACCCCTGCATAATTATAGGGTTAGGATTCTTCTCACTCTGTTCCACCTTGTGATGTCATGTGACAAAACATAAAGTGCTCCACTGGGTTTTTAAACTCCACACACCTTCACTAGAATCGCTTGGATGATTTCAGCCCTTGTAATGGCCAATCTCTACGGGACAAAAGGTAAAAAGTAGCTGTTGACTTGGAAACTACGGCTCCATGACATCACAAGGTGGAACAGAGCATTTTGAGCTTCTGAGATGTACAGCTACGAATAATTACTCAAACATGTGAATGAAACAAAACACAACTCCAGGTATGTTTTTGAGGAGATAACGTGGCTTAACGCTCACATGAGTCACTTTTGTGTAATAGAACCTAATTCTGCCAAAGTGGACAGTCTCATAGTTCAAGATACAGAATTAAAACATTTATTGATGCAAATATTTCACTTTTATCCTGGTGACCTGGTTGTGCTGGGTTTGCTCATTGCTTCATGCTATTGGGCAATAAAAGTCAGTAAAACAGACTGAGGTGAGATCACAGAAGGAGCATAAAATAAAGTAGATATTTGACCACAGAGAAACGCCCATGTGTGTTTTCCCTCTTAGAGTTTTTCCTTGCAAATAAGCAGAGACAGGCCTGCTCCTCTCTCACTTTCTAATACAATTACCAGACTGGCCGTGACAGTCGGCTCCTTACTGAAGCCAATTTTCTCATGTAAACAGGGAAAATCACTGTCAGCAAACTGAGTCAAACTGAAAAGGACATGATGAATAGGTTGATAACATTTTTTGATGAAATGCCAAGAATCTCCTCTCTCCGCACAATGAATCAGGAGTAGTTCTGCTTCATTCTGAGTCAGTATCAGTCTGAATTCTAACACTGGGGGTGAGGTGTCGGCTTACTAGAAATGTTTCTTAAGTACTTTAATGAAAAATGAGGAAGCTTGAAGAATGACATTTGATATTTAAGTTTAACAAGGTTTCCATGTGTGGATAATTTACTTATAAAGGGAAAATATAATGTAATTGATCCAAGTAACTTCTAACCCAAGTTTGGAAAAGCAATTGGGAACAACAGTACTGGGTTTTGAAACTTTTATCAGTTCAGTTTAGGTTATTCAATGGGACGTATTTACTTAACATGATTTGATATAACCCACTGTTTCTCAGTAGTTGCCACATTGAAACATCCCAGATTGGCTGACCATTTATTAACCTCATTTTGTTCTTTCTTATAACAAAATTAAAGAATACACTAAAACTTGTTTTGATCAGTATACATTGTTAAATTGCTTGCTATGTAAAATAAGAGCAGGAATATTTGCTCTAGTTTCAGTTTTTTTGGAAAGATATAGCCTATAACTTTGAACTTAACTTAGGCCTACCTATAGCTACTCAACAATAGTCATCTGATATCACATATAAGGAAATGACATATACAAGGTATAGGTCTACTTACCCAAAAAATCAAGCTGAGGAAGAGGAGGACGGTTTTGGAGGTGATAATTCCGCAGTCCATCTTGTCGGTTTGAGGTGCAGAGGAGATGGAGAAGATGCTGGTCCACTTACAGGTTCTTTGTCTCTCTGAGCAGGTCTGCTTCCGCCTGCATCTGCCAGTGCTGGTCACAAGTTCGCTCCGTCAGTCAGTCTGTGGTGATCACACAGTCACATGCTCCGTGCGCAGAAGAAAAAACAGCGCTGTGATGAGCAGGTCCCGCAGGAGCAGCGCTGCCCCTCCTCGCGCACTGCGAAGCGCGTGCGTGCGTTACGCACTGACGCACTTACGCGCTTACGCACTGACCTTTAGCACGTGTTTTCGTCAAGCTCCAGAAGGGAATGTTTTTGTAGGTCTAACCTAATCATACGGAAATGTTGAATTGTGCACAGGGGATGGATTAGCGGGTAGGCGTTTACAGAATCACAAACCAAAAAGTGAACTACAAATGGCTTAGTTTGTCACTTGATAATCTTTTTCTCAATTCTTCTGGACGCGTCGAAGTTTGACATTTAATATCAACACTACAACATATGGGCTATGCCTACTTATTGTAACCTACTTTATTCCAATTAGGCCTACACCTCAATTGGCTATTGCGTTAAAATATTTTAGTGTAGTTTTAATGTAAGTCAGCCTTTTGAGAAGGCTAAATAGTGGACCTAATGGTTTTATTTCCTTGTAAGCTCCCAAAGATAAAACTTTAGCCTTTATCACACTGCAAGTAGATAAAATGAGGTGCATCTGGGAACAGCGAAAACTGTTCAAGAGTGAAAGTAGCCTAGTAATGTTTAGAGTTTACGCATTAATACTTTTATAAGTTGCTTTTATTTTCAACCATTTGTACATTCAGTGTCAATAGAAAGTCTCTAATATCTGCTGTTGCACCGAGGAGTGAAGCATTTTCAATGAGGCTAAAACAATAGCTGTAACTTCCCAGTTCAAATCCAGGGCTGAAATGATCAAAAAATATTCTATTGAAGGTGTACGGAGTTTAAAAACAGAGTGGAAACAACATTATAACATCGATCATCCCATCCTCCAACAGCCTTTACCTAAGGCAGACGGATGGTGCTCGTTATCTCATATGAACACATGTATTTTCTATCATACAACCCTATGGCAGAGCAGGTTTATACAATAACTAGTGACAAACAAAACAAAACATCTCTTGGTTGGAAAATATATACATTCAAAACTTTAATTTACGTAAATTTAACACATTTATTTATTTATTTATTTATTAATGTTTTGGACTTTACACACTTTAAAGGTGCACTATGTAACTTTTCTGAGGTTATGCTGCCTGTATGAAGTCATTGCTTTGCCATGAAAGTTCCACAGTATGGCATTAGTTTAATCCATCGCCATGTAGGCAGGCAGGTGAGTCAGATGAGAGGTGAACGCTCTTGATGCACTTTTTGTTTTGTTGTTGTACCAAAAATCCCTAATGTGGAAGTTTCGAGGTAAAACAATATCCAGAAAAGTTACAAACACCTTTAAGTCCTGAGAGGCGACTGCTGTTGTGACTTTGGGCTATGCAAAAGATAAATGTAACTGAATTGAAGGAAAAATAATTCATCTCAAAAGGTATACAGATGCAAAAAGCTATTGCGCTAGAGTATAGGTTTTAGTGTGTTTAACGACAGGCAAATATTCACTGTTTGTATTTTTTAATACCAATTAATCAACATTGTCTATGCCAAAAGGGATGGATTTCATAAACATGTACTAAACCCTGTAGGATGAGGGAGTAAACTTGATGTCAATGTGCCCTCTAAAGGATTCTTGGTGTCACTACACTGCTCTGGCCTTGATGCGCTGCACTTGTGTTAGAATTCAGATTGCAGACCCTTTTTATTATACAGGATGTGTGTGGTCTGCTCTTCCCGTTTTTATAAATTGAACACAAGTTTCTCTTCCTCATAAAGAAGTCATATGACGCACACTTCTGTTTTGACTGCTAAAAAAACTCATTAAAATATTAGCTGTTCCCTTACTTACCTATTTTAATATTAGCTTATTTGAAATTCTAATAATTTTATTTTATGGAAGTGTTACCACACCTGATGGTTGTCCAGTGATGGTCAATCTAGACAATATGGACAATCTGACCTGGGATGCTAGCTGTCCTTTGATTGTGGGTTAAAGGTCACTGTTGTACAGGAAGTATAACTATATATGGTATGAAATTGATGTGGTTTATAATAGGGTATTTTGAACATGCAAATATTTTAGAGTTGGGGTTAGTTTCGTTAAAGTGAATTGTGCGTATGTTCATTCACGTTCATGTTCATCATGCAACAATGCAAAAGTTATCTGTGGTTAAAAAAATGTCCTCAAGTATGAGTTACTGTTACTTCAAACTTTTATTACCTAAGTGGTAGAAGTACAAAGTATGCAGTCTATGTATAGTAGTATACAAATGTCCAATCAATTACACAAGAGGAAAAGTATTTGGGGAAAGTATTAAGTAAGAGTAGACAGACACCCCGTTTAAAATGAGGAAATAGAATGATAAAACTTGCCTGGAAATCCACATGGATATTTCTCTGTATTTGGTACAGCGATGGATTTTCCCAGGCAATGGCAAAACATTAAATTTTAAAAAAATCGTATTTTCAAAGAAAAGACCGCAAAAATGAGAAACTACATATCTGAAGGAGCTGTACAAACAAAGCAAATATTTAAATAATTCAGTGTTGTCAGCATAAAGCTTTTGTCACTGACTCACAGTGGGAAGAGTAAACAAAAGTTTGACTCCAAGCAACAGTACGATTACACTGTACAAAACATACGACACTCTCCACCTCTGATCCCAGGGAACCAAAGACCTGGATTTAACACATTAATACACATTAATACTTTTATTCTTCAGATTCATCAAAAAATAGCCTGAAAGAAGAAAATATTAGCAAGAAATGTCCAAACAGAAAGGTGCCTATTTCTAAAAGCATATCAACAGCTGTATTTATTCTGCCCTGCTTTTAATAAATCTTGTGGAACATTATAACGTACAGTTGTCATAAAATTCATGTAAACACAAGAGTAAACCAGGAAAACAGGATAAAAGATGAGCGCTTGAGACAATAAGATCTTGTATAGTTCTCTGTGCAGTGTTCAAAAAGGTAAATGTTAATAATAACGTCCAGATGGTCAGACTTATCTTGTCTTCACACACACTTCTGGGTGTTGATAAGAAATGGTCTGGCCACAGTTCATCCACCACACACTGCAACCATTCTCTAGCCACCATGTGTATCATACAAATAACACTTAATTATCTGTCAAATTTACACTTTAAAACAAATGCAACCGGCAATTCTGCACATTTGAGATACGTCTTATAATTGATTATGTCTTTTTCTTATCTATAGGTTGGATTTGAAACAGCTGTGTTTCTTTGACCAACTTTAGGTTTAAATATTTTCTATAAACTACTGTTTTCAAATACAATTTTTGGTTCTAACTGCCAGCCACAATGCAAGTCAATTATATTTATGAAAAACAATGTGTATTTAGGTAAGTTAATTAATATACTGTTGTGAAATGTTCAAAACACAAATGTCAATGAGGCTACGACAGCAACCGGATTGAACACAAACATTCTAAAATTAGGTCAGATTTCTGAGTAAAAAAGATAAGAAGATAGTTTTGAACCCTGGCTTCCTAATGATGTACTTACCTGTTGATTATTCCATTCTTCACTCAGGATTTGTACAGAATAATGCAGCAGGAGAAAACACAAAGAGCTGAAGTTTTTGGGCGCCAGATGAAGAGTCGCATGAGGGGTGGGGTTGACTCTTCACGGTTCTCATGCAGCCTTGATAAACCTTGGGGCCTTGTCACCAAAGTTAGACATTACTTTGAGTGTCCCCAACTTTCTCCACCGCCATGTCCTCTCCAGATGCAGCCGCGCCTCCTGCTCCAGCACCAAAAGCCCCCAAGAAGAAAAGGGGTCCTACCGTCTCTGCCCTGATAGTGAAGGCTGTTGCTGGGGCTAATGCTACTGGTGGTCTCTCTCTGACCGCTGTCAAGAAGGTCCTGAAGGATGGAGGCTACGACATCAAGAAGAATAACAGCAGGATTCTTCTGGCAGTCAAACGTTTAGTGGCCAAGAAAAAGCTGACCAAAGTCAAAGGGTCTCTGAAGATCAACACCAAGCCAAAGAAGGTGCCGAAGAAGAAGCCAGCAGCCAAGAAAGCCAAGAAACCAGCGGCGAAGAAGTCACCTAAAAAGAAGGCGAAGAGTCCTAAAAAGGCCACGAAGCCAAAGAAAGCTAAAAGCCCAAAGAAGCCTAAAGTGAAGAAACCCAAATCTCCAAAGAAGGCTAAGGCTCCCAAGAAGGCCAAGGCCCCTAAAGCTGCTGCTGCCAAGAAGTAAAGCTCTCCATGGAAACTACTTGAGGAGAGCTTCTGTGATGGCACCTATGAAAGACTGTGTGTAGACTGCAATGACTTAACTTGAACATCTCTTTTGCTTTGCTATTTTTCAATCTATTCTTGTCCAAACTCCATGGATGTCTAGAGAACTTTTGTCTTAACCTCATTTTCGACCAGTAAGTGTGGTCATTATTTTCACTTGCTGAAAAAGGAAGGGGGAAAAAAAATCAATGTAATAAATGTATCTTGATACTTGTACCAGGTCTTGTGTGTTTATTATTAAATTAACATTAAAGAAAAATGTGTAAATTAAAAACACTGCACAGGTGGAAGTAAAAGATAACAGAAAAACAAGAGGCAAAGTTCATATGTGGGTTTATCATCAAATGTCAGAATCCAGGTCTGCTCTGTAAAATCTGACAGTTTCACAGCCTTCTGCCCATAGACTGTAGTGTATTATGCTTCTCCCATGCATCTGTTTTGGCGCACTTCTTTGAATACTGATAAAATCAATGTGACGCACAGTATGCAGGAAGTGGGAAATAGTAACTGAAAGTAACTGAAACTGTTTCTTTGGTTAATAGTTGATTGTAAAAGTATAGGTGACAAAATAAAGCCAATCTGCAATCATCTCTGCTACTTCTGAAATAAACTTAATATATGGTTTGTCCAAACAACATCGAAAGCACCTGATGCACTTGATATCTCCAGCTGCAGGAGGCGGGGTGGGTTAAGGCTTTCCTTTATCTCTAACAGAAATAAACAACATCTGTACAACACTGGGGAAAGCACATGTGTCCAACTCATCCATTATTTAACATTGTATGAGCCTCTCAAATGTCAATACGCTCAGGCTCACCCAGGTGTAATTATATATATGGGCAGAATATGTAATTATAAATATTAATTTATCCAGTTAATCTAATTTAATTATATTGTGATGCATAAAAAACAGACAAACCACACAGTTGTCAATGTTTTGTTTTGTTGAGTCACTGCTCTGGGACTGGTTAAGCAACGTAACCATGACATACTTTCCCAATCAAATAATTGTGTTATTTTTATTGTATATATATTGTATTAGAATGAAAACAGGTTTTTACAATCTAGTAGTGCAGTGTGCTGTTAATAGATAAATAAAAAAAATTATTATGATTTAAACCAGCCGTGTATGTGATAGTAACTGCTGTGAGATAGACCTTTGTGTATCGATCTATATTTGGACTGGCCAGACCCGAAGAGGCCACTTTCACTGAAACGAAACAGCAAACAATATTCCCCAGGCAAAATGAAACCACGTAACAACTATAAAGGCCTCTGCTGATCCGGGCTCATTCCACACCGCACAACTAATAGGTGCAGCTCTGCAGTGAGTGGTTGAAAGTATTCCGAATACGTTCTAATTTGGAGTTTCTTTTGCCCGGACGCTGGCTGCCACTATGAAAGCTCTACTGTTTTCTCTATTGGTTGCCCTTTTTCATACCAGCTCTACTCTTGACATTCATCAGTACAACAGCTTCACTCATTGTCCGACATCTAAAAACCTCACTGCGCTGGAAGTCCTACCGGGTGGAGGCTGGGACAACCTGAGGAACGTAGACATGGGTCGAGTGATGAACTTCAACTACTCCAAGTGTCAGACCACAGAGGACGGGGTCTACCTCATCCCTGACGAGGTGTTTGTGATTCCCCATAAGGAGACCGGTATAGAGACCAGCACAGAGATCATCAGCTCATGGATCGACCAGAAGAGTGTCACCTCTAGATCTATAAATGCAGAAACCTCCTTTATTGTGGTGCTGAATGGCAAATTTTCAACAGAAAACCAGAGGATGAAAATGGCACAGGTCAAAAATTCATCTCAGATAGCAAGAGTACAGGTATGTTTTACATTAACTTAGTATTACAACTTTTACACACTACCCCTGATGCAGTGCAGTGTAGGTATTAGAAAGCAGAACATGGAAGACAAACGACATTTTAAAAATCAGTGTTGTAGGTCACTGCAGCTCGAGGTACAGACAGGGTAATGAGGAGCAGTGAATCGTGATTTAAATATTAAAACTCTATTTTGACATAGGGAAAAGGATACATTTTGACCTGCCATCTCTATGCATCAATTTTATACATCAAAATAACACTAGACTGTCTGCAGGACTAATATGTGTTCTTACCTATATATCACAATAACAAAGTAGTCAAAAGCCAGTATTTGTTGGAAAATATATATATTTTTTAAATATATGCGTATTAGCTAGTCTAGTGTAGTGTCACCATTTTATATCTTATAACCTTGAATTAAGAAAATGTATTAATAAGCAAAAGGAATTTAGTTAGTTTAGGCATTTTTGATAGACAAAATTTTATTGCTTGAAACTCAAATTTGAAAGTTTTAGCTTTTGACACATTACCTAACTGTTATTTCTCCTGAAAGGTGCGTGACTTTATCTACTCTGTGAAGGCATATCCAGACTTCACACTGGACTCACGTTTTGCTCAGCAAGTCAAAGACATAGCAGATGCCATTGAAAACAACCAGACAAAGAATGCCGCCTATCTGTCTGAGCAGATGGTGGTGGACTATGGAACCCATGTGATCACCAGTGTCGATGCCGGAGCCTCTTTAGTGGAAGAGGACTACCTCAACTCAAAATATGTCTCAGATAATGCACAACAGCAATCCAATATAAAAGCAGAGGCAGGTTATCACTTTTTTAATATCCTCAAATTTAAATTTGATATTGGTGTGAAGAATCTCGATGGAAGTTCATCCCATGAAATTTACGAGTCAAACATAAAACACTCTAACATCGAGAGTCATGGAGGTGTGCCTTTCTATCCTGGACTTACTCTGCAACAGTGGCAGGAAAGTACAAAAAACAATCTGGTGGCTATTGATCGCTCAGGAGTCCCCCTACACCTTATTATCAACCACAACACAGTCCCTGATATACCAGCACCCACTGTAGAAATGGTGTCTAATTCTATTAAAAATGCCATAGATCGGTATTATGATGTCAACACTCGTCCAGGCTGTGTCGATGTCAACTCCAAGAACTTCAACTTTCAGGCAAATGTTGATGATGCATCGTGTGAGGGCCCAGCCACTAACCTCAGCTTTGGGGGTGTCTATCAACAGTGTACTCAACTGGGCAATAATTCAGAGCCACTTTGTGAGAAACTGTCCCAAAAGAACCCAGACACGGGTGACTTCTCCTGTCGTTCTCCTTACACACCCACTTTGCTGAGATCTGAAGTGAGACAGGAAGAATATACTCATAAGGAATGCCATGACCAGACATACAGTTGTGGATTTTTATACTTAAAAAATTGCATCCAACAGATTTGTGAGGACATATACGATGTGCGCTCCGCCCGTATTGACACATACTGGTGCTCAATTAATGGAACAGCCATGGTCAACTCTGGATATCTCTTTGGAGGACTCTATAGCAAAGAGGTTCCAAATCCTATCACCAACTCCAAAGACTGTCCCCCAAAATTTATTCCAGTACCATTTCTCCCAGAGGGAATGGTACTGTGTCTAAGCCATGACTATGAAACAGGCTCAAGATATGCGGTGCCCTTTGGAGGCTTCCTCAGCTGTCACTCAAACAATCCTCTGGCAAACAATGAACACTCCTGCCCTCTTAAATTCAGCCAACACCTTGTTACATCGAGCAATGATTGTGAGATCCACTACTGTGTCCAGTCAATGTCTCTTATCGGAGGAGAGCTGCAACCTGTTCAACTGCCTCCCTTCACTAAACCTCCACATATCAAAATGGAAGCTAATGGTAATGTGATGGTCATGACTGAGGGAGAGAAGAACTGGGTCAGAGTGGGTAAAGACAAGCAATGGAAGCTGGCCAGACCTGAAGAGATCCAGGAAATGGTGAAGAAGATGGAGCATGAATGCAACAAGCTGTCCAATGTGGAAAAAATGTGGGTAGTTTTTGGTGTGCTGGCTTTAGTTGCTCTGGTGGTTATAGTGGCAGTGGTGGTAATAATCGTGAGAAGACAAAAGGGGCAAAGTAGTTATGTGACATTTATGAATGAGACTGTTGTTTTGAACGATTCCTGAATGATTCGAACCAGATCTCATTTTTGAAGATGAACCCTCTATATAAACAGACCTCCAGGTGTGCAAAGACTGGGGTAGACCTTGTGATACTGGGTGAGAGAGTAATGGTGGGAATAGTGGTGAAAGAGCAGTTTCAAACTTGGAACTTTTGTTTTCTGAAATTACCTGGTATCTGGCCATGTTTGTAAACAATTACTTAAATAAAACCATTAGAACTTATGACAAATCTTCTACACTGGCTAATACAGCACTGTCTGACTGTCTTGTAACTTGTGGTGTTTTAACTTCTTTTCTTATTCAAATTACATTTTTATACTGAACACTGCAGGCGAATGTTAATGATTAAAACAAGTGCAATTTTTGTTTTGTTTTTGTTATGTAGAATTTAATGGCAGGGGTTCATATTTTGCACAATCAGTGTTTTGATGTAATTGATCAATAAAACACAATAACATGAGCGGCCTTGTTGACACTTTGTGTTTCATTGTGAATGTCCACTGCAAACAATGGAAAAATGAAAGTGTGGAACTGGTAACTTTAAAAAAATTGGGTAATTTCCACTGACGTGTGCACACGTGATTTATTAATATCACTTCCCTTTTGGGGTAAAATCAACTTTGAGTTCTTTTGTATAAAAAGGGAACACTACGTGATCTAATAGGTACAAAGGTTAGTGCCATGTACTCTGTATCTTAGCAGAGGCACCAGCAGCCAAATAATCAATACATTTGATGACCGTGATTAGAGTCACTGTGATCTAGTACTAATCACCGAGTGCCGACATGAGATTTGTTTATTGTTGCTCTTGGCTGCATCTTGTATTGAAGGGTGGAGGCACAATCTGGAGTTTCCTGGAGCAACAAGAACAGACATGCTTAATATTATGACAAACACACCTCTGCAAGAAGCAGACAGGTGCTTTCTGTTTGCCTGAGGGCCAAAGAAAACTCTTTGAGGTGTTGAGATGTATCTGATTAGACTCAGTTTTGCTCTACTGTCTATAGTGGGTGGGGAGACAACACCAGTGTATTCTTTTAAAAACAGTTCCCCTTTCCCCTTGCCCCACGGAGAGAAGTTCATATTCAAAATTTAAAGATTTAGATCACTCTTTGACTATTGTACAAGAGACTGTATTATTTTAATAATTAATCATATGAAACTAAACCTAAATTTGTGTTTGCTTAATTAAAGGATATTTTAATGTTTTGTGAAGGTAACTGTCATGCAAAGTTTTGAGCAGTTATCATTTCAGGTAAACTGAATAGCAACAAGTACTATGCTCCTCCTCCAGCATTCCCATCGCGTGATACATACTCTGACACAAAGAGGAAGTTGCCTCGCATTTATAAGCCACTTGAAAGTCTGACTCAGTGCTAGTCAACATGGAGACACTGGTTTTGTACCTGGCTGTAGTCCTTCTTCAGACAGGACCCTGTTTTTCCACAAACCGCCCAACTTCCAACTGGCTCAGACAATGCCATGCGTCCACAAACCTTTCTCTCACATCTCTGGGGGTCCTGCCCGGTGGAGGCTGGGACAACCTGAGGAACGTAGACATGGGTCGAGTGATGAACTTCAGCTACTCCCAGTGTCAGACCACGGAGGACGGGGTCTACCTCATCCCTGACGAGGTGTTTGTGATTCCCCAGAAGGAGACCGGTGTAGAGACCAGCTCAGAGATCATCAGCTCATGGACAGAGCAGAAGAGTGTCACTTCTAGTTCCATAAACGCAGATGTCTCCTTCCTCACTATGGTGAATGGGAAATTTTCAACAGAAAACCAAAGAATGAAAACGCACCAGGTCAAAGAGTCTGCCACAACAACCAGAGTGCAGGTATGTTTTCATGTACAGTTATACATGAAAAATTACCAAAATGCTTAGTGCATTTTTCTTTAATTATTACTAGTGGGATAGTAACACTATAATTAACCAGCAATTTGTGTTGAAAATTATTTTTTTTAAAAAAGAAAGAAAATTACATGGAACTGAGTTCAGACTTTGAACATTGTACAAATCACAAATAAATACAAATTATCAAATTAAATCATTAAATAAAACTATTCAAATGCAGTGAATTTTAATTGGAATTTGGGTATTTCATTATTAACCAACAATTACTGTCTTTGTTAAAGGTGCGTAACTTCATCTACTCTGTGAAGGCATATCCAGACTTCACACTGGACTCACGTTTTGCTCAGCAAGTCAAAGACATAGCAGATGCCATTGAAAACAACCAGACAAAGAATGCCGCCTATCTGTCTGAGAAGATGGTGGTGGACTATGGAACCCATGTGATCACCAGTGTCGATGCCGGAGCCTCTTTAGTGGAAGAGGACTACCTCAACTCAAAATATGTCTCAGATAATGTTTCACAGGGTTCTAGTGTTAAAGCACAGGCAGGATTCAATTTTTTTGACAAGCTTAAATTTGACATAGGTGGAGGCAGTTCCCAACAAAGCTCAGACCTTCAGACATACCAGTCCAATATCCAATACTCCCTTACACAGAGTCACGGAGGTGTGCCTTTCTATCCTGGAATCACTCTGCAGAAGTGGCAGGAGAGCATAAAAAACAATCTGGTGGCTATTGATCGCTCAGGAGTCCCCCTACACCATATTATCAACCACAACACAGTCCCTGATATACCAGCACCCACTGTAGAAAAGGTTGCTCAGTCTCTTCAAAAAGCCATACAGCGATATTATGCGGTCAACACTCGTCCAGGCTGTGTAGATGTCAACTCCAAGAACTTCAACTTTCAGGCAAATGTTGATGATGCATCGTGTGAGGGCCCAGCCACTAACCTCAGCTTTGGGGGTGTCTATCAACATTGTAGTCCGCTGAGCAAAGATGCAGGACCACTTTGTGAAAAACTGGCCCAAAAGAACCCAGACACGGGTGACTTCTCCTGTCGTTCTCCTTACACACCCACTTTACTGAGATCTGAAGTGAGACAGGAAGGATATACTTTATATGAATGCTATGACCATACATACAGCTGTGGGTTTCTTGGTTTATTTGATTGCGACCAACAGATTTGCCGGGACAATTACTATGTGCGTTCTGCTCGTATTGACACATACTGGTGCTCAGTGAATGGGAAAGCCCCAGATAACTCTGGGTATTTATTTGGAGGTCTCTACAGCCCATCCACGCTCAATCCCATCACTAATTCCAAAGGTTGTCCTCTAAATTTTATTGAAGAAAAATTCCTCTCAGATGGAATGGTGCTGTGTGTTAGTCGTGACTATGAAAGAGGCACAAGAAACGCTGTGTCTTTTGGTGGCCTCTTCAGCTGTCAGTCTGCCAATCCCCTAGCAAACAACCAACGCCGCTGCCCTCCTAAATTCAGCCAACACCTTGCTATTGTGAGTGATGGGTGCGAAATTCTTTACTGCGTCCAGTCAGGATTATTCACTGGGGGAGAACTGAAACCTATCCGACTGCCTCCATTCACCAAAGCCCCTCTCGTCAGCATGCAGGCCACCAACACAGTGATGGTCATGACTGAGGGAGAAAAGAACTGGATCCGAGTGGGGAAAACCAAATTGTGGAAACTGGCCAAACCAGAAGAGATCCAGGAAATGGTGAAGCAGATGGACCCTGAATATAACAAGCTGTCCAGTGGGGAAAAGACTGGGGTAGCTTTTGGGGTACTGGCTTTAGTTGCCCTGGTCGTTGTGGTGGCAGTGGTAATGATCAAGAAAAGACGAAGGCTGCCAAGATTTCAAATGTCTAAAAGCTATGAGGAAATACAAGGAGAAGCTGAAGAAACAGACAGATTAACACCAGAAGCTTAAAAAAATACACCCCAGCAGGGGTACATTTTCTTTTCTATTTTTCTATTTTGATTATGCCTTCCAGACCTGTGTAATGTACTGTATACATACAAAAAAAATCTGAACATTTCTGACTATGTTGTGATTCAAATGGTTTCTTGTAGAATGTGCAATGATGAGCAAACCACACTCTCCGATTGTTCCGAGAAGAAACATTATAATTTTACAGTATTTATGATTATTGACACCATAACAACAGTGAAATTCTTAATTTACTTTCATTCACTGTCTAATAGAGCATCATTTCAATAACATGTGGCCAGTATTATGAAATCAAACTTTCTGAATGAAAAAGTTATGAGTAATTTTGCTTCTAAAATGGTCAAGGTTATAGTTATTTTTGTTATCGCAACCATATTGTCACTTGAATAAGACTGATTATCCCAAGTTGTATGTTTTTATCATTTTGTTTTTAAATTGTCTACATTTTAAACTGGCTAAATTAGTGCAAAGTGTACTGGAAAGCCTTTACCAGCAAACACTTGCACAACAAATGTGAACAAACAGCGCCCTCATGAGGCGATAGGCCACTGCCTACCTGCCCAAGTCCTTTTTTGAGACTAAAAAGTGGTTATTGTTGTATAGGTTTTTTATATATATGTGTATTTTATTAAAATATATGCTGTAAATACGATTGAGTTTAATTTGAAATAAATAACAATTGTTTAATAGTTTACCTTTGAACTGCCTACACCAAAGAACCTTTGAATTTTTTTGCACTGATAATTTTTTAATAATAAAATGTCTCTCTCTTTAACTTAATCATTGTGTGTTATGTTATTATGTATTATTGTTTATTAAGGTATGTCAATACACAAGAACAAAATCACAAAGGACCAGGCACAATACCACACTTTATACTGAAAGAATTGTCACGTTAATTCAGATTCCATTAAAAAAAAAAACAATCTTCTTACCATTTCTAAATAATAGGGATTTGCACTGGGTATATATAAATATACAAATTTGCAGTCACGGCCTCAAACACTTGGACTTCCTGACCTTGACTCTAAAATCTAAAATCAGACAAAGGCACGGACGACTCACAGGTTTGGTTAGGTTATCCTCTCCCCTTTTATTGCTGTTATGTCTTTTTGTTTGTAAGATGTTGTGATTGTTTTCTGTGTTATCTGGACATGGGCATATACACAGTACACTATATTTACACATTCATTCATATGCACTGTCCCTATCAATAAATAACTAAACATAACAGATACAGCCACGCACTAGGCCGCTCATAAGTATTACTATATCAACATAGAATAAAATATTTTAGGGGTCAATATTTATCGTGTGTAAGTTTCATTTGCATTAAAACTGTTCATATTTTCTTTGTAGTACATTTGAGCTGTATAAGGTCAAATAAGTCATCTCTGTACTGTAAGAGTTTCCCTAGTTTGACCAAATTTCTAAGTAAGTTTGTCATTTTACTTTCTATTTGAGCAGCAGATATGACATACACAGATGTAATTCCACAACTGTTACCTAGCAACCATAAAAAAAATATTAAGAATCGACAAGAAGAAAACTTTATTCTGTTAAGTAAATGTTTAAACTGCTCAAAAATCATGTTTCTTACACAAAAATTGACTCCCTTTTAAAAAGAATTTGGAATATTGAAATGTCAAACTCATTTTCGATACTAAGGAACAGACTCTATACTCAGTGCTGATTCCAATACCACAATGTTAATAATAAACTTTATTTAGACAATAGAATACCATTTTCAACTTCGTAGTACTTTCTTTTTTTATATTACCATGTGACTTTATATCCGTGTACTCCCTCAGTGGTCCATGGGCGTATACTAGTCTATTTGGTCTTGTTGTTCTGATACAGATCAAGATCATTCTAAAGCTATTCAGAAAAGATTAATTTCTAGTTCTGATACTAGTTTTAGTAGCAATTAATATCAAATTTTCATTGAAGACATAGGTTGTATATATATATTTTTACTATACTGTACATTTAAAAGGGGTTTTGTATCAGTAATTTATAGCAATATTGCACTTTAAAATGTGTGGTTGTTGTGACGGGTCTACCATGCACACACTACGCATCCATTTCCAGTAAAGAGGGCTCAGAATGGCATGTGTCTGGTCTCTCGTGACTATAAAGACGGTCCCTCCCCCCACACGTGCACATGCGCACACACAGGTCTGAGGGATGTGTGGAGCTAGGTCATGTTCATGAAAACAAACCCAATCATGCTGAGGAAACTGTCTAAGGGCTTCAGACACAGACGGAAAAGGGGAAGCAGATAGAGAGTGCATAAAGTGGGGGAATTCTTAAACAGAAAGGACAAAAAGAACTCAAGGCTGCACAGAAACTCATTATAAGTGTCTTATAAGGAATTTAAGGAGTTTAAGATTGTCAGTTTTAAAAAGTGGATAAAACCATGTTCCTTTTTGCTAAGACATAGGTAAGATATTGCACAGAAGGAAGAAAAGAATCTGCAAAGCAACACAAAAGACTCATTCAAGTGCAAGGTAAGGGAAAAAAGCTTTTATAAGCCTGCACGTTTCGGGTTGAATCAACATCTGTGCAGCTGGATTATACTCTACAATTTTCCAAGCGGCTTAGCAATGCATCTAGTTGAAGTATAATTCTTACTGTTTATCTTTATTCTCTGCTTAACATGTTTAAATGAAACTGTATGCAGATGCTTGTATACTTTGTTTTCGCTTCACTGCAGCTGAATCAAGACTTAAGAAATGTATACCATTTGTGCACATGCAAAAGTTGGGATTCTTGTGCAGGGCTCTCAAGGGTTCAAGTAAAAGCATCTAAAAGTGCTTTTGGTAAACACATTCAAAAAGAAGCATACACATTCAATACATCATTTGAGGCCTGTTACTTAAAGCTTGAGCACCTGAAAATGTATGTATTTAAATCGAACTAGTCAATAGCTCGCACAAACCTCTTGGCACATCACTAGTATTCAAATGCAAGAAATATTTGGCCACTAACGAAGCTTTAGATCAGGTTTTCCAGAAAGAAAGGTGAACCAGGGAGGATTACCTTTGCACAGCCAATCAGCTCTCATCCCAAAGCATCAAGTTTGCAATGAATACAATGTTTTGATTTAGATTTTTGTCATGAAGTTCTGTTTTTACAATACAGTACAAACAAGCTGGGTACTTCAGCTTTAAAAATAACAATGGCGCATAACACTACATTAGTAATAAACACTATATTGCACATGATGAAGTAGAAAAGTAGTGACATAGAGTAATGCAAGTGATCAACACTCATAAGTCCATTCTCATATCTTAAGGTAACAATGCCAGGAGACCAGCTGCACATGAGCCACTTCCTCTTGCTGATAGTGGCTTTATCAATGGTGTTTGAGGTCCATCACATCCAGGGGTGTTACACTGGCTCTGGGTCAGAGTGTGAAAAAGCCTCTTTTGTTCCTGGTCATAACCTGGCTGGAGAAGGCTTCGATGTGGTGCGGATGAGGCGCACAGGAGCCTATGTGATTAACGTCAAAGCCCACCTGTCCGACAACCACACCTGTACACTGTGCCCCAACCGCTTCCAACAGGAACAGGTACAATGACTGTAATTTAAACTCTCACTCCAGACAGATTTTCAGTTTGCTTTTCATTTAGTCTGAGTTTTGAATTGCTAATAATGTAAGGTGTTCTTGGCACAAACAAAATGTATTATGATTTACTATTTCAGGGTTTCCTACAGATTTCTACTTCCACTATGGTGCCACAAGCAGTCGAGATCATTTACATCAAATTCATTTCTTCATCTTGTTTTTAGACTACAGGGGCAAAAATACATTATAGGGGGCCACCATATATGCTCTATTAATGGGAAACCTTGTTATTTTTACTCAACTACTTTTTCAAATAGTGCATGTCGTTTTCCAGATTCAAAGGCTTCCAGCAGCTGTACTAGACTGGCGTCCTTTCAGCCGCTGCAGTAAACAGCTGTCCAGTGCTCTTCACCATTCTGTGGACTCACTGTTACGCAGCTCCAGCTCTCTGGTCAGCAACAACTGGGGTCTGGGCTTAAGTCTGGATGAGATCGGGAAGGCTGTCCTGGGAGGGAGCCGCTCTGATTTGGCCAAATTTGCCCGCTCACAGCACAGTGTGGACAGAGCCACTTTTGCCATCCATGAAATCAGCTGCACTTACTATAGGTAACAGATTTTTTTATTTTATTCATAATTTAGTTAAATAATGGAAGTAGAACAACTTTAAAATAGCTTCTTTTTGCATTGTTTGTGGAAATAGTGGAAGCCAAAAGAAGGAAAGGAAGTAAAAGTAAAACGTCATTCACTTTTGAGCTGAGCAGACACCTAAAGTCCTATTACCAGCAAAGACTCTAAGTGTGTCTGCTGACTTAGTAATCTGCAGAAAACGAAAGAACCAAAAAAATAACATAAGTAAGTTTTTATTTATATAGTGCTTTTCACAGACATATGTCACAAAGACGCTTTACAGATCATTATTCATTCACTCCATACCTGGTGGTGGTAAGCTACCATTGTAGCCACAGCTGCCCTGGGGCAGACTGACGGAAGCGCGGCTGCCAATCTGCACCATTGGCCCCTCCGACCACCACCATCACTCACACACCACATTCATACTAGGCAATGTGGGTGAAGTGCCTTGCCTAAGGACACAATGACAGTTTTTTGCGACTGGCGCCCCCCTGTGGCACCTGATTTTCCCAGCGGTCTCCCATCCAAGTCCTACCGGGCCCGGCCTGGATCAGGCTTCGACAAGCCGGTCTGGCCACATAACCAGGTTATCTGGATTAATGCTAAACAATGTATGTTTTTGTTACTGCAGCTACAGACTGGCTGACCATCCACAGCTGAGCGCAGAGTTCACCAAACATCTGAAGAGACTCCCACAGAGCCTGAACACCAGCCAGGACAAAGCTCTCTACAGACGCCTCATTGACACTTATGGAACACACTACATTCACCAGGTCAGCAAAATAAAGAAGGCATTGTAACTGCAGGGTCTCTCACAATGCAGAATGCTTCAGCTGTACTACATAAACAAGGCACCCTTTTTCAAGTAACAAAAGGTGCTGCAAACGTATTTTAGTAAAATATTACCCCAAATTATTCATACAAATTTAAATATCCTGCAAATTACAATACAGTTCATATTTTTTCAGCAAAGATGACAAGCAATAGCCTCTTCCATACTGTATTATTTTGCATTTTACTTCAATTTTGTCATATTGAAATCAAATGATTTCTTGACTATGAAAAATAAATACTTATTCTGTGCCAAAAAACAGCTTTATTTCACATGCCATTACTGAGAGGATTCACTGTAGACCTCATTGACGATTAGAAGTGACTGGATATTGATAGATTAAAATTCAATCAACTGCACATCCCTACAGTTCAGTACACGCTTTTATAGCAAGCAAGCAATATATATTTTTTTTTATTGTTGTAGGTCCAACTTGGAGGCAAAGTGAGAAGAATAACAGCTTTCAGGACCTGCTTGGCGACTCTAAAGGGGTTCTCGGAGACCCAGATCAAAAACTGTCTAAATATAGAGCTCCGTATGGCTCTTGGCATCCTACCTGCCAATGCAACAGTTTCCAACAAGTGTGACGACTTCCTAAAGGGTAACATGAGTATGGGGTTCTACCAAGGCTTCATGACCCATAAAATTGAAGTTTTTGGAGGAGAGAGGTACTTCCCAGATATTTTATACCACCAAGACCCATCTGAATCCTACCATAGCTGGATGAACAGCCTCCAAGACAATCCAGATGTGGTTTCCTATGCAATTTTCCCTTTGCACCATCTTGTAGACGACCCACGAATCAGCGCCAACTTGAGAAATTCGGTCACAGAGTACATCAAGGAGAACCAGCTGCGAGAAGATCAGCTAGGCATGAAAAAGTGCTCACCAAAACCCAATCTTGACCACAACTGCTGTCCTTTAAGAGCAGGAAGGGGGACGCTCACTTTAGAAATCCACAGAGCTGCAGGACTGAGAGCAGATACATTCACCAAAACAGATGCGTATGTAAAAATATTCTACAACGGGATGTACGAGGAGACGGCAACAGTTATGGATGACAACAATCCAGTTTGGAATTCCAGTTATGTGTTTGGATCAGTGGAGCTTGGTCAGGAGATGTGGTTTGAGGTGTGGGATAGGGACGTGCTGTACAATGACATGGTCGGGAGGTGCCTGGTGTTCCCCGAGAGAGGAACTCATGGGCTCAGCTGCCAACTCAAGAAAGGAGTTCTGTATTTTAGTTACACTATTAAATGTGACCCTCACCTCACAGGCTTCAGGTGTGGGCGGTACTCTCCCAATGCAGAGTAAATTATTGTTTTACTGTCAAATTTAAATATATAGTATTATGTATGTTTAGGCAATTATACATTTATGAGCGAACAATGGATTCTGGACAAGTATTTGTATTTTAGTCCATTTTGTAACATTTACAATAGTTGTTTAAGTAGTATTGCGGAGTAAAATACACAACTTATTTGTAGAGAATATTGTTTTGTGTGTGTTTTTTACATTAATGATGATTAGAGATTGTTATTTTAAGACTGTAAATGAAACTGAGCAGTTTAAATTTAAGCTTTAAAGCCAAATGTACCTAATTAAATACTTTTGATCAAATGGCAGTGAGCGTTTGATTACTTGTCATTTCCATCCATTACGTCAAGAATCTGGTGAGTGCATGAGTGACTGGTGGTGGTGCAGATTGGGGGCTTTGCGTCCGTCAGTCTACCCGAGGGCAGCTGTAACTTCAGTAGTGTCTTACCACAGCTGAGTATGGAATAAAGGAATAATGCACTGTAAAGCACACTGGGTTTCATCATAAATCTGCTGTCAACCTCATGATGTGCATTCATAAACAAGCGTAAATAAAGAAAAACAGTGAAATATTTATTACTTCTGTTGAACATACATAAAAACAGTTAACGGACATTACAAAACCACTAAAGACAACAGCATTCTTTGTGTCAGAGACGCTTTCTTGACATGTAAAAATACTAAGCACTGTATCAGAACACATTTTGTTTGTATAAAAAGGTAACACGAGGTATCCAGAGTTGATGTTTCAAGTTTTTCTTTTTTACGAAAGATTTTTGAAAAATTCATATTGTACATAACGGAAAATACATGGATGAAAATGAAAACAACCTACTAGACACAAGTAAATGTGGTTTTCAAACTGAAAACAAACTACATTTGCCGTCCAAGCATCTGAGCCTATGTCGCCCTAACAAATCTATCACAATTCTCAAGTGGTACAGGATCATTACTCTTTATTTAGACTTATTTACACTTGGTTTAGCAAAGTGTAGACTGCAGCAAACCCCTAATTTAGTCTAACTTTCTGGTAATGGGACGTCACCGGTTTGATTCCATAGAAACAGAAAGTTAAAACCATAATTTACAACATCCTCCATGGAGATAAATATGTTTTAGGGCATACTGTGAAATAATCCATGGAGACAAGCAGGAGCCTAGTTCAGGCCAAATAAGAGTCAGGCTTGTGAAGATGCAAGCCCCACTCATGGAAAGAACATGTTTTTCTATGTTGTGCAGTGCAATCAAACACAGTGCTTTTATTTTAATCTATTTTTTGGCTAGAATGTTACATACTAAGGTTTAAAATGTTGTAAATTTGAAACCAAAGGGGTCTAAATGTTCCTAGTGGCACTGCTTTTTTGTAACCGTTTCAGCCCTACTATACAAACAACTAAATGCACAAACCATAGACTGTATGTGGCACAAACATGTAAAATGTCACTTGGGTCACTGAAAAGATGTGTAAACTATTCACTGGAAAATGGTTGGTGGTGTTTTTAGTTGCAGTTTTCAGTCAGGCACAGTTTGAATGGTACAAGGAACTGCAGCATTTGGTCTTTAGATTTGTTCCAGTGTAGCAAATTCAGTTACAGGAATGTCACTTCCTTTCTCAAGTAATGAACTATGTCACAGTCCCAGTGTAGCTTTGAGCAGCGAGGCCATGTCTTCAGGGATGGTCCCCTCCACAGCTGCAACAATACAATGGGTCATTTGTGAACTACAGTGCACAGAATATACTTATACAGAACTCTCTCACATTTTATTTTACAGACTAGAGGCAATTTGAGTGAGGTGAAACATAACGCAGTTTCAATGGACAAGGTTTAGCCACAGTAGATTACAAAATAAGTTTAAGGTACTCAAAAATATTCTAGGAACATCTGATACACATTGACTTAACCTTTTGGATTGTTTTTTATTTTCTTTTACTGGTCAAAAACATACTTGCATAAAGAATGACTCATATTTCATCAGTGTTTCCAGGGATTTCTTTCATGCCATACCACAAATACGACTGAGTACAAGTTATAAAAAAAGGAGCAAGGGGAGTCATTTTTACCCCAGAAATTCATAACAGTTGCTTTATTTGTGTTTAAAAACACAGAATAATCAGAATTTATATCTGATGTCAGATAATTATGTGGTCAATTTTTTTCACTTTTGTTTCCAGTCATCATTCCAAAATTCAACATTCTAACGACTTTTTAAAGGGGTAATTTGTCTGACATTCTAACAAACAATAACTTAATACTGTTGAATATAATTGTTTTTGTGATTCGGGTTTTTTGTGTGTTGTTTTTTGATTTCAAATTGCATTCAGAATTGATCTTACTTGTGTCTGTTGCAGTCATGTCCTGCTCCAGTTTGAGTTTCCTCAGACCCAGCTGAAGAATGCAAGCTTCTATAGTGTCTTTACTGATGAGTTTGATCACCTGCACAGTCCTTCCAACAAGACAGGAGACATACATTCATGGAGAGAAAAACTAGAACATGATGCACTGCCATGCATGCACATTGTATTCAATAGTTAGTAAACTCTGCAACATCTAATTATTTTAACTGTTTGACTATGAATGTTCCATAAAGTGATGAGTGATATTAGCCATAAAATTAAAAGCTAAATAAGATGAGAATTAAACCAGTGTCATGAAATAACTATTCACATCTGAACTCATAACTCAACCTGTAACACAAAGAGTCACTGTATTTGAAACTGTCTCACCCTCGCTGGATTCAAGGCTTCTTCTTTGGCTAAAGCTCCTTTTTTGTTAGAAATAACAAATACACTGGGCTGACACTTTTCTAACAAATGTCACCTGTCAAAATGACAGGACAGGGTTGGACAATAACCCATCCTTGTAGACATCAAAACACAAAATTTACATGTGTACAGTCATTTTGATCCAAGTACTGCTGCACTGTCTTTCTCGGTGCAGTACTTGTTAATTAATACCAATTATTAAATAACAATTATTTCAATTATAAATTAGGGCTATAATTGACTAAAAATGCCCCATCAACCGATGAGTTTACTAAAATGGGGCGTTGCAAAAGCTCTAAAAGCCATCATGATCTGACTCAAACTGCACTCACACTCCACAACTTAAAATAGAAATGTGTAAATAGAAAGGAAACTGTATTTATATGTAAAAGGGTAGCTCCCCAATCATCATCTAACACACACCATACTTCTCCTTTCTGTTATTGTCCCATATAAATCTTTAATTTGTAAATATAATAAAATAAATAAATAAATAAATAAATGGTCAACTAATACAAGTTTTGATCTATTAAGACACCATCAACGACAGAATAATCGACCAAACGACTGAAGGCCTACAGCCCTAGTTGCTAAACTGGGCATTACTTTTCCTGGCGCTTGTGTGTCTTACTTGGTCTGTCCCACCCGATGACAGCGGTCCTCTGCCTGTTTGTCGTTGTAGGGGTTACAGTCGATGTCGTGAAGGATCACCACATTGGCCGAGGTGAGGTTAATGCCCAGACCTCCGGCTCGGGTGGACAACAGGAACACAAATACGTCTTTGTCGGTGTTGTACTTGTCAATCAACACAATTCTGCAAAAATTACAAAGATCACATTTACTAACTTAAAAAAAGGAAAATGTATGTTACCATGTAAAATGCACCATGTCTATACTATAAACCTGGCACAAAGTTTAACGTTCTTTTTTATATCCTTTTCTACAACTACACAATGATGTGGTTTTCTGTTGCAAAGGTGTGATTGTAGTTGAAAGAATCAAATCAATGGTGTAGGATTTGGAGACCCACCCATTTTTGGATTTTATGATTGGGAATTCCTTTACACCGACAGACAGGGATCCCTCCATATGAGGTTATGAATTTAACAACATTTTAAAATGTTTTAAAACACATTTGTGGTTTTCAGATTCTATAATGTGATGGGGGGCAAGAGACAGTTTTCCCTATTGATTGTGTTGTACTTTTCCATTAAATATCCAAAAAGTAAATTCACAAATCCTGAACCAAATAATTTCTCTTAGTGACTAGCCCCAAGAACTCACTCATTACAACAAAACAAGCATTTTAAGAGTTTTAATTAGCTGCCCCCTCTGTATTAAATAATATGAGCCTATAGAAGGTATAACAAAGCAGTATTTGACCTGTCTGCAATAGGCGTGGATCCATCCAGACGAACATATCCATGGTTATGGTGCTTTAGAAAGACTTCCACAATGTCCAGCATCATCGTGAACTGACTGAACAACACCACACGGTCGCCCTGGAAGAAGACATGCTGGTTGGTTAATTCTTGTACACCAAAGTCTGTTTTTACCTTATTTTAATGTATGCCCTTATTTTTACATTTTTATTTTATAATAGTTTATGTTATTACTCTCCGTTTAATGTTGCTCCATAACATCGAAGCAAGTACCAAGTTTGTGAATTCTGAATTTTAGAGACAGTTCAAAGTCAATTCTTATTACGCCCACCTTTTCTTTAATTTCACTCAGCAGTCCGGCGAGGTGTTTAAACTTCCCTGAGTCCAGTAAAATATCCGTCTCTAGCTGGAAGGAGCTGAGGGAGCTGTACCGTTTGCACAGATTATGCAACTCAAAGTCCGACATCACCTCCATGTCTTCTTGAATCAAAGCAGCATCAGCATCAAAATGTGTGGGCTCCTGTGAGGACAGACGCATGGTTAGACATTAACTAACATGTACTCCTCCTGTTTGAATAAGGCAATATAATAATACTGAACTGAGCATGAGCCGTCAATGAGAACACATCACTTAAAGCGTTTTAGTTTTAGGATTTGACAACCAGATGTAATGAGCTCGTTCTTTGTGATTTGATAATAATCAGTACTTTTCTAACTGGTATCTGTAAAAATTGATTTCAACAGGATTAATTCTTATCCGATTTCATAGACTGTGAATGAAAATTAATTAAATACAATTTTTCTGGTGTAGCTTGTCACGATCAAGAAAGCAGGCAATGCCATCAGGTCAAATTACAAGTCAGATCTGTGGGGAGGTGACCCTGCTCATAGCAATTAGCTATGTTTTTCCAAAGTATTTCTGAGCTATAACAGAATACATCCAAAATACCATACTGAACATTCCAGACAAAGCAAAACCCATGGAGACAAGTTGGTAGTGGACACAAAAGTTACATAGTGCATCTTTAAAAATAACTGTACCATTTTGAAGTACATTTTTAATTTCACTTAATAAGCTTCGACACCCTTACCTTCAGCATTAGTTTACTCATGGCTTTGAGTTTTTCTGTGGTGTAATACTGACGATGAAGAAGCGGGTGGTTGGCCATCTTCCTGAGCTGCATCATCGCATTGCACATCTCACGCTCTTCAAATAAAAAGTACAAATGAATTAGTATAAAACTGAATCCATGTAATAATGAATATACTATAATATAACAAAAATGCCACTTACTCTCACTTGGATCTGCTTGTTTGAGTTTTTTGAAAAGGTCTTGGTACAGTTCTTCCTGTTTCTCACTCATAGCACAGTAGTCTACTCTTTCCTCTTTGGCAGGGAGCTGTTTGAGGACCTGGAGAAACGCCATAAAATAAAGAATTATCTCATCACAGCAACAACAATCCTGTACTTCTGTAAACAGAAGATCTGTGATGATCTTACCTCAGTTTTAACTCTTCGGAGGATAAACGGTTTCATGATTCGTTTGGCTTGAGAAATGCGCTGTCTTTCAAATTTACTCTCTCCCTCTGAGGATTTCTGAAAAGTGATATTTAGAATGATTTTGTAATTCTATTTGGCAGAAAACATTTTAGCACAATATGTGCCATTGAGTGTAGATAGAATACTAAAAAATTCAGTAGACGTTTTATTTCAAGAGCTTGGCACGCTCTGTTCATTGAGTAACATTATTCTAACAATGTTCAAATTTCTGTTGAGCTGCGCATGAGCCTGAGAGGATTTTATTATGCACTCTTCTCTTAATTTAATAATTTAAATCTTAAAGTTAATTTCAATTATTTTGATTATATGCGTTTGTGTGCGGTGATATTAATGTCTTTCTTGTTCTATAACGCACTTTGCAAACAGTTTGTGTTCTATAAAAGAAGCCTAGCCTTGCTATTTAAAGTTCTAATGCTGTTGCCTCCTCAAAAACATACCTGGAGTTGTGTTTTGTTTCATTCACACATGTTTGAGTGACCCTTTATTATATGTCTACATCTCAAAATGTGGTGTCACCTTGTGAACAGAGCATTAAAGCGGTAGTTTTCAAGTTAACAGCTGCATTACCATGAAATCACAAGGTGAAACAGGGTGTTTTCTGTTTGAGAGAACAACTCAGGCTGAATATGCAGGGTTAAACATGTGTGAAACAAAACACAAGTCCTGGTATGTTTGTGATGAGGAAACAACATTATAACAGATCAGAAAATAGTGTAATATGGGTCCTTTAAGTGTCTGTATCATATGCTGTAATTATAAACAAAGCATTGATGATCTCACACACCAATAACCCTGTAAAAATCACCAGAAACCTTCCCATTCCACTTTAGACAGACACTAACCAGGGAGAACATCTTTGAGAGCTGAGAGGTGGAGTCGGAGAACATCGAAGGCATGATGAAGTTAAGCAGAGACATGAGCTCCAGGAGGTTGTTCTGTACAGGGGTCCCAGTGAGCAGCACACGATGTTTAGCCTGCACAAAACACAGGTTAGTGATCGATAATAAATTCAGTCACCATAATTCAACCTTCATTTGGTTGTTAATGGATTTAAAAAGTCTTGGTGTACAATAGAAATAATAGTTTGACTAGTCGACTAATGAGAATAGTTGCAGCCCTATTAAATACCTTACTAAACATGTACATACATTGATAGCCATGAGATGACGATATCGCAGAGAGTTCATGTTCTTCAGCATATGACCTTCATCAAATATAGCATAGATGAGGCGCAGTTTGCGGAAAAGACTCCGGTCACTGTCGTTTCCAATGGCAACATTATATCTGTAAAATAGATTTGATATAAACCATTATTCATCATACAAAGGCTGAACGATGTAAAAAATATTTAATTGCAAAGAGATTAGATTTACAATTAATGTTTTGATAATGGGATTTTCTGCAAAGTTCACATTTTAAACATGTCCAGAAGAATTTACAAAAAAGTGAAATATGAACTGATCTAAACTACAGGGTTAGCAGTTTTATACAGAATAAAAGGATATTTTGTCGTTTGTGGAGGAAATACTTAAAAAATTACGTCCATTCATATTGCAGCCCTACGTCAAACTATGAAGGTAATGAGTGCGTTTACTCACGTTGTCAATATGACGTCAAACTCGATATCGCCGTTCAAGATGTCATATTTGAGGTAACGTCGGTCCTCTGCAGAACCTTTACAAAGAGTATGTTTGATTAACATTTAATGGTTAAAGGTGTGCAACTTTTCTGGTGACGGTCCATCATCTGCTCGTCTCCATGGAGATGTTATTGCTTGGCTGGAATGTTCCATGGCATCTATTTAGCATTTTGTCATTACAGGTGTTTCTATTGCTCAAACAATAATTCTCTCTGTGAACAGATCTGGCCTGTAATGTAGCCTATAGCCGTCTCCCTTGAGATAGATATGTTCTACGGTAGAGATTAAACCTCCTAGATAAAGGAATAACATCTCCATGAAGACAACAGGTGGCGGACTCTCCACTAGAAAAGTTACACGGTGCACCTTTAAAGGGCCATATTTTCCGTATTTAGTAGCTTTTAAATGTGAAGAGCATTTATCTTGACAAGAATGAATTAAAATCAGGTACAGGTCCCTGATACAAGTATTACTGTGTCAGTGTGAAAGAAATTCTTACCATAATAAACTGTAACATTGAGTGTTGGGCACCACATTTTCAGTTCTCTGTCCCAGTTATCTAAAAAGACAAAAGTATCACCAGTGTCACAGATGTTCAACTTGTAAATATGTACAAAAGAAAAGAAAATATGATGCCATTACCCAGTGTGGAGGATGGGACAACGATGAGGTGCGGCCCTGTATCTCCATTTTCATAAAGTTGAGCCAGAAATGCTATGGCCTGAATAGTTTTCCCCAAACCCTGAAAAAGACAGAAAAATCATCGAGTTTAATCTGAAGTGTTTTGTTTTTTTTAATCAAGTTATGTTTGTCCATTATTATGATTTCTCACCATTTCATCCGCCAGGATACAGCTCAGTTTGTGTTCGTTCAAAAGCATCAGCCACTTCAGACCAATGAGCTGATAGGGTTTCAACCAGAGACTAAAAAAAAAACCAAACAAGGTGAATTTTCAGATGTTAAAAATTGACCATTTCTATGTTAAACAATTGGTAGTTTTCAGATTCAAGAATGCAACGTCATACTCTCAGATGGAGGGCAAGAGACTATTTTCCTATAGATGACATTGTACTCTGCCATGAAATATCTAAAAGGTAAATGCACAAATGGTGAACCCATAGACTGTATAAAGAAGTGGACTAAGGGAGTGTGGCGTTATTTATTAATGGACAGAATAGCGAAATAAAAACACCAAAATCATGTAGAGTGGGTTGATACGAACATTTTAAAACCAAAATGACGAGGCTCACTTCAGCAGTTACAGAGAGAGGGGGGAAATTTCTCAATGTAAAGTCAATGGGAAACAGTCAGTGGAACTGGAAGTGCCTCCATGAACACTTCCTATTTGGAATGCAGCAGCTAGCGGGTTAGCCATGTCCATTTACAGTCTATGGTTGAATGTGCTCATTTCTACAAGTGACTAGATTAGGATTGTCACAATTTGAAGTGTGATGTATTTCTGAAGTAAATATAGACAATTAACAAAATAAATATTTAAACAAATTTATGCCACTGACACAATAACCCAAGAGCAGATTTAAACCACAAAAATGAACAATGTTGTTAAAAAACATGAGCTGGAATAAATAAGGAGCAGAACAATTAAGTACTTATTTTGCATCTGTAATGAGTAATAGAAGTTATTCATTCAAACTTTTACGGCTTAAATCTGATCATACAGCCAAAAAATAACAAAACTTTCCCACTAGTACAAAGAACAAGTATTCACAATCAATAATGATCCCAAAATGATATAAAACAATAAGCTGATATAGTAATTATGGCAGGCCTAGACTAGACTAAAGAACTCAATGTATTGTGACAAAAAAAGTTTAGTTGACTTAGAAATATCGACCGTTAATCAGGTTAAAAGATGTAATTATTGGGCCCATCCACAAACATGAATTGGTTGTTTAGATTTTTATTGTTTTTGCAATAATGTAATAACCAATGGTGGTGGTGGTGTTCAATCACAAATGTGTGATTCCTGGCCATTAACAATTTGAAGGTGCATTGTGCAACTTTTTGATGGAGGGTCTATCAAATGCTTTTCTTCAAGGAGATGCTATTACTTGGTCTGAAGGTTTCACAGTATGGCATTAAACCTTCCCATCTTCATGGAAACCAAACCAGACCAAGGCAAAAGGAGAAATTCAATTTGTCAACCGGACAAAAGTTTATTTGGTCAAATATGTTTCGCAGCTCATCCAAGCTGCTTCTTCAGTTCAGCTTGGATGAGCTATAAAACGCATCTGACCAATTAAACTTTTGTCCAGTTGACAAATTGAATTTCTCCTTTTGCCATAGATTCTACCTGGACGACTAAGGGATTCTACAGAAACCAGACCAAGTTACAGGTGAGATTTGTGGAGAGGCGACCCCGTTCACAGCCAAAACGCATGTTTTTCCAGGTATTTTTGAGCTATAAAACCTCCTGTAATTGAATAAATGTAAGGTAAACCTATTTAATGTCACATTGTAGAACATTCCAGGCAGAGCAATGACATATCCATAGAAACAAACAGGTGATGGACCCCCAACCAAAAGGTTACACAGTGCACCTTTAAAGGCACATTATGTAACTGCTACATAACTACAGTATGTAACTATGCATGGATTCACCTTTGCTTCAATCTTAGGCTACGTTCACACTACAGGTTGAATCAGTTATTTTTCCCAAATGTAAAATGTGAATCCGATTTCTTCATGTCAGTGTGAACAGCACAAATCAGATTTTTTTTCGAATGAGTCATATTATTTTTAATGTGAACCACCACTCCAAAAAAATTAGATTTGGGAAAAAAATGTAATTGTGTCAAAAACCGTGTGAATGTGGCCAAGCAGAGAATCATTTGTGGATTGTCAGTTTGGATATTTCTGTCAAAAATAGTGAATCGTCCATTAACTTTGTCCATTTGAATTTATAACACCAAATGCTGTAATGTTGTGAATGCCTCCCATGAAATGAAATACATACTGCGGGCCGAGCAGTTGAGGCTGTTCGGGGCGGGTGTCACTCTTCATCACCTCTGACACCTGTTTGATCAGCTTTGAAGAAATCGTCTCACATTTAGACATGAGACCGAGCACCACCTTCCGCTCTTTGAGGACAATTTTACAACCCAACAGTAAGTCCTCTGAAAGTCCATTGTCTTTATGAATGAGGTCGCCCTGAGGAAGAAAAAGAGGATTCAAAATTAGAAGAATTTTTTATTTCTTTATTTTTATGAAAGTGTGGGGGGTGATGTACAATATAATCTAGAAAGAAAATATTTGAAATGATGCGTAATTTGAATATGAAGTTTGTAATACTGGAACTGACACTGATGGAAGTGAGGCTGCCAATTTGGAACGTAAATCAATCCAACTGCAACCAAACACCCTCACAGACCATATTCATACTAGAAAAGGTGAGTGATGCGTCTTGCTAGGGCTGGGAAAAAAGTCAATTAAACTGATTAATCGAATTTGAAGTTCAATTGATTTTTATTTTCCACCACTTTCCTGTATTGGAAATTGCAATTAAAAGAAAGGCTGCTCACTACAGTCACAGGGACAAAAGTTTAGCCAAAGGCCATGCAGTATTTTGAGATAAACTACTGCATTAAACATGCAGAACATTTAATTTGATGTCACTGATTTCATTCATAAAAAGATTTCCCCCAATTGCCAATGGGATAAATATGATCACTGAATACAATATTTTCAATTTGAACACATTTCTGTAGTTTGCAAAACATTTTTAGTGGAGAGAGAGATATTTTCAGCCAAAATCGCCCAGAAAAAAAAAATCACTCTACAGTCCCTGACAAAAGTCTTGTCGCTTATCCATTTTGTAGAAACAAAACCTTATGACCTGACTTTAAATTACTAAAGCTAAAACCCTCCCAAATTATGCTGAATATACTAAAATAAATTTGCTTCACTGAAGAAAGATTGATCATTTAATGAACACAGAAAGGTCAGATTTTGGCAAGACAAAAGTCTTGTCGCCTACAGAAAATTGAACAAATAATTTACTTCAAATACAAAAATATGTTGCATAACGTCAGTGAATTAAGTAGTGGTGCTGTGAGATCCATATTTAATATCTTGTATGACTTCCATGAGCTTGAAGGACTGCATCCATGCGGTTCGACAATGATTCATACAATTTGTTGATGAAGTCATCAGGAATAGCAAAGAAAGCAGTCTTACATGCCTCCCAGAGTTCATCAAGATTTTTTGGTTTTGCCTTCCATGCTTCCTCTTTCATTCTACCCCAGACATGCTCAATGATGTTCATGTCTGGTGACTGGGCTGGCCAGTCCTGGAGCACCTTGATCTTCTTCGCCTTGAGGAACTTTGATGTAGAGATAGAAGTATGCGATGGAGCACCATCCTGCTGCAAAATTTGACCCCTTTTATGGTTGGGAATGTAAGAGGTAGCTAATACTTCTTGATATTTTAGGCTATTGATATTGCCTTCCACCCTGCAAATGTCTCGCACACCCCCATACTGGATGTAACCATAGACCATGATTTTTCCGCCACCAAACTTAACTGTTTTCTGGGTGAATCCTGGATCCATGCGGGCTCCAGTAGGTCTCCTGCAATATTTGCGGTGGCTGTGATGTAATTCAACCGAGGATTCATCTGAGAAATCCACCTTCTGCCACTTTTCCAGTGTCCATCCTTTTAGTAGGCTGTGGGCCTTGGCAAATGCCACACGGTTTTTTAATTGCCTTTTGTTTAGTGCTGGTTTCTGTGCACTGATTCGACCATGGAGGCCATTTCGAGACAGAATTCTACAAACTGTTCTGGTTGACACAGGGACTTGAGGTGACCAGGCCTGGTGGAGCTCTGCTGCAGTGGAAAAGGGACTGGCCTTGGATTTTCGAATCAACAAACGGTCCTCCCGAGCAGTTGTCTTGCGGGGTCTGCCGGACCTGGGCTTGTCAAAAACATCTCCAGTCTTTTCAGATCTTTTTCTTATTCTTTGTACTTGATGCTGAGACACATTGAAGGTGTCAGCCACCTCAGCAGTGGATCTGGTCTTCAGCCTCTTGATAATTAACACTTTGGTCTCAGGGTGGATCTTAGGCATGGTGTCAGAGGTCAAGTTGCAGTTGATGTGAAGGTCTGGTGTGCTGGGGTTCTTTTTATACACACCCACTAATTGATTGATCAGTAACTGATCACAGGTGAGGCTGTAATCTAGGATTGGGTGCATCATATGACAAGGCGACAAGACTTTTGTCTTGCCAAAATCTGACCTTTCTGTGTTCATTAAATGATCAATCTTTCTTCAGTGAAGCAAATTTATTTTAGTATATTGAGCATAATTTGGGAGGGTTTTAGCTTTCATATGAGACATTTCTAAAACCAATCGATTAATTTAAAGTCAGGTTATAAGCTTTTGTTTCTACAAAATGGATAAGCGACAAGACTTTTGTCAGGGACTGTATGTCTTGCTTAATGACACAACAGAATGGACTAGAGCAGAGGTTCTCCAACTTTTCAGGCCTTGATTCTCCAACGTACAGTAGCTCCAACAACAACTTTAAGTATGAAAAGTTCCTCTTCTCATGATCCTGGTGTGCGTTAGATTTGCAACAACACAACAATAAGAGAGTTTCCAGTGGCTACAAGAGTTTATGTTTATGTTAAATGATATAAAACTGACATTTCCGTACTCCCTGTTCTATTTGAGCACGTACAGCTGCCTCCTGTTTTTGTATATGTACTTTTGCCTAATTCTCTGTACACGCCCATTCTACTCATTATCATAAATTATAAATGCTGATGGTCTCTTTTGTCTGGGCCGCTTGCAAAGATGTAACATGGAACATCCTGATATTATTAAACTTCTTTCACCTATTCACCTGGCTATGGAGTCAATTCTTACCAACCATATTCTCCCGATAACAACCACCAATATGGCACCTTCACTGCAAAATGAAACTGGCCCCCAAACTAATTTCAAGTGGCAACACGTCTAAAATACAGGGTTTATTTGAGCTTTTTTTTTTTAATTTCACAAAATCTAACTATTTTCATTATGTGTTTATTTACTTAAACCATGGTGCAAACTAGGGTTGTCAAAAGTATCGAAACTAGATACTCATTTGAGCAGGTATTGATAGTGCAAAAAAAAAAAAATTTACAGGATTTAGAATGATTTTGAGGTGTATTAGAACTAGTACAAGTACATAAAGTATCAAAACTGGGTTGAATTTGAAATGTTTGTATCGTTTTGTACTGCCAGTTCCTTCTTTTACTCACCAGACTGTCCCAGCTGTCAAAGGGCCTCAGCTCCGTGATCTTTTGTGCTTTCTTCAGAGAGCAGCCGGAGATCAGAGTGAGCTCATCTACAGTAGCCTCATTGAAGAACTTGAGTATTTCCATCTTCACGTCGGTTAGGCCCTTTCTGGTGTCCAGTTCTTCGTCAGAATCGTCAAACTCGCTATCGTCCTTCTCCTCTTCACCATCTTGATCGTAATCTTCCTCCTCAGAGCTGACTTCTTTGGCTTTGGCCTGGACACGCTTCTTCCGCTCCTCTGCTGCTTTCTTGGCTAAACTGATGGCGCTAGTTAGTCTGGACTGTAAAGATTGTTTTGGTTTCTGTTTCACTGGGGATTTAACAGTTTTTGATTTTGGTTCTTGGGACAGTTTTACGTATTTTTGTCTTGATGTTTCCACCTGTTCCTCATCCAATTCTGAATCCGAACTATCTTTTGTAGCATCTGAACTGGGTTCATCAGAATTGGCTTCATCTGAATTTGCACCATCCAAATTGCCTTCATCAGTCTTGGCTTTATCGGAATCTATGGCTGTGAAATTACTTTTACAACTTACTTCTCTCTTATATTGGAATTTTGACTTGGGAACTTTGATTCCTGAAATAAAAGAAACTTCCTCGTCCTCACTGTTCACTGTAACGTTGCCATCACTGTCACCGTCACTGTCACTCTCCATTTTAACTGTGGATTTTTTAGCTTTACTGGACTCCTGTGAACTACTGCTGCTGGTATTTTCTGTGGAAATAAAGAATGAGTGAGTGAAATTTAAACTAAAAATATAATATAATTTGGATTTAAGATTTATCATAGTCAAACCTGGGTCGGAGAACATCTGCAGTGCTTGAAGGGCATCTGAGTATTTCCACTCATGTTCTTCAAGCACTGACCGGAGCTCCTTTAAAAATAACAGAATAATTATTAGGGCTTCAGCAATTCATTGGAAATACTGTTGACTTTTAAAATAATCATAAACATGTTTTAATAATTGTTATTTTTATCTGGACAACACAGACTCTAAAACACATGCAAATAGCCTTTAATATCAAAGAAAGCAGCATCATTAAATCAAATGAAAAAAAAAAATAAAATTCTGATTTGTATCAATTGTACATTTTATTTGTAAATATTCTACCTATCTATCTCTCCCTCCATTTCTATCTATCCATCACTATCCATCAGTCTATCCATCATTCTGTCCAACCTTCAGCAAACTTGTTTCAACATTTTTTAGTTTAAAATGTCTTTAAATAAAAGTAACCAATAAAAAAATAAACTCTAGTTTACTAGTCAACTACTAAATCATCATTAATTGCAGTCCGTTACAGTGTACACTATACTGCTGTATACTATAGATTACTATTGGTATGTGCAGTCTGAAAATCCTCATATCAACTAAATGTATTTTTTGTATTTCATGGCTTACTTCTTTATCTTGGTCAGGAAACTTCTTCTGCAGTCGTCTGACCATAGACTCTTGATTATTCCAGTCTTCAAAATCAATCTTTAGGAACATAAACAAAACGAGGTTAGGGAACTGATAAAATACAGGTGCACTGTGGAACTTTTCTGGCTGGGAGACCGCCACCTCCATCTCCATGGAGACAAGAAGTTCACAATAAGAATGCAAGTTTATCAAGGTATCTTTGAGCAATAAAACTAACTGAATAAATGCAAGATAGACAAGTTCAATGCCATATTGTGGAACTTTACAGGTAAAGCAACAACAGGAGGCAAGCAGGGGCAAATACTCCAGCAGAAAAGTTACATAGTGCATCTTTAAGTAGATTCCATGCAAAATAAGTTTGTTTAGCTATTTATAATTTAACTCACCACTGATGGCTTCCTCTTTTTTGCTGATTGAGTATCACTATCTTGAGAACTTGAGGACCCGTCCATCATCTTCCTCTTCGTACCCCGGTCTGAAAACAGGTCAGAGAATCATGTAAAACAACTGCCCTGATAATATAGTCCACCCGACACAACATGAACACTGTACCTTTGTCACCAAATTTTACTAAACATGTAGCGATGGCTCCCTCCAGAGTGCTTGTGCTTTCAATCACCTGAAACAAAATAAGATTCTGGGTGTTAATCATTAATAAATTAATATTTTTGTCTGTCAATAAAAATAAAAGAGTGTAACAGGGTACAGTTTCATACTTTTCATTCTCAACTGTTTAGTGAGAACGCATAAAGAATCAACTCAAGATCCATCTCCAATAGGGCGCCACAATTAGTCATAATTTGAGTTGTTATCAAATCACAAAGGAGGCAAGTATTAGATCACAGAATGCCCAATATGGCATGTCTTTTGAAAGAAAATTTTGTTGTACCAATAGTTTAGACCTTTAAGAAACATGTTCTAAAAGTCATGGGGGCACAAGGCAAGAGGTGGTCCTGAGCTCCTCATATACAACATCATTACAAAAAAGGAATGTAAAAATTGTGTAATTTGTGCTAGTCCCAAATTTGCCTACCCTATTATGGCAACTCTTATTTATCAGTTCAAATTTCAGTCTTCTCTTAATGTTAATGTTAATGTCAATGTTAATGTTAATGTTAATGCTCCTGGAGTTGAAAACGTCCTCTGGACGTTTTTACATATATTGCATCGCAATCGCAATCTTCGTCAGGAAAATAATAATTAGATGTCCCAAATTGCGCAGCCATAATCTCTAGTCTTCCGTCGTACTTTCTGATTTTCTCAAACAGTTACTGTAATCTGAATTTCTTACCTCTGTAACTTGTTCTCTGTTTAACTGAGGAAACATTGCCAGCAACTTTTTGATTTTCTCTTCGAGATGAGAGGAAGTAGAGCCGTTTGTGTCCCTAAAATCACAAATAAAAATGATGGTGAAATATAAACTCTTATGCATGTGTTTAGCTTTAAAAAAAGGTGCATTCTGTTACTTTTCTGGTGTGGGGTCCATCACCTGCTTGTCTCCATGGAGATGTTATTTTTTAGCTTGTAATGCCACACAATATGGCATTAAATGCAACTATTTTCAAGCATGTGACCCTACCAGGTCAGATCTGTGGAGATGTGATGTGCACCATGACCATGTTTTTTCCAAGAGATTTTTGAACAGTATAAACACCCGTAATTTTACAATAAATGCTAGATAAGCAGGTGGCGGACCGTAACCCAGACAGTTAAATAGAACACATTTCAAATTACATACGCAGATTTTGTTGTTACTGATTTTTTGGAATTTGGTGACACAAAGACGATGTCTTCATTTTCATCGCTGTCTGGATCCAGATACATCACTCCTGTAGACACGGGCTTGGACGGGGATTTCACAGGCTGAGTTTTGGCTGAATAAAATACAAGGAGTTAATTAACGAACTGGCAACAATACTAGACAACACTTGGGCGCAATTCATTCTAGCAAGATAACAACTTTTTTGCATAGACTGTATTTGAAGAGTTTGACAAGCTTCTCAAAGCACAGTCCTAAATTAGGATGTCAAGATTATTTATATTATTCAAAATTATTCATGTCATTATATAATCGTAAGGATAAAAAATGTGTCAATGACAATTTTAGAAACAAAAATAAGTCATTTCTATTCAGTCTAAAGCTGAATGTAAAATGCTTTTTATCCAGTTGTTAATATCATATTAAGAAAGTTTTCATTTCATAAAGGTGGTTACATACCAGAAGAATGGCAAATGTGAATTTAAGTGAACTAAGGATTTTATGGTCAACAATAATCAAACTCATGTTGTTTCTTCTCACAATAATCGCAAGACTAAACTTTGATATTGTGACAGCCCTATCCTACACTCATTTTACATTGGATGGTGGCAAACTACATATCGCCACATCTGCCCTGTTCCTGACTGACACTGTAGAGTTGTGGGTGCCATTCTGTGCCAAAGGCCTCTCTGTCTCACTCACACACTACATTAAAACTGCCTAAGTGAAATGTCTTGCTCAAGGACACACCAACTATTGATTATATTCAGATTCTAGAGTGATGAGGTCATACTTCCAGATGCATTTCATGAATTTGTCATGAAATATCCAAAGCGTAAATTCACAAATGTTGAACCTGATCATTTCAATTACTGACTAGACCCAAGAACTCACTGTATTAGAACATGTGTTAAATATCATTGCCTTACAAAATGTTAGTTCTTATTAAAGACAATAGGAGATACATTGTTGACAGTTCTGAAGAACAAAATCGCTATATCTCTTGACTTTTTATGTTTAAAGGTCTTATATTATGTAAATTTAGTTTTATGATCTTTAAGCCCCGGGGAAGACCCAGGACACACTGGAGGGACTATGTCTCTCGGCTGGCCTGGGAACACCTTGGGGTCCCCTGGGAGGAGCTGGAGGAAGTGTCCAGGGTAAAGGAAGTCTGGGAGTCCCTGCTTAGACTGTTGCCCCCACAACCCGGCCCCGGATAAGCGGAAGAAAATGTATGGATGGATGCTCTTTAAGCCATGCTATAACATTATTACCTCATCAACCTGGAGGTTTTTTTTGTTTCATTCAAACTGTAATCCTTTGTCTACATCTCCAAAGCTCAAAATGCTCTGTTCCACCTTGTGATGTCATGAAGCGGTAGTTTTCAAGTTAACAGCTACGTTTTACCTTTAGTTCAATAGAGATTTGGATAATTTAATCCCTGGAACTGCCAATGATACTGGGGGGGAAGTAGCTCAGTTGGTAAGAGCGTTTGTCCACTGATCCGAATCCCGCTCTCAACATAAACACTGGTGAGCGGCCAGATCTACTCACCCACAGTTTGGCTGGTGTGATTCCAGCTCCTACAGATGAATGCTGTCATTGTGTCCTTGGGCAAGACACTTTGCCCCCAGTGTCTGCGTACACTGGTGTGTGAATGTGTGAGTGGTTCCTTGTTGTAAAGCGCTTTGAGTGCCTTGAAGGTGGAAAAGCGCTGTATAAAAAATGTGACCATTTACCATTCTAGTGAAGGTGTATGAAGTTTAAAAAAACATTGGAGCACTTCCTGTATTACCACATGACATCACAAGGTGGAACTGAGTGTTTTCTGTTTAAGAGAAAAGAACTCAGCCTAAATTTGCAGGGTTTGTGTGTTAAACATGTGTGAATGAAACAAAACACAACTCTACATATGTTTGTGATGAGGTAACAATAATATAACACAGATCAGAAAATTGCCTAATATGGGCCTTTTAATTGAAATAACCAAATAAGTGTATCCTGGTCTGGCTTAAACAGAATTCATAATATAGTGTATTAATTAACATAGATTCCTTTACATTGGATTAGTGGCAAGGTTATGTTTTCAATTGGTTTAGGAGAAATGTTAGAATACCGTTAGTGAATTGTAGATGTTGACCAGACCAATAACGTGATATAACCATTGCCATTAGCCACACGTTTTGGAGCTAGCTGTAGGCATTGCTTTACCTGGCTTGTTTTCCTTCTCAGAATCTGGGCTTTTGGGTTCTTCTTTCGTCGCTGCCTCTTTCTTGGGGGTGTTTGCATTCTTGTCAAACCGAAAACGATCTAAATTGAACATGCTCATTTTGTCTGTACGCGTATTTTCAGCAGAAAGTCAAAGATTCGTGTTCCTTTTAAGGCTATTTTTTGTCAAGTAGCATCACTGTGCACCGTTCAGCCCCGTACGGTTAGCTAACTAGCATTGTTAGCATCTCTGGCAGTATTAGAGAAATAAAAGGGATTTAACGAGTGGCAGCGGTTTTGTTCAATGTAAAATAAACGCGGTTTTCTTGATATATAGTTTAGCGAGTATTGTGTCGATAGAAGCCCGAAGACCCTCCGCTTCCCGCGAACACTGGGCCCGCAAAGATGCGCCGCGCCGCAGCTCATTGGTCCAGAGGAGCTCCGGGGGGCGGACCGCGAGACACTTCCGCCGCGTCCGCCGCGTCTGCCGCTTCTGCCGCGTCCGCCGCTACAGAAAAAACACAAATAATACTTCTTTACCGCATAACAATACTATCCACTGTAATTTAGACTGTTATTTGGCAAACACTTCAGCTGTTATCAAGTCAATTTAAGAAAACAAAGAAATCTCTTTTGTTGGAAGATTCTTAACATGAAAACTATAGACGTATAGACACAGACGCTATAGCCATGGATCTAGACCTGATTTTACTTCCATGGCTATATCCTGTATTACTCATTATCATGGATCCGTTATTCATCCACTCCCCATTAGCCTACAGAGAATCTGTCACAATGACTTCATTAATTAATCATTGCATTTATATAGCGCCTTTCAAGACACCCAAAGTGCTTTACATTCATTCATTCATTCATTCATTCATTCATTCATTCATTGCTCATTCACTCCACCCTCAGTAGTGGCAAGCTACTTATGTAGCCACAGCTGCCCTGGGGCAGACTGACAAAAGCAAGGCTGCCAATCTGCACCATCAGCCCCTCTGACCACCACCATCACTCACACACTCTGCACTTTCCTACTAGGTAATGTAGGTGAAGTGTTTTGCCTAGGGACACAACAACAGTTTTTTTTGCCACTGGCGCCCCAGTGGGAGAACACTGTCCAAGTACTGCAGGCCCGGCCCTGCTGAGCTTCTGAGATCTGACGAGATCAGGCTTTGACTAACCGGTATGGCCACAATATCAAGCGTGTGAAGTGTCTTGCCCGTCGACACCACAACAAGGCAAGATAACAGGATTCAATCCATTCTTGTTGCACTCTCAAATAATGTCAATCACTTAATCAAATAAATCATTAAATAATTTGTAAGTTACTTTGGAAGTTGGTCTAATGAACACATGGTGGCAGCAGACACCAGGGGCAGAGAGGGACCAAAAAACGGCCCTGGACTTTTCCCCATGGATCTATAAGAAAAACTACAAGATAAAAAAAAAATATATATATATATATATAAAATTACATTTTTTTAAATGAAATAAAAGTTTTATATATAAAATAAAATTGAATATTTTATTATAGTTCTACTCTTTTCCCGCACAAATCATCCCATGGTGGAAATTGAGTTGTTCTGGACTTTTCCAGAATGCAGATTGCCAGTCCACACAACACACACTCCACATTAAATATTTCCTCTTAACTGAAAAAAACTGTTACATGTCCAAGTAATTTCCAGGTAAAGTTGTGGATGAAAGTTTGTTTCTGCAAATCAAACTGTGACTGATTATTTCCAGACTGACCACACGGTGGCAGCAGATACTAGCCTAGTCCAGCTACTAGTTTTGCTTCTTCATCTTGACTCATTTTTCCCCCTCCAAGTTGGTTAATTTATACTGAAGGGCTGTTTTCTACACCAAATTCTTCAAATCTTTGAAGAATGCCATGCCATAGTTTATTAGACTTATGCAGTGAGGAAAATGCAAGCACAGGTGAGGTAGTCCACAGCCATTATCTTACTGCTATAATGTTTTACCTCATTTTTAGTACGCTAATATTGACACAAAATGTACTTTCTTTAAATCAGATTGTTTCATTGTGAGTAATTCCTCAAGAAACAGAAGACTTGATGTTTGAGTAGGCTATATTTATTTTGTAAGTCTGCTGTACCAAATATAGTACAATACGTTTTTACAAATTGTCCCTATATTTACAGTGAGAGTGAAAAAGTGGTCTGCCCTGTTGCTGTGGAGATGGCGGTGTAAGTTACAGCCCTGTATGTGTGTGCGCGTGTGTGTGCGTGTGTGTGTGTACGGGGACACAATAGTCAGACTGACACACAGTCTGATAGGGGTCGTGACCTCTCTCTGCAGGACGCCCCGACTCTGGCTCCTGTCTCTCCTGTCCTCTGCAGTTTACATGTCACCAAAGTCTTTGGAGGTAAACTTGAGTTTTGAACTCTTAAAACAACACTGCTTATGTTTTGTAAAATGCACGTTTAAAGGTCCCTTATTACGCTATTTACTGATCTATGTCATAATGTTGTTTCTTCATCAAAAGTTGGAGTTTTGTTTTGTTTCATTCACTAGAATCATTTGGATAATTTCAGCTCAGGAACTGCCAATCTCTGTTGAGCTAAAGGTAAACGGTAGGCGGTAACTTGACATTATAAAGTGGAACACACAATTTTGAGCTTTGGGGATGTAGACCTCTTAATAATCCAGGACTACTGGTATGTTTTTGATGAGGTGACAACTTTATAACATGGCAAAGAGCAAGAAGAACAAGAATCCATTTTGTGTAATATGAGACCATTAATGTGAGGTGACTGAATTAAAATAAGATGATTCCAATGAAGTATCAAAGTCATCAGATACATCAATGTCAAATTACTGTTGTCTAGGAGAGGTAATATGATTAAGGTGAAGAGACATGCACTACCCAAGAGCTCGTGTACTTTGCTAACGACAGCTTAGATCACGTGGGGGTAACAGTGACATTTTGCTATGTTAAATTACAGTATGCCTGCACTCTTTCTGGTTTAATAAACAATCACAACTGAACCTGAGTTCCCACTAATGTTCTCACTAAGACACATGTTTTGGTCATTGCCAACAGGCTGCACTAGCACTGATCAATCACTGGCTGCGTGGCACTGGGGCTCAGGTAAACTATTCTGATCCGAGAGAACACCTTTAGATTCAAGACATCTGAATTTAGGCATTCGAACTGGCAACCCAAATAAGAGAATCAATAGTCACGTGTATTATGATCATATCCTATAACTTTAAATAAGGTTACAATTCACAAAATGCTAAGATATCCAGTATTTTAAAATGTAAATAATGCATAAAACAAGACTCGCTTTGATTCTGCACTCCCCACTCGCCAGAGCTGACGTTAAATTGCGTTCAGTCAAGCCTTAATGACCCATAAACGACTTTAAAGATCAAAATGAAGTGGGTGTTATTTAAAGCACACCATTAAAGTTGTGTTGAGTTTGTCCCATGCAGAAGAAAGTCCCACAGTTTGTCCTCGCACCGTCGCCATGGCTCCCAACTTGGCCGAGACCCGACGGCGGCAGGAGCACCTTGTTGCCGTGGAAACCTGTCTGGGATGTCAGCCCCTCCCTCCGCACACTGCCTATAGGCCCATGTGAGAAGTCATTTTACATGTTAGCCCGAACAGAGGTGGGTCATCAGATACATTAAATCAGTTTTTGTAGCTGGTCTTATTGTACTTTTATTATACTATACTCTTACAGCTTCTGGAGAAATATTTATCTCACAGTAAGGCAAATCACACAGCAAAAATGGAATAGCCCTGTAGAGGTTTTAAAATTACTTGAATCCAGAATGGCTTAACCAAATTTGAAAGGTTTTGTCACCAAAATTCTGTAAAAAGAATAAAAAACTGTAAAGATTGTGCTTCTTTCTTAACTTTGAGCTTTTGTGTCCTTCACCCACTTTGGATCCAGTGAAGAGAATGAAACAATAAGAGAATGAAATGAAAAGAAACAATTAAACAAACAAACAAAAAAAATTGGCAAAGTAGTTTTAAGTTTAGACTTTAATCAGTTTTTAGCCTTGACCATTCCTATTTCTTGCAATAAAAGATCTCTTGAACTTTAAAACATGTTATAATGTTGTTACCTCCTCAAAAACCTGGATTAGTCTGGCTACATCTCCAAAGCTCAAAATGCTCTGTTCCACCTTGTGATGTCATGTGGTGGTAGTTTTCAAGTTAACAGCTACAGCTTTTTACCATTTGGTCAGTAGTGATTGGCAATTCCTGGGTTGAAATTATCCAAATAATACTATGGTGGGCTAAGTTGTATGGAGTTGAAAAACACAGTGGAGCACTTTCTATACCACATGACATCACAAGGTGGAACAGAGTGTAAGTTTGAGAGAAGAACTTAGCCTAAATATACACGGTTTGTGTGTTAAACATGTGTGAATGAAACAAAACACAACTCCAGGTATGTTTTTGATGAGGAAACTACATTATAACATAGACCAAAACACTGTGTAATATGGGCCCTTTAAAGAACTGACTTTTTAATCTAAATAAATTACAGAAAATGCCAGTTTGATGCACACCCTCTTCTTCTCACACACATTTTGGGGCTGCATGTTGCCTCCAGGAGTCGGACCCCCGCAGAGAGCCACAGCAGGGGGCAGTCCACACTCACCTCCCCAGGCCAGCTCACAGCAGCCTGGGGACATGTACTCCTCTGTCGCTGTTGTCTTAAACGTCCGACAACTCTCCACTGCAGAGCTAACGAGTTTCCTCTCCCCTTTTCCATCCTTGTCTCCTTTGCTTTCAAAAAACTCTCCAACTCTGAGGAAAAGAGAAGCTTCTAAGGTCAATATTTGTTTTCAAAGTTTTCAAAAAAGTGTCCAGGCATGTTAAAGTTAAAGGGAATTTGAGGGAGTATCTGTTTTCCTGGAATTTCAGCTTTTAGGTGTTTGCAAAAATATCTAAAAATTTAAAAAATTAAAAAAATAAAATGTGAGAAGGCCAATGAAAAAAGGCCTTACTCTATCACAACACCATAATGGACATTACAAGCTTATTTTTCTGGTGGAGGGTCAACCCGCTTGTCTCCATATAGATGCTATTGTGTTACCTGTAATGTTCCACAGTAAGGCATTAAATGTTTCTATCTCTATGGAGAAAAGCAGAAAAAGTGGCTCCACCAAGCTGAGTTACAGTTGAGATCTGTGGAGAGGCGAGAGTACATGTTTTCTAAGGTTTTGTTTTGCTTCGTTTTTGTTTTTATCCAGAACACAAATGTAACAAACCGAATGCAAGATTAATACTGTGGAACATTCCAGGCAAAGCGACATTTCCATAGAGACAAGCAGAAGGTGGACTCTCCCCTAGAAAAGTTGCATCGTGCACCTTTAATTCCAAGCTCAAGTTAAGAGTCTAGCAGTGTAGTTTTTAAGATCATAAATCAAATGAAAAATGAGGGAAAATAAAACAAAAAAATCTCCACTCTATAGCCGACTAGTCTTAAATACTTTGTTATGACTAAAGCAAAAACAATATAATTTATCATATCGTCTCTCTCATTGTCCTTAGTGGATAATTATTTAGGATGGCACCACCTCCTTGACGTTGTGAAAATATATTTACATAGCTGAAGTTAATTAATCATAGTGGAGATGATTAAACGTCAAAATGACATGCACATCAGCGGCATCATTGGGCTAATACAATGAGAGCAGGAGGAACAATGTAAAGGCCTGCAGAGCAGACACAGGAGGAGAGGGGCTCCTGGGGCCTCTGTCACTCTCTGTCACTCTGTGTTAATTATTACACTGCAGTAACGAGGCAGCAAAACTGCATCAGACAGAGAGGGGAGAAGTCAGATTAACAGAAATGATATAACTATAATGTGATTTCTGCTCACAACCACCATCTATCTACCAGTGTGATCAAGGGATGTCAAATGGTAGGATGATTGTGACTTTAAAAATGGATTATTCTTGACATCCCTAATCACAAAACTACAAAGACGAGCGGATCTGGAGCCATATCCTGTCTCTCTGATTTCAGAGGGCGTGATTGACAGGCGGATGAACCAATCAGAGAGACACATGGTCCGTTTGCGTCAAGAACAAAAATGTCTCCCACATTTGAGAGACATGTGATACAAATTATTATATTATTATCCAGTTCCAGTCCCTTCTGGATTCAGACAGAATGAAGAAGGAACAGGCTGCTCAGGCAACGTCTAGTTTAACATGTATCCTTTTTTTAAAGCAACACTGTGTAACTTTGTGGAGGTGACAGTCACCTGCATGATTCCATGAAAATAGAACATTCTGAACATTCTCCATGGAGATATGTGGAATATTATAGTCAAATAAACAACTTTTCCACAGGAACAAGCAGGAGGAAGCCCTCCTCCAAGCAAAAAAAATAAGTGTCAGGTTTGTGGAGATGCAAGCTCACTCAGAGTAAGGATGAAAGTTATCGTATGTTTTTAAGTGCAATAAACAAAATAATAATAATTTAAAAAAGACTTTAATTGTGCCATTGTCTATTTTTGGATAAAAAGTTACACAGTGGGGCTTTAATAAGGATTTCTTTCCTGCTCAGGTTGTGTTGCAGTGGGCATATTTGAGCCTGCATCATTATATTCACTTGACGGGAGAGTAATCTGAGTTTACTCACCGCAGAACAATGCAGAGGAATGCAAGTCAGTCGTTTTGACGGATGTTGTGATGAGGCTGCACCATCACTCATTCTGTGATTAGACGACTGCCTTGTCTGCTCCATATCGCCACCTACAGTTAATCAGCAAATCTGAAAAGTGTTTTGTTTTAGCAAAGATTTATATATGCATCAACCAAAAACTGTATTTTTTATTCAAAATAAGATAATTATATAGGATCATGAAATGGATTTTCTACCACATGTCTACATACCGTTGACTCTGTTTGGTTTGGTTTGGACCTCGGTGAACATTACTGACTACTTATTAATTAGTGATGGTGAGCAAAAAATCTTTCTTTTACAGAATAGACTGGGATGGACAACACTGTTACAATAGTTTGAGGGTTAAGGTCTCCAGGTTCTGTACTGACGGTCAATCCTTCTTTGTTAGAACTCGAGCCTCATGTCTGTTCTTCCAACTCTCAGGCTTCTTCAGTTATGTTACAAAAATTTAAATCACAAATCACAATTAAAAAAAGGTTAGGGTTTATTTTAAGATTACGCAAGTAGTGACCATGGTTAAGGTTAGGATCAGTCTCCATGAAGGCAAGTCAATGCAATGCATCCAGAAAGCATGATAACACAGCATGAGTGCGTGTGTGCAGTCAATGTAATGTCCTTAAAAAGCATGGAAACCCAACATGTATACAAGTGTGCAGTGCTGCTCCTGCGGGGGAGGGAGCCGGTGCCTACAGCCCCCTCTGTGGTGAGGAGTGGGAGGCGCGGCGGGGGCTGATGTCTGACACGACCCTCTCTGCAGGCACTCAGTGGGAGCTGGTGCCTGCTCTGACCCACTGTTTGAGAGATACAGGGAGAAAAACAACCAGGAAGTTACACGCAGACAAGGCCAGACCAGAGTGTCCAAGTCTCTTTACTAAATTTGGGATTCTTATTTGGGAAGGTTGCTTGCAAATTCTTGGGGGGCTTGCTCCTGAGAGGCACTTTTCATGTCACAAAAGAGGTGATTGTTTTTTCAGGCTTTTTTCAGAGTATTTTCATGTTTACACATTAATGGCATGTAATTACTGATGAAAAGTATAAAAAAAAATATGCACATCTCATTACTGCTCAACACACAACGTTTAACTAGTTGTGCTTTATTTGGCTTATTTTTGTGGAGCTCAGTGTCAGAGAAATTCCAGTTTTTTGCTGTGCTGGGAGCACTCTGTCAGCTCAGTCCTTGCTATCTTGGCCCACGTCATCAGAGGTATAATACTCCCAACAATGGAAGCAAAGCCAGACTGGACTGGAATGCACTAGACTGGAATGGACAACACTATCAGCATCTTGACGGTTTATGTTTCAGGGAGCTGGGTCCTGTACTGATGGTAAATAAACTTAAAAGACGTAATTTACTCGAATAAAGCACATACTGTATACTCCCACCTGCACTGTTTCTATAAAAAAAAGCAATCAAATTAACTGTATAAATAATGCAAATCTGTCAGATTCAGTGGTGTGGCTGTAATTAAGCAATTCTCAATCACAACAATTATAGAACAGTACGCTAAAACACATTCATAAAAGCACAGAGAATTACATTTTCGCCTATATTATTATTTTGTTTTCTTTTAACAAATCTGTCTAATGACTCAAGGTTTTCCCGCAGTGTTAACTCAGACGAAGTCCATCTCCTCCAGACTTAAGAACACCTCTGCTTGTGTAACTCTACCTGCTGCTGCGTTCTGGCCAGTGCAGATCAGATCCCTCTGTCTGACCTTCTCACTCTTTGTGATGGACCTGTGCCCCTCCTCCTCCTCCCCCTGCGTCTCCTTAAGGTGCTCTCAGCTCAAAGTGCTATGCTGCTGTCTGTCTGTATGTCTGCATCGCCGCAGCAGTGTGGCACAAACTAAGGTTGTCAGAAAAATTCACCTGCTATGAATGTCAAATGTGGTATTAAACTTATCTATTAAGCATTTAATTCATGGTAGCTATTTTTTTTTATTGCTAATAGAAAAGGCTTGCTTGCCTCTCCACAGATCTGACCAGATTCTTCAGCTAAAGTAGTCCTGACCAAGCCTAGCTCAAGATCTGGTGAAGTGTCCCAGGAGCTGTACGGTAGTGGCTCATTGCCCTAGCAGCATACACAGAATAACTTTCCCTCATGGGGGATTAATAAAGTAAACCTTGCCCTCCTTGTTTCCATAAAGACAGATAATAATCCCATACTGTGGAACCGATACCGATACCCTCCACCAAAAAAGGTTTATATAGCACACCTTTAAGTCATGTTGTTAATATCTTGAAAAAAAGTAAAGGTAACTCATCTCTACCCACCTCTCTGTATCTCTGTCCTCTATCCATAAACACAAACTTCCCTCTCTGCAGTGTCCCCCGAGCGTCTGATGCCAGGGCAGTGGTCCCTGATAAGTGCCACAAAGCCCCCTCTGTCTGAGCGACCTGTTATTCTTCTGCTGCTCTGGCCCAGGAGCAGTGAGGCGTGAGTGGGACGGGGTCTCTGAGTGCCCCCAACTGCCCTACCTTACCCCTCCACCCTTCTCCTCTTTCTCTCTCTACTCCCCCTCTCTTCTTTCTCCGTTTCCTAGTTTTCATTATTTTCTCCTCCTCTTCTCCTGCTTTCTCCATCCCCCTCTCTGTCTTTCCATCCTTCTCTCTCAATCTCTCTCATCCTCTTATTTCTGCACTCTCTCACCTCTTCTCACAGCCACTCTCCTCTCGCTTTCTCTCTTCCCTTTCCTTCTATCTTCCTATATGTTTCTCCCCTTTACTTTCACCCTCTCTCTACCTTCTCCCTGTTTCCATCTTTCTCCTCCCCCACCTGTCTCCCGTTTTCTTCATGTGCATCTCTTTAGCTGCTCTGTGCACTCAGCCATCGCTCCGTCTGCATTATTGTTGAGGAGCAGTTGCGTTAGTCGAAGGTTTGGAGTGGCCAGGACTCGTTTGACCTCTTGGATTATACTCCTGAGGGTTTTGGTTGGATCACTATAGTCTAAGGTTCAGTTGAGGTGCTTCTCAACCAGAGGGTCATGAAACAACTTCAGGGGTCCCCAGACGATATGGGGAAAATTTATCCAAGATCTGAAAAACAACAGTTGATATCGAAGACCAAAATTTGTCTTTGATCCAGAATACTTTAAGAAGAGTGAATCTGGTCACTGGTGAATCAGTTCAAATCGGCATGATTGACTGGTGGATTAGCCAATCAGGGACACGCATGGTCTATTCGTATCAAAACAAATATGTCTGGTTTTGAGGAAAAAAGGAATAAAAAAAATAACACAAAACATGCAGATTCAGTGAACAAATCACTAAACACTGTATGCAGGAAGTGAGAGTAATTTTAGTTTTTTCCTAAATGATGGGTGACCAAGGAGCTCCTTTGTTTCACATGGTTCAAAAACGACAACAAACAAACAAATCTAATTTCACAATCATGTTTGGTCTGACAAAAGGGGCGATTGAGGGTGTGGAGACCAGATATACCCCTGGATAAAAAAAAATACAGAGACATCATTCTGGATTTGCCAGGTAAGGGTGAAATAGTTTGAGAACCATCCATCAAAAGTGAAACAAGGAAAAAGAAATCTGAAGGAGGTGCCAGTTCCATGTCATACTGTGGTACATTCCAGGCAAAACAATAATAATTCCCATGGAGAAATGAAAGTTACATAGTGCACCTTTAAGTCTTTTCTTCTGCCTGATATTTTCAAGGCTTGGTACACTAACTTGGATCATGTTAAGTCTTCAATACTTGGTGTTTCTTTGTTGACCACTCCTCTCCTCTGCCGTCACTCATACAGTCAGCCAAGCCTTATACTTTGAACCTTTGAATGCTCTTAATGGGTCTTGTTATCCACTTAACAGGACGGCTCCCTGCGTATGAATAGAATACATCTAATGGAGGTAGTTTGCCACTCCACTGCCCTCCTTCTCCTCTGCCCGCTCTGTATCAGCCCTGATCACTGTAGTGTGTCCGTGCTCTATCCTCTGCTCTGGCCGTTATCAGTTAGCATCAGTGTAGCTAGCTCTGAGCCTGCCCCTGTCTGCAGAGGTCATGTTTTCACTCGGCCGATCGCTGCAGCGCTGATAAGACAATTTGTCCGGTGGAAATCAGAGAGCTGTGGACTGGAGGAGACTGGGAGAGAATAGGGGGAAAGGGGGGTATAAAGTATAAGGAGGCCCAGGCAGGGTACATGTTTTGACGGGGAAAATGTTGGACACTGTGTTTATCCGATAAGATGTTGTAAAGTATTTTATCTCTTGTGAAGAGATGTGTTCCCTGCAATGCAACATGCAAGCTTAAAAAGAAAAACAAAAACAAAAGAAACATGCAAGCTCAAAAAGACCCCACCAAACTGACCTATGATGGTCATGGAGTTCAATGCAAACTGCTTTTGTGATCACCTTTTTTTTGACCTTCCAATTGCCAATATTGTCCATTTGCACTCATTGACAATTGTACTTATAGTCTATTTTAACTTTTGGTTTGGTTAAAGTATTCTTCTGCATTTGATGTTGATGCTGGTTCAGCCTGTCAGGAGCAGAGAACATCCCAATGTGCCAAGATCTCCTGATCTTGAGTTAGTCTTGCAGGACTATCTTAACTGCAGTATTTTATCCATGATAAAGCTACGATAAGCTCCATCTGGACACATCTGCTCTGGGCTGAACTGATGTAGCTACTTAAAGGTGCACTATGTAACTTTTTCGTTGGGGGTCTGTCATCTGCTTGTGTCTATAGATATGTCATTGCTCTGCCTGGAATGTTCCACAGTGTGACATTAAACAGCTCTACCTTACATTTATTCAATTACAGGTGGTTTTATAGATCAAGACTACCTAGAAATACAGGCATTCTGACTGTGCCTCTTCATAGATCTGACCTGTGACTTCGTCTGGTTTAGTCTCCATAAAAACAGAAGTACCGTGTAGATAGTTTCCATACTGTGAAACTAAAAACATCTCCATGGAGAAAAGCATTTGACGGACCCTCCACCAGAAATGTTACACAACCCACCTTTAAGTTAAATAATACTTTGATACAAAAATAGTCAATAGTCAAGTACTCCCTATTTTTAACTTTGGCGGATTTTTCCTTTCCTTTGTTATTTCCTGCAGTACCTCTCCCTAGAGTCTTGCTTGTATCGAATCAACCTTGACTTTTAAAAACACTTACCTCAACCCAGATGACCACCACAAATCATAGAGGGAAGAAATGCTATAAAACTGCAGCTCCCCGCCTGATTCAATAGAAAAAGTGTGAATAAACAATAACAGAAAAATCTTACTTGAATGTTATAAGACCCCGGCTCGTCACCGTCCCACTGGGAGACAAATTCAGCGCCTACATGTGTCTGCTTTTATAACTGCACCAAAACACTTTCGCTCAAATTGATCCGGAGTAACCCAGCAATGAGAATTAAAAGACTGTCACCTTGTTTTTGGAGATGAAAAATACCAGCGAAGAGAGAGACGAGACGAGAGTTATCGGATTAACGTGGGCTACAATTGCATCTGTGTAGATTAGCCCCGGTGCTGTAAATACAATTGTGGGCAATAATGTTTCGATTAGAGGCCAGAGCGGACTATTGGAGCTGAGTGGAGAGAGTGCGGAGGAGGAGGGGATTGGATTAGAGAGGGACGAAGTCAGACCACGAATACTGATCAAACACTGGAATATCCGGAGAAAAGAGCAGTTCAGATCACACGGTTCATGCTATAGACTTATCATTTTTGTGTTGGTTTTCAAGGATTTCTCAAGTGGAGAAATACACATTCAATTTGTGATTTGTGAAATGCAACTGCATTTGGGATCATGTTTATAGAGGTCCTGGAGAGCTAATATTTTGTTGTTTGTAAAGGACGTTATATTTAAAATATATCAATAAATACATACATACATACATATAGCCACACATCCAATAGCAATTTGATAATTCTAATCATTCTTTAATCCTGCACTTTAATCCTAGTTTCTGGTCCACATTTTTGTGTATCATGCAGGAGGAGCAGGAACTCTACTCTGATCTCCTGATCCTGATACAATGGTGTGTTTTTAGACGTGTGTGCCGCTATAACAAGTTTTGGACCGTTTCTGAGCTCTAGAGACGCCTGTGAACTGTGCATAAAGCACAAGTGTGTCTATATCCTTTGACTTGCAGGCAAAAATGAAACGCCATAACTAAATTTAAAGGTGTACAATGTAACTTTTCTGGTGGAAGGTCTTCCACCTGCTTGACTCCATGGAAATGTTTTTGCTTTGTTCCCCAGTATGGCTTTAAATGTATCTATGAACATGGAGGAAAGCAAGGGGCACCAACCAGTGTCACAATGTTACAGGTCAGATCTGTTGAGAGGCCTCACAAAATACAGGTTAATCAAGGTGAGCAAACACCTGTAATTCAACAGATACAAAAGAAACGGTTAATGCCATACTGTGAAACATTTTGGCAAAGCAATAACATCTTCTTAAACAAGCAGCTTGTTTAAGCCCCCCCTCCAGAAAAGTTACATAGTGCTTCTTTAAAGTGTGTTACTTAACCAGCTCTGTGACACAGTTTTGAGTCTTTTGCTGAGCTGTGTTTGTCTCAGATTATCGGTCTTATGGGACAGTGACACACAGAGACACAAAGGACAAACTCACAAATGGCTTCAGCAGCTCCAGGACACGGGCCCCAGGCGTCTGCAGGTCCCCCGTCTCACTCAGGCTCCAGGGGCCACGCTTTGTTCTGGGGGCAGCTCCCCAGGGTCCTGCTCCAGGACACACACCATTGCACTACTGTCTCTCTAGTTCTCTCCTTTTTCTCTCTCTCTTTCCACCTCTGCACTGCTGTCTCTGGCCTCTCTCTCTCTCTCTCTCTCTCTCTCTCTCTCTCTCTCTCTCTCTCTCTCTCCCTGTCTCTCTCTCTCTCCTTTTTCTGGGTCTATCACTCTCTCTGTCTTTCTGTTTACCACTGCATTCCTGTCTCTCTTTCTCTTAACCGCTGCACTCTGTCCTTCATCTTCCCGAGTGCAGATGGGCGTGATTGACAGGTGGATTAGCCAATCAGGGACTCGTGTTTTGTCTGTATCAAAACAAATATGGCTGGTTACAAGGGAAAAGAAAGGAAAAATATATATAAGACATTGCAGATTTCTGCAGAATCAAAGAGCAATGAGCACTAAACTGTTAATGTGATGTGAGAGAAACTGGAGTTGGACTTTGTAAATGATATGTGACCAATGCGCTCCTTCATTTAAACAAATAAACTAATTTGATTGCACGGTTGTGTTTAGCTCGAGACGTGACTGAGGGAGTGGGGATTGAGCTGATATCCCTCTGTATAAAAAAACCAAAGAGCAGTATCAGTCTGGATTTACTATACAAACTTTAAGTGGCTGAAGCATTAATTAAAAAAGATGACCACAGCACCACAACTTTTCTAGAACGCACACAAAGAATCTGCCCGTGCAAATCCGAGTTGCCGAAAAGTGCCCAGTGATTGCCGCAGTCAGCAGTGGTCGGCAGTGGTCGGCAGAGTCAGGTGGTACATGGTGCAGTCTGGACACTCCTGCCCTGTCCTGCCTGAAGGGGGTGAGGAGGTGTTTGGGGGGAGGTGGGGGGTGACCCGGGGACCCAGCCGAAGGTCAGGGGTCAGGACACACGCTCACACCCAGCGGGAGAGCACATAATTAAGAGTGAGTGTGATTGACAGACAGTTCATCAGGCTGTCAGAAACACACACACAAACGAAGGGCATCGCTTTCCCATCGGCAGAACGCACAAACACCAGACACAGAGGCAGGTACGGATTTAAACTGCATTAATACCCCTGTTTTTACCCTTTCACTGGTTTTATTATTAGTATACATTTGCAAAAATATATGGAGTTTGCCAGCATTTTGCTTGGCTATGAAAAATACATTCATTATTGTGTCTTTATCTCTGTTGACTCAGTTAGGATCCATTAAAAAAGATCAAATAAAAACAACTTGCTATTCTAATTATATAGAATTAACTACATCTTTTAGTTGCATTTCTTGGACTTACACAGTTTTTCAATTGTGTCAAATTCTTGTTCTTAAAACTGTGTACATTATGCTGTTATATAAATATAACTCTCAATGCCAGCTCAGTCCTTGTTATCTTGTCAGTCATCAGAGGTATAATACTCCCTACAACGGAGGGTTCATGTCTCTAGGTCCTGGGTCCTGTACTGATGCTAAATAAACTTCTCCTGCAGTAGAACTCCAGCGTCAGGCCTCTTCTCTTCAATTCTCAGGCTATTACAGTTTATTCTACAATATGTGTTAGCTCAAGAATATTAATACATCGGACATCATAAAAATAGGTAAAAATGGCTTTGCTTAGAATATTTGACACCACTCTCTTGCTATTTTTGCTACTTTTGAACGTATTTTTGCGACTTTTGAGCGTTTGTTATTATATTATATTGTGATGTGTGAGCTACTGTGTCCAAATAATTTCCCTTGTGGATAAATAACGTTTGTCTAAGTCCAATATTGGTGGTTATATGCAGTTTCAGTGAATGTCTTTTGTACAGTTATTTATCTTGCATTTTACATTTTTATTCTAATTGTAATTTGTTGTTGCAACACTGAAATTTCCCCAGTGTGAAACATATGATCTAGTCTTATATAGTTATAGTCCTTTTTTATGAGAAATATTCTACTAAAAGTGTTTTGTCATGTTTCAAGACCGTAAATAATAAAAAGAATTGTCCAGTGCAGTGATGGAAAGTAACGAAGTACAAAAGTAAGTACAATACTATACAATACTACAAATTACATTACAAGTACATTTCACTTTTTACTTTTACTTCATTACATTTTATAATTGCATGGACTGACAAGTAAAAAGTACTTTAGAGAACTGTTGAAATGGCAGAAACTTTATTTTTTTGCACATTTAATTTGAGTAACGTCCCAACTTTGAGCAAATTAAATACACAAATACACAAAAGCAGCTAGAAAAATCAAGAAATCAATTGAATCACTTAAAACCAGCTAAATTCCTTTTCAAAATCACTACATTTCATCCTTTAAATGTTCTAAAAATCCTTTTTTTTCATGTGATTTCTTTCACTTTTGCTTGAGTAACTTTTTACATTTATATCTGTATTTTAACTTAAGTAACAAAATTGGTCCAATGTGATGTAGTGCCACCCAAAAGCTGACGCCACTGTTGAATAGAATAAGACTAATGCATTTCCAAGTCATTTAAAACACCTCTAATATTCCCAGGACTATTACAAAAACATGCATGCCTGAGCTGTCATGTTGTTGTCCGATATGAAAAATGCTGTATATATTTACACACCCACACACTATTGCATTGTTTAGAGTCTGAGTAATCACTTGAGTTCGACCTTTCCTTCAGCCCTCCCATGTTTTTGTGTGGGTGACTCACACATCCATCATCGCGCACTGCTCCAAACCAAAGGAGACTTATTCATATCTGCACTATACGTATCATCTTACCCTGGCTCACTATCTGTCAACACTGCTACACACAACATACATGAAAAGAAAGGTTTTTGTTTTTAAAGGGCACTATTTTCTGGTCTATGTTATAATGTTTCCTAGTTACAAATATACCTGGGGTTGTGTTTCGTTTCAGTCATGTTTAACACACAAACCCTGCATATTTAGGCTGTACACTGAAAACAGGAAGGGCTGCACTGTGTTTTTAAACTACATACATTTTCACTAGAATCATTTGGATAATTTCAGCACTGGAGTTTCCAATCGCTGCTGAACTAAAAGTAAAAGGAGCTGTTAACATGAAAACATGACGTCACAAGGTGAAACGGAGCATTTTGAGCTCTCGAGTTGCAGAAAGTTTAATAATTCAGGATGACGTGTGAATGAAACAAAACCCAACTCTGGGTATGTTTTTGAAGAGGTAACAGCATTGAAAATGTATAGAAATGAAAAATTAAAACTAACATTAATGCATTGTCATATATATAGATATATTTTTTTTCTGACTATTGTTTAAATTGTATTCATTATTAAAAGAAAATGTATGCATTTATAGTGTCAGCAGACTTAAGTTACCTGACCTGCTTGTTTCCATGGAGGCAGGTACATTTAATGCCATACTGTAGAACATCCCAGGCAATGAAATCTCCATGGAGACAAGCAGGTAGCAGACTGTTCCCCTAGAAAAGTCATAATGTTACCCAATGGTTACCCAAAAATCGTAATTGTGTCTCAGATAATATGGCTAGAAATTAGAATATAATCCAAGTTTATTTCAATTTTAGTTGATAAAAATTCTGAAGTTCTCAAACCACCAATACACCGAGATATTTTGAATTCAAGAAATGTTTAAATTTCCTTTTTACTGTGAAGAGTTGTAAACAAAAATCCAGAAATTACAATAAAAAATACGGAGATAAAATTGCGAGAATACAGTGGCGTTTGAAGCCCTGTAACATGGATACCCTGTGCAGATCGCGTGTTCACCTTTGAAGAGTGCACTTAGAAGTCTATGGGTGTGTGTGGGACCAACGGGAGCCGTAAAAGCAGAGATGGAGGGATGGAAGAGGAGGAGGAGAGGAGGGGTCCGACCTGCGGATTGAAATGTGCGCCTCCCTGGCCCCGCCCCCTCTCCTTGGCTCTGAGAGGGAGCTCTTTCTGCGCTCCACAAAAGGGCGAGATCGGGTTACGGCGGGACATTCACCGGCCCACTTTGTTTTCAAATTGTTTTGTTTAGTTGTGACACTGTAGACACCCAACACCTTCCAAGAGTCCGAACTCAGGTGGAGAGGAGCAGGGATGGAGTGAAAGAGAGAGGGAGGGAGAGATGGACAGGAGGAGAGGATAGCGTATTGGACAAGGGAGGAAAGGAGAAGAGGAGAGAGGGGAAGAGAGACAGAGGATAGTACAGAGAGAGGAGGGTGGAGAGGAGCAGGGATGGAGTGAAAGAGAAGATGGAGAAGAGGAGAGAAGGGAGGAGAGGAGCAGGAGATAGGGAAAAGGGAGAGAGAGAGAGAGAGAGGATAGTATAGAGAGAGAAAAAAGAGAGAGAAAGAGGCTAGCGAAATGGACAAGGGAGGAGAGGAGTAGGAGATAGGGGAAGAACGGAGGGAGAGACAGAGAAGATAGTAAAGAGGGAGAAAAGGGAAGAGAGAAGGAACGATGGGGCAAAAGAGAGAGGAAGGGCGAGATGGAGAGGATAGCTTAGGGCAAATGGAAGGAGAGGAGCAGGAGATGGGGGAAGGAGAGAGGGAGGGAGGGAATGAGAGGTGGATAGTACAGAGAGAGGAGGGAGGAGAGGAGTATGGATAGGGTGAAAGAGAGAGGGAGGGAGGGATGGAGAGATAGAGAGAAGAAGGGGATAGCAAAGGGGATAAGGAGGGAGAGAATCAGTGGATGGGGGAAGGAGAGAGGGAGCAAGAGAGAGTAAGAGAAGGAGGATAGCACAAAGGTAGAAAAGGGAGGAGAGGAGCAGGGATGGAGAGGAGCAGAGGATAGTGAATGGAGAGAGGAGAAGAGGAGCAGGGGATAGGAGGAAGGAGAGAGGGAGAAGGGTAAGAAACAGGAATAAGAGATAGGGTGAAGGAGAGGGCAGAAGGGGGCAGGGAGAAGAGGAGTGTGGGATGGGGAAAAGAGAAAAGCATAGCATATAAGGAGGTAGGAAAGTAAGGGATGGGGTAGGGTGGAGGAAGAGAGGAGTATGGGAAAGGGTGAAAGAAATAAGGAAAGGGAGAGAGGGATGGATAAGGGAATGGGGAAGAACAGAGGAGGGAAAAGGAGGGTAAGAAAAACAGAGCATGGAGATGGGGAGGAAACGAAGCAGAGGATAGAGGGAAACAGAGAGGAAGGTGGGGAGTTGGAGATGGGTATGGGGCAAGAGAAAGCAAAAAAAGCAAGGAACAGCAGAAGAGAAGGAGGAAGGAGAGAAGTAGGGATGGAGTGGGGATGGGAGAGAAAGGTGTAGGGGACAGGAAGAAAGAGGGAGAGAGACAGATGAAAGGGGAGGATAGGTGAGAGGATGAGAGGAGAGGAGCAGGAAAGAGGAAGAAGAAGAGAATGAGGAGAGGAGCATGAGATGATGAGGAGAACAAGGGAGGGTGCAGAGGGAGGAGAGAAAAAATGCACAAAGTAAGAGAAGGATAAGGAGAGGGGCGACTGGGGGATTGATGGAGCAGGTAGGTGGTGCGGGGGCGACCGGAGAGCCAGGACATACAGCCTGTAGACGAAGAATCTTCAGGAAATTGAAATTATCCACACTTCGCCTTCTTTAGCGTGCGCCCCGGGGCTTGTGCTAACGTTAGTGTTTATCTTAGCCCCCCTCAGAGGAGCTGTCGGACCCCTGCCTGGCTCTCCGGCGCTCCCCTGTGCACCTTCACGTATGCAGGCGTTTTACACAGCGCCGCTCCACAGGTTTAAGCAGATTAACACGGCTCTGCCCACACACACACTGATCACACGCGGTTAATGCTGTTAGCTTAGCTCGCACTTTCAATGGGACTTTCTCCACTTATCACCTATAAGCAACGAAAATAAAATATTAAATGTTTAAAAATGTAAATGTATTATCCAAATTCACAAAAACTTAGCTTTCATTACGTTGCTAATCTCCTCAGTCCCCATATGTTTTATTGATGTTGCACACAGAAAATCAGAAAAATTTGTCATGAATGTGGCTGTATTACTAAATTATTCCTTAAATAATGAGCGATACAAACAGTATATTAAACCCATTAGTATGAACTGTAATTGTGTAACATTAGTCATTAGATTACTTACTTGGTTTGGAAAAAACTGGTCCATGAACTAATCTACCAGCCCAAATTTATTTAAGCAACTATATAGAATTATTTGAACAGCTATAAAGAAAAAAAAATAGCAAATGTGATATGATGAACTTGTGAATTCTTCAACTTGCTAGCATTATTGTCATCCTTTTGTAGGGAAAGCAATTTACTGAGAAAACCAAAATGAGTTTGCTGACACTTAAGCAGCACTGGGTTTCGGTTGGTCAACATATAGACAACCTCAACAAATGGGATCATATGTGAATGAAACAAAATACTACATAAAGCCATAGTATCTAACTTTATAGACATTTTTTTTCCATTTTGTTTTGGTTTATTGCACTGAAGAATTTGCATCCTTATTGTGAGTGGGTTTACATCTCCACAAACCTGACTCTTATTTGGCCGTGGAGGGCCTTTTTCTGCTCGTTTCTACAGAAATGTTCCTTTAGCTATAATATTCCAACTCATCTCATCCACAACTCAAATATCTCCATGAAGAATGTTCCAAATCATGGCTTTAACTGTCTATTTCCATGGACTTAAGCAGGGGACATGACACCTCCAGAAAGTGACATACAGTATTGTACTTTTAAACTACAATTTGTGTTTTTATGAAGAAACTGCATATTTGTAATGCTTTATTGTGTAAAATATGTCTTTTTAACGTTAAGAGAAAGTCGTGGATATTGACAGACTTGCACAGACTTGAGCTGCAGTAATTATAAGTGTCCTAAGTGAGTGCATTTAAGCAGCTCTCAAAGGGAGCACGTCTCCGGTGTGTCCGTGCTTGACCGGCCCACATTACCTGAGCATAGCCGGGGGCCACCGAGTCAATTGCTACACAGCGCTTTGAAGGGCAGGGGTGCGTGCAAAACTACCCACAATCCTCTCCTGGCAATGCACACCGCCTCCCTTAGGATGGGGGGCGCACTAGACCCAACCGTGCAACTTTAAGGCCACCTGAGTTCACCGTGAAGAAAAAAAAAATAAAGCAACGAAACAAAACAAGAGGTAAAGTGTGTGTGGAAGAAGGGATGAAAGCTCGGGGAAAGGAGATAAAACGCGATTGAGAAGTGACAGAGTGAAAGACGGTGTGTGCGGAGGAGGAGAGGGATGAATAGGGAAAGAGTATCTCCTGCATTAAGCTACCCTCCACAGTGCCAAGGCCTTTCTGCACTCCTCTTTCAGACCGCCGGACCCCAGGGACGGTAACGCAAAGCCCGACCCCATTCTTCAGGCACAAACTTTGATTTCCTATTAGGTTCCTTGCTTCTGATGGGGGACTGGAGGGGAGGAGAAGAGAGAAGAAGAAGAAGAGAGGAGGGCAGGGAAAACGATGGACACCCATGGAGAAACAATAAAGAAAGAGGTGTGTAAAAATAATGTAAAACGAAATGTCCGTGGGGTCCTGTATGATGAGAAATTAATACTGTTGCCATAGCAAGTAGCAATTTAAACCAGAATATTATATCTTTTGAATAGGGAAAAATCCTCCAAATGTTGCCTTTAACAGGAGGCTGATACTAAAATACCAGTTTATAGGCGACATTTTGAGGACTTTTTGACCATTGAAATGCCAGAATAGTTAACTGTTAGTTGCTATGATAACGATTTGAAAACCATGGATTGTGGATTGCCAATCGAAGAAAGCGACATTTGCCAAATTTGCCATTCAAGTATTCAAATAAATGCACCGCCTCTCCTGTCCTTTTCTTTACTTTTTTTTCCAGATACAACCTTCTCTGAACTATAGGGTCTACTTTCTTCAGTCCCAAATTTGATTTAAATTGAAGACAAATAATTTCCCTTGTGGATCAATAAATAAAGATAATCTCAAACACATCTCTGTTTAAAATAAATTATTAGGCGACTTATGAAACCTCATATTGATTCGTCACCTGTTGATTTAATCTGTTATTTATTTATTTAGTTATGTTAGTTATTGAGTCAGTTTTCAAGTTCACTGCTCCTTTTACCTTTAGTTCTGTAGAGATTGGCAATTCTAGGGCTGAAATCATCCAAATGATTCCAGAGAAGGTACTGACTTTAAAAACACGAGAACTGAGCCCAAATCTGCAGGGTTTGTGTGTTAAACATGTGTGAATGAAACAAAACACAACTCCAGGTCTGTTTGTGATGAGGAAACAACATTATGACATAGATCAGAAAATAGCGCAATATACACTCTTTAAAAGCTCCAAAAAGCGTATTTTCCAGGAACCTACCTCTTTAAAAGTGCTTCCTGGTTGAAATGAATAGGTGATAGTGGAGTGAGACGTCTCAGGGCCATTGTTTCGACTGGGCCCATTTAGTTGTGACCTTTGCAGTTGGCAGACACACAGGCTGAGGGGGGCAGACAGGAGCGGGGGGACAGGAGACAGATCTGCGGAAAGGAGAGCAGATAAAACACAAATAAGAATAAGCACGAGGACACAGCTCCACTTACGCACACACAGATTCTCTCCATGATCTGATGAAGTGGAAGAATGGGCGAAACGTGCCACCAAGTTTAGATTACAGCTGGCATCATATCTGCGCGTAAAATATGAGCTTGTTTGATTTCATGATTATAACAGAATGCAGATAGTGGAGAGATAATAGACAGTGAAAGTGTGGTTTGACACCTGTGCAGAAATTGAGTCCAATTTTAGTTCAAGTATGAGGTGGGTGAAGTGTCTTGTCCTGACAAAAAAAACAACAGTGCAATTTTTGACCTGTCGAACGCCACACTGCACTTTGTAGCACTCTGAACTGAATTCTACACATCGGGAAAAGGCAGAACATCATGACGAATACTCAAAATCAAGTTGAGAGAAAAGCACTGAAACAGACTCTCGCTGCAGGATTTCAGAAACAAAATAGTCTCTGCCTGTACGTCCATCGGCAAAGCCATGTTTGTTTTGGTTCGGGTGCTTCACCTTTGGCTCCGCCCAAACCTTAATGCAGCTCTGTGATTGGTCTGAACCACTGGTGGCCTGGTCCAAATCACAACAGTGGAAGCCCGACCAGGTGGATTCTCGTGAGTTTGTGAACTCACAAGTATCACGAGAATTAATTTTTCTGCAAAAGTTTGTAAAGTTAGTGGGAGAAAGTATTGTTTCACCAGTGGAGGGCATCAGATATCTAATCCAAGTGGCCTCTTTAAAGCTGACGGGTCCACTGCATGATCAGCGGCAAAGATTTATGATCATGGGAAAGTGTTTCAAAGTCGTGGGTTGTAGGTCTCACAGTGAGGCTTAGAACTTAGAAGCAAAACAACTCCGGTGTTTTTGCCATTCAGAGCCAAGAGTCTGATATTGATTAAAACAAACTTTGGTCATATCCACAGCTGACCGTGAGCAGCACTGTGCATTCCTCACTCTGGGTGTGACGTCCAAAAATCTTAGAAGATGAAAAAACTGTGCAGTGGACACCAGATTTTAGACTGCAGGTGTTGAAAAATAACACATTCATACATTTTTTTTAAGTAACAAATGTGAAAATGATCGGTTTCCAAAGGTTCCTAAAAAGCCTAAATAAAGCCTGACGTATTGCGTTTCACTAAGTAGCATTAACACCTCACCTTCCTCCTCTCTTTGTTGTCCCATTTGCATACATGCTTGGTGCAGATATCGATCAGCACAGGCTTGGCGTGTCTTGTCCCACTGTCAGCAGTCATAAGTCATCTCTCACATGTTTCTATGATTCTTTGTGTGAGGGTCTTGGGCAGGAGGGTCTAAGATTGCAGAGGAACAGCCCCGGGCCGTATCCCTGTGTCAGTGTACAGGACAGACAGTACATGACCTCCCATGAGGCCAGAGCACCAACAAAAGACCTCTGCTCTTTGGGGATCTATTGTAGCCTTGGTTCTATACACACAGAGTGCATTTGACCCCATTATGGTGACAAGTGTATGCTAATATGGACGCAGGCTACAGGTGTATCCTCCAGGTGTGTGCACACTTTGAACTGACACGTGGCACCGCACAGAACGGGATTTAAAAATAGTAATATTACTTTTAGAATTATAATTTTGGGACAGTTTAGTGTTGTCCATGCTGTTTCAAAGCAAGAGACATTTAAATGAGAGTCTTTGGAGAGACCGTAAAGATGCATAATGTAGCTTTTCCGTTTGTTTCCATGGAGATGTTACTGCTTTGCCTGGAATGTTCCACAGTACTGAAGAAGCCTCTTTGATGACTGATGAAACAGAATAAAATCGTCTTACCTGGACGATTGTGGGATCGCACAGAATTTTCACAGTACGGCATTAAATACAGTATATATCTTCATGGAGATAAGCAGCTGACGTCACCAGGCCAAGTTACAGGTCCGATCTGTGGAGCGGCGATCCTGTTCACAATAAGGACGCATTATACCTGTAATTGAACAAATGCAAGTTTAACATAGAAGTAATGCCATACTCAGGCACATTCAAGGCAAAGCAATAACATAACTTCATATAGCAACAAGCAGAATGTGGATGGCCAAATGGAAAAGTTACATAGTACACTTTATTTGAGGAAAAACAAAGGATACTTCTTGTACAATGCTTTAGTGATAAACAAATTGAATTGCATTTATTTAAAAGATAAAACATTTCCTGCACAGACGCACACATCCTGTCTCCACTTCTTGTATTCTTGAGTTTCAAGTGATACAATAAAATAAACTGTTGCTATGACAATAAACAATTCAAAACATTACATCACATGATCTTTTCTTGTCCTCAAAAGTCCTCAAAATGGCACCCATGCAGGAAAAAGACACATAACTGAAGCCCATGTATAGCTCAGAACGCTACTGTTTACTCTCTTACCAAAAAGGTGTTAATTTTGTCCATCTTTGTGTAGTTTCCACGTTTTTTCCTGTTTCTTATTGTACTTATACTTGTTCAGAATGATAAAGTTACCTCAACAAGTGATATTAATCTGTCCAACACATAACCATCACTATCAGAGTATCTCACTAACAAACCGACGACAGATCTACGCCGGTGAAAACATGGCCCCTGCTCCGGCTCCACAGTTCACTGCCCAAACCAGCAGAGCGCAGCAGACAGGGCCAGACCTGCCGTGGAGTATGCTAATCAGAGCGTTAGCAAGTTTGTCACTTGTTTTGGTCTGAACATGGATTTGATGTTGAAAAGGAGGAGGCTAGTGCTTTTACCAACTCATTATCTAATTTCAAATCCGTCATGTTCATCTACCCATAGATTTAGAGTGATGAAATATGAACGCTGTTGCCATAGCAATAATATAATATGTTAGTGGTCCTCAAAATGTCGCTTAGTCAAGGGTTTCAGCTTCCTGTTATATGGTACCAATTTGAGGACGGTTGACCATTCAGAAGATATAATATATTGTTTTAAATTGTTAATTGCTGTCATTTTTCACCATTCTGAAACCTGCGGATAAACAGGAAGTTGAAAACCGTAAATATGTCAACGCTGAAGGAAGTCAAGCGTATGACCAAAGACCAGTGTCCAAGTATCAGTAGCTGGATCATTTCTGCACACGTAGGTTGATTCAGATGCAAGAAAACATGCAAACTCCACACGGAAAGATTTGGAGCTCTTTGAGAATTGAACCTTGAACCATGTTAAATACAGTATATCACAACACTCCTTTTATTAATACATATGGCTTTTACTGATACAAAACAGTTTCTAAAAGTTTCAAAAATGTAATCAAAACCTTAGCCTGACATATTTTAATTCATGCAAAGTAGTTTTTTTTAGTAGTTTACTCTTTGGTCCTGTAAAGTTTGTATTACAATCTTCACTTTACTGTGCATTAAGTGAGCAGGGGAGAGTATTTATCCACTGTGAAACCAATACAGTTCTATCTGATCTTATATTTCTCAATGGAAGTCCTTAAAAACGAACTCATGCATGATTTTGACACGGCCGCTGCTCCTGTCCTGTGTGGGAAACAGGACGAGACATAGACACACAGTCGTACGGAGACACAAAAGAGGCGGGACCTGGAGGATGATTGATTGATGTGGTCACTGAGGCGTCACTGATCTCCCCGGGAGCCCCCCCCCCTCCCCCCTGATACCCCCCGATACCCCCCCACCCCACCCCCTCACACGCACGTTAGGTTTCCTGCCTAGTGGGGACATTACACTCACTTGTTTTCATACCCTGGAGACTGATTCTTACTAATAAAAATAAAAATATACTTTCCCTAACTTTAAAAATGTATTACACAACTTTTTCTGCCACCCGCTGGTCTCCACGAAGATGTTATTGCTTAGCCTGGAATGTTTCACAATATGGCATTACCCTTTTACTGCAACTAATTGTGAGTGGGCTTGCCTCTTTACAGATCTGACCTGGACTGGACTTGGCCTGTTGGTGTTACCCACTTGTTAATGCCATGCTGTGGAACATTCAAGCTAATTATAACAAATCCATAGAGACAAGCAGGTGACCAGAAATGTTACATAATGCCCCATTTGCCCTAAAACCGTAATCTAAATTAACCCGTATAAACTTTAACTAAATTTGTCTAATATTGATGTGGATGTGGATTGGCCCTAATGATGTGAAAGCAACTAATCTGAGAGGAGGGAGATAAGGACCCCAAAACAAAAATAAACAAACTCGGTCAAGAGGTTAGAAATTTCTCGCATCAGATTTAAAAAAAAAAAGTTAACAGGATTTTCAATGTGGCGGCTTAAAAAGTTCAAAACAGGGACTCTACTGTTATTTCAGCCAGTTAAAAGTATTCATTAGAAGTATTCATAGCAGTGTAAACGTGTAAACAACGCCACAAGTCAGTTTCTTCTTTTATTTTTCCGAGCTTTCCCCATGTTTTAAAATTGTTCCCTTTATCGGAAACACACTGGCTTTGTTCACATGCGTACAAAATCTAATTATTATCTGATTTCTGGAGCTTAAAGATGATTTAAATGACATGCAAATGCAGAATCTTATAACTCCAAAAATCTGATAATAATCTGGTTTTGAGTGTGCATGTAATCACTTAATCGCTCTGCTTAAAAACACTTCATACTACTTTGACCAACATGACGTAAACACAGGCATAGATAAGATAAAAGATAAGACTGAACTCAGAATGGAGAAATTCACAATAGCAACTGCGTGGACTCTTATAAACAGACAGAACCGCAATTGAATTTGCCTTTTTACTCTCATAACATCAACAACTTGCTTCAGTTGAGATGATTAATCAACATTTCAACGTTTAACTTGTCTATTTCCAGTTATCAGACAAGCAGGTGACGCCATCAGGCCAGGTTACAGGTCAGATCTCTGGAGAGGTGATCCCGATGACAGTAGAATGCATTTTCTTCAGTGTATTTTATTTTATTTCATTTCATTTCATTTCATTTTATTTTTTTATATTTTTTATTTTATTTTATTTTATTTTATTTTATTTTATTTTATTTTATTTTTATTTTATTTTATTTTATTTTATTTTATTTTATTTTATTTTATTTTATTTTATTTTATTTTATTTTATTTTTATTTTAATTAGGACAGTGCATATTAATCAACATGTCAACAAACAGCATCAATGTAAATATGCCGGAATTAGCACAATAGCTACTTTACATCCGTTGTCCTAAGGCAGGTCAGAAACAGAGAACATTTAGAGAAACACACAGACGAGACAAAAACGCACATAGACATGACGAGTTAACCACAATAGACCGTTCTCTAAGTTTAAGAGGCCCCAAGAAGAAGATAATCTACCTGTGTGAGCATGTTTGATTATTTTTCAACCAATGTTTCAGAGTGTTCTTGTACATGTAACAGAATGCATGCAAAATTGATTAGTTTAATGCCATACTGCTGAACATTCCACGCAATCCTCAAACATCTCAACGGAGACAAGATAGCAACTCCAGTTTGTATAAGAAAACAGTTATAAACCATGTGATAGCCTGCAGAGTGAGTGGTCAGTGGTCAGTGGGAGGAACAGGTGCAGACTGAGGCGTCCTGTTTGTGTTGTGTCTCTGTAGAAAAGGCTAATCCGTTACAACAGCAGGAAATGTACAGCTTTATTACTCTGTCCTCCTCCTCCTGCCTCTGAGGAGACGCCTGCAGCCATCATCGAAAACAACAAATACACACACATACACACCCAGAGACAGCAGAGGAGACAGAGGAGACAAAACTGCACTCAAGTGAGAGGGACGACTGCAAAGGTACGACCTGTAACTTTTCTGATTACTTTAAAATAAGAAGTAGATACCACTGTAAGTACCTTGAGTATTGAGTATAAGTATTGGGTTTCAGGTATAAAGATGATGTCTGGAAAATTAGAAGTCACTGTCACTCTTGTGGACAATAGGAAAAGGCGTCGCTCATTAAGCTATCTCCATGGAGACAAGGTGATGCTACCAGGCCAAGTTACAGGTCACATCTGTGAAGAGGCGACTCACTCACAGTAAGAATGCAGGTTTTACAAGATATTTTTAAGCAATAAAACAACTTAATCTTGAGTAACGGATAACTTTATGCCCTGTCAATCAGCATATTATTGCACTGTCGTTCTTGTCTCTTGTTTATAGCTGTGATTTTATAGTTTATTTTATAGTTTATTACTTATTTTTCTATTTTATTTTGACTTGTACATATACATTTATTTTTATAATTATGTCTCATTTGACACCTGTCTCTTGCTCTTTTTTGCTTTACCATCTATTTTTGTTACTCTCTGTTATTATATTATATTGTGATTCTTGAGCTACTGTATCCAAATAATTTCCCTTGTGGATCAATAAAGTTTGTCTAAGTCTAAGTCTAAAATCACTTGAATAAATGTAAGATTTAAAATGGTTTAAAATCCAATTGTGGAACATTTGATGCAAAGTAAGTTGCATACGCACTCTTTAATTAAAACAACACAGTAGGCTTCCTTTAGTTTGCTACTTTCCATCACTAGAAAGAAAAGAACAGTAAAAGCATGTGTGGATTTTGGGGAAGTCATGGATTCCTCCCAGCATGCCGTGGGGCGTTGATGCTGAGATCAGGAGGGGGTCTTGTTTCTCCTGTCTTCACTTTCGTCCCAGGGCTACAGTGTTCAGATGAGCTCTCCACTAGACCAGCGACAGAAGTGGTACTAAGTGGAGGAAGTGAGCCGTGAATGGGACGGTGTTTCGGGGCTTGTTTAAGCAGTGCACACAAACAAACACTTAAGGCCTACGCTCAGTTTATTTAGGTTCACTGGGCCCTGTGGTGAAGCTCTGCACGAGAATGAGGAGGATTTATGATTTAAATTGCCTTTTTATATGTATTATTCAGGGTTTAACTATTTTTGAAGTCTTGGGTTTTCGCGTTGTCATCCCTTAAAGGTGCACTATGTAAGTTTTCTGGTGGATGTTCTGCCACTTACCTATCTTCAAGGAGATATTATTGCTTTGCCAAGAAAGTTTTACACTATGGCATTAAACATAGCTCTTCATGGAGATAAAGCAGGTGACAGTTACAGATCTGTGGAAAAGGGAACTCCACTCAACAGTAAATTTAATTCAAAGCATTTTTGTATAGCTCGAAATTGCAGAGACAAGCAGATTAACCAGCAGTCATAGGAAAAAGGCAAATGTATAACTGTGCCAGAGCGCCCCCTGTCCTTAGACCGTCCTTCTAGGCAAAGAAAAATTCCCAAAACCCCCTGGAAAAAAGAGAAACCTTGAGGAGAACCACAGTGAAGGAGAGATGCACTGGACAGTAAAAATGCATGTTTTCAAGGTATTGTTTAGTGATAAATAATAGTGATGGGACAAAACATGAATGAAAACAATAGATTTTTATATTTTATAACATGCTTTTCTATTTATAATAGAAAAAAAATGTACAGTTCAGTTAAAAATTTTGGCTCCAACTGAAAAGCACAACTTTTCAGCGTCTCAAGAGATGTAACCCGCCATCTCTTCTTCGTCTTGCATCTTTCTGTAGCATTTAACCCTAAACTAATGTTGTAGTTTGCTAATGACAGTGACCATAAATATAAAATCTTGGTGGAGTCCAGTGGGCCTCTCTTGTCCTCCTCTGGTGCATGTAACAAAGACAAACTGACAACTCCATGAGCGGCTTAACCAACCTAATGATCCTTTAGTCTGCCTTAAGCCCCATGTGTGAGAAGACCAGGGGCAGGGAGAGTGAGGAGAGGAAGAAGGGAGGGAGAAAGAGTGAGGAAGGGAGGGAGAGGAAGGGACACAGTGAAGGAGAAAGGGGTTGTAGGGAGGCAAGGAGGGAGAGAGAGGGGAGTGGGAAGAGAGAGGGAGATGGAGTGAGAGGAGAGGGAGAGAAGGAGGGCTGAGCGCTGCAGTGGCTGTAACCGATACCCTTGTGTGTTCCTATTGCCCCGGTACCAGCCCGCTCCACCCAGGCCGGCCCGCGAAAGAGTGGGGGTCCCCTGGGAAGAGGACAGGACGGGACAGGACGGGAGGGGCGGAGGTGGGGGGCTTTCAAACGCAGAGAAAAGAGAGGAATCGAATCCAGGTCCAATCTCCCTGAGTCTACTGTATGCAGTGTATGTGAGTAGGGCAGCCGGCTGTAAGGGGATCTGAGGGGCTCTGTACAATGGACCAAGAGGAGAGGACAGAAACAGAACTTAAAGCACAGATATGAGGAGCGTGGAGGCAACTTTTAATGTTGTTTGTGCATAAAAAAACAAGACTGGAGTTGCAAATGCAGAGCTTGCTTCAGTAAATTGTTCTTCAAAATAATATTACTCAAGTAAAAGTGCAAGTAATGCTAAAACAGTATTCAGAGAAGCTATAATCTCGTAAGCATGGGCGTAACTTCAGAATTCAAAGTTAATTGGAAGGACAAAACCTTAGCCTAAATAATGCAGGAGAAGTACAGGCCTTAAAGCAGATACGGTAGGAGCGTGTAGGCAGATTTTAATGTTGTCTGTGCATTCAAACATAGGTTGAGAAATGCAGTTTGGTTAAGTTGTCTCTACAAACATGCATGAATGTTGTTTTAACTTAAATTCTCCGCAAGCAACTGAACCAAAAACATATTAGCGAGTCCATGGAAAGCCATTCTGACCATTTAGTGCTTAAATTACTACAAGCTCAGTGCATTTGTAACGGATAAAAGATGAAATATCGAGATCATTGCCATATAGTAAATGAAAGTTCGAATGGTTGAAGTCCTCAAAAAGGCGCCCCTCGAGGAAACTGAAACCCGTGATTAAAACCATGTCGGTAACTTGCCATTTCCTCTGTTTCATGACATTTCACATTCAAAATCTTTATAGAATTAAACGTGTCTATCAAACGATTCCAGCTGAGTTACAGGTCAGATCTGCAGACGAGCTTGCCAGCTTTTTTTTTTCAGCAGAATAGTTACATAATTCATTCTTTAAATTTCAGAAATGACCTCCACGACTGGACTGATACTCGCACTTAAACTGTTTTATTACTTTTTTTTTTCCAATTTGACATTTTAGGCCAATAAATGCATTTTGAATACATAATCTTAACATCGTAATTATTTGTTTGGATTAACATAAAATAATGAAATGTAAATATGTAAATAAATAAAGTATAAATTAAATAAAATATACTTGTAGTGCTTCCAAATCTGTGCACAATACATTTAAATAGGATCAGCATATATTGTGAGAATGAATGGGACAAAATTACACCTGGCTCCAGACTTTTGAAAATTCCCAGACTAGTTTGGCGAGTGATCGATGGCTTCTACAAACTCATCTGTGTGTGAACTGAGGTGAGCCCGGAAACAGTCGGGTGTCAGGTGAGTGCACCCATGGGTGAGGTTTAGGTGGGCCACAGAAACCGCCGCTCCGATGTGTGGCAGACTTTTGTATAGACATAACCCCTGTCCCACCTCCGTCGCTGCTCTCATGTTCTAGGTGTGAACGAGACTGAGCGCACCCGCAGGTCAAATCACTTCCCAACGCTGCTTTTCATGTTGGCAGCAGTCAGTCAATACAGAGGAGAGAGGGAAGAGAGGGAAGAGAGGGAAGAGAGGGAAGAGAGGGAAGAGAGGGAAGAGAGAGGGACGGAGGGAGACAGAGAGCAAGAATGAGAGACGGGAGGGAGAGAAAGAGGAGAGACAGAAGTAGATACACCAGAGTAGGGAGAGGATATGGAAGTGAAGAGACAGACAAGGAAGAGAAAGAGAGAGGGAGGGAGAGAGAGATGAACAAGGAGGAGAGAACGAGGAGAGAGGAAGAGAAAGGAAGGACAGACAGAAGGAGATTTGTGAAAGAGGGATGAGGATATGGAAATGAAGAGACAGGATGTTGAGAGAAAGAGATAGATAGATAGATAGATAGATAGATAGATAGATAGATAGATAGATAGATAGATAGATAGATAGATAGATAGATAGATAGATAGATAGATAGATAGATAGATAGATAGATAGATAGATAGATAGATAGATAGATAGATAGATAGATAGATAGATAGATAGGGGTGCAGGGTGAGAAAGGCAGGAGAGAAAGAAAGAGGAGCGAGGAGGACATGAAGAGGGGAGAGAAGAGAGAGGGAGGGAAGGGAGAGAGAGGGACAGAGAGGGAACGAATGGGGAGAAGGGGTGGGGAAAGAGGGCGCAGAAAGAGAGAGGGAGGGAGACAGTGAGAAAGAATGAGAGATGGCAGGGAGAGGAATGAGGGGGAAGGACAGACAGAAGGAGATATGTGAGAGAGGGGAGAGGATATGGAAGTGAAGAGACAGGGAAGGAAGAGAAAGAGAGAGAGAGGAAAGGGCAGGGGAGAGAGAAGAGATGGAGAGAGCATGAAGGAGAGAAGAGAAGGAAAGGAAGAGAGAGACAGGAGCAAGGGAGAAAGGAAAAGGAGAAAGAGAGAAAGGGAGAGGAGAGGGAGATGGAGAGAAGGAAGCGGAGATGGGGGGCTGAGAGGGAGGAGTGTGGTGGGTGACAATGGCAGAGAGAAAAGGAGGGAGGGGAGAAAAAGTGAAGTAGGGTAGGCAAGAACGAGATGGAGAAAGATAGGAAAGACAGAGAGAGAGAGAAGGAAGAGAACGAGTAGAAAAATAGAGATGGGGTGGGGGGAGAGAAAGAGAGACGAAGTAGGGGAGGAGAGCAAGAAGGAAGAGAAAGAGTAAAAGTGCAATAGGCATAGAAAGAGGGGAGAAGGAGGAGAGGGTAGAGACAGATGAGAGTGGGGAAGAGGAAGGGGGTAAGATAGAAGGGAAAGAGGAGAGAGAGAATAGAAAGAGGGAGAGAAGAGGTCCGCACGCTCCGGAAACTCGAGCCGTCCTCAGTCATTGGGTGTCAAAGGGACTGAATAGCCTCGCAGTTAAGGTGTTTCCTATTGGGAAGTATAGCTGTGCACAAAGCTCCAGAGCACACACCCAACACACTGAAAGACATTCTCACTTTGAAATCACAGAAGCGAGATCTTTGACTCTGCAGGACCTCCTCTCCAGGACACACCAAAATACTCGAGTAAAGCAGATCGTTCCGGCTAAGCAGAGGAATAGGAATATTTTGCATTACTATATTTCTATTGTACATATACATTTCTATAATTATGCCTTATTTGTCACCAATCTTTGTTATTTTACTACTTAGTTTGAATTTATTATTACCATTTATATTGTTGCACTTTGTTATTATAATGTGTGAGCTACTGGGTCCAAATAATTTCCCTTGTGGATCTATAAAGTTTGTCTAAGTCTAAGAATTTCGACCATATCACATTTGAATATGATAGATAGATAGATGGATAGATGGATAGATGGATAGATGGATAGATAGATCATCCTGGGGTTCATTTAAGATAATGTATATGCAAAGATATTCACATTTCAGGATATAAAAGTTAATTAATGCAAAATGCATAGATATACACTAGTCAAAAGTTTGGACTTTTCTTCTTTATTTCCGTAATTATTTGCATTGTAGATTCTCACTTTATTGGTTTAATAATGCTTCCAAGAGTTTAATTTCATTTAATTTAATGTTGCATGTAATCTTGCTGTGTTATTATCTTACAATGTCATAATTTGAGAGGGAGGTCAGGGGTTTCTGAGTGACACAAATCCAGCATTGTTGCTATAACAATTCTAATAAATAAATCATAATATTTTCTGAATGGTTAAAAGTCCTCAAATGTTGCCTATAAACAGGAAGCTGAAAGACATGAATATTGAGTGACAAAGTGAGTGAAAAAGTGAGTGAAAAATATCCAAATTTATGATCCACAAATGTTAGACCTTAGCATTATTTGTTAAATGATGGCTCCACAAACTCCATATATAACCTTATTGCTCAAAATCCTTTCAGCCAACAACAATCGGGTCTTTGGGTTTGAATAATGGCACCACTTTCTGATGCTTTTTTAATGCTGAAATGTCCACGAAGAGCAGAGGAGAAGACATGCTGCTGTGATAAAGAAAATGAATGAATATTGTTCTCCAAAGTTATGAAAGAAAACATTTTCAACATTCAGCTGATGAAGCATCACAGTCCATCCAGCCAAAAAAACCCCAAAAAACCACCAAATGTGATCCTTTTTTGTTTTTATTATTTATATATTGTATTGTAAAATATCTGGGGATCTAGAGGAGGACTCTCTTGGCGTACACCCCACACTGTTCGCTCCTGCGTTCATGAGGTTGTGACACCCACAGAAGCAGAAGCTGCAGTCCTCAGACATGCATGTTTCAGACAGACACAGTGTAACTGAACCACAGGGGTAATCGCTGCACTATTGTCACGTCCTCAATGGCCGTCACCCAAGACTCCTCATGTTCCTGAGCATGTCCGTGTGCTTTGAAGGTGCTGCACACAAAGAGCCCAGCCCTGCCCACAACAAAGACCTGCAGACCCCGCTTCACCTATGGGAGCCTTCCAGGGACAAACCACACACACTCACCGCCACTTCCTCTAACTCCAGTGTCATGGTTATGTGTGTGTAGCCTGATGTAGATGAATGAAAGCTGCACAATGTAGGTTTTCTGCTGAAGGTTCTAACACCTTCTTGTCTCCATGGAGATATTTTTGCTTTGCCTAGAATGTTCCACAGTATGGCATTGTATTTGTTCCTTTTTAGAGCCAAGCTTGATGCAGTGAAACTATTTCTTGGCAAAATAATCTCCTGTAATTAAATAAATGTAAGATTGGGGAATATAGACCCTACAGGGGAGTAGTTCTGTTTAGAAAAGCTGCGTGCACTGCCTGGTACTGATATAAACATTCTATCCTATATCTAGGGTTTGTGGTATTGGATAAAATAAAGTTTAAATTGCAAAATTGTTGTGGTTATGCTATGTTTTGGTGCAGTCTGTCCAGTATGTACATTTAAGAAATGTTAATTCTAAACACTACAGTCAGTGAATTAAGCTAAACACTGCAACACATGGAACTATTTGCTAACGAGGCTCTGCATGTTTGAGTGGTTTTCCCTCACCAAAATAGCCATTTTTTTCAAAGTTTGCAAAGTTTGGTGTCTGACTGCCTTGTTCCTGCCTGATAAAGAACTCAGTGAGAGTTAAAGAGGAGAAACGTCAGGTCTTTTGGTCCAAAGTGACTCACAGGTGTTTGTTTTGTTGTTCCCCAAACAATGACATCATAAACACTGAGTCATCTGTATCCAAGCTCATTACAAAAGCTATTAATATTTCACGTTCAGGACTTACAATTAAGGGAAGATGTGATATTCTGGTAATGTTACAAGCAAAAACAAAGCTGCTGGTCAACTAACCCCCTACTCAATCTTTAATGAGTGATGTCACACTGCAGGTCGGCCACTCAGGTTAAGAAATCATCATTTAAAACATCAGCATAAAGTAGTTGTCAATGGAAAACTGGAATCCCCCGATCATAGAGGAAACAAAAAACATTAGGAAAGTTAGAAATTTAGTTTACCTCTAATTTATTGTGGATAGTTTTGCAATATTTTAACAATTCCCAGCTCCGTGCCAAGACATGAGAATCCAGCTGACAACACACATAAAACTCTAAACAACTATTACCCTAAAGTCTTATACAAATTTAATTTACTTATAACATTTTACTTTTGTTTGTTTAGATACTATTCAAAACATAACATAAAAGCAGTGGTCAATGGCAAACTGGAATCCCATTTGTCCTATAGAAGAGAAATCGACATGATCTGTCGAAATTTTGTTTACCTTAAATTGATTGTGAATCATTTTGCTATATTTTGATAATGAATATCACTGACGGCACTTGAAAATATGGCCTACAGACTTAAAACTTGCAACTCTAAACAACTATTACCCAAATGTGGAAGAGTTTCATTTACTTAAAGTGATAATATGTAACTTTTTGTGTCTGGAAAGTCCATGTAAAGAAAGTTAAAACCATACTTCAGAACATGCTCCATGGAGATAGAAATGTTTTATGCCATACTATGGAATATTATAGCCAAAACGAACATTTCCATGGAAACAGTAGAACCTCCAAGCCAAATAAGAGTCAGGTTTATGGAGATGCAAGCTCACTCAGAGTAAGAACAGAACAGAACAGAACTGAAGCGAGTGTGACGTTACCCAGTCAAATGAAGCTCACGAGGCTAGTGGTTATAGAGGTGAAAATGGAGCCAGGATCTATATTATGAATAGATTTTTTTTTAATAGACAAAATAGCGAAAAAAAGAAAAAAAAAACTTGCAAGGATCATGTAGAGCGGGTTAATACAAACATTTTAAGACAAGGCTCACAACATGATTTTATTTTAATCTATTTTTTGGCAAAAAACGTACACAGTAAAGTTAAGATCACATATACATTATCCTACTATCCACGGCTTTCGTACACAGCCTGCATTAGAAGGCCATGCACCTCCAGAGCCCCCCTGCCCTCCCCGTCCCCCCGCGCTGGTGTGTCTCTGTGGGACAGCAGATGGAGACCATGGCCCAGTTCTGCCTTTTGTTCGGGTCCCCAGAGAGCAGTGGCTTTTGGGCAGGAGCACAGGCCGGCTCCACATATCTCATACAAAATGCAAGTGGCTTTTCTTTTCATTAACAAGACAGAAGCGCAGGAATGCATGTACTATTTTGAATACACAGAGTCCAAAGAAAAGGATGGGTGCTGGAGGATTAGATCACCTAGGCCTGTGGGATTCATTCAGACGCATGAAAAAATGATCTGAAGGAGCTGGTTTACTTAGATGCACAAACTGTAGTTACGGTAAAAAGGTAAAAAATCAACAAATGTATTGAATAATCACACAGGGAGTTTAATATGATTTATAAAGATGCACTAAAAATATACTGAAGGATCAAATGTCAACTGGAACAAAAGATACCAAATACCAAATAAGATAAACAGCAGACCAATGGACGCTTGGTCACTGCAACTTGTTGTCATGTTTGGGCACTTTTATTTTTTATAGTCATTTTTGTTCAGTTGAATTTATAATAGGTATTTATTTATTTATTTATTTATTCATTAATTTATTTATTTGACTGGGACAGTGCCTGTTAATGTACAGACATGATACGAAATTAATTAATCATATTCTTTGTTTTACAGAGCTGGTAAAAACAGGATGAAAATATGAAAATAGTTCCCATCAAACAAGAGAAACTGATCAGATGGATAGATTCACTGAATATCATACTCAAGAGGACCATTAGTTAATTACATTACTCAAGTAAAAAGTAATGTTCGAAATAATTACTCAAGTATGACTAAAAAAGTATTTGGAGCGAGTACTTGAGTACTGCTTGGATGTAAAATTTAAAATCTGATTTATGAGTTATGATTAAATGATGCGCAGATTCAGCTATACGGTGAAGTAACTTTACAATATACTCGTGGAAATAGTAAACAAAACTTTTACTTATGTAAGATAATTGTTACTTCAAACAAAATAATACTCAAATAGAATATGATGTCAGAAAATTACTCTGAAAAGTACAATTTCTTCACTCGAGTAAACATAACGTAACACGGATAGAGATTCTTCGACAGCAGGCGTGTGTGCACGTGTGTGTGCACGTGTGTGTGCACGTGTGTCGCTGTATCTCAGGTTCTTGGTGCACACGGCACATTGTTGTTATTTCTCATAACGTTCGAGCGTAAATAATTAATGTGCGTGAAACCGTTACGCCGCTGCGCGCCCTGCATCCCACCTGTTGACGCACAGAGCGCACTGTTGTAACGCATTAGACCACCGCCTCTTTTATGGCTCACTGGAAAACAGTGGAGTTTTTTTATTAGGCCAGTCAATATTTGTTTAGCCTATATATAAAGGCTATATAAGGCCAACAAATGTATTTCTGCGCCTTAAGTGTTTTTCTGCAGATCTGCAGATTCCAGTTTTTGGTTTCTTTTGGCTGTGCGCTCTGGTGACATGTGCCACCGCTGATGCTCAGTGCACCTGTAGCTTCACGTTCATTTAACAGTTTTTAAAGAGTGGTGGGGTCTGAAATGGACTGAAACCAGAGCGCGCTGATCGTAACTCGAGTCTGCAGCACCTCTGATCATATCAATTATTTGAATTATTCAAACATCATCTCTTTATCCCGTATCTCCCGGGGCGCTGTGATTGGCTGAGCGGAGGGGGCGGACACTTATGACAGGTACACTTCAGGTGCGCTCATCAATAATTTGTGCACTCTCATTCTGCAACTGTCCAAACAGCGCGCCGCGCGTGCACGGGGAGTGTGGTGCGCGCGTTCGTTCATTTGTTGAAAGAAAAAGAGAAAGAACAAACTAAAGAGCAAGAGGGAGGGGCCCGGTCTTTCTTTGGCCAAAGTGTGTTGGTCTCGAGGCGAGTCCTCAGGGACCTGCTGGGACCCGCGAGCGCTCACCAGCTGACAGCGCGTGCTCCGTGAGGCCATCCAACACCTCGGCCCACGAGCGCACAACAATGGGCTCCAAATGCACGCTCCCGAGTCCAACAGTGGCACAGAGCACACGGGCAGGGCCCTGCGCCTTGCACCGTCACCGCTGCGCTCCACTGTCTGATTCTGACGCAGTTTACGACCCTCACGCGCTCACTCACACCGGGGCTCGTGCACTACAGCATATGGCTAGCGAGCGCGTGCTGGTCACGTTTCAGTTGCAGACACTTTCCTATAAATTACGTAAGAATGGTTCATATGTCCTAACTTTATTTAACTAAATCATCCGGACAGAAACCGAGTCATGTGACACAGGCCTGCCGCGCTCAGCTCTGGGCCTACAAGCAGTCAAATCCACACAAGTCTGATAGAAATAATAATAATAATAATAATAATAATAATAATAATAATAATAATAATAATAATAATAATAATAATAATGTGCAGCCCAACGATGTGTTTATGCCTAAAACAACTGATTGCAAACTTTAATTAAAGGCTAAACGCAACAAAAGCCCGTCTAACACCTCGTTTTTATTTTCATTATTTTCTTTATTTTTTGTGTGTATTTTTAAGTAGGCTGGCTATAGTCTTCTCAATAAAGTTGTTTAGCCTGCTATAATATGCTATCTTTGTTTGTGAAAATGGAACTAAAGAGATGTATTTTTTTTAATAATAAAATGGTATCTGAAATGAGTTCTTGTTTTTATTTTCATAATCAAATTCATATGACAATGAATGGCAAATGATTGAGCAAAATCACAATATTTTTTATAAAAAGCAAATCAAATTCAACGCAATAAATACAGTTGATCTCATCAAGAGAAACCACACAGTGTTTACAAAAGACTCATGGCTACGTTAAATTAATGCTATCCCATTGGCGGTTCTATACTAAAAGAAAAAATAAAACACATTATGGGAGAACACAAACAGAGCAAGCCTCTGGCTCGCGTTTAAAGTGCACATCATGAACTTTTGAAGTTGCAAAACAATATACAAAAATCTATACAAGATAGTTATAAAAACTAAAAACATTTCCAAACTGAAATGGGACTTGCTACAAAAAATGACACGTATCAAACGGCGTGAGTCTGGAAGACTTTTGGTCGGAGTGGCGGTGGACCCATGGCAGTGCTGCGCGCAACATGGCACAGGGCTCCGGCCGCGTCTCCATGGAAACTGACATTATTGTACATCTATTGGCAGAACCGAATCAGGCCAACTATAATAGAATTCATCTTTAGGCTATGTTACAGATAAAAATAGACTTCTTCTCACTGAACAGGGCATAGGCGCGTCACCCTCCAAAGGCCTGAAGAGCAACAGGCTGCTCATTGACACGGTGTATGGGCACAGTTCTCAGTGAGCGGGGAATAAAGGTCATATAAAATAAGCTTTGTCTTCAGAAGGGCACGTGCTGCTGGTGGCGCGTGAGCTCCGGAAGCTCATCTTCTTCACTGGACTGCAGCTCAAGCGCGTTCTCGTCAGAGTCACTGAAGTGCGAGCGCGGGGAGAACTCTCCGTCGCTCCGTGGAGAGGCTTTATGCACAGAGTCCGAGGCCGAGCACAGAGCCTCCTCCAGGGATGAGAACGGCGCAAAGGACGCTCCGCTCATTTGCGCAGGTAAAGCTCCACCTTGCGCAGACGTGCCCGGTGACCCCAGCCTCACGTCTGCCTTTGGGGAGCCGGTGCTCGAACCCTCCGCGCATGCGCCTGGAGCGGGTCCTTGCAGAAGATCGGCCAGAGCGTTGATGTAGATTTGCGCCATCTGCAGAGTCTCATATTTGGACAGTTTCTTGTCATTGTCAAACGCGGGGATGACGCTGCGCAGCTCGTCAAATGCGTGGTTCAGACCGTGCATGCGCCTCCTCTCACGCGCGTTTGCGGCCACGCGCCTCTGTTTCTGAATGCCGTTGGTAGGTTTACTGGAGGGAGCTCTCTGTCTGCTGGGGCCGTCCTCTGAACCACTGACAGCGCCCTTGAGGCGGCACAAATCCCGCACCTTGACCGAGGATGGAGCTGGACTCTTGGCGGTTTTTCTGAAGCTTGGAGGGCTGGGCAGTCCGGAGGAGCCAGGACTCTCTACGTGAAGACACACATAGCGTTAAAAAACGTTCGAAAAAGTTTTGAAAGTCCATAGTCTGAAACAGGATCGTGCAAAACTGTAAATGGAGCGGCTCTTACCGTAAGATCCAGTGCTGGGGCAGGGAGAGTGGCGCAGGTACTCCGGGGAGGAGCAGGTGCCAGCGGGCTGTAGAGGGGCCAGCCAAGCGCGTGGGTCTCCGCTGCTGTCCACGAGCGTGAGCTCCCCGGCGCCTGTCCCGTCCAGGAGAGCGGTGCTGTGGCGCACTTTGGTCCAGTCTTCCATCACAGGTAGGACGTCCATGATGCAGACGCAACAGGTGTTCTCTGTCTCCGTAGGAAAACACAAACAGTGGACTGTCCACGCGCTAATGTTGCGAGAGTCGCGTGCAGGACTCCTTCTCTGGTGTCTCTAGACGCAGCGTCTCCTTAAAAAGCGGCACGCGCCTGGGAGCCCCCCTCCTCGCGCAGGTCGCGTGTGGACGTCCAATGAGGAGTGGCGCTGACCCGAGAGAGCCGATTATGGCCCTCCCTCCGTAGAGCCACTGTTTACGAGAGCGTCAGTTTATGAGGATTTAACGCAGGGGACGTAAGGAGAACCTCCCGCAGGACGCACGTGCAAGGGAAGACCATATAGGTGAGAAGTGTGGACAGCACGAGACCAGAGGTCAGAAGGGTCCCACGCCAAATGAAAGTTCAAAATGTGTTTGTCAAAAATATAATAATTCTATCAATGTAGATAGATACATAGGCCTGTCGGAGCATCGCAGGTCTATGTAAATATTCTTATATTTAACATTTTTATTGTAATAATTATTTTTATTTTTATGAACGTAATCACAAACATATGTGATAGCTACTTAGACAAAAGTAACAAATGCACCCCCTAGTCGAAAGCCATACGACTTAACCCGTTATGTCATTAAGGCTTAACATGTGATGGAATCAGGTGGAATATCAGGTGGTCCTTGTGACGCTGTTTTGCGGAATATTCATGTTTTTGTCACTTTATAGTACGGGGTCTCAGTTTTTGCTTTTAGGGCACCTGCCTCACCCAAAGTCCCTCACAAACCTAAACTTACAAAGACATTACAGCGACATTTATAAGCGCAAGTGAAGAGAAGTTTAACAGTGAAATGTGCAACAGTTTGGACTTTGCGGACAGTCTAAAGTAGTGCATAACTTGAGACTTGAATGAAGGCGCAGTTGTTGCTCTTCCCCTGCTTTACTCCCAGCGCATCTCCAGTTTCCTCCCCTTTTGTGGCGGTGTAGCGGCTTTTGATCCAGCTCTCGGAACGCCCTGTCAGGAAAAATGGTCCTGTCAGGACAGAGGCCCTGTCAGCAGAGAGGCCCTGTCAGTATAGAAAGGCCTAGAGAGGAAACACGAGCGCACTACTCACGCTTTTAACGCTTTTCTGGCGCACGCTGCAGTACTATAACCCGTCAAGTGTTGTAGGCTATTCTAATTATTCACATCAATTTATGTTTAATCAGAATTAAAATAATTTATCGTTTGATTAATCTTAATACATATGACTCCGGTCCATGTGCCATTTTAATTTTAAAAGTTTGCGAAGTCAGCAAGTCTTTTTACTCACAGTAGTTGTTTTGTCTGGATAAAAACACACAAACACACACAAAAAAACAGACAAACAAAAGAACAAAAACATGAAATCTGGAGTCATGAAGTAAAAAATATGCAATATATATTTATATTTATATATATAGATAGATGATAGATATAGATATATAGATATTAAGATTTCACTTTAACATCAGCAGAACTTTCCAGAAAGACATACAGCAGTTGAACAGTAGGTTATGACGGCCCAAGGATTCTTTAATTTCATAATATATAAGCTATTTTATGACGCCAGAAAAAAACAGTATATGGTGTTATTTTGTGACGCTTTTGAATATAAATTTACATAGAACATTGTCATGTACAGTAGCCCCGTTCAGCACAGGTCAGCTTGGGGTCACCTGTATCCGCTGATCAAAGGCAGCTCATTAGTGACCAATGATCGTCCCAAATTGACCAAAAGAACAATGCGCCAGTAATTACCAGGTGGAAACGACCAATTCCACCGATTTCCCCGGTGCGCGCTGGGTGACAGGAGCGCGCTCATTACAGAGACTCACTTCACACGCGGAATGACACAAGCCTGTGAAGTCACCCAGCAGCCTGTGTCATAGGCGTATAAAGGACATGTTAATAATAAGTCATTAGTGTATTCAGTATTCAGTAGTAGGCTGTAAGTCGGATAGCCTACATCAATACATTTTATAGATTTCTTTATACAGTATGATTTTATCCAGGGTTTTCAACTTTTACGCACTAGATTTTCTCATAGGCTGTAGGCTTTTACAGGGTCAAATTATATATATATACAAAGAGTTGGATCCTTGTACCATCTTATCGGTAGTCATCAAGCAGAGAAAGTTGAAATCAAAAAGTTTAAAGTTTAAAGGCAGTTTGGGTTATATTCTATTTTAATCCAGGAGTTTTCAACGTTTACGCATCGACATTGGCACAAATGGCTATTTTTTTAATTAAAAGGCTGCGCGTTGTGGTAAATTCATTTGATCTATAAACTTTATTAAGTAGTCCATTTGACAATAATAGAAGTCCATTAGACAATAATAAAATTCTTGCATAATTTATACAGGTGGGTTTGGGAAGTTACTAGGTAGCAACTCTTAAAAGTTAAATACAAAAAGTTTTGGAGACGTTGTGTCAAATAACTCTTGTACATTCATAAATCACTTTGTAGTAAGCTCGTTTTAATGCGCCTGAAATCAACTTTGCCTTGACTTTGACTCGTAATGGATGAGAGTGTGGAAACGACATGATTTGGGGAGATAAAGTGCCGTGACTCCATTGTATTTTTATTCATGTATTCCTCGTCGCGCAGTCTCGGGGGTTGAGGTCTGGCGCCGATCGCTCGCCCCCTCGTACCACCTACAAGCCCCGCTCCAACAGGCGAGCCGGGCTCCTGAAGCTACCGACAGGTTGGACATTGTAGCCGGCGATTATTAAAGTGTCGCCGGCACAATGGAGACTCTATGTTCCATTGGTCACGCCAGGGGAGACCGCAGCGCGCAGAGGGGAGGGGCGAGAGCGCGGAGTCTGCGTGCTGCCGCTTCTCTTTCCCGTCGCCCTGGAAACGCACCGGCGCGACAGGGACAGACCGAGGCAGGGGCGAACCTGACAGGAGAGCGAGGTGGAAACTTGTGATGGTTCACCAAAGTTTTAATCTACTTATAATAATCTCTGGCAATGGTCAAGAAGAAGCCAAACTTTTACTTTTGATCATTCCAATTTGTCTGGCTCATATTTCGAGTGAACCTATAGGCACCACTCAGCAGTTTATTAAAATAAAAGTCAAAATCATGAACGACATAGTTTCAAATGGGTTATGTGGTAGAAACTGAGTTAAAAATAATCACCGTAAACCGTGTGTCTGTTTATAGTTCAGAATGAAACAATAGCGAATATTTTGTCTGATGTTGAACTATTATAAGCCTATCATTGACTAATGGAAAGGTGACAACTTTAGCTCTAGTTAGTTTCAAATGGGCTAGTTGAAACTGACTAATAAATAATTACTGTGTGCTGTGTGCTTATTTAGAATAAAAGTATACGGATAGCAAAGTAGCCTTTTTTTAATCCCATAATTACTTTTTAATATAAATCAAATGCATTGTTTTGTAGTGATCATAATTGCTGTTGCTCTCAGTTATTAGTTTGAATGCAAGGGCTTACCCATACTATGGTCCAAAACGCTAGGGGCCAAACCTGCTGGAGCCTGTGGCCTGAGGACAAGCTGTCATAACTTCACAGAGGAGCTCAGAGATGCTCCTTCACAATTGTCCTTTCTAATTAATATAAGGTTCTGACCTGTGCTACCTGGAGTTAAATAAAAAAACAAAAAAGAAAAACGTATTTTGTTGAACACATGAACACATCCTATATTTTGTATATTTTGAAGTATAACTGTAAGTCAGAAATGTAAAAATACCATCTTTGTATTTTGTTTCCCTATTTATTATTATAGCCTAATGTATAATGACTTTTAGAACGTGAGGGCATGTTGTATGTTCCTATAGAGTACAATAACGTGATACAAACAGCAATTTATCTTTATGTGTGCTAAATAAACACGATCGTTATCTTTTTTCATGACCACTCACTTGTCACAACAGTCGGCGGGATTGGAGAAACAGCACTGCGCCCTCTTGTGGCCCGTTCTTGGACCTGCACGGTGGCTGCGTATTGAACTTGACAGCGGTGCGTCTCTCCAGCTGTTAGCAGTGGCAGTCCTCGGCTCTTTTGAAGTGAAGGCCCATTTGAGGAGAGGCGTACAAAAGCCCCGCTCATGCATGAAGCGAGGACCTACAGAGCACAGCGAGTGTTTACTTTGCCCCTGAATATTCACGTGCACGAGCAGCACGAGGAGCACTGGAGAGGATGGAGGTGGTTGGGAGAGAAAGTTCTTGTGTGTGCATAAAGCCAGCCTCATAGAATAATTGTCAGATTTAAGTCATTTTTAAGGATGTCAAGAAAACAGTGAAAAACTGTGTATTTATTTATATGTTTTACTGGAATAAGAAACTCAGTGAGCGTCTGGAAAAAGCTGTTGATCTTGTTTTCCTCAATTGAGCATTAAAAAAAAAAATCACACAAACAACTTCACACTTGAACAAACCTTAAATATTCTTGTAAATATTATTGTAAATGTCTAAATCTTTAATTTCCTAGAGGATAATATCACAGAAATGAAGGCATTGGACGTATACATTTCCATGGAGATGCCATACAAGTCAAATCTGTGGAGAGGTGACCCTGCTTCATTATGTCATTATGGTAAGGCCGATTTTAAGCAATAACAATACCTGCAGTTTAATAAATGCAAGATAGATGAGTTTAATGCCATAAATTATGCTATGAGGCTGACTATGAGTAAAAACAGGTGTAGCCTCCCAGTGTAGAAAACTTGTTTATTAGACAAATTATACACAGAAAGCTTGCCACTTGTAACAGAGGCCCCAGTTTGTTCAGGTTTTGAATAATATGCAACACATACAACAAAATAGGCCTATATTAAATACTGTACATCAATCTGAAATCTGAAAATTATCAAGTAAATCCTGGAGTCCTATGTATGAAGGAAAAAAAAAGATTAACAGATAGCGCAAGATAGCAAGTTTGTGCATGCTTTCTTTTTAATCAACTTGCCCGTTAATGTTATTTAGCCAGCAAATAATAAAACCAAGAGCGAATGGCGTGGAGAAGCAGAGGGCTGTGTTGAAACCGACCATTAGGGGGGCGGGGCTAAGGGTAAAAGCAGTCACATGACCGCCCAACGCAACACTAAAGCTCGTCATGATAAACTCTTCTTCTGTTAAACAAAATAGCATCGACAGTTATGTAAAATATACACTTTATAACTCTCTCATTTATACTTAATAAAATTTTTAATGTGTCCTATATTGTCATTCAAAAGCCTAATAGAAAGAAAAATGCCTTACAATATATGCTCGAAACGTGATCTCTACGCACGACAATTTGCGGTTTTTAGTCCTTAAAGATAAACGGAAAGCTAACCAACTATAACATTATCAATTATTAATACAGTGTTAGTGAAAAAAAGAAACAAAAAACGTTTGGTTTTGCTTGACCACTCCCTGTTGTTCACAAAAGGTAATGCATCTATCCATGGGTTTCAGAGATGGACATCGGTACAGATGCAATTAACAATCCTAAACAAATTATCCTATCTTTTGAATGATATAAAGTCCTCAAAATGGTGCCCGTAACCGTAAAAAGTCAAGTGACCGAAACCCAAGAATTGTACTATCCCATTCCCCAAGCCCAAAATGCACCTTAATGGTCATTTTTAATAATTGGCACTTTTAAAAAAAACAAGTTATAGAAACCTTAACATTACAGGATTAAACATTAGGAGAATTCTCACTTAAAAAGTTAGCCATAGCTCACACGGCTGCTAACTTGATGTTCATTCACGGTTTGGGGTTTTGATTGACAGCGGGAGAGTGAAGACAACTATCTAAAGTGACAAACAAAAACATATAAGGCTTGTTCGAAGATGGTGTTCAAAATGGCTTCTTCTTTCTACCTTCAGACACCTGCTCATTGATGACCAACTTCCAAATTTTCATCCAGACCGCTTAACGAAAATGCGTGACGTAATGATGCAAAACTGACAAATTAAGCACTAGTTTTGAAATTTCCCAAAGTTCGCTGCAAGAAAAAAAAGGAACATTTAAGACAATTCCAAACAATGTCATTTTTTCCCCACCAAAACACATTCCACAAACTCAAATCTTTTCGGAAATCAATAGAAGACATAGAATAAGCAGAAGGTTCCTTTTTTTCTTCTTAAAGTTTTTTTTTTTTTTTTTTTTAATTCCTTTTAACGATTCCCCGGTAGATACCTGGAAAAGCCGAGAGCACAGTACGCATGAGAAAAAGTCAGCTCTGGAATACAATCAAACTTATAGGTCTGTCTGTGCACTGATACATGGTACAGTGCGGTGAAGTTTACCAGGTTTTCGTAAGGAGGAAAACAGTTGTAGGCCTTTGCACCAAAATGGCAGAGATCATTTGGACAGTGTCTCTTGGTAGCACTGTTATGGCGTATAGTAGAGGTGCAACTGCAAGTTCGTCTGTGACCCAAGCCGCCATTTTGGAGCTGTGTTTGAATCCATGTATAGGCCTATAAGACTGCTTGGTGCACTGTTAAAATGCTGGAGCTCCTTTGGATTGTTCACATAGAGGCCATTGAGCAGAGACAGCCCTGGAGTTTAACCAACAACCCGGTGTTGGATTTTAAGGTCATATAGTCTTTGCGCACGTGGCAGTCCTCAAGTCATAAAAAGGAACGATAATGAAATAAAAACTAAAAAAGAAAAACTAAAGAGTTACACACATCCCCCAAAAGAATCACGGACAACCACACAAAGACGACATCAACAAAGCAAAGATCGAAACCTGCATCAGTTACATGGCAAAAATGTGTTTATTAACATGAGTAAATTACTTTAAATTTGAAAACCAATCTTGACTTCAGTAGTTTTGAAAAGTTTTATTTCTTTATTAGACTTGGATTATTATACTTGTTTTAAAGATGCGCTATGTAACTTTTCTAGTGGCGGGTCTGCCATCCTCTGCTTTGTCCAGAATGTTCCAGAGTATATCATTAAAAGTATCCATGTCCACTAATAAGGTTCGCCACCAGTCCTACAGGTTACATTTGTGAACAGGCGAGTCCGCTCACAATAAAAATACATGTTTTTCAAGTTAATTTTCAGTGACAAAAACTGCAAGATCGAGAGGTTTAATGCCATACAGTGAAACATTTCATTTAAAAGAATAACATCTCCCTGGAGACAAGAAGATGGCTGACCCACCACTCAAAATGTTATCTAGTGTATCTTGGTTGTGGCTGCTTTCAAGGACCAAGAACTCTTCCATTGGTTTTGTAGGAACAAACCAAACACTGTGAATCGGAAGGCTTTTTACACCGGCCATCCACCACATTACTTTGACTGAAGTGGCTATACCGGATTGTCAAAGTCCAATCTCGTCAGATCTCAGGAGCTAAGCAGGGCCGGGCCTGGTTAGGACTTGGATGGGAGACAGTTGGGAATTCCAGGTGCCACACTGGGGGCCACAATAATAGTGTGTGTTTTGAACTGCTACATAATTTAGCTTGAAAACAGTCAAGAATCTCTGAAATCACAGCAAATAATCTAAGACAATTTAATAAACCTAAACTCTTCAAACTACCAAAGACAAGACTGATATTCAGAGTTCAAGTCCCTTTTCGTCATGTAGACAACACATTTTTGCCATGCAGGACCACCTCACCCCTCACCCCGTCTTAATCTCAAAATAGACTTGTTATAGATTTGTTATGTACAGAGACTACACCTCAAACCTCCTCTCTCTTCTGCTGAATCTCGCCTCTTTAAATGGAGGTACCCCTGTCCGGATCGTTGCCGTATCCGAAGTTGGGCCCGGGTCCGGTTGGCTGGTAGGGAATGGAGGACATTGTTTTGATTGGACTCCGGAAAAACCCACCATTTGGCGCCCTCTGCCTGAACGGCCCAGTCCGGTGGTCCTGCAGTCCGCCCCCGCCACTTCCCCCGAACCCAGCGGAAAACCCGGCAGCGGCTTTGGCGGACAGGCTTCGGCTCAGCGTCTGGATCTGTTCGGGGATGAAGGTCGTCGTGGTGATGTGGGTGTTACGGAAGTCGCTGATCTGCTCTAGGGCTTGGCGAGCGGCCGGGAGGGCATCCATGTCGAGAGGCGTTAGGTCAACGGAAGAGGTGGAGAACTGCTTGTGGGGGCTGTCGTCCTCGGTGCACAGGCTGTTAACGCGCCGGTGTAGGTGCTCCAAGTCGATCTCCTTATCGTCCTGCAGGGGGCGAAAGGGAGGAGGAATAGGGTGGGGGTGTGGAGCGTGAAAGGTTGGTGGATGCGTACAAGATTGATGTTTAAGTGGTTGAAATAGTCAAAAATAAAATCATAATATGCGAAAGTTGGTAAGGGAGAGTAATGTTGATTCAATGATCAAAAAAGCCACATGGTAAGATGGCAGAAAAGTCAATAATGTAAATCGAATCGATTGCAATACAGAAAAATTTGGTGGATTTAAGGAGAAATATGATATAAAACATGATTTAAAGTGTGATATTAAAAGGCAATGATTACGTAGGGAGCAGGAAGTTGATGATTGTGGAAAGCCAAATATTCAAAATAGAGATTCGTATGTGAAAGAAATAGTGGAGAGGTCAAAGATGTAAAATTTGGTTGATTGGTTTAGTAAAACATTGTGTTTGTAGTTTATTGTAGGTTTAAATGGGATTTTGTTATGAGAAAAATTGTTAGGAATTTGAAATAGGCGAAGAGTTGAATCAATATGTTATGAAAATAGGAGAAAGTTTACATGATTGGAAAGCAGAGGAAGTCAGTGAGTGAATCCAAGTCGAAAATATAGCCAAAAAATGTTGAGCGTGACAACATAACGCAAGTGACCCAATGCATGAAGAATTGCATAATAATTTGCATTAGTGATGGGAGGAGAGGGGGAGGAGAGGAGGAGGTGAAGAGGAGGGATAGAGAAGCACACTATGAGAAGTGGTCAGAAATAGAGAATTATACACAAACTTATAAGGACTTTAAGGGAGCAGCTTAAGTGGACTACAGGAGCAAAAACGTGCAAGTGTCAAACATCTTATCAACTACTATGTATACAGAAGAACTTACTTTAAAGATTCACTCTGTAACTTTTCTGGTAGAAGGTATGCCATCTAAATGTCTATATGAAGATGTTATAGCTTTGCCTGGGATGTTACGCAGCATGGCATTAAACTTATCTATCTTCATGGAGTCACGGGGCATGTTACAAGTCGATTCTGTGGAGAGGCGACCCGACCCGCAGCCAGAATGCATGTTTTTGATTGTTTTTGTAAGCAATAATAACACTTATAATTACGGCAAAGCAAAATAGATACGCTGAATGCCGTACTGTGAAACTAGGCAAAGCAATGTCCAATCTCCATGGAGACAAGCAGGTAGCAGAACGCACCGCAGAAAAGTTACACAGTGCAGCTTTAAAATAACCACTTATTTCTTTAATCCATCCGGCCTCCATGCCAAGAATTCACAGTGAGATCTCAACATCTCGTTTTCATGTGAATCAACAGTGGCCAGATGCAGACTCTTACTTAATCATTATAACATAACATTCAACAGATTTTAAGCTACGAAAAGGAAACTTAAAGAATACACTACTACACATTTAATATCTTAGCTTATATTACAGTATGGGTGATTGTCAGTTGAAGGTGGTCCATGCTAGTACATACAAGGGTGCAAAAAGGCAAAACTGGGTGCTCATTTCGTTGAGTGAGATATTAAAGGGACAAAGTTGTGGACAGTTGGTGCACATACACACTTAAAGGGGCAGTGTGCTTCTCAGGGTGTGAAGTCCGAAAAGTGGAGGAGGGGGCGTGGTGGTTTCGGGTTTAGGACAGGCAAGGACACGTGGGAATATCTGAAGGGCTTGTTGGGTTTTGTTACTGACCGTGTCCATTGGTTTTTGCAGGTACCTCTGGCCCTAGTTGTGTAGGCAGCTGAGTGGCACAAAGGCAGAGCAGTGACGCCCCCTGGTGGTTATCTAAAGAAGTGACACATTGGGGGGAGAGGAGGACGGAAGGGCGGGTATTGGCTGTTCTACTATTACTACTACTACTACTACTACTACCATACACACTTTGCTGAGAGAAATGAGGTAAAACAGATTGATTTCTAAACAAACAGGGAGAGAGGAGGAGGGGTGCGAAGAAACTGGCTGCCTTAAGTCACAGAAACTACCTCCCTGTATTTTCACAATGTTACGCTATCAATAAAGCTACTCTCAATAGAAAATATATTAATTTGTAATAGATTTCTGCAGTTTAATATACACTGACCTGTAAAAGCGTTTCAAAATAAAGCACAATATTGTTGTACATGAATATAACCTATTCATAACTGTACATTACAATGCTCAGTTTGCCTTTAAACAGAGAGACGGTGCCCTCTTGTGGTGTAAAGGCAGCATTGCACTTAATCTCTAAAAGGTGAATATAACTAACCTTTTTTTTTTTAAGTGTTCTATAACTGTACAATACAATGCTTGGTTTGCATTTAAACAGAGAGACACTGCCCTCCTGTGGCGTAAAGGAAATACTGCAAATAAGTTTACATCTATAAAGGTGCGTTTGCTTCTAGTGCAGATTGCGCAGTGGCTACACAATTTCGACTCCTACCATTTTTAATTTTAATGGTTGTCTATTTTCTAAGGAATTACTAACCAAAGCAAGTATTTTTCAAATCTTCTACTGAATGTATAACCTTGGGGTGGGGGGCGAGGTGGTGAAGGTGCTCATTCTCATTTTGGGCGTGATCTCGGGGGGGTTGGTGGGCTCATAGGAGTGCTGTACGATAAGCGCGCAGGGTATATCGCAGCAGGCGGGGGGCTGGTAACGAGAGGGGACGGAGCCGGCGGCGTTGCCCGTGACGGAGCTCTGATTTTGGGTAGGACCAGCCAAGCCTAGCGGGTGCTCATTGGGCGTATGGGCGCACGGTTCGCTCTGCCGCACTGTTGGACCGTCAACCCGGTTCTAAAATGGATTCAAGTTTGGTATAAAGAAGATGGAAACATATACGGAAGTGCATGCATGTTTTTGAAAGCAACCAGCCAGTAAAATAATAAAGCAATATATGGATGTTTTATGGGAGATGGGGTAAAGAGGAAGGGGGACAGACAGGTGGGGTGAGTGAGAAGAAAGACATGGAAGTCAGTCAGCAACACACACAGTTCAAGCATAGGTAGCCATTTTGTGCCTTCATAGACACACAATCAAGTACCTGAAAAAGGGGAGATGTTTTAAAGGCATTTTCTATTGCTCTTTCTCCCTCAAAACAGAGTACTTATCTACAAAAACAAAACAAAGTCGCTATAAGCCACAGTGACACAAATTTTGAAGTAGGGTTAGCGCAAGAAGGCAGGTACTTTTTACACATTTTCCATACATTATACCTGTTCTTCACGCGCTAAAGCTACTTAATATAAAACCAAACCACAAGAGTTACAAATATGAAAAAGTTCTGACCAGAAATGTTTACGTTTTGATCATTTGTGTTGCCATGGCAGAACTCTCTCATATTGACTACTGAAAACATCCATAGAGCATGTACTTGATGACATAAACAACTGTGGTAATTAGAACTGTAAAACCAGGTTAAAGATGCACGCTGTAACTTTTCCGGTGGAGTGTCTGCCGCCTGCTCGTCTCCATGGAGATGTTATTGTTTTGTTCAGAGTGTTTCACAATATGACAAATTTACAGGTCAGGTCCTTGGAGAGGAGAGCCCGTCCACAGTATGAATGCCCTTCAAGATACTTTTTTTTTTTTTTTTTTAAAGCAATTAAAACACCAGTAATTGAATAAATGAAGTTTAATGCCATACTGTGGAACATTATAGGCAATCTCCATGAACACACGCAGGTGACGGAACTTCCACTAAAAAGTTACATAATGCATCTTTAAGAGAAAAGGCTTTGTTACTATCATTATTACATTTGCAATTTTACAAGCAACTTTTTTTTTTATTTTTTTTTTTCATTTTTAGAGTGAATTTATTTATAGTGATATCAGGTTTATTAAATTTGTTATATATGTTTAAATCCATGTCCTATTACGTTTTTACAGAACAATAGAAACACATAGACCTAATTAATCCTCTTATATTAAAAAGTGACTCCGTTCAGATCCGTTCGGAGCTTCTCATATTGACCAACAAAAGCAGTGTGTCATTTTAACAGGCTAATGCTGATGCTAATATATCTCGCTTTTAGCTCAGTATCCATACATGGAACATTTGGTAGCATTGGCGAGTTGCTAAATGGCTAAAATGGCTAGGCATTTAGCAGTAATTATGCGTTTTCTGATATCTTAACAAGAGATATGATCCAGTACATCTGTCTATACACGCTATCAAGGCTGAAATTCATGCTAAAATGGATTGAGTCTCACAATAAGTCACTATTTAAAGCTGTGTGACAATCAATGTATTGTAACTATGCGCTAATGGCTAATGGAGCTAAATGCTACCTAGGGTAACATTAGCAAATCGACAGAGACTAAAATGGGTACGCTTAAGCAATGATCCATACAATGTGTTAATTACAAGAGCGGGCGGGCGATTGCAAAGCTCTGTGCTGCCAAATAAGGAAAAGAAAAAAAGAAAACAAAGTGATTTTTTTTTCATTATATTAATAAATAAAACAAAATATTGCAAATGGGATAGCATGTTTAGAAAAAATGCTGCTTTCATTCATATTTGGAGATTGTCGTTTTTAAAAATATATTATGTTCGTGGCTTTATTTTAGCGTAATTATCCTCATTATGATTCTACGTGATGTATTCAAAATTAAGTTGCCAAAAGAGTACGACAAAATTGTATAATCGCCATGGAGATTATGGATGCAGCCATGTTGTTGTCCATGGTATGTGAATGTATATGAATATAATTTAACAAACAAACAGCTAACATCAACATGCAAGATCACATTAAGATACAACTATGCCACAAAACACAGACCTATCCATGGGTTTCAGAGCGATGAATAATTATGGCTGTCGTCATAGTGATTAACTACTAATTTTTTGTTGTTTCATATAACAGGAAGCTGAAACCCATGAATACAGCAACAAGGCATGTAACAATTCTGTCAATTACTACCATGGATGTTTGTTATTAATATTAATATAAGTCTTAAGGGACTAAGATGTTTGGTTTGGTTTTGTTGCATGGTAAAATCAATTAGAGGAACTACATAGACCATGATGCTTTGCTCCAGTGCAGCTAACGTGACAGACAGTGCTTAAGAGGTGTAATTTTTTTTTAAATATGTAAACTAGGTTGTTAATGGTGTGTAACTTTCTGGAGGGAGAATGTCACCTGCAAGACTCCATGGAAATTCAAAGTTAAAAATCATACTTCGGAACATTCTCCACGGATATAGATATGATTACAGCCAAAGGAACAACATTTCCATGGAAACAAGCAGGAACAGACGCTCGGCCAAGCCAAATGAGAGTCAGGTTTATGGAGATGCAAGCCCCCTCACAGTAAGGACACATGTTTTTCAGTGCAATAAATTATTTTTTTCATTTTATTTTAGACTATTTTTGGCTAAAAAGTTACATACTGTGGCTTTAAAGGCAATTATTTGAATATTACCACTTCTAAAATACACAGAGCTTCCAAGAAAATGGAAATTACAAGTGCATTGTGTAACTTTTCTGATGGAGGGCCATGGAGATGTTATTGCTTTGTCTGGAATGTTTCACATTATGGCATTAAACCTTTCTATTTTCATGGAGACCAAACCAGGTGAAGTTACAAGTCAGATCTGTGGAGAGGCCACCCGCTCACAGTTAGAAAACTTGTTTTTCTAGGAATTTTTTTAGCTATAAACCCATCTGTAACTGAATAAATGTAAAGTAGAGCTGTTTAATGTTATACTGTGGAACATTCCAGGCAGAGCAACAACGTATCCATAGAAACAAGCAGGTGACGGACCCTCCACCAGAAAAGTTACACAATGTACCTTGATAATAATTAGATATTAGTTATTGTTACATCCCAAAAACACCATGCCAAAGACTTGCACACAGATACTCCAATGCAAAAACAAAACAAACAACAACAACACCACAGCATTACAATATGAATATGAAATCACAAACGTACACAGAATACGAATATACATATTTAAATATTTATCACAAAACAGTGTAAGCAGCATGAGGGCAGGTTGGAGCTGTTATGAGTACAGATTGTGCATTGGTGCGTCATAATTGGCCTGCAACAGTCTCGGCGTTCAGTTTGATGGATGAAGCTCGTTTTGATTTATGCCCGTCTTTAGCCCGTGCAGTTGAAGTGCAGCCATTTTAAAGGAGTGGGTGGGCACGAGTGGTTAAGCCGGTGATGACTTATTTCCTTATTGCCGCAGGTGAAAGCAAAATAATAAAAGAAAAAAGAAAAATTGCAAAAAAAAAAAAAAAAAAAAAAGGAGTGAAGATTCATAAAGCATGTCCACAACTACAGCAACACACGTTTGTTAAAGGTGCACTATGTAACATCACCTGCTTGTTTCTATGGATATGTCATCGCTCTGCCTGGAATGTTCCACAGTACGACATTAAACAGTTCTGCCTTACACTTATTCGATTACAGGTATAGCTCAAATACACCTAAACAGGCGTTCTGACTCTCTCTCCACAGATCTGACCTGTAAATTGGTCTGGTTTGGTCTCCGTGATGATAGAAAGGTTTAATGCCATACTGTGGAACATTCCAGATAAAGCTATAACATCTCCACCAGAAAAGTTTCATAATGCATTTAACAATAACAGCGTTTATGATTGAGTTTATGATGGTGGTTCAGTATTTACAGGTGCAATGTGTAACTTTCCTGGTGAAGAGTACGACAGCTGCTTGTTTCCATGGAGATGTCTTTGTTTTGCCTGGGATTGTTTACAGCACGGCCTTGAACGTATCAGTTTCCTAAGCAACAAGCAAGTGACACGACATGGCCAAGTTACAGGGCAGATCAGTGGAGAGGCTACACTGACAATGAGACTGCAGGTTTTTAAGGTGTTTCTGAGCAATAAAAATACCTGTAATTCAAGTGACTTAAGATAAATATGTTTTATAGTATACTGAGGAACATTCCAGGCAAAACAGTAACATCTCCATGGCGACGATTAGGTGGCGTACCCTCTATTTGAAAAGTTGCATAGTGCGCCGTTAAGATGTGTTTAAAAGAATGAACAAATATAAGAAAATGCTATTTGTCGATATATTTAACTAAGTTGAAATTTGTCAAGTTGTGTTTTCGGCACAACTTGTGAAAATAAAGAACATATTCATTTTTATGTGAATTAAATTATAGGTATGTTCATGCATAACTTAAAAAGAATGGATTTTCAAGACAAAAATAAGTTTATATTAACAATTTAACACATGAAAATATGTTTGAAATTTGAAACGTTCATCCAGTTTTATTAATTCTAGTTTCTTCTAATCAAAATAACTGTTCACTTCATTTTGTCTGTGTATTGACTCCATAAAGATTTTAAGGCATTGAGCACAAACACCCACAAACTAAAAGGTTGGTGGTCTGATCCCAGCTTAAACCAGCACATTCTATGATTAAAAGTACTGCATTCCATTGTGTCCTTGAGCAAGACAGACTGGCACAGTGGCTCCAACATTCACCCACAGACTAAAAGGTCGGTGGTCTGATCCCAGTTCTAACCGGTGCGTTGTACGTTTGTGTTTTTAGGTAAAACACTTCCTCCACTGATTACAAGTACTGCGTTCCATTGTGTCCTTGAGCAAGACAGACCCACCTGCTCCTGTCTCTTGTGATCAATGTTTTTCTAGCCCTACGAGGAGCTGTTGCGATTTTGAGCTCTAAACAATAAATTGAATACGAAGCGAGTTTGAAATAAGACGCGTCCATTTTTAATCTAAAAGCGGCAATGCAAGAAACCAGCCCTCCTGCACGTAATAAAAACCACAACAAAAAGTTATTATCACAGATTGTTTTACAACTATGGACATTTGTAATCGCCATAAAAAATTCAAAACCCACATTTGTATTCCTTGTAATAGTATAAAACAAGCTTTATAGGCAACACTAAACTCCACATTTGAACATTAAGCCTTAGAAAAGTGTGTGCACTGTTGCCGTGACAGCGAGGGGCCCGTGGTGTAGTTCATTTAAAGTGACAGATAGCACAGTGTGAAGAGGAGTTAATTACATGCTTTCTGCTTTGCTCCCCTTTATTCATTTAACTCCGATGACGGTAAAGGCACCAGACGGACTCGGATGGCCATGACTAAGGCCAAATTGTGCGCAGAGTTTTCCCCACTCGATAAATTGTAACATCTGCAATTTGTCTAATTAGCAGCTCTGAGGCCGACTGGTATTTGTCTCATGTTCTCTGGTGGGTTTGAATGCGGCGCAGTGGGGCTGTGGATACGCTCGGCTCTATTCTAAGCATCTATTTCTGCACATACAAGCTCCTTAGACCATTCAGTACGGAGGAGATTTTATCACAATTTCTGTCACTAATACAGTTATGAGAGCTATATTTTGAATTATTTTTGGATACAACATTCACCGCTATCAAGTAATCAATATTTAGATTTTGATTTGCCCATTAGCATTCTAAAACTATTTTATTTTGCTGCATCATGACTCCAACCTTCCACAGCAACATGGATTCTCGTGATATTTGTTAGCTGTAAGTTTGTGTGAAGCGCCCAAACAAACCAAAAACAACAAAAATACTTGAGCTTATTTTAGTATCAGACCGGATTTAGTTTGTGAAAAATGTGCAGAGGTAAGCGCTTTGTGCATTTGTGGACAGGGAAGATGTGCTTTTCTCACAACTGGATTTAACAAAAGTTTGATTTTTCGGCTTGTGATACTTCGACTAATCAGATTCAAATAATTGTCATGATGTTCTGTTTTTCCCAATCACTTTCAGAAAGCAATTCCAGATTAATAATGTGTAGAATAATAAAAATGACTACTAAGTCTAGACGACCACAACTTCTCTTTCTATAATTCATTATTATTATTTGAACTATTTTAAAGTGGTAATCGTATTACTCTGACATTTCTGATCTACTTTTCTCTAAAAATATGTCACTTTTTAGAAGCGGCCCTGGGTCAAATAGGCCTAAGGTTATACACATTTTCTATGTTTTTAGTGCTATAAAAACAACCAAAATGAAAAAACAAACAAACAAAACAAAACAAAACAAAAAACAAACTATTTTTTTCTGTATTTTTGGCTAAAAATTACAGACTGGGGCTATACCATCAATACCGTCTACTATAGAGATTACGTAAATAATTAGGGCAATATGTTGAATGACAAAGCTCCCTGTTGTTCTTCTGTGGTTCAGTGCACACGTGTTGTTTGAAGAGCACGCCCCCTACAGTGTGGGCAGCTGGTCAGAGCAGGTCAGTGTCCACGGACAGTTGAACTTTGGGCTTTTGTTGTCTGGGGTCAAGTATCAAACAGGGCCATGGCTGACTGACCTCCACACGCCCGGCAGGACACTTTTTAATGACCAATCGTTACTTTGGACATCACTTTGCAGCAATAACGGGCCTTTGAAAACGCAAGAAAAATGTGTAAACCTGCATGGTGTTGTGTCACTGTGCAAGACACTTCAAAATAAATGTCTGATTTCAAGGGACAAAACTCTGAATGTGGAAACCTTGACTGAGAACAAAATAAGACAGAATATAGAAAGAACAGAAGGGTGACCGTGACTCTCATCCACCAAAATGAGTTTTGTCATTGTGTCATTAGGCAAGACACTTCTCCCACCTTTGTTATTATGAATGTGGAATGCGTGAGTGATCAGTGGTGGTCAGAGAGGCTGTTAATTTTGAGTTTGATAATACGCATATTCTTTTCAAGAAAATCTAAAGCAGCAATGCAAGAAACCAGTACTCCTGATCATAATAAAACGCATTAGAAAAACTATTATCAGAGATTGTTTTATGGTTATGGACATTTGTAATCGCCATAAAAAATTCAATACCCACAATCGTATTCCCTGTAATATTATAAAACAAGCTTTATAGACGTTGCTAACACTAAATCCTACATTCAAACATTAAGTCTTACAAAACCGTGTTCAGACTTCTCCCATCTTGCCGATTACGAATGAGGTGTGTGCGAGAGTTTTGGTGGTGGTCGAAGGATCTGATGGTGCAGATTGGCAGCCTCTCTTCTGTCCCAGGGCAGCTGTGGCTAGTAGTTTACTCCCATCAAGTGTGGAGTGAATGAATTTACACAAAATGGATTCTTGTGAGCTTTAAGCCATGTTGTACTGTTGTTACCTCATCAAAAACATCCCTGGAGTTGTGTTTTGTTACATTCACACGTTTGAGTAATCCTGCATTATGTCAAAGCTCAAAATGCTCTGTCATGTCAAGTTAACAGCTATCCTTTACTGTTAGAAATATGTAGAAATTGACAATTCCTGGGCTGAAATGACCCAAATAATTCTAAAGAAGGTGTATGGAGTTTAAAAACACAGTAGAGCACTTAGCTTAGAGACACCACAAGAGGGAACAGAGTGATTTCTGTTTGAAAGAAGAACTCAGCCTAAATATGCAGTTAGCAATCTCGACATAAAACCGAAAACAAGCCAAAGGGAATGTATACTAATTGTTTCGTGGTATGTTTTTCTGAGTAATCAAAAGCTATAGGAAGTACATTATGCAACCTAACAACACTTAGCATCATAAACAGTTTCTCGTTCACATTATGGCTTTTATAGACTGAGACAAACAGTGTTTAGATCCCTGCTGTTTGCTATTGAGAGCTGTTCTCAGTGAGGGGCTGATTCCACTGACTGCTCCCGGGGTTAATGAAGACGGCAGGGGAGAAAAGGGGGAGAGTGTGTGCTTGTGTGTGTGTGTGTGTGATAGAACCTAACTGTGCTTAAGTCTTGGCTGTGTACTGGTCTGAATGACAGATTAAAGCTGGTGTGAGGCGGGGCTCGTAGTGGAGGCACAGGGGGAGTGTGTTTGAACAAGAAAAGGTAGAATTGTACCAAGAAGATCAATGAAGTTAACAGGGGTCAAGTTTGGGGGCAACCTAACCAAATGCATATAAAAAAAAAAAAGGAACAACTTACAAGATTTACGTTATTGATACTTTGCAGCTGAGGACATCAACTTTCCCTGGGGAATACTCTGTTAGAAGTTCGAGTTAGACTAAATCTGAGCTTTATTTTAACACAATTTGACCAGAAAGAGTTGATTTAGCTGGAACTACAACAAGTGAGATGATTTAAAGTCGCTTACGCCTAAAATTACAGTCACAAGCTGCCTAGCATTACAGCTTTTCAGACACTCACACTCACCATTTTTGCTAAACAGAACAACGAACACTCGTTTGATCACAGGATTCTGAAAACGCGCTGTTTAAATACAATTTTCAGACGATCTTAAAACTTTTTTGGTACTGTTTGCTGATGCGTCTCCATGCATGGTCCCTGCTGAATATTCCACTATAGAGATACATGTAGAACACCCCCAGCGAATGCCACTGAAAAGTATCAGTGTATTCGTCTCATAGCATTATGTTAGCCATGCTGACATCTTGAAAATGTGGAATAAAATTATTTCTGCAGATGTCTGTAAATAATTGAATTCAGCCTAAGATATTTGTACTGTGTAACTGACAAAACAAGCCATAAAATTAACACAATTAGTGAACCCAATCACCAACAAAAAAATCTACATTTTACTACACAATACTAATAGTTCCCTGCTCTTAATCGCAGCAAATTCCACAATGATAGATGCAGTGTTAAATACAATATACTAAAAACTAAAATACTTTATATTTAAAATAATTTTGAGGAAATGTTTTTCAGCGCAGTTTCATTTACTTTCATTTGCAACTGCACAACATTATTAAGAAAAAAATAAAAAATAAGAAAACTCGGCTCTTGCAGTTCACATGTGCATTTTCCCCTTCTCTTATCAGTGATCAATAAATGCATAACAAACAGTGCAGAAACATTAAGATGGTTTAAACCAATCTACCCTGTTTATAATATAATGTATTTCAACGTAGAAGTATTCAGAGTACAGTAAACAGATTGGGCCATGCTACTGAATATGTATAAGTACGTGTAGTGCCTCTGCCATCCTTCTTTTATCTCTGCAATAATCCAAGCCCACTGATCCAACAAGCACCTGTTTTTGTAAATTTCAATCCACTGCAGTACAGCAATACTATTACTATTACTAATACTAATACTATTTTGTGTACGTACAGAATACATTTTAAGGCAGGTATTCAGTATTTTAAAAGATCTATATTACGCTATTTTTAGATCTATGTTATAACGTTGTTTCCTCATCAAAAACATACCCGGAGTTGTATTTTGTTTCATTCACACATGTTTAACACACAAATCCTGCAGATTTAGACTGAGTTCTTCTCTCAAACAGAAAGTGATGTCATGAGGTAATACAGGAAGTGCTCCACTGTGTTTTTAAACTCCATACACCTTCACTAGAATCATTTGGATGATTTCAGCCTTGGAATTGACAATCGCTACTGAACAAAAGATAAAATGTAGCTGTTAACCTGAAAACGACGTGTACATATACATTTATTTATATAATTATGTCTTATTCGACACCTGTCTCTTGCTTTTTTTTGCTTTATCATTTATTTTTGTTACTCTCTGTTATTATATTATATTGTGATGTGTGAGCTACTGTATCCAAATAATTTCCCTTGTGGATCAATAAAGTTTGTCTAAGTCTAAGTCTAGTATAGTCTACAGAACCAGCCAGTGTAGTCCACCTGTTGCTGTGCTCCACAGGCCCGTCTTAAAGCCACATGCACGGGGAGCGAGCTAATTGGCAGTTAAATATATCCCTGGCTGTACCTGCGGAGCTCAGGTGAACCCACGCTCGCTCTGCTCGTAAATCTGCCCAAGACAGCGGGAGGGCAAATAAAAGTGAACAATAACACAAATCAATGAGCAAACAGCCCAGAGGAGGCCTGAGTCATACGGCAGCACTTTCAAACCGGTGATCAGGGATGTTATGTACGCCAGAGGAATTAACACGGCAAACAAAGCTTCTAGAACGGCTAACGCGCTTTATCAAACAAGCTAATAACACATTTGACATTGTTTATCTACTGATGAGAGCGAAATCCTCTTATCGTCTTCTCTGCGGCCACCGCTGTCTGCTAGGTGAAATACAACAGCTACTCCTGGAAGCGCTAATGTGGAAATTGTCAACATTCCAATCGGGAGGAGGAATTAAAGGTAAATATTGTCCGTGTCACCAGGTTTAATTGGCTTATTTAGAACTGGCAAAGAATGTATAGCGGTTTTGTATGTTACTTTGCTTATGGGTAATGCTGTTGATGCACTTTTTACACCAGGAAATGCAAGTTTATCAATTAAGTATTAAGTAAATTTGGGCTATCTATTTCCGTGGAGACAAGCAGGTGACGTAATAAAGTGTTTTTAGCAATAAACATCCCATACTGTGGAACATTTAAGGCAAAGCAATGACATATCCACGGCAAAAAGCAAGTAATGGACCCTTCACTCTGCAGAGGTGGGTACGACTCAGTTACATGTACTTGAGTAACGTTTTTAAAGAAATAGTACTTTTCTGGCGACATACTTTCACCCTCACTTGAGTACCTGAAGTAATAGTACAGTACAGGTTTTGGTTACTCTTCCCACTGTGAGTAAGTCTACAAGTGACAAAAGTTTTATGTTGATTTGAACAGTCGCTCCATCATGAGTTTTGTCAAATTTTTGAATCGATCCTTAGAAAATACCTGATTTTAAGAATTCTTTAATATTTTGTCCTTCCAATTACATTGACTTTAAATTATATATTATCAGATTCAGTTACGTCCCAACCGTTTCAGTTAGTCTTACTTGAATAGTGCTTCCCCAATACTTTTTTAACCTTGCTTGAGTAATTTCTTTGGCCTCTACTTTCTACTTCTACTTGAGTAATATTATTATGAAGTAACGTTACTCTTACTTCAGCACCAGTTTTGATGACTTTCTAATTTCTGCTTAATTTGGTGCTGTAATACCTGTTGTAAATATAAATGACAGTTTTACACCAACTGAGAAGCGGTTTGTGAAGAAAAGCTGAAAAATGTGTTGAATTGTATTTTAGAGAGTTTCATACTGGTGACATCACACGAGGAGGATACTGATACTTTAAACATGATTTCAGCAAAATGTAAGTGTTTTCTGTATAATATTATTTGTCAGATAATCATTTCCATGCACATTAGAGGATTTTTGGCCTACTCTACATCATGGTTGCTTGGTAACAGTTATTAAATTCCCCCGTGTGATGTCATGATTTCCAACCAGGAAGTACAATTTGAAACCTAAAAAATGGCCAAACTGGGAAAGAAAGAGTAAAATGTTTTGTCTCCAGCTAAACTCAGACAAGACTGAAGCCGTAGTATTTGGCCCACAGAAACAAAGACACAATGTCAGCAGTCGCCGCCAGTCTCTCTCTTGAAAACATTCAAATCAGACTAGAAATCTAGAGGTGATAATGGACTCAGACTTGAACTTTAACAGCCACATAAAATCAATAACATCTACATCATCTACATCATCTAAAAAACAGCAAAAATCAAAGGTTTACTGTCTAAAGCAAACTAATCCAGTAGGTTAGACTACTGTAATGGCCTGCTCACTGAGACAGCAGCAGTACAACCAGAATGATGCAGCTCGGGTCCTGACCTGAACCAGGAAGTACGAGCACATACGTCCTGTGCTCAGGTCTCTGCACTGCCCCCTGTGGCTCAGAGACTTTAAAGTGGCTCTGCTTGTGCACAAATCTCTCCATGGCCGAGCACCAAAGTACATCTGTGACATGTTAGTGCCACATGAACCATCTGACACTCAGAGGACCTCAGGGACCGGCCTCCTGCTGGTGCCCAGAGTCAGGACTAAACACGGGGAGTCAGAGTTTCAGTTTTATGCAGCTAAAACCTGGAACAGTCTGAACATGTGACACAGGGGTCTACTTTGAATCCAGGCTCAAAACATTCTGTTTAGCTGCGTATGACTGAAAGGTTTTCATTCTGCACTCTTTTCTCTGATTTAATGTCTCGCTCTCTTTTTAATTTCATGATGATTATTTATGTTTGAATTTGTTTGCATTGTGTTTTAATGTATTTCTTATTCTGCAGCACTTTGAATTACTTTGTGTACGAATTGCGCTATACAAATAAACTTGCCTTGCCTTGTAAAATCTTAAATGTAATGATCTTTACTGTGTTTTAGTAAAATGTCATCAGCACTAACTACTCTAGCCACCTCTGAGTATAAGTCATGTGTCATAAACCAATGGTACTAAAATCTTAACTGTGACTTAGAAAATTGAAGAGTTTACTATAAAAACACGGGGTAGGCCATTACATTTTATCACTCATTCTATTTTTAGTCTCTTGTCCAAATGTATATGGCTAAAGCTAGCAGATACCCTATTCTCCTGCCTCCTTTATTTCCGTGACGCATGCTTTAAATTGCCTTTATTAGATCCGCTTGTAGTAGCTTTAAATTAGCATGGCACTAGCTATTAGCGAGATCTCATTTTCATCTCTTTTCCTTACTCCACTCCGCACTTCAATTAGCCTGTGTTTTCACTCCACTACACCACCACGTATGCAGAATATCCATTACAAACCCAGGGCCCAAACGTGCTCATTAAAACTCATTTGGTTTTGTATCTCTACAGGCTACAGGAGTAAGACAGGTTAACTCACTGTTTTACGCACTCTGAAAATGTGTATTCAAGTAAAAAGTACAATAATAAACATAAAAACAAAACACAAAAACACTGAACAATACCTACAACGAATGTAAAACAACAAAAACTGCCCACGTCTAACCCACCCCTTCCCTCCAAACACCCACAAATTAAATTATTAAAATAAAAAAATAAATACAAATTAAATAAAACAAAAATAATGTGGGAGTGCAGCATAACCACACTGCTAGGCTCTCTTATATTTAAATTTTGGCCAATTTATAATTTAATTTTCCTTTCTCTCTCTCTTCTTGTTTTTTTTTTTTTTCCCTTCCCCATTTTTTATAAACACTTTTAATCACTATACTTTATAACTAATATTATTTTCACCGACATAATTTCCTTTCATCTTTTACTACAATATTAAAGCATAGTTTTTAAAAGCAGTTTCTTTTTTGTTTTTGTTTATTGTTATTATTATTATTATTATTATTATTATTATTATTATTATTATTATTATAAATCCTCTTTTTTTTTTTTACTATAAATTATGAGTTGTCTTTGTTTTAAGGATTACCTATATTTCCATTATTAGCTATATTTTAGGACGCTACTTTAAATCCTTATGATTAAGTAATTTTACATTTCAGACTTATTTTAAATTGTAGTTGTCGTTAGTTTGACGGCAAAACTCCAACGCAATAATAACACATAACTTTGGATCACTGCAATGTTTAAAATGAACTAATTCTGTTTTTCATGTTTTTCAGACAGTAAAAATCTTGGACAGTAGCTCTAATTACATGGATAAAATATTACTGAATTACTGAAGTACAATATCTATTCAAAAAGTACTACCCAGAGTAGAGTAACGTGAGTATTTGTCAGTTACTTCCACCTCTGCTCTTAACTTCAAACCACATCTGAAGCATCAAGGGAAATGTACAAAAATACTTCTTCATCAGTCTTAAATTTATTTTGGGAAGGGATCAATCTAGTTGCAAAATTAAACTGTTACAAGCGCATTGGCTCCAAAAAATATTATTTCACAGTTAATTTCCTGCTCCCTCCTCTGTGGGCCTGCTTTGCATATGAGATTTGCCACACTTTGCACCAATTTCACAGTTTTGATTAGTTATTTACTTCAAAATCCGCCAAGGAGAAAAAAGGTGGTGAGGATTGGTGTTGGGCTGTATTGGTGCTGATAAGATTGCTGTTAGAAGTCAGAGGGCTGCAGCAGTGGCTAAGTTGATAATAAAAAAGCATCTCCCAAATGTTGGTATCTAAGTCACAGGCGGAACTGGGCGGCTATAGAATACCAATGACCCGTATATGAGGTTTTGTGTTGTGTATTTGTATTCCGGATCAGAGCTCAGCGCATTCAGCATTTGTGCAATTTGTGGGGGTAGTATCAAGGAATTTGTTTATGTATTTTAAACAGCTTTGCAAAGACAAGCAAAAAGTAGTTTGAGCTTTAAAACATTTGTGTTGCAGTACTTTTTGTGAGGCTCATTTACGGTTTAACTTTGCATTTAAGTGGATTAATTTAATTTAAACTACTGTACGTAATTTTTCTGACTGTGTTTCTGACATCTGCTTGTTTCCATGGAGATATTTTGTTTATGTTCCAAAGAATGGCATTAAACTTGTATCTCCATTCAGATAAACAGGTGATGCCGCAAGTTACAGGTCAGATCTGTGGGGAGGCGAGCCCAGTCACAATAAGAATGCATGTTTTTCAAGGTATGTATTTAGCATGAAAAAAATTATTAGTAATTTACCATAGGTGTAATGCCAAGCCAGAAAAGTTACATAATGAACTTTAATAGGCTGTGTATGTGCATTATTCCTTCATGTTAAACTTTGTGATCGAACATCTATAGCCTGTCCTGGGGTAGACTGATAGAAGTAAGACTTTTGGTGTCTTTTTAAGTGTCTTGCTAAAGGACAGAACAAGTCAGAGCTGGCAGCAAATTCATAAGTATAACATTAAAGGATAATATGCTATAGCTACAGTTTACACCTTTATACACCTCGATGATGTGATTGTAAAAGCAAAATGTATGATCATGGTTTGTAATTTAGTTTTAAATTGTAAAATGAGTGTAAATACCATAAATGCTATCTAATAATTTCTTTAAAAAGTCACAATGAAACATAATCCGCCCTCTTTTACTACAACAGGGATAAATACTGCATATACAACAAGCCCTCCTCATATCTCATAATATCCCTGCAGTGTTTGCGATCGCCGTGGCGATGGCCCTGCTGAGGTGATCAGGCGCACACAGGCTGATTGGGTATTTCATGGTGTGTTGCAGCTAATTCACAAACAGCAGAATCTAAGTGTGTAAGCGGAGAAGGCTGGTCTGAAATAACATCTTTAATACGGCACTTGCAATTTTTAATATTCACAATTATATTTACAATGCTCAATACTTGACTAAAGGTTTTTGTTTAGTCTATTAGGGTGACAATATGAATATTTGTGTAGTCTAATACCTAGGCTTTCACTTTTCAGGACTACTTTTTAGCAGTACTTTTCAGATACCATACTTTTACGCCCAGTTGAGTAATATGTTTTACAGAGTGACATTACTGGAGTACAATTTTTAGCTACTCTTCCCACTTTAAGTCTACCAATTACACAGTTTTTTAGGTGTTTCTTGGAAATACATTAATCATTTGGAAATACATGATTTTGAGTATTATTTGATGTTTTGTCCTGCCAGTTACACGCATTCCAAATAAATCAGACCAACAGACAATTTCTCTTACTTCCGTAGTCGTTTCCCAAATATACTTTTTCTTTTTGGAGGAATTTTTGGCTATTCTTTCAGGCACTAGTTGTAATGTACATGAGTAATATTTGGCGTGTAACTCTAGGCTATATAATTTTTTCTGTCTCCTCTTCTCCCTTTGCCTTTTACCCATTTGAAAAAACAACATGCTTGATTATTCTATTGACATCATTTGATTTGTGTCACTTCCAAAATGAATTTCCGTCATCAAAATAGCATTAAGATTACATTAGCGGAGCGGTGATAGGAGTAAACGCAGACTAGAGAAGATTCAAAACCTGAGGCGAATGTTTATAAAGATTAAGGCAGCGTCCATATTGTCACAGCCAGATAAGGATGTGATGGTTGCCACGGTGACGGCTACGTACGTCTTTAAGAAGAATGCTGAGGAATTCCAACCTGGAGAGATTGTGTACCTGTTAGAACAATCTGCACTGTTTCTCAATCCTCTGTGTTGTTTTTTCTTTAAATTCCTTTTTTACTCGTAAGCCGCCGTGTTTGTTTTGACAAGAACAGAGCACGTGTGTCTGTGATTGGTTAATCTGCCTGTCAATCACGCCAAATTAAAATCAGGGAGGTGGGATACGGTTCCAGAACAATATTTTTCTGTAAAGTTTTGTCAAAGCGTGTGATTTTGGCTGGACATGGAATTACTGAGAGGCATAACTAGCGTACCTAATAAAAGTGGTCTGAGAAAAAACACTGACACGTCACCTTTGCATTGACATCGCACTGGGGGTGTTCTACATGTATCTCTATTGCCGGAATGTTCAGCAGTCAACAAAAATATGAGAGTGACACTGAAAAACTGCTGGCGATCTAGCTTGTGACTGTAACGTTACTTGAGACGGGCTTGTTTAACAGCACAAATCATCTCACCTGTTGTACTTCCAGCTAAATCAGATCTTTACGCTCAGATTGCGTTAAAATAAAGTGCAGATTAAAGTCTAATAACGCCTCAGACAGAGCAGAGCCTACAGCTAGAGTCAACCCCCCGGAGAAACGTTGACGACATCAGCTGTGAAGTATCAGCTCTGCATTCTGTACATTGGCACACTGCTTTAACAAAGCATACAATTAGCTGACAGAAAACATTACCTAATTAGGCCTAAACCATTAGAACAGTGAAACAATACCCTCTCCGCTACGTTTAATTAGCCGTTTAATTTACTTTAGCGAATGTGCTTTTGGCAGCGCAATATCTACACGCCTTTATCAGTCTGATGATCCGATGGTTATTTCCATTAAGCTCACCGATTAGACATAATAGGGGAGCACTTGTGGTAGGCTCACCTATCAAGGATACAGCTAATATGAGTGGAAGTATTAACAGGACTTTTGCGTCGGCTGCTCCTCACCCCGACTCTCGCTCATTCAAACAGCTCCGAGCACAGAAACACGATGTGAGCGAATCAATGGAGGTCACATCACAAAGACTTAATATAGCACCTGCAGGATTCTACCAGAGTCTACCAGAGTTGTTGCGTTTACGAAAATAATTTGTAAAAGCAGCTAAGCAAATGTTTTTTCAGAAGAGTTGTTTTTTTTTATTTCAAGGTAGTGTATTTCCTTTCCAATAAAAAGAACTGCTATTCGACAATTTGCAAGATAAATACGTTTAAAGACGGACGTACGTTTGACTAAAGGTACGAATCGTGCTACACAAATAAACTTGCCTTGCAGTGGCGTAACGTGGTTGTGCAAGGCCCCGGTGCAAGTCTGACGATGGGCACCACCAAATGCTACGCCCCTGTTGCCTTGCCTTGCCTTAATGCCTTACTGTGGAACTTTCCAGGTAACAAGGAAGTGGCAATCACTTTGTGGCATAGTGCACCTTAAAATGTAATAACTGAAAATACTACTGCTTAAAGTACTAATACTACTGTGTCACCTGCTTGTAGTTACATAATGCAGCATTACAATTAAATCTATCTCAAGGGAGACAACTACTAATATAGGCTATTACAGGTCAGCTCTGTGGAGAGGCAGCCTTAGTCACAGATCGATAATTACTGTATTTTTGAGCAAAAGAAACATCTCTAATGAATAAATGCTAGATAGATGTGTTTAATGTCATACTATAGAACAGCTCAGGCAAAGCAATGACATTACCATGGAGACAATCAGATAGAGGACCCTCCACCAGAAAAGTTACACAGTGCACCTTTAAGAATAATAATGAAGCATCAGATTTCTATAGAGCTCACTCAAAGATACTTTACTGTGCATTATTCATTCACTCCACAGTGGTTATAAGCAACTATTGTAGTCACAGCTGCCCATGGGTGAAAACTATACTTTTTATATTGAGGTAGTATTTCTTAAGTACAGTGTTAAGAGTACTTTCACAGTATTTTGAAGACTCTAGCTAAAGTGCAGTAGACTTGTCAGCGTCACAACTTTGTCGCGGTGCAACCCTCCCTCCTCTAATCTGGGTTCGTCATACATCTTGACTTTGAGAAAATTACCTTCCTTATCGGCGCTACAAAAAGGCTTAGTGCTTTTAAGCGCTAATGCTACATTTTTCTGCTCTAAGCTACGGACCACTTCACACCTCCCCCAGCCCCGTGCACTGACAGAGGCTGTGCAGAGGGTTCAGACCTGCTCAGAATAGACTTACTATGGATAGAGCTGTCCTTATTTTACACATGCATTTGTTTTATTGAATAGACTGTTATAATGTTGTTTCCTCATCACAAACACACCTGGAGTTGTGTTTTGTTGCATTCACACGTTTAACACACAAACCCTGCACATTTCAATCAATCAATCAATCAATCTTTATTTATAAAGCGCTTTTCATACACACGTGCAATTTAGGGGTTCTTGTGTTAGAGAGGCTTCTTGTTCTAACAGAAAACACGCTGTTCCACCTTGTGATGTCATGTGGCAATACAGGAAGTGACCCACTGTGCTTTTAAACTCCTGCACCTGCACTAGAATCATTTGGATGATTTCAGCCCTAGAATTGCCAATCTCTACTAAACAAAAGGTAAAAAGTAGTTATTAAATTGAAAACTACCGCTTCATGACATCACAAGATAGAACAGAGCATTTTGAGCTTTAGACAGACTGATAATAAAGGATTACTCAAACATGTGAATGAAACAAAATGCAACTAGATGGATTATAATGTGCTTTAAAGCTCACAGAAGTTAATTTTGTGTAATATAGGAATTTTAAAACTACTACTAGTAAGTTAATTACATTTTCACCAGTAGAGCGCACATCTAATTAATACATATGGTATCTTTAACAATGCAGTAATAACTACTTTACTCTATGTGTTGGTACTTTATTACATTTTACATATCTTAGTTATAGGCCCTATATTACAAATTTTTCTATTTCAAAGCAAATTTGAGCTGTGTTTGTGCAAACCGCCCTGGGGCAGACTGATGAATGCCTGGCTGCCAATCTGTGATCGCTCCAACCCTCAGTCACACAACACAGTGACACAATAGAACAGGTAAGGACAGAAAGTGAAGTGTCTTGCCCAAGGACAGAAGAGAGGTGTACTGGGCAAGAAAGCAGGAGTTGGAGATTGAACCCTCAACTTTCTTGCAGTGACGAACGTAATAATGCCAGCCCCAGATGTCAAAAAAGAAAACAAAATGAATATAGTAAAACCTAACCACACTTTTTGCTAAGAAGAATTTACCAAGGACATTTTGAACTCATTGTTTCATAACCTTATTTAGATATAAGTGTTGTTAGACGTTAGACTCATGACCAAGAGCCCGTCGCTAAGTGGGCCCGTCGCTAAGTGGGCGAATCTAATAAACAACCCAGAAACTATTATTATTCAAAAATACAATTATTACTTTCTCTAATTAGCTTGAACTTGAGTTTTATCATTACTCATATTATGTAAAATAAACTAGTCTGGTTTATGATGTGTCCACACTGTCCTGATGTTCTAGTCCTGGTTTAGTTTTGGGTCTAGTCCCACTTTGATATGAAGCTGCAAGTGTGAATGCATCCTTAGTCCTGGTTAAGTCCTGGTCCTGGCCCCATTATATTCTTTGTAATTTTAGTCCTGGTTTAGTCCTATTTTGATGATTTGCCATGTTTAAGTATTGGTTTAGTCTTATTTTGCTCCTTATTGATTCTTGTTTCACCAGGTTTATATTAGGGATGCACAGATACCAATGCTGGTAACCGATATCAACTCCGAAAAAAAAAAAAAAATGGTTTCAAGGATATGTTTTTCAGTCTCTGCTCCGGTATTGGTTGAAATCAGGTACTGGCAGATGCAGATGAAGCATTGATATCGGTATCGTCAAACACAACGCAATTTATAAGGCACTTTAGAAACAACAAGGTAAGCGCGTATCAAAACTGAAAAAAGCTGGTAGTCTCTAGTAGGGACGCAGATGCACTTACTGATGCATAGTTTAAGTTCTGATTAACTCTTGTTCCACCCTAAACAGTTTTCACAATACAAGATGGTACAAGTCTCGTACCTCCTTGGATGGGACACGAGACCCCTTTACATCGGGACCACCAGCTTTAGATTAGCCCTTATTTACCTTTGTGTAATTTAAGTTTAAGCTCTTGTTGAATCATAAACAGCTTTCCAAATGCAAGTCTCGTAGCTCCTTGGATGGGACACGAGACCACTTTACATCGGGACCACCAGCTTTAGGTTAGCCCTTATTTACTAATGCATAACTTAAGTTTAAACTCTTGTTGAATCCTAAACAGGTTTCACAGTACAAGATAGTACATGTCTCGTACCTCCTTGGATGGCACACGGGAGCCCTTTCGTCTGGACCACCAGCTCTCCACCATGGCGATGAGACAGGAGAGGAGCACGCCGGCCGCCAGCACGCAGAAGACCCCAGCAAAGCTGTGGATGTCCAGGGCATTTCCGGTGCGTCGCGTCTGGACTGAGCTGTACAGGTCACAGGGGCTGTCACGAGGCCACCACTTCAGCTTCAGCACGTCCATGTCTCCATTCTGCTGAAGCTCCAGGATCCTGAGGGACAAAAACAGTTCAAGACTTTTTAGAATTGTGGAATTAATGGCAGAGTGGGGTAAAACTGCCAAAAGTTGTGCGTAACGAAGGGGGATTTTACTTCTATGGGGTAATAACTGCTAACACATAACAGATTTTGAAGAGCATGTTACCTTTTATTGTTTTGAAAATACTTGAAAAGAAAATATTCACCAAAAACAATATATTAAAATGTTTTATGAATTTAATTATGCTTTGAGTTTCCTTTGCTCTTCTCTCCATGCTAAGTCACTCCCCCTTTAAATACTGCACATCGTATCAGGGTTGTCAAGTTGTTGTGTACAGTTCTGTATCGTGCTTTTGTATATTTATGGAGAATTGTCATGTGGGAGCAGATGACGTAGGGCTGAGTATTAGACAGAATCTTATAGCGAACTGTGAGGAGGTTTGAATAGTAACCGGGAGAGATCATTAAAGGACTGAAACATGCAAACCTTTTCAGGCGTGTTTCTGATGAGGGTTGATGAAGGTAGAAAGCTCAAAAAAATCCTCATGGAGATATACAAGTTTTATGACATACTGTGAAATACATTAGTCAAATGAATAACATTTCCATGGAAACAAGCAGACAGAGGTCTGTGGAGATGCAAACCTGCTCACAGTTAGGACGCCTGTTTTCTATATTCTTCAGTGCAATAAAAATATCCCAAATGAAACTTTTTTCTTGGATAAAATGTGAAGCTTTAAGCATTAAAATGACTTCTACACAATATGGCTCAAGTACAAAGTAGTAGTCCAAGAAATTACTCAAGTAAGAGTAAAAAAAAGTACAAAACCTGGCTTGAATTTTGAGTCTCTGACCTCAACAAAACAAAACAGGCCAGTTATTTAAAAACAGCAGTCAGGCATACACATACTATAGTAATACATATATTAGAGGCAACATTATACACAAAATTTAACTCAATCTTCTAGTAGACATTTTCCATACGATTACACCACTGCACCACCCTCTGCAGTCACACTCCCTCTGCCGTCCATGTGGGGGCAGTGTTGTCTAACCCACAGCTCGGGTTGCCTCCTGACAGCCTCATTGGGCTGTCAAACTCATTATGGCTAGCATTAATATGTTTTGCAGCAGCACGGAGCGGGTACACTGCCACAATGTCATTACGCAGGGCGGCTTTAGCGCTGGATTGATGACTTCACTGAGGATAGCGCTCAGAGGTTGATGGGGTCCCTCTGTTTGCCTTCAGCGTATTATTTAAAGCACCGCGTTCATTTAGATGGGCACACAAAAGCTGATATAAGACAATCTGCGGGAGGTTAGAGGTAGCAAAACAGAGGAATGTAGCAGCTAAGATGTAGGTGTTTGAAATAGGGAGATCAGAAGAGCGTTAAGAAAGAGAACTGCAACTACTGTAGTGGTGTTATGATACTAAAATTTCAAACTTGATACTAAGAAATAGACTTGTAATCTGTCAGTCATCCATTTAAGTTCCACAGTGGTCCATGGGCGTATACTAGTCTATGTGCTCTGATTCAGCTCAAGATCATTCTAAAACTATTCAGGAAAGGTTCATTTCTGTCCTGTGAATGTGACTTTTTAGTATCGATACTTGCTCAAAAGAATATCTAGTTTCGATGCCTGTTTAAGTATTGATTATTTGACTTACGATACTTTACTTTTGACAACCCAAGGTAGTAGTTGAAATATTAAGTAGTGGTGAAGGTATAAGAGGAGAACTATGTAACTTTTTGGTAGTGGTTCTGCCGCCTGCTTGTCTCCATGGAGATGTCACAGTATGACCGTAAAATGTACCTGTCTGCATGGAGACAAGCAGGTGACGACACCAGGCCAAGTGTTAGAGAAACTGCATTTCTGTCCCAGCTCAGTCCTTGTTATCTACATCATCAGAGGTATAATACTCCCTACAACTGAAGCATAGCCAAACTGGACTGTACTAGACTGGAATGGACAACACTATCATTGTCTTGAGAGTCCTGGGTCCTGTACTGATGTAAATAAACTTTTCCTCATGTCTCTTCTTCCAACTTGCATGTTACTGGTCATAACTGTGGAGAGGCGACCCAGCTCACTGTAAGAACGCATGTTTGAGTGGTGAAACTGATACATGCAAGTAGAAAGCCATACTGTGGAAAATTCTAGACGAAGCAATAACATCTCCATGAAGACAAGCAGGTGGTGGATCCCCATGAGAAAAATTACATAGTGAATCTTTAAGTAGTTCTACTCAACTCAACCTTTTCTATTCTATTTCTATTTCTAGAGCACATCAACCAACCATGATGCACACCAATTCAACATTACAATATAACAAACAGTGACAAATGGTGGTCAGCCCTAAAACAAAAAAGCCAAGGAGAAAAGGTGAGACTTACTAAGACTTAAAAACAGGGAGTGAGTCAGTCAGCCTAATGCGCTGAGGGAGCTGAAGAGTCATAATATAGTCAGTGTAAAAACTCATTTGTTCAGGAGTGGAAGCGGAAAGTGAATTTGTGAACTTTAGGAATTTGTGGGTCTTGTAATGATTTTAAATTATGATTTTAAAACCTTGGTATTAGTCACAGCAAAAAGCAAATATTGGGTACTGGTTTCAGTATCAGTATTTTTACAACAGAAAAGCACATTTCTCGAAAAGGAGTGGGAAGAAGAAAAACGTATTACTAAATTAACCCACCCCTATTCGTTGCATAGTTTCAAAATTATGTGGTTGCTTATGTACATTGATGACAAAACTTAACAAATATTGACATATAGCAAAATAAATTACACACTATGCATACGTAATATAATTTTTACCCATCTGGATCTGTGCTTTAAGGAAGCACTGATCTGTTCTGTTCTGATCCCATTTTCTGTCGATACTCTGCTGATATCCGATATCAACCGATACATGGGCAGAGACTGAAAATGTAATTTATTTTCTTTAAACAAAAACAGCATAAGGTAAAAAGTGATCCAGATGTGTTTGTAACCTCAGAACAGCTTTGTAAAAGATACAAGTTTAATATTATGAGATGTTTTGAGCCAGCATTGTAAATTGTCTTATGAGATATCAATATCTTGAAGCGATATCTTCAGAGCCGATATCCAATCCACCAAAAATGTCCAATATCGGCGCACAAATCCAGTCTATGTTGCATCATATCGCTGAAGCAAGTTCCTCGTTTGTGAATTTTATTAACTGACAATGGCTAAGGAGGGGAGAGAGAGTGCATTTGAGGGCTGATTGGTTAAGAGGCAACGATGGCCGTCTGTGATTGGCTGAGGGAGTTGAATTTACTCTTCAGATTCATCATACAGATGTTCTCAATTATGCACCAAGCTCACTGGAGGCAACCACCCTGCAATTCCACTGACATGAATGACAATCTCTCCTCTTCTTTTCACCGCCAACACATAGAAATCAATACAAATATGCAAACTAGAATGCAAAACTGTTTACATAATTAATTTCAATTTTCACAATAGAGCGCAAGACACCACTGGTTCCAATGTAAAGTACCAAAGCATTTGACAATAGCTGTACCACTGTATGAATATGGATGCAATGGTTGGTATGCTAGCTTTGTTTGTGAGAAAATGAAGACTGTGTCAGAATTTTAAAGGTGCATTATGTAACACTTCAAAATTAACCTTGAAAAACATACTTTCTTACTGTGAGCAGGGTTGCCTCGCCACAGATCTGACCTGTAACTTGGCTTAGTGGTGTCTCCCGCTTGTTTACATTGAGATAGATAAGTTTAATGCCATACTGTGCACATTCCTGGAAAAGCAACATTATCGCCATGGAGACAAGCTGATGGCGGACCCTAACCCAAAAATATTACCCACTTTTGTAAATGAGTGCTTTCCCCAAAATAGGATATTGTAAAAGCAGCACAAACTCAATTTCAACCTCAATTTCAGTACTAAGAATAGACTCAATACTGATTCCAATACCACAATGATAATAAAAAACACTCTTTATTTAAACAATACAATGTAATTTTCAATATTAGATAATAGTACTTTCTTTTATATTATCGTGTGGTCTTGTATCTGTTTAATCCCTCGGTGGTCCAGGTAGGTTCCATAGTGATCCATGTGCGTATACTAGTCAATTTGCTCTTATACTTGTTCTGATACAGCTCAAAATCATTCTAAAGTTATTCAGGAAAGCTTCATTTCTGTCCTGTGAATGCAACTTTTTTTTTTTTAGTATTGATATCTGCCTAGTATAGTTTTAGTATTGATTATTATCTGACTTTCAATACTTTTAACAACCCCAGTTTGTTGCTAATTATAAAGTATGTTTATTTCTTGTCAACCCAGAAGTAAGCAAATGCAAGCAGCACTCTGACTGGCTGCGCTTGGGAGGTCTGTTTCCTCTCTGAAAAAATCTGTTCTTACGCTGTGCACGTACCTGAAATTGAATGCGTGTGGATATTAACAATGTCATAAAAAGTGGAGATATGCGCACATCACTGGTGCTAGGCTACTAAAGTGAACACAGAAAACAAAATAAAGCCTGCACACTTACTCCCAAACTGCCGTCTGTCTCCTGCTTGTTTCTATGGATATGTCATTGCTCTGCTTGGAATGTTTTACAGTATGACATTAAACAGCTCTACCTTACATTCATTCAATTACAGGTGGGAGACAAAGTGAGACAAAGCCTGCACACGTACTTACTTATTCACTTACAGGACCTGATGAAGATCCACTGAAACGTTGTCATTCATTAAAAGCGGTTTGGGAGCAAGTGTGCAGGCTTCGTCTCACTTTCTATGTTCACTGTGGTAGTCTTGCTCCAGTGATGTGCGTATACCTATGCCTTTTAAAACATTCCAGACAAAGCCTTAACATTTACATGGAGAAAAGATACACAATGCACCTTTAATGGTTCTCTCATATTTTTTTCTGATGTAGATTTACTTTCCCGGTGACAGCTATGATTGATGGACTTGGATAATGTTCGAATTTTTTATTTATTTTATTTACGAGGCAGGGACAGTGCACAGTAAACATTAACCTGTAATACATTGACATGCATTGTGCCAGGTTGTAGCACTAGAGCTAATTTTCACCTGTAGTCCCTCGTGCGTGTTTTTTAGGTTCGATGGGGGAAACCAGAGTCCCCGGAGGAAACCCATCGCAACCCGGGGATCGAACCCGTATGTATTGTATTGTATTGTATTGTGTGTACACCTCCTGTGGCTCACTCTTGGATTGGCCACCCAACCTCTCAGTGGGCAGAAGGTATATATGGGAACATCCACTGATCAGAACGCTGTCATTCATTAAATGCAGTTTGGGAGTAAGTGTGCAAGCTTCGTCTCGTTTTTTTAATATTAACAGTGTCGTAAAGAGAACAGACAAGTTAAACAGATTCAAATACTTCCTCCTTCTGCAGTGTGAAAATCAGGTAGCCCAGATTTAATAGTGAGACGGTCAGAAATAAATGATGTCCACGAAACTCACTTTATGACATTTTGAGTTAACATCAGAGCAAGATGTCGAAGTGATGCAATGTTGAAAAACTGAACTGGATAGAAAAGATGAGGTTTGGCAAATGGTAGGAGGAACTATTTTAGAGGAGTAGCGGAAGCTGGTCTGCAAACTGTTGACGGCTCGGACAATGAAAAATATTGTTGTAATGTCAGGGCTCCTGTTATATAAAGTAAACCTTATGCAATTCATGGTGGCGAAAGAGAAAGTGAAAATACAGAAGTAACAGGGGTTTAGAATTGCAGAAAATAGTGGCTATAATAAACGATGTGCAAACTTCCAATGTTTCTGTTAAACCAACTGTTGTAAAATCATCTATTTTTAATGCAAACCCACAATGTTTGTTCACAATAAATTTTAACTTTTGCATATAAGTTTGCATTATTTATGTTGTATTACTGTGTAAAACTGCAGTTCTAATGCCCATTTTTGAATCCTTATTTAGCCTGCAGATTTTGTTACTTTTTATCCCAATATTGCTCTTGTACTTTGCAGTTGCAACGCTCAAATTTCCCGACATAAAAGGTGCACCGTGTAACTTTTCTGGTGGGGTATTTGCCACGTGCTTGTCTCCATGGAAATGTCATTGCTTTGTCTTGAATGTTCTACAGTATGTCATCAAACACTTCCTGATTCTCATACGATAAAACACTTCATAATTACGTAGATAAAGACAATACATTGACTTTTTGACAAGATCTGCTTATCACACTAGGGGTGTTCCACGTGTATGTCTATGGTGGAATGTTCAGCAGTTATTATGGTGGTAATACAGTGCACGCATTAGCCAGCACTGTCAAAAACGTTTTAAGATAGTAGAAAAACTCAAGAAAAAATAGAAAATAGATTTAGTCAACAAAATTTCAACTCAAGGATTCATGGTCATGTTTAGGAGTTTGGCGTTAAACAAAAACCTGAGAGGCTAATGCTAACTAGCTTGTGACTGTAATTTTAAGCTCACTAATTATAGATCCAGCAAAGTCAGTTCAGTATGGTCAGACTGTGTTAAAACAAAACTCAGATTAAAGTCTTGAGTAACAGAACTTCAGACAGAGCAGTGCCTACAGTTAGCATCACACCTCTAGGGATTGTTGATGACATCAGCTGCTCAAAAACACACACACACAAAAAAAACAATTAGAGGACCTTTAACTACAGTAAAACATTAACTAAATCACTGCAGTAGGAAATACTCGTGTTTGAATTTAATTATGATTCACTGATAACAAACATATGCAAACTATTCACGGTATTTAGGCAGAAGAAAAAACGTTCGCTGTACTTGCACCAACGCTGAAGATTGCATCAACTTAACTTTTAAAATCATAATAGCTTGTGCTTATAATAAAATGTAGTCTTGGATTTTTCCTCATCCATCAATATGAGTGACCTGTCTGAGGGTGCACTTCTGTGTACACTGCAGTTTCATCAAGGTCAATGGGAAAACTCTTATGCAGCAATACTTTCCTCGATGCGACTGAATGGTCAATATGAAGGTACACGAGCGTAATGAGAGCATGGGTTTCAGGATGATGAACAATTAGGACGGTTGCCATAGCGATTGATAATTTAAAACAAAATATTATAGCTCCTGAATGGGTAAAAAGTCCTCAAAATGTTGCGTATAACTGGGAGATGTTGAGATGTTAGGCATGATTATTAAGGTATTAAAGGTGCGCTGTGTAACGTTTTGGTTGGTCACTTGCTTGTTTCTATGGATATGTGATTGCTCTGCCTGGAATGTTCCACAGTATGACATTAAACAGTTTTATAGCTTAAAAATACCTAGAAAAACAGGCATTCTGACTGTGAGCGGGGTTGCCTCTCCACAGATCTGACCTGTAACTTGGCCTGGTTTGGGCTCCGTAGATAAAAATATATAGAAAAGTTTAATGCCATACTGTGAAACATTCCAGAAAAAGGAATAACATCTCGATGGAGAAAAGCATTTGACAGACCCTCCACCAGAAAAGTTACACACTGCAGCTTTTTGTCTTGTATATAGTTACAATTTATGACACCCATGGACCATTTTGTAATTTGGACATTTTAAATCACAATACTGATCGAATTGAATGACTTCATAAAAGAAACAAGTCTGATGACATCTGCGTTAAAAAATTGCAAAGCCCAGTGGGAGCTGACGTCGCTGGAAACGTGATCACAACAAAGGCCGATAAACGTGACAATGACAGATTAAGAAAATAAAAATGAAGAATGAAGTACAGAGCAGTGGGCGTGTGCATGTGGTGGTAAAAACGGGGGTAGATCAGCGCACTGATGGCTTGATTACAGGAAAATAAAGACACAAACATGCGTGAATCACTCTTAATACAAATTGGAGAGCGTAAATGAAAAGGAAAAATAATTATAACATGGGTAAAAGCTCTGAAAAGTTGATTTTGCGAAATAGTCTGCTTTAAGTATACCTGTGAGCTTGAACTATTGATAAACATAAAAGTGAAAAAACTTCATGAAAAAAAAAAGTTACACCCACAATCAAACAAGTAATGCTTTAAAGTGTCTTGCCAAAGTACACAACTGCAGATTCAGAAAAAAAAAAAAGATACTAAAAATAGCAGCCTGCAGTGAGTTAGTGAAATTAGGGTTTGGATAAAATTCAATTATAAAATGAAAGGGAATAAAGAGCTACAAAGACTCACGATCACTTTAGAGTTTTTAAAAAATCAATCTCATGACGTTGCATAATTGAATTTTGAAAAGACCCAGGTGAAATTAAGTCTTGGGATTCTATTGAGAAACATTTTATTTTTCATTTTACACTTTGAAAATTTCCAAGTGAACTGTCTTTTCATTTCCTCTTTATAACATTTTAGAGAAAAAGCTTTTTGAATTCTCAGCCCGGCAATGTGCTTAGTGCTTAGCTAAAGGGCCTGTACCGGACTTTTTTTTTCATGTTTTTGAACAAAATGTCTATTGTCCCGGTACAGATTTGTATAAGCGGCTCTTGAGGTCAAAATAAGTTTGCTGTGTACTGTCTGCATCTCATTAGAAAGTTTGTTTGTCATTGGTTGAGCGGTCAGATCCTAACACACAGGTCTACGGTGTGTTTCCACTTCCAACAGATTAATACTGTTATTGTGTCCTTGGGCAAGACACTTAACCCTCCTCGCCCCAAGTGTCTGCGTACACTGGTGAATGAATGTGTGTGAATGGGTGAGTGGTTCCTTGATGTAAAGATCTTTTAGTGCTTTGAGGGTGGAAAATCGCAATATAAAAGTGTGACCATTTACCATTTATTGTCAGTGAATCAGGAAGTGTGTTTAAGCATGCTAGTTGTAAACATTTCCATGATAAAAAAAAACCCTCACTGGATAATGCAAGTGAGGAATAACTATGGACCACTGCAAACTGTTTAAAATGAACCTGTGTGTGGAGTTTTTCCAGTTAAAGACAGTAAAAAGGAAGTTTAAAGGTGTACTATGCAACTTTTATGGTACCTTGTCTCCACGGTTAAGTTTAATGCCATACCGTGGAACATTCCGGGCACGTTCCACAGCTACACAGTACACATTTAATAAGAAAACACAAATCAAACATTGATTGATTTAAACCCATTCTATTGTCTTTTCCCTCGGCTTCGTCTCTCATATTCTCCTGACCTTTTCATGTGTTGCTGTGACAACAAAGGCGTCACTCCGGATTGAACAGGTTTGCAGTGTGCCATAGCACCTCCACAAGACGGATTAGAGAGGCGTTAATGAGACCAGCCCTGCACCCATGGCACCTATGACGACCGCGGGGCCCTGCTTTGACAAATATTTCATCATTTTGTGCACTTCCAAAGGAGCAACATCTGAAGATTCATGTTTGTGGTGTGGTCTTTTTATGTTTATCAAAAGAGACACAAGGCTGAGCAGAGCCGTCGTTATTGGTCACGAATAACATCTCGGACACACTACGAATAACGGCTGAAATGGATTAGTTGACTTAATTTTCTGTGGTTTCGGCTAATATATTTACTGGCTGGACTCTGAAAAGTTTCGAGCAAAAATGTCTGCCAACAGAGAAAGAAAATAGGAAGAAACTGAAAACCAGTTTAATATATAGTATGCATAATATTACAGCTTACTGAGTAAAATATAGTGATTGAGTGATTTTATATCGTTGAGTCAGGGGATCAGTGTTCATTTAGTATCAGAGTCAAATCGAAACGAAATTTGAATGGACACAATTAGCAAGTACTATAATTTCCACCATAAAGAACAGAATAACCTGTCAATTCTGGATAAAAAAAAAACAAACGAATAAATGTAGTTTATAGGTAAAAAAAAAAATGTTATTCTTGCATTAGTTTAGTCAGTTTATATTTCAGTCTTTTCGTAAATTCTTGTTGATGTGTTTAAAATGTGAATTTTAAACAGAATCATATACGGCAAACATAAATTTCAAATCTTAAATTTCAAGTCCTTCTTAGCGGTAAGGTAGTGTCACATAAATAGACTTGGAAATATGAGATAAACATCTTTAAGGTGCTTGTTTCCATGGAGATGTTATTGCTGTGGAATTTTCCACGGTGTGACGTTAAACATATTTCTGGAGTTTGCATGTTGGTTTCCTCTGGGTTTCCCTCATCAATCAAGATCTGTCTTCCTGGGTGTTACGCTGTTCACCCACTTTACCCCAGCGTCATTGAAGGATGGGTCAAATGAATAAAAATTTCCCACCAGAACCTTGAATAAACTCAAAATTAGCATCCCAAATTGAAGTCCATTTAACTCGACAGACATTTTTTGCAGCGCAGCTTCGGCGGTGCATTCAAGGACCAGCGAGGAGTGACTGTTACCACTCTTTCATGTCGCTGCACAATTACAATGGACACAAGTAAAGGCCTGGGCGACAAATGTTACAAAGGCTGTTTACTGGTGACCTTTGGGGCGAAAACAAACTCTGCAGAATCTAATTAACATTTCAGCTCTGGCAGAGAAATGGGACGCAGCCCGAGCAAACTTAATAAATCAAAGGAGACGCAGCACTTGAACTGAGACCGGCCTCCTCTGCTCCAGGTCACGGCCAGATCTGAGCATGAAAGATACGAGTGCATAACTGCTTCTCAAATATTAATGCAGATGGACGAGATGTTCAAAAATAAACTTGCGGATACTTAAAATATAAACGTCGCTTTAATGTCGGCGCTCTGTAATTCTCAGAAGACGTTTTAAAGGGACTATATTACGCTGTTTTCTGATCCATTTTAATGTCGTTTCCTCATCAAAACATCCCTGGAGTTGTGTTTTGTTTCATTCACACATTTGTAACACACAAACCCTGCATCTCAAACTGAAAACGCTACATACAAGACATGCTCCACTGTGTTTTTAAACTCCATACACCTTCACCTGAATCATTTGGCCATTTTTTTAGGTTTCAAACTTGACTTCCTGGTTGGAAATTATTACACCACGCAAGGGAATTTCATAAATGTTACCAAGCAACTCCTCTAATGTGAAGAGAAATTATTATTTGACAAACAAAAATACAAAAAAACAGCTTTATTTTATTGGAATAATGTTTAAACTGTCAGAAAAATAGGTTTCTTTGGTAAATGGTGCCTATAACATTTGGACAGAATTCTCCCAGTGTGTCTTCAATATATAACCCTCCAAAATAAAACTCTTCCTGTAATTTTCAACATATTTTTTCAAATTTTCTTCATGAATTGTTTCTTAATTTGTGTAAACATTTATATTTATAACAGGTATTATCCCACCAAATTAAGTCAAAATGGGAGAATCATGCAAATCAAAACATGAGAATCAAAACCTGCCATACGCATTTTAAGGAACTACAGTACAATAAATTGGAACTATACTAAGAAAATGAACAGGTGATTGTTGAAATACTAATTTTGATCAACATTCTGTGATGGTTAAACTCTCAAAAACATTACTTTAGCATAGCATGATACAGGACTTTGAAAACAACAGCGTCTTTAGCCAATTCAAATGACATTTTTATCCTTTATTATTGGCATTTCCATTTTTCTTTTTGCTGGTAATTAGCTGTATTGATCAGTGAGTGTTTTGATCAAAAGCTTAGTAAATCCGTCCTACCCGAGATCCCGTAACACAAAAACACATCATTCTTTGTCTTTTCTTTGCTTATTTTCCACTAAAGCCTCAGGGAAGTGAGTCTATCACAGCAAATACGGGCTTTTTGAGTTAGTTAACAGATAACTTCAGCTCATAATATTATACAAAAAGTACTATATGATTCTCAAAGCATTTAAAGTGCTATATTACACAAAATTTATTCTTGTGAGGTTTAAGCCATGTTATAATGCTGTTACCTCCTCAAAAACAAACCCGGAGTTGTGTTTTGTTCCATTCACACATGTTTGAGTAACACTTTATTATTAGTCTGTCTGCATCTCCAAAGCTCAAAATGCTCTGTTCCACCTTGTGATGTCATGAAGCGATAGTTTTCATAAATTTAACAGCCAACTTTTACTTTTATTTCAGTAGAGATTCCAATTCCAGGGCTGAAATGATCCAAATGATTCAAGTGAAGGTGTGTGAGGACAAAATTACAACATAGTGACAATGAAAAACCAAATACGGAGATTAAAGGGGCTGGAATAAAGTAATAAATCAATTTGTCTGATAAAAGCAGCTCTTGGGGAGATTGCGATGTACTATCTGCATCTAATTAAGTGTTATTTGTTTGTTTTTTTTAATTGTCTGCAAACCCGAACGTAATGCTGATATGCTGTTAGCATGCTAGTTGTCGTTAGCATTACAGTGACATCAAAACTCCGCTCTGGTCTCAGAAAGTGCTTGTAAAGTCATTGCGGTGAATAATAATAATCATTTTGATGTTCGGAATGTGTAAGGAATAACTCTGAACTACTGTTTAAGAAAGATTTGAGTAAATTTCACTTGACAAGTTGAATTATCTACCAATGGAACAAAACTTTTCGGACTTAAAATGAGAAACAAATTTACTTGTCAAGTTGAATTTGCTCAAATAAAGTAATATAACTTACCTAGATATTGCTTTTTGCAGTGTAAATATACATTGTAGTTTTACACTATACATTATGGCCATAGTACTCATTTACTACTCATTTTACAACATTAGTAGTCCAACCTATCATTGGTTTTGCCCTGCATGCTTCCCACTATCCAAATCCACTTCTATAATACATTTTATAAATAACAAAAGGTCAAATGAGATTGTTGTGTACTATCTGCATCTAATTAAGTGTTGTTTTTTATTGTCTGTGAACCAGGAAGTGACACTGATACGCTGTCAGCATGCTAGTTGCATTACAGCGACATCAAAACTCCACTCTGGTCTCAGAAAGTTGTAAAAAGTACTTGAATAATGACAATGTTTGGAATGCATAAGAAAGTGAGGAATAACTCCGGACCACTGCAAACCTTTTCAAATAAACTAGTTCAGTTTGTCATGTTTTTTAGACAATACAAATCAGGTACGGCGCTTTTAATTTTGCGTTTCCTTGTTCTTCGCTATAACCCTGAAATGGTCTTTTATACAGTCAATTCAGTTCAAATTACTACTCAGGACTTATCTATAGACACGGCTTTACCATATGCCTTTGTAAATGAGCCCATTAACGGAAAATATGCCCACAATTAGATAATGAACCTTCCCATGTTCTGTACACATTATGGTAGAGTCCACCTCCAGTTGTGATAAAACAGTGTGGTACCCTTGGAACAGCCTTATTAGAAAGTGCCGTCATAAATCTTTAATCTTCTATATGGACAGATAATTCTCCTCTTACAACACTGATTTCAAATGAAAACGCATTAGAGCGGACGTGCTCTTAATTTGGAGTGGGACATTGGAGAAGTCATTTGCGGTTGTGGATTGCTCCTTCGTACGCTCTCCTCTCACTTTCTTGCTCTCTTCCTCTTTGTAACTCCCTTCCCCTCACTCTTTTTCCATCATCTCTCGCTCCCCTTCTCCCCCTTTCTTTTTACCCCCATTATAATATCCCTGTTTCTCTCCTTTTTTCCCCCTCCTCCCTCCTTATTATGCCCCCCATCTCCCCATCTCTCTCATAATCTCCCCTTCTCTCTTCCTCTCTCTTCCTCTGTGTCTTGTCCCTCCATCCATCCCCCTCCTCTTCCTCTCTCTTTGTCATTGTCTCCCCATTATAACCTCCCTATCTTTCTCTTTTTCTCCCTTTCTCCCTCCTCTCCTTCTCTTTCCCTTTATTTCGCCACCCTCTCTCTCTCCCAATTATGACCCCCCTATCTCCCTCTCTCTCTCTTAATCTCCCTCTCTCTCTCTGTCCCTCTGTGTCTTACCTCCCTCCATGCATGCCTCTCCTTTATGACACTTCTTCCTCTCTTTCTTTCACACATCTTTCTTCACTCTAGCATGCTACCTCACTCTGCCCTCTCTCCATCTCTCTATCACTTTCTCTGCCTTCTTTTATGACACTGTTCTTTTCTCTGTCCCTGTCTATCCGTATTGTCACTTTTCCTCCATCTCTCCTCCTTTCTATCTGTTCCATCTCTCCTTCCCTTTTTCTGTCTGTCTGCTCTACCTGCTCCTCTCTCTCACTCTATTATTATAATCCTGATTTATCTTCTCCTTCTTTTTCTTCTTTTTTCTCCCTTTATTATAACCCCTCTCCCATTCTTTCCTCTCCTCCACTATCTCTCCTCACTCTCCCTTCTTTCCTCTCTTTATTTTTCTGTTCTCACTCTCCTCTCTCTCTTCTCCATTATGACCCTGCTCTCCCCTTTCCCCTCCCTCTCTCTTTCCTCTATTGCAATCCTGCTTTCTCTCCTCTCCTCTCTCTCTTTTCTTTATTAAGACCTTGCTCTCTCCTTTGCCCTCCCTCTCTCTTTCCTTTATTAAGCCCCTGCTCTCTCCTTTCCCCTCCCTCTCTCTTTCCTCTATTGCGACCCTGCTCTCTCTTCTCCTCTCCCCTCCCTCACTCTTTCCTTTAAGACCCTGTTCTCTCCTCTCCTCTCTCTTTCTTCTATTGCAACCCTGCTCTCTCTTCTCCCCTCCCTCTCTCTTTCCTCTATTGCGACCCTGCTTTCTCTTCTCTCCTCTCTCTTTTTCCTTTATTAAGACCTTGCTCTCTCCTTTCCCCTCCCTCGCTCTTTCCTCTATTGCGACCCTCCTTTTTCTCCTCTCCTCTCTCTCTTTACTTTATTAAGACCTTGCTCTCTCCTTTCCCCTCTCTCCCTCTTTCATCTATTAAGACCCTGCTCTCTTTTCCTCTCTCTCCTCTCCCTCTTTCTTTTATGACTCTGCTCCCCTTCTCTCTTCCTTCCCTCCCTCTCCCCATTCCCCCTTCCCTTACTCTCTCTTTCTCTATCTATCACCCTCTCTTCCCTTCCTCCCTCTCTCCTCTATTGTGACCCTGCTCTCTCTTCTCCTCTCCTCTCCCTCTCTCTTTCCTTTATAAAGCCCCTGCTCTCTCCTTTCCCCTCCTCTCTCTTTCTTCTACTGCAACCCTGCTCTCTCTTCTCCCCTCCCTCTCTTTCATCTATTAAGACCCTGCTACACTTTTCCTCTCTCTCCTCTCCCTCTCTCTTTCTTTTATGACCCTGCTCCCCCTTCTCTCTTCCTTCCCTTACTCTCTCTCTCTCTATCATCCTCTCTTTCTCCACCTCTTCCTCCCTCTCTCCTCTATTACGACCCCGCTCTCTTACACACCTCATCATTTATCATTCTGCACTAATTGGCCTATCAGAGCCATGCAAAAGCAGCTCCCCAGCAGGCAGCCCGTCCATAAAACCAATCAGGAGCCACAGACCGTCACACAGCCCCACTGCTCCTGCCGATAACACACGACCCTCCAAAGGAAACACGCTAATGCTGCTGTCTGTGTCACAAACTCACTACCAAAAACTGTACGCCAAAAAACTACCTGGAAATGGGCTAGTGCTGTATCAGAAAATAAAGAGTAAGATAATATGTATGTAGAAAAAGTATGTGAGGTGCACGTTCGGTTCAGTGTTGCCTGAAGTGCGTAAAGTCCGGTTTTTATGATTCTCTAATATTTACTTTAGTCGATGAGATGAGACCTGTTGTAAAAATAAATGACAGTTTTACACAAATCAAGAATCAATTTGAGAAGAAAAGTTGAAAATTGTGTTGAAAATTACAGGAAGCAGAGAGTTCTAAAACACACTGATGGCATCACTCTAGGGAGAATTCTGTCCAAATATTCCAATTTATGAGCAAGAGGCAATATTCAAACAAAATAAATTTTTTTTATTATTATTTATTTTGGGCAAGTAAGCAATTTGTATTATTTTACATATACATATGACAAGAGTGCAATCATAACAGAAATAACAACAACAAAAACATTTGCCCAAAAAGGAGTGGGAAGATGAAAACTTATATTCTTTTCCATATTTGTATTTGTCAAATAATAATTTCTCTGTACATTTAGAGTTTGGCCCACTGTACAAGTACAAGATTTCCAACCAGGAAGTAAAATTTGAAAACTGCCAAACTAGGAAAGAAAATTCAAGATTATTTTTTGTAAAATCTTAAATATAAAGATAATTTAATTGTGTTTTAGTAAACTGAGTAGAACTATCATAGGCAAGGAATTTATTGCTTTGCCTTGAATGTTTCCCAGTATACAAATCCACTTTATTCCTATAATTCTATAAATAATTATAAATAATAATATATTTATATATGCATTTTATAAAACAATTTAATATCCATTTTATAAACAAAACTTAGGGTCACATTATTATATAACGCTTTTCCACCCTCAAGGCACTCAAAGCTCTTTACAACAAGGAATTACTCACGCATTTAGCACACATTCATACACCAGTGTACGCAGACACTGGGGGCGTGGTGGATTAAGCGTCTTGTTCAAGGACACAACAACAGCATTCATCTATGGGAACGGGAATCACACCGCCAACCTGTGGATCAGTGGCTCTGTCTGCTGAACCAGTGAAGTTTATGTAGAGACCGGGATTCGAACCGCCAACCTTCAGATCAGTGGACAAACGCTCTATGAACTGAGCTACTGCCGCCCAAATTAAGCAAAACCGTACTATGGCATTAAACATATTTATCTCCAATGGGACTGTGACACCACCAGGCCAAGTTACAGGTCAAATCTGTGGAAAGGCGACCTCGTTCACAGCAAGAATACTTATTTTTCAAGCAATGTAAACATTCATTAATGAATCAATAAGAACAGATATGTATAATGTCATTCTGTGGAACATTTTAAGTATATGCAGATCATCAAGTTACATAGTGTACATTTAAACGATATTATAATGTCATACTGTGAAACATTTTTTACTAATTAATAACATATATTAACAAGCAGGTTGGAATCCTCCACCAAAACAGTACACCGTCAAAATAACTCAAACATTGTCTTTCCAAAATGGAAAGAGAAATAGAGTTTAATTTTTATTTTTTTTATTTTTTTTTAGAATCACCCCCTTATCCCACATTTATCAAAAGTCCAATTCCAAAAAATCCTGTGTTTTCTAAGTTTTGTAACATTCATTTCAAACTCTCCAAAGCTTGTGTTGTGCTGCCGTTTGTCTCTATCCTATACGGCTGACAGGAGGAGGAAAGGCCAGTAAGAAGAGCCAGACAAAACATGGCCCAGTCAAAGGTTCCCTGCACAACACCATCTGTCTGCAGTCCCAATATGGCCGCCTCTGCCTCCTCAAAACAAATGTAACTTCTCTATAAAATACCACAACATCATGTACAGACTCGAGGTGACAGGGTTCACTGATTTTGTAATCGTTTTGCTTCTGTTAGGCCATAATTTAAGGACCCATATTGCACTGTTTTCTGATTTTTGTTATAATGTTGTTTCCTCATCAAAAAAATAAATAAAAACACATCTGGAGTTGTCTTTTGTTTCATTCACACAAAACCCTTTATATTTAGGCTGAGATCTTCTCTCAAACGGAAAGCACTCTGCTCCACTTTGTGATGTAATGTGGTAATACGAGAAGTGCTCCACTGTGTTTTTAAACACCATACGCCTTCACTGTGTAATTTCAGCCCTGCTATTCCCAATCTCTGCTGAACAAAAGGTAGACAGACTAATAACAAAAGGTTACTCAAACATGTGTGAATGAAACAAAACACAATTCTAGGTATGTTTTTGATGACAACAAAATTAAAGATCATTCATGCAAAAATTCCAGATCTAATGTATTGTTTAGTCTTTTACATTTTACATTAATGCGTAGATTTATAAAGAGCTTTTTTGGACACTCAAAGACGCTTTACAGAGCGATGCTGTAAGCCAAAATATAGGCCATAATAAACCATAATACTGAATGCCATTATGACACTGACACAACAGCCCTAAAGCAGGATTAGCGCCTCAAAAAATCTATGTATAGTATTGTTGATGAGTATGAGCAACAACAAATAAATGTAACACTAAATGAGTCATAGGAGTTAGGCTATTTATTCAAACTACTACAGCTCAAATCTTATCACAGTGCAGAAAAATAACAAAAAGTGACTTACTAATACAAAGAAAAGGTACATATTGACCACAAAAAATGATTGTTCCATCCATCATGCACTGACTGATAAGTTGGTAATTATTGAAGCTGCCTTAGCACTGTCATATTATATAGATTATGTGGGTGAAGTGTCTTGCCTAAGGACACAGTGACAGTTTCCATTAGAGCCACTGCTGTTCCACTGTAGCCCCAGTGGTCTCCCATCCAGGTACTAACCAGGACTGGCCTCATTTAGCTTCCAAGATGTGATGAGATTGGGCATTAACAAGCAGGTATGGCCATAACCTTTATATTTCCTGTAATGTAACTTGAAATACGACTTGAATATGAAAGGCTGAGCTGTCATAAAAATCACCCATACAAAGTTTTATTTATTTTTTTCCATTTTTAAAGTCTTCTGTCTTAAACTGTATCAAGAAATGAACAAAGGGAGTGCTCCAGTCAAATGAAGCTCATCGAGGCTTGCAGTTATAGGGGCGAATTGGGAGCCCAGTTTCATATTTGGAATTCCGACCGCGCTGCTGGTTTGGCAGGGAGCGGGCCCCTAGCAATGCTGTCAATCAAACCTGCTGCTAATGCTAACGGGAGCGACCTCTGGGAAAGAAGGCAACTGATTTATCGGTTATTAACGTTCATATTTGGAGTTATGAACAAAACAGCAAAATATAAACACCAGGATCATATAGAGTGAGTTAATACAAACAAACAAGACCAAAATGACAAGCCTGATAGCAAAGAGATGGGCGACAGCTTTTCAATATAAAGTAAATTGGAGTCAGAGTTCATGGAGCCTGAAGCATGTCCATGCTCACTTCCTATTTCGAATGCGGCGGCAAGCAGGTTAGCTATGTCCATTTGTATAGACAGTCTATGTCTTCAACGCTGTGCCAAACTTTTCGAAGACTTTATCTACTTCTCTAGTTCATTGTTAAAACATGTTTGTGGTGTTTTATTTGAAATTCGGGTTAATGTGAGGCTTGTTTCCATGACAACAAATTGTTTTTGACTGTCCATCTACAAGAGTGTGACGGTTGTAACCCTAACCCTAACCCTTGTACTAAGATCTGAATGTGTTACTTCCAGAGTCATCGACAAGTTCATGAATGTTAGAGTTGATGTTAGTCGTTTTCTGCACCATTCTCAAAGTGAGGTTAACAGTTCAAATAAAAAGACTAAAACAAAATAAAAATCTCTGTATCTTTAAAAAAAAAAACAAAAAAAAAAAAACAGTAAGATGTTTGAGAACCCACAAAACACAGACCACAGATGAACAAAGTAAGTGAACCAAATACAATTATTTTAACAGAATTATATTTTCTCAACATAGACTTCCTAGTGAACATTTATCATGTTTCTGCAGGGTGCATTTATACCAGATGCCCTACCTGATACAGCGAGGAAGAAAAGCAGCACATGGTGAGTATTTATCGTTTCTGCAGGTACAATTCTAATGTTCATGTGATTCTGTTCTGGTCCAGTATTGTATTAGAGAGTAATAAGCGCTTTAAGTCTATTTAAACATGTAGAACACAGCGTAGATCATCATAATGTGTCCATCACGTGTTATTACATGACCAGAGCTTCTCCACTGGAATAAATCTTCACACTGTCCAGCTCCAAACAGGCTGTATCTGATCACACAGTCTCTGTACCTGTGATCTCTGTACCTGTGACCTGTGTTTGTTTCTGACAATATATAACTATGGAAAACTAAAGAGTACATTTATATTCTTTGACTTTAAAACCCTTTAAGGACATTTGACGTTGCGTGTTAACATAATTGTGTACACAGAATTAAATTATACATAAAATAAAACCATAAAAAAGTTTTCATGATCATGTAACATATGCGTATTGATCAAATTTCATTGTGGGGGATACGTCTGCCACCACTCCATAGTGTTAGTATTTCATTTCATTTACATTTTCATTAAGTTAGAGTTGAATTTAATCCTTTATTTAGACTTGTGTTTTCTAATTTTGGGTGCACACATTTTAGTTAATATAAGACTTGTTTTGTTTTGTTTGAGTGGCCGGGCAGAGGACCTTTGGAGGACCATCGATGCCGAACAAAGGGGGGAGCACTGTTTAGTTAATTTTGCTGTTTGAGGTTACTTTATTATCGCTTGTTTTCTGTATTATAAGTATTTGCCTTTTTGTTACTTTAAGTTAGCAGCTTTAGTTAATTATTTAATGTAATTTCCCCCTCTCTTGTGTTCAGTTTAGTCGCTATCGTCGATTTAAACGCACCTGTTCTCTGTCTGGGTTAGTTTTTGTTCTGTTCAGTTCGATTTAAGTTTCCCCAATTGGACCTGACTTTTTGTTAATGATTGACTTAATTTGAGCCTTTGTTAAATTACATTATTATTTGACTTTATTGAATTTAAACATAATTTTAATACCTTGTCTTTGCCTTTTTTTGAGTGGTCCACTACATTCAACATGAAAAAGTGACGTTCCTGTTCTGAGAAAAATATGCGTAGAAGGGATCGAACATAATTTTAGCGCATGCAGCCGCTTTCCATATTTTTTTTACACAAATCCAGCAAACTTTTATGTCAGAGTGCCAAGCTCTTTGACTGGTTTGAGTCTGGCCCATATGTTCTGTTATGTGAATGGATTTCTGAACTGTTCATTCAGTGTATAGAGTGTGGAAAATAATAACTATGTTTAGCCTTTGTTGTGAAGAAAAATGTGTTAAACTTAAAATGGATCAATTTACAGCAATCATCACTTAAGTTATACATAAACTGTGCATGTATTGAGACACTGTAAACAACTGCGAGCAAGTAGTAATATGTCAAAGGTTAAAACTATTTATACTTTGCACCTGATGCCATCAACGTTCCTAACTGAAAGCACTGCTCTGTTAGAAGTTTTGTTACTCAACTTAGACTTCAATCTGATCTAAATAGGACCATGAACGCTCCTATTGATCACAGTCTCTTGAAATTACTGATGAAATCCATTTTGTATTTTATTCTTGAGTTTTCAGGCCATCTTAAAACTTTTTGTCTGTGTCTGCAAATGCGTGCATTGTGTCACCATGGTAACCGCATGTAGCGCACTCGTCTTTACTATCCTTTCTTGCTCCTCTGTGTTTTTAAAGTCTATACACGTTCCCCATATTAGTTCTGATAATTATAACAACCCAAACAGTCAGTCAGTTTCTATTTCAATTTCAGGACAATAGCACCTTTACAATGCACTTTTTATTTAAAGATGCAACATGTAACTTTTCTGGTGGGAGGTCTGCCATTTGCTTGTGTCCGTGGAAGAGTTATTGCTTTGTCTTTGCCTTTAGAGCTTTGCCTGCATTTTTAATTCATTTTTAGGTGCACAAAAAATGACCTTGAAAAAGCACGCGTTGTTGTTACTGAGTTGGATCACCTTGAAACCCGTTTTTGACAGCGTTTGCTAAAGTGTGCATTCATGTGTCACCATGGTAACTGCTGAACATTCCACCACAGAGACACATGTGGAACACCCCCATCGTGATGTCACTGCAAAGTTTCTGTTTAAATTTGACCTTTTTTGGTGGAGGGTCTGTCAAAAGCTTTTCTCCATGGCGACGTTACTGCTTTGTCTGGAATGTTTCAACCTTTCTATCTTCATGGAGACCAAACTAGGCCACGTACAGGTCAGATCCATGGAGAGGCAACCCCGCTTTCAGTCAGAATGGCTGTTTTTTTAGGTATTTCAGAGCTATTAAAACCACCTGTAATTGAATAAACGTAAGCTAGAGCTGCTTAATGCCATACTGTGGACATTCCAGGCAAAACAATGACATCTCCATAGAAACAAGCAGCTGACGGACCCTCCACCAGAAAAGTTACACAAAGCGCCTTTAGAAATTGCTTGTCTAACCTTACAGAGCGTGTGATTGACAGCCACTTTAATCTACAGTCTGTGATGTGGGTGACAGGGGAATTTCACTCGTCTTGTTTTTGGCTCTGAATGACCAGCGCCTCATTTTCACTCGCCGCTCGAATATATGTGTACCACTGCTAATAAAACGCCTATGGTTTTTACAGGGCTGGCTAGAGATCCCCCTAACCACATGTTAACAGCTAATTAAACGGCTCATTTACCATTGGAGCGTGTGAAGGTTGCAAAGTCAATACGCGCGGTGCTAAAGTGTTATCAATTAAGAGCACTGGCACTGTGAATGCTGTGTAGATGTGTTTGAATGGAAGACAATGATTGGCCATAGCTGCTCTCTCTCGTGGTCATGTGGGTGTGATACAACGCGTTAACAACAGAGGTCGGTAGCAGTAAGTAATAGTGGGTAGAGTTATATTTACTCGAGTAACTTTTCAAAGGGATTATATAATGCAGTTTTCTGATCTATGTTGTAATGTTGCTTCCTCGTGGAAAACATACCTGGAGTTTTTTTTTGTTTCATTCACACAAATCCTGGATATTTAGGCTGGAAACGGAAAGCCCTCTGTTCCACCTTACATACAGGAACTGCTCCACTGTGTTTTTAAACTCCGGGCAGTGGCAGTTCTAGGATTTTTCTGAAACAGGGGCCATTAAGGGGCCACATGTTACATTCAGACGCAATAGGTCTACTGCCGCCAAGAGTTTGGAGGTGGAATTGCATCAGTGATCATTGAATTCTCCGGTTGTTCTTCTCGTCAGGGGCACTTCAGGGGCCAATCAGACTAGGCCCATCCCCTAGAACCGCCCGGTTAAGTTTTTGAGGAGGTAACAACATTACAACAGCAGAATACTTTTTACTCCTACTTCAGTAATATTTTATTGAAGTAACAATACTCTTACTTTAGTAAAGGTTTTGGTTTCTCTTCCCACTATGAGTAAGTCTACAAGTGACAAAAGCTTTATAAAATTATTTGAAAATGTGTGTTTCTTGCACCATTTCTTCAGATATAATGTAGTTTTTCTCATTTTTGTGGCTATCCTTTGAAAATACCAGATTTGGGCATTCTTTACTAGTAATATTTAGTCCTTCAAATGACATAATCTTCAAATTATAAATGACATGTTACGTCCTGACAGTTACTACTAGTTTTCCCAAATACTTTTTACTCTTACTTGAGCATTTTTCTGGACCACTACTTCTACTTGAGTAATATTATTCTGAAGTAACATTAATCTTACTTGAGTACAATTTTTGGCTACTCTGCTCACCTCTGATTAAAAAAAGGGCTGTTGTAGAAAGCCATGGCGATAGATTTTCCAGTCTAACGTGTGAAGTGAACGTTAAGATGTTCAGAAGTGATGCGTAGGCTGTTGGGGAGCCTTAGTCCGCCCATGTGTCCCGTGTGGTTTAAAGCGGGTCAAATGTCTTAATTAGAAAAACGAAGAGTAGAGGAGGTCAGCTCAGAGCACCCACTCACTGATAACACATGTAGTCATGACTTAAAGCGCATGTACACGATTTTTTCATGAAGTAAAGTCAAATTTGTTTTGCCCCAGTACGAATACACTACCAGTCAAACTTTTTTTTTTTTTTTTTACTAATTTTACTACATTCTATATTCATACAGAAGATATATGGAATTATGTAGTCAAGAAAAACAATTAAATAACTATTCTGAAAACATTTCGACAAAGCAAAGGTGGATACATTGAGGATTTGAATATAATATATATTTTAAAAGTTGTGTTATTATTATGAATATTTGTTAGGTGTTATTATACTCTAAAAGTCAAAAGGTTGGACACACACACACTCTCTCATTCAGTGTTGTTTTTCTTTATGTTTACTATTTTACACAGAAGGCACCAATTATATGAAGAAAAATATTGTTAAATAATTCAACTAAATATTTATATATATTTTAGATTAAATGCATCACAATCACAGTCATCTCTCAATGATCTTTGTATTATTATACGTATAGTTAGGCCTATTTACATTTTTTTCTTTGCTTCTTAATTCCATATATCTTGCTTCATATATTTGATGTCTTCTGCGCGTATCTAAAATGTAGAAAGTTGTAAAAAATTAAGAAAAAAAAAACAACAACATTGAATCAGAAGGTGTATCCAAACTTTTGACTGAATATTGAAAAAGCAGCTCTTACAGTCGAAATGAGTCCGCTGTGTTCTATCTACATCTAATTATCAAGTGTTTTTATTGCCCATGAACCAGGAAGTGAGGTTAGAGCACTGTTAGCATGCTAGTAGTTGTTAGCGTTACTGTGACAGCAAAGATTACAAACTCTGCTCAGTGAGTAATGAGGATGCTGGGGATGCTTTAGCAAAGTGAGGAACAATAACAAACGGCATAATTAAATCTAAAACAAGCTCATACGCTTTTGAATCCAATTTTTTTAAGGTCATCTTTGTACATAGCAATTACTTTTCTTTTTGCCTGCTCTCAAACAAATTAAATGTTTAAATATATCTAAACATATGTATTCATTACTTCAAAATGGGTGACTCACTTTTAAATATGAGTCATATGTACATAATATTATACCCTTTAAAAAGTACTACGCAATTCTCAGCTGTTCCAGTTATGAATGACGTGAAAATAAGAATTGCAAACAGTAGCAGTTCGAGTTTGTGTCTTTTATAGCGCTGGGTGCAGTTAACAGCTTGCAACATGTTTACAGTTAATTAAAAGGCTCATTTGTGACAAGAGAATGTTGGAATGTCAATGTGAGTGTACGCATTAAGACTTAAACCACCGTGACTGCATGTTAATGTGTGTTTATGCAGGGTGACTGACTGGTCTGAGCAAACAATATATTTTAAAGGTTTTATATTACGCAAAATTGACTCTTGTGAACTTCAGGCCATGTTAGAATGTTTTTACCTCATCAAAAACATAACCGGAGTTGTGTTTTGTTTCATTCACACATATTTAAATACTCTTTTATGATTAGTCTGTCTGCATCTCCAAATCTCAAAATGCTCTGTTCCACTTTGTGATGTCATGAAGTGATATTTTTTTAAAGTTATCTACCTTTTACCTTTTGTATAGTAGAAATAGGCAATTCCGGGTCTGAAATTACCCGAATGATTCTAGGTGGAAGTTATAGAAGGTGTATGGAGTTTAAAAACATAGTAGAGCACTTCCTGTGTCACCACATGTTATGTTTTCAGTTTGAGAGAAGGACTCAGCCTAAATATGCATGATTTGTGCGTTAAACATGTGTGAATGAAACAAAACACAACTCCAGGTATATTTTTGATGAGAAAGCAGCATTTTAACATAGATCACAGAAAATAGCGTAATATGGGCCCTTTAACAGTGCATCTATATAACAATTGATACTTTATTTAAGAAAGAACTGACTTAAAACTTATTTGTGCACTGTGCCACCATGGAAACTGCTGAACATTCCACCATAGACATACATGCAGAAGACCCCCAACGCGATGTGACTGCAAAGTATCAGTAAGAATAGAATGGATTAGCTACTGTGCACTGATTTTATTGTTGTCTTCACCAGTCAATACTGTTGTTGTGTCCCAGAGCTACACAATTAAAACACAACACCTTGGTTTGAATCTGCAGATCCCAATAACAAATCTGGAGAAGCCGATACGCACTCGGACGCCTGCTGCATGTAACAGGGCAGTCCAATTAACATCAGGTACAGATGAGGAGAGGCGTGCAATAGCAAGAAACAGCCAGGCTATAATAGACGTGTTTGGACGTTTACTCACTTTTTCAGGTTCACTAGGTTCACAGCAACGGAAAAACTACAAGGAATAACAGAAGTTGTTTCATTGTTTTGATTCCCTATATTAAAGCGAAAGTAAAAAATAAAATAAAATAAAAACACTGGAGCATCAGTGTATTTATTTGTGCTACAGAGAGCAAATCATTTGTGAGTAACACATTTCCTTGCATGTCTGACAATCAAATACTCAACTTAATTTCTTAACTCTCTGTGTTTGTGTGCGCTGATAGACTTTACGTCCATTTAGACATACAGTAGCTAAACCGATAGCCACCGCGTTCCAAATAGGAAGTGTTCATGGACAAACTTCTGGTTCCATTTGCTCCAAAAAATGTAAATTTGTTGTTAAAATGTTCATATTAACCTGTTCTACATGATCCTGGTGTTTTTTATTTTGCCTTTTTGTCCGTAAATTAATTCCTATTCCTAACGTCACCGCCATCACCCGGCCTTAGTCCACTTCTTTATACAGTCTGTGTGTATGATAGCTGTTTTTATTAGCAATTTTAGCTATTTTTAATGCAAATGCTAAATTACTAGACGCACTTATTCGGTTCTTTGACCTGCTGTAGACTGGAAGTGAGTGGGTTTGGGGCAAAGATGTTTTGAATTTGGTTGTGTAGCCCACTCAGAGTTCTTTGTGCATGTAAAAGTAGTGAGTGTTCCAGCGGGCTCCTCCATAATGTCTCCCACACTCCCTCTCTCGGCGCTCTGTGGTGAGGAGAGAGAGCGGCGAGCGAGAGTAAGTGATCCACTGCGGCGGCCAGAGCGGTGCCAACACGCCGTCACCATGGCAACTGTGTGGCAGCAGCCTCGATACAGGAATGATCACACTTTATGAGTTTGAATCAAGCTGACAAAAGAGCGTGGTGATTGGCATAAAGGGGTGGACCAGAGGATGGAAGAGAGAACAAAACTCACAAAAAAACAATGTGATTTTCAGTCTTTCTAATTTTACATGTGGTTTGGTGGGATAGCATCCATGGTAAATATTTATAATAGTTTTACATCAGTTAAGTGGCAATTTGTGAAAAGAAAGTTGAGAAGAAAAGTACAAAAATACAAGAAGTAGTAGCCTTCTAAAATAGAAAACCTCTACCAATGATATCAACACTGAAAAACAATTTATGTGCATGGAAGGCTTTTTTCTGACAGCTTAAACCTTCATTTAACAAACTTACGTTGTTGCCAGTTATTTTTATTACTCTAATTATATATATAGAGCAATGTAGAGAGGTTTTGGCCTTTAACATTATGGTTGCTAGGTAACAGTTACGGAAATACCTCAACATATTTCATATCTAATGCTCACGTCCAACCAGGAATTATTTAAACTGTAACCTATATATAACCAATATTAACTTTGTTTTAGTAAATGATGTACTTTAATCTGTCAAATGCACTTTAAATTAATAACTTTTTTTTTTTTTAATCTATACAGAATAAGGAAAGATAGGTCTCTCACAGTGGAATTATTAAATCCAAAAATAATTTCTATCAATAATACCTTTATTTGGTCTGTAATCTAAAAATAAACGTTGACTACACTATTAAAATAAGTGGCCTAGATCTGCAATTCAAGCCTCAAATGCAGGACAATACAGGATTAATCAAACATGCGCACCTATTCAAAATCCAGCTCTGAGTAAGAGAAGTCCTCTAATAGAGCACAGTATCATTCAAAGACGATTTTAAATTGAGCAGAGGACGACCTTGGTGGGCACTCGGGGAATAAGTCAGGCATGTAACAGCCAGTTTATGAAATTCCACTAAATCTTCAACATGCATGGTGTGAAAACCTCAGGCTATGTCCAGCTAATATGAAAGTTACCTCTCACCCTGAGTTTTCAAGTAGCACCACATCACCGCCAGCTATTTGAGAATGCTGTGAAGTCTAAGTTATTAAAACATATACACAAGTGAACTACAACTTTTAGAGTGTCCTTATTAACCAGCTAATTTCAGATTATTCCAAACTGACTTGCTTTAAAATGCTTTAAACTAAGCAACTCAGAGATAGGGTGAGAAGCTCGGAGTAGAACCGCTGCTCCTCCACCTCAAGAGATGCAGCTGGAGGAGGTGTCTGGGGTGAGAGAAGTCTAGGAGTCTCTGCTAAGACTGCTGCCCCGCAACCAGGCCCCGGATAAGAAAATGGATGGATAAGTTCAGGTGAAGTTCAGGTGAAGGGTCCACCACCTGCTTGTCTCCATGGAGATGTTTTTGCTTTGCCTTGAAAGTTCCGCAGTATGTTATTAAACTTATCTATCTGGCATTGGTTCAATTGGTTTATTGCTGAAGCATGAACAACAATCCGCAGATCAGACCTGTAACTTGACTTTATGCATGGAGATAGGTAAGTGCTAAATTAATGCTCTACGTAATGTGGAATAATAATGTGTTTAAAGCAAAAAGCATCTCTATGGAGACAAGTAGATGACAAACCCCTTCACTAGAAAAGTTACATAGTGGTACCTATCTACATTTATATTACATCTCTATGGAGACAAGCAGATGACAAACTCTTCACTAGAAAAGTTACATAGTGGTATCTATCTACATTTATATTACTTTAAAAATACATTTTTCCCTGAATTTCCCCTGGAGGAATGGTTTTGCATTGTACTTTTTCAGCAAATGTATAAACCTAATAGGCCTAACCCTTACTACTTTCCTGCAAAGTTTAAATTGTTTTATTTCACTATTTGCTCTTTTCTAAACTTGTGCAAATGCTGGAAAACACTGAACATAAGGGCACATTGCTAAGGCTGGCTACATTATCTGTACCCCGTAATAGCTCATTATAATTATAAGGCCATATGAACAATACAAGTGCAGTGCAAAAAATGTGTAGGCTCACAGTCGAAATGAAATAGAAAATACTGTAACTGAAGCGGCATTGTGTTCACCAATCTAACTCTATGCTTCTCGTTAGGCAAAAAGTTCAAATTTACAGGGCAATTAGGTGCTCAGATGTACTTGTGCTAATTGTAATGAGGAACCCTAGTGTTGAAAAATGTCATCTTTAGTCTGGTTCAAATGGCCAGTTAAGAGCTCTCCCACTGCGCAGTACTGGAGCTGTAGTGAAGGAGCAATCTCTCGCTAACTAAAACGGATAGACCGAGCTTAGACACAGCCAGTCTGTAAAGCGTTTTTGAATAGGCCATATTTCAGTACCTTGTAAACTGATAGCTATGGCATTACTATTGATCACGTCCGTTAGCATCCCCTGTTAGATATATCATGGTTCTTTGCAGGGAGGATAAAATCTGTAGTTATTGGGGGTCTTTAAACGCATCACAATTCAATATAATGTGTTGATTCTGCAGTCTTCCATTGGCCCATAACCAAACAGCTTTCCTCATGCTGTTTTTCCCCATTACAGCAGATGTAGTCTTCATTTCAAGTGCACATAATTTTAAGTTATACAATACTGTACAATATACCAAAAGTTCACGAAATGGCTAGATGGACTGCTAACTGCTCATGTGCAAAGGTTAGCGAAAGTTGTCACGGACTCCAATGGAAAATATGTTACGGCTATTACAGCAATAATAGTGTTCTTTATGGGAATGCAGCTCCGTTCTGATGTCGGCCGAAGGACAATTTGAGACAATTGATAGTGAAGTTCTCAGCGAGAGGAGAGGTGGTAAGCGAAAGACGATAGAAGGAGAGGTGGAGGTGAGGGAGACGGGGGGGAATACGGAGACAAGAAACAAATGATGGCTGAAAATGAGAGAAGTTGCTGACAGTTGGTTGGAAAAGGTGGGCACAGAACGGAGATAGTGTGAGATAATCGACTCCAGAGGGATGGGGGTGATGACGTCGCTCTGGTAAACGTCTGTTACTACGCACAGGCCTAAATGGTGATATTTACATTTATTTATTTACAAGACGGGGTATTACACTTGTATGGGATATTAATTGGTAACACATAACATATTTTGATCATCATGTTACCATTGTTGTTCTTTTTGCTATATTTGTTTTATAAATTTCACTTTAATTTTTGACTCCCCTCCCTTTGCTCTCCCTTTGGGCCAAGTCACTCCATCCTAATGATACATCACATCAGGTTTGTCAAGTTGTAATGTATTGTTTTATGTTCTGCTCTTCTAGGCCATAAACATAAGGAGGGTTTGCATAGGGCCTGGGAGTGATCATTAAATTCGCCAAATAAAGCGCCAAAAAGTCGATTTTGCACAATACTCCCTATTTTAGTTACTGCTGCTAACACTGTAACTGACCTAGACCATTTCCTAAACTTAAAGGTGTATTTTTCTGGTGGAAAAAGCTCCACCACCTGCTTGTCTCCATACATTTGTAATTGCAATGTCTGTAATGTTAAACAGTACAGCTTTAAAATCAAACAGATGATGCCACCAGGCCAAGTCACTGGTCATATCTGTGAAGAGAGATTGCACACAGTAAAATGCATGATTTCAATGAGATTTTTAGCCACAAAAACACCTATGGTAATTGAATAAAAGCAAGACATACATGTTTAATGCTAAAATGAGGAACATGCAGGCAAAGTGCACCTTTAGCCCTAACCCATTTCTTAACTAGAATCCTGTTCCTAAACTGCATCACTTCTAATGACCAGTCACAGCAGTCTCTCAGGAGCATACAATTTAGAACTGACCACTGAGAAATTCTTGTTTTCAGTTTCTAATATCGCAAATTGTAGAATGTGGTTTGAAAACTATGTGTATTTTTACTATTTTATCACTGTGAATCTTAACCCCAAGTTCAGACAAATAAAAGCTTGACTTTAGTTTACAAATTTTCCCTGAACCCCGTGGTGTACTTGGTTTTTATCACAGCCCCTTAAAAAACTTTGTCCTTCATTTATCATTTGGCTAATAGCACCCCGAAACCACTTATAAATATTAATGGCCATACAGTTACTTAAACAAATGGTTGCATTGGACCGACTACTGGTAAAATAAAGTTCAAAATTTCACAACTGCTTTATCAAAAATGAGTAGAACTATCTGTAGTGTCTAGATTGTGAACAAAAAATATTTTATTGAGAAAGTTTCTTCGAGTGTGTGTGTGTTTCCAAGAGAAAAACTTTAAAGGTAATTTATCAAAGCTTGAATAAAGATGTGGGCTTGAAAGAACTCCAAAACTACAGCACAAAGATGCCAACCTCCACAGGTTTCATCATCAGTATTACTGGAGTGTGTTCCTGGAGTTTGCGTTCAGCTTTACTAGACTTAGATGATACAGATAGATTTCTGTATCCAAAATCACTCCATCAAACTAATTTTAAGCAAGGAAAGTTCATTTTTAGAACACATTTCACCAAGTAATCAAGTCATCTTTGTGTTTTAATTTACAGAACAAGAAAGACACATTAACTATTTTCTATACCTCTATGTTGTCTTTAATTTATTGTTTCACTTGAGATGTTCCACGGTATGGCATTAAACATATCTTGCATAAGTTTAGTTACAATATTTTTATTGCTAAAACAATTACTCAGACATGTATTCTTACCATTAGCAAGGTGACCTCTCCACAGATCTGACCTGTAACTTGGCCTGGTGGAGTCACACGTTTGTCTCCATTAAAGATGATGTTTAATGTCAAACTGTGGAATATATGAGGCAAAGCAATAACATCTCTATAGAAACAAGCTGGCGGCTGATATTTTTTCAGAAAAGTTCCATAGTGCATCTTTAAAAGGGGAGAGTGCAGATGAAATTCTTTCAGTCATATGCGCAGTTAAACCGAGTTTTAAGCCTGAATTAAACATCATCAGAGTACAGGCCTGTCTCATCTTCAGGAAGACTGTTCCAGGTTTTAGCTGCATAAAACTTAAAATACTACCTACTTCTGTAGTACAAAGGTGGGTACTCTAGCTTCAGTAAAAGTTTTGGTTACTCCTCCCAATGTAAGAATTTGTGTTTTTTACACACAGATATGATTTCGTTTTTATCATTTTTGTGGTCTATCTTTTGAAAATACTACAAATTATGAGCATTATTTATTGTTTGTCATTCCAGTTACATTCATTTTTTACTCTTACTTGAGTAATTTCTTGGACCACTACTTTGTACTTGTACTTGAATCACTTTAGTGCAGCATCAGAAGTATCAGTTTTCTAACTTAAGTATATTTTTAGCTACTCTATCTCTGCTGTAATGTCCCAAAGCAGTTTACAGCTCAAGTTTCCGATGGCCATTGAACAGGACCAAGCTCTCTGCGCACTGCCAGGCTTGATCAGGAGAGAAGAAAGCGCACCAAAACAAGTGCATTGAGCGATCGGACTGCTTTCTCCATGGCCTGGCAGTTTTCCTATTAAGCCTGTAGGTAAGAGCTAGACCGATATTAGAAAGGACCTGCGGTGAAGTGGAGAACCCAAGCAAGCGTATCAACAAACAGCCCTCAAAAGCTTGCTCAGATGTTAAATGACGGAGAAAGCCAAGTGTGGAGGACTGATACTAGACGAGCAGGTTAAGAGCAGAAACAGGAAATCCAATAGGAGAGGTTCAATAATGATACTGTGATACTGGTTTTGGCTCATCGGCTCCATTTCGTAAAAGAAGATTTTTTGTGTGTATACAAGGTTTTTTTTGGCATTGCTACTTGACCAGATTTTCAAAGAAGGTCGTATCAAGCAAGTAGTGAAGAGCTGAACTTGTAATACCCAATACCCAAGGCACTTCTTTTTACACTACCACATGATGATTGTTCTATTTATTCCTGTAAGCAGCAATGCACTTTTTCATTTCATTTTTAACATCACGTTGGCCAATATTATGCTAGTTTTTAAATCTTATGCCGTTTCTTTCGTCAAAAACAAACCTGGAGTTGTGTTTTGCTTCATTCACACGTGCATATTTGGGCTGAGTTCTTCTCTCAAACAGAAAAAATGCTGCATCATTTGGAAGATTTCAGCCCTGGAACTGCCTATTTCTACTGATCTAAAAGTAGAAGGTAGCTGCTAACTGGAAAGCTACCTCTTCATGACATCACAAGGTCGAACTGAGCATTTTGAGCTTTGGAAGTTGACAGATTAACAAAACACAACTCCAGGTATGTTTTTGAGGAGGTAACATTATAACTTGGCTTAAAGTAAACTTTCTCCACGTATTAATGTGCCAGAAGTGTTTAATAATATGACAATGAACTCACCAATCTTGCATTATTCAATCATGGGTGAAATTTAAAATACCTTGTCTGCAAACTTGTTATTATCCTCGGTAGTGCAACCTGCTTGTCTTCACTGAGATGCAATGCAATGACATCTCCATGGCGACATATAGGTTGTGGACCTCGCATCAGAAATAGTGCGACTTTATATATTGCTAAACAAGTTAACAAGACCTAGTTAATTACATCAAATCAATCAAATATGGAAGGGTATTACTGACTAACTAACCAATCAACTAAATACTATGTGTATCTATATCTTCCTATATTTTTACCTATTTCAATTATTTTTTTTAAACAATTTGACTGTCTTCCCTGGCAATGCAAGACGTGAGATGTTCGAAATTTGATACCAAGCTCCATAAAACTTTTGAATACTAAAATCTAACACAGTCCTATGCTGCGAAGTTGAAAGTTTGTTTATACAGTTGTAGTTTTGCCTTTCAAAATACTGACTATCTCACAGCGGCAGTGCATACTCCGTGTATTTTACTTAGTCGCCAAATAAAAGAAGCTACTGCTGCTACTTCTTTGAAAGCAGTACTTTTTGTCATGTCTTGAATGGGGATAAGATTGTGTCTACACTGTACATGACCCGACGATTGAATAGAGCTGAAATACATGCAGGCACCGCGCAGTGGATCAAAGCATTATAAAGTCAAAATGACGTGCCGAGACCAGACCTGCTGTTATCTGGGTCACAGTTAGAAGTGTGTTTTTTTTTTAGTAGTTGGTGCTACTTTTGTTTTAGCAGTTTTTGTTGAAGGAAAAATGTATGTCAAGTCGAAGTTGGAGACTTTGCCAAACTTGTCCCAGAGTATTTTGAATTAACGCTGTGCAAGTAATGAGATTTTAATTGACAAAGAGATTCAGTCGTTCCTAATAATGACTAACTAGCTTGGTTTTTTAATATAGAGCCCCACAGCCAGTCCTAGAAGTAGAAGTATGTCATTTTTGGCTTGACCGTTTTCTGTATTAATCTGCAGTGATGATTGAGTTTTCTATTTTTATGTTTGGGAAATATATAATAATACTGAAAGACAAAATAAAAATGAACTTACGATTGAAATGTATCAGTACGAGGAAAAAAATAGTCCAGGGATGAAAATGAATCTACATATTGCGCAGGGGACTTCCAGGTTTTCTGATCTCTCAAGTGTGAATCTCATAAAACACAACTCCAGGTATGTTTTTGATATGGGAATGTTAAACACTGAAAAAACAATAACAATAATAATATGAAGCATGACTTTGCACTTGTCTATGGCAGCCCAGTCTTCTTGTTTTTACACCACATATACTATTAATACTCACTAAACACACACAACATACAAAAATTCAAGTATCATTATCACTTCACTTTGCACATTTCCCATAGTGTCTTAATATTAGCATGCTTCAGATTGTATTTAAACACAGAGCAGTGCCTCCAGTTAGCATCCCACCCCCAGGGAATGTTGTAAAGTATCAGTCGTTAACACTTCACTTTGCTTTACACCACATTTTTATTAGCATGCCTCTCCAAGGTTGTCTAGGGTCTTTACCAAGGTCATCCGTCTTTAGAAATGCCCGGACAGCGAGTCAAAAGCATCAGTTACATTCAAACAAAGACAGTTTCTTTTCTTCTACTTTTTCGTATTCAGTAATTCATCTTTTTTTACACAATATAGTCCTTTCTCTGTCCAAATCATCTCCTCACAGGAAGAGTCTGTCCTAGAAACTGGATGACGTAAGCCGGCAGCACTAAAACGAGTCCGGATGAGCCAGGTAACAGTATCTCTTTGAAATGCCAGTCCTGTCACCAAAAAGTAGAAATTTAGAGATTAAGTACCGGCCATAAAAACTGCAGAAACGAACTGACATTGAAGCCAAATATTCCTGGAAGAATATTTACTGGACATGATTTTTGCCAACATAAAATATGTGGTGATAAAAGTGTGAAAGGATCGTCGAGTATTTAAACAGTTGATCTAAGAAGTTTGACCTATGAAATACACAGTGACTGAACAGCCGATTGTATAAGAGGAAATATACGCCATCATTTCATTAGAATAACTCTATAAACAATACAGTGTCCTGGTTGCAATAGATTTATACTGCCATCTATTGGTGCTGGTTAAAACAGTAGTAGTAGTAGCAGCAGTAGCAGCAGTAGTAGCAGTAGTAGTAGTAGTAGTAGTAGTAGTAACACCTAAGAGTGGTAAAAGTATTAGTATACTGCTGATATCTGATGTATTGCTTCTCGGTTATGTCCTACATTCAGTGTTGGGAAAGTTAATTTTCTACATAAACTACTTCAAAGTTCAGTTCACAAATTTCAAAATGAACTAGTTCATAGTTCTTTTTTTTTCAATATGTTGCTGCGAGTTCAATGTGTCGTTTTAAGTTTGCTGTTGATGTGAGTGAAGTGAGGTTTTTCTTTTTGAAAGTTTTCAAGTTTGCACATAAATGTGAGGTTCTTCCCTTCCTCGCCGACCTTGTCATCGAGTGCGTTTACATGCACATCAGTATCCCGGTTATTAGCCATATTCCGGTTATGGCAGTCTTCGGGATATGCTGTTTACATGCATGCTGGGAAACTGGGAAACTCATGTCCCTGTGTACATGATCAAATGTAGAATCCCGGTTTCTTGACATAATTTTACAAAAATGATATATTATATAAAACCACATGACTAATTTGCATAAACTATAAGTGCTGAAAAAACAGCTGGCTGCTTGTGCCGCTGATGTGGTCAGCTTCTGTCGGACTAAAGGACACGACTCAGTGGAATATGTGTTCTTTCTGTGACAGAAGGATGTGCTGCTGATGGTGAGTCTGTGCGCATATCAGGTTGGAGATGGTTCATGTTAAACTTTTCAGAGAACATATGTTTTCGCCTGGAACACTAAAGAAACCCGGCACCCTATTGAACAAAGTTAAATAGACACAGCATGCCGTTCAGACACCAGAATAAACGCATTCACAGTTCGTTCATCAGGCAGTAATATAGTGCTTTCAGTTCACGTTCACCCAAAATATGAACGCCTTCATGAACTATCGATCAGGTACAACACTGCCTACTTTGGTGTGCAGAGATTTGGTGAAACACAAATCAGTTAATATCAGGGCAAAACTGCAGTTAGGTACACTAGGATAGGCACATATATGGTTTTAAATATTATTAAATATATTTTTAAGTAAAATATTATTGGAAGAATACTCAGAGCATCTGAGCATTGCATCTCACCAACATCTGGAATTGCTAAATCATCTGTATAATTCTTCTTCTCAGTCTAAGTAATTGCATAATGTAAAGATCAGTGAAATGACAGATATTTTCTCAGTTAATTATTAGTCTAAAATTTTTAAAGGCCGATGTTATACAATCTCTGATTTATGATATAATGTTGTTTCCTCATCACAAACACACCTGGAGTTGTGTTTTGTTTCATTCACACATGTTTAACACACAAACCCTGCATATTTAGGCTGAGTTCTTCTCTCAAATAGAAAATAGGTAATACAGGAAGTGCTCCACTGTGTTTTTAAACTCCATACACCTTCACTAGAATTATTTTGACAATTTCAGACCTGGAATTAAAGGAATGAATCAAAACACAACTCCAGGTATGTTTTTGATAAGGAAGCAACATTATAACACGGCCTAAAGTTCAGAAGAGTAAATTTTGCGTAATACAAGACCTTTAAGAATCTGAATATATGATAAACTGCAGCTCAATATTTTGTAAGAGTGAGTCAGAAATGGCAGCTCTCTGAAGTGGAAGTATCCGGTATATCTTAGATGATTTGCTCATTGACTTATCTTTGAACTCACATTTTTTAACAAAATTCGGTATATCCTCTCTGATCCTGTCCTCAAAAGTCCTGCTGGAGAAAATCCTTGTTAAGCTGCGCTCCGAAGCCTAACATTCCCGATCCGTGGAATCTGCCTCCTCTTACTGAATCTTTCATTTCTGTAAAGAAGAGATCATTCGTCCTATAGCATGGATGAATCATGCATTTCTAGATAACAAGAGCATTGATTTAAAGTTCATGACAGGATAGACTCATTTCACTAAAGCAGATTTAACAGAATTTCATTAAAGTATTGCCTAGTCTTGTTTTTCTTCTAGTTTTAAATTTGGATGTTTATCATTTTACTTCCTGCTTCATGGGCATACATAGAGGTAATTCTGTCATTGTTACCTGGCAACCACAGTGTTAACAGCCAAAGATGTGTCTAATTTGCACAATAGGTATGATTAGACTATAAAAACACCTTTATTCTGTAAAATGACGGTTTAAACTGACAGAAAAATGCCTTTCTTGTCTCTGCATTTTGGATGGAATTTTCAGTGTTGATGACATGTCTGGCTCCAGATTCATCATTCCATTCATTTTTCCTATAGACTTCAAAAATTAAAAAGTATTCCAGAGGCTTAACAGGTACGTGATAATTAACATCCATAAAACACATTTGAAATGCAAGATTCGGCGAAATGCTTTAATAACTTGGCGGGTTTTAAAGTTTCAGATACAGATTTTGTGGTCATTAGTTACCACATATACTTTTTGAAACGTCTACAGGAAAAATGAAGAATAAATGTATTCCTGGAACCTGGGGATGGGTGTTCGCTATTAATTACAGTTTAGTTTTAGATCTTCCTGTATTTTTGCACTTTTCTATTCAACTCACTTCCCACAAACTGCCACTTTACTGATATAAAACTATGATAAATATTTAGCACAAGTACTGTCCCACCAAACCAATGAAAACCTGTCCTGCACTTGAACATCACGTTTTGTCCTCATGTAACTCTTCTCAGATCTGTCGCTCGTACATCTTCTCCCCCACGGCCCACACGCTCCCCATGTTCATCAGATCCTATTAATCATTATTAGCACTAATGTGTAAATGGCGCTTAATGGCTGTTTAATTTTAGCATCTTGTTTACGCAGCTTTGATAGTGAAATGTTAACTCAGTGGTTTTAATGAGGCTTAATTGAAATCTATGTTGACAAAGTCTGCGGTGGAGAAAGTAGAAAGGGCTAATGAAATAATTACGATTCACTTATTTTGAAAGTGAAAATGTGATGTATAATGTTAATAATGTTAAATAAAAATATATAAAATAAAGTATATATTATTAAAACATAAGCGCTCAACTTCGGCCCTCAGTCGCCCCCTACATTAACAGCAGTATCCTAGCAACCCATGCCTATTTGTTATTGCTAACGTGTCATAGTCAACAGAAGTGCTCCACTGTGTTTTTAAACTCCATACACCTTCACTAGAATCATTTGGATTATTTCAGCCATGGAATTGCTCATCTCTACTGAATTAAAGGTAAAATGTAGCTGTTAACCTTAAAACTACCACTGCATGACATCACAAGGTGGAACAGAGCATTCTGAGATGTCGACAGACTGATAAAGGAATGTGTGAATGAAACAAAACACAACTCAGAGTATGTTTTTGATGCGGTAGCAACTTTATAGCATGACTTAAAGCTCACAAGAGTCAGTTTTACATAATGTAGGACCTGGAGTTTCAGTGTGTAACTTTTCTGATGGAGAAGTGATTACTTTGCCTGGAATATTCCACAGTATGGCATTAGATGTATTTATCTAGCTAGCATTTAGTCTGGTGTTTTTATTGCTCAAAAACTTTACAAACCACCTCATATCAGACCTCTAACTTGACCTGGTGGCAACATTATGAAGATAAATTAAATGCCATACTGTGGAACATTTTAGACAAAGCATCTTAAAAATTACACAATAGCTTTACCAATTTTATGAATGACTAGTTTACTCCTCAGTCACACTTGGCAAGTTACAGGTGTAGCCCATAGACTGTGTAAAGAAGTGGACTAAGGGAGTGTGACGTGACGCGCAGGCTTCATTTACAAACAAATGAAGCTCATTGAAGGCAGCAGTTACAGCGCCAGGGACCATATTTGGAAAGACGAGTATGAAACCAAAGAGCCAATCCAGAGCAAGGCAGGGGGCGGGCGCTTAGCAACAAGGCCGTCAATCAATCTGTTGTCAACACTATCTGGAGTGACCTCGAGGAAAACAGGCCTGGGTCTGGTCTGTTATTAATGTTCATCTCCAGGGACAAAACACCAGGATCATGTAGAGCAGGTTAATGCGGAAATTTTAAGACCAAAATGACGAGTCTGACAGCAGCAATTACAGAGAGAACAGTTTTTCAACAGAACTCAATTGCAACCAGAACTGAAAGGAACCACTTTGTGTCCATGCTCACTTCCTGTTTGGAATGCAGGAGCTAGCGCATTAGCTACGTCCATTTATCTACAGTCTGTGGTACGGCCATAGTGGACCAGAGGCAAACAGGTGCCTACACTTTAATAACTGTAAAAGATAAAGTCACTACTAGTACTACTACTACTACTACTACTACTGCTGCTGGTGGTGGTGGTGGTGTAACCCAGGTTAACAGTTAAAGGTTATAAATTATGTAACTCCACAGTATACCATCAGACTGGTATTTTTTGTCACGGTTTTCATCCTTATGCAAGACACAGTCCTTAGAGCATCTTCCTTGAAACTCAAGTGCTTTTGTATTTTATTAATTCATTCATTCAAGTAATAGTAGGTATAATGGTGCCACAGCTGCCTTGGGGCATGTTGAGGCTAATCTGGCTGTCGTTCTGTGACTTAGACTTTTCTTACTCTCACCAGTCACACTCATGCTAAAATATTAAAATATTAAGTTGAAAACATTCCAGGAAAAGCAGTAAAATCATGAAGACAGTTGATGGAGCGCTACCAGAAAAGTTACAGTACACATTTAATATACCACAGTGTAAACAGCAATAACTATTTTAGAGTAACAAAATGCAGACGTTTTGAATTCTCTGCAAATTCAGCTTCCATTTGAATGTTTTGTCTATTTGCCAATTTGAACAGCCACATTAAAATCTCATGAGGAATATTACCTTAGATGATCTTGACTTCATTTAGTATGTACAGTGAAAAACAGTTTGACTTTACACTGTCTAGTCCTTGCTTTTCTACATTTCTAAGTCAGTCTTTTCTCATTCACTCCACATTGCAGTGTTAGAAGAGAATTTGATGCAGTCAGACATGCTGATGGGTCGTACAAGAACCTCATCTAAAGCTAAGACATCGTACAATCCAATCAAATCGCCTGTGAAAAGTGTTTGTGGGCCTGGCTAAGTCTGTCAGCGAAGCGTTGCTCAGACAAAGACTATTATGGGATGTCAACAGCGCAGATCGGGCCGGAGTTGCAGAGAGAGGCTGAGGTTTGCATCACTGTGCAGGGTCCATTAAAATCCAATCCGCTGTGCAGTAACGATCATTCAGAGCAATATCACAGGAAACATATAGACACAACACAACGCAGCACGGGTCTGTTCACTTTTCACTTACTTTCATCATGTTTTGTGTGAGATAAGTAAGAAAGATACGTGATTTCAGGACAGTTATTAAAAAAGACGTGCTATGGTTTTGGTGGGTATTTTGTATTGAACTATAATATACTGTATAATGTATTGAAAAGCACAATATTGATGTAAAATGGCTTAATAATAATAAAAGTTTCTGTAGAGTTTCTGTAAGTATGGCCTGGAGACAGAACTTTTGGACATAGGGGGTAGGTGAAAACTGAAAATTTATGAGTAGTACATGGCAATGCAGGGTTTACTCAAACATGCAGAAATCAAAATACAACTCTGAGCGAGATATTGATGAGGGAACACCATTGTAATATGGTTAAAAGCTCATAAAAGTCTATTTTATATATTGCCAGCCTCGTAGTATAACTTCTGAAGTCATTTGGCCGTTAAGTTCTCTGTCCTTGGCCAATTAGAACATTTTTAGGGCAATACAAAACAAACCACAGTCATCTTATTGGTATAGGGTTAGGGTTATATAAGGTTCCAAATAATTTCCCTTGTGGGTCAATAAAGTTTGTCTAAGTTAGTCTAAGTCTAAGTCAGGGCAGTTTATTTTTCTATTTTCCTGAAAACCTTGAAAATACTCCCTATACTGGATGAGAACATGATGCAGCTGCCAACATTATTTTTGTGTTAAAATGCACACTACACTGAACATATTTGAAGGTTATTGACAAAAAAAAAAAGAAAAAAAAAAAAGCAACGGTTATACAAACAAATGTGTTTTGAGTCTAAAGCCTTAAACTAGATTGCATTTAAACAAGTAAAATACAAATGTGCAGTGTTTCCTATAGAAATAAATCACACATACGTACATTTTGACTGGAAAATTGGGGTAGAGTTTGTGGCTTCTTAAGACATGTTTTCATAAAATGTACTTTTTCAACTACAGCATTCATCTGTGGGAGCTGGAATCGCACCACCAACCTCTGGGTTAGTGGATCTGACCGCTCTACCAATGATGTTTAATCGAGAGTGGGATTCGAACTGCCAACTTTCGGATCAGTGGACAAACACTCACCAAATGATACTGTAAAATAAAATGGATATAATAATAGAATATAATTTTCAGTTGTAGTACTTTCTTTCATATTACCAGTCTTATATTTGTGTATCAATACAAAAGAAATGACTGATTCCACAAACCCAAACAGTTTAACACATCTTGCATAACGGATTTGTTGAACGAGGCCAGTACACGAGTAGAAGAGCTAATTAAAGAGACGCAGAGAGAATCACAGAATCTGTAATTACATTTATTAACATTTTAAGAGGTCTTCCATGGGAGTTGTTTTTACTGCATTGTTATTCATTGTGTAGAAATCTTAATGTTTGTGATAATATTGAGAAGTGAGCTCGTGAAACAGTTCATGTATGTTTTACTGCTGGAGTCTGGAGTTATAAAAGCAAAACTAACCAAAGTATTTATGAAGCGTACTCTGCACTCAGACCAGAGCAACTTTTAAATGACTTTTAAATGACTTACTGACAGTCCACTTTATTAGACCCTCCATGAACCAGTGAGCTTTTCAACAGCAGACAAATGCACGCTAATGAGACTATTTATTACAATATTCAGAGGTGGGTAGTATTCAGTTATATGTACTTGAGAATTGTTCTTTTCTAGCAGCAGAACTCTTACTTGACTAATACATTTTGGTTACTATTCCCACTGTGAGTCTACAAGTGACAAAAGCTGTATGTTGACAATATTAAATAAGGATATGGAAACTTTTTTGTCCATTGTTTCACCAAAACAATTAAAAACCACATGACCACAGTGCCACACCACACAAAGGGCACTTCATTTTATGTTAATCACGGAGATAAAAACGTTTGCTATAGAAGACAGCACAACAAAACTCACAAGTATAGATTAATTTTAGTGACTGAAACGATTTTCCTACCAAATAATGCAATAGATTATATTAACTATCCATTTAATTTAAAGGTACAGTGTGTAACTTTCTGTATGTGCACATCGCCTGCATGATGCCCTCGAAATATAAAGTTAAAACCATATTTCGGTGCATTTTCCATGGAGATAGATACGATTTAAGTCATATAGTGGGGAAGATCACAGCTAAAGGAAAACACATTTCCATGTAAACAAGCAGGAGAGGTTTATGGAGATCCAAGCCCGCTCAGGGGACGCATGTTTTTCCATAATGTGAACAAGTAAGCCACAGTGTTCAACAGAGGAACACTGCATCCATATATCAGTGGAGAAGATTCATAGAGTTTGCAGCCAAAAAAATGTTCTTAAAGATATTCTTATTTGCTGGCACGGCTTTGTACCTCCTCCCAGAAGGCAACAGTTCAAACAGAAGAGTCCTGTATTACGCATAACTGACTCTTGTGAGCTTTAAGCCATGTTAAAATGCTGTTACCTCCTCAGAAACATACCTGGAATTGTGTTTTGTTTCATTCACACATGTTTCAGTAGCCCTTTTGTCTGTCTACATCTCCAAACCTCAAAATGCTCTGTTAACAGTTACCTCGTAACAGTAGTTCAGCAGAGATTGGCAATTCCAGGTCTGATCGTCAAAATAATTCTAGTGTATGCAGTTTAAAAACGCAGTGGAGCAATTCCTGTATTACCACATGACATCACAAGGTGGAGTGTGTTTTCTGTTTGAGACAAAAGAACTCGCAAACACGTGTGAATGAAACAAAAGAGTTTTTCATGAGGAAACAACAGCTCCTCTTAGATGCTGCTCAACAATATAAAACTTTCATATAAGCACTTCACATAACCCCACACCTCTGTACTGTAATTATTTAGAATACAATAAATTACCCATTATTGTCAGTAAACAGAACTGTACACAATGGAAAGGGAGATGAGGTTTATTAGAGAAATATGAGACACAAAGAATACATTGTTTTTACAGACGGACAATGAGACCTTGAAAAGAGGCTCTGCTCTGGTGCTTTGTTGCAGCCTTCCTTCATTCCAAGGTGATAGACAGTAATTAACATGTGTGATGCAAACTCCTCGTTCATATTGAAAATTAAAAGCTTAACAGATTAACAGCTTGGCTCTAAAGAGGTTTCTCTGCTCTTCAAGTATCTCAAATGGGGTGACGCTAATTCAACAGTTCTCTTATGACGTGTTTGTAAAGTTTTTTGCCAACATGGACATGTCCTAAATGAGCATCGATACCAAACCTGAAAACTGATGCAAAACAAACCTATACGGGTACAAATACAGTGAACTGAACTGATGTTAATATGATATGTTGTGTTTTTTGTATCCAAAAGTGTAGCTAAAAACATTATCCTTCCATCCCTTTTCTTCTGCTTTATCTCCACTCATACTTCCTCCAGCTCTTCTGGGGTGTTCCCAGTCCAGCTGAGAGACATAGTCCCTCCAGTGTGTCCTGGGTCTTCTCCAGGTCTCCTCCTGGTGGGACATGCCCTGAACTCATGTCACGGTGGAGGAGCAGCAGCTCTTCTCTGAGCTCCTCACCCTAAAACTAATTTCAACCGCTTGTTTCCAATCTTGTCCTTTTGGTCATTACCCAAAGCTCATGACCATAGGTGAGAATAGGACCAGAGAACTAAATCAGAACCAGGAACCATAGGAACGTAGCTTGAGCTTCAGCTTCTTCTTCACCACAACAGTCCAATACAGCTGCACAATCCACCTGTCGGTCTCACACTCCATCCTTCCCTCACTCATAAGTTAAAACTATACAATACAATATAAAATAGGATTATTAAATCAGCCAGACACGGGCATCTCAAATCTACCTTTGCAAAACAGATTGGTTTTCCTACAAGAGCCTATAGACTTAGAACACAAAATGAAATCACAATGACCAAACACTTGTACAGCTGCCATAAAACAACCAATAAATTACGCAATGTTCAGTATAACTATAGGAAACGCTGACGACGCAGTGAGGGGTACTAATTACAAAATGGCAAATTACACTGGCACAAAATCAGTCTAATGCAAAAGCTTTAATTAAGTTTTTCTAAATGGCTGTAAAAATCTTCAAAAGTCATTATTCTTTTAAGTGGATGCTTCTTATTCTTCTAGACTTTCTATCTTCTACTTCAGGAACGCACCATTACTCTATTAGTTTATTGTAAAAGCAGCAAGTCGTGAAAAATAAGACTTAAATATTTAAAAGTGCACTACGTAACTTTTCTGGAACAGGGTATGCCGCCTCACTGTCTCCATGGAGATGTTGTTGCTTTGCCTGGAATGTTCCACAGTATGGCATTATACTTATCCAGTTGCAGGTATTGCTAGAAAAATACCTTGAAAGTGATGCATTTTTACAGTGAGCACGGTCGCCTCTCCACAGATTTGACCTGTCACTTGGTTTGGTGTTGCTACTTGCTTGTCTTCATGGAGATAGATTAAATGCCTTACTGTGGAACTTCCTGACAAAGTAATAAAATCTCCATGGAGACAAGCCGTGCACCGTTAATGAAATTGTATTGTATAATGAGCTAGACTATTTCGGGCAATGAAAATCTGTTTTGGCTGACATGCTCCCTTTGGTACGTACTATTTTACACACTTACAAATCTGATCGGGAGTAAAATTAAAAGTATATCTTCTTAAACATCGCTTTTACTTTATTATCTGTATCTGAAAGGAAACCCGCTGTGAATTCCAAATTGAAATGTAGAACGCGACGCCGTGTCCATAATGGTACGGTCTTTTCATCTTTAATACAAACTCATATACTGGACTCAATGTTTAATATGCACAGTGGAAGTCTAACCCTGAGTCGCTGCCCCGGAGATCCGACCATCTGCTTTGGATCACGTCTCTTTAAGCATGTACTGTGTAACCTTTCCGGTGAAGGTTCTGCCACCTGCTTGTTTCCATGGAGATGTTATTGCTTTGCCTAGAATGTTTCACAATATAGCATTAAACTTATCCATCACGCACATATTCAGTTAGTTGGTCTGCATCTGATTATAAAGCGTTTCATAGTGTCCGATTATCAGGAAGTGCACTGTTAGCATACTAGTTGTTTGTTTGTTTGCATTACCGTGATGGCAAAACTCAACTCTGGTCTTTGAAAGTTATGAAAAGCATGTATAAACTCATAACGGTGAATAATTAGGATGCTCAGAATGCATAAGGTAAGTGAATAATAATTTTGGACCTCTGCAAACTGTTTGAAATGAACTAGTTGTGTTTTTCAGATTTTAAGGCAGTAAAAATCAGGTACGGCACCTTTAATAAAGCAGACTTAATCCAAAATGAACTGAAATAGTTTATTATAATGATTCAGGCTTAGAAACTGCTTATTAATACCAAAACTACTAACCATAACCCCTTAAAGGTGCATTGTGTAACTTTTCTGATGCTTGTTTCTATGGATATGTCCTTGCCCTGCCTGGAATGTTCCAGAATACTGACTTTAAACAGATCTAAATTACATGTATTCAATTACAGGTGGTTTTATAGCTCTAAAATACCTTGAAAAACAGGCATTCTGACTGTGAGCGGGGTCGCCTCTCCACAGATCTGACCTATAACTTGGTCTGGTTTGCTCTTCATGAAGATAGAAAGGTTTAAAACCATACTGTGGAACATTCCAGACAAAGCAATAACATCTCTATGCACCAGAAAAGTTACACAATGCACCTTTAAGTAGTTGCTAAACCTGAATTATTCCGAGAAAACTATCGGTTCATTATTAATTAAGTCTTTTGTTCATACTTCTACATAAAGTTATTATAAAGTACAGATAAGTTGAAGATCACAGACAAAGCAATAACATCTCCACGGAGTCCAGCAGGTTGCGGACTCTCCGACAGAAAAAGTACACAGCGCAGCTTTAAATTTTCATTGTCATAGCAGACAAAATGATATACGCCAAAGAAAGAGCGAGAGATGGGAGTTATTTTTGAGCACATTGTTGCCCCATCAGCACTTCAGAGCAGCTTGTCAGGGGCTGTCACTTTAAATGATCCTACGAGTCTTTTACGCTGCTGTTTTCTGACTGAGCTCCATCTGACAGCTGTCCACATCAATCACACACACCAAAGTCCACACTACACACACTTGTTGTTCTTCCATAAATAAATCAATGAAAACAAAATGGCAGTTCTGAGATGCATAAAAATACAAACTTTGAACAGATTAAGACGAGGTAGACGGGATATGTCAGAAAATGGGTACGTGTACACCAAAAATTGTTTTCAGCTGTGCGGAAAGAGCTGAATAATTGATACTATGCAGCTGATGTAATTAAAATTCTCTGGCGTGTGATGCTAACCAAAGGTACCACTTTGTCTGATGCTCTGTTACTCAAGTTAGACTTTAATCTGAGCTTTATTTCAACACAATCTGACCAGAAAGAACTGATTTTGTTGGAACTACAACTTTAAACAGAACCATGAACGCTCGTATTGATCACTGGCTCCTGAAAATGTGTTTAATGTTGTGTGTTTTATGTGTTAATGTGTGTTTTTAAATCCATTTTGTATTTTTTCTCAAGTTTTCAGACCATCTTAAAACATTGTGTCTCCTAGGTAACTGCTGAAGCTTCCACCATAGAGATGCATGTAGAACAACCCCAGTATGATGTCACTGCAAAGTCTCAATAAGAAAACAGAAACTTGTGGATTAGCTTGAGTGGATTATGTCATATTTATAGATTTCTAGAGTTAGTCAGAGCTATAGGAACCTTACCAGACAATGTGTTGTATCCAAACCATGGATCTAAAATAAAAACTGGATAAGGCATTCCCCCGACTAGTGGCTGCTCCAGGTACTGCAGCTGCCAGGAGCTTGGGCCCAGAAAGAATTCTCCACAATGTATTTTTTAAGAATTCAAGTGTTTTTTTAAGAATTCAAGTGTTCGGCTGACAGGGCATCGACAACTTTCACAAAGGTCTGATTTTGTAAGGATTCTTTTCTATTTTTGATGCCATCTTGGGTTCACCTTCCAGATTTTATAGTTCTATGATCCAAACAAGTGTGATAAACTAATTTGGTGGAGCACATTATTTTCATTCTACCAAAAAAGTTTTAAAAAATCAAACTGACTTGGACTTATTTATTTGTGGACTTAGTGAGAGCTGTGGTCTGCCCTGGCTCTGCTCCTCCCCCTTTGGCACCACAGATCTTTGGCACGTTTTGGTCTCTTCCACGGAGCATGGTGTTTCACCAAATCCTCCTTTAGCTGACAAATCTGATACAGCACTAGAGACAACATGGCTGTTGCTCCTCTCCTTCCTCTCCTCTTCCTCCTCTATTCTTCCTCCTCATCTCATCTTGCTCCTCTAGAGGAAGAAGAGGGAGAGGAGGACCTGGCCGACACTCTTCTCCATCTTCTCTCTCCCTCCCTCCCCATCTCTGCTCTCCTCTCCTTTCCTCATCTCCTCTCCCTCTTCTACCACTACTTCTCTTCTCTCCCCCCTCTCCCCATCTCCCTCATCTCCTCTTCCTCCTCTCCTCTCACTCTCCTTTCCTCTTCCTCCCCTCTTCTTCCTCCTCTCTGCTCCCCCTTTGGCACCACAGATCTTTGGCACGTTTTGGTCTCTTCCACTGAGCTGGTGTGTTTCTCCAAATCCTCCTTTATCTGACAAATCTGATACAGAACTACAGACAACATGGCTAATGCTCCTCTCCTTCCTCTCCTCTCCACTCTTCTTCTTCCTCCTCTCCTACTCTCCTCTCTTCCTCTCCCTTCTGATTCTGCCTCCTCTTCTCCTCTCCCTCGTGTTCTCTTCCCACTCTTCTCGCTCTCCTCTTCTCTAGAGGAGGAGGAAGAGGAGAGAGAAAAGGAGAGGAGGACCTGGACAATGCTCCTTTCCCTCCTTGCCTCTCCTCTTCCTTCTCTTCTCTCCTCTCTCTGCTCTACTCTTCCTCATCTCCTCTCCCCTGTTTCCCTCCTCTTCTCTTTCCTCTCCCTCCTCTCCTCTCCACGCTTTCCTCTACTGCTCCTTTCCCTCATCTCTCCTCGTCTCCTCTCTCCTCTTACCCATCCTCTCCCTCTCTCTTTCCTCCATTGCTCTCCTCCTCATCTTATCATTCCTTTTGTCTCCCTCTCCTCCTCTCCCTCCCCTCTGCTCTCCTCCTCTCGCTTCTATCCTCTCCCCCCTCTCTTCTTCCTCAGCTTCTCTCCTCCTCTCCATCTCCTCTCCCTCCTCCTCCTCTCTGGATTTGTTAGTTACTCCGTGTGGTGTGTGCGTACTGTCAATAATGGCGGCAGGATTTGGTTCGGTTCCACCACATTTGTGCGGTTCAGGTTTTGGTGCAGGGACATGGGAGTCTGTGGGCGACTGATAACTGGACAAACAGACACTGACACTGTGTTTGGTGGGACCCATTGAGACGCTATTTAACAGGGGTTTTAATGCAGGGCTGGTGAACTGTGTGCTAATCATGCTGGCTTCACTCAGAGACAAAAGAGACATTTTAACTGCGCAGAGACGAAGCAAAAGTGTAAATTTAAGTTTTAATAAATAATTAAACCAGGTCATCGCTCGACAAATGATTCTTGAGAGCTGTGGAGTCAAATTTAAGGTCCCGTATTACGCAAAACTGACTCCTTAAAAACATACCTGGAGTTGTGAGTTGTTTCGTTCACACATGTCTGCGTAATCCTTTATTATTCTTCTGTGTAAATCTCCAAACCTCAAAATGCTCTGTCCCACCTTGTGATGTCATGGAACGGTAGTAAGTTAACAGCTACCTTTTACTTTTTGTTCAGTAGAGATTGGCAATTTTAGTGGTGAAATCATCAAAACGATTCTAGTGAAGGTGTATGGAGTTTAAAAACACAGTGGAGCACTTCCTGTATTACTGTATTAGAAGAACTCAGGCCAAATACACAGGGTTTGTGTGTTAAACATGTGTGAATGAAACAAAACGCAACTCCAGATATGTTTGTGATGAGGAAATAACATTATAACCCTTATAAAGATGCAATGAATAACTTCTCATGGAGAGTCACCACCTTCTTGTCTCCATGGAGTTTCAGAATGATGAAAAATGGGTGTTGTCATAGTGATTAACAATTTAAACTAAATATTATATCTGTTTTACATTGTTACGTGTAGTAGGAAGCTGAAACACACAAACTGCTTTGCATTTGTGTTGCACAGTTAGGATTTAAACATGTCTGTCTTCATGGAGCCAAGCAGGTGACCCCCACCAGACCAAGTTGCAGATCAGACCTGTGGAGAGGTGACCCTGCTCACAATGATTCTTTCCAGATTTTACCCCATTCAAAAGATATAATAATTTGATTTTGAATTGCATTATTGCCATAACAACAGAGACAAGAACAGTTAAATCCTTCAAATCATTGCTCTGCCTGGAATGTTCCACAGTATGACATTAAACAGCTCTACTTTACATTTAATCTATTACAGGTGGTTTTATAGCTCAAAAATACCTAGAAAAACAGGTATTCTGACTGTGAGTGGGGTCGCCTCTCCACAGATCTGAACTGTAACTTGGTCTGGTTTTGGCTTCATGAAGATAGAAAGGTTTAATGCCATACTGTGAAATATTCCAGACAAAGCAATAACATCTCCATGAAGAAAAGCATTTGACGGACCCTCCACCAGAAAAGTTACACAATGCACCTTTAAGATGATCATGTAAATAAATACGCAAATGGGCTACACGAACACTGACATCTTCGCAGCGCTAAAAGACGTGTTCTTTTCGCTGCGTATTGAGACAGGCAGGCGACGAGAGGGGGAATAACATTTCTTTTCAGGTTAAGGTTGTCTGTTGTGATTAACTGAACCATGTCCTTAATTTAATCTAAGACAGAAAAACCTTCTCTAAATCAAAACAAAACAATTACATAAGTCTTCTCAGTGCTGCTCTGATGTAGTCCCCAGCTATCACAGCCACAGTGGAGTGATTCAGACTTTGCCTTTGCAAACTGTCACAGCTCCCTGCCATAATAACACACTAATGAAACAAACATGGACTGATAATTAATAACTTGTTTATTTTAATAATATCCACAGAAGGCAATTTTCTGATGCTGAACGCTCCAGTGTGCACGGGGTTATACATAGCTCAAGACTAACGCGGTATCCTGCAGTTTCCGCACATACTTCTACTTACATACTTCTTATGTCTTCTGAATGGGAAAAAAATAAATCACAAAATCTTCTCCTCTCCTCTTCTCTCTCTCCTCTCCTCTAGAAGGGGAGGAGGAAGAGGAGAGAGATGAAGAGAAGGACCTGGCCAATGCTCCTCTCCCTCCTTGCCTCTCCTCTTCCTTCTATTCTTTTCAATACTCTCCTCTCCCTCATCTACTCTTCCTCAGCTCCTCTCCCCCGTTTCCCTCCTCTCCTCTTCTCTTCCACACCCTCCTCTCATTCCTACTCTCTTTTCTCTCTTCTCTCCCCCGACTCCCTCTTCTCCACTGCTCTTTTCCCTCTTCTCTCCTCATCTCCTCACCTTCTCTCTCCTCTTACCCATGCTCTCCTTCCACATCTCCTCTCCCCGTTTCCCTCCTCTCCTCTTCTCTTCCACACCCTCCTCTCATTCCTCCTCTCATTTCTCTCTTCTCTCCCACGACTCCACTGCTCTTTTCCCTCCTCTTCTCCACTCTTCTCTCTCCTCTTACCCATCCTCTCCTTCTCTTGTCCTCTCCTCACCTTATCGTTCGTTTCCTCTCCCTCTCTTCCTATTTCCCTCCCCTCTCCCTCTCCTTCTCCTCCTCTTCGCTCCACCTCTCTCCTCTCGCTTCTATCCTCTTCCTCATCTTCTCTCCTCCTCTCCATCTTCTTCCTATTATACCCAGCTCAAGACTAGTGCAGTATCCTGAACAGTTTACAAAGATACTTCTAATGCAAAAATTTAATATTATGTCTTCTGAATGGGAAAAAAAAAATAAATAAAAATCACAAAAAAATTCACAAAATTCTTAAAATCAAGAAAGAATACCTTAAAGGACTTTTTTTCTCCATGTATTTGAGCAAAATGTGTTTTACCCTATGTACAGATATATTGTATAAGCAGATCTTGAGGTCAAAATAAGTCTGAGATTAGGGAGAGGAGAGGAGGAAGAGGGAGAAGTGAGGATGGGGAAGAGAGGAGGAAGAGGAGGAGGGAGAGGAGAAGAAGAGGAGAGGAGTAGAGGAAGAGAAAAAAGAGAGAAGAGCGTCGGCCATGTTGTCTCTAGCGCTGTATCAGATTTGTAAAGGAGGATTTGGAGAAACACACCACGCTGCTTGCATCTAATTATAAAGCTTTTTCTTGTCAGGAAGTGTGTGTTAGCATGCTAGATGTTGTGAGCATTACTGACAAATGCCGCTCTGGTCTCTGAAAGTTGCGAAAAGCGCTTATAAACTCACCAAAACAACAAATGCGTATCGGCAAACATAACAAATATCCCACAATGCTTTTACATAGAATAATAAATAAATAAAAAGGCAATAACTGAGTCTGTATCTGTTCAAATATTCCCAAAAAGGTTTTTAGTTAAATCCCTGCTACTGGTAAATCAGATTTGTTGCTTTCATTGTTGTGAATATGAAAGTGCCCTAGGGCGGAATAAAAGTGTTCCATTAAATCCAGCAGTTTAATAATGACAAAGCTTGATAAAAAATGTGTCTTGCCCCAATACACAGATAATGTAAAAGCAGCTCTCAAGGTCATAATAAGTCTGCTTTACACTGTCTGCACCTAATCAGTTTTCTTGTTCGCAAATACGATCAGAAGGTGTGTGGTTAGCATGTTAGTTGTTAGTATGATGGCGAAAAACGCTTATAAATTCATTGCGGTGAATAATTAGGATGCTCTGAATTCATAAGGTATGTTTTTTAAGACAGTAAAAATCAGGTTCAGTGCATTTAACATTTTCCTTTGCTAAGCTTAAAGGGTTCACCACCTCTCCATAGGGATGATATCACTTTGACTGGAATGTTGCACAATAAGGCATTAAAAAGTGGACAAAAGCATGTGGTGTCACTGGCCAAGTTACATGCCAGATCAGGGGAAAAGCAAGCCCACTCACAGTAAGAGTGCATGTTATTTCAAGGTATAGCCTACTTAATAAATAAATAAACACCTATTATTGAGTAAATGCAAGCTAGATTAGTAATGCCATACTGTGGAACATTCAAGGCAAAGCAATAACATCTGAGGAGCAAAGCAGGTGCACGGACCCCCATAGAAAAGTTACAAAAAGAAAAAATTTCGCAGCTCATCCAAGCTGCTTCTTCAGTTCTGGAGAAGCAGAACTGAAGAAGCAGCTTTTGTCCAGTTGACAAATTGAATTTCTCCTTTTGCTATGGATTCTACCTGGACGACTGAGGGAGTCTACACACTACAAAACTCATTTATTTACCCACTATTTTTCATAAATGTCAGTTATTCCATGTCTTTGCTGTGTACAACATTACAAATTGTAGGTGTTTATCATATTATCATGTTTTAGCCTTCCTTAGCTGGTGTTTGACCTGAATAAGACTGTGTGACCCTGGTACAGACTGAACTTTAATCCTGCACCTCCTCCTCTGAACACAAATACACAGCATAGCAGCACATCAGGTAAGACAGTGACCTTTGTGATACGGCCTGCGGGTGTAACAACATCCTAATGGCCACGAGGGGCCGCTGGACTCCACAGGGAATACATGAATGAGCAAACAGTTACCTGCCTGATATGAAAATAGTAAAGGCTTTGAACTAGCGAGAGATACAAGATAAACAACGGTGGAAACAGGCAAAGTATTGAGCGATTGTGAGAAATATAGGACAAAATCTGTGTACTTTTTATCACAGATTCTAAAGAGTGGATGAGTGTAGACATCTGCTAAGGCATTATCCTACAAACTTCAGAACAGCGGACAAACCGACTCTACCAACTGAGCTACTGTCACGCATCGATCATCTGACCTTCGTGTTAGAGGACCACATTTCGTTTATTTCAATCATTTGTTAGTTGTGATGGAACTGAAACTTTTGCAGAGTATGGATAAAACAGTACACAGCAAAAATTAAAATCTGGCCAAGTTAGCATTACTTGAATTAAGAAGGTTTTTAATCATGATTTGAATAAATTTCACCTGACAAGTAAAGTGATCTACCAATGGAACAAGACTTTTTGTCGTTAAAATATGAAAATACATCTAGCTGCACTTAAAATAAGAAACCAAATCTAATGTTGACTAAATTAAGAAAAACACACTTCCATTGGTAGATCATTTTACCTGACAAGTTGAATCTATTCAAATAAAGTCAAATGTTCTTAATTTAAGTCATTTTAACTTACCTACATATTGCTTTTTGCAGTGTATCTCTAGTATATACCGTGTTTCCAGTTTCTTGTATGACCATTGAGCCGAAAACTCATAAGAAAAGTCCTCTGTCCATGTTTTAAAGGGTGCACTCTTGTCATCCTCCCCTTTAAAACCACACATTTTCAAACCCAACTTCAGCTCGCCGTTTCTACCTATAAGGAACTTGTCAAGCAGTTCCGCACACTGTCAACTGCCCATTCAAACTACACCAAGTTGTCAAAAAGCTCTCCTCCTCAGCTCTTAGTCAACAAACATAAACTTTGATCTGTTTTTTACCTGCTGTCTAGCCTGGGGCTGCCCATTTCCAGCCCCTAAACTCCAGTGCGCTTTATGAGAATGGCCATTTTTATATTGTGCAGAAATGAATTCGGGGGGACTAATAAAAAACTTACATGACCTGGCCAGCAAGTAGAGAATATACAGACCCTGACAAAAGTCTTGTCGCTTATCCATTTTGTAGAAACAAAAGCTTATAACTTGACTTTAAATTCATCGATTGGTTTTAGAAATGTCTCATATGAAAGCTAAAACCCTCCCAAATTATGCTCAATATACTAAAATAAATTTGCTTCACTGAAGAAAGATTGATCATTTAATGAACACAGAAAGGTCAGATTTTGGCAAGACAAAAGTCTTGTCGCCTACAGAAAATTGAACAAATAATTTACTTCAAATACAAAAATATGTTGCATAACGTCAGTGAATTAAGTAGTGGTGCTGTGAGATCCATATTTAATATCTTGTATGACTTCCATGAGCTTGAAGGACTGCATCCATGCGGTTCGACAATGATTCATACAATTTGTTGATGAAGTCATCAGGAATACAAAGAAAGCAGTCTTACATGCCTCCCAGAGTTCATCAAGATTCTTTGGTTTTGCCTTCCATGCTTCCTCTTTCATTCTACCCCAGACATGCTCAATGATGTTCATGTCTGGTGACTGGGCTGGCCAGTCCTGGAGCACCTTGATCTTCTTCGCCTTGAGGAACTTTGATGTAGAGATAGAAGTATGTGATGGAGCACCATCCTGCTGCAAAATTTTACCCCTTTTATGGTTGGGAATGTAAGAGGTAGCTAATACTTCTTGATATTTTAGGCTATTGATATTGCCTTCCACCCTGCAAATGTCTCACACACCCCCATACTGGATGTAACCCCAGACCATGATTTTTCCGCCACCAAACTTAACTGTTTTCTGGGTGAATCTTGGATCCATGCGGGCTCCAGTAGGTCTCCTGCAATATTTGCGGCGGCTGTGATGTAATTCAACCGAGGATTCATCTGAGAAATCCACCTTCTGCCACTTTTCCAGTGTCCATCCTTTTAGCAGGCTGTGGGCCTTGGCAAATGCCACACGGTTTTTTAATTGCCTTTTGTTTAGTGCTGGTTTCTGTGCACTGATTCGACCATGGAGGCCATTTCGAGACAGAATTCTACAAACTGTTCTGGTTGACACAGGGACTTGAGGTGACCAGGCCTGGTGGAGCTCTGCTGCAGTGGAAAAGGGGCTGGCCTTGGATTTTCCAATCAACAAACGGTCCTCCCGAGCAGTTGTCTTGCGGGGTCTGCCGGACCTGGGCTTGTCAAAAACATCTCCAGTCTTTTCAGATCTTTTTCTTATTCTTTGTACTTGACGCTGAGACACATTGAAGGTGTCAGCCACCTCAGCAGTGGATCTGGTCTTCAGCCTCTTGATAATTAACGCTTTGGTCTCAGGGTGGATCTTAGGCATGTTGTCAGAGGTCAAGTTGCAGTTGATGTGAAGGTCTGGTGTGCTGGGGTTCTTTTTATACACACCCACTAATTGATTGATCAGTAACCGATCACAGGTGAGGCTGTAATCTAGGATTGGGTGCATCATATGACAAGGCGACAAGACTTTTGTCTTGCCAAAATCTGACCTTTCTGTGTTCATTAAATGATCAATCTTTCTTCAGTGAAGCAAATTTATTTTAGTATATTGAGCATAATTTGGGAGGGTTTTAGCTTTCATATGAGACATTTCTAAAACCAATCGATGAATTTAAAATCAGGTTATAAGCTTTTGTTTCTACAAAATGGATAAGCGACAAGACTTTTGTCAGGGACTGTATATGAAGGCAGCTGTCCACAAGTCATCCTCCATTTCTCAAGCTAAACCAATGACAGCATGATCGAGATGAGGAGCTGGCATTAAATCAGTGTGCACTCCCGAAGCGCGCATTAAATAATAAATAAATGATCGTCAAGGCTGCAGTGAGGGAGGTTGTTTACAGCAACGGAAAACAAGATGGCGCTGGATAGAAATGTGGAGCTCAGATATGGGTTCATAAGTCCAGAGAGAAGGACTGGGTTATCGTTATCGTGATATTATCAATTATCGTGAAAGTTTGCCCAGACATCAGTTTGATATTAGTTCGATTTTGAAACATTAGCCGATATGTGGTACCGATTTTTTCCTGCGCTGTCCCCACTGTCTCTTTGCGTCAGATTTGTCTTTCTAAGCAGACATTAACTAAAATTATGGTTGGTCCCTTCATTAAAAACATTCATGGAGTCTTTATCACTGCTCTATATCATACCACCTTTCTATTTTTTAATGTACGATATTTTCACTATATGCATCTCACGGTACGATATGTATTGTGATCTTTTAGAGGCTAACAGAATTGTGAATATGCTACTTTTTACTTTTAAAAATGCCTTGACAAGCCCTTGTTTCTGTCATAAACCCAAGAGTTAAGATTTAAAAGTGCTTATAAGAGTTACTTCATTGTGTAAATTGGACTGAAACAGAGCAAAGGATCATGGTCTATGTAGTTCCCTCTGTTTCTTTTAGCTATTGTTGCACCATAACAATGAATTTAAGCAAAAAGACTTGAGATTTGATATATTGTGAAGGCCCACGATATTACTGAGAGACTTTTGACGATACCATATCACGATATTTCGGTTATTGTTACGTCCCTACTTTTAGGCCTCTTGTTTCCTGGGAACTCAAACCTTAGCACCCTTTTACTTTTCCTACCCATCTTCTTCGTATTCTCAATATGGCATCTCTAACTTTACTTCCATGTCATCAATAAACTGTCCTTCTGTTCCTCTAATCTGAATAGTTCTTCACCATTCACGGAGAGACACCAAACATCTTGAGAAATCTGCTATCTCTAATATAGCGAATTTAAACCGGCTCAAGCTTGCAAAGTAAAATCTGGACAACTTAAGCTTTTCAAATTGGCTTAAAAAGTGCATCAAAATATGTCTCTCGATCCCATCCAACTATATCCATCCTCTTACACAAACTAACTGCACATCCTCTTTCACAACATCCTTAAATCTCCTTACGTCTTCATCTAGTCCAGGAGTCTCCAACCTGTAGCTTGGGAGTTACCAGTAGGTTTCCACTTTCTTCAACGTAGCTCTAAAGGATTTCTGAATTATACGTATTGTGCTGAATAACTAAAAGTGGATTAATTACCATTCTAAATACATAATTTTGATGCGTAATTTGGTGCACTAATAAGTGGATAATGGTTTATGTATTTTCAGCATTTAACAGTGCCCTTCACAGTGGCTCTTAAATTAATTTCTTGCAATTGCTAAAATGAATTTTCATTTTGTAAAGGTACTTCACCAGAGGAAAAAGGTTGAAGACTCCTGATCCATACCTCCTGTTTCCTGAAAACAGACTCAGCATCCTTCTAACTTTTGAAAACGAACCTGCGAATATGTTATCGCGATTAACTATTTAAAACGAAGTATTATAGTATCTACAGTCCTCAAAACGGCACCAACAACATGAAACTGAAACCCATGCATAACTTTATCAACTTCCTCTTGATTTTTTTGTTTTTTCCACAGATGAAAGACAAGAAGTATACTTATAAAATATGGAAATGTGGCTGTGTCGACTGCATTAAACCCGTCAGCTCTCCATATGTGTGCAGTGAATAATAGATAGCGTCTGGGGAGGCTGTTTGCTGTTGTTTGTGGCGTTACCTCTGAGAGAAGATGTCTCGGTATGGGCTCCCGTGCTGCATAGCGATGCCATATCCGCGGTCTGGAGCGTTGTTACTGACGGTGTAGAAGGAGCAGTCCTCGTCGTTATTGGCAACGTACTCCAAGACCGCAGAGTCCCACACGAAGCCAAAGCGACCGTACTTCACCTGGGGAGAGGAAAGAGAATAATGTGTGAAATAAACATGGGAATGTGAAAATTACATGGTTGGGAATTTAAATAACCTCAATAAAAAAAAAAAAAAAAAGTTTGGTCTTTGGTCCACTACTGGCAACACTGAGGAGTGAAGCATGTTAAAATAGCTAAAGAGCAGCACGGTTATTTACAACTTTATTTGAATGTATTCTTTGTTGTGAAGGTTGTGACTGATTTTAACCAATAATAAACCAATATTTCAAATCTTTATGTAAAATGTGCATTGCATTATAACGTTATGTGTATAAGTTTATATTAGTCATGATTTCTGAGCATTATTTGCCAGAAATAAACAACTGAATGAACCTTTTCTAATGAACGGTCTGCCACTTGGATGTTCCATAATAGTGGCGAACTGATCAGTCTCCATGGAGATAAACTGACATCACCAGGTGAAGTTACAGGTCAGATCTGTGGAGTGGTAAAAACGTTTGGACTTAAACTATGTGTCTTTCGCTCTCTACTGGCAACAGTGGGGAGTGACGCATGTAGAAACGGCTAAAAAGCAGCAGTCTTTTGCAACTTTCTTTGTTGTGTGTTACTTTTGTTGTGAGTTGTGAGGAGTTAGGTAACAGATTATGTGTTGGAGACCTTTTTAATTGTCTTTATAGCATATTAAAAGAGAGTTTGCAACTAATAAAAAACCTTTGAGAATGGTGATAATAATGGCAGACCACAGATCTTGGCAGCAGAATTGAAGGGGCCCTTTCAAACACCACACAATTGAGATCTGCTGTTTGAATTTTAATGTCCACTATATGAAAAAGCATAAGCCAAGAGCGTCTGCTGCATTTTCTGACCTAATCTTTATTTGACATTCTTATATTTATTATTCCTCACTGCAGGTTATGCAACAGTACAGTTCTTTGTACCATACAACTGACAATATCTAAACTCAGGTGTGAAATATCAAAAAATTTACAGAAGCTACAAACACATACGCACACACTAGAACACTAGATTTAACACAAAACTTGTTAGAGGCTCACACTTGTACATTTACCAGTTGTATAATTATGCCTTATTTGATAATAGTCTCTTGCCATGTTTGCTGCTTATTTAGAATTTATTATTACCATTTATATTTCTTTTCTTTGTTATTATAATATATTGCGATGTGTGAGCTGCTGCGTCCAAGTAATTTCCCTTGTGGCTCAATAAAGCTTGTTTAAATCTAAGAAACAGGCAGCTTTTGTAAAACTCTTTATAGTCTTTGCAGATGAAGCTCACTGCATGTAAATTCACCTTTATCCTATAGTCAAACACAAGTAAAGACAAAGAAAAGAACAGGACTATTCCAGGTCTATGGAAACTACGGCTAAACCAGGTCTAAAAGTGGACTACACCATTTCCACTATAGTTCTAAACAAAAAAATTATCAAAAGAAGGAAAAAAGTAGCACCACTTGTATGTGTACCACAATTTGAGAAACACTAGTCCAATATTTCATACAAGGCATTTATTTTAATGGAAATGTGCAGATAATGGCTGATTTTTTTCATAATAACTTTTATTACAACTTCCTCTCACTCAAACTGTGTGCTTTGTTGTTATTTGATTCTGATTTGCTCGCACCTATGTCCTTGTTACCGACAGCTGCATGTGCCGCGGAGTGCTTTTTGAAATTTATCTGCCATATCTCAAGAGGAGTAGTTAAAAAGCTGTCACCTGCGCTCTTAATTCATACTAAACATATTTATATTTCTCCAGGTGTTGAAAAATGTGGAACAAACAGCACGCAAGTCAGATGTCGGCGGTCACCTTGAAGCACAAATCAATGAGGCAGCAGAGTTTAATGAACATGAATCATTGTTATGAACTTGGTGCGTCATTAACTTGGTGTTTGAGAGGCAACAATGCACTTCTCCAATTGTCTTTTGATAGGCCGAGCTCTGAGACATAAGTCATTCCTCTCTCGAAAGTCTTAGAGGTCTGTACTGTAGTTCTAATCTGTCCTTTTTTCCGTTGTATAACTTTAAAACAGAAAATGAAAAAATGGTATGGGAAATAAATTATTTCTATAGCACATATGTGAAGTATGGGATATATAAAGACAACAAAAGGTATTACAAAAACACTAAAACCAGTAAATCAAACCAATAAAAAAGCAATAAAGACATAAAATCAATAAAATAATATACAAATTTAAAAAAACATCATTAAAAAACAGTGATTTCAGTTGCCTGGGATTCAGAATACAGACTTCTTCAATACTTTATAAAGATGTCAGTCTGATCACCGGTGAATCGCACAGTTTTCAGATGGGCGTGATTGACAGGTGGATTAGATAACCAAGGGCAAGCATCAGAAAAAATAAAAGAAAAAAATATCACGGAGGACTGAAAAATATGGCGGATTTCTGCTGAATCAATGAGCGAAACACTGAACTCTGAACTCTAAATTTGATTTTATTTGTAACTCGAAAGTGACCAATCTCGTTCAGCAGAGGAAGTGGGGACTAAATCAATCAGTATAAAAAAACAGAGAGATATCAGTTTGGATTTCCAGGCAGTGGTTTCAGCCATGTTTTCTGAGAATTCTGTGTCAAAAGAACTGCTGTGGGAAATACACTAAAGCAGCTCATGTCTCCTGCTGTCTTCATAGACATAGACTGCTTTACCTGGAATGTTCCACAGTAGCATTAAATTGCATTAAATCACCATGGAGACAAATGTGTGACATCACCAGGGCAAGTTACAGGTCATATATATGGAGCGGTGACCCTGCTCGCAGTAAGAATTCATGTTTTTCAAGGTATTTATTCAGCAACAAACAAAGCACATGTAAATGAATAATAGCAAGACAGATACGTTTAAAGCCATATTGTGGAACATTTCAGGCTAAGCAATTACATCTCAATGGGGACATCATGAAAAATCTAGTGCAGTTTTCTGGAAAAGGTCTGATTTCTGTATCCTTAACAATGCAGTAAACATATTCAAATCAAATACAGATTCTACTGATAACATTATTCACACTTATTCACTGCATGTCGCAAAAGTTGTTCATGTTTACGTTTTATTTTTTGCAAGTAAAACACAGCAGTTACCAGTTATATGGCTGAACCTGTTTGTGCACTCGGTATTCTCATTGTGAGCGTTGTCGCCGCTCCACTGATCTGACCTGTAACTTGGCCTGGTGGTGTTACCTGCTTGCCTCCCACTGGGCCCAGTTTAATGGCCCAGTGTGAATCATTTATGTTGAGTACTGCAAAACTAACAAATTTCCCCTGGTGGGACAATAAAGGACTTGAACTTGAAAGCAATAACATCTCCATAGAGACAATAAAGTGTTCCCTTCCTCCAGAAAAGTTATTTAGTGCACCGGCCTTTTTTGATCTATGTTATAATGTTGTTCCCTCATCAAAAACAAACCTGGAGTTGTGTTTTGTATCATTCACACGTTTAACACACAAATCCGGCATTTTTCGGCTGAGTTCTTTTCTCAAACAGAAAACACTAGAATCGTAATTTCAGCCTTGGTGTGGTGGATCCGTCTGCCACCACTCCATAGTGTTAGTATTTCATTTCATTTACATTTTCATAGTTTAATTTAATCCTTTATAGTTGAATTTAATCCTTTATTTAGACTTATATTTTCTAATTTTGGTCTGAATTATTACTTACACTTGTTTTTTTTTTTGTTTTGTTTGAGTGGAGGACCCCTGGAAGAGACCATCGATGCTGAACAGGGGGGGAGCACTGTTTAGTTAATTTTGCTAAGTTAGTTTGTTTGAGGTTATTTTATTATCGCTTGTTTTCTGTATTATAAGTATTTGCCTTTTTGTTACTTTAAGTTAGCAGCTTTAGTTAATTATTTAATGTAATTTCCCCCTCTCTTGTGTTCAGTTTAGTTGCCCTCGTCTATTTAAACGCATCTGTTCTCTGTCTGGGTTAGTTTTTGTTCTGTTTAGTTGGATTTAAGTTACCCCAGTTTGGGCCTGACTTTTTGTTAATGATTGACTTAATTTGAGCCTTTGTTAAATTACATTTTTATTTGACTTTATTGAATTTAAACATATTTTTTATACCTTGTCTTTGCCTTTTTTTGGTTTGGTCCACTACACTTGGAATCTGCTTAACTTAAGGTAAAAAGTAGCTGTCAACATGAAAACTACTGCTTCATGACATCACAAGGTGGAACAGAGCATTTTGAGCTTTGGAGATGTAGACAGAATAATAATGCAAGATTACCCAAACACGTGAGAATGAAACAAAACAAAACACAACTCCAGGTATGTTTTTGAAGAGCTAACATTATAACATGGCTCAAAGCTCACAAGAGTAAATTTTATGTAATATAAGATCTTTAAAATTGAGAATAACTGCAAATCCCACTCTCACCCCCTAAAGCAGTTTCGATTTCCTTGGGCATCTCAGGTAACTGTTGTTTTAGCTCCTATTTCGCTTTTACAAGTTTAAACTCACATTCCTGCAAGTACACAAATTGACTGACTGTAAGTAATGGTGGTCTACAAGACACAGGAAATGCATTATTCAAGAGGTCTGTCTGACAAAAAAGAATGGAGCATCTTGACTCTCTACAACCAACTATTTTTCCCATTTTCATTTTTTCTTGCTATTTTTATGAGGTTACCCAAACCCGATCTGAATATTTGACCCAGACTGATGCAATGCAATGACATAAGTGCTTATAAAGGCAGGGAAAAAATACCCCAAACATTTTGAATGAGTGCGTTCTGAAATGGTCTAAACACAAATTCCTCCGAGGGTTAAACCGCCACTGAACAATGACCATTAAAAAGTTATTTCATCTGCTACTTTTTTTTTGTTTTTATCTTCAAATCGTGAGCTAACCGTCTGCAATCATGGACAACTTTATAGCCCCTCCGAGCCCTCCAGTGCTTTCATTCGCAGGTATATTTTTGTGCTATAAAAACATGAAAAATTGCTAAAATTACAGCTTTTGTTACAACTTTGTTTGAAAACTCTGGTAGAATAGAATGAAAAGATTTAGATGCACACAAACAACTCCATGACCAAGGTTGCGTCAGGGTAATTAATAGCAAGCATTTTCAATTTGTGCTACGCCAGATTCACACACATGAAGCATTAGTGGAGCCAACTTGAATTCTAATAACTGCTGTAGCTTTTTTTATATTTATTTATTTATTTATTTTTTTTTGCTCGTGTGAAATTCATGATCACAAAATTAAAGTCATCGTGAAGCCACTCTTGTCACTTCCACTGCTTAAGCTCTTCTTTCATTTCCGGAGAAGTTTAGAGGAGGTGATGGAGTAAATGTAATTTGTAGCTCTGTGCAGGGCGTCTTATTTCACAGATTGAAAAATAAAATGTTTTGGCGTCTTAATAAAGTTATAACAAGAGTAGATACGAGTCAGGGATCATTTGTAGCTTTTCAAAGACTCAAAGCACGTGGGATGCCATAGCAACTGCAAATTATTGTAAAATCTGCAACTACAGTTTGGCAGTGTCCACCGAACCAAACGCTAACTTACTATCTATTGGGAACAAGTTGCACAGTGGGTAGACGCTGAGTGCCCACTGACGAAAGAGTAATTGGTTCTGTTCTTCCTCTCTTTCTCATGAAATAGCATATTGGGTTAAAACACCGTGTAACTTTCTGGAGGTGGCATGATTCGATGGAAATAGAAAGTTAAAATCGTACTTCAGAACATCCTCCATGGAGACAGATCGGTCAATGCTTTACTGTGGAATATTGTAGCCAAAGGAATAGCTCTCCAAGACAAGCAAGAAGCAGTCAAGAGTCAGGTTTTGTGGAAATGCAAGCCCACTCACTGTAAGGACTTTTTTTTTCAGTGCAATAGAAATATCCAAAATGAAAACATTTTTGTTATGCTTCTATGCTTTTATTTTATTTTATTTATTTATTTATTTGGCTACAAATCTACACAGTGAAGCTTTAAACTTGATCAAAGAACTTTTTTATTATGGATAAACCTTACTCTTTTCAGTTTAATACTTCAACAAAAAACTAGAGCCAAATAGCCATAAAAAAAGACTTAAAAATTGTGTGTTTTAAAACATCAGCTCATTTTGGAGATGAAATTGTACAGTAGTGTCATGTACAGGGAACACTTTGGCAGAATGTGACTCACCGCTGGGACTGAACTCATCGCTCCCGAACATAACGACTATTTCATAACGACCAAATCATGGCGGCTCTATTAAAGTCATTTATACAGCCATTGTGGTCTTCAGGAGAAGAATGTTTGAATCTTTTAAAATAGCCTGGTCATGACACTGGGTTCAATATGAAGGCTATAGATTGTAAAATGAACATTAAAGGGCCTTGGGTGGTCCCCTGTGGCACTCCCCATTGTAATGCAGCTATTGCTGGGTTTCAGATGACACATCATTCTGTAGGTCAGTACTATTTAATACAGCTAGGGGGAATCTAAAATTAATATGGCTAAAATGCAGATTCTCATTGTAATACGGTGAGTTTAAAGGTCTAGTCACTTATAGAAATGATCAGGTTCAACATTTGTAAATTTTGGAATTTTCATGGCAAAGTAAAATGCAATTAAAAGGAAAAACTAGCTCCTGCTTTCATCTGGAAGTATCATCACATTTCATAATCTGAAAACACTAATAGACAATGAACATTAAGGGGCCTTGGGTTGTCCCCTGCGGTACACCCGGTTATAATGCTGATATACATCACATTTTCCCAGTATTCATATGGTCAGTTTACCAAATTACAGATCTGGTAATACTATTATTAACATTACTGGTCTTAATTATTTAATGAGAAAAGTTGAATATATGGCGGAATATGGGAACATACAAACTCCATACAAAAATGTCTAACATATTTGGGATTTGAACCTAAGACCACTGCATCACTGTGTCATCATATATGAACTAACTTAATCTCATTCAGATTCTACACTGGTTGCTTTTTTTTTTTTTTTTTACAAAACAGCAGCTTGTCCGATCTTCACTGGATTTCTTTGCCTATTACATGATATGATTTACAGTCTGGTCACCACTATCTTTTCTGGACATCTATAATTTAAAACAAAATCAAACATTGGCTTTGCTCACATGGACTCCAAAATCTGATCATTATCTGATTTCTGGAGTTATCAGATTATTGAAATGTCATGTGAGTAATCTGATTTCTTTCTGATTGTTCACCAGTGCACATTTCGACAATGACAATTATGCAAAAAAGCCAATCTAATGTGGGAAAGACAAAATGAAAGTGAAGTGAGTTAAAATACATTGTACTTTGTCTTTCAAATACAACAGTTGATCAGATTTCTTTTGTGCATTTAAACGCACACCAATCTGATCTAATTATTTAGCTTTTTATTATAGTTATTTAAATTCAATGGCCATATAAATCTACCCATTGTTTACCGCTTTACTCATTGATTCTGCAGTCCTCTGTGTTATTTCTTTCAATTTTAGTTATGAGCTGCCATTTTTATTTTTAGAAATGGAAAATAAGTTTCTCTGATTGGCTAAACCACCTGTCAATCACACCCATCTGAACTCTACATAATAAAACCTGGTTTCAGACCTAAGTGAGTGTGATGTCACCCTTAGCGTTCAGCTCCGGTCAAATAAAACTCACAATGCTAGCCGTTATAGGAGCAAATTTGGAGCAAGGTCAGGACAAAATAGCAAAATAAAAACACCAGGATCATGTAGAGCGGGTTAATACAAACATTTTAAGACCAAAATGACGAAGTTTACTGCTGCAGTTACAGAGAAAGGGGCAACAGTTTTCGTAAAGTCTATTGGAAAAAGAGTCAAAGGAGCCTGAAGCGCTCCCATGAACACTTTCTATTTGGAACGCGACGGCTAGTGGGTTAGCCATGTCCATTTATACAGTCTACAGTTCAGATGTCCATAGAGTAACAATGACCTTAACAGCCACTTCAATGTTGATGTCGATGTTGAAATCAAGTTATTACAGAGGAAACAATACACACAGCAGCTTGATTCAGAGAACTCAACAACAAACAAAGGATGTAGCAAGGAAAGTCTGCATTTTAGTGTTTATTTAAATTTGTTGGAGTGATTTTTTTTTTCTTTTTTCTATTGAACACAACTATACAAGACATGAAACTTTCCAATTATTTAGTTCAACTAGCCCTGTGAGGGTGCTGGCAGGTCTGGAGTGGCCGTTCTAACGCAGTGAGGTTCAAACACCACAACATCAGAGTACGACTTCAAAACCGCTAAACTACTCCAGGCTGCATATTCCTCTCCCTCCTTCTCTCCCTCCTCCCTCTCTCCCTCTCTTTTCCCATTGCTCCGCGCTTTCAGAACACCAGAAGAGAAATAGTATATTTTTCATCATGTGCCTTCACACAAAATCAAAACTCTCTTGGTCCATAAAGTGACATGGGATTACAAATACTAGGTTTAAAGGAGGCTGGTAACAAATGGAGAGGTGCAAGGATACATGGGAGAACGCACTTTGAAGAGGCTGTCAAATGGAAGAGGGAGAGGATGTGAATACTTAAAAGGGGTTTGGGGCATGTTAGTGTTAGTGGAGGCACATGTACGAGCTGATTTGAGTAAAATAAAAATAAAAAACAGTAATAGCGTGACAATATGGTATGAGATAATGAGGGATAAATACTTTGATGCTAAATCCTGTAATGAGTCCATGAGGAATTACCACTACGAGTTAAACGTCCATTATGTAACTTTTTGGTTGGGGGTTCGTCGTCTGCTTGTTTCTTAGGATACATCATTGATCTGCCTAGAATGTTCCACAGTGTGACATTAAACAACTCTACCTTACATTTATTAAATTAATTATTGGTTTTAGAGCCCAAAAATAACTAGAAAAACAGGCATTCTGATTGTGAGCGGGGTCACCTCTCCACAGATCTGACCTGTAACTTAGTCTGGTTTGGTCTCCATGAAGATAGAAAGGTTTAATGCCATACTGTGAAACATTCCAGATAAAGCAATAACATCTCTCCGGAGAAAAGCATTTGACGGACCCTGCACCAGAAAAGTTACATAATGTACCTTTAAGTTACTCCTTATATTGTACACATGAATAGAAAGTAACACCTTTTTTTGTGCCCGCTGTAATTTAAAATCACATATCAGTATTTCAAGAAATATGTCTTGGCCACCCCTCAGTCACCCAGGCAGGTTCAATTCAAGGTTTTAGGTCTTTACTTTAAAACGTTTGTCCATTTGACTGAATTTACAGTATTTTTCTGTCCTATTTCAAGACATACTAAAGAAAAACAGACTAGCTGTTGGTCATAAGGTTCCATACAAATAATATATACAGAATCATTGCTCATGCTATCAACCACTTAGCAATTCGCCTAGTCCCCTGTGTTTTGTTTTCCTATAGCCGTTAGTACTACTCCTCTTAACTTAACTTACTGTATGCATGTTTATTAAGGACATCAGACACTGGACAAGCCAAATCCATTGTGTGCAACGGGTGTTTTAGCAGTGCTAGTTTTCAACACCTGTCTGTAGAAAAAAAAAGCTACATGTATAAAAACAGACAAACACGGTAATGTACAGATAAGACATACTGTATGCATTATTATTACACTATCACACGTCATATCACATATCAGTAAGAGCGTTTTTGGTTGGAAACATAGTCATTTTAATCATTTGTAGTGGTTAATAATTAGAATGTAAAACTGCATCTGAGCATTGTCTAGCAGAACTTTGTGTCTATGAATCTATGCCTGTAACTACTTAGAATTAAGTAAAGTAAATCAGTTTTCTATACACCAATATTATTTTAAACACACACCACAAATTGATACCAGTTGCGAAATATATTTTAATGAAAATATTGTATATCTGGAATAAAAGGAACATTGTGCGGATTGACAAACTGATCCGTGAAGCTGGTCACATGATCATCTCACAGGAGGACACTGGACAAACTGCTCTCCATCATGGACACTCCTGCTCACCCACTGCACCAGACTATAGAGGGACAGAGGAGATAATACTCCCTACAGCTGTACAACTCACCCACTGCACCAGACTATAGAGGGACAGAGGAGATAATACTCCCTACAACTGTACAACAACTCACCCACTGCACCAGACTATAGAGGGACAGAGGAGATAATACTCCCTACAACTGTACAACAACTCACCCACTGCACCAGACTATAGTGGGACAGGGGAGATAATACTCCCTACAACTGTACAACAACTCACCCACTGCACCAGACTATAGAGGGACAGAGGAGATAATATTCCCTACAACTGTACAACAACTCACCCACTGCACCAGACTATAGAGGGACAGAGGAGATAATACTCCCTACAACTGTACAACAACTCACCCACTGCACCAGACTATAGAGGGACAGAGGAGATAATACTCCCTACAACTGTACAACAACTCACCCACTGCACCAGACTATAGAGGGACAGGGGAGATAATACTCCCTACAACTGTACAACAACTCACCCACTGCACCAGACTATAGAGGGGCAGAGGAGCTCATTCTCCAACAGGCTCCTACAGCTCTGCTCAAACAGTGAGAGATACAGGACTACATTCATACTATAATACTCCCTACAACTGTACAACAACTCATCCTTATATAATATAATACTCCCTACAACTGTACAACAACTCACCCTTATGTAACAGATAACACCATGTCCTGTCAATCATCATCTTTGCACTGTTTCTCTGACCTCTTTTATATAACAGATATATTTATATTACTACTTGTACATATACATTTATATAATTATGCTATTTTTGCTACTTATTTAGCATTTATTATCACCATTTACATTTTTGTGCTTTATTATTATATTTATGGCGATGTGTGAGCTACTGTGTTCAAATTATTTCCTTTACGGATCAATAAAGTTTGTCAAAGTCTAAGTCTAAACCTAAAAGCTTTATTTCCCAATTGAAGCACCATCCATTACCAACATTTAAAACCTGGATCTCCTTCTCCAGCCTAATTGCCTGGCACTCACTGCAGCCCACCTCCCTGTACTCCACCACCGCTCTGCTCCATCACGTGTCCCCTGGCTGGGCTTTGTCAGATTTTGATGGATGAGAGCAACGCCGAGGCAGATAGCGAATTCAAACACTTCCCAAATCTCAAAGCGCGACTGCAAAATAACTTGGAAACTTCAGTCAATTTATAAACATTAAACGCGCGGTCCCCACCTCCCACCTTGGGATCGTGTCGATAGAATATTATATGTACGCTGGTGTTTGGCTTCATTTGACAAATCAGGAAACGTTGCAATGAAGAGGCTATACTCTCCCTAGCCAAGCGGTCCCAGCAGTCTGCAGCAGCCAGTTCTCCGCAGTTATGTGAGATGTGAATAAAAATAAGATTAGGTGGAGGCAAATCAGTCACTGCCTACAGCCCTTCATGCATCAGCCTGCACTGAAAGGCTCAGCAGGTTGGTTCGGGACACTTTCGGGATACAGTTATCACATGGGAGCAGTGCCTGTGACAAATAAAAAGTTTGACGTTATGAGTAGCTTCAGAAATAGCGTGAGGGAGTGTTTGGGAATACACAGTCAAAGCAAAGGGAATATTGTTAGATTTGTGCGTGTTTTTTGAGCAGAGGTGGAAGGAGTAGATGAAAATGTACTCAAGTAGAGCAGTAATTTCAAAATATTGTTACTCAAATACATGTCAGTCAAAAGTCTGAACACGCCTCATCATCTCATTCAGTGTTTTTTTTTTAATTCTTTACTTTTTACTACTTTCAACATTTTGAATACATAAAGTCATCAGAAGAACATATGCTACATTAAGTCCTCTTTACCGTTCAGCAACTGTTTCACTCAAGAAGTCAGGAAAAGAATTATTACTCAATTAGTTCTACCCATCATTGACTTTGGTGATACAATTTATCAAAATACACATGATGTACTGTACATCTCAAACCGCTGAATGTTCTCTTCAACTCTCTCTGTAGATTTATTCTTAAATGCCCATACCAAACCCATCACTGTATTTTATTTGGAAATCTCAACTAGCTACAACCATACAAGAGGCATCAATTTCATTGGATTCTACTAATTTTTAAATTTATTTACTTTAGCTGTCCCCATAATCTACATCAATATAATCTATATAATATTCATATTCACTTAGAAGCACCCACTGTTTCACTTTTTCTGTTCCCCACACCCTTAAGAACTTTAACATCTTTCAGTTCATTTAAATCATCTTTGTTTTCAGATCTTAAAACTGTGTGTTTTGTAATGAAAAAACCTGTAAGTTTTATATTCTGTCTATTGTATTGTATTGTATTGTATTGTACTGTATTGTGTATTACTAATATTTTGTGTTTTTGGACCCCGTCAAAAACAAGACGGCACATCTCAAGGGCATTCTAATAAAATAAAATAAATAAAGTAGAAATCAAATACAATAAGTAGAATAAATGGAATGAAAAAATATTTAGTTATTTAATTAATTATTTTTTTTCTTTACTACATAATTCCATATATCATGGTTCATATATCTGATTATTCTATACTGTAGAAAGTAGTAAAAATAAACAAAGAAAACATGGAATGAGAGGACTTGGCCAAACTGACTGGTAGTGTTCAAGTGGAAGAAATGACTGAAGTAAGAGTAAAACAAAAAGTATTTGGGGATGCAACATCTGATTAAGAGTTTGATGTTAACTGAGGAAACAAAACATTAAATCATGCCAAAAAATTATTACCCATATTACCCATTTTCTGGTCTCAGTTATGTTAATAATGTTGTTTCTGCATTAAAAATCACACCTGGACTTGTGTTTTGTTTCATTCACACATGTTTAACACACAAACCCTGCAAACCTTGTCCTTCTCTCAAACAGAAAACACCCTGTTCCACCTTGTGATGCCATGTGGTAATATACAGTCAACCTCCACTGAACAAAAGGTAAAAGGCAGCAGCTTTATGACATCGCAAGGTGGAACAGAGGATTAAACAGAGTAATAAACCAGGATTACTCAAACATGTGTGAATGAAACAAAACACAAGGTATCCAGGTATGTCTTTGAGAAGATAACAACATTCTAACACAGCTAAAAGTTCACAAGAGTCAATTTTGTGTAATATAGGACCTTTAATCATAGATGAAGCAACAGTGCACATAGAAAAAAGCCATCTGATGCTGCCAACATCAAAGTTTTGCCAGTTTTGTAGACTTACTCACAGTGGGAAGAGTACGGAAACTTTTATTCAAGTAAGAGTAATACTCAGACTACAATTTAGTATTTTAAAAAGTTACTCAAATAAATACACTGGGGGGGAAAGTAACTGAGTACTACCAAGTTCTAGTTTTGAAAGTGGTAGTTGGTTCCAAACTTTTGTGCATGCTTGTGTCCGCCATGACAGGCTCATCGTTTGATCCCTGCCGAGTGAATTATGCACCAAAATGTAACGCGAAGTTGATTTATTATATAGATTTTTAGCAAGTCAAATTAAATCCTTTTTTGCAATTAGTTGTCGAGACACTTTCTAAATGCACGGGAGCAGACAGCATTTCCTCTTTTAGGTGGAACAAGTGCCCTGGGGTAGTTTTCATAAAACTTTACACTCAATTCCGAAGTGTAAATAGGGACAAAACACAAATTTCCACAAACTTCCCAGAACTTGCTCATTTCCTTTTGCTCTGAACCGTCTTCTGTCTCATCTCAGGGTTTTGGGATCAGACCAGTCATTTTCAAGTTAAGTTGTCTTTTTGATTAATACTTCGCAGCTGATGTCGTGAATATTCCCTGGGGATGTGATGCTAACTGTAAGCACTGCTCTATCTGAGGCTTGTCCGTCTGAGCTTTATTTTAACGCAACCTGACCAGCATGAATTGACATAGCCGGTACTACAACAGTTGAGATGATTTGTGGTGTTAAAAAAAGCCAACAGTTTTGTATTTAGGCATTTACAGTCTCCTGCAAATGTGTTGTTTAAATCCATTTTGTGTTTATTCTTAAATTTTCAATCTTAAAATGTTTTTCGGCTGTGTTTGCTAATGTGTGCATCGTCTCACCATGGTAACACACAAAGAATCAATAGATCACAAACGTAACACATAAAATCTTGTATGTAACACTTCTGTACATACACACACTATATAAATGAGACCCCTGGGTAATTGTTTCCGCTTGATTGGACCAAGTAGGAAGGACCATTTACAAAGCAATGAAATGTTAAGAAAGATACTGAGCTCTGCAACAGTTAATGACCAGTGAAGTTCCGTTGTTATCTTAACTTATAGCTGAAAACTTTGGATCTTTTGTAAGTGCAGTCCTGTGGGGAATGTAAAATATTTGTTTAATTAATTATGCATTTGTAGTTTTACATATACACATTAAGGACCGTCCATCCACTCCCATGCATATTAATACGTTGTAAAATGTTCTCTGGCACAATATAGCAGCCTCTGTGTGGGTTCATTTATCTTCATATTATGGTGTTTACATTGTGAGCAGCTTCCCCATTAACTTGTAGCTTTTCCACCATCCACCCACTTGTTTGTATTGAAGTGATGTAGTGCATTGTTAAACCAGGAATTTTCTGATTATCTGTATACAGTCTTAAGGTAGAAAGTGCGTCTTTATTTTTACAGAATGAATATGACAAATATTCAGCATAGTCCTTCACATTTAAGCAAATCAAAGTCATATTTTAGGTCCCTTGAACAGTAAAATGTAGCAATTGGTTCACTTTTCCAAGGCAACTGCGTATTCTGTTCAAGAATAAAATGGTGTTTTAGGCATAGCTTCATTCCTTTTGGTTTAACCTGTTCATATTATCGGCCAATATGGGCACTTGGAGACATATTGGCTATCGGCCTAAATCTTGCCGATATGGGCCGATAGTCCATGTGGACATGTTATACCTCGTTATGAAGCGTAGACTCTATATTGAGTCCATTTAATTCAATTTACAGACAGATAACTGCCCTGATATGTGGCACGGCATCAGTATTTATCAGAGGAGTAAAATGTCTGTGAGTGTCACAGACAAATTGCCCCTGAACGCATCCCCAGAGTTACGTCACATGACACACGAGTTCTTGTTTACACCAGTGGATTCTGTGGCTTTAAATGCTCTTGTGTCTGATCCACGATACTGACTATAAATAAAAGTGAACTTTAGCGCAGTTTAGGCCAGCAACAAAAATACTGCTTGTTTTTATCAAATGTGAGTCTGGTTAAGAGACGACTGTCCCATAGACAGAGGACACACGCAGCTGCTGTCAACATGCTGGATTATATTCTTTTTACAGAGTCAGGATTAAAAGGATACTTATTTGTGAAGACCTGTGATCTGAGAGGTGCCCGTGTGAGCGGTGAGTGTTGAAAATGTGTCAGTTTTGGGGCTACTTTTCGTTCTTGCTCAGTGGTTGGCGGCACAGTGGCTGAGTGGCTAGCACTCATGCTTCATAGCAAGAAGGTTTTGGATTCGATCCCCGGGTTTCCTGGGCCTTTCTGTGTAGCGTTTGCCCCGTGTCTGGGTGGGTTTCCTCTGGGCACTCCGGTTGCCCCCATCAACCCAACCATAGATCATTGATTCCAGGAAGAATAGCTGTGTGGAAGCACAGCTAATGGAGGTCAAATAAATACAATACCATACAATAGTTAGCGCTTAGCTGCTGTAGCTGCCACACACAAACAGCCTGTTTTCTCTTACACTGGCCTAATGAAAAGTGACTATAATGGCTGTATACATGTTACAGAACATGCATTGATATGTAGATAAGATGGGAATAGAGGTGTGAATGGTCTGCATTTATGCATATAATTAATTACCGCAGCACACATGCATTTACTGCTAAAGGCTAATAGTTGTAGTTTTTACTTTGTTCACTGGCTAGAATGTCATGCAAAAATGCCATTAGGCCGACCTACTGTCTTAAAATATCATTGTAAAGAAGCAAAATAAATGAAGCCTAAACAAACCCAACTTCAAATCTAATAGTCAAACCTAAGTTTTATAATCAGTTGAAGATTCAGAGTGAATTTTAATGTCACTAAATATATTTGCTGTCGCTTGGGCCCTACTGGAATGTTCCACAGTATAATATTAAGTGTTAACAGGAACATTTTAGGGGTTGATATGTAACTTTTCTGGATGAGTGAACACCACCTTATGTTGCCTGTAATGTTCCACAGTCTGGAATTAAACTTATCTCATGAAGCCAAGCAGGAGATGCCATCAGGCCAAGCTACAGATCAGATCTGAGGAGAGGCAAGCTCATTCCCAGTAAGAAAGCACTTTTCAAGATATTTTTTGTAATTAAATAAATGCAATACTGATACGTTTTATGCCATTCTGTGGAACATTCTAGGCAAAGCAATACAATCTCCATGGAGACAAGCAGGTGGTGGAAGGCCCACCAGAAAAGTTACTTAGTACAACTTTAAATATATTATCGAATCTTCAGATGCTTGATTTTCCTCCACACAAACACATTTTTGACAGCTCTTCTTCCATCATTATTGTACTTCCTTTGGTGCTCGTCCCAGTTTTTCTGATCTCAAACAAATTAGCAAATTGGCTGGCCTTTCGTCCCCCATCACTCACATCCTCCCCGCGTTCGTGGCCAATCTCTGCCTGATGAAAGCAACGCACAGGTGGGCTCCGTGCTCCTGCGAACTCCCCTGGGATCCCCACATGACAACTACTTCTTCCTCTGTTTTTGTGCTGTTTAATTACCCTCAGCTGTCATTAGCGCGCTTTGTTTCCCGATCACAGAATTACAAAAAAAAAAAAAAAATCAAAAAATTAATCGCTCCTTGCCATCTCCTCTGCAAATCTTTACCCAGCCCGAGCTAAACCGATGTGAGATACGATTACGCTGGAGAGGAGTAATTGCAGACAGATGTTGGAGCTGGATCACTGAGCTAAAACTAAGATGGCGGTCTTAATAGGATCCAACTGAAAAATGATTCGTCCTCTCCCTTTGCTTTTCATCTCTCCTTTGTTACGCTCTGTCTTTCATAATGAAGTGTTACATGCGTCTGCTTCTGGAACTATCTATCATTGGCTTCTTTTACGGTTGCTTGTGTGCACAATTTAGCCTAAAATGGTAGAAGATTAAAAATAATAATAATAAATAAGTAAGCACAAGGCTGGAAGCTCTTGGTTTTGCTGCTGCAGTGTAGACTGGATGGAGAGGAAGAGAGAGAGAGTGTATTTAAAGAAGCTCAGTTGTGATCATGATGTTTTCATTTCAACATTTTAAATTGCAATCGTCATCTAAAAAGACTTAAAGGTGCATTGTGCAACTTTCTGGTGTCTGCTCGTCTCCATGGAGATGGAGATGGGGATGCTTTGCCTGGAATGTTCCATGGTAGGACATTAAACACATCTCTCTACCATTTATTCATTACTGGTGTTTTTACTGCTCAAAAATACAATAATTCTCTCTGTGAATAGGGTTGCCTCTCCACAGATCTGACCTGTAATGTAGGCTATAGTTGTCTCCTTCATGATAAAGGTTTAATCTCTACTGTGGAACATTCTAGACAAAGCAATAAGCTCTCCATGAAGACAAGCAGTTGGCGATCCCTCCACTTACGCAATGCACCTTTAATAAAAGAAACAATTCCAATGACTTTTATTTTCATCTTAACCAAAATGCAACTCCGCTGAAGTAATAACGATTACTCAAACATGCACGAATCACTCCAAATACAACTTCGAGTGAGCGAGATGAAAAGGGGATACACCTATAACATAATAGGTCCGCTTTAAATAAAAGACTTGAAAGCTGATTGGTTGGCACACTAAGGAAAAGACTGTGATTGGCTGACGGCGATAAACAGTGGGACATGACGCTGAAATACGAGAGACAAAGTAGCCGAAAACTGTACTCAAGTGTACAGACAAACCAAAGAATGGGCCAAAAAGTTATTTCTTTGAGTCCATCAAATGCTTTTCTTCATAGAGATGTTATTGCTTTGTCTGGAATGTTTCACAGTATGGCATTAAACCTTTCTATCTTCATGGAAACCAAACCAGGCTAAGTTACAGGTCAGATCTGTGGAGAGGCAACCCCGCTCACAGTGAGAATGCCTGTTTTTCTCGTATTTTTGAGCTATAAAACCACCTGTAATTCAATAAATGTAAGGTAGAGCTGTTTAATGTCATACTGTGGAACATTCCAGGCAGAGCAATGACATATCCATCAAAACGAGCAGGTGACGGACCCCCAAACGAAAAGTTACACAGTGCACCTTTTAAGTATAAAGTAAAAGTTCAAATAAGTTGATACTGTCATCATAAAGCATTGACTGCGGAACTTTCAACTTTCAAAAAACTGCTTTCAAATATTTCTCACTTAAACTATTCATAGAAGTATAATTTCTCAAAGGAGTTATTCAAGTATGTATTTTTCATCAAGTCACTTCTGTATTTCTGGTTGGATATGTTTCTGCTTTACCAGAGACTTCAATAAAAAATGAGTTCAGTACAGTTTATTTAAAGAATAAACTTTGAAGGTACTGTATGTTGCATTGAAAATAGGGAATTTCTATTATTTATTTGTTTACCCAAAATTGCACTATCGGTCAAATCTTCCAGCTAAGATAGTCCTGACCAAGATTAGCTCAAGATCTGGAGAAGGGTCCCACTGCTCCTGACAGAGGCATTGAAGGATGGGTCAAATGCAGAGGACACATTTGACCCATCCATTTGCTCAAAATTAGATAATTACACCACCAGTCAAAAGTATAGCACACTTGTTTTGGGTACACCTCTCTTTATCTCTCTCATTCTCTCTCTCTGTCTCTGTCTGTCTTTCTCTCACTCTCTCAGTCTGTCTTTCTCTTGGCTTCTCTCTGTCTCTCTCCGTCTCTCGCTCTCTTTCTGTCTCTATCTCTCTGGCTCTCTCTCTCTTGGTCTCTCCATGTCTCTCGGCCTCTCTGTCTCTCTCTCTGTTTGTCTTTCTCTCAGTATCTCTCGGTCTGTCTTTCTCTTGGCTTCTCTCTGTCTCTCTTCATCTCTCGCTGTCTTTCTGTCTGGCTCTATCTCTCTGTGTCACTCTCGCGCTCTCTCTCTCTATTTTCATGACTATTTACATTGTAGATTCTCACTAAAGACAAAATTATGAATGAACACACATTGAATGTAGTAAACAACTAGAAAAGCACTCAGAGAGCGCAGACCTCCGCCAAGCAGCTCAGTTTTCAAAGTGATCCAGAATCCAAAATTTAATCATCTGTTGGATTTACCATTAGGAACATTTCCTGAAAATTTCATCAAGATCCGTCCATAACTTTTTGAGTTATCTTGCTAACAAACAAACTAACAAACAAACAAACAAACAGACAGACTCAGGCGAAAACATAACCTCCTTGGCGGAGGTAATAAGCAGTAAAGACAGATGCATTACAAGTAGATTCTTCAAAATAGCCGCCCTCTGCTTTGCCCACAGCTTTGGGATTCCACAAATTAACCCTGAAAAAGGCACATCTGTAAAGTGGAGATGTTATTGCTTCATCTGGAATGTTTCACAGTATGGCATTAAACCTTTCTATCTTCATGGACACCAAACCAGACCAAGTTACAGGTCAGATCTGTGGAGAGGCAACCCCATTCACAGTCAGAATGCCTGTTCTTCTAGGTATTTTTGAGCTGTAAAACCACCTATAATTGAATAAATGTAAGGCAGAGCTGTTTAATGTCATACTGTGGAACATACCAGGCAGAGCAATGACATATCCATAGAAACAAGCAGGTGAAAAGTTACACAGTGCACCATCAATGCATACAGGCTTACAAAAATGGCTTCTCTTTAAACTGTAACCACCTGACCTGTACTTCATTAAGCCTTTGTGATATGCCCACGTTGTAAGTTAAATTCAAAAGTGTTGCTCGGGTGCTGGGGTCATTCGGTTGGTGGAAAATTATAAAGACTTTCAAAATTAAAGGAAGCTGCTTCAATTTGTCTCCAATTATGTCTGGTCATTTGCTGGGAAATTGCATGGTGTAGCTGTGAAGCCTGCATCCCTTGTGTTACGCTAGCTGCTAATGAACAACTTTGTAATTGCGATGCAAATTTTTTCTCCTCTCCATGTTTATGCAGACAGTTGTTTAATTATTTACAGTGATGAATTGGGTAAATGAGATATTTATTATGTTTACTATTTAAAGAAAAGACCCCAGCGGGACATCCATCTGGGGTAAAAATGTGCAGAATAGCTGACTCTGTACAGTGCTGTTTTGAACACATTGGAGAGATAATAGACATCATTTACTCATTATTTGGCTGAAAGCATGATTACTCAAATGGTGGAAAAAAGAGCAAATTAAGCCATCAAAAACATGACTCAACATTTAACGCTTCACGCAAAAGGGGGAATTCTACTTCTCAGTTTTCAACCAGCTTTTGAAATCTAAAAAGGAAATATGCTCCAGAGCTGGGGCTGTAATTGCGATTTTGTTTGCAATTTGTTTTAAAGGTAGGATTCGATGCAGAGTTATTGCTGACCTTTATTAACAAAGACATATTATGCTTGAGTTGGCTATTATAATCTATTAAATTAAGTGACACTCATGCATCATTATAATCGTTATAATTTAGACACTTTAATTCACAATATTCATTTAAAACGGCTTCAAACTTTCGTGTTACAAAACTGAGAAGCCCACTGGGAGCTGACGTCACCGTGAAAATCACCACAACAAAGAGTCAGCAAAGTTAACGGCACCTGTTGGATAGCTGCAGATCCCACCAGCGATTAGCTTATTTGGTAATTGGTAAAGAGTCACATTTTTATACAGCGCTTTTCCACTTTCGAGGCACTCAAAGCGCTTTACGTAAAGGGACCACTCACCCGTTCACAGACACATTCGTACACCGAGGACGACGAAGGGAGTTAAGTCTTGCAATGATGTTTTTATTATGTCGAGAGCGCGATTCAAACTGCCAACCTTGGGATCAGAAGACAAACGCTCTACCAACTGTGCTATCGTTGCCCCCAAAATGTACCAAAATTACGACGCAACACTGCCATATCCTACGTATATCACAGATTAAGAAAATTAAATTGGAGAACGAAGTGGGCGCGTACCAGTGGCAGTGAAAACGGGGGTAGATCAGAGCAGTGATGTTTTGAATACAGGACATTAAACATTACTCAGACATGCACGGATCACTCCAAACACAACTTGGAGAGGGTAAATGAGAAGGGGAAATAACTGTAAAGGAGATTAAGAACTAGAGGGGACCCTGTTGTACCTGTTCTTAGTGGTAGGGGAAACCAGAGCGCCTAGATAAAATCAATATAGATGTGGAGAGAACATGCAAACTCCACACAAAGGCCTCTCACTGCTCTGGAATCTAACCCAAGACCATTTTTCTGTGAGGCAAAGTGCTATCCAACGAACCATAGCACCGCCAAAACAACTCAAAAGCAGAAGTGATTATCTAAAACCACATGCATTTCAGAACATGTTTAACAGAGGAGTTACGGATAAAAAATAAATGTAAATGAAATGACCTTTTGCTCCTAAAAGTGCCTTGCTCATTATTATTTCAGTTTTGTGAATTTAATCTGAGCTAACTAAACAGAAGTGCCTGGCAACCACAGTGTTAGCGTCATTACTTCCTATCCAATTGAATCTCTATGGGTTTTTTGCCGAGTTGTGCTAAAATTCATAAATATTTAAAGATGAAGCAGTGAACAGGGAGCTGCAGGTGGATGTCACTGACATGTTAAAAAGTACACAAATAAAATGAATTATTCACCCGAGGACACGACTGCTTTCAAATAAGTACAGATTTGTGTTTCATTGCTAAACGTTAATGCTAATTTTGACGCATAATAAAGGTTAAAACAACACCACAAACTGAAGTCATCTACATTTTAAAAAAATATTGTAAATTTTAGTCTTTACTTTAATTCATTTGAATTTGAGTAGGTTGTTTATTTTATATTGTACAAATTTAATAAAAGTGACTGTTAGCTTTGAGTGTTTTGCTGTTTATTGCACATCCCTCACAACATATCTTTTTTTTTATAATTTGTCACAAAAATTTATTTATTTATCACTACATAAAAGTGAAACTACAATTGAAAGTGCTGGCTTAACCTCCCTGTGTTGTCTTTGTAGCTGTGACTCCTCGGCCCATGTCCTGGTTAGTGTGAGATGAAGCCTGATGGAGAGAGACAGTTGGACAAATGAGAGACGATCCCGGAGAGACGAGTGAAGACTTAAAAACAAACACATGGAGCGTTACACAGTGGGGCCCCTACACTCCAGGAACACACCAGGGGCCCAGAGGAGGAGGAGACAACTCAGACACTACAATAAGAAACACACTGTCATATTACAAAGAGGAGAGAGGATGTGGGGTTACCATGCCGACGGAGATTAAGATCCGGTCAGGTTTGTAAACGTGTTGACAAGAGAGGTGTTGCATTAAAGCAGAATTAAGGAATATTTTTAGCTCCCTGTAATGGTTAAAGTGGAACTAAACACCAATCAAATTCTTTTTTTTTTGCTACTAAACTGTGTATATGGTGTTTTAATAGCGCTGTCTATGGTTCTTAGTCTTTTTTGGGGGGAAATTTTAGGGCAAACTAGGTAAAAATTGCAGCTTCCTGGAATGTTCCACAGTAAGGCTTTGCACTTATTTACCTCTACGGAGACAGTAGGTGATGCCGTAAAGCCAAGGTGCATGTCAGATCTGTGGAGAGGCAAGTCCACTCACAGTAAGTAAGAATGCAAGTTTTGAAGTCAATAAAAAACATGTCTACTGAGTAAAGGTAAGATGGATATGTTAAAAGCCATACTGGGACATTCCAAACAAAACAACAACATCTCCATGGAGACAAGTAGAGCCTCCACCAGAAAAGTTACACATTGGATCTTTAAGTATCTGGTTGTGTTCCCCTGCTGTCTCTGGGTCAAAAAACAGCCTTGCAAATCACAGAAGAAAAAAAACAAACAAGAAAAACAGAAAGAAAAACAGGCATTCTGACTGCGAACGGGGTTGCCTCTCCACAGAGCTGACCTGTAACTTGGTCTGGTTTGGTTTCCATGAAGATAGAAAGGTTTAATACAACACTGTGAAACATTCCAGACAAAGCAATAACATCTCCACGAAGAAAAGCATTTGACAGACCCTCCACCAGAAAAGTTACATAGTACACCTTTAAATGGCAATTCAAAATGAATTAAATTACACTCAAACAAACAAAGTTATCATGTTTCACCAAAAGTTTTTCCCCTATTACCTTACAAAAAAACAATAAAATTGAAATCCACTTTTGAAAACAAAGTTGCCCCATAGGAAAGTCTCCTGATTCCCTAAAAGAAAAGGAAGAGATCAGAAAGTCTCCAAACAGAAACACTATAAAAAAAACCTTTGATCGTTAAAGTCCAGGCATTTCGTACCTTTCATTTGTTCTGTGGTGAAACGCTGTGTGTTTTGCTTCTGACAAAATTTTCAAGTGGAAAAGACACGTTTGGACGCATTGAAATTCTGTGTCAGCAACATAAACCACGTCAGGCAAAATCCCAGGCCACAGTTTCAAAGACATGCAGCCAGGAGAGAAAGAAGGAGGGAGGAGAGAGAAAGAGAGGATAAGACAGACAGTGAGGAGAGAGAGAGGGAGGGAGGAGAGAGAAAGAGAGGATAAGAGGGACAGCCAGGAGAGAGAGGGAGTGAGAGAGCGGGAGGAGGAGAGAGGGGGAAGAGAGAAGGAGAGGATAAGAGAGACAGCCAGGAGAGAGAGAGGGAGTGAGAGAGCGGGAGGAGGAGAGAGGAAGAGAGGGGGAAGAGAGAAAGAGAGCATAACAGAAACAGTGAGGAGAGAGAGAGAGAGAGAGAGAAGAGAGAGAGAAGAGAGAAAGAGAGGATAAGAGAGACAGCCAGGAGAGAGGGGGGAAGAGATAAAGAGAGGATAAGAGAAATACTGGGGAGAGAGACAGGAAGAGAGGGAGAAGAGAGAAAGAGAGGATAAGAGAGACAGTGAGGAGAAAGAGAGAGTGAGAGGGAGAAGGAGAGGATAAGAGAGACAGCCAGGAGAGGCAGAGGGGATAAAGGAGAGGGAAAGGAAGAGACAGAGGGAGGGGGGGAGAGAGGATAAGAGAAATAGTGAGGAGAGAGGGAGAAGAGAGAAAGAGAGCATAAAAGAGACAGCGAGGAGGGAGAAGAGATGTGAGAAAGAGAGAGAGAGAGATGGGAGATAAGAGAGTCAGTAAGGAGAGAGAGAGAAAGGGGGTGGAGGGGAGAAGGGACTGAAAGGGGGAGAGAGAGAAAGAGGAGAGAGGGAATGAGGGAGGAGAGAAAGAAGGAAGGAGAAAAGGGAGGAGAAAGAAGAAGAAAAATAGATAGAGGAAGAGAGAAAGAAAAAGGTGAGGAGAAAGTAGGAGGGGAGGAAAGGATTAAGAAAGTGGAGCAAGGATGGGGGTGCAAGAAAGAAAAAGAAGGCAAATAAAGAGAGATAAGAGGAAGCACGAGAGAGAGGGAGGGAGTGAGAGAGAGGAGAAGGGAGAGAGAAAGTGGAGGAGAAGGGAAAGGAGGGAGGAGAGAAAGAAAAGCAAATGTTGTTTTTGCATGCAGCTTGCATATGTGACTGCTTTAAGGCTGACACTCTGAAATGAAAGTGGTCCTAGGAGCTTTCCTCTGCTTCTCTCCCCCTCTCACCCCTCTCCACCTCCTCTCCTCCTCTCATCTCTCTCCCACTCCCCTTCTCCTCCTCTCCGTCTTTCTCTCCATCCCTCCCCCCTCCTCCGCGCTCTGAGATTCTCTGTCTGTCCTCACAGGAAATCAGTGATGACAACCAAAACTATAACACAACAATATGTACAGAATCAATAACACTGCATACACAAAACACAATATTTCTCAACTTAACATCCTGTCATTTCTCACAACCAAATACAACTCTTATTCCAAAATGTTATTGTGACTAAAACTGCAAGGTCACTGCTTCAGTCTTTTGCCTTCCACAGCCTCAAATGTGGTACACAGAGGTGGAGCGTAACGAAGTAAAAGTAGTATAGTACTATTTAGTATTTTATTGGCATCTACGCCTTTTATGACATGAACCTGTCCCGGGACTGAAGGTGGAAATTAGGAATTTTACTATAACCTGGCACAAACATATGACGTCTCTGTGTAACTCAATGTTGCAATGTGTGTAAACAAATAAACTAAAATAAACTAAACTAAACTAAACTACTGTACTTAAGTAAAATTTGTAGGTATCTGTACTTTACTTAAAGGTGCACTGTGTAACTTTTCTGGTGGAGGGTCTGTCAAATGCTTTTCTCCTTGGAGATGTTCTTGCTTTGTCTGGAATGTTTCACAGTATGGCATTAAACCTTTTTATCTTCATGGAGACCAAACCAGACCAAGTTACAAGTCAGATCTGTGAGTAGGCAACCCCGCTCACAGTCAGAATGCCTGTTTTTTAATATTTTTGTGCAAGAAAACTGCCTGTAATTGAATAAATGTAAGGTAGAGCTGTTTAATGTCATACTGTGGAACATTCCAGGCCGCGCAATGACATCTCCATAGAAACAAGAATGTGACGGACCCCCAACCAAATAGTTATGTATGTAAAAGCATGTTTAAAGTACATATTTTTTACTCTTACTTCACTACATCTGAGAGCAGGTATCTGTACTTTCTACTCCACTACATTCTTTAACTGGACTGAAAAATTAAAGTATTTTTGTTATTGTCATTTGAGGCCTGCAGATAAACATGAGGATTTATTTTTAACACGTTCATAATTTGTGCAAACAAAAATATACAAATAAAAACAGCTTGGAAAAACAACTGAACACAATTCGGCACAAATCTGTAATAAAATCAGTATATTTGATAGATCTCATAATCTAATAAGTACTTTTTTTTTTTTTTTTTAATGGGTACTTTAATACCTTTTTTCATGTAGTACTTTCACTAGAGTATTTTTTTCTCCAGTATCTGTACATACGGAAGCCTACTTAAGAACCAAAATATCATATTCAAGAGTTAAACACCAATAAATCAATTAGACCTGAGGACAAACTGTACCAAGTTAGTAGAGATGCTCATTCACTCAAAGGTTTGCCGAATCTTTGTGCAGAAATGTGTTAAATTATTTACGGTGACGACATGAGGAGAATGACTCTGTACGCTGCTGTTTTGAACACTCTGGAGAGATAATAGACATCATTTACTCACTGTGTGGTTGAAAGGATTACTCAAATGGTAGAAACAGACAAAATGAAAGGTTCTATATTACCCAGAAGGGATTCTTGTGAGCTGTAAGACACGTTATCATTATTACCTCATCAAAAACATACCTAGAGTTGTGTTTTGTTTCATTCATGTTAGGGAAAATAAGTGTTGTTGGATGCTGGATGCCTCCCTGGGGATGTGTTTCGGGCACGTCCCATTTGGAGGAGGCCCCGGGGAATGTCTCTCCTGGGAACGCCTCAGGATCCCCCCAGAAGAGCTGGAGGAAGTGTGTGCAGAGAGGGAAGTCTGGGCCCCCCCTGCTCAGACTGCTGCCCCCATGACCTGGCCCTGGATAAAGCGGAAGAAAATGGATGGATGGATGGATGGAAGTGTTGTTCTAACAAGTCCTAGAGTTGTACAAAGAGGCAGGAGACTGGATGTCAGAGGCAAGAGAAGTTTATTTACCATCAGTCGAGGACCCGGTGAACTTGAATACTCAACACTGCGTATTAGTATTCGCTATTGAAGCCTGACTATGTTTCCACAAAACGAGGTTTAAATAGGAACTAAGAAGAACAGCCTGGAGACAAACTGGCCGAGACAAAATGTGAAGACCATAGCGCACCGCTTTTGAGACGAGCTGACCAAGGAAACTGACAATGTTAAAGAAGGACAAATTCTGTAATAGTTGGATGACGCCAGAGCTAACCACAGAGAAATGTCAACAGTGAACTGGAGGAGTGCAGGGGGGTAACATCTACCTTTTACCTTTAGTTCGGTAGAGATTGGCAATTCCAGGGCTGAAATTATCCAAATGATTCTAGTGAAGGTGCATGGAGTTAAACAACACAGTGGAGCACTTCCTGTATTGCTACATGACATCGCAAGGAGGAACAGAGTGTTTTCCGTTTGAAAGAAGAACTCTAAGAAGCCTAAATATGCAGAGTGTGTGTGTTAAACATGTGAATGAAACAAAATACAACTCCAGGTATGTTTTTGATGAGGAAACAACATTATAACAGATCAGAAAATAGCATCATATGGGCCAGACAACAGGCTACACGCTGTTATTGGGCAAGACACATCCCAAACGTATCTAGGAGTGTTTTGTGCAACTATAATGGAACAGAAAAGAACAAAATGTAGTTATCTCCCATTTGTTCCCATACGGCATTGCTGTGACAGACCCAAAACACTTTACCTATAATTAAAATCAATAATGAACAAATGCATACAATATAACAGATTTAATAAAAATTGTCAAGCCTGAAATTAAGTCTTTACGATATTAAACCAATAATTTTATGCATTTGCCAAGTTATATCTCTGAACAGTTTATCATTTGTAATTTACCGCACAAGTGCTTATAGTTTCCAACAGAGGAGTTTTCTTGTGCGACAGAAAATGAGCTGAGAAGGAGGTAATATTGTGTGAGTGTGTGAGTGTGTGTGTGTGTGTGTGTGTGTATGTGTGCGCGCGCTGACCAAGCCTGGACAAAGAGCTCCCAGAGTCATTCATAAGACTAACCACAAAACAGGAATGAAGGATCAGGGGTCACTCATCAAACACTATTCAAAATGTACTATGAGTTAGAAATGTCGAAGCAACCCAAAAGAAACAAAAATATACACATTTGTTGGAGCTCTACTGAATGATGATGGTGGCATTCTAAAGACAATCCTGGTTTGGAAATCAGGCACCACAGTTTAATCACAGATAAGGAATGTTGTGCAGTTTCTACAGGGCAAACATGAAAGACTAAAAAGACAAGAAAAAGTTGTCTTGATCTGATTTATGAAGCACTTGAGCACACAGTCACTTCAGCTGCTTCTGTCCCATGACAATGCAAGCAGAGTTTCTATACGGAGATTCACGGATGGGGCACATACATTTATTTATTTAGATTATTTATGAGACAGGGACAGAGCACAATGTACATTAACCTTAACAGGAGAGATGCATTGTGCAGGTTGTAGCACTAGCGCTAATTTCCACCTGTAGTTCCCGTTTTTAGGTCTGATGGGGGACCTAAGGTTGAAACCAGTTTGGACTTGCCTAACGACAGGTCATTCTAGACTTAAACTTAGACTTAGATAGACTTTATTGATCCACAAGGGAAATTACTTGGACACAGCTTACACATCACAATATATATATATATATATATATATATATATATATATATATATATATATATATATATATATTAAAAAAAAAAAAAAAGAGCAAAAAAAAAAAATATATATATATATATATATAAATAGTAGCAAGAAACAGGTGTCAAATAAGGCAGGTACAAGTCTAAATAAAATAGAAAATAAGCAATGAAATATCTCAGCTACAGTATGTACAAGCGGTCATAAGGAAACAGTGCAAAGATGAAATCACATACAGGATAACAGCTAAGCTTAAGGTGAAGATACAAGAGTAAAGGCGTCATGATGACGCCGCATAACAATGAACCATCTTGTACTGGCGGTTTTTAGATTTTAGAATGTGATGATCAGATGGGGGGCAAGAGCCACTTTTTCCTGTTAATTACATTGAACTTACATTGAAAGACAAATTCCCAAATATAGAATCTGATCATTTCTATTATTGTCTAGACCCAAGACCATGCCGTATTACAACAAAAATCTGCAGTTGAACAATATTTATTTTAGCTGCCCCACACCTGTTTAAATAATATTGGCCTACAGAATGCTGCGATGTCATCTGAAACCTATACCATTTATGTCTATATGATATGGTATGGTTTATCACCTTTTACCTAGTTTATGGCTAAACTAGGTTAAAGGCTATTGATGAAAGATTTACATAACAGGAATCACAAAGTATTTTGGGTGGCGCAACAATAATGATGCTTCTATATATGCCAAGGAAAATGTCTTTAGAGGAGGAGTTTCAATGCATATCTCCATTGTTACTGGCATTGGATCAGTATTACAATACTTGCTGTAGTAGTACTTGGTATTGAATAAAAACAGAAAATCAGTGTTTAGCTATGCACTCTTTTCTCTCATGTAACGTCTCTCTTTCTTTCTTAATTTTATGATGATTATTTATGTTTTGACTTGTTTGTGTTGTGATTTTAATGTATTTCTTATTCTGTAAAGCACTTTGAATTACTTTGTGTATGAATTGTCCTTTACAAATAAATTTGCCTTGCCTTGCCAGTTCATTCTTTGTCTATTGGGCCAGTGTTTATCAAAAAGATAAAATTACAATAACTAACTTATCTACTCTATCCATGTACTGAAATAAACTGTGGCAAAACCATGTTCTGATTTACCTGAACAAAATTATACACATTTCTGACTTCTTATTGGAAATATTTACGCGTTTTAATTGGAATCCTGGGTAAAAGTTGTGAAGAGGAAGCAGAAGTTGTGCTGCACTTTTGAGAGCTCTCCAAACATCAGTCTTCTCCTCTTGAGTGCCGTTTGATTCAAAAGACTTCATAATTAGCCCAGAATCTGTCTCCCTATTAGCACCTGAAAGGGTTTTTTAAGTCAATAATTGCCAATATACTTAGCTCAGAAGATACAAGCAAGCGAACTATCTGCCAACACGATAAATGAACACTATTGATGATTTTTAAATTGATCTATTCATGACTGAATTCAAGAATCTGGAGCAGCTGCTGAGCGGAACGTTTTTACAGATTCAAACCAGGAGAAGGTTTAAAGTGCGTATGACAGGTTCTGATCATTTTCAAATTCTGACTTAATTCGGTGAGAAAATCCTTGGTGTAAATATAAATTATAGTTTTACACCAATAAAGAAGCAGTTTGTGAAGAAAAGTTGGAAAATGTGTTGAGAATTACAGAAAGTAGAGAGGGAGAATTCTATCCAAAATGTTCCACACAATTTACACATAAGAAGCAATTTAATTTCAACATTATTTCAGTAAAATAAAGGTGTTTTCTTATATTTTTATTTGTCAAATATTCATTTCTGTGTACATTAGAGTATTTTTGGCCCAGTGTACTACATGTTTGCTTGGTAAAAGTTGTGGAATCCCCTGGTGTGTCATGATTTCCAACCAGAAAGTAAAATTTGAAATTGGGATAAAATGTTTAAAATGTTTAGCTAAATCTTAAATATAATGATCTTAACTGTGTTTTAGTGAAATGAGCAGTCAGCTGTGTACTGTCTGCATCTAATTATACAGTGTTTTATTGTCTGATAATCAGGAAATATGTGATTAGAATGCTAGTTGTTTGTTCTGTTTTTGAACAAATCCAGATAAGTTTATTGCCAAACCTAATATGAGTTATCAGATTGTCTTCTAAAAATAGAAACAAATATTAAAATAGTATGTCTTTTGAACATCTCTTTTAAATCTAACTCACGTTAAAAAGCCCCTAAAGGTCGATTATGAAAGGAAACTGAAATAGTTTCAAGCCTACAGCACTGACATGTGTATCTGACCTTTTATTCCTGTACTTAACAAAGTTGTCAAAAATAGGTCCAAAGCTCTTTTATGTAACCAGTCCTGAGTGACATTTCTGTTCCAACTGAACAACTGAAACCAGGGTGACCTCAAAGTGCAGAAAAAGGAGGACAGGCTGTTTAATAACAAAGGACATGGAGGGAGAGGGAAATGGAAGCTCATAGATAATTATTGCAATAAAACCATTACAGACAGAAGGTTTTGAGTTTTCATCAAAATAAGATCAAATTAGCAATAGAGGCTTTGCACCGTCACATGTCCCCCATTGCAACGGTAACTACGCCGCCATGACACCGGGCATGCGACATCAAACGTGGCCGCTAAATAGAACGAGTGTGTTCCATCGCTTACGAAATATCTCTAGCCAGAAAAACTCTAGGGTTTTCTTGGATAAATGAATGAAATTTTAGTTCAGTAAGTGTGCTTCTTTCATTAAATAAGCTATGAAACAAATTGAATAGCAAATACCTCGATGAAAGTGACGTGAGCAAACTTCAGGTGTCTTGATGGTACCATTCTAAATCTCTTCGCGGTTTATGTTTGCAAGCCATAATTCCCGTCTTTTTTCGATAATTCCCTTGTTTGAGCTCCCTGATGAGTAATTTCCAGAGGAACAGTTAAGAAACGAATCGTTTTATCCCTTTCAGAACGGCCAGACCAACCAAATACACAACAAAACCTGCCCATGTTTCTCTGACGCTACTGAACTGAAGTCAATAGCATGCCCAGTGTCATGGCGGCGTAGTTACCGTTGTTATGGGGGTCACGTGACGGTGCAAAACCTCTATAGAAAATTAAAATCTATTAAAGACAGTCAGAGGACCACATAGTTCTTCTAAGGGTTTAATGCCAGTGAAGTTTGTAGAGGTCTAAACTACAGGTACAATATGATTTGTTCAGAAAAGACAGGATATTTTGTTCTTTGCAGAGGAAATTGTGATTTTGATTAGATTGCTATATATTGGGCAGCCTGATCTCGTCAGTTCTCAGAAGGTAAGCGAGGCTGTTCCTGGTTAGTGTTGGATGAGAGACCAATGAGAAAACCTGGTGCTCACTTCCGTCAGTGTGCCCCAGGGCAGCTGCACTTTACAAACGAGTGTGGAGTGAATGAATAATACACTGTAAAGCGCTTTAGGAATTTTGAAAGGCGCTATATAAAATCCAATGGTTAATTAATTAATAATAAGTATTGGTGGTATTCAGGTTTTAGAATGGACCAGTTTTTCCCGTGTATTTGAGCTAATTTGTCTTGCCCCAGTACTGAAATTGAATAAACAGCTCTTGAGGTCACACGGTGCACTATCAGCATCTAATTCTAAAACATGTCATTGTCCGATAATAAGGGAGTGCGCGTTAGCATGTTAGTTTTTGTTAGCTTTTACCGTCATGACAAAACTCCTCTCTTGTATGCATGTATAAAATCATTTCTGCAAACAGTTTCAAATGAACTAGTTCTGTTTGTCATGTTTTTAAGTCGGTAAAAGGCCTGTAAACATTATTGGCTTATAGAATGTTGCGCTGTCATTTGGAACCCGGTGATATGGAGAAAGCAGTGCCCTTGAGTTCACACAGGGGCTGAGCTGAATGCTAACATGTGTCTGGACTACAGGGCGGACAGCTGGAGTGAAGGGGGTGCATGGAGGTGCATGTCGGCCTCTGTGATGTGGGCCTCGGAGGGAATCACAATAGGAAGAACCGGAGAAGGTCATTGTTTGGTCTTTACATGTTGACTTCTATGGCCGGACTCTGTGTTCTGCAGACGTGAGTGATCCAAACAAGAAAGAGGTGCCAGAGATGCAGTTAGCCGCAAATCAGACACTGAACTGTTGAGACTTTGCAGCTGATGTCATCAACATTCCCTGGGGTGTGATGCTAACTGTAAGCAATGCTCTGTCTAAAGCTCTGTTACTCCACAATCTGACCATAAAGATCTGATTTAGCTGGAACTACAACAGATGAGATGATTTGTGGTGTTAAACAAGTCCCTCTCAGATAATATTACAGTCACAAGCTAAATTTAGACTAGAATCTGCCAGTAGTTTTTCAGTCTCTCAGCTTTTTGTTGAAAATCAAACCTAAACATGACCATGAACGCTCGTGTTGCTCACAGGCTCCTGAAAATGTGCCGTTTAAATCAATTTTGGATTTTTTTTTCCTGAGTTTTGAGACAGATCTTAATACTTGTTTGCCTGTGTTTGCTAATGTGTGCATTGTGTCACCATGGAACATTCCACCATTAGAGATGCATGTAGAACACCCCCAGCGTGATGTCACTAAAAAGTATCAATATAAAAAAGAAGAAAACGAAAAAACACACAAACACCCACACATTTTAGTTAGCTCCGCCCCACTTAGTCCCTTCTCTCACACTTGTGTTGAACCTTGACAGACAAACAACTCAGTAGCAGTCAGTTTAGGGTTGCCAGTTGAAAATGCTCTTTAAAATGCATGATGTTTCCTTCATTCTCCTTTTTAACATTTCATTTACCAGAACGTGAAACAGTTTTGAATGTATGGTAAGTTAATTTGTCGGTATGGGACTTAATGCTTGTGTAGCTCAACAAAATGTCAACAGGAGACACAAGACTCACATGATTAAACTAAAATCGATCTCAGTGACATCTGAAACACAATCACTAACAAGACTTGTTTGGTTCAAAGTTGTGTTTTTAAAAAATACATTATTTCATAAATAATGTTTCCATACTGACCAGTACCACTCTCCAAATCGTGAAATAAAGAAAGTTGGACCAAATGTACCTGTGGAAACTACAGATTTTCAAATACAAAGTTTTAGGTGCAGAGAAAGTTACTTCCTGAGGGGCTTAGTTTGCCAAAATTGAGACAATGCAATTCCCTTGGACCACCTAGGTCCATGGCACAGTCTATTTCAAAACAGCTACAACACCAGTGCAGATTGTTATCGTTTCTGTTCAAAGGACGCCAGGCCCAGACAGCAGCTCAGATCAGTCCAAACAACTTTTTGGTTATCACCTGCTTGTTTCTATGGATATGTCATTGCTCTACCTGGAATATTCCACAGTATGACATTAAACAGCTCTTCCTTGCATTTATTTAATTACAGGTGGTTTTATAGCTCGAAAATACCTAGAAAAACAGGCATTTTGACTGTGAGCGGGGTTGCCTCTCCACAGATCTGACCTGTAACTTGGTCTGGTTTGGTCTCTATGAAGATATAGAGGTTTAATGCCATACTGTGAAACATTCCTGACAAAGCAATCACATATCCACGGAGAAAAGCATTTCACCTACCCTCCACCTGAAAAGTTACACATTGCACCTTTAAGACAATCAAAGAAATGTGTTACCTGGCAACAGTTACAAAACAAAAGCCCTCATTTCAAACTGTTCAGCATTCATTTAGAGGACATCACACTGGGGGTGTTCTACATGCATATTTACTATAATTAACTGAATTGATTGCTTCATTGTCTGATTTTGTATGCTTTCTGTATGCTACTTTTATTGTTCTTTGCTGCTTGTACAGCACTTTGGAAACCTTGTTTTTAAAAGTATTTTATAAATAAAGATGTATTATTATTATTATTATTATTATTATTATTATTATTATTATTATTATTATTATCATCTCTATGGGCGGAATGTTCAGCAGTTACCATGGTGACACAATGCAAACATGAGCAAACACAGGTAAAAAAAAAAGTTTTAGGTAGTCTGAAAACAGCACATTTTTAGGAGCCTGCGATCAATACAACTGCCCGTGGTCCTGTTTAGGTGTTAGATTAAAACTGCTGGCTAATGCTAGCTCGCTTGTGACAGTATTTTATGTGTGAGGGACAGTACTTACCTGTTGTAGTTCCAACCAAGTCAGTTCTTTGTTGTTCTTTGTGTTAAAATAATGCTCAGATGAAATCTAACTTGAGTCACAGATCTCCTAACACAGTAGTGCTTTCAGTTAGCTTCACATCTCCAAAATATATAGTTTGCATTTACATTATCTTCTGAAACATCACATTTTCCCCAAATTAAATAAAGAATGAAGACACTCTCATTACCTTGTTGTATATGGAGCAGGGTTAAGCATTAGAAAACCATTCAACTTTTGGGGCCCCCTAGTGGCTCGTGGGGGGCCCTTTGTATTTCCACATTGTTTATGTCAAATGCCACTGGTTTTGTATCAATAAAAAAAAATAAAAAATAAAAACACATGTACACAGCTGTTGTATGCTAGCTGCTCTCCACATCTTGTTAAACGTCTTTTCCTGCTCCCGATTTGTTTTGATTCTCTACCCACCCTGCACTCCTCCTCCCCTTCTCTCCTCATCCTCCTCTCTTTTATTTCTTTCCTCTGACTCTCTCCCTCTTCTCCTCCTCCTCTGTCTTCCTCTGCTCTCCTCTATTATTTCCTTTCTCTTAATCTCCCCTCCTCTCCTCCTCCTCTACATTCACTCTCTCCTCTCTTATTTCTCTCCTCTCTTCTTTTATTTCTCTCTCTTTTCCTCCTTTATAGTTTATTTTGCACCTCACTCCTCTCCCTCCTCCTCTCATCTCTCTTATTTCTCTCCTCTGGCTCGCTCCCTCTTCTCCTCTCCTTCTCACTTCCTCTGTTCTCCTCCTCTCCTCTCTCTTCACTGTCTCCTCCACTCCCTCTCTCCTCACTTATTTCTCTCCTCCTCATCTCCCTGTCTCCTCCTCTCTTCACTCTTCACCCCCTCCTCTCCCTCTCCTCATGTCCCTGTCCTCTCCCTTCTCTCGCTCTTCCTCCCCCCTTCCTCCTCTTCACTTTTTCTCTCCTTCTTTCTTTCTATATCTCATTCTCTTCCCTCTCTCTCTCCTCTCCTGTCCTTGTCCTCCTCTTCTTTGATCTCTGTCCTCCATCCTCTCCCCCTCTCCCATCCCATCTCTCTCTCCTCCTCTCCTTTCTGTTGCTCATCCTCCCCTTTCTCCAACTCTCTCCTTCTCTCTTACATCTCTTTCTCTCCCCCTATCTCTCTCCTCTCCTCTCCCTGTCCTTCTTTCCCTCCCTCTCTCCTCCTCTCCTTCTCTCCTCCACTCTTCTCTCTCTCTCTTCCTCACCTCTCCCTTCTCAAACTCCTCCTCCTCCCCTTTCTCTCCTCCGGTTTTTCTCTGGTCCTTCTCTCCTTTCCCTCACTCCTCCTCTCCGATCTCTGTCCTCCACCCTCTCCCCCTCTCCCCTGTTATGTCTCTCTTCTCCTCTTTTTACAGTTTGTTTTGCTCGTCACTCCACTCTGCAGTTCTCAGACAGTCATAAATCACACAGAGCAGCCCTCTTCTCCTCCTCCTTATTCACACATTCTCAAAACACTTGTGTAACAGAATAGACAATGAAAAATGGATTATGCAACTCCCGTGGAACGAGCACTAACTGATAAAACAAAGTCTGACGCTTTTTATTCATTTGTTTGTTTGTCTTTTTTTGTCATTTTTGATTTCTGCTTTATTATTATTAATATTATTTTACTATGACAGCTTCCTCAGAAGATGACGCCATTATCTAGAGACATTAAAGGCGCATTGTGTAACTTTTTGGTTGGGGGTCCGTCACCTGCTTGTTTCTATGTTTCTGTGTCATTGCTCTGCCTGGAATGTTCCACAGTATGGCATTAAACAGCTCGACCTTACATTTAGTCAATTAGAAGCGGTTTTATAGCAAAAAAATATATATAGAAAAACAGGCATTCTGACTGTGAGCGGGGTCGCCTCTCCTCAGATCTGACCTATAACTTGGTCTGGTTTGGTCTCCATGAAGATAGAAAGGTTTAATGCCATACTGTGAAACATTTGATGGACCCTCCAGCAGAAAAGTTACACAATGCATCTTTAAGTTTTGGACATTTTCATTTTGGACATGTCCAAAAGTCACAACAGTCTACGGTGAAGCATATTTCTACAAGGACACCGGTGAGCGTTTTCTGTTTGATTTGAAGCACCCAGACAAACCAAAACAAACTCTGCAATGTTGACGCACTTCAGTCTATTTTAGTGGAAATACAGACATTTTGTGTGTGAAAAACGCGCAGAGGGAAGCGATTTGTGTGTTTGCGAGCGGGAAAGATGTCTGCGCTTTCCTCTCAACTGGATTTAACTAAAGCTCGATTTTTCTGCTTGTTCCGCTGTTGCAACGCTTCAATTCAGACCTCAAATATTCATCATGACGCGATTCCACCTTGCTTTCACCAGGAGGCGATTCATAAACGTGTAGAACTCGATTCAGAGTGCCATACGTAACAGTTTGAGGTGAGCCAGGTTTAGATCCATACGGGGAACTGCCGATGGTCCTACAGCCGGGTTTTCAGATGACGTCATAATATTATATGGGGCAATCATATTATATCCATTAAAATTCATATTTTTGTTGAAATGTTGTTCTGGGGTCTCAGTAGAAACCAGGATTTGGATTCCCTTATAGATATTTATTTATAGCTAGCCAGCATTAGCAGTTTTTTTTTCAGTTAGTCAACTTTTTCTTCAAGATCAAACACCTAAACAGGACCATGAACATTTTGTATTTGTGTTTTCAGACAATCTTAAATGTATCTGGCAGTGTTTGCTGATGTGCGAATTGCGTCACCGTGGTAACTGCTGAATATTACTTTTGTGAAGATCTTTTTAAATCCTTATCTTCTGTCAGAGCATTTGAAGAACTAGTAACATTTATCACTGACATGTCGGAGCATTTCTCTCTGCTTTCCTCAGACTATGAAACATGGTGGTTTGTGTTTTACTTAAGTCCATCAGAGGCAGTGGGTCTCCTCTCTCTCTTACACTCTCTTTCTCGTTCTCTCCTGTTCCTCTTCCTCCTCATCTTCTATCTCGCTCTCGCTTTCATTCATTCCCTTTCCTCTCTCTTCCTCACTCTCTTCCTCTTTTTCCATTTCTCTCCTCCTCTCCTCTCTCCCTTCTCTGTCTTCATATCTCTATATCTCTCTCTCTCCATCTCTGCTCCCATCCCTCTCTGTCTCCCTGCTCCTCTCTCTCTCCTCCTCCTCTCCTGCTTCCCTCTCTCTCTCTCTCTCCCGCTACTTATTTATTTACCCACCACTGTCCATCACTGCACTGTACACAATCATCTCAGAATCAAAAACACTTATTGTGCAACGTTCCTGTGCCTTTTAGCTTACAGTGTTGTGTTTTTTAGTTGATTGTAAATACTTATTATTATTATTTATCTTGATTTTGATGCATGCTCTTATTTTCCTACTGTTTCTGTAACTTGCGTTGTGACACTGCAATTTCCCCATTGTGGGACAAATAAAGGATTATCTTATCTTATCTCATCCTCTCCTGCTTCCCTCTTTCTCTCGTCCACTCTCTCCTCCTCTTTTTCCCTTTCTCTCCTCCTCTCCTCTCTCCCTTCTCTGTCTTCCTCTCTCTATATCTCTGTCTCTCTCTGTCTCACTCTCTCTCTATCTCTGCCCTCCCATCTCTCTCTCTGCCTCCCTGCTCCTCTCTCTCCTCCTCCTCTCCTGCTTCCCTCTCTTCATCCTCCTTTCCTGCATCCCTCTCTCTCTCTTCCTCTCTCCCTTCTGTTTTCCTCTCTCTATATCTCTGTCTCGCTCTTTCTCTTTCTCACTCTCTCTGCCCTCCCATCTCTCTTTCTGTCTCCCTGCTCCTCTCTCTCCTCCTCATCCTCCTCCTCTCCTGCTTCCCTCTCTCTCTCTCCCTCTCTCCTCATCCTCCTTTCCCACAGAGATGCAGAGTAAACTTCTAGGCACAGCCACACTCCAGCTCCGCACTTTAACCAGAGCCGTGAGGAAGGACAGAGGCACAGACGGGAGTCAAAGGCCTGGACGTACGGTCAAACACACCCTCAGAAAGAATAATGCTCCAAACTGCAACGGCTAGAAGTCAGAAACAGGTAGAGGAGGTTTTTAAAGGCTCTGTACCTCATTTTTACTGTCTTAAAACTTTGAAAAACAGAACTAGTGCACTTTAAAGACTTTGGAGTGGTCCAAAGTTATTCTTCACTTAACCTACTGTATGTCTTCAGAGCATCGTAATCATTTACCACAATGAGTTTAAAAGCGCTTTTCATTGCTCTCAGAGACCAGACAGAAGATAATAACAACTAGCATGCTAACGCGCACTTCCTGATTAAACGTTAAATGGTAATTGGTCACATTTTCATATTGCGCTTTTACTCCACTTGAAGCGCTTTACGTCAAAGAACCACTCACCCGTTCACAAACACATTCAGACACCAGTGTACGCAGACACTGGGGGCGACGAGGGGTTAAGTGTCTTGCCCAAGGACACAACGGCACCTGTGGGAGCGGGACGAAAGCGGGATGCGAACCGCCAACCTACGGATCAGTGGACAGATTGAACAGAGTGGTGCCAACAGAGCTACTGACAATAAAAACGTTCTAATTAGATGCAGACAGTTCACAGCAGACTTATTTTGACGTCAGGAGCTGCTTATACAATAAATCTGAACTGGGGTAACAAAGTTTGCTCAAATACAGGCCCTTTAAAGCGTTTCTTTGCCTACGGGCCTGAATCAACCAAAAAGACAGATACTGCAAAAACTGCTATAAGCTCAAGGTGACTCTACCAGTGAAATAAAGATGTTTACAGCCCGCTACAAAAGATGGCCTTCGTCTGTTTAAAGCCAAGTTATTCTTCAGAGAACCATAAAGTAGGATTTTTTTTTTTTTTTTTTGTATTTTACTATTTAGACTTTAAGACACTTATTCTGGGCCAGCAGGTGTATTATATTCCTTGGCACAAAAAATATAGAGAAGTGCACGTCTTTGCTAATGTATTTGAGGGGAGGGATGTGTGATGTGTGCTTTTCAGTAGGCGTTTGGGGGAATATTTGATCTATGAATTTCAATGAGATGACAGTTCTTCATTCTCCAGTCACACAGTAAGAGATACAAGACAATATTTATATCATACTCCTGTACAACAACTCCCCCTTAGCCTAGATAATCTTAGCCTACATCAAATCACCATTTTATTTTTGGACTGTTTCTCCTTACCTACTGTACCTTTTGTGTATACTTTTACTTGTACATATACAACTGATCCCAAAGAATATTCAAAGTTTGGCAGCAGCAACAATGAAACAAAGACAGCTACAGTCCATCCTCTTGCATTCATCATTCATAGCGATGCGTTGTACAAACGTATGGCATGTGGGGCAAACGACTTCCAGCGTTTTGCTATTCTCTTGCTATTTTTGTTGCTTATTTTGAATTTATTATTACCATTTATTTATTTTTGGTCTCTTCTGTTCCCTTGTGGATCAGTAAAGATTGCTTAAATTTAAATGCTGATGAATTACTCAAGATATTACAATGCAAATGCTACATAAATAAAATATTACAGCTAAGGTAGTCCACATCAAGACTATCTCAAGATCTGGAGATGGATCCCACTGCTCCTGACAGGCCAGTGGCACTGAAGGCCAGTTAGTTCACCACTGCATATAGGAAAACACTGAAACTAACTAAACACAGAGAATAAGTCGACAAATGGGACTTAAAGGGCCCATATTGCTCTATTTTCTGATTTATGTTATAATTTTGTATCCAAAAACGTACTCAGTGTTGTGTTTTGTTTCATTCACACACTTGAGAAATCTTTTATTATTAGTCTGTCTACATCTCCAAAGCTCAAAATGCTCTGTTCCACCTTGTGATGTCATGAAGGTATGTTTGTGATGAGGAAACAACATTATAACAGATATAAAATAGTGTAATATGGGCAATTTGAGAGACTAAATCGGCAAAAGGAATTAACTCCAGGAATTAAAATTGTGTTGTAGCAGCACAAGGAGAGAAAGAGCAATGAGAGGGGAGAGGTGGGGATATCTGAGGTCAATTGTAACTAGATATCTTCTTATCAAACCCATTTGTATTAGCCCTTTCCTCCAAGTCCCTCCAGTCTTTCGTTCTGACCGTTTAATTAATCTCGCGCGTGGTAATTGAACTTAGCACAACAACATTCATTCAGTTTCTCCGCTCCTTTTTTCTCGAGGAAATTGAGATCATATCTAATAGTTTGGTTTAGGTCAAGCAGCCGGGCTAACATGACACAGACTCTGCAGATGAAATAAAGATTTTCTATTGGATTAATTGCTCTCTATATTCCAGCTCTGTGTCTATTTTAGTCAATCCATTACTTTGCTTTAATTTTCTGAAGCTAAAAAACATTCAGAATGACTGTGCTCATTTGAGAAGATACAGAAGGAGAGGCAGTGAGTGTGTTTGCAGATGGATGGGGTGCTATGGCCGAACCTGAACTTGCTTGGGATCCACAATACACACTTCTTCGATGCTTTATGAAGATGTGAGTTTAGTCACTGCTGAATCTCTGCAGGTTCAGATGGGCGCGACTGACAGGTGGATTAGCCAATCAGGAACATGTATGGTCCGTCCGTATCAAATCAAATACGGGAACTGAAAAACATCACAGCTTTCTGTTGAATCAATGAAAGAAGCACTAAACTGTTAACCTGAGGTGAGAGAAATGTGTCACTGAGAAAATACAAATCTGATTGGACCATCATGTTTGGTTTCTGGCTCGAGAGGCGACGGAGGGCGATGGAGGGTGTGGGGTCCAGACTGATATCAATCTGTACAAAAAATACTCATTCTGGATTTCCAGGCAAACAGTGATGGTGTTCAGTGGTGAGTGCTGGGATCAAACAGTCAAGCTCTAGTGCATTTGATTTATATGGCAGCTTTGAAAACACCCAGACTACTTTAAATTGCATTATTCGTTCACTCTACACCTGGTGGTGGGAAGCGTCTACTGTAGCCACAGGTGCCCTGGGGCAGAATGATAGAAGCAAGGCTGCCAATCTTCACCACTGGCCCCTCCAACCACCACCAAAACTGAAGAACACAACACTTTCATACTAGGCAAAGTGAGAGAAATGTCTTGCCTAAAGACACAATGACAGACCTGTTGCCTTCTAATTTGTATATGGCAACCATAAAATGGCACGTATGGGGTGCAGGGAGAAATGGGCATTTTTGGAGCAATGCTGTCTTTAATGAAGGAAAATAATTAAAAGAAGCATGAATCACTCTAAACACAACAACAAAGTGGATTTTGCATAATGTGTCTCCTTTAAGGAAAGTTGAATTCATGAAAACATTAAAAGCCTTTTTTTTTAATACAATAGATATTTTCTCTCTGGCCTTAAAAGCCTTTCTCCTCTTATGACTAATCTCGCCTCCATCTTGTTACTCCCCATGTGTTTCTATTGGGCTAATTGCTTTTATATTTCTCTTAGTCAATCCATTTCTTGCTTTAATCTTCCAAAGCTTTTATTCACCAATGCCTCTTCTCGTTTGAATGGGTAATATTCCTTTAAATCTCACTGGAACATCAAATTACAGGACCCAGAGGCAGCGTGAGCCTGGTAAATGTACGCACAGCCCGGGCAGGTAAAATACATTTAGTTCTCTATCTCTTTCTGATGTCTTATTTGGTACATGTGATTGCTTTAGGTGTTCTATCTATCTGTCCAGTGGAGGGGGGCTCTGTATTGGTGTGATTATTCTCGGACTTTTATTGAGGCGAGCCCAAGAATACCATTAAGGCCATTATTGCAAGTTTTGATTAGAGGGAGATATGAAAGAGCAATCACACAAACTAATGCATTTGAATCACAGGCTACACAATGGACTGTTATTATAAGAACTAAACCTACTTGTAATGTGCAGGTTAATTTCACTGCCCGTCTTTTTAATATGAACCCGTTATGGCCTATGTGAGAGGTAATTCAACAACTGATGGGTATTGTAAAACTGATCCACTTATGTCCAATCCAACAGGCTATATATACACTGTATGTAAATGAAGAAGAATAGAAGGATAAAAAGGTGCGTTCTGAAAAGAAATGCGTCATAGGACATAACAATTATGGCAATTTACACAATATATGAGCTCCAACAATGTACTGGATTTATATAGAGCTTTTCAAGCCACCTAAAGCGCTTTACATTACATTATTCATTCACTAGCAAGGACCAAGCCACAACTATGAAATACGATAAAGATATCTGATGGTGGGTGGATGCGATGGCTGGGGGGAGACTCAGGGTCAAGGCTCCGTCTCAAATACAAAATGGTCACCCAGCTGATTCGGAACCCCCTCCTTAAAGATGATGTCTTCAGGCTTCAAGAGAGCGGACACAGACGGTGATGTCGGGATAGGCTGTATAAATGGGGCTTCTGGATAATTGAAGGCGTGGTTGAGATGAGCTGTGGTTGGCTGGCGAGGAGGTTGAGGCATAACTCCACTTCAGCCAACACTCCATGGTGGTAAGCAATAGATACTTTGCAGCTGATGTCATCAACAGTCCCTGGGGTATGATGCTAACTAAAGGCTCTGCTCTGTTTGAGGCTCTGTTAGACTCGAATTGATTGATTGATTTATTGTCATTGAATGAAGAAAACAAACAGTGAAATTACAATTAGCAACTCCATCTGATGTACACAGACAAAAACATGATTTTTATTTTTTTTTTTGTAGTACTTTTATTATCCCTGTAGGGGCGCCCAGGGACCCATCTTCATGATCTTGCTGCTAGGCTTGGTCAGGACTACCAGAGCGGGAGGTTTTTATGTATGAAGCATGTTTTGGGTTGATGGGGAAAACCGGAGTGCCCGTAGGAAACCCATGGGCAACCCAGGGATCGAACCCAGAACCTTCTTGCTGTGAAGCATGAGTGCTAGCCACTCAGCCACCGTACCACATATAATAAGATCCAAGACACACTACACTACATATGAAGACACAACATTTATGGCATAGAAATATTTAACACACTGATAGCTGGTGTCATGTACAGCGCCTTGATGGAGAACGCCTTCCTGAGGGTATCAGGTGGAACAGCAGGTGGGCAGGGTGCCACTGGTCTGAGAGTAATGCCTTTGCTCTGCTCAGGTAATGTGAAGTGGCAATGTCTTTCAGTGAGGTCAGGTGGGTTCCTGACACACTCCTTTCGAAAGTCTAAAATGATCTCTTTGCTCTTGGTGGGATTTAAGACCAGATGGTTGGCTGAACACCATTATGACAACCTCTGAATGTCATCTCTATAGGCTGATTCATTCCCACTGGTGATGAGCCCAACGACGGCTTTATCGTCCGCAAATTTTATGAACATGTTGGTGGGATGGATCAGAAAGCGTTGACATAGTTGGAAATACAACAGGTGAGCTGGTTGGTGCTCTTAAACAGGCTTCTCACATATTAAATTACAATCATAAGCTGGTTAGCGTTAGCCAACAGTTTGTTAGTCACTCTCACCTTTTTGTAGAAAAATCAAACTCCTGAACAGGACCATGAACGCTCATATTGATCACAAGCTCCTGAAAATTAGCTGTTTAAATCCTTGTTGTATTTTTTTTTAGATTTCAGACCATCAGACCAAACTTTTTTGACAGTGTTTGCTAATCTGTGCTTTGTGTCTCCATGGAAACTTCTGAGACTTCTAGACACGGTGGGTGACGTGCTTTGCCTAAGGACACAATGGCAATATATGCATGCTCCCACTCAACAAGCAAATATATGGACAATAGGAAAGACTTTAATTGGTGCTTTTCTACCTTCAAGGCACTCAAACCGCTTTACAGCAAGAAACCAGTGCCCTTTTCCAGTGTCTTGCCCAACGACACAACGCCAGTATTCATCTGTGGGAGCAGGAATTGCACCTCCAACCTGTAGCACTCTGCCAACTGAGCCACTGCTGCCCTTTTACTGTAATGTCCTAGATTTGTTTTATTAATTACTTACACCTTTAAACTTAACTTCCAAATAATTTCCCTTGTGAAGTTTGTCTAAGTCTAAGTCTAAGTCTAAAATGAAAACTAAAAACCGATCAAATGAAATAAATGCCCCTAGAACATAGATTATAACAGTACTAGACAGAATGACATAATTATTGTGGCTGAGAACTTGTAAGATTTTGATAAGTGTTGTAATTGCAGTTTGTATTCTGATTGCTCACTTTGGTCTATTAATTTGGTCTATTAATCATAAGGATTTGAAGGAGATTAAACAGGATACTGGGGGATGCTTTTGACTTTTCCTGGTTACGTCCGCCAAGGAGGTTATGTTTTCGCCTGAGTCTGTCTGTCTGTTTGTTTGTTTGTTTGTTTGTTTGTTTGTTTGTTAGCAAGATAACTCAAAAAGTTATGGACGGATCTTGATGAAATTTTCAGGAAATGTTCCGAATGGTAAATCCAACAGATGATTAAATTTTGGTGATGATCCAGAAGAAATCCTGGATTCTGGATCACTTTGAAAATTTCGTTAGCATTGCGTTAAATGGGGCTTGGCGGAGGTCTGCGCTCTCTGAGTGCTTTTCTAGTTGTTTCCTGGTTTGATCCTTACATGTCCAGCCACAAACACACACTATTGACAAAACTAAAGACTGTGGACCTGGAGCTGTATCCTGTGTCCTTGATTTCAGAGGGCGTGATCAGGCCCGTAGACAGAAATTTGGAGCCCCAGGGCAAGAAGCGTCATATGGGCCCCCCTCTAATATAAATAAAAAGGAAGAGGGTCCAATTCTGGGTCCCTAAAACCCTGGAGCCAGGGACAACAGACCACTTTGTCTTCCTCTATCTACTACCCTGGGCATGATTGACAGGTGGCTTAACCAATCAGAGAGACGCATGCCAAAAAAATGTTGGTTTACACGTAAAAAAGGGAAAAACAACTTAAAGGATGCCAAAACAGCAATGATTTTTACAGAATCAACAATCGTGTTCTGAATGATACGAGAATTTTGGAGAAGAGATGTCTTGAGAGACACGTGATTCTGACTGCATCTCATTTCTCTTTCCTCGCTTCCTTCTCCTTAATTCCTCTCCTCAATGCTCCATTTTTCAGCTATCAATCAAATATGTCATATTAAGTGACACATTAAGAAACCACTGAAGGAAGGAGTAAACCTGAGGGAGGCTTCAGGAGGCAGACATCAGCTAAAAGAATCAAACTTTATTGGTCTCAGTGATAAGTTTATATCCTCTCCTCTCTGTGTCTCCTCTTCACCTATTTCCTGCAGAATCGAGGAGAAGAATCAAGGAGAAGGAAGCAAGGAAAGAAAAATGAGAAGCGGCCACAGATTAGCAGCTGTGGTTGGACCGTCTCTAGTTTGGACGGAGGATTTTCACCCTCTACCGATTCCAGACCCTTCTGTATTGAAACAGAATGTACAAGGGACTGGCTGGTCATGCCAGTTTGATCCTGGTATAGTTCTTGTCCTGGGATAGTCATGGTTTAGTCCAGTTTAGGTTTCAGTTTTAGTAGCAAAGTTAATGTTGTAGAGTTGAGAGTTTTAATACTCGGATTCTGTTCAAAGTTCACATTTTGGTTATGAACTGACAAACTAATATGATCACATGTATTTCAGAACATGTTTTTATAGATCTAAACTACAGTGCTACCATTTTTTTCAGAATAAGACAGGATATTTTGGAGGAAATGATGGTACCACATAAATCACATCTATTCAAATTGCAGCTTCAGTTTGTTTCCGATTAATCTTGTAATTTTAGGTTAGGTTTGGTTTGTTTTTTTGCTATTTATAGTTAAAAACACATTGGAAAATTTTATGCACTTATCGAACTTTACAAATGGTCTTGACAGTAGCACAGTGGGTTAAGTCTTTACCCACAGACCACATGGCTAGCAGTTCAAACCTCCCACCAGCAGATAACCTTCATCTGATACAAATCCATTTATATCTATTGCTACTTGGTTGTTGACTTAGCTACACATTTTTGATCAGTGCTCAAATTATTCTTGCCTTTCCCTTTACAAAGGGAAATTATTTGGACGCATCACAATAAAATATAATAACAAAGAGCAGAAATATAAATTGAATAATAAATTCAAGTAGCAAAAATAGCGAGAGACTAGTGTGAAATAAGGCATGATTCTATAAATTAATATGTACAAGTAAAAATAATGTTGTAGCTGATGTCATCAACAAGCTGTGATGCCAACTAGAGGCTCTGCTCTGTTTGAGGCTCTGTTAGACTTGAATCTGAGTTTTATTTTAATCCAATCTGATCAGAAAGTGTTGACTTAGTTGAAACTATAACATGTGAGCTGATGCGTGCTGTTAAACAAGTCTCTCATACATTAAATTGGAGCCACAATCTCGCTAACACTTGTACTGATCCTGAAAATTTGCTGTTTAGTAGCCAAAATAGAGTCTGGTGTCAAATAAGGAATACTTATACAAATGTAGTAGTATATGTACAAGTAAAAATAAAATACAGAAATATAGTGTAACCATTAAAGGACTTTTATTCTAATTCTTTTTGACTGCTTTTTACTTTATCGCAGTAAGTTTTTACATTACAAGCTTGGTCATCTTCACTGCCTGAGAGAACTATAGTAATACAAAATATATCTCGGCTATATACAAGAGGTCGTAATGTAAACTCTTCACTACACCTGAGTTTAAGCATCATCAAGCAGCACGAAATGGAAAAAACATTTCTTCAGGTTAATCAGGTGAGCGTAATGCACCATGATAGGCACACGTATGCACTAAACATATGGCTGTAATCATCCTTCATGCCGCCCTGGTACATTGCGGTGACGCGGGTTAATGATGTGTGAGAAAGAGAGAAAATAAAATAAATAAAAATATCCAACGCCGAGATAAAAGCTGATGTGAGAAGTGCTAGCATCTGTGTGTATCCTCATTATACCCTCACCGTCCATTGTACACAGGTCTCATTACGTTTCGGCCTTACCCCAGAGAGGAAACCATAATGCTACACCATAAATGTCATGTCTTCAGTCTTTCTTGGAGGTTCTTGTTAGATGTGGTTTCAGATGTGAGAACATGGGAGCAGCAGATGGAGGTGTGGGGGAATGTGTGAAGGCTGCGCTGTCTGAGTGGTACATTGGTTTTCTAGACAGATGTAGTAGATTTGAAGGGTTGACTCTGAATCATATGATAGTGGTAAAGGTGTTTGTGCAGTTAGTGTGTAGTTACTAGTAGTTAGTCAGAATTTAACTGTTTTACATCAAATTGAGAGAGAAGCTCAGGCATCTTTCCTGTCCACAAATGCACACAGCGCTTTTCCGTGCACTTTTTTTTTTTTAAACAAACTAAATAGTCTGAAGTACGTCCATCTCGTCGCCATGTTTGCTTTGGTTTGTTTAGAAGCTTAATCTTTGGCTCTACCCAAACTACAATGCTGCTCTGTGATTGGTCTACACCAATGGTTACTCTATCCTGGTTTAGTTCTGGTTTAGTTCTTGTTTAGTCCTGGTTTAGTTCTTGTTTAGTCTTGGTTTAGTTCTAGTTTAGTCCTTATTTTGTCCTTGATTAGTCATAGTTTAGTCCTGGTTTAGTTCTGGCTTAGTCCTGGTTTAGTCCTTGGTTAGTACTGGTTTAATCCTTGTTTAGTACTGGTTTAGTTCTAGTTTAGTCCCAATTTAGTCCTGGTTTAGTTCTAGTTTAGTCCCAGTTTAGTCCTGGTTTCCTGGTTTAATTCTTGTTAAGTCTTGGTTTAGTCCTAGTTTAGTCTCAGTTTAGACCTGCTTTAGTCTTTGTTTAGTCCTGGTTTAGTCCTTGATTAGTCCTGCTTCAGTCCTGGTTTAGTCTTGGTTTAGTTTAGTCCTTGTTTATTCTTGGTTTAGTCTTGGTTCAGCCCTGGTTTAGTCTTGGTTTAGTCCTAATTTAGTCCAATCTTAGCTCTTGTTTAGTCCTGGTTTAGTCTTGGTTCAGCCCTGGTTTAGTCCTGTTTTAGCCCTGGTTTAGTTTTGGTTTAGTCCTAGTTTAGTCCTTGTTTATTCTTGGTTCACCCTGGTTTAGTCCTAATTTAGTCCTTGCTTAGTCCCGATTTAGTCTTAGTTTAGTCTTGGTTCAGCCCTGGTTTAGTCCTGGTTTAGTCCTGTTTAACCCTGGTTTAGTCTTGGTTTAGTCCTGCTTTAGTCTTGGTTTAGTCCTAATGTAGCCCTTGTTTAGTCCTGATTTAGTCCTGGTTTAGTCTTGGTTTAGCCCTGGTTCAGTCCTTTCCGGGACAGTTGACAAATCCTCAGATCTGGATCTCTGAAGCGCATATGGAGTGAACAGCCAAACCAAGCCAAAAGTGCAATTACATATCATTAGTGGATATTGGGAGATGGCAGGAGAACGATGAGAAGGATTTGGTGATGGCTCCTCTCTCTGGTTTATAATATCACCAACATGTCTCCATTTCTCCATCTGTCCCATTGACTCAAACACACAGGCACATGCACTTTTTAATCAATCAAAACCACGGCTGTGTCTGGCATCCATCTGCTCCCGTCTCACAAGTAAAACACCTCACATCAATGCGTCACATTTTGGACTTTTGATATATTTTCACCATTTTTTTTTCTCTCTTTCTTTTTGGCAGTGTGGGAATCTCATAGACAGCAGAATTCCCATGACAAAGCAAAAGTCTATAGACAAATGTAAGAATTATAATAACTTTTTTGACACCAAGAAGGTTAATTATAAAGTATGGGGCCTTAAGCAGGGTCAACATGTTTAAATGTTGACAATTTTTGTGAAATAAAAATGCATAACTGATTAGAATACACACTCATGTAAAAGGGGGCAATTCTACAAAGGAGGAAATAAGTATTTGATCCCTTTCTGATTTTGAAGCAAAATAACTTCAAGAAAATATATTAACCGATTTGCATTTCATTGTGTGAAATCAGTATTTGAGCCCCTACCAACCATTAAGAGTTCTGGGTCCCACAGACCAGTTAGAATCTCATAATCAACTCGTCACCTGAATTAGACGTCTGTTTTAACTAGTCACCTGTATAAAAGACCCCTGTCCACAGAATCAGTCCATCAATCAGACTCCAAACTCTCTCCAAGGAAAACATACGTCACTTAAGCACATAAATACAGTAGGATTATAATTCCATTATGCTCCATTAACTTGACTAAGGTCTTATAGAATATTAACACTTGTTCAGACGACTTCAGTGCTGTAATATTCTTCACCACAAAATAATAACTATTTACTGAATGTTTTGCTAAATGTTTTTGTTCACGTCCACTCTTACCAGCAGACATTGTGAGACTAATCCAAGCACTGATGGGGAAAAAATTTATAGCCGTTTTCAGAGACATCAGTCTGGGGGTGTTCTGTCTGTATGCCTATGGCGGAATGTTCTGCAGTTACCATAGTGACACAATGCACACATTAGCAGTACCTACAGAAAAAAGTTTTAAGATTGCCTGAAAACTCAAGAAAAATGCAAAATGTTTTAAAATACACTTTCAGGAGTCTGTGTTTGATTTTCAGCAAAAGACGAGAGTGACTGAAAAACTGTTGGCTAATGCTAACTAGCTTGTGACTATAATTTTATGTGTGAGAGACTTGTTTAACAACACACAGCTCACCTTTTGTAGTTTTTTTTTTCAGATTGTGGTTAACAAAGCCCAGATTAAAGTCTAACAGAGCTTCAGACAGAGCGGTACCTACAATTAGCAGCACACCCCCAGGGAATGTTGAAGACCTCAGCTGTAAGGTATCAATAGACTGCAATGTGAATACCAATTCACAAAAATACTCAAAAAGCCATAATAAAGCATAGCATGGGACCTTGGAGGCACTGTACCTGAATTTTACTGCCTTAAAAGCATGAAAAACAGAACTACTTCATTTTAAACGCTTTGCAGTGGCCCCAAAGTGTTATTACCCCCTTTCCTGGAACATTCCTAGCATCCAAATTATTCACCGCAATGACTTTATATAAGCATTTTTCACAATTTTCACAAGGCAAAAGTGGAGTTTTGCCATCACGGTATTGCAACTAACAACTAGCACGTCAGCAGCACAATTCCTGGTTAGGATAAGACGCTATAATTAAATGCACTCATTTGACTCTTGGAGCTGTTTTTACAATACAGTACTGAGGCAAAACTTCTTTCTTCTTTATTACATGAGAGCTATCGTGTAGCACCTCTTTACAATCCATCTTCTCCTCAAAAACATCTCCAAACCTCATATTGTGATGCCATGAAGTGGTAGTTTTCAAGTTAACAGCTACCTATTACATTTTGTTAAGTAGAAATTTGCAATTCCCGAGTTCAGGGAGTTTAAAAACACACTTGCACACTTCCTGTTTCACCACATGACATCACAATTACGCTTTATTTACAGAGCACTTTATAACACACAAGGTGACCAAAGTGCTTTCCTATAAAAACATGCAATAACGTTAAACAATGAAATCAAAATTGTAAAAGAGTCACTGCAATACTGAATGTTAAAGCCAGTCTGAACAGATGAGTTTGAGAGAAAAATGTGTGTGTTAAACATGTGTGAATGAAACAAAACACAACTCTGGATATGTTTTCGATAGGTAAACAGCAATATAACATACAGTAGATCAGAAAATAGCTTCACATGTGCAATCCTATGTCTCACAGCCTTCTCTCTCCTTTTCCTTCTTTCTCTGCCTCCCTCTATCTCCCTTTTATGTCCTTCCTGTGCATCGGCGTTGCACAGAGCAGCTTCGTCATTGTGCGGGCTCACAATCGTAACAGTGGGGGGAATATGTTTGCGGTTTCGACTTGTTGTGTTGAATCCTAATGAGCCATCAGACTGCGCAGGGATACAGCTTTCTCTGGCTTTTTCTGCTGTCTGGGTGATTTGCACTGCGAGAAAATAGGAACGAAGGAACCCGGCAGCTAAAAGAGCGAAAGAAAGAATGAAAAAAAGAAAAGAAAAGGCGTTCTCTGGTCTAAGCCTCTCCAAGTTATTACAAAGGATATTGCAGTCAGCGGTGGTGACAGATATGAATCAACATGGCGTATTCCCCTGTAGAGATTTCATTCAAATCTAATAAAATACATGACAAATACATAAATATGACACTCATTTTTAACATATAATGCAGCCGGATTTGCCCCAATCTCCAGACATAAGCAACGGCGTCAGCAAAGCAAAGGATGAAGCTAAAGGAAGGAAGAGACGAAATTAGAGGACGCAAAGAAGATAAGACGAACACGGATATTGTGTTAGTGACTGCGTGGTTCCAAGACACATAGCTTAAGGCGGGCTTCAAAGCTTAATGCGTTCTTCATGGAAGGAAAAAATATAGAAGTATTTCAAAAAACAGGGAGCGTACTGACATGTCACCCTCCCCACTGAGAATAGCAGAGTCAACCCAGCACCGTAGCCTTGGCAACCCCGCGGCCAATAGGAAGTATACCGATCGTAGTAGGCCCTTTATAGAGAATACTTTTGTTAAATTGACTTGTAAAATCTGTTTAACTATTATTGTGTTCCTCTCATCAAAAACTCACTCAAAGTTGTGTTGACAGTCATGCATGTTTGAGTACTCTTAAAGGTCCTATATTATCCAAAATTGACTCTTGTGAGCTTTAAGCCATGTTAGAATGTTGTTACCTTATCAAAAATATACTGAAAGTTGTGTTTTGTTCCGTTCAAACATGTTTCAGTGACCCTGCATTATTAGTCCGTCTACATCTCTAAAGCTCAAAATGCTCTGTTCCAAATTGTGATGTTATTTAGTGGTAGTTTTTAAGTTAACAGCTACTTTTTACCGTTTGTTCAGTAGAGATCGGCAGTTCCAGGACTGAAATGATCCAAATTATTCTAGTGAAGGTCTATGGAGTTTAAAAACACAGTGGAGCACTTCCTATATTACCACATGACATCACAAGGTGGAACAGTGTTTTCAGTTTGAGAGAAGAACTCAGCCTCAATATGCAGGGTTTGTGTGTTAAACAAGTGTGAATGAAACAAAACACAACTCTGGGTATGTTTTGGATGAAGAAACAACATTAAAGCTGTAGTTTTGGATTCTGTATCGGAAGTTAAAAAGCTGAAAAACGTACATAATTTTTAAAATTATTTTATACTTGGATTCAGCAGCATTGCGTTGCCATTTAGGAACAAAAACTGCAGGGACACACAGGCAGAGCTTTCAGCATGGTCCAGCAGCACAGTGCTTTGTTGTGATGGCATTTATGATAATGTGTACCATAAAGGGACAGGCGGATATCAGCCCCGCAGTTTTCAACCACAAGTAAATGGACCTGTTTCTTTCTTTTTTATTGCGTCATTTTATAGCAAAATGGTGTTTCAAATTTACCAAAATAATTATCGTGGTGGGTCATAAATCATAGATATATAAAAAAAGAATAATATGCATTTTTTAAAGGGCCCATATTGTGTTGTTTACTCATCACAAACAGACCTGGAGTTGTGTTTTGTTTCATTCACACATGTTTAACACACAAATCCTGCATATTTAGGCTGAGTTCTGAACTAAAGGTAAAAGGTAGCTTGAAAACTACCACTTCATGACATCACAAGGTGGAACGAAGCAACAAGGCAGGTGAGCGAATACTTTTGGCAATATAGTGTATGTTTTTGAGGAGGTAACAGCATTTTAACATGTCTTAAAGCTCACAAGAGTCAAGGAATCATTGAGACAAAAGGATGAGATGAAAGGAATGAGTACACATCTGCAGCTGAAGGTGATGTGAAGGGGGAGAGGTTGAGGGTTCAATTTCTCTGCACCACTCAATCTGTGTGTTACCTCGTTACAGCCGGACAGTTCAAGATGTTCTTTTCACACCTGTTAACATTTGACCTTCTCAGTACAAGGAGTCCAGTATTTCATTGTCTGTTTAGTATGTAGAATCACAGTCTCTTGTAAGGGCAGGAGTTGGCCCATCCAGACAGAGTTTCTATCGTAGATGTTTTTGCTACTTGAAGGTGCATTATGTAACTTTTCTGGTGGAGGGTCCGTCAAGTGCTTGTTTCTAAGGAGATGTCATGCCTGGAATGTGCCACAGTTTGGCATTAAACAGCTCTACCTTACATTTATTCAATTACAGGTGGTTTATTGCTCACCATTTTTTTTTCTCTCTAGAAAAACAGGCATTCTAGTAGATACTCAGTATCAATACTAAAAAAGTCACTTTCACAATAAACATTTCCTGAATAGCTTTAGAATGATCTTGAGCTGTATCAGAACAAGTATAAGAGCACATAGACGAGTACAGAACCTACAAGTGAGGGATTGCACAAGGTGATAAAAAAGAAAGTTCTGTGATTTAATGCTGAAAATCACATTCTATTGTCTAAATATTCATTTAAGTTGTTTGTTTTGGTTTTTTTCTTAAATTACCACTGTGGTGTCGGAATCAACATTGAGTTGTACAACATGGACACATTTTAAACACATTTTCAGGAGCCTGTGACCAAAACGAGAGTCCATGGTCCTGTTTAGGAACTTTATTTTCAACAAAAAGCAAGAGTGACCAACTGAAAAGCTGTTGCCTAATGCTAGCTAGCTTATGTCTGTAATTTTAGGTGAGACTGTTTTGTTTAAATGTCATATCGCCTTGTAGTTTCAAGTCAAGTCAGTTCTTTATGATCAGATTGTGTTAAAACAGAGCTCAGATTAAAGTGCAACTTCAGTAACATAACTACAGACAGAGCAGTGCCACAGTTAGCATCACACCCCCAGAGAATATGAATGACAACAATTGCAAAGTGACCGCAATTACAAAGTCAGTATCTGTTACCAGTAAGGACAACTGAACCGACAATTTCTGAGTTAGCGAGCAAACCTTTCTACCAACTGAGCATTTTGTAAAGAACTTGCACTTGTTTTTATTCATTGGTGGTACTGCAGTGAATTTACAAGTAGATTGGTTCCATTTGCTGTACCCTCTGGTCTAACTCACAAACACAGAGACAATGGCCATTTGGAGGTAAGAATAAAGAAGAGAATGGGCCAGGGCTGAAGCAAGAGGAGCACACTGCAGTCTAAAAGTGCTGTGTGCTGTACAGCTCAAGACAGTGGTTAGGTACAAGCTGGAGTGTACTATGGGAACAAACAAGGCCCACTTAGCTCTCAGACCAGACTGCGTTTTGTACAAGGCTGTAAACACTCTCCCTCTCACAGTGTCACCTCTGGGTTCTGTGGGATTTCTTCACTTTTGTAGCTATAGTATATTTTGAACTACTCACCGCCTCAAAACATGATTATTTTAATGTAGGTTTGTACTGTGCATCTGGCTTCTTGGATCCAGTTTAGCATATACTTTTGAAAGTGTATTATGGAGCTTGTCTGGCAGAAGGTCTGTTGGGTTCTGTGGGATTTCTTAACTTTTGTAGCTATAGTATATTTTGAACTATTAACCACATCAAAACGCTATTATTTTATATTGTTTGTGTATTTTATAAGTTCTATATTATGCATTATTTCAGCTTCTTGGACTAAAGTTTTGCATAGTTTTAATGTTGTAATATGGAGCTTTTCTGCTGGAAGGTCTGCTACACAAAGACGCTTTTGCTTTGCCAAGAATGTTAAAGGTGCATTAGGTGACTTTTCTGGTGGAGGGTCTGTCAAATGCTTTTCTCCATGGAGATGTTATTGCTTTGTCTGGAATGTTTCACAGTATGGTACTGAACCTTTCCATCTTCATGGAGACCAAATCAGAGCAAGTTAAAATTCAGATCTGTGAAGAGGCAACCCCGCTCAGTCAGAATGCCTGTTTTTGTAGGTATTTTTAGCTATAAAACCACCTGTGTTTGAATAAATGTAAAGTAGAGCTGTTTAATATACTGTGGAACATTCCAGGCATAACAATGACATATCCATAGAAACAAGCAGGTGACGGACCCCCAGCCAAAATGTTACATAGCGCACCTTTGGATACAAGCAGGCAACACTACCAGGTCAAGTTACAGGTCAGATCTGTGGAAAGGCGACCCCGCTCACAGTAAGAATGCAAGTTTTTCATGGTGTTTTTTTTAACAATGAAAACATCTGTAATCTAGCACATGCAAACTGGATTTAGTACGTTTTTAGCATATATTTTTATGTCTTTCAATACAAAACAGCTAGAATTGAATAAATGCAATGTTACTGAAAAACATGCAGGAGGTAAGTGCTTTGTGCATTTGTGGACAGTGAAGATGTCTTTTCTCTCACCTGGATGTGACAAAAGTTTGATTTTTTTTGGTTTCTTCTGCTTTGACCAATCAGATACAAATAATTGTCAAGACATTCCACATTTTCTGATCACTTTCAAAGAGCACCACCTAAGATTGACGTGTAAAATTCAGCTCAGTGCTACACATAGCAATTTGTCGTGCGGTTAAAACAGCAGGCCATCCCTTCCGACCTGATATTCTTGAATTAAAGGGCCCATATTGTGCTGTTTTCTAATCTACGTTATGTTGTTTCCTCACAACATAGCTGGAGTTGTGTTTTGTTTAACACACAAACCCTGCATATTTAGACTGAGTTTTTCTCTCAAACGGAAAACACTCTGTTCCACCTTGTGATGTCACGTGGTAATACAGTGCTCCAATGTGTTAGTACACCTTCATCACAATATTTTGGACAATTCCAGACTTGGACTTGCCAATATCTACTGAACTAAAGGTAAAAGGTAGCTGCTAACTGGAAAAATACTGCTTCATGACATCACAAGGTGGAACAGAGGATTTTGAACTTTGGAAATGTAGACAGACTATTGACTCGACTTCCTCAAACATGTGTGAATGAAACAAAACACAACTCCAGATATGTTTTTGAACATTCTTACATGGTTTACAGCTCACAAGAGTAATTTTGCATAATAATACAGGACGATGTCACAAGGTGGAACAAAGTGTTTTCAGTTCTAGAGGGATGAAATGGTCCAGATTTACAGGATCACAATATGTGAGAATGAAAGAAAACACAATTCTAAACAAGTTTATGAAAAGAGGAGATATTATGTTGAAATGGCGTGGCTGGTGAGCAAGTGTCAAATAAGCACTTTGCAGCGTGATTAGCAATTACCAGGAACTTTTTATGCATACTCCTTTCATTGTTCTATGACTTAGGTTTGGAAATCAAGTGCTGCAGTGTTCTCTATTCCCTCGGTATTGTTGTAGTAATGATGAGAAATTATGCACCGACATGGCCACATCTCTGACTCACTGTTTTAATGAATACACAAGTAATTAAGCACACAAAAACTACTCCTAAAATCTACCACCTGTAAACACTAAATACTATGTGTGAAGTAACAGCACAAGTCAGAATAATGAACCGCAATCTCGTAATTATCCTTGGTATTGCAGTACACCGATGACTGAGCAAAGTAGTCACGCTCTTGCCTCATTACACAAAGGTTCTGGGTTCAATTCCCCCATGTGCGTCGTGTGTTTGAGTACGTAGCTTTCATTCATTGCACAGTACTTTGAGACTTAAAGGTTCAATATGCACTTTTTCTGGTGGAGGGTTCGCCAAACGCTTGTCTCCATGGAGATGTTATGGGCTGCAGTTCGACGGTATGGGTTTACACTTACACAGAAATAAGCGGACGCACGCCACTAGGTCAAGTTACAAGTCAGATCTACGGAGAGGCAACCCCGCTCACAGTAAGATTGCATGTTTTTCGTGGTAAAAACATCTGTAATCGCCTGTTAACGCCATACTATGGAACATTCCTGACCAAGTTCCTAAGGGTAAGATTTGGATCCCTTATAGTCTACTTCTCACAAGTTACTCCTTTTAGCACTGAGATTACACATTAATTATTAGTTTCCATGAGGACAATGCAGCTAGACTGGCTAATGGTATTCTGGTATCTTTTTCAGAAAGGCCAAGAAAAATACAGTTTCATCTCATAATATGATTAACATATTTTGAACTGTTATTTCTATGTTAATGCTGTATACTCAGTGGTGAATGAAGGACTCAATTTTGTTACGTAAGTAAAGGTACAGATACAAAGGTAAAATGTTACTCAAGTAAAAGTATCACATGAAAAAATCTACTTAAGTATTAAAGTACCCCTTTAAAAATGTACTTTAAGAGTAAAAAGTATTTTGCAGAGATTTTTAGAACAATTAAAGCATGAAATTTTGTGATTTTGAAAAAGAATTTAGCAGATTTTAAGTGATTTAATTGATTTCCTAATTTTCTAGCCACTCTTCTGTTCTGTTTCTTTGGTTTGCTCGAAGTTGGGCTGTTAACTCACATTAAATGTGCTAAAAAAAATAAATTCTCCACCATTTCAGCATTTCAGCAGGTCTCAAATCATAAACCGTAAAGAAAAGTACTTTTTACTTTTCAGTCCAGATCTAAAATGTAGTAGAGGAGAAAGTACAGATACACATTCTCGGATGTAGTGAAGTAAAAGTGAAAAGTATCCACTGTAAAATTTACTTAAGTACAGATACCGTACAGTACTGTACAGTAATGAAGTACAAAGTAAAAGTAAGTATTGTACTTTTACTTTTGTACTTCATTACTTTCCACCACTGTGTATACTTAAAAATAATCTGGAGAAGCGTTTTGTAATATTTATTGCTTATTACTTTCCCCCACTACAAACTACTACTACTACTACAAACACAAACAGTCCAGAGAGGTTCATTAGGTCGATAATTTATTCTAATATGTTTTTTTTTTTTCATATCAAAGTTCAGTTAACAGTTTCGACTTTACATTTGGAGTCTTTGTGTGTAGAATCCATCAGTCGTCCAGGTAGAATCCATAGCAAAAGGAGAAATTTAATTTGTCAACTGGACAGAGTTTATTTGGTCGAATACGTGGGAACTGAGGAAGCAGCTTGGATGAGCTGCGAAATGTATTCGACCAAATAAACTCTGTCCAGTTGACAAATTAAATTTTCTTCTTTTGCTTTGATTTGGAGTCTTTGGAAATTCCATGACACATTGTTTTCCATGACTTAAGCGTAACAGTCAAATGAGGTTCATTTGGTCTTCCGGTAATTTATTCTAATAGACTGAAGATTACACGCATTCGAAACTGTCAACTAAACTTTGATCTGAAAAAATATTAGATTACTATTAGAATACACAAACATTACAAGTTATACCACAGGAAAGACTACAGTATCCAACGTTGTCCAAAAAGCCTAAATAATTAATGACGTAAATTGCGAAGCCCAAATCACAAGTGAAAATAATTGCTGTCTTCTCTCTGTGGTCTGCATGTTTGTAGAGAGACGCGTGGACCAGAATCCTTAAACTGTGGTGCTGTGAGTCACCAGCTGCAAGAGAGAGTGAGATGGAGGGATGTAAGAGGGATGAAAGAGGGGTGGAGAGGTGAGAGAGGGTGATGAAAGAAGGATGGGTCTGCTGTAGGGAGGGACAGATAGCAGATAAAACCGCCAGGCCTGTATAGCGGTATCCATTTCTCCCGTAGATGACTTTCTCTCTTGTGCTTATACCTCCTCTACGCGTTCTTTCATTCATCTTGTCTCTCCATCTCTCCATTCCTCCATCCCTCATTCCGCGCTGCAATATTTGTTTGTATGCTTTACCTGTGCCCTCTTCATTTCTCGTCTGTTCTCAAAAATGGATGTTGCAGTGTCAAGTGGGGCTGTTATTCTGACTGTTGTGAGAAGGTGGAGCTGTATTTAGTAACACTACTCTTTAATTAAAAGTCTTATTAAACAAAATTGACTATTGAGAGCTTGAAGTCATGTGATATTGTTACTTCATCAAAAACATACCTGGAGTTTTGTTTTTTTCATTCACACATGTTTGAGTAATCCTTTATCTTTAGTCTGTCTACATCTCCAAACCTCCAAAGCTCTGTTCCACCTTGTGATGTCATGAAGGTAGGTAGGTTTCAAGGTAACAGCAACCTTTCATCTTTTCTTCAGGGGAGATTGACAACTCAGATGATTCTAGTGAAGGTTTATGGAGTTTAAAAACACAGTGCAGTGCTTCCTGTATTACCACATGACATCACAAGGTGGGACAGAGTGTTTTCTGTTTGAAAGAAGAACTCAGACTAAAATATACAGGGTTTGTGTGTTAAGCATGTGTGAATGAAACAAAACACAACTCCAGGTATGTTTTTGATCAGAAAATAAGTAATATAGGTCCTTTATATATGTGGTACCCAATTTTATAATAAATATTGATAACATGAAAAAATAAAATAAAATTAAATATTGTGAAATCCTTAAAGAGGGGGTACTATGCTCCAGCAGACAGGGAGTATTGGGTTCAAAACTCAAGAGCATAGCCCAAAACATGTCAACATATTGCCCAGACAAGACCAGTAAAGGCATTTGAGAATGGAAGGGCACCTGTGATTAAAAAAAAAAAAAAAAAAAAAATTCAATGGTAACTTCATCTGAATTAGGAGGAGGCATATAAGATGTAATAAAGTAAAATTTGTCTTGTCACAGTACTGATACTTTGTAAAAGCAGCTGTGGTTAAAATGAGATAGCTGTGTGCTGTCTGCATCTATCATTTTTATCATCTACAAACCAGGAAGTAATACTGGTCCGCTGTTAGCCTGCTAATTGTTGTTAGCATTACAGTGACAGCAAAACACCACTCTGGCCTCTGAAAGTTGTTGAATTGCACTAACATAAATTCTCAGTGGAAGAGGAATTTTTCTTGATTTTTTTTTAAGACACTAAAAATCACGTACAATGTCTTTAACACACCACCACACTCATCTACAATCTTTTCTCACAGTTTCTTGCTGCTCGGGTTAATTTACCAATTGAAGCTGCAAGTCATTAGGTTTACTGCAGGGGCATATTAGCAGCAGAGAGGAATGTGTCACTGTCAGTAGAAGAAGAGACGGCTCATTTGTACTCCCATACATTTGCATATGTTCCATTGTCTCTTTTACACCAAGTTTGTTCTACAGATTTACACTGTCATAAGGCTTTAAGTCATTGTCAAGTCACGTTGTATTTACTTACATTGAGTGGTTTCATTTGTGTAGACGTCAAGCTTAAAGGTGCATTGTGCAACTTTTCTCATCTGTCATCTGCGGTTTTCCGTAGAGATGTTATTATTATTATTATTATTATTATTATTATTATTATTATTAATAATAATAATAATAATAATAATAATAATAATAATAATAATAATAATAATAATTATTATTATTATTATTATTATTATTATTTATGAATGCATTTATTTTTTTGTTACAGGTGTTTCTGTTGCTCAAAAATACACAGATCCGACCTGTAATGTAGCCTATAGTTGTCTCCTATAGTTGTCTCCCTTTAGTCTCCACCGTGGAAAATTCTAGACAAAGCAATAGCGTCTTCATGGAGACAAGCAGGTGGCGTACCCTCCGCTAGAAAAGTTACGCAGTGGACTTTAAAGTGGGACTTAACACCTAAACTTAACACAACCGCATTTCAAACTGGGCCGTAGCTGGAGGACTAAAAAGGAGTGTGCGGCAACACTGTGATTGGTCAAACAGGTATTCACATTTCAAGCTCCGCCTCCTCAGCCAGATGTTTGTGATCAGAAACATCTGGCTGTAATCAGGGCAGTCTTGTGTGATGTCACCAACTACTTGAAACTGTAGCGTTCACTGGAGGCAACACAAACTTCAACTGAGACGTTTTTGACCAGAAAGCTGCAAATGTAGCTATTTTCACTGTTTCACAATAAAAAAAAAATAATAATAAAAAAAATCTTTTGATGAAAATGTAAGACTGCTTGAAAATGTAACACTGTTGCCATAGCAATGATGTACAGTAGCCTTTATTATTTTCTAAGTTAAGCTATTATGTATGGTTATTTTATTTTCACTGAGGGTTTAGTTGATGAAAATACATGTCCGTAATGAAAATAATTTTCTCTTGAGGATGAATACAGTACAGTATTTCTGCTGAAAGGAAATGTATGTGGGAAAAGAAATATATGTGGCCTGCGCTCATACTGTTTTTTGAAAAACAAACAAACAAAAAAAAAAGCTGTGTTGCCAGTGCCTTAAGCTGCATACAGAGAACACATATCACTTTTTCTCATTCTCAGTATATGGACAGGCCATGCTCAAAGCTATGAACCTCCAGAAGTCACTGAGCAGCAGAGGCTGCACTAGCACTGGTTCATGACTGGCTGCAGGTACTGGGGTTTAGGTAGAGACCACTCAGATCAGAGAGAGGCATTTTAGGTTTAAGCCAAGTGGATTTCATCATTGAAACTGGCAACCCAAATGAGAGACTCATGAGAGTCTCATTCTCCATGGGAGATCATGTTCAGTGCTTTTGTAATTAAGAATCACCATTAGAATTGTTATCAATAAGCTATATTTGATTTGAACATGTTTTCCTCATATCTTGGGACACAGACAGGCTTATCAGAGTTATTTTAAAGGTTGTATAGAGGATTTTCCAAGGAAGGAGAAATCCAGTGACTGTTTGTCCTGTTTCAAATGTTGCACTACTCCCTAAGTAGAAACGCCTCCTCCTGCCTCCTCCTTACGTTTACGCTGCTTGTTTATAGCCGGTGCATGTTCAGAATCGCTGTTGCTGCTGTAACTACACTGTACGTTTTCAAATGATAAGCAGAAGTTTCCTGTCCAGAAGTAATTTAGCGACCAACGCGTCAGTCTTTAGACCCTCTGCTTCAATTGGCTATTGGCTAATGTTTATCTGGCCCCACCACGTCCACAGTTGATGGACTTTCATTCTTTTTTTTTTTTCGGACATCATAATTACAAGGCTGCTGCATCTCTCTAACGCTATCATTGACAATTGTAATTCAAAACAAAATATTATATCTTGTGAACACGAAGAAGTCTAGGAAGCCCAAACACATGAATGTTAATAAGGAATGTCATTGCCACAGCAGCGAACCTTGACCATGCTAATGTGTGTATACTGTATCTAACACTAGCACAGACTAAAGCAGGTTCAGTGAGGTGTGTCCCTTCCACATGCTTCTCTGATTACTTTCCTGTGTTTTCTTTGTATTATTACCTTTGTGACGGTCAATAACAACAGAGCCTGAGGACAAAAGTGCTATCTACAACGCCATTAGCCTCAAATGAGTTTAAGCTTATTCTAGCAAATGAGCTATACGCTACTGCGCACTGCTCATGAGGCAAGAAGAGATTAGAAAAATAAGAAAAATTTACGCATTGTCCAAGCTTGTGTTATCACGATATTAAACACTCGTTTTCTGATACTAGGAATTCACCCAATACTCGATTAAATGCCAAAATGAAGATAAAAATGTTCCTTTTTTAGTAACAGAATGTATTTTCATATACAAAATTATAATACTTTCTTTATCTTAGCATGAGGTTTTCTATTTGTTTTGATAAAGCTCAAAATCATACGAAAAATGATCAAGAAAGCTAAAATTTTGTTAACGTGATTCTTTGTAGTATCAATACTTGCTCAAATGAGTATGTAGGTCGGTTGTTACAGCGTTTGTCCACTGATCTGAAGGTTGATAGTTCGAATCCCACTCCCGACATACACATACTGTGATTTTTTGCTGTATCGATACTTGCTCCAATGAGTATCTACCTCAGTTGTTGGAGTGTTTCTCGACATAAACATGGGGTGAGTACTTTGAGTGCCTTGAAGGTGAAAAAGCGCTAAATAAAAATGTGACAATTTTACCATTTCTTTTTAGTATTGATTAGTATCTGATAGTATCAAGTATACGTTTTTTTGCAGTATCGATACTTGCTCAAATGAGTATCTAGTTTCCATATTAGTTTTAGTATCGATTAGTATCTGACTTTCAAAGCTCAAAATCATACTAAAACTGTTCAGGAAAGCTCAAATTTTGTTTTTTTGTAGGGTCGATACTTGTGTCTAGTTTGAATATTTATTTTAGTCATGATTAGCCTCCAATTTTTGATACTTTTGACAACCCTAGACGATCCACAGATCTTGTTTTCCCCCTCATCAACTTTTCCCATCTCATTCCCATTTCAATCCCAGATCACTCCTCATAATACCATCTCTATCCAACCTTGCTTGTCCTTGTCACATATATATCTACAATCCTCCTTTAGCTCTTATTGCTAGCTCCTAAATCTCCCAATTTCCTGTGTCCAAGTCCCCTGGCACCCATTGGAGCACCCATATCGTCCGTCACCCCACCCTCACCTCTCCGCTGGTTGTTTCTATAGCACTCCTGAGTCCCGTGCACGCCCCTCACCCCGGAAAAGACAGTCCAGCCCGGGCCCGCTTGATTTACCGTCGCTAAAGGAATTACGGTAATCTTCATCATCATCACAGAAGTCATTAGGGTAAATTGGTGAGAGCTTATAGGCTTATGTTAGCGCCTTAGCCCACTGTGTAAGTCGCTGAATGACACAAGATGGGAATTTATGACAGTTTTTTTGTAGCCTCTTTTATGACTGATAATTGAAGTCGGGCAGATGGCAAAGGGACACAAGGAGAGTCAGGTGTGGTCTTATTTAAAGGTGCTGTGTCTGATTTTTACCGTCTTAAATGCTGATGAATGCAAGAGAATGGACTGCTAACTTTACATATATTTTCCAAGTTGCTATGTTGCTGCTGCTGAACTTTGAATTTCCCTTTTTTTCCTTTGGGATCATTAAAGTATCTATCCATCTGTCTGTTTATCTAAAAATGTGAAAAACTGTTTATTTGAAATGAGTTTGTCAATGCTTTTTTACAACATTCAGAAGCCAGAGCCAAAAAAATAAATAAAAAAATGCTAAAGACTACTAGAATGCTAATAGTGCACTTCCTGATTCTCTGATATATCTATAATGGAGCAAAACAAATCTTCCTCAACTATATTAAAGAAAATATTGGCTACAGTCATTTTAAGTAATAGTTACACAGATAGCGTTCAGTCTTTTATTTTAAAATTTGACTTACTGTGTAACTTTCCTGGTGAATGATCCACCACCTGCTGCCGTTATTGCGTTGCTTGGAATGTTCCACAGTATTAAACGTCTCTATCTCCATGGAGACAAGCTCAGACCAAGGTCACACCAAGCTCACATTAAGAATACATGTTTTTCAAGGTATTTCATAGCAATAAAACAAATGCATAGATGAATAAATGCAAGATAGGATTAATGCCATACTGTGGGACATTCTAAGCAAACCGATAATGCCACAGACCGTCCACCAGAAAAGAGAAAATATATGGTAAGGCAAACATTTAAAGTGGATGCCCTTCCTGACTTAGTGAAACAAGCAATGGGGGTGAAGTGTTTACCCAAGGATACAACAACAATTTGCATTTGGGCAGATATTGAACTAGTAACCTCTTCATGGGCTCAACCTTTACCCACTACACCGCTGTCTGTTCCTTAGAGTTAGAAGGTAGTATTTTTTGCCACGTAGATACTTTTATGATCAAGGACAAGGTGGAAATTACCTTTTTAAAACAGGACGGGGTAACTCGTGTGGGAGTGGCCATCGGGTTTCACCGTCATTACCGCACGTACGAGAGATGAGAGGGGGCAGATTGGATGTTTAATACAGCACTCAGACCGAATAGCCGGGATTACACGCGAAACTGGTGCGATTGCGTTTGAATAATTTAACATCACATGACAGTGGGAATGGTGAGTCTGGTTTGAGATAATCATCGGTTAGAGCTAAATGGGATAGGCTCAAATTAACATGGTGGTGTGGAGCGTGACAAATGAGCAGGAGAAAGGTTGTGACAAAAAGCAGGGGGAATTATATACACGGGTTTCACATTCTTGCTCGTAGGTGCCATTTTGAGGACTTTTAAAATGGTAGGCTGATGGTCGGCTCTGTGCACGGCAGCACGCTACCTAGTTCACTGCATCTCAAAGCTAACAGTCACATTTATTCAAATCATAAAACACAAAATAAACAGCATATCAAAATTCAAATTGATTAAAATAAAGACTTTCCAATTATTTTTATAAGTAGAATAAGCTTTCTTCAGTTTGTGGTGTTGTTTTATTATTTCTTATGCCTCAAAAGATACAAACATCTCTCTTTCTAAACACAGAAGGTTCCTCTGCTCAAGTATTCATCTTATTTGTGTACTTTTTAACATGTTTTCAGAGACTTCCACCCACAGCTCCATGTCCACTGCCTTATCTTTAAATATTTATTAATTTAAGCACGACTCAGCAAAAACTTCATAGAGATAAAACAGGAAGTAGTGACGATAACAGTGAGGTTGCCGGGCGCGAGTCTATTGGTCACATTTTTATATAACGCTTTTCCTTCTTAGGTTCTTTTTTAAAGACAATATAGTAACGTGTATTTACCTTGTTGACATGTTTCGGCTGCTGCTGCGAGCCATCTTCAGAACTGTCACCGGTGTTGGTGGTGATGTGTCGTATATCAGCTGTTGTTACTTCCTGTGGGCGTGGTCAGCTGTTGTTACTTCCTGTGGGTGTGGTCAGCTGTTGTTACTTCCTGTAGGCGTGGTCAGCCTGAGGGACCTGGCAGGTCGCTCAGACTGACCCTGCCTCCCGTCGCCCGGTGCTCTCTGGAGGAGGGTGTCCCAGGTGTGTGAAAGGAGGAACGCTCCGTCATCACGGTTAATTCTGTCCGTGCCTCGTTTCCTGATTTCAATGGCCTCCCTGATCCAGCGTTTGAACTTGTTGTTTTCCGATCCAGTGACCCGTGCCCCGTCCCAATCCACGATGTGGTTATTTCTTTTACAGTGGTCTGATATGGCGGATTTTAGGTTTTGCTGCAATGCTTCGTCTTTTTGTGTTCTGGTGAGTCTCCCTGATGTTTCCTTTTCACATTCCTTTTGGTGTTTCTTTTTCGGATATGAAAAGCCCGGCCTGTTTCCCCTATGTATGATTTATTGCATGATTTGCATTGGATTTCGTAGATGGCGTTGCACTGTTGTGAGATTTTATCTTTGGGGTGTACTAACTGTTGGCGGAGTTTTGTGTATGGTTTGACTAGTAAGTAATTAAGTAACAGCTCATATACAACACGTCACCACCAACACCAGGGACAGTTCTGAAGATGGCTTGCAGCTAGCAGCCGAAACATGTCAAGAAGGTAAATACTCGTCACTGTATTGTCTTTAAAAAAAGAACCCAAGAAATTAAAATACATAAGAAGACAAAATGACAATTTTTTTCCATCTTCAAGACACTCATAGGTCTTTACATCGAGGAACCACTCACTGAGATTCATACACGGGGGCAAGGTGGGTTAAGTGTCTTGCCCACGGACACAACAACAGCATACATTTGCGGGAGCTGGAATCACATCGCCAACCTGTGGACCAGTGGATCTACCGCTCTACCAGTGATGGTTACGTCGAGAGCAGGATTCGAACAGGCAACCTTCGGATCAGTTTACAAAAAATCAGTAGAATATTGTGTTAATTTCTATGGATTTTTTTGTATATATATGTTTTCTTTTTTTATTATTCATTTATATATTTTGCTATGTTTTATCACTTTGAAACAAATGGATATGTGTAAGACAAATCATCCAGACCCTTAAACCTCGCAGTATATCAGCAACTGTTTTTTTTTCTTTTCATATTTTATTGCCTTATTTAATGGTTTTTAATCTGCTTGGTAAAGTGACCTTGAGCTTTGAAAGGCGCCTAGAAATAAAATCTATTATGATTAAATGATGGTGCTTATAATTTGATAAAGCAGCAGGCACTTGGTTGATTGACTGAGACGCCATATTTTATTTTTTATTTTTTTTATTTGACCTTGGTTTGGAAGATTTTAAGAAATATGTTTTTATATTCACAGTCAAAATTGAAATAAATCCGCAAATTTCTTATAACACTGTCATTTTTCAGGCTTATTTTTCTTATGAAGACGATGTTGCCATAGCAATTTGGCAGGTTTTTAAACAATGACGTTCAATCCAATAGGAGAAGTGTCTTGCCAAGTGACACAACAACAGTATGATCTTGGATAAGGTTTGAACCGAAAGGCTAAAGATTTCATTTATTTTAGCCAACTTTACAAAGACCATATCTAATCCCGCAGTTGCTGAAGACCTCACAGTAGATTTAATGTACAGTTTCCAAATCAAATATTCATCTTGTTGTTAGTATGTGTGACCCCTGCAGATGGAGGTCAGGGCTATTTCGACATGCTAATGCCCCGAGCTTGTCAGAAATTCAAATCTAAACGTATTTCATTCGTGCAAAATCTATTAAAAAGTGACAGCTGATATAAAAAAATGAAAAAAAAAAAATGCTTTGGGATGCTAAATGTCCAGCTTGTAATTGTAATGCTATGTAAATATGTATGAGATTTTGGATGCTACTTCCCTGCTTCACATTAGCCTACGCATGGGTGGAAGAGTGATGGTATTTTTAACTGTTGCCATAGCGATAGTAATTAATTAAAACTAAATATCTCATCTTTTGAATGGTCGAAAGTCCTCAAAATGGCACCTATAACTGAAAACTGAAACCAATAAATAATGCCAAAATCAAACTTTAAGCATTCCAGTTAGTTATATATCTTTTACAAATACTAAATACAACTAAGTATTATTCTAATATATTTCTAAATATTATTTGACATAAAAAAGAAATGGTTAACACTTCATAATAACTACACAATTTAAGTAGCCTTGAAGAAAGACTTAATTCATAATGGGGAAAAACAAATCATGCTTGGTAATTAATGGATCAAGAGTTAGAGTATTAACTAAGGTATTAATTAAGGCGTACAAATTACTTAATTAAGGGGTTAGGGTTAGAACTTGGGTTAATTGTTAATAGAAGTCGCAATATGACGTTCATTATGAAGGGTTTGGTTAAATCTTTCTTCATGCATTATTAAGGCTAATTAAGGGTGCAATATGTAATGTTTTTAATGACATTAAACAGATCTACCTTACATGTATTCAATTACAAGTGGTTTTACTGCTCAAAAATACCAAGAAAAACTGGCATTCTGAGTGTTGCCTCTCCACAGATCTGTCCGTTTTGTTCTCCATTAAGATATAAAGGTTTAAAGCCACACTGCGAAACATTCCAGATAAATCAATAACATCCCCGTGAAGAAAAGCATTTGACAGACCCTCCAACAGTAAAGTTACACAATGCACTTTTAAGTTATTATAAAGCGCTAAGAATCAATCTACACGCTTATTTTCCAGCAGCACCCCAGCACCTACATTACAGTACCCAAGGGCCCCAGAGCACCCACTGTGTTAAATAATGCCCCGGCCTACACTACAGTACAGTATGGTGTTAGAGAGTGAATAATGGGGTCAGAAGCTGCTCACTGGAGTTCACCGAGACTCCTGTAAAAGTGAAATCAGGGCTGTCCTCACACCGTCTAATGCTTTTGGCCTTGGTCTGGCTAATGTTGCATATAGTACAGTGCAGTAGTTTAGTGCAGTAGTTTAGTGCAGTCTTTTCTACTCGGAGAATATATGAGTACAAGGAGGGAGTCATTTGCATATAGCTGACTTTGAGATAACCGGTCTATAGTGTTTTTCAAATGGCTGTTCGTAACTATTATAGCTGGATACATTGGCAGGAATCTTATTACTTGTATGAAAAATTAATTGAAATTTGTTTAAAATGTTGGCCTTTCACTGTGGTGTAAAATATTATTATAAATCAATTGCAATGGAGACATGATTAATCACAATTTAAACGTGCATTGTGTAACTTTTCTGGTGAAAGGTCCGCCAAACGCTTTTCTCTATGGAGATTTTATTGCTTTGTCTAGAATGTTTCGCAGTATGGCATTAAACCTTTCTATCTTCATGGAGACCAAACCAGACGAAGTTACAGGTCAGATCTGTGGAGAGGCAACCCCGCTCACAGTCAGAATGCCTGTTTTTCTTGGTATTTTTGAGCTATAAAACCACATGTAATTGAATAAATGTAAAGTAGAGCTGTTTAATGTCACACTGTGGAACATTCCAAGCAGAGCAGTGACATCTCCATAGAAACAAGCAGGTGATGGACACAACCAAAAAGTGCACAATGCAACTTTAATAAAGAAAATGTGCAAATTCAAATTGTTTAATGTTTTTAATAATTGTAATTGTGCAATGTGATTGGTAGCCATAAATTACTAGCTTTTCATTTTTAATTGATTATTTATGTCTTTTTTCCAGATTTTAGGAGGTTTAGTGTCTCATAAAACATTGTACAGTGGTGCATGGACACAACAGAAGGCAATACATTTGAACATTGGAATCTAAGGAAGTCACTGAGATCAGGAAACACATTGGACCATAGATTGGGACAAGGGGGCATATATACTGTGGTCATTAGGCTTTAAATAAAAAGATAGTGTCAAAATCTGTTTAAAGTGAGTATGACAGGCTTTTAGAATTCTCAAATTTTGACTTAATTTGGTGGGATAACACCTGTTGTGAATATAAATTATAGTTTTACACCAATGAAGAAGCAATTTATGAAGAAAAGTAATATGTTGAAAATTACAGGAAGTCAAGAGTTCTGTTTAAAAAGTTCCATATCGATGACATCACACTGGGAGAATTCTGTCCAAAAAGTTTGTCACAATTTTCACACGAGAAACACATTTTTCTAATATGTTGGACATTATTTCAAGGTGTTTTCTTGTATTTTTATTTGTCAAATAAACATGTCTGTGTACATTAGAGGAGTTTTGGCCCAGTGTCATGGTTGCTAGGGAACAGTTATGGAATTTCCTAGTGCGATGTAATGATTTCCAATCAGGAAGTACAATTTGAAACCAACAAATTGGTCAAACTGGGGAAAAAAGTCAAATTTTGTCTTAAATCTTGAATATAATGTTATTTTAATGTATTTCTTATTTTGTAAAGCACTTTGAATTACTTTGTGTATGAATTTTACTATAAAAATAAACTCGCCTGGCCTTGCCTAATGATCTTAACTGTGTTTTGGTCAAATGAGTAGTCCAGTTTGTCATATGCACTTCAAATGGGCTGATCAGACACATCATTGTAAATGACTGTGAAGTTGAAACATTTCGAGGTATGACGCAAAAGCTATAAGAACCTTGGATACCCTAATTGCACAGAAATGATGATTCCTCGACCACTGGAAAGAGTCTTCAATCTAGAATCTGAAGACAGCCAACAAAGCAGACTCCACGAGGTATCCTTAAACCTCCTCATGATCTGTACAGAAGTCACGTGAGGTAGAAATCACTCAAACATGACACTCTACTGGGCTGTAAAATCACTGCGCACTCATCAGACCCTCTCCAGGCCTGAGTGAGAGGGGCTGTCACTGTCACCCAAGGGTGCTCCAATGAACCCTCCGAGGTGCTAGCCAAGAGATGCAAATGAGCCAGGAGCTGAAGAGTTGAGCAAGGCGTGTTCAGTGTGTGGTTTTATGCATGCACTTCTGCCTCATAAGTTAAAAGCTACTCACAGAGCCATTTCCATTCCATCTTCTTTCCTTTCACTCCCCCATCTTAGAAATATATTCAGGCCATTAAGTCTAATGTGGGCTTACATATGTTTGAGAGAGTAAAAGCAGCAGCGCAGGCAGTGGTCTGAAAGATGAGCCGTACTTTACTCTGCTGTGTCGGTAATGGATTGACAACATCTGCTGCAAATAGAAAGAAAATCTGGATTTATTTCTCAAAATTGAGAGATTTTACTGTCTAAAAAGATCAAATTGAATCAAAATTTTGAATGGTCACAATTAGCAAATAGCAACAACAATTTAAAGCCATAGTATGTAACTTTTTGCCAAAAATTGTACGAAAGGAAAACCATATCTTTTTGTTACTTCGTTCCTTTCGCCATTATCTTCCACAGTATGGTATAAAACGTATCGATTTCCCTGAATGTTCCTGAGTGTGGTTTTAACTTTCAATTTCTATGGAATCAGGTGATGCAGGTGATGTGCCACCTCCAGAAAGTTACATACTATCACTTTAAGTAACATCATTTTCTCTGCAAACATCTAAGTATCCTGTCTCCTGTTTGTATAAATTCTGTCTTCTATGTAAATCCTGCTAAAACCGTATCTTATATTAGAACATGTTTTGAAATACATGCGATTCTTGTATTTGCTTATCCATTAATATCTGTGTTTTCTTTCAATGTTAAAACTCCTGGGCATATTTAAAACAACTTGGAATGGAATTGTACTGTTAAAACATATCGCAAATTTGATCTCAAGTGCAATTGCAATTAATCAACATCGAATCAAAATCACAATTTGAATGGACGCAATTCATAAATCACAAAAGCTGCAATTTTTGAAGTACCGTCATTTCCTGCACAAACAACAAAATATCCCGTCTGTAGTTTAAATCTGTGCAAACATGTTCAGAAATGTGATTCTTGTATGAGTTCATACTGTATTTCAGTCTTTTTTGTCAGTTCTTCTAGACGAGATTAAACTAAATCACAATCTCACTGCTTGCCAGAAAATCGCAGTTCAATATTTTTCCCAAATTGTGCAGCTCTAGTCCAAAACACATCAGCCTGCAAAAGTACTCGAACATCAGTCACCTCGGACTCTCTTAGATCTCCATGACGACACAACACAAACGTCTACAGGTGTAATCCAGCCGACTGTTTTTAAGATCTTTCCTTCAACTCACTTGTTCACACACTAGTCACTCATATTTCATTTACTGTGCAGCTTCATTACTAAGTGAACCAGCGTTTCATTGTCTAATAATCAGTAAGTGCACATTTGCATGCCAGTTACTGTTACTGCATTACAGCGACAGCAAAACTCTCCACCCTGGTCTCTGAAAGTTGTGAAAAGCACTTATAAACACATGATGTTTAGGATGCTCTGAAAGCGTAAGGTAAGCGAGGAATAAGTACAAAATGTTGTGTTTTTTCACGTTTTTAAGACTGTTACAACATCTTTAAAGTTTAAAAAAAGTGTAAATGAAAATAAATAAATTAAAATACAGACTCTTAAAGTGCCTATGACAAATTAGACTACTCATTTCACTAAAACAGGTCATTCTATTTAAGATTTTACTAGAGATTTTACTTTTCTTTTCCCAATTTAGCCATTCTTTAGGTTTAAAATTTTACTTCCTGGTTGAAAATCATGACATCACACTAGGGAATTCCATAACTGTAAACAAATGTTATTTGGAAATGAATAATTGACAAATGAAAATATAATAAAACACCTTTATTTTGTGGAAATAGTTTAAAATTATATAAAAAAAAAATAGGTTTCTTGCTTTTAAATTATGCTTTAACTCCCAATCTTTCTCTCTACTTCCTGTAATTTTCAACATAATTTTCTTCACAAATTGCTTCTCAGTTGGTGTAAAACTATCATTTATATTTACAACAGGCATTATTTTACCAAATTAACAAAACAGTTGAGAATCATCAGCACTTTAAGCAGTTTAGTATGTTATAGCAGCATTTTTGTCTGCACCAGCCGATATATGTGATACGTGATAAAGAGGAGATGCTGACCTGTTCTGACATGTTATATTATTGTGCTGCAAGGGATCAAAGTGAGATGGGAGAAAATCTATAAAGAGCTGTATACACCACTAACAGACACAAGTGAGAGGTTTAGCGCGAACACAAAAGACATAACAGAGAGAGAGAGACAAACGCACTGGTAATCTATAGGGAGAGAATGAGAGAGAAAGAGAGAATTAATGATGACAATTCAAACCAAATCGATCAAATGTGAAGGGGATATTATGAAGGTACAAGCAAGCGCGGTCTGTTTGTGTCTATATGGGTCTGTTTAATCCATCATGGCTGCAAAATACCACTGCTAATAAAGGTTATCCAGGGTTTAGCCAAAATACCAAGAAAGAAAATTTAATAGTGCAATAGGCTCTACTCACGCTTACGGGAAGACGTTTGGAAACAGACGTGGAAACACATAACGACACTGGGCATGTGACAAAACTATGGATTTAGCAGCAGAGGTCTTCACAACCTGCCAAAGCTTTCCATGGGGGACGTGACTCTAATCGCATTTTCGATGTCACTCACAGGCAGCTGGTTGGAACTGTTGCCGAACATACCAGAACGCTACAATTACATCTTTTTTTTAGTAAGTTAGACAAATTATAATACACAAATTAATAGGCAATTTATAAAAGGAAAAAAAGAAAGAATACAATGACATCTAGATGAAGAAAACCAGGCCATTTTCTCGGTTACTATCGTCAACAGAGCCCAAAGGAAGTCCGCATGTTTCCAAACGTCTTCCGCATGAATAACACTTCCGGTAAGGGGTCCGTCACCTGCTTGTCTCCATGGAGATGTTGCTTTGCCAGGAATGTTGCACAGTATGGCATTAAACAACTGTATATACATCCATGGAGATAAGCAGGTATATATTTAGTAGCAATAAAAACATTTGATAATTGAAATGAACGCTTGTGAGCTTTAAGTCATGTTAGAATGTTGTTACCTCCTGAAAAACATACACGGAGTTGTGTTTTGTTTCATTTACACATGTTGGAGTAATCCTTTTTCATTAGTCTGTCTGCATCTCTAAAGCTCTTAAAAAATAAATAAAAATAAAAAATAAACAAACAGCTTTCATTTGTGGTTTAATGTCTGTCTTGCAAAACACAGTCCAATTGAAATGGCTGCACGAGGGAGGGCATCTGACGTAAAAGAATACCAAATAAAGTTGAAAATCACAGCGTGCAAAGAAACTATCTAGGCAGGAAAGATATTAAGAAAAAAAACAACAAAATTTTTTCCATTATTGAAAAAATCATTGTCATTTTATTTTCAAATGAATTCTTGATACAGGAACACAACTGCTGTCAAATAAGCAAATACACACACAATAGTTTGATGTGACTGTGCAAGAGCCGTTTAAGGAAAGTTAAATCGAATGAAACACAAACATGCCTCCCTGTACCACTAGGGTGCAGCCTGCTTCTGCATTTCCTATGGCAGAGACCGAGTGAGGATGGAGAGCCGTGTTGTGGGGCTATAGACAAAAAAGCCAAGCAAAAAGAACAAAGATTTTAGTGAAGTGAGAGAGGTGAAGTTTGGGGAAATTGTCAAAATGTCGCAGAGACAAACGGGAGCAGAGGAGAAGGTGGGATAAAGGCGGGATAAGTACACGGGACATGTAGTGCTCCAATGTTCCTGTCCAAAAATACAGTGTTTTTGTGCAGCTAAAGCCAGACAGTCTCTGTCACTACAGGAAATACTGCTACACTACTGTGATGAAAAGCTTTTACATCTATGGTATTTCATGGAGCAACATTGAAAAGACATATAATATACACAAACATAGTAAATAACACTGAGTTTGTTACTGTAAGATTCATTATTCCATTACAAAATTGGGATGTGAACAGTAGGGTCAGACTGCTACTACTGCTACTACTGCTACAACTACTACTACTACTACTACTACTACTACAAGTACTGCTGCTGCTGCTGCTACTATTACTAGTACTACTACTCAGTGAACCCTCTGGTGTAAGGACAGCTGCTTCCATCTATTCCAAAATCCTCTTCAATATAATAGATTTAGATATAGATATATAATAATAGCATCGAAGTAGTTGACAATAAGGAGGGGGTGAGACGTGACAGGGACATGACAGGTGTTAAGTGATCTGAGGGAGCTGACTGGCAGGTGAGGGCCTCAAATGACACTTTTTCATATTTCTTCCAAATTTCTTCTGTTAAATGCATTATTGTAAATTATTTGGAGAATGCCACTTGTTTCTTTGAATTTGGGCAATGAAAATAGTTTTCATTGGCAGACGTGATGCATGGAGGAGCGGAGCATTAGGGGAAATCCTTTAGCATTATTCATGGCATTTTATTAACAATGGAATAAAATTCTTGGATAATTTTTCAATCTGTGAGTGTTCAGTATTTAGAGCCATTCTAGTCTGAGTTCATTTGAGGTGATTGTGGAGCGAGGGGGAGTATTACACTTCTATGGGCTTATGTTCATGTAGGCTACGTTCAGACTGCAAGGCTTGAAGCTCAAAAAAATAATTTTTTGTGAAATCAGATTTTTTTTTGTCTTGTGACTTGTATGTGATCTCCAGTGCAAACTTTAAACACCCCAAAAGTGTCCCGCATGCGCATTGAAGGACACGACGACGTCACACGCAGCGAGCATGCTCAGTGTTTACAGAAGTAGCCTAAACATGGACGCTAGCATTGAGCACCTGGCGATTTTAAAGTTGCTGTCGTACCAGAGCCAGAACATGTACAGATTATTTGTTTTAAGGAGGAGATTGATTTTTGGCCATGGCGTTTTGTGGGGGAGTGGCAGCAACGTCTGTAGAAATGAACGTGCAGAGTCGCAGCCAAGAGTGGTGAGATTGCTATGTGCTTCGCTGCTTCACTGACACGGAGTTCATACATAATTTTCGTATTACGAGAAGAACGTCTGTGTACATTTGTGAGCGCCTACTTGTACCACTCTCGCTTGTTGATGACGTGTAGGTCGGACGAATGCGACCTGGCCGTTCAGACTGAAGTCGCATGCCAAAACATCGGATATGTATCGGTTTTAGGACCACATATCCAAGTGGCCTAGGTTGTATTTGAAAAAATTGAATCTGTTTCGTTCAGACTGTCATTAAAAGATCAGATACAGGTCGCATAGGGGCGAAAAAATCGGATTTGGGTCACTTCAGGCTGCAGTCATAGCTTTAGTTACCTTTGTTACTTTTTATCGTTTTTAAAATGTTAGTTTCAGTATTGTTTTTGATGCTCTCACTCCCCACTATAATTCACTCACCCTTCAGAACACGAATACAACACAATCGGCTTGGATTCCCTTAATGAAACCACTGCACATTGCATCACGTTTGTCAAGTTTTAGTTCATGTTTTGTATATAGTACATCCAGAACACTGTTGCTCGGGTCCTGACTTGAACCAGGATCCTGTGGCTCAAAGAATAGACTTGAAAGCAGCTCTGCTTGTGTGCAAGTCTCTCCATGGCCTCGCACCAAAGTACATCTCTGACGTGTTAGTGCCATGTGAACCATCTCACACTCTGAGCACCTCAGGGACCGGCCTCCTGCTGGTGCCCAGAGTCAGGACTAAACATGGGCTCAACCAAAACTAAAGCAGGACCATAGCAGGACTAAACATGCAGAGTGAGCGTTTCAGTTTTATGCAGCTAAAATTTGGAACAGTCTTCCAGGCCTCTACTTTGATTATGTTTAAGTTTATTCCGTACTCTTCTCTCTTCTCTTTTAATGTTCATTTTATGATGATTATTTATGTTTTGATTCACAATACAAACAGTATTGTGATCTTAATGTCTTATTCTGTAAAACGCTTTCAATTATGTTGTGTACGAATTGTGCTATACAAATAAACATGCCTTGCCTTGCACATTTATGGAAAATTGCTGTGTGGGAGTAAATCACATAAGCTTGTGCGGTGAGTTTTAGAGAGAATCGCACAACTAACCGTAAGGAGGGTTAGAATAGGGCCCATGTTTTTTTGATAAGGGAACATTATAAGATGGTAGAAATCTTCAAAAAGTAAATTTAGCATAATGTGAGACAAAGCAATAGCATCTTCATTGAGACTAAAGGTTTTATAGTGCACCTTTGAAAATTTCATTCTATAATTCATTCTAAATTTCATTGCAAAAGAACCAGAATGTTTACTCAGATCTTATGAGACAAAGGCCACGTCTCATTTCTGTTTCCTCGCTTCCTTCTCCTTGATTCCTCTCCTCGATTCTGCAGGAAATGGGTGAGGAAGTCCCACCCACAGAGGAGACACAAAGAGGATAGAGGATATAAACTTATCACTGAGACTAATAAAGTTTGATTCTTTTATCTGGCGTCTGCTCCTGAAGCCTCACCCATGTTTACTCTTTTCTTTCTTCCGTGGTTTTCTTTGGGACACCACTTAACATAACACATTTTATTGACAGCTGAAAAACGGAGGATCGAGGAGAGGAACCAAGAAGAAGGAAGTGAGGAAAGAGAAAAGAGACTCCGCCTTAAACTGATCTTGCCAACTTCACTGCACATTCCCAGTAATCATCTGACCCCACACACCAACACCACTGCCTCTAATATGTGTCCTTACGCACCATGTTTATCTCATAATTTCGAAAACAACCCCCCGCCATTTTAATTACTCCTCCCTGCTCTTCACATGCAACTAGTTCTGGCTCCCGTTCAAACTGAATACACCAGTGATAAGAGGTTGCCAGATGATGATAGCAGTATGAAAAAAAATGTAATATAAACGACACTCTATGCTTGCAAATGAGAAGAGGTAGTCAGGTATTTACGATAGCAAGTAATCAACCAGGAAATTAAGCCTTTAACCATGCGCATGTAATCCGAGAATTGTCAACTTCGTTAGGGTAGATTTATTGCGGCCTCACAGGGATCACACCCGTCTAACAATTTCTAAAACGGTAAACGTCAACTGTAAGCTCACAATAGGCTATATCATCAAGCTAATTCTAGGCTAATTCACACCAGCTGTAAAGTCCATTGGATTTTGCTTTCAGTCATAACACTAGTGGCAGCACTTAGCGGGGATAACGGCCATTGATTAAAAACACGGTTGTAAATGATATACCATAAGATAGCGATTATGGCTAGATTTTCCGCGGCGGAGACAAAAAGACGTAAAATGAGAACAGGTAAATTAGGTGCGAGGGGCAATCTGAGGATTTCCTGAAGTCTCATTCATCATAATTTTGCGTTTGTTTCTGTTTATAATCAGAGATGGAATGTACGAGAAAGAGACTGTGACAGAAATTTGAAATATTTGCGAGTTTAGTTTTGAGGAAAGTGGCACTCGAAGACAGGTAGCGCTGACTATAATTCTCTATTCGGTGCATTCAACAAGAAATACTTTAAGGTACACGATGTGACTTCTAGTGGAGGATCCGCCACCTACTTGTCTCTATGGAGATGTTATCGCTTTGCCTGAAATGTCTCACAATATGGCAGTAAACTAAATAATATACAAGGGTGCTCAAAAACACATTGAAAACATGCAATCTTACGGTGGGTTGGGTCGCCTCTATACAGATCTGACCCATAACTTGGCCTGATCACCTGCTTGTCTCCATGGAGATGTTATCACTTTGCTTGGAATGTTCCACAGTATACCGTTAAACTTATTTATAATGCGTTTATTAATTTACAAGGATTTTTTATGTTCAGATAATACAAATACACTTGTATCCGTGGAGATAGATAAGTTTAGTGTCACACTGTGAAAAATTTCAGGCAAAGCATCAACATCTCCATGCATATAATCAGTTGAGGAACCCTTCACCAGAAAAGTTACACAGTGAACCTTTAAATAGTCTTAATCTGTATGGGACAATATGCACAGAGGTCTTGTCCAGATATATTTAAGGTAGACTTGCTTCATACTCATTAAATAATTGAAACTGAATCAAATAAAGAAAAAAAAAATTGACAATTACCAACAAACCTCTCTTATTTTACTGTATAACTATTAAAAAGGCCCCACCAACATCTGCGGTTTTAGGATCTTAACTTTTCTACCAGAATGATAGCAAGCTCTGCCTTCAAACACACCAAGAGTTTCGCCATAACTGAGTGCCTTATTTGTATTCACATTTTCTGGTTTTCTAACTTTTTGGACTACATTTTGTTTTTGGAGCATCCACAACCAAATGGGCTCCAGTTTCATTATTATAAACCATGTCAACAAGCTGGCTAGACATTGTTCTCCGTCCACATGAGTGAGTCTGAGAAATGCTTGTGTTCCATTGTGTTGGAAGGTGAGGGGAAGGGACACTTGGTCTGGAGTGGGTTTGGACGGAGCCTGGAAGAGAGAGGAGGACTTGGCTGTCATCGTCGGAGTGGTTTTGTGGGTACTGTGGCAAAGGGGACATGCTACACTGCTACAGACTTTTTAGGTTTTAGCCAGGGTGTAGCTTTTAATTCACACAAGATCAGATTCAGTGAAAGCTACACTCTGTACCTTTTTCATCTCTAGGGCATTAAACACTTGTATCTTGTATTTACTCAATAACAGTTTTTTTTTTTTTTTTTTTTTTTTTTTTTTTTGCTGAAACAAAAAAAAAAAAATCTGACCTGTAACTTGACATGGTCGTAACTTTACATAATCCAGTTTGTTTATCTTCTGAATGGACAAAAATACATGGGTATAACCAGGGATGTCATTTCAGGCCACAAAACTGTCATATAAGAAGTAAATTATACTTGTCAACATCGCAAAATATGTAATTTTTTATGTGATAATATTGAAACTAATTTGTAAATTTTGCCGCTGACACAATAACCCTGAAGTCAGATTATCCCCAAAAACTATTCTATATGTTAATAAGGTAAAAGAAAGAAAGAAACATGAGCTGCAATAAATAAAAAGCAGAATGAATCACTTTTCATCCAACCCTCGTCAGGTCAAATCTAACCGAAGAACAAAAAATATCAAAAGGTTCTCCACTAGTACAAAGAAAAAAAAAGAAAAAAAAAGTACACACGATAAATATTGAATCCCAAAAAATACTGTTTCATATGTTGTTGAGTATCGTGATATATATTAGTGCTATACATAAAGTTTCAGAATTGGAAATTAGTGCTGTCAAAAATATTGCGCTATTAACGAGTTAACGCAAAACAATTTTAACGTTTTTATCGCGAAATTAATGCGCTTTGTGACCTTGTGAACTATTTTTTTCATAAACTGTGGCCACTGCTCGTAACATTAGAAAAACTACATGATCTAACTGTAAACAGGAAGGAAAACAATTTGTACGAAACTGAGAAGTCCCAGCTGGACGAGGTGTTCCAAAGCACGGTACGGTTCTTATGGTTTGTAATAAAAAAAAATATTTAAAAAAACCTATTCACTCTTCTGTGTTGATAAGAGTATTAAAATGATGATTCAAGGAACAAAAATGTGCGATTAATTTGTGTTTAATCGTGAGTTAACTATGACATTCATGAGATTAATTGCGATTAAATATTTTAATCGACTGACAGCACTATTGGAAATACAAACGCAAACATTTATATGGCTGTACAGATTTACCAATCACTAATGAAAGAGGTTACTTTAAAGGTGCATTGTGTAACTTTTCTCGTGGAGCGTCCGTCAAATGCTTTTCTTCATGGAGATGTTATTGCGTTATCTGGAATGTTTCACAGTGTGGCATTAAACCTTTCTGTCTGTGGAGAGACATTGCTCGTTTTTCTAGGTATTTTTGAGCAGTAAAACCACCTGTAATTGAATAAACGTAAGGAAGAACTGTTTAATGTCATACTGTGGAACATTTCAGGCAAAGCAATGACATATCCATAGAAACAAGCAGGTGACGGACACCCAACCAAAAAGTTACATAGTGCACATTTAACATAACTTGAAGAATAGCCCTATTTTGAGAAAGTAACATTCTTATTGTCATATATAGAACAATTATATCCACATTTTTCAACCATTATAGTTCACCGTACGTAATATTGATTCTAATGGAAGATAATAAATAATTTACACGACATAGTACTGTTAAACACTTTCAATTATCCTATACTGGATGTAGTATATTTTTGCAAACCATTTTTAGTCATGGTTTCTACTTCTTAGATATAAATACAATCACCAACAGTCAAACTACTAAATCTTTTACGACTCAATACCGCTGCAGCTATTCAGTTTTCTCCCTTTTAATGAGTTGGTGGAGATGTTACAGGCCCATGTTGAAGATAAACTCTTCATATGGCACTAGACATTACCAGCACACTTTGCAGCCTCTTCTTGATAACAGCGAGATATAAGATCGTATCCTACCTTCCGGATGCCCTCCCTGGACTCCTCCACGTTGTTATCAGCTCCCCCGGTTCGGTTGATCATGCGCCACATCTGGGCATACATGGGGTCTCTCTCAAAGGGGTTCATGGCTTTGGAGCGGACCTGGTCGTACACAGCCGAGTCCAGAACTGTCCCGTAAGGAAGCTCCGTCTGCTTGGAGAGATCCTGCAGAGACCTGGGGAGAAGAAGAGGAGATGGAAGAAATGTAGTAAGATCATGGGCTTGTTTTGGTGAAATGCAAGCGATTCTGTCATCAAATGTGATAATCAAACAGGCTGTTGTCAAGAGTTATCTGTGCAAAGCATATGTGGAGTGGTGCATTGTTTCGTGTATTCCTGTACTTATCAGTCTGTGGGTGTTCTTCATACGTCTATGGTGGAATGTTCATCAGTAACAGTGGTGACACAGAGCACATATTAGCAAACATTGAATGATTTAAGTTTTAAGATTATTATTAAAAAAAATAATAATAATAATAATACAAAATGGATGTTCATGGCCCCATTTAGGTGTTTGATTTTCAACAAAAAAGGTCAGTGACTAACTGAAAAACTCTTGGCTAATGCTATCTAGCTTGTAACTGTAATGTTATTTGAGAGGGACTTGTTGAACAGCACAATCAGCTCAGATTGTGTAAATTAAAGAACAGATTAAAATCTAATTTAAGTAAAAGAGCTTCAGGCAGCAAAGTGCCTACAGGTAGCATCACACCCCTAGACAGCCCCAAGAGTCACTTTTCCCTATTTGTTACATTATACTTTACCATGGAAATCCCAAAGGTAAATTCACATGTTGAACCTCATCACATCTGTTAGTGACTAGACCAAAGAATTTGCTTAGAACAAAGGTCTGCATTCAACAATATTCATTTTGCCTTTATCTGTATTAAATATAATTGGTATATATAGAGTGTTATGGTGCCATCTGAAAGCCGGCTGTCACCTGATCATTAGGTCGAGTTCATCACAACATTCTAGCATCTCTAACAAAACTGGCACAAAGTTCAACATATTCTGTGTCTGCAATAATGAACAAGAGTGAAAATTCTTTTCTCATAATAGCTTCAGAAAGTGGTGCCATTATTCAACCACAAATGTGGTTGTTGTCAGTTTTGGAACACTGGCGAGTTTGTGGAGCCAGTCTCATAAGATTCAGCATTAGTGGATCAGGATTAGTTTGGTTATTTCTTTGGAAAAACAGTGAATGTCTCATAGTTATATAGACCTCTGATCTCCATCTGAAATTATGACATATTCTAACCTGATTGCTCGTATAGTTTGGTCCTGTGCTGCTCACTTGTGTAATGATGGTTCAACTTCAGGCACTGGCTCTTTCCCCTTTTCGCATTTAAGTTCTCATGTCAAATAAAGTGTTTTGGCTAAATAAATATGTGCAAATAAACAGATACATGCTTAGTCTCACCAGATCATAAAAGATTTGGCATTATACCAGCCCTGGCCTTATTTTCCTGAAGACCATTCATGGTGGTCTATTCCAGCCTGTGCAGAGCACAAAATGAAATGAAAATGACAACCTGGCCTTTTAATCTCATTAATATCACATAAACAGGAACAAAGCCCCTCTCCAGTTCATAATATCAGTCATATTTCAGCTGCTCACTGTGGCACTGGCTCCCACTGGAAACACTTTGGACAGAGACCACTGCACTGACAGCCAGCTGCGGTACAGCTCAGTCCCTGAACAAACCAGTGATTCACATCTCTCCGAAGAGCCAATGAGAGACATAATTGACATGCTATTAAAATATTAAAAAGGGAATTGGCAATAAGCCACTAATGGCAGAAAAATACTAAGTCATTTACTCTGAATCATCAGAGTTATCGGAGCCAGTTTGTTCCAAGGCGATTAAAAAGCTAATCACTGGATGATTATTCTCATAAAATCAAGTAAAAAAAAAGAGTTAGAATGTCAATATTTTTATAGATTTTTCACTTTTTAAATTGTTTTTCAAATTGGAATTGAAAAGACTGCTATGCAAAGCCTGAAACGCTCCTAATGTAACCATCCATCTTACTGAATGTTCTTACATAACTTTGGTGAGATTCAAATTAGATTGGTAGTTCCATTTTAGCTACGAGCAGCCCGTACTTTTAATTTGTCCTTGGGCAATACACTTAACCCTTATCCAAACTCTTAACACTTATCCAAATAATTTCCCTTGTGGATCAATAAAGTTTGTCTAAGTCTAAGTCTAACCCATATTGCCTATGTGAACTGTAATTTTGTTGGGGCTGTCCATTAAGGAAATTCATTCTCATGTTTTCAATTTCAATACTTTTGTTTGTTCTTTTTTTAAAGACAAAATTACACTTTTCTGATCTATGTTATAATGTTGGTTCCTCATCAAAATCATACCTGGAGTTGTGTTTTGTTTCATTAACATTTAACACACAAACCCTGCACATTTAGGCTGAGTTCTTCTCTCAAAATGAAAACACTCTATTCCAGCTTGTGATACAGGACATGCTCCACTGTGTTTTTAAACTCCATACGCCTTCACTAGAATAATTCGGCTCATTTCAGCCCTCGAATTTCCAATCCAAAACTTGAAAACTACCACTTCATAACATCACCAGGTTAAATAGAGCATTTTTCGTAAAGCTCCCAAGAGTCAAATCGACGCAATATGGGACCCTTAAAGGACAATGACCAGAACTCAATATTGAAGACTGTATTGAAATTTGTGATCATTATTGTATTGAGTATATGCTAACACACCATAGCAGCTATATGTATTCTACAGCAGTCTTCCCCCCTCTGTACCACTGGGGGATTTCACGCACTATTGTTAATTACAATGGCACCACGCTTTGCTAGCTTCTCAACAGTTTGGCCTCTGAGAAATGTAATGGAGGACTTTTATGGCAAACTAATTACTGTTTGCTTGTTAACCGCCTGCTACATGCCACCCATGGATTTGAGAGACACGTTTTCTCAAATAAAACATGGCATCGGAAACACACAACACATGCTTTACTTCTTCTAGCCAGATTAAATACATGTAACAGAGCAGTTGTAACAAGCGTCAAATTAGGTTCATTCATAATTCTAACCAAAGAAGCCTTCCTCCTGTGTTAAGTTGTAAGCCAGTCCAAGCCCATATCACGCTGTTTTCTGAGCTATTCTATCTATTTTCTCATTAAAAACATACCTGGAGTTGCGTTTTGTTTCATTCACACATGTTTAACACACAAACCCTGAGCCTGACCCAATTCCTGATATGAAATTTGGATAATTTCAGCTGAGGAATTGCCAATCTCTATTAAACAAAATGTAAAGGGTAGTATTTTGAGCTTTGGAGATATAGAAAGACTAATAAAGGATTACTCAAACGTGTGAATGAAACAAAATACCAAAATAGAACTCCAGGTATTTTCCTTTGTTGAGGTAACAGCATTATAACATGGTTTAAAGCTCACAAGAGTCAATGGTGCATCATTGTCATATAGGACCTTAAAGTGTATATGACTTTATTGATTTATTTTTTTCTACTTTGTTTGGTGGGATAGTATCTGTGGTAAATATTTTTCATAGTTTTACATGAGTTAAAGCTACTATGTGTAATTATATCGGCCAACCCGCCCCTGTTGTATTCTCACATATCACCACTAGATGCTCTCTACGTTACTGCAGTCTGATAGTGTGCCAGCTTTGGTCAGACAGAAGACGACCAGCGAGCACAGGTGAAACTGAATAAAGGCCAGGTGAGCGGAGGGGGGACAGGTTTTACATCTGCCATCTACTGGTGAAAAATAATCAAATAAACTTGCAGATGGTATGGCAGTTGTTAAAAAAAAGTTGCAAAGAAAACTACAAAAATACACTGTTGCTATGAGTTCTAAAATGGAAAACCTCTACCTATGTCATCAGTGTCAAAACTTCCATGTGAAATTCAGGATTAATTTACACGCAGCATTCATTTTAGAAAATGATGGTGTTAAGATTTATTTTGATCAGTTTAATCATAACTTTGTGCAATTTAGACAAGTTTTGACCTTGTTAAAATGATTGTTTCTAGGTTATGAAATTACCCCAGAATTACCATGCCACATCTGCTGCCCATGTCCAACCAGGAAATAAAATGATAAACATATTATAAAATTAAACTTGCATTGTGTAACTTTTCTGGTGGAAGGCCATCAAATACTTTTCTTCATGGGGATGTTATTGCTTTGTCTGGAATGTTTCACATTATGGTATTAAACCTTTCTAAATGTAAGGCAGAGCTGTTTAATGTCATACCGTGGAACATTCCAGGCAGAACAATGACATATCCATAGCAACAAGCAGGTGACAGTGTTAACTACTGTATATTTTAATGAAATGCGCAGTATAACCTGCCATTTACACTTTAACAATCGCCTCATAAGACTTTAATCTGTCTATGCCTCTTGTAGAAATACCTTATAGAAGAAACCCTTGTCTTCCTCTGTCAATGACTCCTCTTCCCAAGTCGGAAAAAAAAATAACACTTTGAAGGTTTTAATAAACTTTGCCATGAACATGAATCTTTTATTGTCTCCAATTAATCTCCGGTTCGTGTAATTTGCCCCCCACCTCCCCCACCCCACCTCTCTCTGGAGGAAACGAACTGCCAGTGCCCCTTTGACCAGGATCCTCCCTTCAGTGAACGCTTTCCCAGCTTCTTAATCTCCGCTTGGTGCTTAATGGTGCATGCGGAGAAGAGTAAAAGAAATGTACTGCCTGGGGAACGCAACAGCTCAACATATATTTTAATGAGCAGAAAAAAACACCATTGAAATGACTTGTGTTGCTGTAATTGGTTGTGAAGGGGAACATAGATCTAAGCGAATAAAATGGAAGCTGGAAATTATAGTGGACAAGCAGAATAGGCTCGAGTGTCAGGAGAATGGACGTGATAAGCTCGAACTATAACAATAATTGGATATGTATTATGGAGCGTAGTGTATTATGGAAGGCCTAGTTTGGTTTTGTCCTGATTTAGCCCTGGTTCAATCCCATTTTAATCCCCTGTAAGATATAGTTGTGTTCAGATTTTGTCCTAATAATGGCTTCTGCTTCTAATCCAACATTTTTAACATGGAAGACAGTGTCCTATTTGTTCCCGTCACTCATTATTCAATCAATCAGAGCCTGCTACCTGTGCCTCTAAACCATCTAATTTTCCACTTGCTCCCTGCATGCTTGCTTAATGAAGGCTTAGTTTGGCAAAGTGCACAACCCTAACCAATGACTGTATGCCAAGAGGGTTATATATAGTACAATCATATACACTAGTGGGCTATATTTATTTATTTTTATTTATTTATTTATTTTAATTAGGAAAGTGCATATTAATCAACATGTCAACAAACAGCATCAATGTAAATATGCCGGAATTAGCACAATACCTAGTTTACATCTGTTGTCCTAAGGTTGAGTTATTGATAAGTTGATGTGGGAGTCTTGCCCATGAGCAATGTCGGTTTAGTTTGGCAAAGTGTGCAACACTGACTGAGGACTGAATGCTGAGAGAGGTATATTTACAATCATATGCACTGATAGTCAATAGTAGGTATTACACCTGAAGTTGCTGATGGAAGTATCTGAATTGACGCAAACTGACCCGAACAGATCAAGTCCGGCCAGCGATGCCCCACTCGCTGGCCGGTCTTGATCTGTTCGGGGTCTGGAGTTGGCCCGCGAGCCACCTCTTGGAAACTCAGAGACTATAGGCTTTGGATTGAGAGTTTTCTTAACAAAATTATTATCTCTTTCCGTTCCATCCCTGAAACTTGTCTGCCAAGGTAAAATAAACAAACATTTATCCAACACTTCGATAATTTGTCAAAGTCTGTTTAAAACATTCTTGGGTGAAAAATGACTTGTTGTGGAAGTCCAATGGCTATTAGATCACACCCAAAGTAAGCATGATGAAACCCAGTGTAATTCCTTTTAAATTATGTCCATTATTTTATGTCTTTCTCTCGCGTGAAAGCAACCAATAACCAATTCTGCATTTAATTCGTTTTCTCAAAGCTAAAGGTTTTGCTAATGTTTGCCTTTTAAGCTGCCATAATTATTCCCATACCCCTGCTTGGATTTTCATAAATGTTATTAGCAGGTCAAGGACCACAGAGAAGCCCATTTCATTTTGGAGCAGGTCCAGTTTTGAGGACGGATACTGGAATTTCTGGAACATTATAGAAGCTTGATTGAATTAGTGAGGTAAGAAAACTTGGCCAAGGTACATAGCGCCTTATAGAGTTGTTAAGTGTGATGTCACTTCTGGGTCCATCAGCTGATTGAAAACAATGAACATGTTCACAATTTCATCTTTTTTAGCGATAACACAGCTCACTTTAAAGGTGCACTGTGTAACTTCTAAGGTCGTGGGTCCGCTACTTGTTTGTCTCCATGGAGATGTTATTTCTTTGCCTGGAATGTTCTACAATAAGGCTTTAAATGTATCTCCCTTGCATTTCACTTTCAGGTGTTTTATAGCTCAAAAAATATCTTAATAAACATGAATTCTTACTATGTGCAGGCTTGCTTCTCCATAGATTTGACCATTAACCACTGTGACTACCAAGTTTATTTCCAAACTGTGGAATAATCATGTCAAAACAGTTATAGTATCTCCACTTAAAGAGCACCTTTAAAAAGAGATCACCATTTAAATCTAACAAGGATATAAGCACAAATTTATTAACATAACTGTGATGAAAGTGCATGAGGGAGTGTCGAATTTGGGTGAAAACTTGATATGCAACACATACACGGACAAACTACTAATATGCTATCTATTTTTATTATTCCTTAAATATGTTTACTTTAGGTGAAATCTGAGCCCCACGTTGATATTAACAGCACATTTAACTGCTAATTAGCTAGAAACAGATGAGTGCAGAGAAACCTGGAGTCCAACTGATTTGAGTGTGATTTCTAATGTGTTTTGTGATTACAGCCATTTGGTATATTATGAGTGTTTTTGTAAAAATAAAACAGCTTATGAAAATTTCTTCACAAACTCTATTTAACTTAAAAGAATGGCAAAGTATGGTTTCAACTGACAGAAAACATTGAACTGTTTTTTGGTGAGTAAAATCATGAAAATATAGTCAAGCTAATAACTGACTAATGACTGACACAAATTGGGGAATGACCAGGAGGTTGAGGTAAGAAGGTAGGCAAGGCTATGTCAGCGTTAGTGAGATATATCACGCATGTAATCCTATGAAATGCTAGATTATTACTACATTATTTACATATTTGATACAGATTGTGGTTAAACATACAAGTTTGAAATGGAACGGTTTCTTCTTTAATGAATATGGAACAAAACAAAGCCAGAAATCTCAAGCCAATGCAACGTCAACCAACTCAAACTCATGGCTATTGAGGTGATCCCCAAAACCATCAAACGGGAGACAGACTTAAGACATTAGGACAAAGGGAAACTGGATACTGGATAGAGACCTTGAAAGCAACAAAACACCCCGGACTTAATGAACACCTTGATTTTTCTGCATTTTTATAACTGTTACCTAGTTCTTTCATGCAGTGGAGGGTTTACGAATAATAAATAAATTCCTAATCTAATATAAAGCACATGCCTTTTTTTTACTATGCACTAGTAACTTATTTAACTATGTGTCGTTGCATTTGCATTTGTGCTTGTATTATATTTTTTAATCTATCTTGTGGACATAGCTGTGTGTATGACTGTAAATTAGATTTTGTTTGTTGTTGTGTCTAACTGATAATAGGTGATTATCATGTGGTTGCCGGTTCTATTTAAAAGCACCTGGCATCTTTATTTTCTTGTATGCCCTGATTCTTCAGCCGAAACACATAAGCTAGTCCCGGTTTTTATATAAAAGGACTTTTAATGCAGTCGGAGTGCCTCAGATTTCTTTTTTTTAAAAGTTAGAAATCAGATGTGAAGTTTCTGGTTGAACCCGGAAGTGACATCATCAGCATCTCCATAGCGATTTGATGTGTGTGTGTTTTTACCCATCTTCTTCTTCGTCCTGTGTGTATGCTAGCTCATTTTGCAACCAATTATACCCCTCTAAGCAGCCCAATGAGCAGGCAAATGGAGTGCACCGCTAGCTGAATGTATCCTCTGACAAATATTAAGAGCTGGGAGCCTGGGAGACGGGCGCCAACCGGTGTGCCATTGAAATCTGTGGAGAGATTCAGTCTTTTCGTCATTAGCCGAAAGATGATTTTAGCAAGCTAATTTCAGTTCACTTTTTTTTTTAGCACAGGTAACGGGCCCCAGAGTGCCACATTGTGCAGCTTCGTCATGCTAGCAGAGAAAATAATATCACAAGTTAATAGGAAAAGGCAAATAGCTTGTATGTGGTGATACGATGCGTGGAGGTAATTTGAAAATTTGAAATCGGACTATCACGAAACGCCTGTGTGAGCAATGGGGAGCCTATGTGCACAAACGAACTCTGCAATTTTAATTTAAGCGTTCGGTCTTCAATGATAGGGCTACTTGCATCGTGGGTTAGCAGCTCAATTACATGTAGCTATGATTAGACTGACCATGATGCATTGCTGTAGTCAGAGTCGTTTATAATTTTATTTCACATAAGCTGTTTACGAGAATGCCATATATCTTTGGGGTTTTGAGCACGCATTAATCCACAAGTGATTTGGGCCATAGTAAAATGCAATGGCCATTTTATACAGTTGTGGGGTTGTAACGCTTAGTGACCGTTTCGCTGTCCGTCGCTGTTTTATTGAGCCAGTAAATCTTGTAATAACTTAGTTTGAACAATATTAGGCATCGGTTGTGAAATGGCGGGGCAAGTACAATCGCCTCATTCAGTTTCATTCTCATAATTTAACCGTCAAATTGCCACTGCGCAGCTAACCAACTTCAATCCAAGCAGCTACTGTTTGAGCCCTATTTAAAAGGCTTAATTTCTCTCTGTATCAGCAGATCAAGTTTTTGCGCCCCCTTCTGGCAACTGCAGAACACTTTATGTATCAAAAAACAGAACTGTAACGTTATTGAGAAAAAGGAGTATACAATATTATATTTTCTTTTAAAAATGTAATTAAAACGTTTCTTCTTTTTTAATGTTAGTTTTATGATTTGTTTATGATTTGATTTGTCTGTATTTTGATTTTAATGTCTGTCTTATTCTGTAAAGCACTTTGAATTACTTTGTGTACAAATTGTGTTAGACAAATAAACTTGCCTTGCCATTATGGTGTGCCTGGGATGTTCCAGAGTCGGGCATTAAACTTATTTATCTCCATGGAGACAAGCAGGTAAGGTTACTAGGCCAAAATACAGGTTCGGTCAGTGTTACATTGAGCCTGCTCATGGTAAGAATGTGTGTTTTTCAAGGTATTTATTTAACTTTAAAACAAGTGTAATTGTATAAATGCAAGACAAATAAGTTTAATGCCCTACTGCGGAACATTCCAGACAACGCAGTAACGTCCATTGAGCTTTTAAGCATACCTAATGAGTTACAAAGGAACAAAAATGGACTTAATGGATTTGACATTTGCCAGGTGTTCTATTTTGAGGAGTAATATGTGATTCTCCATGACCTGCTTGTATCTGTTTCATTCACCCGAGTTGAACAAATTGGTCATTTTCAGAAGCTGTTCCTTGCCTTTCACCAAAGTTGCCTTTCTTACCCAGCAGCCTTCTACAAAATAAAAATAAATAAACTAAAAATAGTTTATCCACTGTGCACTGTTGACCACATTTTGGACTTTTCAACTACAGTTCTCTACCAATTCTCCCCTGGGCCAAACTTCCACCCATCAATTCAATCTTTCCTCTGCTTCCTCCCCACTCAGCAGTCTATTGGATTTTTGCACTTTTCACCATCTCCTAGACGCAGGTTATTGGCGGAATTGGGTTAGACTGACATGCAGAATTTTTTGACCAACTAAAGTAGTCAAATAGTTTCCTACTCACTTAATAATAATAATGCAGTGGATTTATATAGAGCCTTTCGAGACACCCAGAGAGCCTTACAGTGGAGCATTCATTCACTCATTCATTTTCATTCATTATTCATTTCACACACTCGGTGGTGGTACGCCACAGCTGCCTTGGGGTAGGCTGGCAGAAGCAAGGCTGCCGATCTGTGTCATTTGCCCCTCCGACCACCACCGACACTGACACACAGGCAATATGGGTGAAGTATCTTGTCACAATGGACACAATGGCAGTTTTTGCCACTGGTGCTCTACTGTGGCTCTACTGTGGCTCTACTGTGGCTCTACTGTGGCTCTACTGTGGCTCTACTGTGTGATTTTCCCAGCGGTCTCCAGATCAGGCTTTGAGAAGACGATATATAACCACGTACTAATGCCGTTTTTGAAGGTTGTACAAGAATTTTAACCATGAGTGAAAAAAACAGACAACAGACAGGGTGTGTCTGAGATAGTAACCGACAGTTGCTTCCAAATGATTCCCATGCAAGAAAATGTTTGATTGATCAATAAATCGAGACTAGTTGCTTCTTTTATTGATTCACTCCACACTCGGTGGTACTCCACAGCTGCCTTAGGGCAGGTTGGCGGAAGTGAGGCTGCCAATCCGCGTCGTCTGCCCCCCTGACCACCACCAATATTGACGCACACATCACATTCATACTTCAATACTATGTGGTGTCTTGCCTAAGGACACAGCAGCAGTTTTTTGCCACTGGTCCCCCACTGTGGCAGCTGATATTCCCATCATCAGCTTTGACAAGACAATATTGCCACGTACTAGTGTTGTTTTAAAAGGCTGTGTACAAGATCATGAGCTGTGAGCGAAAAACATGTTTAGTTTGAGCTCTTTACTCTGTTTATGTGTGTTTGGGTGTCTGAGACAGTAACAGACATTTGTTTCCCATCCAGCAACAGGTTTTAATGATCAATAAATTGTGACCCTATCAGTTCCTTCTATATAGTTCTCATCCATTGTATAGGCAACATTCTTCAGTCTAATTTTTCTGCACAATTAGGTACTGTAAGTGGTTGTTCTTGTCTGTTGTGCTTAAGCAAGCTTTTACATTCCTTATAATTGATCGTGGTTAGTTAAAAATCAATACATACAACAACGGCCAACATGTTTTATTTTCAATAGTGGAAATCCTGGGTAAGAGGGATGGGACAAGAGCTCATGTCACAAGATCTCGTGAGACAAAATTGCCACAAGATTTTGCGCACATAAGAAAAATGATCTTGTGAGGGTTTTTTTCCAAGTGTTTACATTAGGATAAGACAAAAAAAGAGTTACGGGTTGGTGAGTTACATCTAACAGTTCCCAAAAGAAGTCCAAGAATGGAAATAAAAATATGAAACAGAATCACAAAATGTATATATTAAAAATTACATTAAAATCTCATCTTGTCTCGTTCTCCTGGACCCAATCTTGTATCTCGTCTCATCTTGTGGAAATTGTGTCTCGTCCCATCTCTACTGGGTAATGTACTTTTGTGTGAACTGCTTGTATGAACAGCTACATAGTGCACTTTTTATTAAATCGATTATTTGATTATTCACCACACAATCAACTTTGCCAATGAGTCATTCAGTTGGAGTAAATCTGGCTGCTCTACCCTCCTCTAGTCTTGGCCCAGTACTGATATTGTCATGCTACTTCCATTTCAGCTCAGCTCCAACTATCTGGTCCCCCTCTGCTCTCTCTATTGTCTGGACATCTTATCTGTCCAGCTACCGACTGATTTGGCCTGTATGCCGTTTGCCTCTCTCCCCCTCTCCCCGCTGCTCTGCTTCTAGCGCCAGCCCTCTTGCCTTTTCCTCCAGGATTCACAGTGAAATTGAGGGAAAAACATCCAAGCGTGAAATAGCCCAGAGAGGCTCGCTTGTTATTTCATTTCCAGGATGAAACAAGGGCATTAATACTTAAAACTGCCAGGACAGCTCCCCAAGACTGACTAGTGCTCTTCGCCGTCTCTTGCTAATTCTACGTTCCAATCGTGCTTACAAATGTCCCTTATTTGCAGTAATATGAAGCGGAGGCCTGGGTACAGTTCACATGTATGAACAGTGTATTTCTCGTTATGTTCCACTTAAGGCATTCATAAACTATAAATGCACTCTCTCACCCCCTCTTTGCTAATTCACTTAGGGGCCACAATCTCACCATTTCTCAAACGATGGTGCGTGTGTCAGTGGTGATGTATTGATACTTTGCAGTGACACGCTGGGGGGGGTTCTGTTCGTGTATCTCTAATGGTGGAATGTTTAGGAGTTACCATAGTGACGCAATGCACGTATTAGCAACCACTGTCATAAAAGAAGTCAAGATAAAAGCACATTTTCAGGAGCCTGTGATCAATACAAACATTCACGGTCCTGTTTAGGTGTTTGATTTTCAATAAAAACGGTGAGTGTGAGTAACTGAAAAACTTGTGACTGTAATTTTATGTGTGAGAGACTTGTTTAAGAGCACAAATCAGCTCACCTGTGGTAATTTCAGCTAAATCAGTTCTTTCTAGTCATTGTAGACAGAGAATTGATGATGTAATTTAAAGCATATTTGAGTTTCCAATAAAACTATATGAATGCGTTCTTATTACATTTATCCATTCAATGAATTATATTGAGTAACACCGTTTTTCCAGTGGCTGTTTAAATCTCTCTAGTTGAAATGCTAATGATGAGCAGCCCTCACATAATAGTGAAAATTCTAGTCTTTTCACTTGAGTAGACTGAGCATAGTAATAATGTCTTAAAGCCATTGTAAAGAGAATAAAAAGAAGTGGTTAACAAAGGACAGGTGTTCAGTAGCATAAATACTAAGGCAGAAAAGCTTGTACTTAGCTTTAACTCAGAGATCAGCTGTAGTACACAAGGTCATGATGAGAATTTTGTGTCTAAACATTCTTGGCATCTGTAAAACACTAGCGCTTTTCTTTCTTTTCTTTTTCGCTCAAAGTGGCTTTACAGTTTGGTTCATCATTCATTCCATCCATCCAGTGACTCTATCATACTGGTGAAGTGTCTTGCCTAAAGACACAACTACATTTTTTACCAGTGGCGCCCCACTGTGGCACCTAATTTTCCCAGCAGTCTCCCGTCCAAGTATTACCCAGGCCTGGTCCTGCTTAACTTCTGAAATCAGACGAGATCAGGCTTTGACAAGGAGGTTTGGCCATCATGTACAGTTTCTCTACACTTTTATTCAGAGAGTTGGTTGAATGCAACACTAAAGGCCCTATATTACGCAAAATTGACTCTTATAAACTTTAAGCAATGTTATAATGTTGTTACCTCCTCAAAAACATATCTGGAGTAGTGTTCTGTTTCGTTAACACATGTTTGAGTAATCTTTTATTATCAGTCTGTCTACATGAATGCACTCAGTTTTGTAGTTTCTCTATGATTTTATTCTGATCATTTATCATTTTGTTTATTTTAAACTGAAATACTAATCCAAAACAGCTTTCATTGCCTGCACCACATTTGGTTCAAAACTGGTGAGCTGATTTCCGCCTGGCTCTTTACAGTACTTCACCATAAACTGCACTACCGCCTACGGATAGCTATACTTAACGGCAGCGAGCAGTTAGAATTTTATTATTTGCACCAAAATGGTTATGGGATGCTTCTGAACCCTATGAGTATCACTGTTAAAAAAAGAGTGCATGGGGGGTGAGTAAAAGCATCTTGAAGGCATGAGAATAAAGATTACAACTTTGAGTAAATGATGAGGGAAATGTTCAGGCCTTAATGTGTCTCTGTTAAAAGGCCAATTTTACACTTTTTTTTTTTTTTTAATCTGTTATAATATCATTTCCTCATCAAAAACATACCTAGAGTTGTGTTTTGTTTCATTCACACATGTGCTCCAGTGTTCATACACCTTCACTGGAATTATTTGGATAATTTCAGCCTTGGAATTGCCAATCTCTACTAAAGATAAACGGTAGCTTGAAACTTAAAAACTACCACCACATGACATCACAAGGTGGGAGCCAGATGTAGACAAACTGTATTAAAGTATTGGTCAAACGTGTGAATGAAACAAAAAACAACTCCAGGTATGTTTTTGAGGAGGTAACAACATTATAACATGACTGAAAGCTCACAAGAATCCATTCTGTGTAATATAGGACCTTTAACTCAGTATTGTATTTTTATGTATCACATTTTTTGATTATATCCTCAAACCTTTTCCAGTACGCAGTGTTAATAAACTCATTAAATGTCAAGAGTGCAAATGAACAGAGTATCTCATGTATCCAGTCAGCTCCGCTCTCCTCTCTCCACTGGGGGCACCGTTCTGCTGTGAGTCTCCTGAAAGCTTCACCATGGAGAGTTCCACAGTCACTACTCAACCAGTGACAATACCCAAGGACATGCACCGGTAGCCATTTTGATGATAATTATGCCACTAATGACCCCAGAAGAGTCAACATATTAAACATAATGCATGAAAATTTATGGAAATCCACAATTAGTCTAGCACTGAATGAGGCAAGAAGCCAAGAAGCACTGGTGAATAACAGGGAATTTAAAAGAATGGGATTAAGCAAGAACAAAGTGGTTCTTTCTAAGGAATTGAACTTGCGTCGCTAGGGGTAACGGAAAGACATGGAAATCTAACAGGATGTCTGGCACAAAAAAAAAAAAAAAATAGGAGGAAGCACAACAAACACATTAAGAGACAGATAGTAATGAGATCTGGAGAAATAAATGTTGTTTATTCCGTAGCTAAGCACAATTAAGTGTGGCACTGGGAGGCATGGCGGATGTTTCGGAATGCTGATTAGTCCAATGAGAGATGAGCGCTTCCAAACGCCACTAGGAACACGCCCGGAAAACATATTATCACTGGGGTAGATAAGCAGGGGGCACTGTGCGGCAGGATGAATCAGTCTGTGTGAATGTGCGAGTGTGTAAATAAGTACGGTGAAAGTGGACAGCCCTGTCAACAGCCCTGTTATTAACTGGACCCCAACAGAGAGCTGGTTACTTTTGACACTTAAAGGTCCTATGATACGGAAAATTGACTCTTGTGAGCTTTGAGCCATGTTATAATATTGTTACCTCTTCAAAAACAAAACATACCTGGAGTTGCGTTTTGTTTCATTCACACATGTTTGAGGAGTCCTGCATTATTTGTCTGTTATCTCCAGAACTCCAAATGCTCGGTTCCACCTTGTTTTTAAATTAACACCTAATTTGTACCTTTGTTCAGTAGAGATTGGCAATCCCAGGTCTGAAATCATCCAAATGATTCTTGTGGAGGTGTATGGAGATTTAAAACGCAGTGGAGCACTTCCTCTATTACCTTATGACATCACAAGGTGGAACAGTGTTTTCTGTTTGAGAGTAGAACACTGCCTACATATGCAGGGTTTGTGTGTTAAACATGTGAATGAAACAAAACACAACTCCAGATATGATTTTAAATGGAAAACAACAATATAATATAGATCAGAAAATAGTGTAATATGGGCCCTTTAAAACACTTTTACGCTACTTGTATTGATTCATATTTATGTTGTTAAAACTACGGCACATGCTGTAAGTCGAAATATGTCCACAATTAGCAACAGTGGTAAATATCCAAAAAACAAACATATTAAACCACCATATGCCCAGTTTGGCTGACAAAACTGTGACTATTACATGGGCTTATTGTTTTAACAAGTCTGTTGGTGTAGGCTAATTTCACAGAGATTTAATAGAAAGTAAAAGCTTAAGTGGAACATCTATAAAATATTCCCAGACCGTCGCTGTCAGCCAATCACAATCTGCTACACAGCCTGCTCCATTTGCCTAATCACACTTCAAACTATGTAGATAAATACACTCTCTATACCCTCCTCTGCCTTTGCCACAACTCTGTCCAAACTCCACCTCAGCAGCTGAACCATCAGCCACCTCAGTCTGTCCATCACAAAAAATGTATTTGTTATAGGATTTTATGGCTGTGAGCATTTGTGAATGTGCTTTCTACATAAATTCAACACTGAATTATTACTTTAGATACTTTAAATACATATTTTATCTTAAAGCAGCACCATGTCATTTTCTAGTGCTCTCTCCTTAACCAGTCCTCTTGTTAAACTGCACTGAGACCTTTGACTGAGACATATAGGTGAGACAAGCAGTGGAAATGTTGCAGCAACATCAACTGCAGCAAAACGTTAATTTCCCTCGGGATCAATAAAGTATCTGTCTGTCTGTCTATACATATTATACACATATACTGTGAAATATTATAGCCAAAGAAACAACATTTCCCTGGAAATGTGTCTTCCACATTTGAGAGACACATGATACAAATTAGCAGCTGTTGTTGGATCATCTCAAGTTTGGACTGACCCTCTATTGTCCGGTTCCAGCCCCTTCTAGATTCCAACAGAATATAGAAGGGTCTGGCTGCTCAGGCAATTTAACTTGCATGTTTATCTGTATGTCTAAATATTCACCTCCTAATGCAAATCGAATGTGCTAACTGCCTCCCACCCTCTGCACCGAAAGGTTAGCAGCCACAGAGAGAGCTTCAATTATCCCCCACCTCATGGCTGTGTAATGAGCCAGAGCGTGCTTACTGTATGGAGTTCTCGATCCTGGAGATGGTAAGGAAGGCTGCTAGGTTGGCCGTGTACGAGGAGATGACGATCAGAGCAAACATCCACCACACCCCCATCATCATGCGGGTGGCCAGGGTGGTGTAGGGCACTTCTCCTCCTGCAAAAGAAAAACACAGGGAATTAAAGATAGAAAAAATGACCAAAACAAGGCTAGAGGGATGAAATAAATGTTGGATGATCTATGATTTTAACACTTTTCAATGGTGTAAAAAAATATGTATATGCAGCCTTTTTGATAAATACATAGAGAAAAGAGACGGCTCCCTAAAACCATTTACATAAACTAGAGACGATAAATGAACATAGCTAACCTGCTACCCACCTCGTTCCAAATAGGAAGTGAACATGGGTGCATTTCCTGCTCCATCAACTACGGCTCCAATTTACTTTACATTTAAAAATTGTCACCTCTCTCTGTAACTGCTGTTGTCAGGCTCTTCATTTTGGTTTTAAAATGTTCGTATTAACCTGCTTTACATGATCCATGTGTTTTTATTTAGCTATTTTGTCTGTAAATTCCTATTCCTAATATGGAACTTGAGCTTCAGTTGACTGCAGCCAAACGCTATGGATGACGTCACAGTCCCTTAGGCCACTTCTTTATACAGTATATAAAGAACAATATATAAACAGCTATGCATTTCCACCCTCCTCCGCTGCAGCAGCCGAACCATAAGCCACTTCAGCCTCTGTAATTCATTCCATTCATCAGTGTTGGCGTTTGACTCAAAAGAAGAGTCAAAAGTCAATTCACTGCATTGCGGAGATCTTTACCAAGGTCAGTTCACCAAAGTTTATCCATGAAGTTGACAAAATACATTTTTATTTATTTACTTGCAGACAACATGCAATGGTCTGATTTCATCACAAAGTACTCCTTTTACAGATCACTCAAAATGTACTTATTTACAGACATAATGATAGGTACCCAAGTTCAGGCTGTTCACTGCATCTTTATTTGTCTGTAATGAAAGTATTATTTGATCTGTAGTAGCACTATTAGTTTTGCCATATTATGGTGCTTTTAAAACAGTAACAACACACTTTTTTACATAGTGGACATTCCAGTTACTTGAGTTTTGCAATTTGAACAATGGTAAAATGTAAAGTATAAGTGGTTGTCTGCACTTATGGCCTGACCACTACTGTGTTGTTGTTGTTTTTTTTATCACTGGTTTTATCCAGCGGGAGACGTCTGTGAGAACTGTGAGGAAGCACCGTCTGACCCCTGAAGTGGCTGCAAATTTTATTGAAGTTTTAGATAAAAATCCCTCAACGGTTTTACCTGCCCCTTGCGATTTTCTTACTGACCATTTTAACAGTAGACTACAGTCAGCTCTAGATCTGGTTGCTCCACTCAAAACTAAAAACATCAAAACCAAACTAAAACCTCCATGGAGAAATAAAGAGTTGAAAAAAATCCAAGAGAAAGTGCAGGAGGGCAGAACGCAGATGGAGAAAAAACAAAACAACAATAAACCACCAATTATTCAGCAATCAACAACGAACATACAACAATGTAATAAGAAACGCAAGAAACTATACTTCTCCACAATAATCACCAACCACAAAAAGAATCCAAAAGTTCTCTTCTCAACCATAGACAACATTTTAAACCCTGACTTTAGCACGTCTTACTTGACACCCACTGACTCTCTGTGAACAGTTTGCAGACCACTTCATGGGAAAGATAAACACTATTATCTTCTCAAAGCTCTGTTTTTAACACATCTAAGTGTCTGGACCAGAGGAAACACTGGACAGTTTTGTCCTGGTTAATGCTGAGAAGCTTGACAAAGTTTTCTCCGCAGTGAGGCCCACCACGTCTTTTAGATCCAATTCCCACCCCATTTTTAAGTCATTTTATGGATCTTTTAGGCATTAGCTTTTAATCATGATGAATTGTTCTCTTCAAACAGGGGTCTTTCCCACTGCCTTCAAAGCGGCAGTGGTGAGGCCCCTGCTGAAGAAGAGCAATTTAGATTTGGATGATTTTAACATTTCAACCGGTGTCTAATTTGAACATTTTTATGCAAAATTTTAGAAAAACGTATTTTTATCCAACTAAATGATTTACATCTCCATGTCTCCTGATGACACCAGGCCAGTGGATGAGCTTTTTAACTGCATTCTAAATATCAAATCCTGGATGGCAGAAAACCTTCTCCAGCTTAAACAGGTGGTCCGGAGGCTCAATGACAAGCACAGTCTTTCAACCCATCTCTTCATGTGAAAAACCCGGGTATCATTTTTGACTCTCAGCTGACATTTATCCTACACATTAAGAACATCACAATAAGTGGTTTATTTCAATTAAAAATGTAGCCAGAGTCCGCTCCATTCTCTCTCGGGCCAACACGGAGACACTGATGCATGCTTTTATCACCAGTCGAACAGACTACGATCTTCCCAAAAAGAGTATTTCAGGCTTGCAATTATTACACAATTCAGCAGCACTTGTCCTGACTAGGACCTGAGGGTGGGACCACATTACACCAGTTTTAAAATCACTGCATTGGCTCCCTGTGAGTTTCAGGATTGATTTTAAATTTCTTTTACTGGTTTTTAAATATCTTAATGGTCTTGGGCCTTCTTATCTTTCAGAACTGCTTTTACCTTATGAACCCTCGCAGGGTTCGCTTTATAAATAAAGTTTGGTTGTTAAGGAATTAATACAAGTTAGAGGTAAGATTGGGCCTAAAAAATCCAGCCCGACCCGACCCAGGCCCGCGGGTATTAAAGCCCGACCCAGCCCGAGCCCGACCAATTAACTTGATTTGCAGGCCCGAGCCCGTAGCAAACCCGAAATCTCATATTTTAATTGTGAGGACTCGGGAGGAACACAGAATAAGAGGCCAGACAAAGAGAGCGAAAGAGAGATCTTGATGCGCACTTGCTTAATTACGCAGAGAAATACTGCAGCGCACTTACCGGTGCGTGTTTGCCTTTTCAGTTCCCCTGTCTTTAGTTTATCCTTGACTTCTTGCTGCTCCATAATAGGGGATACCAGGTCAAAATAGATGCGGACTTGCCGAGGGGAAGATTATAGAGGGCGGCGTTCACGTGCGCAGAGCATGCTCTGGCTCTGCAGCTCGTATTTAGTAGTTAAATAGCAAATACCTTACAGCGCCTTCTCTGTTTTATCCAAATTATTTATTTTATAACAAGTATTCCTTAGTTTAGTATCCACACATCGTTTTAGTATACATTTTTATAAACACGTATTTATTAAAAAAAAAAGTCAGCGAGAGAGAAGCCCGGCCCGACCCGACCCGAAAGTAATGATTGACATTTTAGGCCCGACCCGGCCCGAAATTCGGCTCTGACTCGGGCTTGGGCTTAAGCTCTTACCTCTAATACAAGTCCATCATTTTATGCATGTGTTAAATGTTATATATGTTATTATTTTGTAAATGGTCACATACTGTATATATAGCGCTTTTCCACCTTCACCTCACCCATTCACACACACACGGGGGGAAAGGTGGGTTAAGTGTCTTGCCTAAGGACACAAGGACAACAGAGAGTGGGATTTGAACCACCAACCTGTGGCTCAGTGGACATACGCTCTACCAACTGAGCTACTGTCACCAATATGATCCCTAATTTGTAATAAGTCATTTGGTGGTTTGTTTTGAGATCCATATGAAAAGATCTGATAGTTACGAGAACGGACTTCAACAAATGTTCAGCTTGATCACGCCCGAAATTTCAAAACTTTGTCGCATTTTCCATTACGGTAAATTCTCCGTTGGGCTCACAGCAATAAAACCTGTCTATCTTTCAAAATATACCCCTTTATATTATCCATGCTAACAACCTATTTATATGCCCTAGTTTAAACGCACCATCTTAGCTTTATGTGCAAGCTTGAAAAACAACTGCAATGTTTTCAAAAATAGCCTACATATTTCTTGCCAAGAACCCCAAATTAGCAAACTTGGCTTTTCCATTCTGCTCACAGTCGTAGTTAGCGTTACCTCTAGCCTTTTTATATTCATATTTTTACCAGCGTCGATATGCAGCCCCCCACACACTTGGAAGCGGCTCCTATTGCCAGCCATGCAGTTTTATACCCGTTTTGGTATGCACGCTCCGTCCGCATACGCCTCACAACACATACACACTTCCGCGAACACAAAACCGCAAACAAAAAAACAATGATTGATTTGTAGCCTGCTAGCTCTTCCTCTCTCTCCCTTTATTGGAGACGCTTAGAAATTAGGCCCATTCATCCTTGTACATGAGGATCACAGCTTCACAGACCCCCTTACCCCTCCACCCATCTCCATCCTTCTGCCAGACTCAATAATATGTGCGTAATCCTATAGCCTCTTTATCAGAACACTCTTGCCCATGCTATGCTGTTTTTTTCTTTGTTTTTTTTCCCCCCACCTCATCTCGCTATCACGGCTTCACTCTGTATCCCTCACAGCGCATGATTTAAATTAAATTTGTTATCGTTTCCATGGGATCCTACGGCGTTCATGTAAGTTTCATAAGCTATGCAAAGGAAAGTGACATAGAACCGAAGGGCTGTATAGTTCTATATGTAACAGCGTCTACTTTATTGAATGCATTTGTGGGCCTCTTTAAGCGTCTTATGTAAGTTTCTTGTATTGTTAAGGCGATGCCCTCTCAACCCTTACCCATTAAAGCGGTACTATAAAACGACATTGACTTCTTGTGCAATATTACATGTTATAGCTGTCCCCGCTGGCTGGTGCACTATGTAACTTTTTGGTTGAGGGTCTGTTGCCTGCTTGTTTCTATGGAGATGCCATTTCTCTGCCTGGAATGTTCCACAGTATGACATTAAACAGCTCCACCTTACATTTATTCAATTACAGGTGGTTTCATAGCTCAAAAATACCATGAAAAACAGGTATTCTGACTGTGAGCGGGGTCGCCTCTCCACAGATCTGACCTGTAACTTGGTCTGGTTTGGTCTCCATGAAAATAGAAAGGTTTAGTGCCATACTGTGAAACATTCTAGACAAAGCAATAGCATCTCCAAAAGCATTTGACGCACCCTCCACCAGAAAAGTTACACAATGCATCTTTAAAGTTTGCGTTAACAGCATTAATGTTATAATCTGACAGCTGCATATAACTATAGGCAATTCACTATTACTTAGAAATAAGTAGAAGTAGAAATATTTAGAAATTCAACACAAACAGATCATCTTTCTTAAAGGAGCTGTAGATGATCAATTACTGACTGGTTGGTTTTGGTTTTGGTCCAAATGTATTCCTCACTGGATTCTTGTTTGCCATCGCGACAAACTTTGTGCAAACTGCGATGAAGCTACAGTTGGAAAAAGCCGCTAAGAACCGCTGCGTTGGTTGAGTAAACAGCGTCTTGTGTCTGTGGAAGGCGTGAGAGGCGTACGAACACCACGTAATCCCAGCGCGCCGTCAACTCAGTTATGCTAGAAGCGTAGGGAGTTTGATTAACAACCTAACAGCCAATAGATAACGAGGTAGCCTTGTTTCTATTGGCTAATGTTTATCTAGCCCCACCACGTCCACAGTTGATGGATTTTCATTCTTTTTTTTTTTTTGGGTCATGATAATTACAAGGCTGCTGCTTCTCTATAACGCTATTTTGAACATTTATTGACAATTTGAAACTAAAAAAAACCCTCCATACAACCTTTAATTATGGGTGTTTTTTATTGCTCAAAAATACCTTTCAAAACATGCATTCTGACTGTGAGTGGGGTCACAGTCTCTATGGAGATTGATAAGTTTAATGCCATACTTTGGAACATTGGAGGAAAGGCAATAACATCTCTATGGAAAAAAAGCAACTGGCAGATCCTCTACCAGAAAAATTACATTGTGCGGCTTTAAGAAGAACTGATTTTACACTATACTAGTATCTGACACATTTATTAGAGGAAAGAGGAAAGTCTCGTACAGCCACTTTAAGGACTGATTCAAATTTGCCATATTAATCTTGTGTCTTAAAGTCAAATGACAGCATCCACACCTGTCTGTTTGAGTAATGCCACCGCATTTTAACACTAAACTAAACACTATAACTCACGGTGACAGAGGAGACATTCAACTTTTCTTTAGTGGATAGGCCTAATTAACAACGGATTCTCCCATATTTGCAAGCAGGTCAAAACAGCTGCTTTTTGACAGCTCAATAAAACTATAAATAAATACAAAACTGTAGCTGTCACATGAACCTCACCTCTTCACCTGTTTGATAGAACGTTGTATTCTCTGGCATGGCATTTCTCTGGCTCAGAACACCTGGTGCCAACAAACCCTGGCTCACCTTGTAAAACGCTGATAAAGAGAGGCGGGTAGAGCAGCCATAAATTGTAAGTAATATACTCAAGTAAAAGTACAAAGTAGTGGTTCAATAAATTACCACAGAGGGAAAAATGTATTGTATGTATAAGAAGTAAGAGTAGCTTAAAGGTGCATCGTGTAACTTTTCAGGTCTCCAGGGAGATGTTATTGCTTTGTTTTTGTTTGTTTTTTAGGTATTTTTGAGCTATTAAACCACCTGTAATTGAATAAATGCAAAGTAGAGCTGTTTCATGTCATACTGTGGTACATTCCAGGAAGAGCAATGACATATCCATAGAAACAAGAAGGTGACGGATCCACTTTAAAGACTCTCGGTACATAACATCTGATTTATAATTTAAAGTTAATATAATTGGAAGAATAAAACTTTAAAAAATACTCAAAATCTGGTATTTACAAAGGATAAACACATAAAAAATGAGAAAAAGTAAATAATATCTGAAGGAGCAGTTCAAGAAACACAAATCGTTCTAGGAAAGTACTCAGAAAAATACAGTTTCTTTAAAAAGTTACTCAAGAACTGAGAGGGTTGAAACGAGGCCTTCAACCCTTTATAAAAGAACACTCCATTTCACCATCTCCGCACTGCTGTTTTCTTCCTCTGCCGCGTGGTCTCTTGAAACCAGGATGAAACCAGGCCCTCAAACCTCTATAAAAGAACACTCTATTTCACCATCTCCTCACTGCTGCGTGGTCTCTTCACCTGCTCTTTTATCACAAATATACTGTAATTAGTAGAAATGTTGACTTTAACTTAGTTCATGTTTTGAGAGGTCTCCCCCTGCTGAGCGTGGTTGCTTTTAAAGATGAAACAAAAGCTACAGTAAGTGCTTCCTCTTTAATTAATACCAGATAATGGGGCATGCAGATTCTGTTGTTATACGCATATATTGTAAAAGCAGCTCGCTGGACCGGCTGCAGACTGAGTGAGGCATAAATATAAAGCACTTTATTATCCCGGAATCAGGAAGTGCAGTGTTAGCATGTTAGTTATGGTTAGCATTACCCTCACTGCAAAAAAGTGAAAGTTGTTCTAAACTGTCAAATAAAAATAACTTTGGATTGCTGTAAAACGAACTGTTTAAAATGAAGTTTTGTTTTTCACATTTCAAGAAAATCAGGTACAGCGCCTTTAACTAAATCAACTAACAATGGGGTTGTGTTTTGTTTCATTCACATGTTTGAGTAACCCTTTATTATTAGTTTGTCTATATCGCCAAAGTTCAAAATGCTCTGTTCCACCTTGTGATGTCATGAAGTGGTAGTTTTCAAGTTAACTTAAAAGAGCTACCTTTTGCCTTTAGTTCAGTAGAGATTGGCAATTCCAGAGCTGAAATCCAAATGATTCTAGTGAAGGTGTGTTTTAAAAATACTGGAGTACTTGAGGACATCACAAGGTGGAACAGAGTGTTTTCTGTTTGATAAGATAAGACTTGAGTGAGGAATATGCAGTGTTTGTGTGCTAGAAATGTGCGAATGAAACAAAACGCAACTCAAGGTGTGTTTGTGGTGAAGAAACAACATTATAACACAGAAAACAGCGTAATATGAGCCATTTAACTGTGAGTTGACTCCAAAGTTCAACGCAGCCATCAGACACAGTAGGTTTTCCACCGTAGTGCAGACTGTCAGGACTTTAGCATGTACGCCAGAGCATTACTGCTGCATTCAAGCTCAATGGGTTGTGAAACATGACCTTTATGAGTATCGTATTTGAAAATGTGAAGGTCTAGGCTGTGGATACTCCCATGAAGAGCTGATTATGTTCACAGCGAAAATGTATTGGCGACTCTCACTATATTCTCCATGTTGGATCCTGGCATTTCTGAAGCATTGCTCACAGTTGGATATGGGGTTTTAACATGTTTGAATGGCTCCAATTGTTGCAAGAAGAACAGTTTTTGTGATAGTTCTGAAATGGTAGTGGGTTGTTTGTATAACCGTGCAGTGGTAGAGGAAAGTGAGGACAGAGAAAAAGAACTTATGATGGATTTTATTTTTCAAGGAGAAATTTGGTGATTTGAAATTCATGGATCAGTTATTACAGAGCTAAAATCAATGTAATTTCAGTGACTGTATGTATAAAAATAGGCCATGAAAGATTACAATTTTGTTTTGGACCCCAGTATTTTGTAATGTCTTTGGATATAGATTTTTGTTTCCATACTATTGTTTGCCGGGCTGTAGGGCATCCAACCTAAAATCATCCTCTTACACTGTGCACTGTAAAATGTAGTAAAACTAACTCCAAAATGTATAAGGGAAGCTACACAGAGAAAATAAAAATACAGGCAAAATGAGATAAGTTCCATTGATAGAGATTGTTCTAGGTAGGATTCAAATCAGATACCTTCCAGTCTGAGGGCAAACTTGGTGGTTACAATACTAAAATTCTCAAAATTATTTCAATACTACGGTGAAGACTAAATTCTTGATAGTGGTTTTCAGTTTTATCCTTTTTTTTTTTCTTAATCTTTTTTTTTTTTTTTTTTAACAGCAATAGATTCTGTTGTGATAGCGCACTGAAGGGGGAGTAATGCAGCATGGAGGGTTTGTCACTTGCTTGTCTCCATGGAGATGTAATTTCTTTTCCTGGAATGTTCCATGGTATGACCTTAAACACATCTATCTAGCATTTACTCATTACGGTTTGTATTGCTCAAAAATACAATAATTATCTCTGTGAATAAGCTTGCCGCTCCACAGATCTGACCTGTAACGTAGCTTATAGTTGTCTCCCTTAGGATAGATAGGTTTAATCTCTGCTGTGGAACATTCTAGGCAAAGCAAAAACATCTCCAAGACAGACCCTCCACCAGAAAACCTTTAATAATTGCGTTCACAGAAGTGCAAGACCCCCTCTTTAAAGTCGAGTCTCGTTTCCGTGGACACAGTCTCATATGTTGTCTTTTCTTGCGGAAACCATGTCTGGCCCCGCCCTCGTATAAATCCTCATCCCTCCTGCGCTCGTACAGTGAGAACAAATAGTCTCCATTCTTGACTCTTGAACTTGGATCGTGGTACAAATAAATAAACTTTTCATATTCACATTCCGCATCTGAAATGAAATGAAGAGTATGATGAAACAGAGCTGTGCCCGTGTTCCTGGAAGTGTAGCTATTCTGCACAGATGAAGAATGTTCCCTGGCGTCACTCTGGAATATTTTCACTTCGGCAGTAGAAATATGTCCGCCCACATCCGCAGTCACACATCACAGCTCCGAGCGCTCCCCATGCTCTCTGCTATCATGTATCTGTTAGTCTAACTCTTCCACACTCGGATACCGGCACACGACTCATCTCAAAACTCCTGCCTTGGATTTAAATGTATAACGCTACTGTGTATGTTTATAATGACTTCCGGCTCTTTTATGGGATCCGAATCTTTTTGTCAAACTGTTCCACACTCGGATCCAGGCACACGACTCATTACAAAGCTCCTGCACTGGATTCACCTGTATATTGTGCATGTTATAATCACTGGTAAATAGGTAGTTTGGTTTAAGTGATGGGATTTTCGGCTCTTTTATGGGATCTGAATTGTTTATAAGATCCAAATCTTCAGATCAGATATCTTTCAGATATCTATTAGTTAGACTCTTCCACACTCGGATACAGGCACGACTCTTCTCAAACCTCCTGACCTGAATTCACCTTTATAATGCTATTGTGTATGTTTATAATCACCATAGAACTATAAGAACATCTGGAAGTTTAATCCAAGATGGCGTTATATTGTTTTCAATAGCGTGTGCTCATTGGCGCATCACTCCAAAAAGATTTTTACTTCCACATTACTTCCTGAATACTGGCCTTGCGCCGCAAGACGTGTGGCGTCAGAAACGTGCAGTTCTGACAAATCAGAGCTCTAGCCTCTAACACGGAGTTAGTGTGGGCTCCGAGCAGGGCTAGGCTAACTCTTACAAAGCTAACTTTTAGGCGCTTTGACTATTAAAAAAAACCCCATTAAAGTTCATATTGTAAAAAAAAAAACAGACGAATCCCTACAAAATCCTCACGACTCATCATAAACCTTCTGCATTGGATTCAACTGTGGCCATACCAGCTTATCAAAGTCTGATCCTGTCAGATCTCAAAAGCTCAGCAGGGCCGGGCCCGGTAGGACTTGGATGGGAGACACTGGGAAAATCAGGTGCCACAGGGGGGCGCCAGTTGCAAAAAACTGTCATAGTGTCCTTAGGAAAGGCACTTCACCCACATTGCCTAGTATGAAAGTGGTGTGTGTGTGAGTGATGGTGGTGGTCGGAGGGGCCAATGGTGCAGATTGGCAGCCGTGCTTCTGTCAGTTTGCCCCCAGGGCAGCTGTGGCTACAGTAGTAGTTTACCAGCACTGAGTGTGGAGTGAATGAAAATGATTTAACTATATAATTCAGTGTATGTTTATAATCACTTTCGGCTCTTTTATGGGCTCAAAACACAACACAACTACAGATTGTTTGTGTGTTGGTGATGAGGAAGTAACATTTTACCATAGACCCCCCCCCCCAAAAAAAAAAATAAAAATAAAAAACGTAATATGGGCTTTTTAAGGGCACTTAAAAATGTGAAAAACATTTTGCATGCACTGTATATTTTCTTGGTATATACTTTTTTCTATTACTGCCTCCCAGTGTCCTCATACTATTTGAAACCAAGTGATCACAGCTAATGGTATTCTACTCAACACACATGTAAGAATCGAACGGGCAGGCGGTCTAGACTTTCCACTGATATAATTGCAATGTGGAATAGTGTTGAGCTTTAACCGTGACTCCCATGGTACAGACTGCTTTGCTTTTATCACCTTAAGCCCGGTATAAAAGAACCACTCTTCAATGCAGCCCTCAAAGTTCCCCATAGCTCCAGCGGGGGGCAGGCTCAGTCAAAGTTGTGAGATGACGGTTGTGTGTGTGTGTGTATGTGTGTAGAGATTCTAGAGGAGACACAGCTTTAGTGGATGCGTTCTTCAGAGGCTCCCCCTGGTGCCCCCTCAGTGCAGCGCGTTCATTGTTACTGCGGCAATGCGCCTTATTCACTGCTGTGTCCTGCAGCTGGAGCCCTGGATGTTTCTACGCTTCATTTTCCACACAGAACTTGAAAGTTAAGTGTAGTATAGTGAACGTGCGTGTTTGAGAGGGTTACATAAGCTGGTTCAAATATTAATGCCATAAATATTGGGTGTAATTGAAAAAATGTCTCTCTGTCTCAAAGAGCATAATGGAATCAAAGTCAGTGGTTAAAGAGCCAAGTCTCAGCTAAGACTGTAGTGCAAAGTCGTTATTAAAATACTATAAATAATAACATAACAATATAGTGGCTCAATGGCTAGTACTCTCACCTCACAGCGGGAAGATTCCAGGTTTGATTCCTCAGCCACCTGGGCCTTTCTGTGTGGAGTTTGCATGTTTGTCACTGTATTTAGATCGCCATGTTACCATTTATTATTTTGAAAATGCAATGTTCATAGAAAACAATGTTAAATGTTTTATTGCAAGATTAACGCTCTTTGTGACCTAGTGAACAATTTTTTTCATAAGCTGTGGCCACTGCTAGCAACGTTATGAAAACTACAACTCTGGCCGCGTAGGTGCGAATGCGGGCCACAGGCAACCGCACCCGGGCACGGCACGGCCCAAAAGTCCCAGCATGAGTGCGCCCCCTAGTGCAGCAGGCGTTGGGACAGACAAACACAGTCACACTAACTGGAGATTACCGGACGTCCTTCAGTAATGGAACTGCCTCAGGGTCACAGCACATTATTTCACCCACAGTGGGAACTTCAGTCGCTTTGACTCTTATGACAGAAGAGAAGCACTTCACTCACACTGATGCAGAGCACTTCATGAAAGTGGAACATGAAAGTGACAAAAAACATTGGCACAAAGCAAGCGTATCCACTTTTCTATGTTGATAAGAGTATTAAAATGATGATTCAAGGGACAAAAATGTGTGATTAATTTGCGATTAATCACGAGTTAACTATGACATTCTTCATTTTAACTGCGATTAAATATTTTAATAGATTGACAGCACTAATTAAAATGTGCTTTATGTCTCCCCTACTATTGCTCCCTGCACTAAGTCAGTCCCCCTTCAGAGCGCTATCACAGTGAAATTGTTTGTGAAGTTGTAGTGTACAGTTTTGTGTCATGCTTTTGTATATTTATGGAGAGTTATTGTGCGGGAGCATGGGTGATGTCTTCTGAGTTTTGGATAGCATCATACTGCTAACCATAAAGCGGCTTCGAATAGGGGCTGGGAGAGATTGCTAGATTAATCAAACATGCATGGATGACATATAAACATTCAGACATGTTATTGATGAGAGAATAACGTTACAGCATGGTAGTGGATTTTGCATAATACCCCCTCTTTAATTTCAGGAGTAATGCAAAATAAAATAAAATAAAATATTTTCAATTTATTTATTTATTTTTTTTTATCTGATCTGTTGTTTCCTCATCACAAACACACCTGGAGTAGCATTTTGTTTCATTCACATGTTTAACACACAAACCCTGCATCACATTTAGACTGAGCTATTCTTTCAAACTGAAAACACTCTGTTCCACCTTGTGAGGTCATATGGTAATACAGGAAGTGCTCAACTGTGTTTTTAAACTCCACACACCTCCACTAGAATCATTTGGATAATTTCAGCTCTGGAATTGCTCATTTCTACTGAACAAAAGGTAAAAAGTGAAAACTACCACTTCATGACATCACATGGTGGAACAGAGCATTTTGAGCTTTGGAGATGGAGACAGAATAATAATAAAGGATTGCTCAGACATGTGTGAATGAAACAAAACACAACTCCAGGAATGTTTTTTAAGGAGGTAACAACATTATAACATGGCTTAAAACAATATAGCTTAATACGGGACCTTTAATTGAGGAAACTGGAGGAAACCAATCCAAACATAAGAACATGCAAAAAAATAATAATAATAATAATAAATAAATAAATAATTAAAAAAAAAAAAAAAAAAAGAACGGACTGGGAATCAAACCAACAATCTGTCACTTCTCTGCAAAGACATAGCCAAAGAAACCTGATGCAAATATGGGTTAGTATACGCTTGTTACCAACACAGAAACCTCAAAACTGTATTTAGCTGTAATGATCCTAGTCCTGGACCTGACCCAGAGTTATAATTATCCCAAATATTGTGTCCTGTGCAGGCCTCCGGCTCTATGTTATTTCTGTTTTGATGGAGTGACAGACAAGCTATATTGCTAGCTGCCCAAGTGAAGGGTTAATTGTATAGCTTTGAGTACAGCAGGCTAAATGTAGGTTAGCATGGCCGTTTGATTGACTCATACAATTATCTGTCCAACCTGTCCCTATAGGAACCCATGTTTATGCCTGCTCCTCTCCAGTGGTGAAAGTACTGTACCTCAAAGTATGGAGGATTTTTTTTGTCAGTGATAGTATTATAGAGATGCAGCAGCCTTGTAATTATGATGATAAAAAAAAAAAAGAATGAAAATCCATCAACTGTGGACGTGGTGGGGCCAGATAAACATCAGGCAACAGATATCGAGGCTACCTCATTATCTATTGGCTGTTAAGTTGTCAATCAAACTCCCTACACTTCTAGCGTAATTGACTTGGCGGCATGCTGGGATTACGTCGTTTACGTACGCCTCTCACGCAGTCCACAGACGCAAGACACTGTTAAGTCGACCAATGCAGCGGTTCTTAGCGGCTTTTTCCAACTGTAGCTTACTCGCAGTTGGCACAAAGTTTGTTGCAATGGCAAACAAGAATCCACTACCAGTTAGCCGCAAAAGAAAGTCCGTTTTTAAGGTCGCTGAAAGAAGAAGAGAAAAGGAGCTAAGCTAAACTAAGGTGATTCTCGGAGATTCCTTCCAGCGATGGCATGCACTGAAGCGGAGGGTCTAAAGACTGACACGTTGGTCGTTAAATGACTTCTGGACAGGAAACTTCTGCTTATCATTTGTAAACGTACAGTGTAGTTACAGCAGTAACAGCGATTCTGAACATGCACTGGCTATAAACAAGCAGCGTAAGCATAAAGAGGAGGCAGGAGAAGGCGTTTCTACTTAGGGAGCTATGGGGAGGAGGGTGCTTTTACATTTGTAAAAGGACAAACAGTCGCTGGATTTCTCGTTCCTTGGAAAATCCTCTATACAACCTTCAAGTAAAAGTAGAGATACTGGAGCAAAAATATCAAAAATACTCAAGTAAAAGTATGACATGGAAAAAGTATTATAAGTTCCAGTGTAAAAATGTATGTAAAGAAAGAAAAAAGTAAAAGTATTGCATATAATAAAACTTCAAATGTAGTGATTTTGATAAAGACAAATTTTGTTCAACAGAAAGAACTGAATAGAATAGAAATCTTTTTTTTTTTTTTTTTTTGTTTGCTAAAAATAACCCTCAGCCTTTTCAGCAGATCGCAGACTAGAAGAAAAAATACTTTTCTGGCGGAGGGCCCGTTACCTTCTCGTCTCCATGGAGATGTTACATTGTCCAGAATGCGCTGCAGTATTACATTAAATGTATCTATTTCCATGGAGACAAAAAAGTAACACCACCAAGCCAAGCCAAGTTACATGTGAGATCTGTGGAGACGCGACCCTGCTCATGTTTTCAATAAAAACACCTGTAAATGAGTAAATACAAGATAGATATGTTTAATGCTGCTGTGGAACATTTCAAGCATGCTGCACTAAAAAAGTTACACAATGCATCTATAAGTAAAGTACAGATACCTCAAATATTTACTTAAAGGTGCACTATGTAAATTTTGGGTTGGGGGTCCATCACCTGCTTGTTTCTATGAAGATGCCACTGCTCCACCTGGAATGTTCCACAGTGTGACATTAAACAGCTCTACCTTACATTTATTCAATTACAGGTGGTTTTATAGCTCAAAAATACCTACAAAAGGCATTCTGACCACAGATCTGACCTGTAACTTGGTCTGGTTTGGTCTCCATGAAGATAGAAAAGTTTAATGCCATACTGTGAAAAAATGTTACGCGATGTACCTTTAAGTAAAGTACAGATACCTTAAATTTTTACTTAAGTACTTTGCTCCACCACTGCTCCTCTCCACGCCATCTGCATCTGACCAGTCTTAAACCACTTTTGTTTTGAGTCGATTAAATTATGCAAAGGCTGTGCTTGCATTTGTGGACCAAATTGACAATTATTTTTTGGATGTTGAGCAATTTCGTGGAGGCCATTTGCTAAGCTCATGTTAAACATTTTTGGTAATAGTCTGGGCTAATTAGTCTCTCCCACACAGGCTGTAATGTAATCCTCTGCTGTTTATGAGATGAGATGAAGATTAGATTGGGTTCGTTTACACATCACCTCTGTTATCTCCAGTTTGCCTTTTGGCTAATACGTCCAGGGGGGGATTCACATGTGGGGATTCTGCTGCTTCAATCCAATACAAAAGAAAAAAAACTGTGGAAATAGAGCAGGCAAATCATTTCTTTTATAATCTCCTTGTCCTTTTCCATATTGTTCTATTAATCAAAAACAAAATAAAGCCACAGTATGTAACTTTCAGCCAAACAACAGACTTAGACCAAACTTTTTTCCATTTTGCACAGAAAAACTTGAGTCCTTAGTGTTAGCAGGCTTGCATCTCCGCAAAACTGGTCCTTATTTGGTCAGGGGTAAGGCTTCCTCCTTCTGTTTCCAAGGAAATTTTGTTTCACTTGCTCTAATATCCCAGAGTATAGCAGAAGGTTAAGGTACACTTTATTATTTATTATAATAGGGAAATTATCCTAGGCATTTGACCCATCCATCAATGCTGCTGGGGCATCTCCTCTGGAACACACTGCTTGGGGATCCATCTCCAGATCTTGAGCTAGTCTTGGTCAGGACTAATTTCGCTGGAGGAAATTACTGATGGTGCATGTTTTGGGTTGAATTATAAACCTCTAACTCCATGAAATATGACATGCCACCTCCAGAAAGTTACATACTGTACCTTTACGAGGCCATGTTAATAACTGTCAGAAAATGTTAATAATTGTCAAAAAGTATACTGATGTGTTATTCTACATGAATGTTTCTATAATAATAATAATAATAATAATGCATTCACTTTATATGGTGCTTTCTTGGACACTCAAAGATCCATTACATCGATATCTGCAGTCACTCCTCATCATCTGCCATCTGCGCCAACAGCCCCTTCATTCACCACCGATCACTCTCACACAAACTCCATTCATACTAGACAATGTGGGTGAAGTGTTTTGCCCAACGACACAATAACAGTCGTCACTAGTAGCCTTAAACCTGGAATACACTTTGAAGGCTTGTCGAAGCAAGACTGACAGAGGTGAAGAGTGTTAAGAATCCATAACAAAATGCAACCATAAACAACTTGTACATGATTTTGTAACCGAGAATAAGGCAAAAGATGTTAACGTAATTTGATTTGAAGATCGACTTTGTATCTGGGGACATGTAATGGTTATAAAAGATTGAATAGAAACTCTACAGTCTCTGACTTAAATGTAAATGCAGAAGTCTAAATGAGCTGCCTTACATTTCAGTTCTCTAGGCGGATCAATAATTTAAATCTATAGTCCATCTGTGGAGACTTTATCTTCAAAGTTTCTCATTTTTTCCTGGATAAAAGCGACAGGCGCTGGTGACGGGAGTGTTTAAATCCAGGTTTGGCAACAGGAACGATGTGGAGCTGATGTCAGCGCTCAGTCAGGATCAATGCAATCTCTGCACAGAATGATGTAAGGCCTTTGACTATTGGGGTTCTTTATGTCAGGTTAGCACTCGGATTGGGGAGAGCAAAGGAGAGATGATATGATGAATTTTTCTGTATTTTTTTTTTCTCAGATAAATCATGCACTGTACAAGCCTGAAATATACACTCAGATTTGCAAATTTTGTAAATCGTCAAAAATGTTCTATATCTTGGAGACACTGAGACCTATACCTATAACAGATTCAGTACTAAGGGTGTGCAAAAATATCCATCCATTTTTCCATACATTTTCTTCCGCTTATCCGGGGCCAGGTCGCGGGGGCAACAGTCTAAGCAGGGACTCCCAAACTTCCTTCACCCCAGACACTTCCTCCAGCTCCTCCGGGGGGACCCCAAGGTGTTCCCAGGCCAGCCGAGAGACATAGTCCCTCCAGCGTGTCTTGGGTCTTCCCCGGGGCCTCCTCCAAGTGGGATATGCCCAAAAGACCTCCCGAGGGAGGCGTCCAGGAGGCATCTGGAACACCTCAGCTGCTCTTCTCGACGTGGAGGAGCAGCGGCTCTACTCCGAGCTCCTCCCATGTGACTGAGCTCCTCACCCTATCTCTAAGGGAGCGCCAAGCCACTCTGCAAAGGAAACTCATTTCGGCCGATTGTATCCGCGATCTTGTCTTTTCGGTCATTACCCAAAGCTCATGACCACAGGTGAGGGGAGGAACGTAGATTGACGGTAAATCGAGAGCTTTGCCTTTTGGCTCAGCTTCCTCTTCCCCACAACGGTCCGGTACAGTGACCACATCACTGCCGATGCTGCACCAATCCGCCTGTCAATCTCACGCTCCATCCTCCCCTCACTCGTGAACAAGACCCACCTGGAGAGGGCAAGCCACCTTTTTCCGGTAAAGAACCATGGCCTCGGATTTGGAAAAATATCAATATATTGTATAGTTTCATTTGATGATACCGTATTGATATCATGGGCTGCTGTATCGATACACGACCATACTATCAATATATACTTGGTTATTTTTTGGTATATTTTACAACATTACTTTGTGAAAAGTGTGTTGTTTGCTTGGAGAAAGGAAACTTGTTTAAATACATTTTCACTGTTTTGAGTAAAATGTGTATTTTTCATATTAATTTTGCACAAAATTTGTGGTTTAATTAAGACTTTTAGTATCGCAGCCATGATTTCCCCTTTGGTTTTTACTGAACCGTAGCAAATTGATATTAAATCCAAATCCACTTTATTTATATAGCACATTTGACAAACAAAGCCATTTCCAAAGTGCTGCACAGAGATCATAAAATGAAGACAACAAATTGCTAAACATTTTATCATGCCAGTCCTAAAACTATAAAACCAGTAAAAATCAAATAAAAGCAAAGCCATAAAAATCATAAAATAGCAATAAATAAGAAAAAAATAAGACGAAAAGACACAAAGGACCACACAACTCACTCATTTTAAATATACTGTATCGAATCGTATTGAATCGAAAGTGCACTGTATCGAAAAAAGTATCGTATCGTGGCCAAAGTATCGAGGTATGTATCGTATTGGCAATTTTTTTAACGATACCCAGCCCTAGTCAATACTACACAGCCCAAAAACTGTTAGAGAATTAGACTGTTGGATGTGGTTAAAATAATTTAGTACTGGACTTCTTTAAAGCTGCACTGTGTAACTTTTCTGGTGCAGGGTCCGCTCATGACTTGTCTCCATGGCGATGCTATTGCTTTGCCTGGAATGTCCAATGTCCAACAATACGGCCATTTCCGTAAAAACAAAAGCTAAGTTACAGGAAAGATCTACACAGTGAGAATGTATGTATTTCAAGGTATTTTTGAATGAATGCAAGGTGGATACGTTTAATGCCGTACTGTGGAGTATTCCAGACAAAGCAATAATATCATCACGGAGACAAGCAGGTCCTCTCCACACTGATCTAGACACAACCCGGATCAAGGGCATCTGAAGGAGGCTGCAGAGTATACCAGACTGCAGGTAGGAGCTACATAGTACAGAATGGAAGACAAATATTCATATAAAATAATATTAATACTTTTACTACTACTACTTTTGTGCCTTTAGTAACATTTGTCCTCTGCATTTGACCCATCCTTGAATGCAGATGAGGCAACCTGTCAACCAAAGTACACTGCCCGGGGACGCATCTCCAGATTGTGTGCTATTTTCCACCTCAGATCCCTTTGTTATGTGTTAAATGTGTTAAAATAAAGCGTTTTGTGTATTTTTAGGCAAATGAACCAAAACAAAATATCAGCCTATGTTAAAGATTTAAGGCCAAAACAGATATGCTAAAAGCCCAAATATATCTCCAATCGATATATCGGTTCGATATTTGGATTTTTTTGCACTACAGTTTTGTCATTTTCTGTCTTTCTAAATGCAATTCCCAAAACCAATCCCAAAGTTATTGTAAGAACTTGGGACAACGCGACAGTAAAGTGAAGTACTATTTTTACTTTCAAAATACCAAAATATCAAATTCTCAAAACCAAAATCTTCCACAAAATTTCCTTCTACCGACTCACCAGGAGAACTTGTGGGACTTGGAGCGACATTAGCAGTGTGTGTGTGTGTGTCTGTGTGTGTCTATGTGTCTCTGTGTGCGTCTGTGTCGTCCCAGTGCTGCAGACCACCTCTAAATATTTCAGTGTCTCAGGTCCCCAAAAGCACCGCCCTGTATTCAGCCTCAGTCTGAGAACACAAAGTCCTCACAGAGATGAATGTATGCAGCCACAAACACACAACAACTTTTTAGAAAGAGAAAGAGAAAGTCATGAAAACATTTCTACATTTGAGCTTTTCAGGGACGTAAAATGAAGACAAAGGACAGTCAAATGTAATAGTTTACACTCAAGTTCAAGAATTTCATCAGAGGAAGGGCACGTCAAGATCACTGCAGCAGAGTTTGACTGAAACAAAATTCACAAATATTAAATCAGCCTGTTTGAGCCGAAACAAAAGCAACACTTTTTTTTTTTTTTTTTTTTAACTTTAGAACAAAATAATTATACATTTGTTGCGTATTTTTGTGTCAAGAAAGATCCAGTAATTATAGAGATTAAAACCACGATCCAAGACGTTTGAATTTTGACAAGAAATTAAGGTCAAAAGAGCCACTGACAATAAGAGGAAGTCCATCTGTCTATTTTCAAACTGTGAATGACGTCTGTGAACACTTTTAATCTGGTCTTTTACTGTGCTGTGCTTTTTCTTGTTGTAACTGTTGTGTATTTTGTATTGTTTTGTGTCACCTGCCCAGGGACAACAGATGGAAATGAGTCATATTCACACTGTAATTACAGATGTTCATTAATATGGACTGTCCCCATCAAATGAATACATAAATACTCTACAATGTGGGATTTATGACACAAACCAAATTCTGTTGTTGTATCCTCATGCAAAACACTGCACCCGCTTCACTGTCTAGTACGAATGATGATGGCAGTCGAAAGCGCTGATGGCATAGACTGGCAGACTTGCTTCCGCCAGTCTGTCCCAGAGCAGCTGTGGCTAGTTTACCACCACTGAGTAACATGGAGTGAATGAGTAATGACAGTGTAGTGCTCTGAAAGGACAAGTGTAGGTATTTTTTTTTTACATACGCTCCATCAAAAAGCACCATAATGCAGCTTTAGAGTACCTATGACAAGTTGGACTATTCATTTTAAGATTTTTATAAAAACGTTCACACATGTTTTCCCAATTTTGCCATTTTTTAGGTTTAAAATTTGACTTTGTGGTTGGAAATTGTATCACACTCCATAACCGTTACCTAGGAAAACTCCTCTAACACACCCACAAATTACTATGTCACAAATAAAATTATAAGAAAACACTTTTATTTTATTGAAAGTATAAGTATTGTCTGCATAGTAGTAATAGTAGTAGTAGTTTATTTTCTTCAGTCATGTACTTAATAGAATGTTACAAACATTTCACATAAAACTATGACCGAAGAGGTTTAAAAAAATAAAATACAGCTCTGCTCAAACAGTGAGAGACACAGGACTACATTCATACCATACTTCATACAACTGTCCAACAACTCACCCTTATTTGACAGATAATACTCCCTACAACTGTACAACAACTTAATCTTAAGTAACGGAGATTAATCTTATGCCCTGTCAATCAGCATATTATTTGCACTGTCGTTCTTGTCTCTTGTTTATAGCTGTGATTTTATAGTTTATTTTATAGTTTATTACTTATTTTTCTATTTTATTTTGACTTGTACATATACATTTAGTTTTATAATTAAGTCTCATTTGACACGTGTCTCTTGCTCTTTTTGCTTTACCATCTATTTTTGTTACTCTCTGTTATTATATTATATTGTGATGAGTGAGCTACTGTATACAAATAATTTTCCTTGTGGATCAATAAAGTTTGTCTAAGTCTAAGTCTTATGAATGCCTAACCTCATTTACAAATGATGATACCAAGAATACGGCTGTCAGCAAACAACACGCAACAACAACTTGGAAAGCACAGAGAAAAAATAATAAATTAATAATAATAATAATAATAATAATAATAATAATAATAATAATAACAACAGTAATCATGAGTTCAGTACAGCAGTTCTTTTGAGTGAACTCTATTCCACTTCCTACACCTAAGGAAAAAAATAAAATAAAAATAATTCCTTCAAAATCATCAACATTTATCCTATACACTAACCTGCTTCCGTAGCCTACAGAATCTACTTTATTATCTTATTGTCTCTATGTAGTAAAAATATGTCTTTAAGTCATTCTAGCGCTCTGTATTTGTCTAAAGAATTCAATTTGTAATTTTTAAATGTAAATGCCTTTATTGATGGCATTATTGATCCTTTAACCTGTCATCCAGACTATTCCATAGATCTAGTCCTCTAACTGATATACATCTACTTTTGGTGTTAGTCCTGGTTTTATTTTTTTGATATACTAACAATAAATAATAACAAGTCTCTCTGGGTTTGAATCTCACCTGAAAAAAGTCGGGGAACATGTGTTTGTGAACCTTAACAGCAGCTGTGCTTAGATCAACTATGTCCTGTAACTTTAAGGTATTTAACTGAATAAACAATGGGTTTGCTGGGGCATAATCTTCCTGTAATTTTCTACATATTTTTCTACTTTTCTTGGCAAACTGCTTCTTGATTGGTGTAAAACTAGAATGATTATTTACAGCAGGTATTACTCCACCAAAATGAGTCAAAAAATGGTCATAGAAACTTTAAAACTGCATTGTCTAACTTTTCTGGTGGAGAGTCCGTCAAATACTTTTCCGCGGAGACATCATTGGTTTGTCTGGAATGTTTTCCTTTCTACCTGCAGGGAGACCAAACCAGACCAAGTTACAGGTCAGATCTGTGGAGAGGCGACCCCGCTCACAGTAAGAATGCCTGTTTTTCAAGGTCATACTGTGGAACATTCCAGGGAGAGCAATAGAAACCTGAAAATAAGTAAGTAACAGTGTCACACATATACACTGAAGCATATGATCACAGTATTCAGCTAGAACGTACATTTCCAAAAGTACTGACCTAAAAACAGATATTTTTTACCAATTCCTTACTTCTGCACAGCTGTCTCCGCCTCCTGACTTTGAGTTCAGCGTGCGCATCGCCTACGGCCCAGAGACTCTATAATGATGTCTTTAAACTCACTCCGTTCAAACCTCTTCTCATTAAAACCGATAATTACTTCTTCAAGGACCACTGTGCTCAAAATTCGTCACCTCGATGGTTCTGCATGCTTACAAGTTGCAGTCCGACGAAATCACAAAAAATAACATTGTTTTGCCCAAATATTTGTAATCTGAAATTTCGTCCCCTCGGCTACGGCGCTTGCTTGATTACGATAAAGTGTTTACGCTGGCAGTGATTAGCGTTATTAGCGATAACCAGGATTCTAAAGTCTCTGGAGTTCGAGTCTCGCTGACAATAAATAAAGATATGAAATGAGGAATGCTGAGATGGTGGCGATGGAATTTCAATGAGTCTTTATCTGACGCCTCGCAGACATGGGCCAAGCTAATCTACTTTGGTGGTTCTAATATGCAAAAGGTAGAAGTATGTAAGCGTGCACAGGCTACTCAAATGATTCTAATAAAGCAAAGAAATTAAGTTTGTTTCCTAACTTCTGAAAATGCATTTGGACATTTCTGCAGTTGGAAATTAAACTTTTAGAGGATGGTGTAGCTATGGGGGAAGATTTGTTTTAGATCAGCAGTTAATGACAACTGGGGAGTGTTCTGAAATGACCAATTAGCAGCAATTAGATTAATGCTAATTACGCTATTTTCTGATCTATGTAATAATGTTGTTTCCTCACCACAAACATGCCTGGAGTTGTGTTTTGTTTCATTTGCACATGTTTAACACACAAACCCTGCATATTTAGGCTGGGTTCTTCTCTCAAATTGAAAATACTCCAAGTTTCCAACTTGTTATGTCATATGGTAAAAAAGGTAGTTGTTAACTTGAAAACTACCACTACATAACATCACAAGGTGGAACAGAGAATTTTGAGCTTTATGTAGACAGACTAATAATAAAAGATTACCGTATTTTCCGGACTATTGAGCGCACCTGAATATAAGCCGCATCAACTAAATTTTCAAAGAATTTTATTTTTGTACATATATAGGCCGCACCTGTCTATAAGCCGCAGGTGTCCACGTCTTCAAGAAGTTTTCAAGTTCCGAGCATCTGCTTGTATTGCCTCTGAAAGCTTTTGTCGTCTTTTTGCATTGAGTCAGTTCGTCACGCTGCCGTCGCCAACGTCTCACCATCGACTCATCGATGCCGCGTTCACGTGCAGCAGCTGTTTCCTTCTTTGACAGTCAGATCAATTGTCTTTAACTTCAAAGCATCATATGCATTTCTTCGTCTGTTTTCCATGAGGAGGGTGTGTGCATGAAGCACAAAATAACTGTTCAAAACAAAATCAAACGAGCATCTTCCTCAGCACATCATCTCTTCGCCTGTCTGTTTCGCTCTTGCGCCCCGTCACTTGGCGCTCTACTGCGCATGTCTCGAGCAGAAAGAGCCGCTGTCCTGTCTTGTATTATGTCAGTGTCTTGTAGGATTTCAGCAGGATTTCAGGCTCTCCCGGGGGTCGGGGTTAGTTGTATCGATCATGTATGAGTGGATGTCCCGCTACTGAAGTTTGAGACGTTTCGTCTCGTCATTTACGCCTCACCTGCATTTAACACATACGGGTTAAATGCATGTCCAGTTGCATGTCCAGTTGACAAATTAAATTTTCTCCTTTTTTTGCCACATACGGGTCATTAAGACGTATCCCACTCACTAATGTTCATTTAGCAGCAGAACTTATTTTATCACGCAGCGATAAATTGTTTTAGTGCTGACAACAGCGCTAGCGAGTGTTCTAACTAACCCTAACCCATGTTCACCGCACAGACAGCGGCGCTTTCTGCACTCAAGCTGCGCGCGCATCCGCTGTGTTCATAGACGAATAATCCGTCCATATATGAGCCGCATCGGTGTATAAGCCGCAGGGTTCAAAGTGTGAGAAAAAAGTAGCGGCTTATAGTCCGGAAAATACGGTACTCAAAAATGAAACAAAACAAACTCTAGGTATGTTTTTGAGGTGGTAACAACATTATAACATGGCTTAAAACTCACAAAAATCAATGTTGAGTAATATAGGACCTTTATGGTTCACTTTATTGTCTCTGTAGGGATGTCTGTCTGCTGAATTTGGCTTTTGGGGCGACTGCTCGTGACCCATCTCCAGATCCTGAGCTCAGCTTGGTTGGGACTACCTTAAAGGTGCATTGTGTAACTTTTCTGGTGAAGGGTCTGTTAAATAGTTTCCTCTGTGGAGATGTTGTTGCTTTGCCTGGAATGTTTCACAATATGGCATTAAACCTTTCTATTTTCACGGAGACCAAACCAGACCAAGTTACAGGTCAGATCTGCGACGAGCCAACCCTGCTCACAGTCATGTCTGTTTTTCTAGGTACTTGTGAGCTATAAAACCACCTGTAACTGAATAAATGTAAGGTAGAGCTGTTTAATGTCATACTCTGGAACATTCCCGGCAGAGAAATAACATCTCCATGGATATAAGCATTTAAAACCTCCACCAGAGAAGTTACACAAGGCACCTTTAACGAGAAGAGGTAAAACTCACGATAATATTGAAAACTATTTAAAATCAGACCAAGTCCAGTGCAAGTGAATGGACTTTAAAAACACACAGGAGCACTAGCTGGTTTGAAGTGGTTCGTAAACTAAATCGTCAGAGATATAATTATATAACAATTCAAACAACAATTATTAGCACTTATCCAATCCCTCTACACACTTAGAAGCTAAAAAACAGAACTGCTAACCTGCACCAAGAGCCTTTCCAACCACCCCCAGTCATTCACACTATTCACACAAAGACGGTGAGTTACGTGCACTGCTCAGATAAACTCGATAGTGAATAATGCAGCTCTTTGAATGTGTGGGTGAGCCCAGTCTCCGGTTCTCTCTCCACCTCTGCTGTTCTACTCCATCTGACTCACTTTGTTCAGCCACAGCACTACAGGTGATATTTCATTCTGGGTTATTTTCAATTTAGACCTGGTTTAGCCCTGGTTTAGCTCTGTTTTAGTGCTGGTTCAGTTCAGATTTTTAGTCCTACTTTAGTCCTAGTTCTAGTTAAGCCCTGAACCTTAATGATAAAACAATAACATCCCCATGGAGAGAAGCAGGTGGCAGACCCTCCTCTAGAAATGTTACATGGTGGGCCTTTCATTTTTGAGGTTTGTCTAATACTCTCTTCAACTCTGCTGTACTTCTTCAATCTGACTGGCTTATTTCAGGCACAACAATGAAAGTTTTAGTCTGTTTTAATTTCACTTTAGATCTGGTTTAGTCCTGGTTTGGCCCTGGTTTAGTCCTGGTTTAGTCCTGGTTTAGCCGTGGTTTAGTCTTAGACTTGGTTTAGACCCGGTGTAGTCCTGGTTTAGTCCAGGTTTGGCCTGGTTTAGTCCTATTTAAGCCCTGGTTTGGTCCTGGTTTAGCCGTGGTTTAGTCTTAGATTTGATTTAGACCTGGTTTAGTCCTGGCTTAGCCCTGATTTAGCCCTGGTTTATTCCTGGTTTGGCTTGGCGTAGTTCTGGTTTAGCCCCAGTTTAGTTTGGCTAAACCAGGCCAAAGCAAGGGCTAAACCAGGACTAAACCTGGTTTAGGTTTCCATAGGTTTGGCACAAAACACTACAACTGCAGCCAAATCCTCAGTATCACATCCAGATAGGAGCGTACACACAACTTTGCAAATACTGACGGACATTTTGTTTCTTCATAGTCTTGGTTTAGGCCAAACCAGGACTAAACCTGGTTTAGCCCTGGTTTAGTCATGGTTTAGTCCTGATTTAGTCCTGGTTTAGTCCTATTTAAGAGCTGGTCTTGACACCAGCAGGTATTGCCCCTACACCAGAAAAGTTACGCAGTGCACCTTTAACTTCAGTCGACTCTCTCTGCTGTGCGTCTTTAATCGGACTGTTTTTGCTCGGGCACAGCTCTGTGTTGTTTTCCTTCACTAATCTGCACATTTCACACCATAAACCAAATCAAAGAGAACAAGCAGCACACGGCACGGCCACATTAGCACAGGTCTACAGCTCTGAACAAAGCCACTTAGACAAAGACGGAGGGAGGAGAGGGAAGAGAGAGGAGAGGGGAAGGGAAAAGAGGGGAGGAGAGGGAGAAGAGGAGAAGAAAGGGGAGGAGAGGAGAAGAGAGGAGGGACTCTTGTTCCATAGGTTTGGCACAAAACACTACAACTGCAGCCAAATCCTCAGTATCACATCCAGATAGGAGCGTACACACAACTTTGCAAATACTGACGGACATTTTGTTTCTTCATAGTCTTGGTTTAGGCCAAAGATAAGTTGGTTTAGTCCTGCACAGTTTAGTTACTGTTAAATCCCAGTAGAGCCCTGGTTAAGGACACTTTAGTCTGGGTACAGTCTTAGTTTAACTTGGTTTAGATCTGGTTTAGTCCTAGTTTAATCCAAGTTTAGACCTACTTTAGTCCTGCATGGTTTAGTTCTGGGTGAGTCCTATAATTTAGCGCTGGTTTAGACCAAGTTCAGTTCTTGTTTAGTTGTGGTTTTGTACTGATTTAAGGGTGCGTTCACACTTCACGATTTTGGTCATGGTTTGAATCCAGTTTACTTCTGGTTTGGTCCTTTTCTAGTATTGCTTTAGTCTTGGTCTAGTTTAGGTATGGTTCCAGGTTTAGTCCAAGTTTAGTCCCAGTTTTCATATGGTCTATGCGTAAGTCTGATCTTGCTCCATAAGAGTATGTCTCGAACTGACTTGGTCCTGGGTAAGATTTGCTTTGTCCTGGTTTAAGTGTTGGTTAAAGGTGCATTTTAAAGGTGCAATGTGTAACTTTTCTGGTGGTAAAAGTTACACCAGTATGGTATTAAACATTTCTATCTTCGTGGACACCAAACCGGACCAAGTTACAGGTCAGATCTGTGGAGAGGCGACCCCGCTCACAGTCAGAATGTGTTTTTCAAGGTATTTTTGAGCTATAAAACCACCTGTAATTGAATAAATGTAAAGAATTGCTGTTTAATGTCACACTGTGGAACATTCCACGCAAAGCAATGATAAGCAGGTGATAGACCCCCAACTAAAAAGTGACACAGTGCACCTTTGACCCTTCTGTCCAGACCTAGACCTGGTTTAGTCCTGGTTTTGAACTAGCTTAGTCCTGGTTCAGCACAGTTTTAGCCCTTTTTCTGATCTCGGTTTACAGTTTGTTAATTTGTCTTGATTCCTTAGTAGTCCTTATTTTTAAATCTGGGTTTAGAACTGGTTAGTCCTGATTTAGACCTGGTTAAGTCCATGGTTCTGCCCTGGTTTAGTCCTTCTCACAGTCCCCCTATAGACACACTATATACACCGTCCCTTATCCCTTCCACAGCTCTTGTTCCTATATGCAGCCTGCCAGTGTTATGCATGCAAATGTGAGAGCCATTTCTGAATACAGTGGAGTGAGAGAGAGAAGAAAGTATTTACGGTTTCAGTCTTTTCCGTGGCTAAAATAAATATGTAGCTTGCAACTATTTTCCTCCCCTGGCAATGTTTTATTTTTGTATTAAGAAGATGAGAGTCAACAAGAAGGACTGTTATTCTGCACATTTTTAGCTTTCTCTGTTCTCTGCATTTTTAAGTTTATTTTCTAAGCAGCAACTCATTTCCAAACCAAATAATTTACATTTTAAGGTACACTATGCAATTTTTCTAATGGAGAATGTGCTACTTGTTGTTTCCATGGAGATTATGTGTTTTGCCTGGAAAGTTCCACAGTACGGCGTTATGAGCTCCAAGTTAAAGGTGTGTTGTGTAACTTTTCCGCTGGAGGGTCCGTGAGATGCTTTTCTTTGCAAAGATGTTGCAAAGATGTTGCTTTGTCTGGAATGTTTCACAGTACAGTACAGTATTAAACCTTTCTATCGTCATGGAGACCAAACCTGACCAGATCTGCGGAGAGGCAAACCCGCTCACAGTCAGAATGCCTGTTTTTCAAGGCAATAAAAACACTTGTTATTGAATATATGCAGAATAAATATGTCTAATGCTATACTGTGGAACATTCCAGGTAAAGCTAAAACATCTCCACAGTGGCAGATCTACTAGAAAAGTCAAACTGTGCAACTTTAAAGAGAAATATTTAAATGGAAAAGGTTGACATAGGGGGATCATTTCATTTCTTTTGAGTGTTAATACCACACGTCATTATTTTAAACATAGAAAAAGTCATATATTTTGGAACATGAAGGACTTATTATGGACGCTACTTGTGCTTTGAAGTCGGGAAAGCAGAGAGGAGAAGCTGGCGTTTTTACATATGATGCATTTGTTATGTGAGGAGAAAGGGAGTCTTTAGATTACAGCCCATTTAAGACGGTGCTTCACTGAAAATATGATTCATTTTTTCCATTCATTCTCCTCCCAGCATGTCCGTCTCTCGCAACTGGCAGCTGTGATGATTAAGAAAAAAAAAAAAAAAAAAAAAACTACGGGAAACGTTGTACAGTGTTGAGGGAGTAAGTAAAGAGGAACTCTCCACAGGATAACAAAATTAAATCCAGTTTTAAAAAGGGAAAATCTGCATCTACTTCAGACTGGACGAGTTTGGAAAAAAAAATATAATACTGATTTTTTTTTTTTTTTTTTGCAATCACAATATGAGTTGGCACAGTTATGAAATCACAAAAAAACTTTTCAGGTGAAGGGTCTGCCATCTGTTTGTATCCATGGCGATGTTATAGCTTTGCCTGGGATGTTCCACGGTATGGCATTAAACAAATATATCTTGCATTTATTCCATTATAGGAGTTTTTATTTCTCAAAACTGATGCAAAAACATGCATTATTACTGTGAGTGGGCCCACTTTTCCATAGATCTGATCTGTAACTTGGCAAGGTGATTTCAGATCTGCAATATTATAAAGGCAATGTTTCAAAAGCAGGATTCAGTTCACAGTGCTGATTATAAAAACTCCAGTAGTATTGACATTTGAGAAGAGACTGAAATATGAAAACTACATTAATACAAGAATCCCGTGTATTTCAGAACATGTTTGTACAGATCTAAACTACAGGTGCAACAATATTTTAAGAGCTTTAAGAGTTGTTGTTTTTTTTACTTAAGTTTAGGGTTTTATTGTTTGGAAAATGCTATATTCGCTGAAACAAATTCTCGTAACACAATCAGCGTGGATCCCACTAATGAAACTACTGCACATCGCATCAGGTTTGTGAAGTTGTAGTGTACAGTTTTGTATCATGCTTTCATATACTTGTGGAGAATTGTCGTGTGGGAGCAGGGGTGACGTAGGCTTGTCGGTGGAGCATTGCATTTTGAATAGGGTTTGAACAGGGCGCAGGAAAGATCGCTAAATTACTGAAACATGCATGGATGAAATCTAAAACCTCTTCAGGCATGTTTTTTGACGACTGAACAAGATTATAACATGATAACCCCTCTTTAAAGGTGCACTGTGTAACTTTTCTGGCGCCATGTAGATGTTATTGTTTATTCCTGGAATGTTCTTCAGTATGGCATTTACTGTAAGACATGTAGGCCACATCACCTTGCCAAGTTACAGGTCAAATCTGTGGAGAGGTGGGCTCACAGTCATAACGCATGTTTTGTGGTAGTTTTGAGGGATAAAAACTCCTACACTTGAACAAATGCAAGATATACTTGTTTAATGCCATACTGTGGAGCATCCCAGGCAAAGCTATAACATCACCATGGAGACAAGCAGATGGCAGACCCTCCACCAGAAAAGTTACACAGTGCAACTTTAAAGACAGGAGATTTTGTTCTTTGCAGGTGATTTTCTATTACCGAAGAGACCCAACTTGGACCTATCGTGTTTAGTAATCATTTTTTCCCATCAGCCACCTCTTCAGCTCTCCACTATTAGACCAGCACAGCATAATATCAGTGGTACATGTCATGAAGTGGGAGTTTTGAATTTAGAAGAAGATACTTATTACTTTCTGTTCAGTAGAGATTGGCAATTCCGGGACTGAAATGATCCAAATGATTCTAGTGAAGGTATATGGAGTTTAACAACACAGTAGAGCACTTCCTGTATTACCACATGACATCACAAGGTGGAACAGAGTGTTTTCGGGTTGAGAAAAGTACCCTAACCCAGGGTTTGTGTGTTAAACATGCGTGAATGAAACAAAACACAACTCCAGGTCTGTTTTAGATGAAGAAACGACATTATTACAGATCAGAAATAGTGTAATATGGGTCCATTAATATCAGCACAGCATATTCTCAGTGGTAAATGTGAGCTAAGAGACATTCAGTGTACAATAGAGGGGAATCCTAATGATATCTCCCCTCACAGCACGGCTCCTGCTCTTTAAACCCAGCCACAAAACACGGATAAGTCCCTTTGTATGTAACATGTGTGTGGAATGGCTGCTTAGCCCGTATTCAAAGGGATTAGGAGAATACAAGTGTCTACAGACTCACAATGTGCCCAGTGGGATGGAAATCACTAAATAAATACTGTAGGCAAGTCGACATCTTAGACATTTGTCATGTTTTGTGCAGAATAGAAGAGGTTAAAGGTCCTATATTACACAAAATTGACTCTTGTGAGCTTTAAGTCATGTTATAATGTTATCTCATCAAAAACAGACCTGGAGTTGTGTTTTGTTTCATTCACACATGTTTGAGTAACCACCGTTCTCCGATCTATAACATAGATCAGAAAATAGCCTAATATGGGCCCTTTAAATACAGATATACTTTAAAGCATACACATTTACTTTGCAAAATTCCATAACGGCATTAGCTCCTTTCCGATGCGAAACAGGATTTGATCTGGTTAGTACTTCAATAAAAGACTACTGTTGCTGTGTCCTCAGGCAAGATTTCACCCTTGCCCAGTATGAATGTGCGTCAGCGTTGGCCGTCTGAGGGGCCGATGGCATGGATTGGCAGCCTCGCTTTCGTCAGTCTGCCCCAGGGCCGCTGTGGCTACAACAGTAGTTCACCACCACTAATGGAATGAATAATGCACGAAATTTACTTTGAAAAGAACTATAGAAGATCAGTGCATTCGTATTAATATTACAAATAAGAACTGCATTACTTTTACTTGCTTTCTATACATACATTATTTGAAGTTATAATAAAGCATTATACAGGAACTTTAAAGGACCTATACACAATTTTTTCATGTAATTAAGTCAAATGTTTTTCTCTCTAATACAGACATATAGTAAATAAAGTTCTTGGGGCGAGATGAGATCGATGTCTGCTGTCCGCATCTAATTATAAAGCATATTATTCTCGGAAAACAGGAAGTGCACTGTTAGCATGCTAGTTCTCGTTAGCTTTTCCGCTCCGGCCTCTGAAAGTTGTAAAACTTATGAACTCATTGATTCACAGTGAATAATTAGCATGTCTTAAAGCTAAAAAAGGTAAGTGAGGAATAATGTTGGACCACTGCAAACGTTCATGGAGACCAAAGCAGACCAAGTTACAGGTCAGATCTGTGGAGTGGCAACCCCGCTCGCAGTCAGAATCCCTGTTTTTCTAGGTATTTTTTGAGCTATAAAACCACCTGTAACAGAATAAGCGTAAGGTAGAGCTGTTTAATGTCATACTGTGGAACATTCCAGGCAGAGCAGTTACAGTACATACCTATAGAAACAAGCAGGTGACGAATGCTCCACCAGAAACATTACACAATGCACCTTTAAGACGTTTTTCATACCAAGCCTTTCCTATAAGATGTAACAAGTAAGTCAGAGAGCGATAACTGTAATATTGAGAGAAAATTGAAATCCGCAGTTTCCGAGTGTATGGAAGAGTAAAGCTTTGAAGGAGGGTCAAAGAGGACTGGGCTGATTTTAAAGTGTGTTTGATTCCTGAGCGGAGAGCATGACCTCACAAAGTGGTCTCAAGAACTGTCTCAAGAACCAGCCTGGTGTCAACAAGTACAACTCTTATCCAACCTCCTAAATGATCCACACTATAAACTTAGACCACACTAAACGATGAGCGCTGTTGGTGGTTTTCAGATTCCAGAATGTGAAGAGGTCCTGCTGCCAGATGGGGCAACAGATTGTAGTTTTTTCTATTGAGAACACTGTACTTTGCGATGGAATTTCCAACAGGTATGTAGTGGACCAAACAGAGGCAACAACAAGGGTAAAAAATACGTTTAAATTTAATACTGGCGTGAGATTTTTTATTTTCGTGTATAAGCCAAATATATCATTAAAGCTTAATGCTCTTATTAGTAAAGGTGATTATTAAGTATTTGTAAAGAAAATATAAGCTGCATAGTGCCAATCAACATTTTTGGGCCAACTGCACTTTAAACCTCACCGCACGTCACTGATCACAAACATACCTGGAGTTGTGTTTTGTGTCATTCACACAGTTAACACACAAATCCTGCATATTGAGTTCTTTTCTTAAACAGAAAACACCATGTTCCACCTTGCTGCGCTGTCATGTGGCAATACAGGAAGTGCTCCACTGTGCTTTAAACTCCATTCTAACATGATTTAAATCTCAGGGTCAGTTTTGCATAATAGAGGAACTTTAAACCAATTTCATATCATTAGTGCCTTAGACATTTGGGAAAGCTTTTATAATGCCAGTTTATTTCTGTCAAAACGATTCTTTTGTCCAGATATAAAAATAGATTATTTTCTCCAAGCTGGCGTTTGGAGAAAAGTGAGTAATTATAATGGGCCTGGCAAACAGGACTTGGACAGTTCTTGGAGTGGATTTTAACTGATTATACAAATGTCATTCTGCTGATTGTGACAGCGCTCCTGATTACACTTACAAAGACAAATTGCAATCAACAACTTGGCAACTCGATTAAACTGAAAACGCTTTCCTGTATACATGGAAATACATCAATTTGTCACTGATTTCATTTGGGCTCATGAAAGATGGGCACATATGGGTGAGCTAAGGCAAGTCAGGTTTGATAAGAAATTCAAACGTAAAGAGGAATAGACTTGGACAGCTGCAAACCGAAGTTGGTATTTGAATATGTCTAACTTGTCCGACACTCTCACAAACTGCATTGTTAAAGGTCTTATATTACACAGATCTTGTAAAAGCAGCTCTTGGTGTCAAAATTAAAACAGATGGACCGTGTGCTGTCTGAGTGAGGCATAATTATAAAGCACTTTTTCATCTGAGAACCAGGAAGTGCAGTGTTAGCAGGCTAGTTAGTGTTAACTTCAACCTCACGGCAAGACTACGCTCTGGCATCTGAAAGTTGTTATAAATACATTGCAGTGAATAAGTAGGATACTAGGAATACATCGTTAAAGTGTTGAGTATTTATTATTAGTGCGTCTACATCTCCATCGCTCAGAATGCTGTTCCACCTTGTGATGTCATGAGGCAGTAGTTTTTAAGTTAACAGCTACCTTTTATCGTTTTGTTCAGTAGAGATAGGCAATTCCAGGGCTGAAATCACCCAAATGAGTCTAGTGAAGGTGCATGGAATTTAAAAACACAGTGGAGCACTTCCTGTATTACCACATGACATCACAAGTTTTGTGTGAATGAAACAAAAACAAACAAGCAGATGTTCTGTCTAATAAAGTGAATAAAAGCTCTATTCAGTATTGTAGACTTTCAAACTTCATGGGACCTTGTAACCTGTAGTAGTATTTAGGTCCCAGTAGAGATAAAAGCCTATAAGACCCTTTTCCAGCATGTTTTAGCCTAAATACTGGGTATATTCCTTGCGTCAACCATGGATATTGAGGGAAAACTTAATTTACTCGGGTACAACTCGCCTGGTAAATCCAGAATGATCTCTCTATATTTTTTGTACAGATGATATCAGTCTGGGCTCAACTCCCTCCGTCGCATCTTGAGCCAGACCCAAACACAATTGTCCAAACAGTTTTGTTTATTTAAGTGAAACATGTGAAACAAAGAAGCTCATTGGTCATTCACAAATGTTTAACACACAAACCCTGCATATTTAGGCTGAGTTCCACCTTGTGATGTCATGTGGTAACACAGGAAGTGCTCCACTGTGTTTTTAAACTCCATACACCTTCACAAAAATTATTTGGATAAATTTCCAATCTCCACCAAACTAAAGGTAAACAGGAGCTGTTAACTACTTTGAAAACTACCATTTCACGACATCACAAGGTGGAACAAAGCATTTTGAGCTTTGGAGACGCAGACTGACTAAATAAAGGATTACTCAAACATGCATGAATGAAACAAAACACAACTCCAGGTATGTTTTTGAGGAGGTAACAGCATTCTGTCATGGCTTAAAGCTCATAAGAGTCCATTTCGCGTAATAGAGGACCTTTAAGACTTCCTGGTTGAATTTATGCCACGTCGCCTTTTTATTTTCCACACAGACGCAAAGATGATTGCTCAATGAACGCTCATCTCTGCAAGGCCAGCCCTCTCTCCGGTCCCCTGTATCTGGCACTAGCTCAAATAAAGAGAATAAATCCATATAATTTACTGGAAAATGCTCTTTTATGGTAAGGCTTCACCGCGGTAGTCCCGGTGTTATGGTAATGGCTCCAATAAAGTTGTTAATATTCATGAGGCGTATGAATATTTCAGAGCTGCAATGATTCACCTCTCATGTTGACAAATTGCCCTGGACCCAGTAGCTGCTGACATACGTGTTATAGCCTGTGCAATGAAAACATATTAATACACACACGGGCATACAGAGGAAACACAAGAGGAAATCTGCACACTTCTGTCCTAGTCTGGTCCCTTTGAGCTGAGAAGACAATAAAGAAAAGCGTGTGTTGAGGTTGAGGTAAGATATTTATAGATATGAGTTATAATACACTCACACATTATCATAACTGTGACGATGGCAAAGTGTTTTATCAATTGTGATTTAAAGTGTCAGTGTAAGTGCCAGGGATGGTCACGAGATTCAGCTCACAAGATTCGGCTCACGAGAACAAGACAAGGGGAGATTTTGATACAGTTTTGAATAAATGAATTGTTCCATTCACTTCACAATTTTGGCTTTACAATTTTTTTGTGTATTTAATTTTAGGTTTCATTTTGGATATTGCAGCTTCTCAAGAGAAGTTACTCAGCAAAGTTAACTTTTTTTTTCCAAGGCAAATGTAAAAATATGTGGGAAAAAAAATCTCACAAGATCATTTTCCTCATGCATGCCCAGTCTTGTGGCAATTTTGTCTCGCGAGAGCTTGTGGCACAAGATCTTGACCCATCCCTAGTAAGTGTGTAAACTGTAACTTTTCTGGTGGAGGGTCCAAAGCCAGCGCGTTTTCATGGAGCTTATTATTGCTTTGTCTGGAATGCTCAACAGTATTACATTAAATGTATTTATCAACAAGGAGACATGATAATGATGCCCCCAAGCCAAGTTACAGGTCAGATCTGTGCATATCTGAGCATGTAATAAAAAAAATAAATAAATAAGATGGATAAGCTGAATGCCATATGTTTTGGCATAATATTGCAGGCATGTCCAGAAAAGTTGCATAGTTAAATGCAAAATATTTGGGCACTTTTGCCGTAAATGCGACTAAACTGTGTTTTTGTTGTGGTGGAATTTCATTTAAATGGAAAATTTGGAAAAAGTTTTGCTGCTAAAATCTGATGTAAAGTAGGTTGATTTGCTTAAAATGTTAAATGTGCACCAATAAGCCAACACTGCTCTGATACTCTGGGGGCTTTAAAATGGTTTTGTAACGTATTTGCTGTTAAGATCAGCAGCCCCATGCAAAATAAAATAAAATAAAATCTGAATGAAGATGTGAGCGCCCACGGCAACTTCTGGTATAAGGTGAATAAAATGTGTTTTTATTGGGTATAAGTACTGGTTATAGCTTTAGATATAGCTTTACTTATACTCAGTCAGTGTGACAGTAGCACCCTGTCACACTGACCTTGGTGCGGTGCAGGCGAGGTGCGGGCCTGCGGAAAAAATTCACAAGAAGTCTATTTCAGCTGGACACCACAGTGGTCTCTGAAGTCAAGTTGACAAAATCACATGAGCAAAACAGGAAATCAGACACGCAGAACTGACAGATCTGGTGTATTTTCAGAATAAAATATCCCTGCAAACTCCTGGTACTTCGCAAATGTACTTACTCATTGTAGATACTCACGGTATCCAAAAGCACAGGACAGTGGTATCCAAAGGCGCAAGAAAGTGCCGCTGTTGTTTACCAACAAGGCTTCTTGTACAAGCTAATCTATCTCGTGAACTCCCGACCAGAGCGTGAATTTCCGCAAACACGCTGTCTCGGGAGCGCAGTTCCACACTCTGCCCGCAGTAACTCTAAGTCGCAGTAAAACCGAACCCGAACCGCACCGCACTAGCAGTCAGTGTACAACGGGGTTAGTTAAGGAAGGCGCAGCTTTATGGAACTTCAGATTGAACAAAATTTGTGAGTCAAAGGAGTCTCATTTACACTAAGTTTATGTACTTGTGTTTCTAGACTAGTCTAATCAAACCAATCAATCAAACTTTAATCAAACTTGATGTATAGAGCCCTTTACAACACTCAAGGTACTTTACATTAAAATCAACAAAATATAAAAACATGCAAAAAATAGTCCAACACTTCAGCTGCACTTTTCAAGCATTCAAGTGATCACACGTCAAATGTCAGAGTTGGAAAAGCTGAAATTTGTAGAACACACTGCAAAAACTAAAATCTAAACCTTTGTATATTCACGGAGACCAAACCAACCAAGTTACAGGCCAGATCTGCGGAAAGGCAACCCCACTCACAGTCAGAATGCCTGCTTTTCTAGGTATTTTTGAGCTATAAAATCACCGGTAATTGAATAAATGTAAAGTAGAGCTGTTTAATGTCATACTGTGGAACATTCCAGGCAGAACTATGACATATCCATAGAAACAAGATGCTGACGGACCCCCGACCAAAAAGTTACATAATGTACCTTTAAGACAGAGCCCAGAAATCATGCATGTGAATACTGGATGTACCAAAGAATATGTGAGAAGTAGACAGAAAGATTTCCGTATGTATACTTCCTTTTGTCACAGTTTGAAAATGAGTTACCTAAGCTTTAATATATGCTTAATTGTCCCGGTATTTGACCTCTGTGCCCTTGAACTTATCTTCAACTCTTACGCTTTTCTGGTCAGGACTAACTTAGGTAGATTAACCACTTTAAATCACATTTTCATCCACAAAGCCTGAGAAAGAGCCACTCTGCATTTTTACATATTTAACGTCTCAGGGCCATTATTTAAGCCAGGAAGCCATAGCCCAAAGTGTGTAATAGGCACAGAGCGTTCAGTGGGTTCAACAGGAAAAAAGAGAGAAATTCAAATTGTACAGTAAGCCTCAAGGATGGATGGTTTAATGGGTTTGTGAACTTTTGTGGTGGAAATCAGCCCTATTTAAAATACTAAAAAGGGTCAAGTTAAAAGCACTGTTCTTTTAAACATTTTGCAGTGGTATTCCTCGCTTACCTTACGCATTCAGAGCATCCTCATTATTCACCATGATGAGTTTATAAGTGCCTTTCCCTGATTTCCTGATTATTGGACATTAAAACACTTCATAATTAGATGCAGATAGTACACAGTAGACTTATTTTGACCTCAAGAGCTACTTATATAATATATCTGTACTGGGGCAAGACAAATTTTGCTCAGATACATGAAAAAATCAGGTACAGGAACTTTCAAATAGGCTCGATTCACGCTTACCGGAAGACGTTGGAAGCATGCGGATGACGACTTCCGGTGTAGTTACCGACATGTGATAAAACTATGGACTGAGAAGCAGCGGTCATCACAACCTGCCAAAGCTTTCCATGGGGAACGTGACTCTTCGCAGTTGGTTGTAACTGTTGATCTGCCGAACATAACGGAACCCTACAATGACATCTTTTTTTTTTTATTAAGTTATAAAACTTAAAATTTAATAGGCAATTTAGAAAAGGAAAAAAATAAAGAATACAATGACATCTAGATGAAGAAAACCGAGCCATTTTCTCTGTTTTCCCAGATTTCGTCAGAGTTACTATCGCCAACAGACCCCAAAAGAAGTCGTCATCCGCATGTTTCCAAACGTCTTTCGGTTTTGTGACGTAAGCGTGAATAGAATGAAAATAAATTAAATGATTCTCTCCCTAGATTAGATTAGATTAGATTAGATTAGTATTTTGTGCCAAATATTCCACCATGTTAATTTCTAGATGTTTGCTAATTTGAACTAAATGTCTTCAAAGTACCACGCATGTATTACTAGCTGATTTTACTTCATATTTTAAACCAAGACAAAAGAAAAGCTTTTTCTTACATTTCAGTGTAGCTTTTTAAACATGCATTTTAATCAGGAGGTGATTGTAACAGTAGCGCTCTGATGTTTGCACCTTAGCCAGGAGAGCGGAGCATTACACTGTTACAACAACTAGCATGCTAACAGGGCACATCCTGGTTATTAGACATTAAAACACGTTATTATTAAACGCAGAGAGTACACAGCTGACTTTTTGACCTCAGGCAAGACAAACGTTGATCAAATACATGGAAAAAAATGCAAAATTGCAAATGGTTCACCTACTCTTCATGCTAATTTGAGCATACCAAGCATGTTTTACTAGTTCGTTTTAATTTCACTACAGACAAATTCATGTTTTAAACTAAGACAAAAGAAGAGCAAAGACAATGCTTTTAATTAATTTCCATAAAAGCTGAGGCTTATACAATATATCTGTAGTGGGGCAAGACAGAAATCTGGTTCAGGCCCTTTAAAATAGAAACTTGCAAATGATTCTACCAAAAAACAAAACAAAAACAAAGCAAATATTTTTTTAATGATTTGCCAAAGCAGCTAACGCGTAAATCGATTTTCCACTTCTTGCTCACCACCTCTTTGTTTTTCTAACATTTTTAAACATGCATTCTAATTAGAAGATTTGGGAGGTGATTTTAACATTAGCGCTCTGATGTTTGCACCTTAGCCAGAAAAGCGGATCATTACGCTGTTACAACAACTAGCATGCTAACAGGGCACATTCTGGTTATGAGACAATGCAATGCTTTATTATTAAATGCAGAAAGTACACAGCTGACTTATTTTGAGCTCAAGAGTTTCAGTATATCTGTACTGGGACAAGACAAACTTTGCTCAAATATGAACAAAAATCTGAATATTTAAAATATCAAATTGCAAATGATCTACCAACAACAACAACAACAACAACGACAATAACAAGAACAAGAACAAAGCAAATAAGTTTTAATGAACTGCCAAACGCATAAATCGATTTTCCAGTTCTTGCTCGCCACCTCTTTGTTTTTCTTACATTTCGGTGTAGCTTTTTAAACATGCATTTTAATCAGGAGATTTGGGAGGTGATTTTAACAGTAGCGCTCTGATGTTTGCACCTTAGCCAGGAGAGCGGAGCATTACAGTGGTGAGTCAGAGCAGAGCACTGGAAACATTCATAAACACGGCATCAAATCTGTAAGAAATACTCAGTTTTTTTAGTATCTTCATCTCCTCCGCCCCCAGCCTCTGCAAACATGAAACAGGCCTCTTCCTCTCACTAAAAGATAAATACTAAAATACACAATCTCACAAATGAGTCATTTATTTATTCTTAAAAATACTGGATAAAACTTTTCAATAGTGGCGTGACAAATAAAAAGCAAAGAATATTTTTAACTACTAAAGATATTTAAAGGTCCCTTATTACACGTCTGATCCGAGTTGTTTCCTCATCACAATCATAACTGGAGGTGTGTTTTGTTTCATTCACACATGTTCTTCTCTCAAACAGAAAACACCCTGTTCCACCTTGTGATGCCATGTGGTAATACAGGAAGTGCTCCACTGTGTTTTTAAACTCCATACACCATCACTAGAAACACTTGGATAATTTCAACCCTGCAATTGCCAATCTGTACAGAACAAAAAGTAAAACTACATGACATCACAAGGTGGAACAGAGCATTTTGAGATTTGGGGATGTAAACAGACTAATAATAAAAGGTTACTCAAACGTGTAAATGAAACAAAACAACTCCAGGTACTTTACAATATGGCTTAAAGCTCAAGAGTCAATTTTGCGTAATATAAGACCTTTAAAAGTCCACTATGTCACTTTTCGGATGAGACAAGCACCAGGAATGTTCCACAGTATGGCATTTAAGTTATATTTATTCAACAGCATTTTGTTGTTAAAAAGCTACCTTGATAAAAATGCATTCTTATAACTTAGCAGGAACGTCTCTCCACAGATCTGCCCTGTAACTTGGCTTGGCGGCTGCTTGTTACTATGGAGAGGGTAAAGAACGTCTAATACTTTACACCAGATCTGTGAGGAATGTGAGTTTTTTAGTATCTTTATCTCCACCGCCCCCAGCCTCTGCAAACATGAAACTGCTGCTTCTTCCTTCTCGCTATAATGAAAACCAAAATACACAATCTCACAAATGCGTCACTTATTTATTCTTAAAAATTACTGGGTAAAACTTTTTTCAATAGTGCTTTTACAAATAAAAAGTAAGGAGAAGCAGAGAAAACATTTTAACTACTAGAGCTATTTAAAGCTGCACTTTTCTGGTGAAACAAACAGCTGGAATGTTCCGCAGTATGACATTAAAGTTTAATATATGTATTTATTTAATGGTATTTGCATTTAAAAAGCTACCTTAAAAAACATGCATTCTTATAGAAAGCATGGTCGCCTCTCTACAGATCTGCTTGTTACCACGGAGATGGATAAGTCTGAAGTTCGGCAGTGCGTCTTTAATGAAAACTGTGCAGTAAGGCTGACAAGTATTGCAAGTTCTGATTTAATTATAGGATTCTATTAGCACTTCCAACGCGTCTAGAAGAATTTACAAAAAGACTGAAATCTGAACTGACAAACGAATACAAGAATCACATTTCCAGAACATGTTTACAGATCTAGAATACAGGGTTAGCAGTTTTTAAGCAGAATAAGACGAGATATTTTGTTTGTGGATGGTACTTCAAAAATTTCAGCCTTCGTAGTTCGCCAATTCCGTCCCTTCAAATTGCGATTTCGATTTGTTTGCGATTCATCTTGCAGCCCGAGAACTGCTAACGAACCAACCAGACCACTGAAAATAAATAAATACACGCAAAATTATTCTTTGTCTGCAGAAGACACTGGTCATATTTGGTCTCAGGGGGAATGCTCAATGTGGCATGGAGATTCAACCCACAACCAAACCAAACCAAAGCAGACTTCCAATTACAATGTACATAGATTTTCTGAATGTGTGAGTTTGCATAATGTGATGTGCAATAGTGGAATTGGCTGTAAATTGTGTCTTTTTCTCATATCGCAAGCTTTTGATTTAGAGATGCACTAAATCTGTGTGTGTTATAATTTCACAAAATCTTACTTACGCTAGTTATGACCAAAAACTACTTCTTCTAAAGGTGCACTGTGTAACTTTTTGGTTTTTGGGTCCGTTTTGGGCACCTGGAATGTTCCACAGTATGACATTAAACAGCTCTACTTTACATTTATTCAATTACAGGTGGTTTTATAGCTCAAAAATACCTTGAAAAACACATTCTGACTGTGAGCGGGGGTCGCCTCTCCACAGATCTGACCTGTCGCTTCTGGTTGGTCCGGTTTGATCTCCATAAAGATAGAAAGGTTTAATACCATACTGTGAAACATTCCAGACAAAGCAATAACATCTCCATGGAGAAAAGCATCTGACGCACCATCCGGCAGAAAAGTTACACACTGCACCTTGAAACTAGAAATGTTTTTGTCTAATTAATATTCGTGCAGTTGGTTCCATTGAGCTGACTCACATCTTCTGCTGTTTCTGGTCAAATCATCTCAGAATGGCCTCCAACTGCTTTGCTTTAATCACTCAACTCAGACAGTAATGCCACGAATGAATAACTAAGTAAATAAATGAGTAAGCATTATAATACACTACAAAAGGCCTTCAGCTGTTGGATCAAAATGTCACTGCTCACTGTAAGAACGCATGTTTTTCAAGGGTTTTTTTTCAACTAATGAAAACTGAACGCTGAATAGACGAATGAATGCCAGAACATGAAACATCCCAAGTGAGCATTCCGAGCAAGTCAAGCAGCAACATGTAAAAAGTACTGGCTATGATCATTTGAGTTAATTCAGCAAGCGGTCTGAGGGACAGTTAAGAGTTTGCGTACACCTCGCCAAAAAGCTACACGGTAATTCTTAAAGTACGTTTACTTTGATGTGTGAAATATTAATTTGCAGTATATTAATTTTGCTACCTCGATTAAAAATGCATACTGTAATGTAGGACGTACGAGCAAACGTGTAGTTCTGGAGATCTTTTTTTACCATTGTTCGCACTTTTCTGGACAACCAAAGTTTCAGAGTTTGATGTGTCTTGCTCAAGGGTAATGACAGTATGTTAAAGTGATAGTATGTAACTTTGTGAGGTGGAACATCAACTGCCTTGATTCAATGGAAAAAGAATGATAAAACTGTTCTTCAGAGCGTTCTACAAGGAGACAGATAAGTTTTATGTCATACTGTGGAATATTATAACAAAAGGAACAGCATTTCCATGGAAACAAGCAGGAGGAGGCTCTACTCCAGGCCGAATTAGAGTCAGGTTTGTGCAGATGCAAGCCCGCTCACAGTAATGACGAGGGTTTTTCTATGTTAGTGCTAGAAAAACATGAATGGGGACAACTTTTTTAATTTTGGATCCCAAGCAAGACGGTTTGACGCCACACCTACATTATAAGCACCTACTTTCAAACTTCACATTATAAAGGTTTTCGCAGTCACTCGAGGTCACACAAACTCTCACACATGGAGTCTGCCTGACAAAGTTGCCCCGTCATCTCTTGTAAACGCTGATTAAAAAGTTGCTGCGCTTTCAGTTTTTCCTGTTTATTTATTTATTTGTAGCCCCAGAACTGAATGAACGTGACGTAGCCGGGGATGTGCAGCTCCGTGATAAACTCCAAGCCTATTTCGGCGTATCTGGGCGAGTGTGAGGGTGGAGAGCTAGCTTCTTAACAGTCTCGTACAGAAGTTTACGGTAATAGCCAGCTAACTGCATACAGGGAGGGGAATGCATGCTCGCGATACTACAAAAACCGTTCCACGTTGAGTTTTTTTTTTTTTTTGCTGTTGGCATTATCAGCACTTCTGAGTTCCTGTTCAAAGCAGCAAATAGCAGCGAAAACGTCAGAGTCAGCACCGGGTTGCTTTAGCGTATTTACAGGCTATGTTTCTCGGCGATGTGTTCTCCTCGATCAATACAATCTGTGTACAATGTAGAAGATACAACAGCCAGCATGGACTATGGGTAATTGTGCGTGCGTGCGTGTATGTATGTGTGTGTGTGCGAGAATAAGGGAAATCCATGTGCATATTTCTGAAGGCCAAATGAAAAACAATACAAAAAGAATCTGTGTTTTTGGGATTATTTTTTGTATAAGGCCAATAGAAAGAAGTGGCTTTCTTAATTTAAAAGAATTGTATCTAAGATCTTGATTTTAATCTCCATAGCTTTTGCAATGCTGATTTGTTGTTAATTATAAAAACATAGGACGTCACAGCCAAATTGTTTACGTTTTAATTTAGTGTTTAGGTTCTCAGTATATTTAACCAATCAGAACTTTGGGTTGCCAGTTTGGTTTAAACCTAAAAGGACTCTCTGACTTGAATCCTCACTGGCTCGACATCGTTCCTTTAAGTAGGGCTTCAAACTTAAGATTATTTTACTGATTGATTTAATATTTCTTTCAATTAATCGTTTGGTGGTTTAGAAGACAAAAGCCCCGTAAACACGAGCTGTTTATCAAACTCTACTCCGATAAAACTGAAGTGAAGCCGTTTGAAGACATCCTGGTGTGTTTAATCAAGAGGATTACATTTACAAATTCCCAGTGTTCTTTTCATGTAATTACGATTCTGTGAGTTATCAGAACTTTCCTTTCACCTCATGGCATGTTTATTATTAGTGATTAATCAATGTCCTTGCTGCCTTATCTAGAAGTGGTAGACGGTCCACCACCTGATTGTATTCATGGAGGTTTTATTGATACTTTGCAGCCGATGTCATCAACATTCCTTGTGGGGTAAAGCTAGCTAGAGGCACTCCTCTGTCTGAAGCTCTGTTCCTTTAATTTAAGCTTTGATAAAACACAATCTGAGCAAGAACTGACTTAGCTGAAACTACGAAAGGTGAGCTGATTTGTGCTGTTAAACAAGCCCTTTGCAAATAACATACCAGTGACAAGCTAACTAGCATTAGCCAAGCAGTTTTTCAGTTCGTCACTCTCACCTATTTCTTGAAAATCAAACCCCTAAACAGGACCATGAACACTCGTATTGAAAATGTGTTATTTAAATCCATTTTATATTCTTTTCTTGAGTTTTCTGACTATCTAAAATGTATCAGGCTAATGTGTGCATTGTGTGTCACCTTGGTAACTGCGGAACATTCCCACATAGACATACATGCACCCCCCCCCCAGCGTGATGTCACTGCAAAGTATGAATTGTTTTATATTAAATGTTACACAGAATGGCATTAGAGAAGGAATTTCCAAAAAGTAACTGCATTTGGACTACCCCCACATGAAAGGAGAACTGCGGAGGAACAGATGCATATGAATTATGAATACATACAGTATATCTTCATCTTTCTCTCTCCTCTCCCTCCTCTCCAGACCCGTGGAGGCTGAGTGACTTGGATTCTTTTGAACTGTCATCACTTTTATTTCTCACCTAGCCTCAGACCTCGCCTCTCCGCACTGTCAGACCTCAGTGACATCTCTATTTCTACCTCCGTCCAAAAAGGAAGTAGAAGGAAGTATGAGACAAGCTCCCGTAGTCATAGAGACGGGCGGGGGAGCTGTCACAATAGTTTACATTTTGGGAACATTGTGGTGTTTGGACTAGACTACCAAGAAGTTCATGAACAGAATAATGACTGGGATTTTCTATTGCTCCGAACAGTGTGTAGGACAGGCTTTGATGGTTCTCTAATTTTGATATACATGTTGTAAATATAAATGATAAACTGAAACTGAAACTCAAATACATTCATATAGGAAAGTGTTGTGCTCAAATACACAATGCCAGAGTGTACTTACTAAGAAACTGCACATTAAAATGGAGCTGGAGGACGGGGTCATGATTCTTTGGTAGAATTTGCTGTTTAACTGTCGGATTTCAGATTAGTTGACCTGCTTTATGTCTGGAAATAGAGATTTGTAACTTCTCTGAAAGCATCATGTTTCATCTGCCTAGGCAATTCTCTGAACGATGGAAAGAAAAACAGATGCTGTGCGGAAAAACAAAGCAGAACGCGTCCTCTCTGCGGACATGGCCTTCAGCTGATGACGCACTGCTGTCTCGATAGTAAACCCACATGGAGGCAAACGCACTGCTAAAGGAACTCCATGGGAGCATTTTACATTTCAGAAACTTGACCTCACTGCGTCCCCTGATATGAGGAAATTGACATGTCTGAATTAAACTGACACTAATTGTAATGCTGATTTATTCTTAATTCATGTTATAATTTAGTGTTTGGTTCTAAAGGAGATTAGAAAAGATCAGAAAAGCACAATGAGCCTCACATGAGTCTCATGGGTTGCCAGTTTTAATGCTGAAATGCAGTTGGTTTAAGCCTAAAAGGATACTCTCTGATCTGAATCCTTTCTAAACTATAGCACCAATCAGTGTCTCTGCTGCAGTATATACTGTCCATATACTGAGAATGAGACAAACTTGGATGTGTCCTCTATGCAAGTTAATGCACTAGCAGCTAAGCTTCAGTTGTGACAGTAATACCCTTTTTAAAACTGTAAGAGCAAAGGCTACATGCAGTTTCTTTAACGTGCATATGACAGATTTGTATGTTTTTCTAATTATTAGAAAAACATATGGTGGGATGGCATCTATGGTACATATTTATCATATTTTAACTTCAGCCAAGAAGTAGTTTGTGGAAAAAAGTTGAAAATACAAATACAAAAATACAAGATGTAGTGGTGAGTTACATTCCATCCAAAAAGCAGGGACAATTTACACACAATAAGGCATTTTTTGATCATTTAAACATTCATTTAACAAAACAGTCTAATCATAACTTAAATTCAGTTGAAATTAGTAACCTAACCTGTCAGATGTACTTTAAAGTCATTAACCCGGGAAATATGGTGTTAATCATTTTTTAAAAGATACACTATGTAACTTGTGTATGGCATTAAACTATCTCATTGGAGACAAGCAGGTGGCTCAATCAGGCCAATTTACAGGTCAGAGCTATGGAGAAATGATCATACAAAAAAAAAAAAAAAATCTCCAATAGACCCACACATATAAGAATGAGTCATTTTAGTTTGACAGTTTAAATAAAAATGCAAGTTGCAAATCCTTTGACTATTTCTGTATACTCACAATATTGGCACTCACACAATTTTAACTTTTAAATCAGATAATTGTTAAGAGTGGGAGCAGTTGGACATTGTTGACGGTGCTTTTTCACTCTTTAGTGGACTCCAGCCTCTACGTCTATTGTCTCTTTGCACCATTTCTCTGCCCATAACAGCAGCAGTAGCATTAGCAGCTCCATGGCTCCTCTCCTTTCTCCTCTGCTTCTCTTAACACCCAGGTGGAACATTCTGGTGAGTTCATAGTTTTAATGAAAACTAATGCGCTGGTAAAGCTGCAGAGCCAGTGTAGAAAGGATTCACACATGGATTTTGTGTCTCCTTATTACTCCCTGGCGAAACGGTCCTGGGCTCTCGTCGCATTCATTTGTAAAACTTGTAGGATAGACTTGTTAACTTAAAGTGCATTTGTATTCTTGCTCTAGTTTGCCCTGAAGTGAAAAGGGGTTTAGAAGTGAGAATGCTGTTTTAGAAAAGGCATTTAAAGGTTCTATATTACACAAAACTGACTCTCAGCTCCCGTTATGTATTTGATGAGGAAACAACATTATAACATTGATCAGAAAGAGCATAATATGGGCCCTTTAAGTACGAACAAAGTGGGAAGCTTTAACGGGCCCATATTACGTTTTTTTCTGGTCTGTGTTATAATGTTGTTTTCATTGTCCTCGTCAAAAACTTACCTGGAGTTGTATTTTGTTTCATTCACACATGTTTAACACACAAACCTGCATATTTAGGCTGAGTTCTTCTCTCAAACTGAAAACACCTGTTCCACCTTATGATGTCATGTGGTAATACAGGAGGTGAGTAAAATCACCTTTTTTCTTTTTCAATTTTTGAATCATCCAGTCATAATGTGCCAAACTAACCCCAGTCTTAAAGCAGGAGACTCAACAGATGTCTTTATCTACAGACCCATTTCAATAATTTGTACAGGACAAAAAATAATCAGTAAACTAAAACATTTAATCAATTATCTTATATTAATGATCATATTATTTTGTCTCCAGGTAACAGATTTAGACCCAACTATTCTCCAACAACAGCCACTGTGTTTTTAAACTCCATACACCTTCAGTAGAAACATTTTGATAATTTGGAACTGGAACTGAGAATCTTTACTGAACTAAAAGTAAAAGGTAGTTGTTAACGTGAAAACTACTGCTTGACATCACAAGGTGGAACAGAGCTTTTTGAGTTTTGTAGATGTAGACTAATAATAAAGAGTTACTCAAATGTGTGAATGAAACAACTTTGATAAGGTAAGAACATTCTAACATGGCTTAAACCTCACAAGACTCAATTTTGTGTAATATAGGACCTTTAAAGGTGCATTATGTAACTTTTCTGCTTGTCTTTGTTGATGTAATTGCTTTGCCTCGGACAATCGATAATTTTTGCATCAAACATACCGATCTCCATGGAGACACCAGGCCAATATACAGGCTAGATCTGTGCAGAGGCGACCCCATTAATAATACAAAGTCATGCTTTTCAATGCATTTTATAGCGAACTTAAACGTAAATGAAATAGCTGAGATGGTGTACATAATCATATATAATCATATAGGGTGGAAAAGGGTTCAAAGGGCTGGTTCAAATCCTGTGGTCTTCAGTTATTGTGTCCTTGAACTCAACATAGTAAGTAGTAGTAGTAGTAGTAGTAGATGGTACTGCATGCAATAGGAAATCCATGGCTCAGTTAGCACCCACATCTATAAACATGTGTCTAGTGTAGCAGCAGTAGTAGTAGTAGTAGTAGTAGTAGTAGCAGCAGTAGTAGTATTATGGTAACTGTAGTAGTTCTGGTATACATTACACTGCATACAACAGAAATTCCATGGCTCAATTAGCACCCACGTCCATAAACACTTGTCTAGTGGCTGTGCTGCTTGTCTCCCGTCTCGTCTTGTGTATTTATTTGTGGTCATAACCTCAGCTGTCATGTTAGCTTAGCCAAACTACCACGCTGTAACACTGGGCAGCCTGGGCATGTGCTATAATGACTGAGCGAGCGTTAATAAGGTGTGCACCGCTCGGCTCCAAGCGTTTTATCTTCGGACTGTCTCGTCATCTGTCCCACCTCTGCCCACCTCTCCTCTCTTCTTTCATCACCGCTCGCTTTGGCTGGTGGACAGTGACAGCTGTGTGAAGTCCAATGGCCCAATATGTCTTATTTCAGAGAGTTGCCACGGAAACCGAATCTCAGTACAGTGTCTAGTGATCGTCTTTGGACAATCTGATCAAAGGAGTCAAAGTGAAAGGTTTAATTGACAATTGACTGCGATGGGGAATTTCTCAAAAGTACGCCTCCGCTACAGGTTATGTTAGAGCCGAGCTTATTCTGACAGAATGGTGGAGTGGGCATCGAAGCATTACAGACTCAAATATCTTCACAATCCTTACAGTATTATTATTATATTGTGGTTGGATTGTAGAGCTCAGGACTGAACGTCAAAAACTTTATTGGCTTCATGTACCAAACGTCCTTAGAGATGCATTAGCCAAAGTAATACAACAATGTAAACAAAAAATAAATGGAACAATCTGATAAACCATCGACTGTGTAAGTAGTAGCTATCCCACTAGCCGTCGTGTTACAAATAGGAAGTGAGCAGGGGAGCGCTTTCGGCTCCATCAACTCATCAATTCACCTTCTATTGAAAAACTGTCGCCCCTCTCTCTGTAACGGCTGCTGTCAGGCTCGTCATTTTGGTCTTAAAATGTTCATATTAACCCCCTCTACATGATCCTGGGTTTTCATTTCACTATTTTGTTCATAAATCAAGATATTAACATTAACAACAGACCAATGAGCTGCCTTCTTTTGCCAAAGTTACTAGAGTACAATACTTATTTGTGATTACTCTTCCAGCTGTAGGTAAGTGACAAAAGCTTTATGTTGACAATAAATGATTTGAACATTTGTGTTTCTTGCACTACTTCTTGAGATATTAGGCCTATATTATTATATATTTATTTATATTTGTATTTGTTTATAGAGAGTGTTAATTTTATTTGAACTTTTTTTTTTTAAAGGTATGAAGGCACAACATATAGTCTCCATACTCTCAGAACATTTACATTTAACAGAGAAAGAAACAAACAAAATAAAGAGAACGAAATTGTTAAATACATTCAGTGTTCAAAAAAGGAGTAGGAAGAAGCATGGCTTATTTTAATCCTACCCCTAGAATTTACAGTATTTCATCTACATGACAATCAGTAGACATTTGACATTAATTAATTTATTTAATTTAACTGTTCGTGAATATCTGCTTTCCTGGTGGTACGTCTCTAAAACGTTGCCTTTGTAAAAAAAAAAATTTAAGATTCATATCTGCACATTTTTTATACTTATCTCCAAGTCCATTCTATAAATGTACTCCATAGCCATACTATAATGTCCTTTGTACCTTATAGTATGACTATATAGTATGGTATATGACGTATATGGTCCTTTGTACCTTTGTATTGTAATTTACAACAAAACTATGGAGTGTTTGATGCTGTAAATGTCTCTAAATATAATTTTGTTGCATTCTAAGACACTGAAGAAAATCTTGAATCTATCCTTTGAAAGTAAGAGTTGTGCTTTAAATTACATTAACTGACTCTTGAGTACTTTTCCCAAATCCAAACATTTTGTTGTACCCCCATATTTTGTACTTGAGTAAAATTATTTTAAATTAACTACACCCTTACTTGAGTCCAATGTTTGGCTATAGTCCTATAGACCTGTCTGTATCAATATAAAACAATAGACACTAAATACATTTGCATATTTTAGAATGAAGCCATCTCCCTCATTACCGCCCCGTGATAGCACCTCTCCAGCTCCTCGGTGAAAGAACGCAGCTGAGACAGAACCAGCCAATTACATTTCATTTGACAGGTCTGTAATTGAATGGCAGCTACAAACTCTCTGTCGCCGCGGTAACAAGTGACGGTAAGTGATATACTGTATGACTGTGGATTGACGATTTCTTTTCTAGCAGAATAGATTTGCACTGCTTTCGCTGAGACAGATGGGGAGTTAATGAAAGAGCCTGACCTTAAACCTTTAAAGTTGAATTACTGAACCACAGTAATTCAGAGTGTATCAATAGATAGCTCACTGCCTTTTTGTATTCAAATGCTGCAGCTCTGTTCTAGTATTATTACAACAGACCTATTATGCAAAATCGACTTCTCAGAGCTTTTAACCACGTTACAGTTGTTTCTCCTTCTCATTTACCCTCTCCAAGTTGTATTTGGAGTCACTCGTGCATGTTTGAGCAGTCTCGAATCACTTATTTTCAAGACTCCATATTGCAGATTTTCACCCACGTCTCTGTACTTACTTTTTCTCCAATTTTAACTTGGCCTGATGGCACTACCTGTTTGCCTCCATGGAAACAGATCCACTGGGACTTTTTGGGCTAAGCACTGTTATTTGCATGTAAATAATCAGGTGGCAGCCCTCCACCAGAGTCTTTAACTTCTTCTACTGTATTAACGGGTTTCAGCTTTTCATTTCCCATTCAAATTATATAATATTTAGTTGGAACTTGCTAATTGCTATAGCTATTTTTTTTCTCATTCTGAAGCCCATGGATAGATACAAGTTTGGAAGTTGAAGAGTTCACCATAGAGGGGGCAATCCAATAAATGTAAACAAATAAATAAAAAATAGCAGGTGTGTCTTTTGAGTTGCAGTTGCTGTAATATACATTTGAGAGCTCAAAAAGGTTGGTGTAGCTGCAGTGTCCATGGAAATACCAATGTAAAATGCATCACTGGAGAGACAGCTGTTTTTGTATTCACAAACTGGTACAAAATCATTACACAGTGATTAAGCTTGAAGGCCAGATCATGTTTTGAAAATTACACCGAAGGGGCTTCTAGAGAGAAAGCAGTCCACCACTACAATATTAAGATATTGAACACTACTAACCATATTTGCTGAAAAGCTTAATTTTTCCTACTATCCTTCACTGAAAGATAAATCCGCCACTGTACCTTTTATACCAATTTGGAATTTTCAGTTGGTTACACAAATGTCATGGGAACCTATTTTATTCAGATTCATATTTCATGGCTTTGGCAAAGATGAGAACACACAGTAGAGGTTTGGCTTTTGTAAGTAGTGCACATTAAATTATTGTCTGCATTTGCAAAATATTATTTATAAACCACACCTCTGTTTCAGCTAATGCATTTAAGGACTGGAGCTCCCTCTGCTGTCAGAAAATGGAATGAACAAAGGGAAACTAAACAACTGAAGTCCTTTCCCCTGTGAATACTTTGCTAAGAGTTGTGTTAGTCGTGAACATAATTTGACCACAAAATGATTCCAGTTTATGAAAAACAGCATAAAAACAGCACAGTCCAGAGTTTTATCTATGACGCAACTGACGAGGTAAAAGACGAACTGAGCTTATTTGAGTGATTTTGGATTAAGGAAATAACTGTAAATGAAGCAAAATGCAACTCCAGGTATGTTTTTGATGAGAGAATAAAAATACAACATGTTTGGCATAACGTGTTCTTACTTACTTTTTTAATATTAACACCAGTGGAGGTGGTAGTTAGTGGAACCACACAATGATTCCAGTTTATGAAAAACAGCATAAAAACGGCATAGTCCAGAGTTTTGTCTATGACGCAACTGACCAGGCAAATACGAACTGAGCATATTTGAGTGCTCAGCGAAGAAGATTTTGGATTTAATGAAACAACTGTAAATGCAGCAAAATACAACTCCAGGAATGTTTTAAAATGGTTAAAATATGACAGGTTGGACTACTCACTTTACTAAAACATGTGTAAAATCATTATATTTGGGATTTTTGCAAAAAAAAAAAAAAAGTTCCCAATTTGGTCAATCTCCAAGTTAAATTTTTTACATCGTGACATCACAATAGGGAATTCCTTAACTGTTACCTGGCAAAACTCCTCTAATGTACACAAAGATTATTATTATTATTATTATTATTATTATGACAAATACAAACATAAGAAAACCCCTTTATTTTGTTGGAATTCAAGTATCAGAAAAAATGTGTTTCTTGTGTGAAAATTGTGCTGTCATTGCAAATTGCTTCTTGATTGATGTAAAAAGTATAATTTGTATTTATATAATAGTTATAATCCTACCAAACTGAGTTGAAATTAGAGAATCATAAAAGTCATATGCACTTTAAAGATGAAAAAGGCATAAAACGTGTTCTTTGAGATATACTTTTTTCTAAAACTCTACAGCCCCAGTGGAATAGAATGGAGAATAGAATGGACTTGAGATTTGCCACTGTGACCAGAACAAGGAACAAGGAAAAACCAAGGAAATACAAAATACAGAAATACAAAAAATACTTTATAAGAAAAAGTGTCAGATGCCCTCCTTGTCCCCGCACCCAGAAGAGATAGATGCAGAAGATAGAAGGAGGTCGCAGACATGGGGGTGCGCCTGGTCCCAAAAACTTCACAGGAGCCAAACGGAGCGACTCAAGTGGGATAATGGATTATGGAATCTTAAAGAGGCTGGGACGGAGAGCAGGGGGGCGCCCATAACGTCCCATTCACAGCAGTGGAGGGAGCACCAAGCCAAGATAATGACGGAGCCATGGAAGCAGAGGATGTGAGGGAAAGGACAGTTCATACGGACAAAACTCAGTGGTCTGGAAAAGTTTGGAAAGAAAGAGACTAAAGGAATGGCTAACTTTATATCTTTATATCTTTTTAAATGTCATATATTACGCAAAATTGACTCTTGTGAGCTTTTAGTCATGTTAGAATGTTTAAATCTCATCAAAAACATACCTGGAGTTGTGTTTACGTTTATGCTTTTGTTTAATAGAGATTGGCAATTCCAGGGCTGAAATCATCCAAATGATTTTAGTGAAGGTGTGTGGAGTTTAAAAACACAGTGGAACACTTATACTGGTTAAATTTAAAGGGCCCATCTATGTTATAACGTTGTTTCTTCATCAAAAATATACCATGAGTTGTGTTTTGTTTCATTCACACATGTTCTTCTTTCAAACAGCAAACACTCTGTCCTACACTGTGATGTCATGTGGTACTACAGGAAGTGCTCCACTGTTTAAACTCCAGACACCTTCAGTAGAATCATCTGGACGATTTCACAATTTCACGAATGAAACAAAACACAACTCCAGGTATATTTCTGAGGAGGTAACAACATTCTAACATGGCTCAAAGATGACAAGAGTCAATTTTCCAGAATATATCTTTAAAGTCCTGACAATTACAATGTTTTGAATGAAGTAAAACATTAACAGATTAGTGAATACACATTGACATACTGAAGTAAATGAAAACCCAAGTGTCAGTCGTGAACAACAAACAAAGAAAGTCTGTGTATGTTTTCCAGCTTCTCCATTCAAACAGATGTAATGTTTTCTCAGTGTGGCGCTATTGTGAGTTGCTTTTTTGACTGAGAGCCCGAAATACACGCTGTTTTTGCAATATTGTTTGGACCTGACAAAAACACATACACATATGCAGATATTCACAGCGCCCACCTCCGCCCCACTGTTCGCTACATCAGGCGCTCACAGAACCGCAGTAGAGATTAGCCCAAGACTCAAATTAAAAGTGACAATAGACTTTGGATTTCACTGCCACTGCCTTTGATCAAATGCAGCTGTTGGAAGTTAGAAAGCTTCGACAAATTGCATGTTTTTGGTCTGTTTTGTTCTTTTTGTGTTAACCATTAATTAATTTATTAACCAAAAGGGGACATATTGTGCTTCTTGTCATTGGAATTGTATATATGTCATTATCGTTCAATATATGTTAGATGGAACTATAGATTTTCGGCCTCAGTATTTATTATATGTGCATTTCCTTTGCAATTGGGGCAACAGTAGCTCAGTTGGTAAGAGCGTTTGTCCACTGATCAGAAGGTTAGCAGTTCAAATCACACTCCCACAAATGAATGCTGTCACTGTGTCCTTGGGCAAGACACTTAACCCACCTTGTCCCTAGTGTCTGCGTACACCAGAGGTGGGGACTTGAAAGTCATGACTTGGACTCGAGTCAGACTTGAGTCTCCAATTTGAGACCTGACTTGGGGAAATGACCAAAGACTTTGGACTCGACTTGGACACCACTGACTTGAGACTTGACTTGGACTTTGAAGCATTGACTTGTAAAGACTTGATGCTCAAAATGGTATAGAAAAGTATGGAAACGTTATTTAAGTCAGTATCACGCATTTCCCACTCTTTCTCTCCCTCTCCCTCACTCTCTCAGCGCTATGGCCCAACTACAGCATCCAATCAAATCACAGTACAATCAACACGGTAAAACTGGCCAGCAGGAAGGAAAAATGATTCCACGGGTTATATCGTTCGATAGCAGAAGCACACGAGTGCTCCGTGCTCAAGGGCCAAGACTGGTTCTGAGGTGGAGCAAAGCAGAACAGAAACGTGGATCTGGTCTGGTTTGTTTTTCCCGGGAGAAAGCGCTGCTCCGGCCGAGGCTTCGATAATGCCACTCCCCACTGAAACTCATCTGAGCCTGGCCTGAACCAGAGCTGCTCTCCGCTGGTTCAGGGTCTGGGTTTGGATCTCGTCCGACTGTAGCATTTTTCACAATAGGGAGAGCATCTGACACACAGGGAGGGCGTCTGACACACAGGGACATTTCTGAACATGTTTGTAGAGGTCTAAACTACAGGGTTTGCAGCTGTTACACAGAATAAGACCCCATGGACACACACTGATATGGCTCTTAATTTGTTAATTTCATTAATTACTGGTTGATTCTTCTGGTAGATCAATTTTCTTCTGCTATGTTCCTAATTGTTTGGATTTAAGATTAGTTTAGGTCTATTTTATTCCCAATTTAAATGATCTTGTTCTCTAAGGTATGATAGATTCATTTAAATGCAATCCATATGAATAAAAAAAATGGAAAAACCCCTTGTGGTTGATTTTGAAAAGAAAAAAAACAACAACATTTGATTTATATTTCTGAGATTAACAAGATTTATTTTAACTAGGGCTACACATGCTGTACACTGGTTTAATAACTGCAAAATATACAATATATGTAAACATCACTTATTGGGCCTAACTTTTTAAATGTATTTGTGTCTGAAGAGTTGAAAAAACTTGAAAATCTAAGTATAGGATTTGGACTCGACTTGGACTTGTGGACCACTGGCTTGGGACTCGACCTGGACTTGCCTGTCTTTTACTGTCTTTTACTTGCAATATGAGAAGCTTGGAGCTGTAGAGGGCTGAAAAGGTAACTTCTATGGTCTTTGAAGCTTATATCTACAGATGAGCCAATTCACAAGCTATTTTTTTGTTTGTTTGTTTGTTTTGTTTGTGAGTTTCTTTCTCCTGGAGCCTGATTTGAATACAGCACAGGTTTTCGGTTTTCCTTCTCTGGTCAGTCGCCGGCTTCTCTCACTTGATGCACATTTCATTTACTAAAGGTTTACAGTCCACTGGTTATTAAAAGTCCCAGAATGTAAAAGTTCTACCGCAGAAACGTTACCTGAACGCACCTCAACACCAGCCGCTTGGAACAAAGATATATGCTTTTGAACTGCTCATTTCCTATGTCTTTGATTGTTACTGCTTTGCTTCGAGTCATCCATAATTCTCTTTTATTCACCATGTTTCAAGCACTCTAGACTTCCCTTTATTATATTTTAATAGTTTAAGAAATCATGAAAAAACGACTCAAATGCAGTAATAACTGATCACTAGCTTTCAGACAGTTTAATTAGCATAGAAAATTGCTTTAAATCTGGGTTTTGCTGACTGGAATTTCAACTAACTCTGCAGCGGGTGTCTTTTTCACAAAGGCAGTTGGATGAGAGTGAAGCCTCTGTTCACTTCACAATACAAAGTGGCTCTCTCTTATCAGTATTGGCTCGAAGCTTTAAATTTGCAGGTGGGACTGAACATTATATAAAGCACTGAGATGAGCAGGAGTAGCTAGCTGGAGAATGATTTGTGTGTATCTTTAGTTTTTAGCATGAATGAAATGTGAAGCGTGGGACCAGCCTCTCAAACTACAAAACAAATATATCTATGGGTACACATAAAGCAACCTAACCTAAAATAACCTAACCACCCAGACTGAAAATAACAAAGGTTGTGTCCGAATGTCCACACTATTCCCACATTTTTAGGGGTGTTCGAATGTCCAGTTGGTGAAAACTAAAAATGTAGTGCACTCAAAATCTCCCACAATGCACCTTGAAAAGTAGAGGGCATCAGTGGTCACTAGAGCGGTCAATTTAGACCACAATGCATTGCGAGAGTCAGAAAAACAACAGCATTCAGTGATAGGTGACAGCAAATAAAACCACTGTTTATGTTGATCCCTATTATGTATAAAACAATCCTAAATTTGTCTCATACAAAAAGCAAATAATCCAGTCTGTTTACGTGAAATCCAGAGTGACAGAAACTTGTATGATAATTATTAGCCCATAAAAACTTGCTGTCAGTCTGATATGATCATTATTTATAACAGAAATCCAGTTTTATCGGAGATTAGTTTTTTTTTCACCCAGACGCCAGAGTCACGTAAAAGCTCAGACTCCACATGCCTCCGCACCTGTGCAGCCTGACTGACCCAGAGCTGAGTTTAGCTCCAGTGGACAGTGGACATGTGTTTGAAGACAGAGGAGGGACCTTGGAGAGACCCTGTAGAGACCCTGTGTGACCCGCTGACTGCTGGGTGGGGTGGGCACTGAGTCCAGCCTGTGGCCATGACGTCTGGACAAACAGTATCACAGCACCAGTGTAAACGCAAGGGGAGGCCAGGCTCAAGGCTACGCAATAAAACACCGAGCACAGCAGTAGAACAGGCTTGCAAACAGTGGGCTAATCTGGAGTAGAGTAGATGCTTAAGAACAGATGCTTAAAGGACTGTGCAACTTTTCTGGACAAAGTCTGCAACCAGTTTTTCTCCATGGGGATGTTAATGATTTGGTTTAAATTGTCCACGGTATGGTATTAAACTAATCTGTCTTCCTTTTATTCAACTATTGCTCAAAAATATCTTAAAAAACATCAATTCTTACTGTGAGTGGCATTGCCTCTCTACAAATCTAACCTGTAATTTGATTTGCAAGTCTCCACGGAAATTCATAGGTTTATGGCCATACTGTGGAACATTCTAGGCACATCTCACTGGACAAGTTACACAGTTACATATTATAGGTTATTTTCTGATCTATGTTATAATCTTGTTTCCTCATCACAAAAATACTTGGAGTTGTGTTTTGTTTCATTCACACAAACCCCGCATATTTAGGCTTTCTTCTCTCAAACGGAAAACACTCAATACAGGAAGTGCTCCACTGTGTTTTTAAACTCCATACACCTTCACTGGAATTATTTTCTGCCTTGGAATTGAAATATCTACTGAACAAAAGGTAAAAGGTAGATGCAAACTTGAAAATGTCTCCTTTACTCTCCTCATCATCTCATCATCCCCTTCACTTTCCCCATCCTGTCATCATCTCCTTCATTCTCCTCATCGTCCTCTTCACTCTCATCTTCTCCTTTAACACATTTATAAAGCTTATTACTACTAATACTTTTCTCTTTGTGTCTGTGTGACCCTCTCCAGGTTGAAATGACTTTGCTATCTCTTCAAGTCATTATGAAGAGATAAAGTTCAATTATTTTGTGATCCATCTCCAAGAAAATCATAATATGAATTTCTTGGCATATCGCCCACCCCTAACATTTACTTTTTTTTTTTATTATTTTTTTTATGGTGCTTGTTTCTATGGATATGCCATTGCTCTGCCTGGAATAGTATGACATTAAACAGCTCTACCTTATATTTATTAGATTACAGGTAGTTTTACAGCTCAAAAAAAACCAAACTGATTTTGACTTCAAGCTGGGCTGCGTCTCCACAGATCTGACCTGTCTGGTTTGGTCTTCATGAAGATAGAAAAGTTTAATACCGTACTGTGAAACATTCCAGACAAAGCGATAACAACATTTGGAGAAAAGCGTTTGACGGACCCTCCACCAAAAAAGTTACACAATGCACCTTTAATCTCTGCTTTCACCTTGCTTTTTCGGACAGAAAGCTACCAGCCATGTTTTTATAGTCTTGAACTGAAAGCTTGCTGAAAAGTTTTAGAACAGCTGAGATTAATGGGGTCAAATACTGCCATCAAAAGTTGCTTGCTGTGTCATTAAAAGCGCATTAAATAACAGCTAGGTGAACTCCGCTAGTAGTTTTCATGTCTCCGATGCCATCCAGCCACAGTGGCTCAGTTTGTGCATCTCTTTGGTTTTTGGCTCTCCTTGAGACCAATTAGACATAGTTTATGGTATCTAGAGTCCCTCCCTCGCAGGCCGTTATTACGCGCTAACACAAGCACTAAGAGGCCTCCGAGCGCCTCTGGATCCAGTTAGCCAATGGCCCTGGATGCTACCTCCATGGCCCTCTGGAGTCACATACGAGCAAATGAGAAAAAAGGAGAAAGGAAGGATGGGGTGAATTTGGGGACACTTCACGCACTAATGGGACAGAGGATGACGAATAATAGATAAACACTGGGAAATAAAAAGCACTATAACAGCAAAAACAAAGGAGAAGCTAAAATAGAAGTTATGCTGTGGATGTTTACAATGGCATTTCCACACACTCGTGATCCCCATTTCACACTATCCAGTCCAATAAAGCAACATTATTACTTAAAATAATATCAGCAGTTTCAAAGTGAGGTTTCCATAGCAAAACATTTCAAAACAAAACAGGAAGCTGAAACCCTGAAACCCATGACTAGATAAACATTTTTGTATAATATGTAGACTTCACATCATAACTGTATTTATTTAAGGCTCCAACAATACATAATAATAATAACATCTATAATTCAATTTATAGTGAAGCATTGGCCTATAGATTGTTGTGAAACCTGCAATTTGGGATGCCCTCTGCTGGCAACAATGGAGAGTGAACCAGGTTTGAAAAGGCAAAGCAGCATGGCTAATCTTTTCAACAGACACTCAGATGCTCTCATTCCACTCACACACCCTGATCTGATCTCAGCTTGGTCCTGATGTAGACTTGGTTTGGTCCTCTCCTAGTCCTACTTCCTGCTCTAAATAAGGTGTAGTTCTGGGTTCAGTCTGAGGTTATTTCCAGTTTTGACATGGGGTGTTCAAGTGTGAGCACAGCTGTGAAGAAAACATTTATATTAGTAAGCGGAGTGTGTTATCCATTTGATAGTCTCCTGTTGGTTGCCTATTGAGCAACAGCTGTTTCATTGTTAGATTTCCGTTGCTTCTGTTGGTCAAATCATCGGTTTTGCGAGGCCCTGTGAGGAGACTGCCGGCTCTACAAAAATACAGTGCATCCGGAAAGTATTCACAGCGCTTCCTTTTTCCCACATTTTGTCATGTTACAGCCTCATTCCAAATTGTATTAAATTCATCTCTTACGTCAAAATTCTACACACAATACCCCATTATGACAATGTGAATTTTTATTTTTTTTTTACATTTTTTGAATTTATTAAAAATAGAAAACTAAGAAATCACATTTACATAAGTATTCACAGCCTTTGCTTAATACTTTGTTGATCCACCTTTGGCAGCAATTACAGCCTCAAGTCTTTTAGAATATGATGCCACAAGCTTAGCACACCGATCTTTAGGCAGTTTTGCCCATTCTTCTTTGCAGTAATTCTCAAGCTCCATCAGGTTGGATGGGAGACGTCTGTGCACAGCCATTTTCAGGTCTCTCAAGAGATGTTCAATCGAATTCAAGTCTGGACTCTGGCTGGGCCACTCCAGGACATTCACAGAGTGGTTCTGAAGCCAATCCTTTGAGATCTTGGCTGTGTGCTTCGGGTCGTTGTCCTGCTGAAAAATGAACCTTCGCCCCAGTCTGAGGTCAACAGCGCTCTGGAGCAGGTTTTCATCCAGGATATCTCTGTATATTGCTGCATTCATTTTTCCTTCTATCCTGACTAGTCTGCCAGTTCCTGCTGCTGAAAAACATGTCCATAGCATGATGCTGCCACCACCATGCTTCACTCTAGGGATGGTATTGGCCTGGTGATGAGCGGTGCCTGGTTTCCTCCAAACATGACGCCTGGCATTCACACCAAAGAGTTCAATCTTTGTCTCATCAGACCAGAGAATTTTGTTTCTCATGGTCTGAGAGTCATTCAGGTCTGATCGCTCAGTTTAGACAGCCGGCCAGCTCTAGGAAGAGTCCTGGTGGTTCCAAACGTCTTCCATTTACAAATAATGGAGGCCACTGTGCTCATTGGAACACTTCAAAGCAGCAGAAATTTTTCTGTATCCTTCCCCATATTTGTGCCTCAAGACAATCCTGTCTCGCAGGTCTACAGACAATTCCTTTGACTTCATGCTTGGTGTTTGTGCTCTGACATGCACGGTCAACTGTGGGACCTTATATAGACCGGTGTGTGCCTTTCCAAATCATGTCCAATCAACTGAATTTACCGCAGGTCGACTCCAATGAAGCTGTAGAAACATCTCAAGGATGATCAGTGGAAAAAAGATGCACCTGAGCTCAATTTTGAGCTTCATGGCAAAGGCTGTGAATACTTACGTAAATGTGATTTCTTAGTTTTCTATTTTTAATAAATTCAAAAACTGTAAAAAAAAAAAAACCTTTTCACATTGTCATAATGGGGTATTGTGTGTAGAATTTTGAGGTAAGAGATGAATTTAATACAATTTGGAATGAGGCTGTAACATGACAAAATGTGGAAAACATGATGCGCTGTGAATACTTTCCGGATGCACTGTACATTGAATTAAAAATTGAACTTCACCAAAAGGTATTACTTAAGGTCCTATATTATGCAAAATGTGAGCTTTAAGCCATGTTACAATGTCATGAAGTGGTAGTATTGAAGTTAGCAGTTTCTGTTTTGCTTCCTTGTTTGTGTGTTTAGCGTGAATGAAACAAAACACAACTCCAGGTATGTTTTTGATGAGGAAGCAACATTATAACATAGATCATAGAAATAACATAACATGGGCTCTTTAAATGCATGTTTTTGATGAGAAATCAACAAGTCAATCTGCATTAAAATGGCCTGAAGCAAACTTAAGCCTGCCCCTGTTGCTCTGAATGGGGTAATGAGATTGCATGAGAGTCACAGTCCCTAATGGGAACATTCACACAACAAAGAAGTATACGGCACATTAAGCAGAATCACAATTGTCCTGTCCTCAAGTATCACCACGGTAGCAATCACTGTGGGACCGCAATAATAACAACTATAAAGCAAATGGTGTCATGGTAAGGTAAAGCAAAATGAGTTATGGATTTCAGAACAATGAAATGGGTTTGGGGGAAATGGGTTTGGGGGATTGAAGCAAAGTCTGAATTCATCCAAAAAATTGTCCTAGCTCCTGACTTTCTCTGTGTCTCTAGGTCGAGTACTTTTAAAGAAGGTGTATTTACTTCTATAGGGTATTAATTGCCAACAAATAATATATTTAGATTACTGTGCTACCTTTTATTGTTTTGTAAGTGCTATATTCAACTAATTAATATGTTTTCTAAGTTTCAGTTTTTGTTTTTGATGCTGAGTCCCCCCTCTCTTTGCTCTGCGCTCTAAATCACTCCTCCTTCAGAGCGCTATCACAACACGATCAGCCTGCATCCCGCTAATGAAGCTACTGCACATCGCATCAGGTTTGCAAAGCTGTTGTGTACAATTTTGTATCATTCTTGTGTTGTGTTTAAAGTCATACCATGGAAAATTCAAGGGAATCCAAGAACATCTCCATGGAGACAAGCGTGTGGCAAACCCTACACCAGAAAAGTTGCCCAATGCTCCTTTAAATTTCAAAGAAAAAGTTTCATTTCCTATTAATAAATATGAAACCATTTCATTTAAAGAGGTCCCCAGGAAGACGAGCAGCTATTAAATGAGAAGCTAAAAGATCTTGACAAAACAATAATACTTAGTTAACGGTCTTGCTTCTTCCAACTCCATTTCAAGCATCAGTGAAATCTGTGTATGAGTCAAACTTAGATTCAACCTGTACAGACTGTGTTCATCTCTGTACCACTTTCATCCATCCACCCATTTTCTTCCGCTTATCCAGGGCCGGGTCGCGGGGGCAACAGTCTAAGCAGGGACTCCCAAACTTCCTTCACCCCGGACACTTCCTCCAGCTCCTCCAGGGGGACCCCAAGGCATTCCCAGGCCAGCCGAGAGACATAGTCCCTCCAGAGTGTCCTGGGTCTGCCCCGGGGCCTCCTCCCTGTGGGACAGCCCGGAACATCTCCCTAGGGAGGCGTCCAGGAGGCATCCAGAACAGATGCCCGAGCCACCTCAGCTGGCTCCTCTTGACATGGAGGAGCAACAGCTCTACTCCGAGCTCCTCCCGTGTGACTGAGCTCCTCAGCCTATCTCTGAGGGTGTACCCACCTCTGTACCACTTTGTTGTTTTTGTTTTTTTTGCTCCGTAAAGCTCAAAATAAAGATGACCGACTAAAGAGATACTTCTTTCTTAGACTGTCCCTCTATCAGTCACCAGATAGTTTTGCATACTGAAGTGCTCTGCCTGGTAACGCAGTGTTTGGAATAATAACTTATAATAACAGGGGCTTCATCCAGTCCTTTCAAACAAGAGAGGATTCAAGAGGGAGTGAGTGAACCCAACTCTTGAGAGAATGGAGTGTCAATATAGTGTTAAGAGTTGAGAATTAAAATAAGTGGTTTTCAAGTTGTTAGTATCCAAAAATAGTACTTACCAAAAAGAGGGGGTATTTTCACATCTATGGAGTATGCTAACACGTAACATATTTAGATCACCATGCTCTGAGTCTCCCCTCCCTTTGCTCCCGGCACTAAGTCACTCCCCTTCAGAGCGCTATCACAACACAACCAGTGTGTGTCCCGCCCCGCTAATGAAGCTACCGCACATCGCACCAGGTTTGTGAAGTTATCGTGTACACTTTTGTATCATGCTTTTGTATATTTAAGGAGATTTTTGGAATACTAACTTTTAATAACAGTAGCTTCATCCAGTCCTTTCAAACAAGAGAGGATTCAAGAGGGAGTGCATGAACCCAACTCTTGAGTGAATGGACTGTCATTATAGTGTTAACAGTTGAGAATTAAAATAAAAATAATAATTAAAAGTTGTTGGTCTTGTGTTGCCTTGGAAAAAGTATTGAAAATTATGGCTACCAAAGTTAACAAAAAGCAAATTGTAAAAGTGACTCTGCAAGGTTTGAGATTGAGTGACAATAATTAGCTTCAACTTTTTTCTATGAGCTTAGCAATGAAAACTAAACCAGGGCTAAACAATGTCAACAATGCTACACAAGAACTAAAACAGCACTAAATGTGGACTAAACAGAACTTAACCAGGCCTAAACCTGGAGAGACTAAAACAGGTCTGAACTGGTGCCAGAACCACTAAGTAGGAAATAAACCAGGACTAAAAAAGATCAAAATCAGGACTAAAGGACTAAAACATGTCAGAGCCAAACCAAGGCAAAAAATAGAACTAAACCAGAACTTAACTTTGTCTATACCAGTATTAAAGACGGACTAAAACATGTCTATACCAGTGCCAAAACCATATCTTAAAAGAACCAAATCTAGACTAAAAATGCACCTAACAGGAACTAAACCAGGTCTAAACTAGGACTTTAAAGAACTTAATCCAGACTAAACCAGAACTGAACTGGTTTAACAAACTAGTAATAAAATGGAAAACACTCTGTTCCACCTTGTGATGCAATGTGGTAATACAGGAAGTGCTCCACTAGAATCATTTCAACCCTGAAATTGCTAATCTCTACTGAACTAGGTAAAGGTAAAGTAAAAGGTATAGCTGTTAACTAAAAAACTACTACGTCGTGACATCACAAGGTAGAACACAGCATTTTGAGGTTGAAACAAAACACAACTCCGGGTATGTTTTTGAGAAGGAAATGACATTCTAACAGAACTTAAAGCTCACAAGAGTCAATTCTGCGTAATATAGAACCTTTAACTACAATATGTGAGACCAACAGACCATCTAAGGAAAGACATCAGTATTTTGTATTATTATTTTCTCGTTTTAATTTTATCCAATGTCTCAAATGAATACACGGTCTACAGAGCTTTAATTGTAACTCTTCGTTAATTAGTGCAGAGCCTACCGTATGTGTGAAAACCTGGTGTTTGAGCAGAGACTTCCACTTCTGCTCTGGTCTATTTTGGGTTTGTTTGCCGTTTGTCAGTGGAACATTGCTGTGGGGTCAGCCAATGTCTCCAACACTGTGGGTGGCTCTCAGAACTCTGCCACCTCCTCTTTTTTGACCTCGTGGCGTTCAGTGATATATTTTTAAACATATTCAAAATGCAAGTTAGCTCGTGTCACATTTGAGTATCTTATTGTAGCCTATATTGCGCCTGTGGCTATATAGTTCTGCTTGCTTCGTAATTAAAAGAAGAGCCATCAGGCTAGAGATGCTATTTTAGTTTGTCAATTTAGTAAAGGTCGGTACATCAAGTCCCTAAAGCATTTAGAAAGAAATTACAAATGCATTAGATAACCTGGGATACAATGGTTAGTCGTTAGCATGCGTGCCTCTTTGCATCGAAAGCAGTAAGGGCTTTTCAGCATCTGTCTGGGTTCCTTAAGGGCACTTCAATCCTTCCTAAAACATACAGTTGGCGGCCAATCCAATCAAACTCTTCCTGTTGCCTGTCTAAAATCCTCTGGTAACCCAGCAGCATGGACTGAAAAATGGTAAAACGTAAAAGGATGTCAAATATTTTTTACGACTTAAAATATTGTATGAATCTAATTATTTTCAACAATAACAACTGGAGGGTTTGGATGACTTATTTATAATTAGAAACAAGAGGATGGTATGGGAAAATGGCAAGACCATAACATAGTTTAAATGTTCAATACATGGGCAGACAAACATCCTTTTTTTCCTTCATATCTACTCTTTTCCAGTCTTTAAAATGTCTTCTACTGTATGCTCAAATTGTATAAGATAGTTGCATTTTCATGAGCAGAACAAAAAAAAATTAACTTCAGCACAACTAAATTGGTGGCATGATGGCTAGTTCTCGCGCTTCACAGTACGAAGGTTCCTGGTTTGACTTTTTGTGCAGAGTTTGCAGGTATGTCTTTGAGTCTGGGTTGGTTTCCTCCTGACACTCTGGTTTCCCCCATCAACCCTAAATGTGCATCACAGGTCAAATTCTCCAGCTGAGGTCGTCCTGACCAAGACTAACTCAAGATCTGGAGATGGGTCCCCGAACGCAGCACTGTGTTGCCTACTGCTCCCGAGGAGATGCCCTAAAGAGACAATGAAGTGTCCCTTAATCTTAACATGAATCATTTCAGCCATATTGACAGTAGCTGTACCACTGCTTTTACTTCACCTTATTCCACCAACTTTTACTTGTGACTGCTACTAAACCACACTTCTGGATTAGCTCTATACAAAATAATACAACCGGCAAGATAATGGAGGCACTTGCAGCAACTTTTGAAATAAGGTCAATAGTAATTAATGAATCATTGCATTTATATTGCGCCTTTCAAGACACCCAAAGTGCTTTACAGTTCATTGTTCGTTCACTCCACACTTGGTGATATTGTAGCCACAGCTGCCCTGGGGCAGACGGACAAGGCAATCCATTTGTAATATTGGACCAAAGCTAGTACCTGATGCTACACACAAGCTAACAAGGATCATATGTAGATTACCACACCAACTTCATATAGGCTACAAAAAGGCTCTTGAGGAATCCGCCTCCCTGTAATGACGCTATAGCTAAAATGTTAATTACAGCTAAAAAGAGAAACGATTGTGAATATCAAACAGCAATTAGCATGTATCATCATCATCATTAGCGCCATTAGCCGCCGCACAAGATGGAGGAGTATTTACCGAAGGCATCAACGCTCATCAGCTGCTTATTCAGGGCCTAGAAAGACTTAGATGCTACCCAAAAAAGAAGACCCCAGAATTTGCATAATTGATGTAGCCTCAGAATTAAGCGCGTTATAAATGCTGAAAAAGCAAAGCAAAAAACAGCAAAACTTGTATATTTGAAACACTTGAAATACATTATGAATGAAATAAATATGTACAATAGAGAGGCCTGCCATATGAACCATCTCGCACTCTGGGGACCTCAGGGACCGGCCTCCTGCCGGTGGCCAGAGTCAGGACTAAACATGGGCTAAACCAGGACTAAACCAGGACTAAACATGGGGAGTCAGTGTTTCTGTGTTCTGCAGCTAAAACCTGGACGTCTTCCTGAACATGTGAGACAGGCCTCCAACTTTGCCTCTGTTTAAATCCAGGCTCAAAACGCTTCTGTTTAGCTGCGCATATGATGGAAAGGTTTTTATTCCACACTCGTCTCTTTTTATGTTAATCTTTGTGATTTTAATGTCTTTCTCATTCTGTAAAGCACTTTAAATTACTTTGTGTATATTGTGCTCTATGAATAAACTGGCCTTGGCTGCTAGCAAAAGGGCTCCTGTCATCCTTAATCACATCAGTGGTGATGTTATAACTTTGTGGCAGAGTTTTGCAGACTCTCCAGACTAGACAGGCCAGTATAGACTTATATGTGAAGATCAAGTTATTGTACTCAAAACAAAATGATATTTGCGTGAGAAGAATTAAGACAGCAACTAGTTAAAAAACTAGTTGATTTAAACTAGTTTAAATCAACTAGTTTTTCATGTCTTAAAACATGAAAAACTAGTTGATTTAAACAGCTTGCAGCTAAGTTATTCCTCTCTTACCTCATACATTGAGAGCATCCTAAGTATTCACTGTGATGACTTTCTAAGAGCTTTTCACAATACAATAAAAATACTTTCTAGTCAGATGCAGACTGTACGCAGCAGACTTGTTTTAACCTTGCACTGGGGCAAGGAACATTTGCAAATTCATGGGAAATTTCTAGAGGAGGGTCCGCCACCATGTCCATGGAAATGTTATTACTTTGTCTAGAGTGTTCCACAGTATAGAGTAAATGGTATGGTCTGGTATGCTTTTTATTTGTACCGAGACAGTGCACAACATTAACCAAGACAGAAGTCACAGGAAATGTCTCTATCACGAGGGAGACAAGCAGGTTACAGCACTACGCTACATTACAGGTCAGATCTGTGGAGAGTCGCTCCTATTCACAGAAGGAATGATTGTATTTTTGAGCAATAGAAACACCCGAAATGAATAAATGCTAGATGGAAATGTTTAAAGTCATACGACTGAACATTCCAGGCAAAGCAATGACATCTCCATGGAGACAAGTGGCGAACCCTACACCTGAAAAGCTGCACAGTGCACCTTTAAATTAGCCACACGTCTATTTAACATTAGAAAAATGTCTGTGTAATCCCTCCGTAAATAAGGTCTGAACTAAAGAAGATGTGGAGAAACATATTCATACTCTTAAAAATGTTTTGTCCAGTTGACGTGATTCAGTTTTGTTTTGCGATTTAACATTATTACCAACATTATACCAGAAAAAGGTGGCTTGCCCTCTCCGGGTGGGTGGAGAGTCCCTGCCTCAAGTGGAGGAGTTCAAGTATCTCGGGGTCTTGTTCACGAGTGAGGGGAGGATGGAGCGTGAGATTGACAGGCGGATCGATTGACAGGCGGATTGGTGCAGCGTCGGCAGTGATGTGGTCGCTGTACTGGACCTTTGTGGTGAAGAGGGAGCTGAGCCAAAAGCCAAAGCTCTCAATTTACCGTCAATCTATGTTCCTACCCTCACTTATGGTCATGAGCTTTGGGTAATGACCGAAAAGACAAGATCGCGGATACAAGCGGCCGAAATGAGTTTCCTCCACAGAGTGGCTGGGCGCTCCCTTAGAGATAGGGTGAGGAGCTCAGTCACTTGGGAGGAGCTCGGAGTAGAGCTGCTGCTCCTCTATGTCAAGAGGAGTCAGCTGAGGTGGCTCGGGCATCTGTTCCGGATGCCTCCCAGACGCGTCCCACCGGGAGGAGGTCCCGGGGAAGACACAGGACACGCTGGAGGGACTATGTCTCTCAGCTGGCCTGGGAACGCCTTGGCATCCCCCCGGAGGAGCTGGAGGAAGTGTCTGGGGTGAAGGAAGTCTGGGAGTCTCTGCTTAGACTATTGTCCCTGCGACCCGGTCCTGGATAAGTGGAAAAAAATGCGTAGATGGATGGACCAGCATTACAGAGTTTATGCTTCATTCCTGGAAACTAATAGTCATCAAAATCATAGGCTAAAGAAATGTAAACTTGAAGGTCTCATATTACGCTATTTTCTGATCCGTTATAATGTTGTTTCCTCATCAAAAACATACCTGAAGTTGTATTTATTTTTTATTTTTTTCATTTACACGTTTAAAACCCAAACCCTGCATATTTAGGTTGAGTTCTTCTCTGTGTTCCACCTTGTGACGTCTTGTGGTAATACAAGAAGTGCTCCAATGTGATCCAACTCTATATACACCTTCACTAGAATCATTTGGAAAATTTCTGCTCTGGAATTGCAAATCGCTACTGAAGAAAAGGTAAAATGTAACATGGAAACTACCGCTTCATGACATCACAAGGTGGAAGAGAGCATTTTGAGCTTTGGAGATGTAGACAGACTAAATAATAAAAGATTACTCAAACGTGTGAATGAAACGAAACACAATTCCAGGTGTGATTTTGAATAGGTAACAGCATCATATGATGTCTTAAAGCTCACGTGTCAATTTCGTATATAGGACCTTTAATATGCATGTCTCTCTCTCACAGTTTAAGTGAAGTGAGAATCCTTTGACCATTTCCCAGTTCGCAAATAAGAATTACAAGTTCAAGCAGCGTTCCAGGGCATTTTTATAATTCGAGGATTGGTAATTTCCAAGTTACCAATTGCCTGGAACGCATCATAAGTCCTTCAAATTGGACCATATGTCTGCATTTTTCTCCGGCCCTGATTTAAATGTCAGTTCACCTGCAGTGTTCCAGATGATGGATCCACAGCTGACAAATGAGCCAACACTGATTCTAGCCTGAAGAACTAAACGCCCCCTCTGCATAGTTTGGACTTCTACGGTGTAAAAGGTCATTCCAAGCATTTACAGACCTACTTTTACACAACAGTGTTCTCCTCTATCATGACATTTGCCTTCTTTAAATGGCTAGTTGTGTATAATTCATAGGGAGATGTGTTCCTTTTTTCCATGGTCTTCAACGCTTAAAGCTGCACTGTGTAACTTTTCTGCTGGAGGGTCCGTCAAATGCTTTTCTCCATGGACATTTTATTGCTATTGTCATTTGTGTGGAATGTTTCACAGTATGGTGTTAAATGTTTCTATCTTCATGGAGACCAAACTAGGCCAAGTTACAGGTCAGATCTGGGGAGAGGCGACCCCGTTCACAGTCTGAATGCCTGTTTTTCTAGGTATTTTTGAGCTATAAAACCACCTGTAATTTAATAAATATAAGGTAGTGCTGTTTAATGTCATACTGTGGAACATTCCAGGCAGAAAATGGCATATCCAGAGAAACAAGCAGGTGATGGACCCTCCACAAGAAAAGTTACACAATGCACCTTTAATTCATTTTGCTTTATAAGGGAGATTAGCTACCAAGCATTGCAAATTACAGAGATTCAAGAGCATTTTCATGAAGGACAGCCACTTCAGTACATGAAAGTAAAATTACCAAATGTAACAGTGACTGGCAGTTTTGACAAAGCTACAGAAATATAGAAGGTGAGTTTTTATTTGAAATATATAATAATTATATTTAAGATTTAATAAAAAAAAATAGTTTTTCTTAGTTTAACCATGTTGCTGAAGTGTAGAATTTTACAAAGTGGTTATACAGAGGTATCAAGAGTAATTTTATAATGTTAACCTTGTCATCACAATGTAAACCAGGGCTTATTATTACACAAATTAAAATATGTCACAACACATTTTTAAAGAATGTTTTAACTGTATGAAAAATCTGCTCCTTGAGTGTACTGACATACCTTCTGTTTCTTTCTTTATTTTATTTTATTTTATTTTATTTTATTTTATTTATTTATTTATGTATTTATTCTACAATTTTGCCACAGGAGTGATGTTGAACTATAAATATTACCACAGGTACTATCGCACCACACAAAGTCATAATTATAAAAAAAACTGATAACCTGTGTGCATTTTAAAGAGGGACTATTATGGTAAATCAACTTGAGCATTCTACCATGTTATAACGTTGTTCCCTCACCAAAAAACATGTCTGAAGAGGTTTTAGATATCATCTATGCACGTTTGAGTAATCTAGCGATCTCTCTCAGGCCCTCATCAAACCCTCCTTACAGTTAGCAGTACAATCCTGTACACGGCTCAGCCAACAGGCCATGCTTCTGCACAACCATTTTTCATCAATATATATATAAGTAGAATACAAAACAATACACTACAACTTCACAAACCTGATGCAATGTGCAATCATTTCATTAGCAGGTACGGGGAGCAAAGGGAGTCAATATATAGCATTTAATTTTCAAAACAATAGAAAGTAAGATAAATACGTGTTAACAATTACTGTAGTAACTCAAAAAAGTGTAAACAATAATTTCAAATCTTCATTTTTTTCAGTCAGATCTGGATTAACATGATACAAACACACATGCACACGATCTACAAATTTTGGAAAGAAAAATTATTTAATAAAACGCACATTGCAGCTCTCTTGTAGTGCAAAAGAGGAGCATTTATTTACTTAACGGACTCATAGCAGTTGAAAATGCCAAAGGCCACAGTGGTTTGTTGTCATGGCCGTGGTTCTGTTGCCATAGCGCATGATACTTGGCTGCTACAACCACGGCTCAAAGCTATTTCTCTTCACGGTTCAGTTTTCTTTTATTTATTTTTTTTTGGAACTGTTTTGAATTTCCTGGTTTCTGGGGCAGTGTTAGTCTAATGTTCATTTTACGAACAGGCTTCTTGGCACTCTTTCTGTTGTTAGTACAATGCATAACTTGACCTAACGCTGTGTCAACGCCAAAATATAAATCAAGTACAAGCGAAGGACACACACATATCTCAAATAGTCAAACTGCCAGTTTACATAGCTGACTGTATCTTTTGTTCAAATACAAATCAATGAAAACATTCATTTGGTACCAACAAATCTCATGGGTATTCATATCTTTCAGTTGATGTCATCAACATTCGCCGGGGAGTGAAGCTAACTGGTGGCACTGCTCTGTCTGAAGCTCTGTTAGTCAAGTTCGACTTAAACGTGAGCTTTGTTTGAACATAAAATTACCATAAAGAACTGACCTAGCTGGAACTACAACAGGTGAGCTTTCACATAAAACTACAGTCATACGCTAGCATTAGCCAACAGTTTTTCAGTTAGTCACTCTCACCTGAAAAACAAACTCCTAAACAGCACCATGAATGCTCGTTTTGAGGGTCCGTCAAATGCGTTTCTCCATGGAGATGTCACTGCTTTGTCCTGAAGGTTTCACAATGTGGCATTAAACTTTTCTATCTTCATGGAGACCAAATCAGATCAAGCTGCAGGTCAGATCTGCGGAGAGGCAACCCGCTCACAGTCAGAATGCCTGTTTTTCTAGCTATTTTTGAGCCTGTAACTGAATAAATGTAAGGTAGAGCTGTTTAATGTCATACTTCCAGGCAGAGCAATGGCATATTCATAGAAACAAGCAGGTGACGGACCCCCAGCCAAAAAGTTACATAGTACTCCATTAACTAAATGTTGTAGTTTTCAGACAATTTAAAAACTGCAGGCAATGTTTGTAGGGAACATTGACAAAACCTAGAGGTAAAAAGTTCTTCAGTGCTATAAGAACTCTCAAAGAAGATCTCAAAATGCATTCCAGAATTCCAAAATTCCCCAGTTGAATGGCTGTTTAGGATACATTGATTGCCATTCCACCAAATAGCAATGAAGATGGAAATACGACACAGTGGTCACAAGAACCTTTTCAGATCATCTCCAGAAAGTGCCAGTCACAATGTCTCTCCTTCATGAATTTCTTGTATTTTTTTCAAACAAGGCCATCTTAAAACGATTCTCAGTATTCACAATTTGCTCTGAATGGATAATCTTTTTTAGAAAGAGCACATCTCAAGTCACTCATCCAAAAAAAAGATTTTTGTAACATGATCAAAAATCAACAGCCTTTAGAATCTGGGTTGCATTTCTTTCACCCAACAAAGCGCCAAAAGTACAAACGTGCAAGTACTTCAAAGTCTTATCATGATACTAAAACTTCAAACTATTTTAATACTAAGGAAAATACTCAATACTAGTTTTTATACCACCAAAAATACACACAATATACTTTAATTTCAACACAAAACAGTGATTATCCATGGCTTTCAGCTTTTTGATACTTTGAGGATTTTTGCTTGTTGACTGAATTGTTAATTCCTCTGGCAACAGCGCTAGAAACCCATGAATACTAGTTCTGCTATAGATCAATTCAAAACCATTCAAAAATGTTTCAGGAAAGGTCCAGTTATGTCCTATACATTACTGAAGCACTGATACTTACTCTAGTTTTGATATTTGCTTCAGTAGCAATCAAAACTTAAAGAAATTAATTTTCTGTAACTCTAAACAAGGCGTCTCCAGTCTTGGACTACTTGGAAGGGCTTGGAAAGCTACTGGTAACTCCCAAGCTACAAGTTGGAGCCCCCTACTCTAAATACTTTAACTTCTTCGATCAGACCAGGGTCAAGGTACACCAACATACAAAACAAAGTAGTACTGAATAGAACCATACTTCCGAGCAGATACCACCTTATTCTGACCAAAATACAAGACAAACCCAGCTCAAAACAACACTGCGCATGTGTCAGTCAGTCTTACCTTGCTGTACGAAGGAGCCGTACACGAACCACATGGAGTTGTATAGCGTGGTGGAGGACACAGCTCCCATGGGCAGGCGGGGCGGGTTGAGCCAGTTGAGCAGATAAACCAGGAGTCCCACCAGCAGCACTGTGCCAGCGATACACGCCCAGAGTGAAAGGTCAAAGGGTGCGAGGCAGGCAAACATATCCACGGTGCGCTCGGCCTTCCTCAGCAGCACACCCACTGAGTAGTCCATGTACCGTGTGGTGAAGTCTACCACGCTCTCTCTCTCCGGGGTGATGGTGAGGGCAGAGAGGCCCACGTCAGCACGCTGTGAGGGGCAGAGAGAGAGGACGAGGGGTACAGACAGTCAGATCATGTAGACGTATATTTGTTTATTGTTTGTTGTTTATTTGAATTCCCCATTAGCTGTCAATCATTACAAACTGACTACTCTTCTTAAGGTTCTATTCAAAAACACAAAACAATTTTCATTTTACATTTACAATCCATATCATCAGATATACAATCAACCATCATAGTACTCCAAAGGAAGAATGTATGTAAATGTATGTAAAAAAAAAAAAAAAATGTATTACAATCCCAAGTAAACCTGGGTTCCAAGTGCCTAAAGGTGAATATAGAAAACACAAGTGTTTCTTATTCTCAGCTCAGACCCTCCAGAACTCACTGAGCTGCAGAGGCTGCACTAGCACTGACTCATGATTGGCTGCTGGTGCTGGGGGTTTAGGTAGTGAGGATTCAGATCAGAGAGGTCTCTTTTAGATTTAAACCAAATGGACTTCAGCATTGAAACTGGCAACTCAAATGAGAGACTCATGTGAGGCTCATTCTGCTTTCTGATTGGATAATCGCCTTGAGAATTAAAACACCAAATTATAACATGAATAAATGGGTCATCATCTCCAATGTTTTTGTAGAAGAATAAATCAGCATTACAATTGTTATCAATAAAAGCTACAGTATACAGTTTACTTGAACACGTTTACCTCATATTTGGTGACACATTCTTACATGCAATTTGTTTAAACTTCCATGAAAAGATGTAAAAAGATGTAGATACCATGAGTTTGGACATGTACAAGAGTGTCTGCCAGAGATATGGAAGAATATTTTTAGAAGGGCTAAATTATTTGTTATTGTGGTTTAGTGCCAACATGCAGCTTTTCAAACTGGAGTTTAATGGATTTGATTTAATGTTTTTGGACACTCAAAGATGTTTTATATTACATTATTCATTCAAACCACACCAGCCGGTAATAAGCTAGTATGCTCTACACCATCAGACCATCCAACATCATCAATCATTCACAGCACATTCATTCTAGGCAAGGTGGGTGAAGTGTCTTGCCTAAAGACACAATGACAATATGCACTAGAGCCATTGCTGCTTCACTAGTATTCCCAATAGTCTTCCAACCAAGTACTAAGCCGACCAACTCTAATTAGCTTCCAAGATCAGGCATTGTCAAGTTGATCATGTTTTGTTCTGTTCTAGTACTGGTTTAGTTCTGTTCTAGTCCAGGTTTAGACAAGGTGGGTGAAGTGTCTTGCCTAAGGACACAACAACAATATGCACTAGAGCTACTGCAGCTCCACTGTGACACCTAATATTCACATTAGTTTCCCAACCAAGCACTAACCAGAACTCTAATTAACTTCCAAGAACAGGCACTGCCAAGGTGAAATGTCCTGATATAGACTTTGTTTTGGTTCTGTTCTAGTCCTGGTTTAGTCCTGTTCTAGTTCAGGTTTAGGCAAGGAGGGTGAAGTTTCTTGCCTAAAGACACAACGGCACTATACACTAGAACCACTGCTGCTTCACTGTGGCACCTAGTATTCCCAGTACTCTGTCAACCAAGTACTAATCAGACCCAACTTTAATTAGTTTCCAAGATCAGACATTGTCAATGTGAAATGTCCTGTTAAAGACTTTGTTTTTGTTCTGTTCTGGTACTGGTTTAGTCCTGTTCTATTCTAATCCAGGTTTAGGCAAGTTGGGTGAAGTGTCCTGCCTAAGGACACAACGATAATATGAATTAGAACAGAGGTGGGCAATTATTTTTTCCATAGGGCCACATGAGAAACAGAAAATATTGTGGAGGGCCAGGCCAAAATGCTTAACTCAGTTCTGCATAATATTAATTGTATTTCTTTATAAAAAGCAGTAAATAGCATTGTTTTAACAAGCTGGTAAGACTGGTAAGAGTTTATGTTATGACTAAGCAATGGAAGAGTGAGGTTGCCTTACAAAAAATGTCATTTAAATAAAACACCTCTAAAATAAAAGCAATGCAGCTTTAGCTTTAGTCCATGCATGAGGTAAAATATGTTTATTTTGTAATTCCAAAGTAGCTTAAACGGGCCGGTTGGAGTCAACGAAAGGGCCGCGTGTGGCCCGGGAGATGTACAATGCCCACATCTGTTATACAATATACAGGACCTTTAGTAAAAACATAAAATAAAAAAATATACAAGGTTAAAAATGTATCATAATAGACCTACAATACAGCAAATGTTAAATACAAATACAGGCTAACCTTGTGCTAACCTATGGGATGAACAAGGCAGTGACTTTTGTTCAGTGGCTAGAAAAATATATATATAAATATAGTAATACAAATAAATCTCTCAGCTATACGAGGTTGTAAGGAGAAAACTACCTCCTAAACTGGATTTGAAAAACACTTGACAGTTTTTCATCCATTTTACTGATTGATTTATTTATTGATTGATTGATTTATTGACTGATTGAGTGACCCATTGTTCTAGTTTGTGCTTAGTTGTTGTTGGTGTTAATATTTGAATGAGGAAACAGAGGAAAACTTCTTTATTTATTGGTCCTCTGCCTCAATTTTAGCATTCATTAAAAATTACCAAAAAAAAATTTATGTGTAATGTGTTATATTTATACATAATTAGAAACTATTAAATGTCCAATATTCTGCTAAACTGACTTTCTTAATTTTTTTATTTTTAACATCAAAATCATACCTTGAGTAAAATGTACTTAAGTACAATACAGACACCTCAATTACTTTTTACTTAAGTACAACATTTCACTACTTTTACTCTGTTACATTCTACCACTGCTGTCACAGTAAGGCTAACGACAAATAACATGCTAACCTCACTCTTCCTGATTCTCTGACAAGAAAATGCTTTATAATTAAATGCAGACAATACACTCCTCACTTATTTTGACCTCAAGAGTTGCTTATACAACAGAGGTGGGCAATTATTTCTTCCATGGGGCCACATGAGAAACAGAAAATATTGTGGAGGGCCGGGCCAAAATGCTCAAACTCAATTCTGCATAATATTAATTGTATTTCTTTATAAAAAAAACTAGTAAATAGCATTGTTTTGGCAAGCAAAAGTGGGGTTGTCTTACAAAAAATGCCAATGAGGTAAAATTATAAAATATGTTTATTTTGTAATTCCAAAGTAGCTTAAACAGGCCGGTCGGAGTCAACAAAAGGGCCGTTTGTGGCCCAGGAGCTGTACAATGCCCACATCTGCACCAGAACCACTGCTGCATCACTGTGGCACCGAGTATTCCCAGTAGTCTCCCAAACAAGTGTTAACCAGAACTCAACTTTAATTAGCTTCCAAGGTCAGGCGTTTTCAGATACATCAGGTGAAATGTCCTGAGGTAGTCTTTATTTGGTCCAGTTCTAGTACTGGTTTAGTCCTGTTCTAGCCCAGGTTCAGTTTAAGGTTCAGTCCCAATTCTTACATAGACTGTGTGCAAGCATGAACGCCATCTTCCTCCTTGTTATACATCCCTTTGTAGATTCTATACCACACAGTATCTCCTCCTCTTCTCTCAGTGACTCCCTGGCTCAGATGCAGCAAAGTGAAGTTTGGTTGAGAGCTTACTGCGTACTCGGCAGACTCCACACTGCACATACCTCTGCTCTAATTACAGAACCATTGGACAGGGACCGCGGGGGGCTCCTAATGATGCACCGCCAATGCTGTTAATGAGACCTGCAAGGACTAGAGCCAATATGAAATGACACTTTACAATGTGCTGCTCTAGACACTCTCATCTGTACAAACCCTGCTTCGGAGCCAGACTGAACGAGATGAAAAATAAATGAGAATATTGACTTTTGAAAGTGTTAGGCATCATTGCTGATAGAGGGAGATCTCAAAATCTGCACGTGTTAATTGCTGTTACTGGCTTCAGCTGTTATTAAAGCAATTTTTAATGATTTTTTTTTTTTTAGACTTTGCAAATTATTGAGTGCTTTTGGTTTTTTAGAGGAACTTGTATCTAGAAGACAAAGTGCAATGAATTTTAAAATAATGCTTTTTTATTTAAAGCTTTTTTATTTAAAGCCACTGCATGTAACTTTTCTGCCCAAATTAAAAATTGTATATTACCAAAAAAAAAAAAAAAAAAAAACCCTCAAGTGAGCTTTAAGCCATGTTATAATGCTGTTACCTCAATAAAAAAAAAAAAAAAAAAAAAACAACATACCTGGAGTGGTGTTTTGTTTCATTCACACGTTTGAGTAAACTTGGCTCAAAATGCTCTGCTCCACCGTGTGATGTCATGCAGTGGTAGTTTTCAAGTTAACAACTAGGCCTACCTTTATCTTTAGTTCAACTAAAAATGGCAATGAACTTATCCACTTCCTGTATTACCACATGACATCACAAGGTGGAACAGAGTGTTTTCTGTTTGAGAGAAGAACTCAGCCTGAATGCGCAGGATTTGTGTGTAAAACATGTGAATGAAACAAAACACAACTTCAAGTATGTTTGTGATGAGGAAACAACATTAAAACAAAGATCAGAAAATGGTGTATGGGCCCTTTAAAATGCTGTTTTTGCATTTTATTTTTTTTATTTATTTATTTTATTATGTTTTATTTTATTGCATTGAAAAAAGTGTCCTGACTGTGATCGGGCTTGTATCTCCACATACCAGACGTATATTTGGCATAGAGGAGGGCTTCTTCCTGCTTGTTTCCATGGAAATGTTGCTCCCATGGCTATAATATTCCACACAGTAAGGCATAAAAGCTATCTCCATGGAGAATGTTCCAAAGTATGGTTTTAACCTCCATGACATTATGCAGGTGACTTTCCACCTCTAAAAAGTGACTTACTATCACTTTAACATTTCCTTTCATTTTTGCCACATTAGTTTGCCTTTTTTGCATAATTTTCCTTGTCAAAACCCACTCGGGTGTGAACAATCAGAAAAAAATCAGATTACACATCAGATGTTTACATGACATTTCAACATTTCAATAATCAGATACCTCCAGAAATCAGATTATGATTGGATTTCCACCGTGCATGTAACAGAGCCATCGTTTTACACAACAGATATCGGACATGAACTCATAGATGTAACAAGTCTGTAAACGAGCTGTCCACGGTAACCAGGGCTAATCATGTGAGCGCGGTTTAACTAAAGTGCGGAGACAATGATGGCTAATTAGCGGCGCTTGGCTAACGGCTGCCCACACTGGTTTGACTCAGAGATAATGGCAGATGTTTGTGTGAGCGGGTGTCCCTTTGAAAAGCATATGCCTGCGACTCAAAAAAGTTATAATGAGATACGCAAGATTTTCTGGGCGAATGTTAAGACCTAAGACATGAGCTAAAGCAGTAAGCAACACACAGTCCAAGAAATAACTGAATTTACAGTAAACCAGCAGCAATACAAGATGAAATGAAGTAAATAAATACTGTTATAATATGATAAATGACACAGAAATTCAAGGCGCACTCCATAACTTTCCTGCTAATCTAATGGAGATGTTAATGCCTTGTCTGGAATGTTAAAGTTATATTAAACTTGGCTATTTTGTGCATTTTTTTTTCCAAATACGCTTTAATTAACACTTCTTTTTTTTTTTCATTTTACGCACAGTTTCACATTATTTTTGGTGATAAATTAATTTAAGAAGCAGAAAATCTGAGGAGCCAGTTGGAAAGAGCCGGCTCTTTATAGTAAGCAGAGCCAAAAGAACTGGCTCTCCAAAAAGAGCCAAAATTCCCATCACTAGTTCAAATGCTTATCTATTTATAAGCCTTATAGTATAATCTAAGTCTAATGCCATATTGTAGAAAAGCAATATGAGACAAGAACGTGGCAGAAAAGTTACACAGTGCATCTTTAATACAAAAATAATATAAAGAAAAAGATTGTACTCTCTCTAGTCACGGTGATAATAAACCAAAATAAAACCAAGTTATTTTTGTATTAGATTTAGAAATTCCTGTCAAAGAAAAGGTTTCCAGTTAACAATTCAATAGAAGACACAAAATTAAGTACCTGAATATAACAAAACGACAAATTAAAAGCGCAATGATAACGCCAAAGCATGCAAGAAATAATTTTTAAATGGTCTTTAATACTCACTATATTTTTTCAGCAATCCTTGTGGAGAAAATGGGATCGCTTAATATAATGAAAACTGTAATGGCTAATTTCATAGCTGGTCGAGGAGACAAATTGTTTATATGTGAGTCACTTTAGGAAATCATTACAGGAGTCACAGCAGGAGGCCCGCTGCTAAAGACACAGCAGATGTACAAGTGTGAGTGTGCATTTTTATCACTGAGAGAATTTCCATCTGATTTAGGAGTTAAATGCAAATTACTGTTGTATTGGGCTACTTATTTCACATTCCGTGGATAGTTGTATTATATTATATCTGTGTTTGTACTGTGTGTGTGTTCGTATTCATCAAATTGCGGAGACTGAAATTATATGCACAATCACTTGCCATTCATCACATCAAAACCAGAACTAAACCAAGACTAGAACAGGACTAAAACAGGACTAGATTGTCATGATCTAGTCCTCAGATCTATATTAGGACTCAGACTGATCCCAAACCAAGACAACACAGCATTAGTTACCTTTTTTTTCTTCATGGGAACCAAAATGGACTTTTAACTTTTTGGTTGGGGTCCGTCACCTGCTTGTGTCTATGGATATGTCATTGCTCTGCGTGGAATTTTCACAATATAACATTAACCGTTATGCGGTGTTGGGGTCCTTTACAAACCCTAAAGTATGTTCATCTTATGATTAAGTCGACTTGGCATTAATGAAATTCAATTATTTTTTCCCCATCTGTGCACCTCTGCAGGATCTAAACATAAAATAAATGTCAAATGTTTTCTTAATTGTATATATGAATTATACATGTTTAAACCCTTGGTGGTGTTCGGGGTTGTTTTGTGTCTGGACCACAAACCAAGCAAAACAGAGTGGATTTTACTTGTATGTAAATGTAAACAACACATATATGAAAACTTTTCCTGTGCCTCTACATTATTCTGATTATTTGACATCCTGCTGAAACACACTTTATTTATTTGTGTCACTCCCCCCCACAGAAACACTGGTATATGCTGTCCACATCCTGTATCTGTGCTCTCTGAACACTACAGTGAACACATCCTCCATCCTCCACTTCCTCCAGCCTCCTCAGACCCCACTTACCCCCAGCATCACCTTACCATCATGTGCTATAAAACTCTAGAGTACAGATGGACTAGATACTCTTATTGGCATCCGGGAATGTGCTTTCAAAACAGTGGATGAAGTTTGGAAACAGTAACATGTACTTGTGACATCACTCAGTTGATTCTACTCAAATGTGCCCATAATTGTAAATAAAAACTCTGAACAGGTGGCATGTGAAGCTTCATGAACAGAACTTTGACCATAACTCCACATGCACCACTGCTCATGGAAATACAGTGCTAGATCCCTTTGGTTATTGAGGCCTCTTATGGAATTTGTCCCTGTTTTCCTTCTTTCAGTGTGGCATATCTGGCTACACTGAAAAGTAGTCACTCAATCGATTAAAAACTTGACAACTTGGATCTGCCTCCCCTGATCGCACAATAGGAAGTACACTGCGTTCTGCTCTTCAGCATATGGTCCGTGCTAAGTGCAAAGCTGCACTCCTCTTTCCTCCAGAAGGTAGAATAAAACTTGTCAGTGGTGGACATTCTTCTGTAAATGTATCTATCCAGTTTTCCAAGTCTGCAGTTGAATTGGTAAACTGTGTTCTTTTTATGTGGATTTCTCTTGCTGATGATAGAGGTGTGGCAATGTCAACATCTTGTCAAGCTGATCTGTGAATGTATGACCCTTTTTAAGACAAAATTCTCTGGCCAAACCTGATGAAAGTTAATCTGTATTTCCTAAAGCTTCAAAGATTTGGTTATCCTCACTGCTTTGAAAATATCACCCTGCAGCTTTGGTGAGCGGTCCAAATTATTCTTACAGCGAGGCGAACATGACCAGGTCTTATTAAAAACTCATGATAATGAAGAAGCAGTTAGCTCTGTTAGCGTAAACAACTTGACACAAATGACGTCGTGTAATCTGTGGGTGTTTTTGGTGTGATTTTGACACGCGAAAGAGGCACTGATGAGTGTCACAGTAATGAACGCCTCACATGATCTCTGGATTCTTCTGATGGTCTCATAAGGTTGCACACATTAGGAAACACAGCCTTTTGAGATTATCTGGAAACTGAAGAAAAAAATTACAAAATGGATTTAATGAACGCACTTTCAGAAGCCTATGATTCATGCATGAACTCATGGTCCCGTTTTGTGTTTAATTTTCAACAAAAAAGACAAGAGTGACAGTTGGCTAATGATGGGTAGCTTGTGACTGTGATGTTATTTGAGAAGGACAGGACAAATCAGATCACCTGCGAAGGCCTAGGCCAAAATTCTAAATATATATTGAAAATATATGTATTATATATAGGCTATATAGTATTATAGCCCACAGGCTGTAATACCTGTACAATAACAAATGCCAGAAAGAGACAGATAGTCATTTTGGTCACGATTGGCTGAACTGTATCTTGAAAGAATATAAATAATTTGCTTTATACTTCATCAGTCACCTGTCCTACGCTCCTACCCCTCATTCACTACGTAGCGCACTCATTCACAGAGTGATTCGGACACGCAGCTCACTACTTTTGGGTTACAGCTGAAAAAAAGCTGAAAAAAGTCTGCTAAACTCTGATAAAACTTGATTTCTGTCTTTAATAATGATCCGATCAGACTAGCACAGAAGTATTCATGGACTAATAAAAATCATACAGGTTTTTGTCAAGATGAATTTCACGTAAACGGACTGGATTATTTGCTTTTTGTCTGATGTGGAAATAATCGCTCTTTTAAACAGATGTACCTTACGTTTATTAAATTACAGGCGGTTTTGTAGCTCAAAAATGCCTAGAAAAACAGGCGCTCTGACTGTGAGCGGGGTTGCCTCTCCACAGATCTGACCTGTTACTTTGGTCTCCATGATTATAGAAAGGTTTACTGTGCAAACAATAACATGACCATGGAGAAAAGCATTTGATAGACCTTCCACCAGAAACCACTACACAATGCACCTTTAAGAACATGGGTTGAAGGTCTGCCACTTGCTTGTTTCCATGGAGATGTTATTGCAGTGTTCCACGGTATGACATTAAACTTAAACTTATATATAACTGGAGATAAACAGCTGACACCATCAAGCCAAGTTACAGGTCAGATCTGTGGAACACACCCTGGTTAATGTAAGATTTTCAATATAGTATGTTCAACGAGGCAAGAAAGTGGCAGTCCTCATACTAGAAACACTTACACTTTACCTTTAGGATTATAGAATGTATAAGATTGTAAGATTCGAGAAGTAGTAACTATGGTTAAGTTTAGGAAATAAATGTCATTCCAATGTAAACACACACCCAGCCTGTGCACAGTTGTGTGGTTGGTGTGTGCAAATGTACTTTGGCAATAATCATCTAGCCTAGTTTTTTATTTTTATTATGAAATTTCTTCAGCAGTCTTGGTGTGATGTAGAAAACAACATTACGCAGGGGTTTGGGGCTTGTCTGTGTGCAAATAAATATGCGCTGGCTCCATCCCTCTCTCCATCTTTTTTGTGCGCTGTGCACTGGGAGAATACAAATGTGTAAAGGTACATGAGGTCAGCGAGTGGAGGACTTTAAATCTACACGGAAACAACTGCAAGAACATAATAATAAAAAAGACTGAATTCAAGTTGGTTTTAACGTAAACAAGATATTTTTGTTTAAGATTTAGAAATTACTGTCAAAGAAAAGCTCCAGTTTTAATGTAAACAAATTACATATTAGAAGTGGTAGAAGTGCAATTATAGGTGTCATACATCGTCATTTACTTTGCAGTGACATCACGTTGGGGGTGTTCTATATGTATGTCTGTGGTGGAATGTTCAGCTGTTACCATGGAGACACAAAGCACACATTAGCAAAGATTGCCAAAAAAAAGTCTTAAAACTCAAGAATGACCCTATTTAGGTGTTTGATGTTCAACAAAAATGAAATGATGAGAGTGACTAACTGAAAAACTAAATCAGTTCTTTCTGGTTGTGTTCTGTTGTGTCAGTTGTGTTCAGACAGAGCAGAGCCTCTAGTTAGCATTACACCCCCAGGGAATGGTTGACAGCAGCTACAGTATTAATTGAGATAGTTGTAAGTTGTACTTGTATTATACAAAGCTGTGTACTGTAGAGCTTTTCAGGTGTAGTCTGCTACCAAACTGTCTTCATGGAGAATGCTTGAATTTGATATCCAGTGCCCTCTGCCGGCAACAGAGAGGACTGAAGCATTCTGAAGTGAAAAATTGGCAGCATGGCTATTACCAACATGACGCTGCGAACGAAATGGTTTACAGACCTGGTTTTTGTTTTTTTATTTTATTTTCTTATTATTATTTTCTTTCAAAAGCTGCAATAGAGAATTAAACATTAGCATTTTCAAGTGCACAGTGTAACTTTGGGGGTAGTCTCCATGGAGATCCCTTTGCCTTGCCAGAAATATGGCATCAGACCGTACTACAGAACATTCCAGGCAAAGCAACATCTCCATGGAGACAAGCATGCGACTCCACATCAGAAAAGTTGCGCAGCACACCTCTAAACTATCCTCCTGACATGAATTATTCCAAAAAGCATATTGAGCAGAGTTGACCTTGACTGAAAATGCCTTTAATCACTGGTCTGTCTCCTCTGTACACTTCTTAAATGGCACAAATTGCTTTAAGACAACTGCAGCACTTTAACAGGATCAAGGTGCACACCGTTTTCGCGAGAAGTAAATGATTTTTGCCAGAAAAAGAATGCCGTGATATTGCAAGTCTAAGGTGAGGCTGAGACTGGAGAATTCAGACAGCTGCCCTATAATAGATGCTAATCACAGAGTAACATTTGCACCTAAATATGACATTTGGTATTTTCTACTGCTTATATTAACATGTTTCTAACGGTAGACATTCATAGAGCTCCTTATTTAAAAGGTGCACTGTGTAACTTTTTGGATTAAGATTGATCTTTTTTTTTTTTTTTTCCAAGAAGATGTTATTGATAATTACAGGTGTTTTTCTAGCTCAAAAACATGCATTTTCACCATGTGGGGTTGGTTCTCCACAGATTTGACCTATAACTTGGCCTGGTGGTATCAGGTCATGATGTAAACAGACAAATTTAATGCCATGCCGTGGAACATTACAGTCAACACACACACACACACACACACACACACACACACACACACACACCAGAGATCGACCGATGTTTTTTTTGTTTTTGTTTTTTTATGGTCAATGCGATACCAGTTGTTTAGAATCCAGAGAAACCGATCTCCAATAAGGCCTGCCGATACACAAATTTAATGGATTTCAAACTTATCTACCACCTTTTTTAACAGAAACTGAATAAGACAGTTGTGTAGTCACCTTTTGCGCAGTGTTAACTGAAGCTTGATCCATTTTTTTAGGCAGCTGGTTGATCTAAACAAAATAGTGACCTCTGCTGGAGATTTATGGATGATATGGTAAAAAAGTTCAAATACTGACCCTATGTAACACACACACACACAGACGCACACACATCTCCCCAGATAAACGCAGTTGACAGCCAGCTGATTTGGCCCAAAACATCACCAAAACAAAAATTTATATTCTAAGCCTTATTATGTAAAAATGTTTTGACACAAACAAACCATTTTTGTTCATTGGCTAATCCACCTGTCAGTCACTCACATATCTAAACTGGGACGTAACAGAGGCTCAGATAACACTGCTTGGGAGTTAAAACTTAGGTATTCTATTTGCAGTTTTTGTGTATTCTCACCTTGAAAACCAGTTCTCCCATCAGGCCGTTCCAGTGCCCGTCTGACTGCAGGCTTCCGTACTTATGGTCTGGAGCGACGTAGATCTCGTACTTAAACCCTAGATAGTTGGACAGGGCATCCAGCACGTCGATGGAGAAGCCTTGGTACTTCTTTGGTTTTCCCAGCACATTCTCCGACACCATCACGAACGGCTCCTCCTACAGGGCAAAAAAGGAAAAGAAAAATCAATGGCCGTCAGTGCCACAAAGCCAGTGAGCCACCAATCAATGCACTGCAGTCATTTAAGCATTAACGCAGCCAATTACCAAAGTGCCCATTGTTCTACAAGGAAAACCTCCTCCAACGCCTGGACTTTTCACATGCGATCGATGTGCTCTGTGATAGTAATGGTGATTCTGCACAACTGTTGTAAAGGTCAAAAAGTGAACATGGAAAGTTGAACATTGGAAGAAAAAAACACATAAAACTCCATGGCTTTAATTACCACACTGACGTAGTTTTGACAAGTTGAATTACAGGTCCTATAATTACCCATAATTGACTCTTGTGAGCTTTACACAATGTTATGATGCAGTTACCTCCTCTAAAACATACCCAGAGTTTTGTTTCATTGACACATGTTTGAGTAATCCTTTATTATTTCCTTTATTATTAGTCTGTTTACACTCCAGAGCTTCATGATGTCGTATAGCTGTAGTTTTCAAGTTACCAGCTACCTTTTACCTTTTGTTAAGTAGAAATTGGACATTACAGGCCTGAAACTATCCATGTATGGAGTTTAAAACCAGTTATTGCTAGTTTTATACTGATGTGCTTAAAAAATCATTGTGGTGAATAATTAGGATGGCCGAAATTAGAATGGAATGTTACACAGTATGACATTAAACACCTCTACCTGATATTTATTCAATTATAGGTGGTTTTATAGCTCCAAAATCGAAATACAGGCATTCTGACTGCGAGCGGGGTCGTCTCTCCACAGATCTGACCTGTAACTTGGTCTGGTTTGGTCTCCATGAAGATAGAAAGGTTTAATACAATAATGTGAAACATTCCAGACAAAGCAATAACATCTCCATGGAGAAAAGCATTTGACGGACCCTCCACCAGAAAAGTTGCACAATGCACCTTTAAGTAGAACTATGTCTATAATGAGTCAAAGAAGTTATTTATTCAACCATCTACAGCTCAAATATTTTCGTAATACAAAACAAATAAAAATAAAATAACCAAAAATAACAAAGTACACTGAAAAAGTACCTCGATAATGGGAAATTAGAGGCTTGAAATTGTCCATGTATGGAGTTTAAAACCAGTTGTTGCTAAGCTTTACAGTGATGTACTTATAAACTCATTGTGGTGAATAATTAGGATGGCCAAAATTCATACGGTAAGCGAAGAATAACTTTGGATCACTGCAAAGCTTGACAAACCTTCACTATTTATTCACACACATTCGGTGATGGTAAGTGACTTCCAGAGCCACAGCAGCCCTGGGGCAGAGTGACAGAAGCGAGGCTGCTAATCTGCATCGTTGGCCCCTCTGACCTCCACCAATCACTCACTGACACATGGCATTTATCATTCATATTGATACATGACAACCAAATCAAAAATATTGTGAATATCTGAATCATGTTAAATTTCATTTAGTAGTAGTAGTAGCAGTAGTTTATAGACTGATCACTTCCAAAGGCAAATTTTATGAGCCTGAGAAAAATGAGAGCAGTCGGACAGACCTTGAAACTATGTAAATGCATCAAAACTAAAGTAATTATAATATAGTATCATCTATTAACTTGAAACTGGTTCAGACAGAGCCCTCTCCTCCTCTTCCATCTTCCACCTTCACTGTGGTCTCCTCTCAAACACAGCGTATGCATGGGTGCCTTTGGTCTGGTGAAAATATGATTTGTCACACCTCAGACATGTGATCCGTCTCTGTCTGTAAACAGAGACTTGTTTACTGGCAGCAGCTCCACACAGGGCCATTCTTTATTATCATTTGGATTCCTGTTAGGACGCACCATGTGTCCTCTAGCCGTCCTGCTGGGCTCTGCTAACGTCTTATTTATTAGGTCTTAATATTATTATTATTAAGTTATTATTTCTGGACTTCCTTTTGGACATTGATCTTTTTGCATTCGGGCTTCCAGACTGGTTGTTTACAGTCATACCATAGAATACTATGCCTTGAGTCTGGACCCTTTCTGGTTTTAATACAAACAGATCCCACAATCTCCTTTGCAATATCTTTCTTTTCTTTTATCTTTCATAACGAGATGTTACAGAGTTGACGTCTTGATGAGCGTGAATCTTCGGTAGGGTCGATTCCAGAACCCTGTGAGAACTTTAAAGATTCAATGCCGTAAATTAGACATAGACTTTGAAGTGAAATGCGAAAAGATAGGACAGGGAAAGGAGATGTGTGGCATACATCTCCGTGGCAACCCCCGTCTTTGCATCATCCATAAAAGAACATAGTTTGGGAATCTCTCTACATCTATGGGGATTGAATGAGGTTCCATCGCCTGCTTGTTTCTATGGATATGTCATTGCTCTGCCTGGAATGTTCCACGGTATGGCATTAAACAGCTCTACCTTACATTTACTCAATTACAGATGACATTAAACACAAAAATACAGAGAAAAACAGGCATTCTGACTGTGAGTGGGGTTGCTTCTCCACAGACCGGACCTGTGACTTGGTCTGGTTTGGTCTCCATGAAGATAGAAATGTTTAATACCACACTGTGAAACATTTCCATGGAAAAAAGCATTTGCCAGACCCTCCACCAGAAAAGTTACACAATGTTTATATAGGAATTAACTACAGAAATCATGTCATTACACAGTTTTTTTTATGTTTTGTAGTGGGCAGTTGTTCACATGGTTGGGGTTAATAACAGTTTAATCAGCTGTTGTTTTGCAGTTATTATTATTTTATACTAAGATATGTGGTCTCATTTACCTGACTGTAAGAAATGGCGCTCGTGAAAGACTGCAAGATCATTCAAACATGCACAAATGATTCAGAAAACCCATTCAGGCATCTTTTTTGACGAGGGAACAAAGATATAACATGGTAGAAAGCTCCAAAAAGTTGAGTTACCATAATACCCCCTCTTTAAAGTGGATCCAGAGACAATATATAAATATATACACTTAAATTCGGTAACTGTAAAATAATATATATGTTTTATTTTATTTTTTTTCCTAGTTCATCCATTATTCTTGCTCTTCAGGTACTGGGTCAAACTGTCAGGAGCAATGCGGCGCCAAGGGACTCATCTCCAGATCTTGAGCTAAGCCAGGTCTGGACTAGTGAGCTGGAGAATGAGTCTATTGTGCAGGTTTGAGGCTGATCAAAGAAACAGTGGCACCCAAAGGAATCCCGCCCAGACACAGAGAGAACACGCAAACTCTGCACAGAAAAGCCCACTATACAATCCAGTAGCTAAATTATTCATCACACCTCATTAGTTTGTCTGGGTTCCTTCTGGGACAATATTATGCTTTTTTCAGTTCTATGTTATAATGTTGTTTCCTCAGCAGAAATATACAGAAATACAGTTGTGTTTCGTTTCATTCACACACACACGTTTAACACACAAACCCTACATGTTTAAGCTGAGTTCTTCTCGCACACAAAACACTCTAAAATGTAGCTGTTAACTTGCAAACTACCACTTCATGACATCACATGGTGGAACAGAACATTTTGAGCTTTGGAGACGTAGGCAGACTAATAATAAAGGATTACTCAAATGTGTGTGAATGAAACAAAACACAACTTTAGGCATGTTTTTGATGAGGTAACAACATTCCAACCTGACTAAAAGCTCACTCGTAATATAGGACCTCTAATACAAATAGAACCCCCTTCATTCCTTTATCTCTTTTGCAAAAATCATTCTTTTCGTATCTTTAACAATGAGACGTTACAGAGTTGACGTCTTGATGAACGTGACTCTTCGGTAGGGTCGATTCCAGAACCCCAAGAGAACTTTAAAGATTCAATGCCGTAAATTAGACATAGACTCTGAAGTGAGAAACGAAAAGATAGAAGGGAGATAGCGGCATACATCTCCGTGGCAACCCCCATCTTCGAACTCTACTGGATTTGCATCATCCATAAAAGAACATGGTTTGGGAATCTCTCTACATCTACAGGGTTTGAATGGTAAAAAGATCTTAGTTATTGCATAGATCACATTTGTAGTAGTGTTACATACAACAGTACACATGAATTACAACATTATTTTCTAGACAAAATCCATAAAATAGTTATATTTTTACTTCTAATGTTAAAGAGGGTGTATTTTACTAGTCTGGGGTATTAACTGCTAACACATAAGATATTCAGATCACCATGTTACCTTTTATTGGCTTGAAAATGCAGTTTTCTACTAGTTTATACTAGTTTTACAAGTTTCAGTTTTGTTTTTGACACCCCTCATGTTGCTCTCCGCGCTAAGTCACTCTCCCTTCATTGTGCGTTATCACAACAACACAAGTGTAACTGACTAACTGCTAATGATAAATATGGTTTTAAAGAGGGGGATAAATGAAAAATAAATAAATAAAAATATAAAAAGTTAATGCCCCTTCAGAGCGCTATCACAACACAATCAGGGACCTTCAAACCGAAACAACACGCACACCATGGTTTAAGTGTAACTGAATAATTTCTATTGATAAAAATGTTTTTAAAAAGAGAAATAAATAAATAAAAATAAAAAAGTCACTGCCCATTCAGAGCGCTGTCACAACACAATCAACGAATGAAAGTACTGCACATAGTATCAGCTTTGTCAAGTTGTTTGTCAAGTTTTTGTGTATTTATGGAGAATTGTCGTGTGGGAGCATGGGTGACGTAGGCTTGTGGGTTGAGAACTGGACAGAATCCGGGAGAGATCACTAAATTACTGAAACGTGCATGGATATTTTGGTATATTTTTTGATGAGGGGCCAGCGTTACAACATGGCAGAAAGCTCAAACTAAATCAATTCTGCATAATGCTCCCTCTTTAAATATTAAGCAGACATTCACCAGCACAAAATAGGATGAAAATTAGTTGCTATCAGGCTCAGATGATTTAATATTTTCACTAAGTACATGCAGAGTCGTCCAGCTAATTATTCCTGACCAAATTCCTGGATCAAAATCTGTAGAGGGGTCCTTTGAGATAATCCCTAGACCTGGTTGATTGGAGAGGGCCAAATTCATTTTTCAACTTGCTCCACTTAGCTGAATCTGTAATATTATTTGCAGGAGTTTTAGTCATTTTGTACTGTGAACATTTAAAGGTCCTATATTTACACAAATTTGAGTCTTGTGAGCTTTAAGCCATGTTATAATGTTGTCTACGTCTCCAAAATGCTCTGCTCCACCTTGTGATGTCATGAAGGAGTAGTTTTCAAGTCAACAGCTTCCATTTCACCTTTTGGCAATAGCAGAGCTGAAATTATCCAAATGATGAGGTGTGTAAAATTAAAAACACTGTGGAGCACTTCCTGTATTACCACATGACAGAGAAGAAGAATGTATGAAGAAGAAGAATGAAACAAAACACAACTCCAGGTATGTTTGTGACGAGGAAACAACATTATAGCATAAATTAAATATGGCCCCTTTAAGGTTTAAATGGAAGATGAATGTGTTTAATGCTATACTGTGGAACATTCCAGGCAAAGCGATAACATCTCCATGGAGACAAGCAGATGGCGAACCAACCCTCCATCTACATATTGCACTTTTGAACCAAAACAACACATGCACTTTGGTGTATTTGAATTACACCTAATGATAAATAACGTTTTAAGTATTAAATTTCCCAAGAGAAATTTAATATTAGGTCACTAGTTCCAATCTGTGTGTTTATTGGAAGTAAGGTTCATAATCAATAATGTCTGTCTGAACTCATCTTTGTGTGACAGCTTTCATATCCACTGACCTCTCTAAAGTCTGGACACTGGAGTTCGCCTGTCACTCTCCTGTCCACTCTGACAGGGACACTGGGACCACTTTCACAAGTTCAAAAAGTTACATGTAGTTTACCTCTGGATCGATAAAATATCTTTCTCTCTGTGTAGTGATGGGAGATGCCATTCATTTGATCTGATACCAAGTAATACTAGGGCAAGTATTACAATATCGATCTGATGCTGATACCAATGAGTTTTGTATTTCTGTACTTTTCTTCTCAACTTTTTTTTCCCACAAACTGCCACTGAACTGATGTAAAACCAAAAGGTACTATCCCTCTGAATCAAGTCATAATTAGAAAATCATTAGAGAGTCATATGCGCTTTAAGATCTTTCAATCAAATATAGCTTTTTTTGTTTTTATATACCGATTGTAATGGTTCTCCAGCAAATTATTTAAACTGAGAGCAGAATATGCGCCTCACTTTGGGTTGCCAGATCCTACAACTAAAACCAGTGAACTGAAAAGGACTCTCTATGATTTGACGGCAGTGAGGGCATCCAAGGTTGTGATCGCACTGCTGTTTTTTTTTGTTTTTCTATGTTGTACTGATGGGTGATGCCAGGATACCAAGTAATACTATGGCAAGTTACGCAATATCGATGTAATGCCGATACCAATTAGTTGTGTATTAAAATGCATCAAAATTTTAAAATCAAAAATAAAATCTTTTGTTTTGCTTTTTTTTGTTTTGCTTTTTTTTATCATAAACATAGATACAATGTAGATATATGTTCGAATCAAGGATAGCTTTTATTGATAATAATTAAATATAATAAACACACACACACGACTGAACATGATGAACAAATGTGTTAAAATTTAGTGTATTTAGTGTTTTGGTTTTCTGTTCTTACCCAATCAGAAAACAGAATGAGCCTCACATGACTCTCTCATTTGGGTTGCCAGTTTCAATGCTGAAATCCAATTGGTTTAAACCTAAAAGGACTCTCTCTGATCTGAATTCTCACTATTTAAACTTCAGCACTTGCAGCCAAACATAAATCAGAGCTAGTGCAGCCTCTCCTCCTGTAGTACATGCTGTCCACATACTGAGAATGAGAAAAACCTGTGTCCTCTATCTGCAGTACCTTTTAAAACTGTAAGAGGGCAGCCTTCATTCAGTTCCTTTCATTTCTGTCTATTATCAGGTCTGCATTTTTCAGGGTGGCGCACCCTGTAGGTCCAAACTTGCTGGTGCGCTGTGGTAGGTGCATTTTTCACACATATTACCCCAGATGACTGATGCCTAAAGACAGGAATAGATTGAAAACAGTGTGAAATGCCCAGGCCACTGCCCTACCCAGACGCGCTCTGGTTTATGTGAATGGTTAGAGGGCATTATGTGAGTGTGTGTGTTTGTGTGTGTGCGTACAGATCCACATGATGCCGAGCTCCTTTAAACAGACTGTGCTGCGTTGCCGTGGGCTTTTTCACTCTGTGTTCTGTCTGTACAATGATTTCACACCAGTTAAATAATGAAACTAAATCATTACATGGGTGTCATGGGTGTCAGGGACTTGGCATTTGACCCATCTGTCATTGCAAGTGAGGGAACCTTCTTTAGATCTTGATTCCGATACTGGTCCATGGTCAAGAGTGCAGCCTATTAAATGATATGAGTTTGTGAGTAAAACTATAGCACCCAAAGGAACCTTACCCAGACACAGGGAGAAGATGCAAACTCCACAATGAAATATGGTTCAAGTGAGAACCTTCTTGTAACAAATGTTTATTTTATGTAAATGGTTTAACAAAACAACTCTCTCTGTTTTTTTCTCAATACATGCAGTACAAATTTCACCTGAATAATACTAATAGGTGTTTGCAATAAGAAACACCTCGCTTTAATTTGGACAGTCTAGCGTGATGTGACCAAGTACTTGAAAATGTAATGGCCACTGTAGGCAGCAGGCGCTTAGTTTTTGATCGTTTTTGAACGCAAAGCTGGACACTTTTTCGGTTTCCACTAAAAATACCAAAGAAAAATGTCTGGGAAGAGTAGACAAAGCCATTAAAACAGCATATACAGAGATTAGTAGCAAAAGTTGAGTAACGTGGATGTTAGAATTTTGGTGCTACAGCAGTAAACTAAACTGAACTGTGGTTCTCTCTGTTATGTACCACAGCAAGGCCTTGATGTTACCTGAGAGACAGCCCTGATTTTTTTTTTAATAGTTTCTGATGTTTGTGGCTAATCCTAACTCTCCAATTAGAGCAATGTTCTACCCAGTAATAGCTTTAGTATACATATCTGAAAACACTCAAAGGGTCTATTTAAGAGCCTGTAAACCATGAGTCAGGAACATGTTTTAGTTTGAACTTTTAGCCCTTTTTAGACTTTTTTTTTTTCTGACGTTGCACTGTGATACAGAAGCAACTGTCTGGGAGAGTCATGCAGTTGTTTCCTTAGTTTCCTTAGTATGAAAATGCACCAGAGAATCAAGTGTCTGGCATAGCATCTGCAGGTTGGTTTGCCATGATTCTTAGTAACAATGTTTCTGATTGGATGAAAAAAGAAGAGGTTCTTCTGTATTAGTTATTACTCATGGATAAGGCATTCCCCTCTGTCCCAGTTCCAGACCAACTATTGGCCGCTCCATTGGTACCGCAGCTCCCAGGAGCTTGGGCCCAATTGACAACTTTCACAAAGGTCAGATTTTGTAAATATTCTTTTCTATTTTCACAACATAAACTTTTTCAAATCGTCAAAGTGCCTAAAAGTTAGCTTTGTAAGACTTAGCCTAGCTCCGCTTTAGCAGCTAGCACTCTAATTGGTCAGAACGCACCACGCCGTGAACGTTCCAGACGGTACACGGGTGGGAGGCGCTAGCCCGTATTGAGGAAGTAGAAAATGATTTTTGGGCCCATGCGCCAATGAGCACAGGCCATTGAAATCAATACAATGCCATCTTGGGTTCACCTTCCAGATTTTATTATAGTTCTATGTTATTACCTGAGAAAATGCTATGTACAATGAAAAGATTATATTTTACAGTAAATTTTATTTTATTTTTTATTATTATTAGCTGCTTTTACCATACGATGCAAAAATCAGGTATTGGCCCTTTAAAATAAGATAATCTATAGTTGTCCCAGTGGGGTAGTAGCAGTATTACCACCACAGCAACACTACAGTGATTATGATACAAGACCCTGGAAAAGCACTTTTATATGAATCTTCATGAGGATGTGTTCATGCGATCTGCCTACTCGGGCTAAATACTTATCGATTGGCTAATTACAGATGGGATCATACACCTATTATACTCAATGACTCCAGCCAATGCTATGGATTTTCAGCGGCTGTATTGATTAGAAAATGGCTGCCACTAATGAATGTCTAAATCACACTAATAATGCGTTTATGGCTCTCTAAAGGACCCCCTAATGTTAGCGTTTTATCCTCAAATGTGATGGGAATTGATATTTTCCTGCAGAATAGCGTCACATGTGCTGCTAATCCATACACGGAGAGTTCATAAAAGGTTTTTGAGAGAACAGGAGGTTATAATGAGTTTTATGTACCAGAGACATCAGCTCCATTTCAGACTCTGTAGTGTTGTAGGCCTCAAATAATATTTCAGACTAGAATATGTACAACAAATGGCTTATTTAAAGGTACAGTATGGAAGTTTCTGCAGGTGGCACTATGATTCCATGGAAAAAGAAAACTGAAACCATAATTTGGAACATTCTCCGTGGAGATAGATACAGTTTATGCCATATTGTGGAAGATTATAGTCAAAGGACCAACATTTCCATGGTTACAAGCAGCAGGCGGCCCTCCTCCAGGCTATTAAAGTGTCGTGTTTGTGGAGATGCAAGCTCACTCACAATAGGATGTATATTTTCTGTTTTTCGGTGCAATAAACACAACCTAAATTTAAAAAACAAACAAGCATCTATATATTTTTGTTTTTTTATGCTAAAACGTTTGTATGGGGTATGAATGAATTTTAGTACCTCAGCCTACAAAAAATGAATACATAAATAAATTACTAATTGAAAAACAGTTGACTCACTGATAAAATGAACTCAGACAGAACAGTGCTTCCAGTTATCTCCGCCCCTATGGGAATGTTGACATCACATCCAATCAAATGTGGTTTTGGTCCACTTCTAGTCCTGATTTATACCTGACATAATTAATTTAAAACTGACCTAAATAAGGCAGCATAATCACATACAAAAACATATAATACTGCCAAATATGAATGAAAAGAGCCAGGGTTTTCCGGGAGAATTCTCTCTGTGTTGGGTTTGCCATGTTGCAAAGCTGGTTTTTACGCCCAGAAACAGCGGAAGCTTCAAACATCCCAACAATATGTATCCAACCATCACTGGGACTTAGAAAGACATTTTATAAAGTAAAAATGTTATTTAGTTCAGCTTTAAAAGTAGTTGTTGTTTTTTTTTTTTCTTAAATGTGTTAATCAAATTTTTATTTATTTTTATTTATTTATTAGTGTTTGCACCCAACATTTAAAAGAACAAAAATAAACACAAAAGATAAGAAAAATAACAGAACAGTGCAGGAAAGGTCATAAAACCCCAAAGGCTTATGAGTGACGCTTCTCTTAAAACAATTGAAATTAACAGGCGAAACAAACAACCCCTCCCCACCCCCAGACATTCAACACACACACACATGCATCCAGCTCACACACAAACACACACATGCATCCAGCTCACACACAAACACACACTCACACAGTACAATCACATACACTCACACATAAGTACATAATAGTAACAACTAGGGCTGAACGATTTTCAGAAAAAATTGAATTGCGATTTTTCTGGCAGATATGGCGATTTCGATTTCATTCACGATTTTTTTCAATGCACATGAACATTCGCAAGCATCACAGAAACCTGCATCATTCCATTCAAACACTAAATTCCATAACTGTAATGCAAGAATGAAAACTAAAGTCAAGAATTTATTTCAAATGTAGTCCTATTTATTAAAAAGAAACATGCTATACACAGGGTACATTGAGTGCTTGAGCAACAGCAGTTATTACTATTATTATTACAGTTATTATTAGTTATTATTATTAACTGAAGAACTAAAAGAGCCGTCTATGGCTTAACTTAAGTAGAGCAAAAATATATGTCTCAGTCGTTCTGCTTGACCACAGATCAGTAGTTGTGGCATAAAACTCCACATTTTCCAGCTCTTTCACCACCTTTTCTTTACATTCTGCGTACAGCTGTGGGATGGCAACCTGACTGAAGCATGTGCGTGAGGGAAGCATATACCTCTTATCCATCGTGCGGAGGAAACTTTTAAACGACTCTTTGGTCACTGTGTTTACAGGCACCATTTCCTTGGCAGTGTAGTGTGTTACGGCAGTCGTTATCTCCCGGTGTGTTACGGCAGTCGTTATCTCCCGGTGTGTTCGGCTACTTCTTCATACGGAGTTACACTGGCCAAAGAAGTTGTAATTGTCTGTTTGGCCTGAGTTTCACTTTTACTAGACATTTCACTGGACTTTCTCGCCGTGCACTCGTCATGCAAATGCGCGTATGATGGTATAAATTGGTCGTGTTTGCACTGGACGTGGCAACTTTAGCACGACATGTTTTACACAGCACCTGTTTCTGATGTTCGTCTGCAGCCTCAAACCCGAAATACAGAAAAATGACCGACGTGCTGTTTTTCTTTGGGTTCAAAACCCCAGACTCCGCTTCTGGTCCCGCTAAAGCCATTTCTGAAACTGATGACCAGCTACACTGATTGGAGTCGAGAACACGTGACCTGTGCTGCCGCTTCTGATTGGTGAGCTCAGCAGCGCGGCAGGGAGGCGACGTACATGTGTGAAATAGTTGACGAAACAAAACCTGGGTCAGTTAGGAGCGCTGCAAAAAACTGTGGCTTTAACGATCCCAAAATCGTGTTGTCTGAGATCGTGATTTTCGGTCTAAAACGATAGATCGTTCAGCCCTAGTAACAACAAATAAAATACTATAATAGCCTATGTTTACATACAAGGACATGGAACTACATGGACTGAAATCTACAAGATATTTTTTTTACTTGATTTTAAAAGTATTTAAACTAAAACATGTTTCAGTAAGATATTGAACGTCATTCCACAGCACTGCACCTTTGTGAACAAAAGAAAATTTTGCAACAGAGGTCCTACAGAAAGGAACCTGTAAACAATGGTTTCTTCTTGTAAAATGAGTATGACCGTAAGAATTAGACTGAAAATAACTTTGATAGTAAATAGGAAGAGCTGAAGGAAGACAAATTACTTATCTAAACTGAGAGCAGAATGTGCAACCATAGACTGTACATATAAATGGACATAGCTAAACTGCTAGCCACTGCGTTTCAAATAGGAAGTTCGCATGCGAGCACTTCCTGCTCCTTCTGACCCTGGCTCTCATCGACTTTCATTGGAATACTGTGGCCCTTCTCTCCGTAACTGCTGCTGTGAGCCTCGTCATTTTGGTCTTAAAATGTTCGTATTAACCCGCTCTAGATGATCCTACAACTGCTAGCACTCCCTTAGCCCTCTTTTTTATACAGTTTATGCGTGCAACTCCCTCTGGGTTGCCCAATCCTACAACTAAAACCAGCTTGCAAGAAACCTTAAAAGGACTGTATGATTTGATGTATCCTCAGATGACAATGAGGGCATCTGAGGTTGTGATTGCTGTTTCTAAACGCGTACGAGCGCATGTTACAGATATTACCTTTAACTTGGCACAAAAACGTCCATTCTGCGATAGTGTTTTGATCACACCTGAGGAGAGTACTTTTCCAGCACTATACGAGATGGAACTGGAGCACGAAACTGCGTCCTTGGCTGACTTGAAGTTACATAGAAGAAAATAAAAGTATATACGCTTGGGTATGTGTATGTGTTGCCCTCACCCTGACTGAACCTGGAGTTGAGCACATCTCCTCACAGCGAGACCGCACTGACACGACGGCCTGATGGATGACGAGGGCCTGTAATGACTTTAATAATGATTCATAGGCTCATTTTAGTTAGCGCTGACATTTGCTTTGATTAAATGTGTATATACCACTCTCACATTAATGCTTTAGATCTTAGTTCTAGTGTAATCTGTTAGGGCTGATAGGAGACGCGGTGGGTAGAATTGCTGATCAAACTGACATTGCCATTTTCAAAATGCAGTATTGGGGAAAATCACATTTTTTGGAGTTTTCTACCATGTTTTAACATTGTTTCCTCATTAAAAACATGTTTGTAAAGGTTGTATATGTAGTTCATGCATGTTTGAGTAATCTAGCGTTCTCTTCCAGGCCCTATTCGAACCCTCCTTACAGTTAGCAGCATGAGCCATGTCAATTTTCCAAAAGCAAGATACAAAACAATAGACTATGACTTCACAAATCTGATGCGATGTGCAGTAGTTTTATAAGCGGGATGCACGCTGATTGTGTTGGGATAGCACTCTGAAGGGGGAGTGACTTAGCGCATGTTAGGCAGAGGCAGAGAGGACTCAGAGCATCAAAGAAGAAACTGAAACTTCTTTAACATTTATATAAAAACATGTCTGAAGAGGTTTTATATGTAGTTCACGTGTGTTTGAGTAATCTAGCGATCTCTACCTGTTCGTACCCTCCTTATGGTTGGCAGTATGAGCCATATTAATTTTCCAAAAGTGTACAAAAGCAGGATATAAAACAATACACTACGACTTCACAAATCTGGTGCGATGTGCGGTAGTTTCATAAGCGGGTTGCCGATTGTGTTGTGATAGCGCTCTGAAGGGGGAGTGACTTAGACGTTGCGTTTAGGGGGGATACAGTGTTTTCAAAACAATAAAAGGTAACATGGTGATCTAAATATGTTATCAGTTAATACCACATAGCCCATGAGTATGTGACTAATGTGTTATAATTTAAAGCTACACTATGTAATCTTCTGGTGGAGGGTCTGCCAGTCGCTTGTCTCCATGGAGATCTTATTGCTTTGCCTGGAATGTATGGCATTAAACATACTTATCTAACATTTATTCACAGAAAAGTTAAAGCCAATGTAATTCTATACAACAAAGAAGAAACATATTACTTTACTACTTTATTTGGGAAGGGCATCTGGCATAAGATTGGCATGCAGCTGCCAGGGTTTGTCCCGTGGGCTCTTGGTGGAGGGATGGGGCTTGGGCCTCATCTCTCCCCTGGGCCCTGTGGTGGTTCCTGGTGGCGGTGGACGGCTCTCTGTTCCTCTGATGGTGCTTTCTCCACTGGTTCTCCTGTATTCTGCCCATAGACTGTATGTATAAATGGACATAGCTAACGCGCTAGCCGCTGCATTCCAGATAGGAAGTTCAAATGCGGCTCTTCTGGCTCCTACTGACTCTGGCTCCCATTGACTTACACTGAAATATTGTTGTCCGTCTTTCTGTAACTGCTACTGTGAGCCTTGTGACTTTGGTCTTTAAATTTTCGTATTAACCTGTTCTACATGATCCTTGTGTTTTGTTTGTTTTTGTTTTTTTCGCTATTTTATCCGTCAAAAAAACCTATTCATAATACAGACCCTGGCTCCAAATTCGCCCCTGTAACCGTTGGCATCACAAGCTTCATTTGAGTGCCACCGAACGCTATGGGTGACGTCACACTCGCTTAGTCCACTTTTTATACAGTCTATGATTCAGCCTCACATTTTACTATGTGTAAATATGTAACAGATAATACTCCCTACAACTGTACAACAACTTAATCTTAAGTAACGGATAACCTTATGGCCTGTCAATCAACATATTACTGCACTGTCGTTCTTGTCTCTTGTATATAGCTGTGATTTTATAGTTTATTACTTATTTTTCTATTTTATTTTGTCTTGTACATACATTTATTTTTATAATTATGTCTCATTTGACACGTGTCTCTTGCTCTTTTTGCTATACCATCTATTTTTGTTACTCTGTTATTATATTATATTGTGATGTTTGAGCTACTGTATCCAAATAATTTCCCTTGTGGATCAATAAAGTTTGTCTAAGTCTAAGTGTAGTTTTATGCATTTTAGCATGATAGTATCTGTGTGTGATTGTATGAAAAGCACTTTATAAATAAAGTTTGATTGATTGATTGATTGATTGATTGATTGATTGAAAAATCCTTGTTGTGACACAGAAAAATTAAAGCTAATGAATTCCTTGTTGACCATTTGTGTGTAGACAGTTGGACCATCTCAGAACTTCCCACAGTAATCATGTTGTATTGTTTTGGAGAGGATGAGTCTATTGTTTGGGAGAGCTCTAAAACAATGGAGGTTTGTACGAAGGCCTGGTATGTGTTCTTTGGCAGAGCTGTGAGTCACCATGGTCCCTCCACACATACGCGCACACACACACACACACACACACACACACAAATGCATACACACACACACACACACACGCACGCACAACTTTTTGCCCAATTGCTTCTTTCTCCACCCCGGTCTGACACCAGCGGAGCCACTTGAAGTCCACACACATGATTGGCCAAAGTGGAGGCAAATTAACTTTTTGTGCACCTGCCTCCACTTGTTGATTTCAAACTCCACAAAACACTTTCCTCCCCAGCATCAAACAGCCCCGAACTAGCCGGCTGCACTGTTAATATTCATGAGTTCTGGGTGTAAACTTGTTGAAAAGTCTTGATTTTAACATGTTTTATTCAGAGGTGGGCAATACGCAATTTACTTAAGTAACTTTTAAAAGAAATTTCAAAGTACTTTTCTAGCATTATACTTTTACTTCTCCTTAAAGGTGTGCTGTGTAACATTTCTAGTGGAGGGTCTGCCACCGCTTGTCTCCATAAAAGCAGGTTGCAGCACTACGCTACATTACAGTTCAGATCTGTGGAGAGTCACCCTTATTCACAGAGGGAATTATTATATTTTTGAGTAACAGAAACACACGTAATGAATAAATGCGACAAGTAGGTAGTGGACCCTCCAACAGAAAAGTTGCACAGTGCACTTTTAAGTAATATTTTTACTGAAGTCACAGTACTCTTACTTGAGTAAAAGTTTGGTTAATCTTCCTACTGTGTGCTCTATGTTAACAATATGAATGATTTGAACATTTGTGTTTCTTGCACCGTTCCTGCAGATATAAGGTCTTTTTTTTCTCATTTTGGTGTCTATTCTTTGAAAATATGAGATTTTGTGCATGATTTAATGTTTTGTCCTTCAATTAACACCAACTTCAAATCATAAATCAGATGTTATGTTCAAACATTTAAAGGTGCATTGTGTAACCTTTTGGTTGGGGGTCCATCACCTGTTTGTTTCTATGGAGATATTACTGCTCTGCTTCAAATGTTAAGTGGTTTTATAGCTCGCAAGACATGGACCGGACCGGAAGACAGGTAGTAAGAGGAAGAAAACAATGCAGCATAACGTGAGGATACAGGGAGGAGAAAAAAAGAGAACAACCCCCAGAACATGCTCCTGTCGGGGCATAATATGGGATCAGTGCACAAAAAAAAAACACCTTCGCGACATCAGCACATAGTCAAAACACAATACAAACATTTACGACTAGACTTGCAACCGGAGAGGAGAGGGGTGTGGAGTTAACCCAACATAGGCAAGCAGCCATCTGGATCCTGCAGCAATGTAGGTGCTGGATTCCACAGACCCGCCCACCATGCTGGGGGTACAAAGCTGCGAAGGCGTGGAATGGGGCATGTGCCTGTAGTGTTGCTCCGCCTGGCGCCACAGATGAAGTCAACATCCACAGATGTCAGTTCAAGTGGGGTAAGGAATGCGAGAGTGTCTCCCTGCTGTAAATCTCAGGGGAAGTTGATTCTAGCCAGCCTTGGCCGAGACCGGTGCTGGGTGGGGAAGGCCAATAAGATAAGATTGGGATTGTTTGGGTTTGGGACGAGTAGCTGCATTTTAATTCCTACAACTACTCTCTTTTGTCCATTATTGGTCTCAAGGTCTGCCCATTCCTTTTTGAAGAGCTTCAAGGTTCTCCAAGATGTTAGCAATATTGTGATTTAGAACCACAGTTCCATCTAACCTGCGGTCAATGGACGCAAACCTTTCTGTGATGTTTTCCAAAATACGGTCTGAAGCTGCAGATCCCTCTGTAACGCGGTTCATAGTCACAGTCTGAGCACTGGAAACTTTGCCCCCCATTTCAATCAATCCAGGCAGCCATGTGGGGCTTTGAACAGCTGCCTCAGTAATCCGAATTTTCAGAAAAATCAGGGCCATGCCTAATCCAATCAGCAAAAGTCCTGTAATCATGGTTCTGAATAGGTAAATGTCTTCTATGTCCTCCACAGAAAGAACCGCCAGACACACGATGCGCCACTTCTCCTACCCGTCCATTGTGTAACCTGCTGCAAACGTCCCGGGAGGGCAAGAGGGTTCTCTCGAACCCGCGTTCCTCGTTGAGAAAATTGTGTCAGTTGCGTTGAGAGACCAGCTGATCAAATCCAAAGTTAATTTAGGTTTGAAAGAGCAGAGCGGAGAGAGTCTCTCTCAAGTATAAGACACTAGACAAAAAGAGACAAAGAGGCAAAGGAGAGAAGAGAAAAATGTGTCCGCCCTCGCCGAGTGCCAGAAGATGATTCCTTATTTCTTGGACCAGTATTTTGTACTTCATCTTTAGTAATATTATTTTTTTCTCCAACAAAAAGAAAATATGGCACAGTTGAGCTACGTGGGGGTGCGCACAGAATAAGAGGAGACACAAAAAAAGGATTTTCAAATAAAGCTGCTAACCCGATTCTGTTTAATTTTGTACAGCTCAAAGTCAAAACAGTGGCTCTGCAGGGCCTCATGGAGATATTGATTTAAGCAACAGAAAGAAAATCAAAGTGAGAAATCATCATTGGTCAGAAGCAGACGGGCAGATCAAAATGACAGGAAGTAAGCACACAGATAACTGTGTTTCTTATTGGTAAGAAAACAAACTCCAAAAGTCAGTGGACGGAAAGAGGAAGCTCAAGCAGGAGTAAACCAGGACTAGATCAGGATTAAACCAGGACTAGACTAGAACTGAACCAGGACGGACAGGCTGTAGATGTGTCCAGGACTAAACCACGACTAAGCTAGGACTAAACCAAGACTAAACTAGGACTAAACTAAGACTTAACCAAGATTAAACTAGGACTTAACTAGGACTTAACTAGGACTAAACCAGGACTAAACTAGGACTTACCCAAGACTAAACCAGGACTGAACCAAGACTAAACCAGGACTGAATCAGGACTTGAACAAGGACTTATCAGGACAGTGATTTTTATATAACTTTTTCACCTTCAAGGCACTCCAGGCTCTTTACATCAAGGAACCACTCACCCATTCACACACACATTCAGTGCGGGGTGGCGAGAGGGGTAAAGTGTCTTGCACTAGGACACAACAACAGTATTCATCTGTGATCCATTAAACCGAGACTAAACCAGAACTAAATCAGGACTAAGATGGACATGTTCACTTCAATCCACTTGCGAGGAGTGGGACAGATGGACCACAGGCCTAAAGATGCACTGTGTAACTTCTACCTGATTGTCTCTATGGAGATGTTACCACTTTGCCTGGAAAGTTTCACAGTTTGGCATTAAACTTCTCCATTTTCTTGTAGACAACATGGCGACGGGCTACGCTACAGATCAAGTTACAGAGAGCTGACATGTGACCCCAAAAAACAACCATAAAAACACCTGTTATTGAACAAATGCAAGCTTTAATGCCATACTGTGGAACATTCCATGGCAAAGCAATGGCATCTCCAAACATAATGCAGCCTTTTTGAAATCTGACTTTTGGTATTAGCAAAGGAGTTTTTTTCTTCACACAGTTCTCACAAGCGGTAACAAATGTGAAAGAGTCACAAGAGTTACTTTTCCCACCTGACACTGTACACTTGAACGTCACACACACATCGCGGAGTTGAATAGTGAGGCCGTGAGCAGTAATTAGCCGTGATGTCACTTCCACTGCGCTCAAGTGGAGCGTGTGGAGCCGGAAATAAAGAGGTTCGTTTCCAAAAGGTCAGAGCTTTCATGAGGGAGAGAGGACAGACAACCAGAGATGGACTTTGTCATTACAGATATTCGAAAACGGCCACTTTGTCAGACAGTATTAAAAGGTGCACTGCGGAACTTTTCTGGTGGAGGGACCTGATTGTCTTCATGAAGATGTTAGTGCTTTGCCTGGAACATTCCACAGTATGACATAAAGGGCCCGTATTACACTATTTTCTGATCTACGTTATAATGTTGTTTCCTCATCACAAACAGACCTGGAGTTGTGTTTTGTTTCATTCACACGTTTAACACACAAATCCTGCGTATTTTTGTCGAGTTCTTCTTTCAAATGGAAAACACTGTTCCACCTTGTGATGTCATGTGGTAATACAGGAAGTGCTCCATTGTGTTTTAAGCTCCATACACCTGCACTAGGATAATTTGGATAATTTGAGCTATAGAATTGCTAATCTCTACTGAAAAAAGGTAAAAGGTAGCTGTTGAAAACTTGAAAACTCACACTAAATGACATCACAAGGTGGACCAGAGCATTTTGAGCTTTGGAGATGTACACAGACTAATAATGAAGCGTTACTCAAACATATGTGAAAGTCCAAGTATGTTTGTGATGAAGAAAAAACATTATAATATAGATCAGGACCTTGAATTAGCCTTTAACCAACTACTTAAATCTACAGTATGTTTCTGGATGGGGCACGTCACTTGCATGATTCCACGGAATTAGAAAATGAAGGTAAAATTAAACAGATATAAGGCCACACTGTAATATATAAGAAAGCAGTAGAATTTCATGCTGAAAATCACATTCTACTGTTTAAAGAAAGTGTTTATTATCTTCATCTTGGTATCGGAACCAGTACTGGAAATCGAGTCTATCCCTTAGTATCGAAATCGAGTTGAAATTTTGTCACTATGGCAACACTACACATGGGCGCTGTAATAGTCTGCTATCAATGAAGTATAACATAACCAGGTGAACTAAAGCGCAGCGTTCCCAAGGGCAGAGAAATGGCTCCTATTATGTGATACAGTATACGCTCTTAAACCTCTCTTTACTAACAGTGTACCTTGGTCAAACCTGTGATTACTTGTTTGTAGTTCTCCCAATGGGCCCTCCTTTTCCTCCTCCTTTTCCTCCTCCTCTCCTCCGCACATACGCTTCTTCTCTGTATTGATTTGCTGTGGTTGGTTCATGGTTAGGTCTGGGTCTGTGTGCGTGATTGTAAACCTATAGCCCACCGCAAAGCAATCAGCGTGCTACAGAAGAGGTTAATATATGGGGAAAGCATAAAGCTAAATCTGGGAGAACAAAAGTGAAATCACCACAAAATGCCAAGAGGAAGTTAGACTGTTTTAAAAGCTACAACTGCGCGTGGCCAGTATTTTTAGACATAGTGTTGGATTTTCAAGCATCAAAAGGGTTAAACAGCAAATTTAAAGGGCCGACGTTACGCTATTTTCTGATCTATGTCATAATGTTGTTTCCTCATCACAAACAGACCTGCGTTAAACATTCACACGTTTAACGCACATACTCTGCATATTTGAGAGTTCTTCTCTCAAACAGAAAACACCTTATGATGTCATGTGGTAATACAGAAAATGCTCCACTGTGTTTTAAAACTCCATACACATCACTAGAATAATTTGTGAAATTTATGACAGCTGCCTTTTAGCTTTAGTTCAGCGAAGATTGGCAATTCCAGAGCTGAAATGATCCAAATGATTCTAGTGAAGGTGAGTGGAGTTTAAAAACACAGTGGAGCGCTTTCTGTATTACCACATGGCTTTACAAGGTGGAAGAGAATGTTTTCTAAACCAGAACTTAATTGTCTAAACCAGGACTAAAACATGTCTATACCAGTGCCAAAAACACGGCTTAAAAGAACCAAACCAGGACTAAAATGCACTAAACAAGAACTAAACCAGGTCTAAGCTAGGACTTAACAGAACTGAACCCAGACTAAACCAGAATTGGACTGGTTTAACTAACTAGTAATAAAACAGAAAACACTCTATTCCATCTTGTGATGTCATGTGGTAATACAGGAAGTGCTCCAACGTGTTTTTAAACTCCATACACCTTCACTAGAAACATTTGGATAATCTCTACTTAACAAAAGGTAAAAAGTAGCTGTTAGCATGAAAACTACCGCTTCATGACATCACAAGGTTGAACAGAGCGTTTTGAGCTTTGGAGATGTGGACAGACTAATAAAAAGGGTTACTCAAATATGTGAATGAAACAAAACACAACTCCAGGTATGTTTTTGAAGAGGTAACAACATTCTAACATGGCCTAAAGCTACAAGAGACAGTTTGCGTAAAACAGGACCTTCAAGTAGTTGTGTTCTCTTATTTCCTGGTACTTTTATCGCAGGTGAGGTTATTTGTCCTCGTCTCTGTGGTGAACCTGTCAGTAACAGTGGGTGACTAGAGCAACGCTGTGCTACTGTCAGAATACATTTGCTCCAACACTGAGTATAACTGAGGATAGTACTTTTTAGATTAAACAGCGCTACTTTTCTGGTGGGTCCTTCATCCTTCATGTGTCCGTGGTTATAGGGACGTTAAGTTTAGTTTATTCGTAGTTTATTTGTTAGGGACCGTGTACGAATTCATGAAACATACAAAAGAAAAGATGAACTGTACCAGATTTATCTACTGCTTCGTTCTATGTGCAGTCCCTGGGCAGGTGTACACACATAAAAAGTACACATTACATTACATTTACATACAACAGTAGCAAGAAAATACACAAAAAAGTATTCCACTACATTATGTTTGTTACAGTCCATGCAAACATTAAAAAAATATAATGTGTTTAAACGTGCACTGTGTAACTTTTTGGTTAGGGGTCTGTCACCTGCTTGTTTCTATGGATATGTCATTGCTCTGCCTGAAATGTTCCACAGTATGACATTAAATAGCTCTATCTTACATTTATTCAGTTACAGGTGGTTTTATAGCTCAAAAATGCAGAGAAAAACAGGCATTCTGATTGTGAGCGGGGTGGCCTCTCCACAGATCTGACGTGTAACTTGGTCAGGTTTGGTCTCCATGAAGATAGAAAGGTTTAATTCTACACTGTGAAACATTCCATGACGGGCCCTCTACCAGAAAAGTTACACAATGCACCTTTAAGTAATAATGTAATAATAAATGTTTAGTAAAAATAAAAACATGCTATCAACCTATTCTTGCTTTTACTGAAATGGAACTTATCCATATCCATGGAGTCAAGCTGATGACACCACCAGGTCGAGTTACAGTATAGGCCAGATCTGTGGAGAGGCGCACCCACTCACAGTAAAAATGCATGTTTTTTTGAGCAAGAAAAACACCTATAAATAAGCAAATGCAAGATAGAACTTTAATGCCATATTGTAAAGGTAAAGTAAGAACATCTAGAAACAAGCAATTGATGGACGTCCATACAGAAAAGTTACATAGTCATAATTTTTCTTTAAAATCTCAGTTGGATTTCCATGATAACAAAATGTAAATACACTGCCATTGGTTGAGGTGTGACAAAACAGTCCTGATATCTGCTTTTTTTATAAGTTGTGATCCCCCATCTGAACATCCAAACACGCACCACTGAAACAAAAACAGCTCCACTGGCTAAGGCTGTGTCCGAATGTCCACACTATTCCCTACTTCAGGCACTATTTAGGGGTCACGCGATTTTTAAGGGTGTCCGAATGTCCAGTGAGTGAAAAAGTAGTGCACTCAAAATATCCCACAGTGCACCTTGAAAAGTAGTGGTCATCGGTGTTCAATGAAGACCACAATGCATTGCGAGAGTCGGGAAAACAACGGTGTTCAGCGGCAAGTATTTAACTGGACACAACCCGACTAAGTGAAAGCAGATACAGTAGAAGCGCTGGTTTATGGCACTGTTGATCTGTGATAATGAATAAAACACTCTTAAATAAACCGTTATGGTGTAAAGGTGCTAGCGTTACCCTCTTACTTTAGCTCCAGCTGTTAATAGATCGATAATTTCCACATTTCAGACAAAAAGCAAATAATCTAGCCCATTTGCATGAGATCCAGCGTGACAAAAACTTGTATGATTATTATTAGTCCGTAAACACTTGTCTGCCAGTCTGATCTGATCATTACTAAAAACAGAAATCAAGTTTAGTTTAAGGGACTTCTTTCCCAGACGCTCGAGTCACGTGACCAGAATATAGTGATCTGTGTGTCCAGATCTCTCAATGAGCGAGTGCACTATATAGTCCGCTAATGAGTGCGGGCCTATGTAGTGAATGAGGGGTCAGGGACTAGGATGGACATTCGGACACAGCCTTACAGTCATCTTAGCAAAATATTGGATCCAGAAACCTTATTTAAAGTGCATTTGACAGGCTGGACTACTCATTACATTTCACTAAAAGATCAAAAATAATTGGTACTAAAAATCTTGCCTAGTTTCCCTTAATTTGTCAATTTTGTGAAATATACAACTTCACTTCCTGGTTGGACATGGGCAGCAGATATGACATACGTGGAGGTAATTACATAACTGTTACTTAGCAACCATAATGTTAACAAGGGCCAAAAATTACGCAATAAAACACATGACAACACTTTTATTATTAAGTTAAATGAAGGTTTAAACCATCGGAAAAATGTGTTCCTTGTATATAATTGTTCCCTCCATTTTAGATGTTTTCCGTGTTGTAGAGGTATTCCGTTTTTCACAGCTACTTTAAAAAAAAAAAAAAAAAAAACGATGCTAAAAATGAATGACTGAAAATACACCATTTGCACTTTCAAGGTCCTATATTATGAAAGACTGACTCTTGTGAGCTTTAAATCATGTTAGAATGTTGCTGAATCATCCAATGAATATTCGAGTAACTCTTTATTATTAGTCTGTCTACATCTTAACAGCTCAAAATGCTCTGCTCCACCTTGTGATGTCATGTAGTGCTAGTCTTCCAAGTTAACAGCTACCTTTTACATTTAGTTTAGTAGAGATTGGCAATTCCAGGTCTGAAATCATTCAAATGCTTCCTGGGAAGTTGTAAGGAGTCTAAAAACACATTGGAACACTTCCTGTATTACAGAGTGTTTTCCATTTGAGAGAACAACTCTAACCCTAACCCTAAATATGCATGTGTGAATGAAACGAGAAAAAAAAAGCGCATCTCAGGTCTGTTTGTGATGAGGAAACAACATTATAACATAGATCAGAAAACAGCGTAATATGGGCCCTTCAAAGTTTTTTGAACAACAGAACTTTGAAGGGGCAGCGGGCGTCTCTCTTGGGGTTCCGAGTTTGATAGATGGATGCTTCTGGTTAGGGAGCGACTTGGCATGCATGTCCAGTCCCTGCCTAATGGCTTATTGAGCGGCTGGAGCTAGCACAGATTAGAAAGCGCTAAAGCTAATGCGGCGCGTGGTCCGTTAGCTGTGCGCGTGTCCTGATGTGTGCTTAATACGCAGCCACTATCTGGTCAATAACGCTGCACGGGGCTAGCTCGTAAATCTACATGACATATTGGTCTAAAACATTTCGCTCATCAATACGGATTTATTAAAGAGAGGAGGAAAAAGAGGGGTGAAGGATACGAGCGAAAGACGGAGGGGACAGAAGAGTCGGTTGAAGTACAGTGAAGAGAAGAGGAATTGTTATGTTGTTTAGGTCAGTTCAGTTAATGGTAATTTGTACTTTAAAGGTCCTACATTGCAAGAAATGGATTCTTGTGAGCTTTGTTATGTTATAATGCCGTTATCTCATCGAAAACATATCTGGAGTTGTGTTTTGGTTCATTCACACATGTTTGAGTAATCCTGTATTATTAGTCTGTCTATATCACTAGAGATTGAAAATTCCAGATCTGAAATCATCCAAATGATTCTGGTGAAGGTGTATGAAATTTAGAACTCAGCTAAACTAAATATGCAGGTTTGTGTGTTAAACATGTGTGAATGAAACAAAACACAACTCTTGGTATGTTTTTTTTTTATGAGGAAACAACTTTAGAACATAGATCAGAAAATAGAATAAAACATACTAAAAGGAACTGTATGTAGCCTGTGCTCTTACAGGGTAAAAAACAACTGACCCTGGGTTGCCAAAGCCTTAACCTGCAAATAGAGGGCACATACAAGTTTAGTTTTTCTCACTCTCAGTATATGGACAGCATGTACTACAGAAGCAGAGGCTGCACTAGCTCTGATTCATGATTGACTACAGGTTCTGGGGTTTAGGTAGTGGAGATTCAGATCAGACAGAGTCCTTCGAGATTTAAACCAATTTTTTGGCACTGATTTTGACATTGAAAGAGGCTAAATCAGCATTAGAATTTGTTTCAGTAAGAGCTATATTTGATTTGACCACGTTTACCTCATATCTGGAGACAGAGGTTTATGTTTATGAAATTCTAAATAAAAATCTTTATCTCTTTTTCTGATCTATGTTCTAGTGTTGTTTCCTCATAAAAAACATACCTGGAGTTGTGTTTTGTGTGATTCAGTTGTGATTGTAATACATTTTTAAAACAGTAAGGGTGTGGGCTACATACAGTTGCTTTAATGCCATACTGCGTAACATCCCAGGCTTTCCAATAACATCTCCACGGAGACGAGTATACACAAAAGTTACTTAGTGCATTATTAAGTATATCTTAAAGGTGCATTGTGTAACTTGTCTGGTAGAGGGTCAATCAAATGCTTTTCTACATGGAGATGTTATTGCTTTGTTTGGAATGTTTCACAGTGTGGCATTAAACCTTTCAATCTTCATGGAGACCAAATCAGACTATGTTACAGGTCAGATCTATGGAAAGGCGATCTGCTCACAGTCAGAATGTCTGTTTTTCTAGGTATTTTTGAGCTATAAAACCACCTGTAATTGTATAAATGTAAAGTAGACCTGGTTAATGTCATACTGTGGAGCATTCCAGACAAAGCATTAACATCTCCATGGAGAAAAGCATTTGATGGACCCTCTACCAGAAAAGTTACACAATGCACATTTAGTAGATCAGAACATTACAATATTTGAAGCATTGTTTAAAATTCAGCAGCCAAAAAAAAAAACAACCAACCAAAACTACTGACTGTTTCAACGTTGCCAACATGAAGTCTGTATTCTTTATCTTTTCGAAATATGATCACAATGAAGTCCCCAGCACAATACTGTGAAATTAACACCTGATAATGCTGTAGAGACACAATGGGATCTGGTCTGTTCCCTGGTGAAAGTATGGATCATGTGGATGTTTTGGACTGTGCTGACATTGTTGTGGAACTGCAGCTCACTTTAATGAATTGTCTTAAATGTCAGCTGTGGGGTGTCATTGGCCCTCCACGGGACCCTGGCCTTTCTCTGCCAGTGTAATATCGACAGCAACAAGTCCAGCCATCCCTAGAGCTCACAACACAATGCAATCACAACACATCATCAGGATCAGGGGGATATTCCATGAAGCGAGCTAAAGTGAAAGCCTGGCTAATTTGGGCAATCCTCAGTTCCGTTCCACCAAAGTGACTAATCACAGGTGGAGCTGAGTTGCAGGAGTAACAAGCACCTGGGCACAAACCTGGGTGGGACCAGGCTAATTGTCAAGATTATTTTAGCTTTGTCTCCAAGAACGTATAATGAAACAGTTTAGTCAAAAGTTTCAGCACATGCACTCACACACAAGTGTCAGAACACCTGTCTCTGTCTGATACAGTTGCTTGTGACTTTTACAGTCCATACGCTTCTACGTACGGGACACCGCACTCATCAAGAAGGCATAAACAATATAAAAGCCCATGGCCAATATTTTAATAAATGATCTTGCACATGTGGCTGTTGTGAAGGGCAGTGCAGCTTTGACATACAGACAGACACTGGTTTGGACTCTGAGGAGGACAGTGGGTTCTGTCTGTTTGATCCTTCATCACATCTGTCTCTGTTTCTTTATTCCCTTGTCTCTTGCTCCCAGTCAAACTGCAAACACCTTGGCGGGGATTTTATCATTTCTTTTTAGGGTACATGTGAGGAGTTCTGTTACAGCTTTACTTTTACGCACAGCAAAACTTAAGCTCTGCACATACTACAGGGCATCAGGAAATGGTGAGGCAACTTCATTCCCCGGGCGTATTCACCAGGCTCCACACTCCGCAGTCAGCCTTCTCTCTGTCCACGGAGCGACCACGAGAGGAGGGGGAATCGTGGCTTTCCTCTCGCTCCTCAGATCAGAATGACCGGAAAAGTTCCGTGGCCCAAATCAAACTCTGCAGGTGCACGCTGTGGCTCCTCTCTTCTTTAATCAGATCATAAAAAAAACACATTTTTGGCAGATTTTCCACAATGTCATTACTCCATTGATCTGGCCTTCTCAGAGTCACCGCAAGTGTGTGCAAAGCTTAAACGTCAGGCCTGAATTAGCTTTGGTCAGACTCAGGTCAGGCTTATTTCTGCATGGAACGAGTTGAGGCTTAAACTGGAGATGAAGCTGGTTTTAGCTCAGGATTTCAGGATAAGCTTAGACTTGTTAAGCGAGTTTGATGGAACACCCCCCTGGTCCCAGCCACTAGATTCAGTAACCGACTGTATAGTGACGTTACTCATATTTCAATACACATTATCATGAACGCTAAAGGCTTTTAAAGACAACTTATTATGCAAACTGGTCTTTTTTGAGCTTTTAGCCATGTGATATTGTTGTTCCCTTATCAAAAACATAGCTGGAGTAGTATTTTGTTTTGTTCATGCTTGGTTTATTAATCTACTAACACACAGTCATCTTCTCTGAGCACTCAAAAATGCTCCCTTTGCATTTTGCCTGGATGAAGTCCATCCATGGTTTATGGATGAAGTCCATTACCATCACTGAACTCATTCTACGGTCAAATTGTGTCACAAAAAATGCATGGATCTATTATCATACCATTCACAGGGAATAAGAACTTCATTTGTTTACCTTCTAAATGTTAATTCCAGTTGTATAAATGTAAATGTATAAAAGTATATTGTCAAAATGATTAGATTTAGTTGAAATTAGTTTTAAAAAAGGAATTAAAACTGACTGACTGTGACTGAAAATTAATGTCCTTTAAACACCTTTTTAATTAGGCCCATTTTTACCTCTTACTGCCTCTAATCTGCACTTCTGTTGTGGTTGGCACTTCTGGTTAAGGGCATCCCATTCATTTCAATAGAGAACAAGAGAAAATTATGATATACCTGTAAAGTAGGTTGAATTGTGTAAAATACGCAATGTTCAAGTGCACTAACAAGTCAACAATGCACCGATTCTCTGAAAGGCTTTACAATTTATGTGAAAATGTGTGAGAGGTGATCGAGTGTTGAGGAAACAGATCGAGGAACAGACGCTATTGGCTGTTCCCGTTTGAATTCAAATGTGCATTTAGTTGGTATGACTTTGATTTTGATTTGAATTCTGTTTTGATTTTCAATTTCATCTTGATTTGAATTCTGTTTTGATTTTCAATTTGATCTTGATTTTGATTCTGATTCCAATTTGAATTTGAATTGATTTCGATTCTGATTAAAATTATGATTGAATTTTAATTTTGATCTTGATTTCGATTCCGACTTCAGCTGAATTGTTTGGAAAATGTTTTGAAAATGCTATGATATGACATATAAAACCTCTTTGGGCATGTTTTTAATGAGGGAACAACATTATAACATGGTATAAAGCTCTTTTTTATAATACCCAATCTTTAAAATCTACAAAAAAACAAACATTTTTGCTTCACCCCTCTCATTTTCCCTGTACATTTGACTTTTTCCTGGTAGTACTTTACCCCCTCAGCGCTCTCTCTGCCCTGTAGTGTACTGACTAGACAAAGCAAAATCCCCCCAACACACACAAGGACACAGCAATAGTCACAAGCACTTATTTCTGCTTGGTGAAAAGTGTAGCCATTTTTAAACAAACCCTTTCCTCAAACAGACTGGTGTTTTCCGCTCATTTACTCACCAGAACAGTCACGACTCGAAGCACCACTCCTCTCATGTTATTCTCCAGTTTCCGATCGGTGAGCGTACCATTCAAACCGTGCACTGGGTCCCATGTAGCAAGCTAGGAACATACAAAATGAAAAGAAAATATTATTAAAGGTCTTGAAAAAGTGCATAATAGTGGTTTTACAAATGACATGGTTGCAATTCAAATGAGATAAAATGATTGAATGATTAATGGTTGTGATAACTGACAAAATAAGGAAAAGGAAAAACAGATTCACACATACACAACAACAGTCAAACTTTTAACTGGTCTTTTTTGTATTGCTCTGAAAAGACAACTCTGGATACACAGATTAAATGAACCAAGCATGAACAAAACAAAATACAACTTCAGGTATGTTTTTGACAAGGGGACACTAATATAAAATGGTGAAAAGCTAAACAAACAAATTCAATACTTTTTATCTTTGTTTACTTTCTGTATTGTAAAAAAGGACATCATTGTATTTTATATTCAAATCCTCAAAGTATCCACCCTTTGCTTTGCTGACAGTGCTGCAAACCCACGGCCTCCTCTCCTCTCAGTAAGCTTCCGGATAAAGTCTCCTGAAATGGTTTTCACTTCACAGCTGTGCCTGGTCAAGGAACGCCAAAAGTGCACATCAGGGTACAAAGGGGCAAAGAGTGGCTATTTTTAAAAATCGAAAACAAGTTTGGAGTTATTTTGTGTTTATTTTTTGTTTACAGCATTTCAGATGAGTCCATGCATAGTTTTGATGCTTTCAGTGAGAATCTACGACACAAATTTGCGTCGTAGTCGGCCGTAGTCGGCAACATAAAAAGTCATATTTGCTGTTTATTTATGATTGCAAATTTGAAAAGAGAGCTAGAATCCTGGGTGCAGAATGACCCAAAGCAGCTACCATCCCCTTCCAATGGCTCCTCAGACCACCACCAAACAATCACACACAAAAACATTCAGTCAGCAAGGTAAGAACGACTGTCAGGCAGCAAGGTCTGAACTGTCAAACTAGTCAGAGGGCAAACCATAACGGATACAGCTTGACTCGTACTTTGGTTGCGTGAATAGAACAGGACCAATCACGCAATCATGTGTTTTCACAAGGCTGTCTTTCTCTGAGCGCTCACAATCACTGACAATTTTCTCCAGATTGTTACAAAATAGATAAGAAACCCAGAAGTCTCCTGTGCAGTCCGTAAGTCCATAAACCATTTTCGAGCCTGTTCTGAGCATTTCTGTGGACAAATTACACTCACGAACAACACATGGATGTATCGTCTGAAGGGATTATCCAAGTCTATAAATAACATGAAACAAAAATGCAAATGTAACCAAAATGCATGTTTGAAGGTGTAATGTGTAACTTTTCTGGTGGTCGGTCCATCTGCTTGTCTCCATGGAGTTACTGTTATTGTTTTAACTAGAATGTCCAAAGTATTGTAATAAAATGTATATACTGCATGGAGACTAGCAGGTAATGCCAACACGGTTAGTTATAGGTCAGACCTGTGGAGAGGCAAGCTCATTCAATTTGTAAGAATGCATTTTTTTTCTCAACATTTTTCTATGTATTTATTTATTTTTATTTATTATTATTATTATTATTATTATTATTTTTCAGTTTTTTGTATTAATAACTAATGTAATTGAATAAATGCATTTTACATTGGTTTAATATCATACTGTGGAGCCTTCCAAGGCAAACAACGATATCTCAGCCCCCACAGTGTTTTTTATTCCTTTACTTTTATTCTCTGGCTTTTAGCACCACGTGAGTTGTGTGGTCCTCTGTGTCTTTTATTCATTTTTATTTATTTAACTTATTTATTGCTATTTTATGATTTTATAGTTTTGCTTTTCTTTGATTTTATACTGGATTTATTGTTTTAGGACTATACATAGTGTAGATTTTTAGCAATTATACCTTTTGTTGTTTTCATTTTATGATTTCTGTGCAGCACTTTGGAAACTGCTTTGTTTGTAAAATGTGCTATATAAATAAAGTAGATTTGGATTTCAATTTCAGGTGGCAAACCATCAGCCAGAAAAGTTACATAGTGTTCCTACAGCTTCACTCAAACAGTGAGAGATACAGCACTACATTCATAACATACTCCCTAAAACTGTACAAAAACTCACCATTATGTAATATAATACTCCCTACAACTGTACAACAACTCACCCTTATGTAATACCCTGTGTCCTGTCAGTCATCATATCACATTTGCACTGTTTTCCTTACGACTTCTTGTATATAGTTGAAATATTTTTATTTCATATTTTCTATTTTATTTATACTTGTACATATACATTTATATAATTATGCCTTATTTGACACCAGTCTCTTCCATTTTTTTAAAATACTACTTTAGAATGTATTATTACCATTTATATTTTTTACTCTTTGTCATTATATTATATTGTGATGTGTGAGCTACTGTGTCCAAGTAATTTCCCTTGTGGATCAATAAAGTTGGTCTATGCCTAAGTCTAAAAGCTAATAAAAGTCTAATAAATAAAGCATGATATGTTCAGAGTCCATTTTAAAAAACATAAACCAACTAACATACACCTCCACTGTCAAATCATCTACGTAAGTGAACAGAGTTGGCAGTGAGTGTATGCACAGAATGTATCAAACTCATGCTACAGACCCATAGGAGCTGTGTTTTCTGTATAAAACAAAGCAAACAAAAGAGAGATTAGAATAAGCTGCAGTGGCCGGCGCCCGATCGACTGAAGATATCAGAGCCCGCTGTGAGCTGAGGAAAAGCCAAGTCATTTTCTATAATTCAAAGGTACTTTATGAATCCTGCCCTGCTGATGTCTATCAAATTGCATCAGCCGTCTCCCCCGCCATATTTTTGAAGTCCCTAACCATATTTTCATCTGTGTTCTGCTTTCTGCTTTCAATAAAATATTGTTTTTACTTTTAAAAGATCAAACCCGTCTCCTTTCCCAGTGGGGACGCTGAGGCAAAGGAAAAATGAAGTGATTTAGCTGTCTGCGCGTTAACACAAACACACATACAGAAACAACCAGCCAGGAATGCTGTGTTCATATGCTTTATGGGGACATTACATTGACTCTCATTCATTTCCTGGAGACTGATCCTTACACATAATTACAACGTACCTAGGCTAGCCTTTACCTAAACTTCAACCTAAATTAAAAACCCCTGTTAGCAAGATCAATTCTCGCAATATTTGTCAGTTCACTGAAGCCAAGAATTCTCCAGGTCCCCATTGCTGCAGTTGGGCCCACATTAAGACCCAACAAACACAGTGTACATCTATTTTAGCAGAGATGCAGAGTAATTTGTTTTTGAAAACCGTGCAGGAGAAAGTGCTTTGTGCATTTGCAAAGGGAAATATGTGTGTTTGATTTCTCTGCTTGTTCGGCTGTGGTGTGTGTCGTCTGTTTGGGAATAACAGGTGAACTAATGACAAAATAACAGAATAATCACTAATATTATCAGTTCTGGCTGTAATAAGTGTTCTAGCTTCACTGTACAATACGCTTGACCCAACAGCTTGACCCAATTACATTAGCCTCTAATATTCCCAATCTGCGTAATATATTTCCGGATGCTCTGCCTGTTCAAATACGCTTTCAGTGAGAGTCATTCCAGGTGTGAAGAAAACACAGTGTCGATGAGGTTACCTTATTTAACCCATACCCCATAACTCCAGGTATGTTTTTGAGCCCACAAGAATCAATTCTGCGTCATACAGGACCTTTAAATCTATAATGCTGATCTACGGCAGGGACTCAAAATATAAGTAACCCACAACTCGCACTTTGAAATGTTGTGAAATACACTATGAACGCGCCGCTTTCTGTCCATTCTGATCAATCCCCTTCTGGGACCAATACTTTGAGAAAGCTCATCCGACTGGCTCCTCTCCTCTGCCCCGTGTATGTGATCACTGCAGTACGGCTCACAGAACACAAATGAAAGCTTCTGTACGCAGTGATGTGTGTGCTGAGATGGCACCAGTACTTTCTCAGGCTGAGCAGTAGCAGCATTAGTAGTAGTAGTAACAGTGATAGTAGACGATGATGGCGCCATTGTAAAAGCGATGACACTGCTCGCGGGGTTAGCTCTCCGAGGAGCTGGAGTCTAATTTCGATGCATCAAAGAGCAGTGGAGCAGGAGCCATTTGGAGGACCAGAAAAGAACAGTAAGGAAATAGAGCAGAATTGTAAGTAAAATGTATTTTAATCTCAACAACCAGTGCTATGTATAAGGGCGGAAACAATTAATTAGAATGGCGGTTTTCAGAGGCAAGAATGTGGTAGTGTCATAGTCCCAGATCGGGGAAAATGCTATGAAATGGAAATTTGTCTTGTCTCACTCCCATAGACTATATAAAGAAGTGGGCGAAAGGAGTGTGGCGTCACCCATAATGTTCAGCTCCAGTGAAATGAAGCTCATCGAGGCTAGCCGTTATTGTTAAATAGTGAGATAAAAACACCAGGATCATGTAGAGCGGATTAATACGAACATTTTAAAATGAGTTGAAGTGACGAGGCTCACTGCAGCAGTTAAAGAGAGAGGGGCGACAATTTTTCAATGTAAAGACAACTGAAAATAGAGTCAGTGGAGCCAGAAGCGCACCCATGCTCACTTCCTATTTGGATTGCAGCGGCTAGCAGGTTTGCTATGTCTATTTATATAAACAGTCTATGCCCAGTACACAGTCAGAAATCAAAATATGTCCACTCGATGCTGTTTGCGTCTAACTGGAAACCATGTCATTGTCTGATAATAAGTAAGCACACGTTAGCATGCTAGTTGTTGTTCGCTGTACCATCATGGTCTCAGAGTCGTGAAAATGTCATCAAGGTAAGTGAGGAATAAGTTTGGATGACTGAACAGTGTTTAAATTGAACTAGTTCTGTTTTTTACATTAATTTTTAAAGAACAGGATTTGTTTTTTTAAATATTAGAAGAAGAATTGACAAAAAAAACAGAAATATGAACTGACAAACTAATGCAAGAATCACATTTCAGAAGTATAAGCAGTTTTTTGGGTACTTGTACTTCAACTTCAATTGTAGCCTTTGTGATTTGCTAATTGCGTCCATTCAAATTGTTATTTTGATTGGATTGCAATTAATATTACAGCCCTATTCAATTCATTTTGATTAATTAAATTTTTGGCCACTCTTTCCACCTCCATCTGTCTACACCACGCTTCCACAATGTCTAGTCTAATAAAAGAGTCATAATAAACGTCTTCTTGCATTCCTATCGGCAGCACAAACACCGCGCACTGACTCCCCTCACGCAGAACTCTCATATTTCTATATTTGTGAAGGCTCTTGACTCATGACCTGCTCGATCTCATTCAGGGGCCCATTTCTTATTGATCTGTCCCGGTCTGACCCCATAGTGAACGTATGGGGCTAATAAAAGCACACATCATAACGCATGTGTCAGATGAATGAGGGCAATTGTGATCATACAGGATATTAGAGGAACATTGTAGTAATTGGATGTTATGGACACAGGCTTTTGCTGGTTATTGCACTGTCAGCCTGCAGGGGGAGGTGTGGAGTCACAAACTACATCCGCGTTATAGCTGCATCACATAAAAATTATCTTTTTTAGTGAATACATGCAGAAATATACACAATTTATACTTGAAATTGACTGGTTTTGTTCTTATTTGAAGCAAAGGTTTATACCAGTGGGGTTAGAAAATTTGCACTTTAAAAAGATGGAACAATTTTGCATTTACTGGCAGGGAAATTAAAATACAGAAATTACAAAAATAGGTCAAATTGAACCTTTGTGATTTGTTTTCGAGTGAAGGCAGGTGATACGACAAAGTTAAAAACTGAGAGATAATACAATAAAAGAAAAACAAAATATTGCAATAAGCGTCTGATCTTTAAATTGTACCACATGTTTAGCTTGACATCACGCTGGGGGTGTTCTACGTGGATCTCTATTGGATACCATGGTGGCAAAATACGGAGATTAGAAAAAAAAAAATCCACAAATGTTTTAAGTCTCAAAACTCAAGAAAAAATACAAAATAGATATAAATAACACACTTTCAGGAGCCTGTGATCAGTACGAGTGTTCATGGCCATGTTTAGGTGTTTGATTTTCAACGAAACGGTCAAAGAATAACTTTCTGGTCCGGTTGTGTAAAAAATAAAGATCAGATTAAACTATAGCTTGAGTAACAGAGCTTCTTACAGAGTAGTGCCTTCAGTTAGCTTCACACCCCCATGGAATGTTGATGACGTCAGTTCCAAAGTATCAATACAAGATCTGTGGGTACCATACATAACGTCCGTACTTGTCTTTGATCAGTGTTTGCAAATTAGTGGAAATTTTATGGAATTGTTGTCAACATTCACACAATCTCACACTGATATACTTTTTCAAATATTTCCAAATATTTATCGTAACAAGACCAAGCGGTATCTGAGAATTTTGAAGCTGTGTACACTAAGTAAAGGCCACGGGTGGTTGTATGATCTGTAAAAGCTGTGTGCAATAAATAAAAGATGGGATTTACGGAGGTCAGGTCGGTTCAAACACACAAGAGGGGTCCTGCTTCGGAGACATCAAATATGAAAACAGAGAACAAAGTGAGCAAAAATACAGAGACACATGCAGACAGCGGGGTTCAAAGTTCAATGTCCCAAAGAAATGAAATAAAATGATGGCTGGTCACATTTTTTTTAGAGCGCTTTTCCACCTTCAGTGCACTCAAAGCTCTTAACATCAAGGCACCACTCACCCATTCACACAAACCTTCATAAACCGGTGTTTTGCCCAAAGACACAACGACAGCGTTCATCTGTTGGAGCGGGATTCAAACTGCCAGCCTTTGGATCAGTGGACAAACACTACTCTCGCCCTTAATATGAAAATACAGCCAATATAGGAAGAAAATGAACGTCTTATATTCTGCAGGATATCACCTTGAGACGTCTCCAGTGGTCTGTGTAGGCAATTTGTTGTCCATTCAATAAAATAAACGAAGTCTGTTCCATTCTCAATATAAACATTTATAAACCGAAAAGTGCGTTTTCAGCTCTCAGAAGTGCATTGTGTAACTTTTTGATGAAGGGTCCACCAACTGTTATTGCCTTGTCTGGAATATTCCACAGTTCGGCATTATGTATCTATCGCGCATTTATTCAGTTGTTATTTGTTATTGTTTTTCCAAATTACCTTGGAAAAGTGCATACTCGAGCAAAGTGTAACTTGGCCTGGTGGCGTTTCCATGGAGATAGCTATAAGTTAAACTGGCTGTAAACGTTTTTTTCACATATTTGAGCAAAGTTGGCCTTACGCCAGTACAGGTACATTGTATAAGCAGCTCTTGAGGTCAAAATAATATGTGCTGTCCGCTGGAGTTTTGTAGTCCAAGAATCATGAAGTGCGCAGTTAGCATGCTAGTTTCTGTTCTGGCCTCTGAAAGTAGTGACAGGTGCTTATAAACTCATCGTGGCGAATAATTAGGATGCTCAGAATGCATAAGAAAAGTGAGGAATAACTGCAAACTGTTTGAAATGAACTTGTTCTGTTTTTCATTCCAGACGACGCACTAACATCTCCATGGCAACAAGCAGGTGATGAACCCTCTAACCAGAGATATCACAGCTACAAATATTTGTCAGATTCTTGGCTAGTATTTCCGTATCTTGTTATATTTATAAATGAGAACGATTATCCAAGAAAGCATTATTGTGACAGATTTGGAACTGCCTGCTTGCCGCTTAATCCAGTCAATGCACCATCTGTTTTCTATGGCCCCATCACACCGAATCAGAGAAAAGCCAAAGATGAAAATACCCCCTCTTTAAAGCTTTGATCAGAGGAGGCCAACGCTAGGCTGTATACCATCTAGCTATTAAGGTTCCACTCTAAATTCATATTGTTTTGAGTGATTTTAACAGGTGTGTGTGGGGGTGGCCGGCAGGAGCAGTGGGACCTAAAATGGCAGCCAGCGCTTATCGCCACAGCACCAGATAAGAAGAGAATTTTCCTCGGACTCCGCGGAATAAATGTGGATTTGTGGATGCGCCAGTGTTTCGGTGCATGTGTGGGTTGATGTGAATGACCCTCACTGTCTAGACCATTACAAAAAGAACAAGAGGAAGGCGTAGTCAGAGGGGTCAAAGTTCAATGTCCCAAAGAAATGGAAGAACTTATCAATGTCAAAGAACCTATAGGATCTGCACTGTGTAACTTTTCTGGTGGAGGGTCCGTCAAATGCTTTTTTCCATGGAGATGTTATTGCTTTGTCTGGAATGTTTCACAGTATGACATTAAACCTTCCTATCTTCATGGAGACCAAACAAGCCCAAGTTACAGGTCAGATCTATGGAGAAGCAACCCCGCTCACAGTCAGAATGCCTGTTTTTCTAGGTATTTTTGAGCAGTAAAACCACCTGTAATTGAATAAATGTAAGTTAGAGCTGTTTAATGTCACACTGTGGAACATTCCGGGCAGAGCAATGACATCTCCATATAAGCAGGTGTCGGACCCTCCATCAGAAAAGTTACACAATGAACCTTTAAGTGCAAAGAGAGAGTAGCAAGATTTTCAAATTTTAAGTAAAAAAAATCTTGTTCAATTGGTAGATTATTTTACTTGTCAAGTGAAATTGATTGAAATCATGACAAAACTTTCTTAATTCAAGTCATCTTAACTTGGCTAGTTTTTGCTTGTTTTTTTTGTTTTTTTAATGAAAATACAACCAAAATGGATGAATGTCTCTTTAATCCAATCCAACTTTATTTGGACATCTCCACAGCACCAGATAAGAAGAGAATTTTACCAACACACAGACACAATATAAAGTAACACATTGGATAAAATACATAAACCTGAGATGTCTGTGCTGTGTTAAGGTCGCCACACACTACAGGAGAATTTGCCTGATTTTGGCTGCGATTTGCTTCTGCCTGAGTTCGGGGAGGGGTGACCCGACTCTTTGTCTCCATGTGCGATTTTGAAGCCGCTGCGCTCCTCGTGTCAGTGGTGTCAGCGTTTCAGCAACGCTACGGTAACAGCCAATAAAACAGAGTGTCGGGGCAGAGGAGTGATGGACACAGAGGTGCAAGATACAAACTCAGGAAATAGTAGAAGTAGAATAGAATAGTAGAATAGAAAAATTGTCCACAAATAATGACACCTAGTCCACAAAAACGGCGCTGTCAATCCAGTTTGAAACGTTTTTTAAAAGTAAAAAGGCGAGAGTAGCTCCTCACGTGTGTCTGTTTACATCCACACAACGATGAAGCTGCAGACAAGTGATAGTGACTCTACTGCCTGTGCACTTTATCGCCAACATTCTGTCCTTTAAAAATCATGTATCTGAAGTATTGCACCACATTTCACAAATAATAATAACAGTTTTGACTTGTATCTAAACTAGAAGTGCAGTGCTCTGATCTTTTGGACACTTAAGAGTCTCAAAGCGAGTCGTTTTTACTGTAGACAGGAAACAGCTGACGCGATCGCACTCACAGCTTTATAGCCTGTGGTCCGCAGCCATATCCCACTGCAGTCTTTGCAGTCGGAGATTTTAAGTCTCATAAGATTCTCCTTGTGTCTGTGGTGTGCGCTTTTTATCGCACGTTTAAAAATAGTTTAAGACGGAAAAATCCTGTAGTGTGTGACGGCTTTTAGTTATAGTATTTTTTTTTATTTTTATTTTTTTGACATTTTCCCACATTGTACTGATGTCCAATCATAAAAACAAGTGTGCTTAGTTGTGTAACTTTTTGGTTTTCCATCACCTGCTTGTTTCTATGGATATGTCACTGCACTGCCTGGAATGTTCCACAGTATGACATTAAACAGATCTACCTTATATTTATTCAGTTACAGGTGGTTTCATAGCTCAAAAATTCTTGGAAAAACAGACATCTGACCTGTAACTTGGTCTGATTTGGTCTCCATGATGATGGAAAGGTTTAATGCCATACTGTGAAACATTTCAGACGAGGCAATAACATCCCCATGGAGAAAAGCATTTGACAGACCTGCAACCAAAAAAGCTACGCAATGTACCTTTAAGCAATAACAAACCAGAAAGACTTTTTGGAACTTTCTACCATGTTATAACATTGTTCTCTTGTCAAAAATATACCTGCAGAGGTTGGAGAGGTCATCCGTGCATGTTTGAGTAATCTAGCGATGTCTCCGAGCAGTACGATTCTGTCCAAGACTCAGCCCACACAATTCTCCATAAATATACAAAAGCATGATGTAAAACAACACACTACAACTTCACAAACTGATGCGATGTGTTTCATTAGCGGAATGCACACTGATTGTGTTGTGATCACGCTCTGAAGGGGGAGTGGCTTAGCGCGGAGAGCAAAGGGAAGGGGGACTCAGAGCTTCAAAAATGAAACTGAAACATATTAAAGGTGCATTGTGTAACTTTTCACCTGCTTTTCTCTGTGGAGATGTTATTGCTTTATCAGAAATGTTTCACAGTGTGGCTTTAAACCTTTCTATCATTGCGGAGACCAAATCAGACCAAGTTACAGGTTAAATCTGCGGAGAGGCAACCCCGCTCAGTCAGAATGCCTGTTTTTCTAGATATTTTTGCCCTATAAAACCACCTGCGATTGAATAAATGTAAAGAAACAAGAAGGTGACGGACCCCCAAAGGAAAAGTTACGTAATGCACATTTAAACACGTTGTTTCCGGCGAATATAGCATTTTCAAAACAATAAAAGCCAACATGGTGATCTAAATCTGTGATGTGTTAGCAGTTAGCACTACATAGAAGTGTAATACCCGTTCTTTTGTCAAATTGCCAGTGCCAGATAAGAAGTACATTTTTCTCAGACTCCACAGAATACACGTGGATTTGCAGATGCGTCCATGTCTCTCTGCATGTGTGCGTCAAAGTAACCCTCACTGTCTGGACCATTACCAGCTTCACAGAACTACAATTTTTACAGCGCCCTTCTTCCTACCATTTTTTTCCACAACAGTTCGTTTACGACGTAGATGCGTGACTTATGACATACAGTAAAGTGCTGTTCTTTGTACTTGTAGCACGCTAGCTCAAACCACCTTCATTTGTTTCACATAAAAACAAGGTCAAATGCAAATATCAGGTTTGTAGAGAAGCACCAGGTATTGTACGGTGGTCCAGCTATAAGCGAAGCGTATTACACAGAGGTCACAGCAGCCACCTTCTTTGGATTCAATTACAGGCACAAAAGGAGGAACAAAAGGAATACAATCACTTCACATGAAAGTCAAAATAACACGATATGCTATGGCAGTTATGGCATAAAAGTAATTACACGTTTAATTACTATGTTTTTCATGAGCATTTAAAGCTATAAATGGACTCGCCTACACTTAACATGGAGGTATTGTGTAATGTTTTATACGCAAAAGCAACTCTGAGCGTGTGTAAAAGCTCTGTATAAAACAAATGCATTATTACATGTTAGTGCAATATGAACCATCTTGCACTGTGCCCCCTGCTGGACAGGTCAAAACATAACTCTTTTCTATTTATGTTGCAATTTTAACATGTCTTTTGTCTTTTGTATTGATAAATTTCCTCTAATAAATTTGCCGTCCCCATAATATTTCACTGGCAAACATAAATATCCATGAATGCGTTATTTTCACCATTTATTTTGTGTGAGAATAGTCAGAATCATCAGCGCAAACTGGCCTGATATCACCTCACACAGAACCCAGGAGAAAAGAACTCATTTGGCAAGACAGCTGACATAGCCCTCACGTCAAGAAATACTTTGAAATACTGCATAATGATATAATGACTACCCACAAATCTGATTCTGTATTTTGCCTTCTTCTGATTGCTGTGATAATTAGCAGACAAAATCCTGCTTATGTGCAGATAATAAAGTGAAAGTGGGTACGCGGTGCAGCTAAGTGCTTTTTCAGCTCGTCTCTGGGGGATCAGGCTAAGAGCAAATATTCATAGAAACAGTGATAGGAATACGGTTACTACCTGTTACTTTTACGGTTATTATCTGTTATTTTAGTAGTTCACTGAGCAGGGCTGTAGATGACTAAAAAAAAACTCTTGGTCAACTAAAGACAAAAGGGGGCATGGAAAAAGCTCTCAAAACTAACTTTTTTATTTCATTAAAGGTGCATTTTGTAACTTCTGTCGTGGCCCGTCCAATTCTTTTCTCCGTGGAGATTTTATTGCTTTGTCTGAAATGTTTCACAGCGTGGTATTAAACCTTTCTATCATCATCATGGAGACCAAACTAGACCAAGTTACAAGTCAGAATGCCTGTTTTTCTAGGTATTTTTGAGCTATAAAACCACCTTTAATTGAATGAATGTAAGGTAGAGCTGTTTAATGTCACACCTCCATAGAAACAAAAAGTTACATAGTGCACCTTTAATGTATTATTAATTTTAATATTATTATTTTTTGATGAGGGGTGACTAATGAAGTACTAGCTAATTTAAAAAAAGAGGTATAGTATAATATTGTTTAATAGCAAGAAAAAATAAATAAATAACATTACGTATGTCTATGTATCTGAGCCAAAGTGCACTTACGAGACTACACCTGCAGGGGGAGTTCATGCAAAAACAAGTACAAGGAAATGGTGTATTTATATTATTTTGTAAAAGGCTAATGAATCAGTGAATCAAATCTTCAGTCAATCCTTTGAGGGGGCGGAGAGCTTCTGTTAACTCCTGAGCTACAGGTTGGAGAGCACTGCTTTAGATTCTGTACAGTCCAGATAACGATTACGATTATGAAAATACAACTACAATTATTTGAAGTGGATTACAGTCACGATGAGTCGATTAATTGTCTCTGGATCAAACGCTGTCATTTTGTAATATTAACTCTGTAGATGTGCAGCGGGCTATTATTTCTGCTGTCATTATTTTGTTTCCTTTTAAGTCCAGATTTGTACGACTATTGTACTGCTCCTGGGCATACCTTAAACAAAGCATGGCCTCCAGCAAAATGAACAGTAAAAATGTCTGAATTAGAATGCATTTCATCCTTTGAGGGAAGCTTGGTTGGTAATAAGAATTTTACAAAGGCAGGGGCATGGTTACGACTGGAAAATGAAATGGGCAATTACTACACTGTACTATTCTGTGCTAGTAAGATATACTGTTGTAGCCAGACTAATGAAAGCAAGGCTGCCAACACACACACACGCACACACGCACACACACACACACACACACACACACAAGGCAATGCGAGTGAACTGTCTTACCTTAGGACACAACAATAGAACTTGGACCAAGCAGGAATTGGTCCTCCGACTTCCAGGTTGGACCTCTGCTATATAAATCAGGTGCCCGGACAGTAACTCTTACTAGAGTATGGCAAAAAAGGAGAAAATTTAATTTGTCAACTGGACATAGTTTATTTGGTTGAATACGTTTCGCAGCTCATCCAAGCTGCTTCCTCAGTTCTGGTCAGATGCTGGCGGACACTCGCGAAACGTATTCAACCAAATAAACTATGTCCAGTTGACAAATTAAATTTTCTCCTTTTTTGCCATGGATTCTACCTGGACGACTGAGGGATTTTACATACATCTTACTAGAGTAATTTCTTGGATTTTACATCCACTTAAAGGTGCACTATGTAACTTTTCTGGTTGGCGGTTATGTCTGTTTCTATGGAGATGTCACTGCTCCACCTGGAATGTTCCACAGTATGACATTAAACAGCTCTACCTTACATTTATTCAATTACAGGTAGTTTTATAGCTCAAAAATACAAAGTAAAACATTCTGACTCTCCACAGATCTGACCTGTAACTTGGTCTGGTTTGGTCTCTATGACGATAGAAAGATTTAATGCCATAATGTGAAACATTCCAGACAAAGCAATAATATGTTCATGGAGAAAAGTATTTGACATACCCTCCACCAGAAAAGTTACACAATGCACCTTTAAGTAATATTTTGAAGTACTACTGTTATTGTTACTTTAATACAATATGGCTACTCTATCTACCTCTGCTCCTAAATCATTTACAAAATCTGATTTCTGTCACAGGGACCTGTATTTTGCTCCATATCTCAGATTTCTGCAAGACAGTCTCATTACTGTTTATCTTGTACGATCATAAACGATAAACTCTTGTGCTTTCTTTATCATTGTTATTAGATTGTACGACCACAAACGAAAATATATTTGTGTGTGTATGTATATGTGTGTGAATATGTATATTTATATTTAATTATTTATTTATGCAATGATGCAATACATATGACAAGTAAGCACTCTAAAGGTAAAAAAAAAAAAAAAAAGGAAAAAACACGTGTTAAAGAAAAACAAATGGGGTAGAACACGATAAGTTACTCTTTTTGCGCACCAGAAATGGTGAAATGAAAAAAAAAAAAAAAGCTATTGGCACCATTGACCCGTAGACACTTGACTGAACACATTTACGGTAGGACGAGCACTCAAGCTAATCGCATGTAGCCAAATGGTACCTGACATGATGTGGGCTGTTCAAAGCATCACGTATGTAGCACTTCCTCTTCCAGGAGCACACACACTGGTGCGTATGATGTGTATGGTGTGCGTGGTGCGTATGGTGTGCATGGTCAGCTCACATTCATGTCTCGTAGCTAAGCACTAAATCGATCGCGGGTGACATTCAAAACCAATGGAGTTGAAAACAGTGTTACGGAAAAGCCAGGCCCTGGCGGAATCAATATGCAGCAGGGAGAGGACGACAGGCCAAAACACATATGGGGAATGAATGGAGGAAATGGAAAATGAAAAAACTGTTATTGGATATTTATTTTTGTAGTACTGCAGGTGCATCATATATAGATAGAATCAATACCTGGTTGTGTTTTAAAGGTGCACGATGTAGCTTTTCTGGTGGAGGGTCTGTCACCTGCTTTCATAAAAATGGTATTGATTTGGCTGGAATGTTCCGCATGTATGTTCCATATGACAAACGTGTAGAAGGTTTTGGGCTCTTCACCAAAAACACAAACATAATTCCTCTTACAAGCTTCAGATGGCACTGCAGTATGGTCTATGGGTTGTGTTCCAGCTTTACATCACACATTTCTGTGAATTCTCATGAGTTTTGTGAGAATCTGTCTTGTTCAGCTCCACCACCAATGGGGCAGAAACGGACCAATCACAGGGGAGCAGTCTGGGGTTTGGTTGGAAGCCAGCGCTGAACGAACCAAAACACACATGGCGACGCCAACAGATGTACGGTGTGTTTTAGCAGAAATACAGACTATTTTGTTTGTGAAAAACATGCAGAGGGAAGTGGTTTTTGCATTTGTGGATGGGCAAGACACCTGTGCTTTTCTGGGTTTAACTCAAGTTTGACTTTCTGCTATTGTGATTCTTCAGCCACTCAATGTGAAGTATTTGTTTGAATGCTCCAATCACTGGTTTCCATCCCAGACTGATGTGTACGTACACATATCAAACCTCCAGACTGATGTGGACATACATACAGTATATCAATTTGATGAGAGCCAGGCTTACATGTATTTGTCACTAACTTGGTGGTGAAAGTAGATATGTAGATAAGCAACTAGCCAATGCGCTTGTACGCTTTAACGTGAAAAGAAAACCATACATCTGGCATTAGCAAATCAGGAAGTCAAACAGCTGAAAGACCAAACTTGTGGATATAAAAGTGCTCCTTTAGTTGTCAAAAATATGACATTGAAGAAAATATTTTAGTCCACAAATGTAACTCTGGCACAGACCTTGGGTAGAGCTTGAGATGTTAACCTGCTAGCTCCAAAACAATACAACCGTGATTTCCTCAAGCGTGTGTAAGATCAGAAGTATGTGAGCGTATGGATGTGTAGAGCACTTGTTATTCCCAGGTGTGTGCGGTGCGTGCCAAAGCTGTGTGTGTCATTTCCCGTCGTGCTTCTGTTTCTCTCCCTCTGCTGCTGCCAGCGCCTCATGTCTGCCATGTGAGTAAAGAGACAGTCACTGGGCACGCGCTCCCACAATCTGCTCTTCTCTAACTCTCCTTCACTCCATCGCTCACAGGCTCCTTCTCGGTTTCTCCCTCCTCTCTCCCCCTCTCCTTTTCTCCTTCCACCTCTCCCACTCTCTCCCTCTCTTTCTCTTTCACCTACCTCCCTCTCCCAGCGACTTCCTTACATTTTCCCTTTCCTCCCTGTCTCTCCGACTTCTAATTTCTCTCTTCCTCTCTCTCCCCTTCTCTGCCCCCTGCTCTATCATCTCTCTCCCCTTTCCATCTTCTCTCCTTCTATCTTCCCTCTCTCCCTCCTTCTTTGTCGCTCTCCCCTCCCTCCTTCTCTCTCTATCTATCCTTCTCTTGTTCTCCCTGTTTTTCTCCCTTCTCCTCCATCTCTTCTTTCCTCTCACTCTCCCTATCTCATTATTCCCCCGTCTCCCCGTCTCTTGTTCTCCCTCTCCCTCCTCTCTCTTCCATTCTCTCCCTCCTCCTCTCTCTCCCAATCTCCTTACTTCCCCAGTCTCTACATCTATCCTTCTCTCTTCTTCCATCCTTCTCTCTCTCTGTTGCTGATGATGTGTATATGAGAGGACCTGTTCACCTGCCTCTGCTCTGAGGAAACTCCCATTCAGCCTGTTTGAACCTGTCTGAGCTGCTCTTCTGCTGTTTTCCTCTATTCTGTCAGACTGGAAAACAAAAGACAACTCCAACTTCTCAGTCTGCACCTGAAGATATTTTCCCAATCCCGTTTTTCACAATTAAAGAGGCACTCTTTAATTGTGAAATTTGTATTAGCCCAGTACACACATACTGTAAAAGCAGCTCTTAGGGTCAACATGAGACTGCTGTGGGCTGCCTGCATCTTTTATTGTCCATGAACCTGAGACTAAAGCTGGTGCACTGTTAGCATGCTAGTTGTTGTTAACATTACCGTGATTTTTGTGCTTTTCACAAACCTCTGACAGTTGTGAAAAGCACTTATGAACTCATTGTGGTGAATAATTGGGATGCTCAGAATGCATAAGGTAAGTGAGGAATAAGTTTTAACCATAGACCGTTTAAAGAAGTGGATTAAGGGAGACGTCACCCATAGTGTTCGGCTCCAGCCAAATGAAACTCACCGAGGCTAGCAGTTGTAAGAGTGAATCTGGAGCCATATTAGGAATAGGCATTTTAAGACCAAAATGGGGAGCCTGACAGCAGCAGTTATGGAGAGAGGGGCGCGACAGTTTTTCAATAAAAGTGAATTGGAGCTGGAGTTGATGGAGCCGGAAGCGCGCCCATGTCCACATCCTATTTGGAACGTGGCGGCTATAGGGTTGGCTATGTCCATTTATATATATACAGTCTATGGTCTGGACCACTGCAAACAGTTTAAAAAGGAATTACCTCGGGGGTTTTTTTTTTTTTTTTACCTTTTAGGAGAGTAAAATTCAGGTACAGCGCCTTTAAAGCTAAGATACCTAATTTTCAAACTGTGAAAGGATTGCTGCCTTGTAACTATAGCTCATAAATAAGTTTTAAGACAGTCTGAAATCTCTGACAACGATATACAGTGACATATCTTAACTTTAGTTTTATTATTTTTATATTTGGACCTTAATAAAGACAATTACAATTCAGTTTTAGCACATTTCTGAATAATTACCTTAAAGTGCATTGTGTAACTTTACTGGTGGAGGGTCGGTCACCTGCTTGTTTCTATGGATATGTCATCGCTCTGCTTGTAATGTTCCACAGTGTGACATCAAACAGCTCTACCTTACATTTATTCAATTACAGGTGGTTTTATAGCTCAAAAATACCTAGAAAAGCAGGTATTCTGACTGTGAGCGGGGTCGCCTCTCCACAGATCTGACCTGTAACTAACTCTGTGAAGATCTAAAGGTTTAATGCCATACTGTGAAACATTACAGATAAAGCAAAACCTTACATAGTACACAATGCACCTTTAATACTGTCATCAGAATAAAAAAATAAAAAAATGAACTGTTAGTTTTCCATACATACACAAGTTATATAATAGAAAATAGAAAGACAGTAGTATTAGACCTAACTAGAACACTTCCTAAAATGGTTTCTACTTTATTGTATTCATTCAAAGATCATATTGTTTTTTTATTATATAGCTTACAGTGCCCTATTGTGCAGAGAAAATGTCTAATAATGATAAGTCAAGGTTGCTAAGTTAAAATTGCAGTTGTAATCCATTTATGCAGGTATGAAAGAGCAAGGTGACCCTCTCCTTGTCAAATATGATAACACTTCTATTATTAAAGCAGTCTCTGGCTTCTTCACAGCAGCCACACCACCACATGCATTTTAATGTGCTACAAGGGAGAAAAGCATTCGACATGAAAATATAACTCTGTCAGTGAAATCAAGGGATGGTCTTAAAGCTGCACTGTGTAACTTTTCTGGTGGAGGGTCCGTCACCTTGTTGTTGTTTCGGTAAATGGTCACATTTTTATACAGCGCTTTTCCGCCTTCAAGACACTCAAAGGGCTTTACATCAAGGAGCCACTCACCCATTCACACAAACACTGAAGACGAGGTGGGTTAAGTGTCTTGCCCAAGGACACAACCACAGCATTCATCTGTGGGAACTGGAATCACACCAGCGGATCTGTGGATCTGACTGCTCAACCAATGATGTTTATGTCAAGAGCGGGACCCAAACCGCCAAATCTTCTGATCAGTGGACAAAGTCTCTACCAACTGAGCCGCTGTTGTCCCATTTTTTGCCTGGAATGTTCCCCAGTAAGGCATTAGACTTAGACAAACTTTATTGATCCACAAGGGAAATAATTTGGACACAGTAGCTCAAACATCACAATATATTATAATAACAAAATATATTATAATAACAAAAGAGTAACTACTGGTCAAACTCTATGGAGCCAGATGATGCCCAGGTTAAGTTAAAGGTCACAGTAAGAATGCAAGCGAATCTTATCTAATAGCAATAAAAACACCGGTCGTACTGTGGAACATTACAGACAAAGCAATAATATCTCCATGGAGACAATCAGGTGGCAAACCCTATCATATACCTGACAAATGCATGTTTTGATAATGTTTTGTCCCTCTCTGATCTCTCTCTCCAGACCTCAAAACCTTTGCTGACCCCTGAGCCATTCTCCTGCTTCGTCAAAATTGTTCTAGTCATTTCTTTCCTCCAACTGCCTTTGTACATCAGCTTATTAATGGGTTTCAGTGATGAAAACATAGCAATGTTGCCATGACAATTAACAATTTAAAGCAAAATAGTGTATCATTTAAATGGTGAAAACTCCTCATAAACTGAATGAATATAGTGTCGCATTAGCAGGCTGTGTTTTTAGTTCAAATAAAGCACTTTCGCTTTTAGTTTTCAGCAGATACAAGTCTAGCACCACCTGCTGTCGCTTTTTTGTAACTACACGCTATGATTGACTGGCTGGAAGTCTTGTCTTTATATAATATTCTATGGTGCATTTAAGGAATCACAAAATATACAGTACATACAGTGCAAAAAAAAAGAAAAACTATGACTGAATGAATGCAATCTAGCTGAACAATTAGCCTATTTTGACTGGTTTATGCTGCCTATTCCAAGTACATTCTTAAACCTCAAAGTTCCTCTTGAATAAACATTAATTATTATTATTCATAATTTCCAACTTGACAAGAAAAGAAGCACAAAAACTATAATTGTTCCACTGATTATAAAACTACGTCCAGAAAAGCAATTATCTGGGGAAAAAAATCCACTTACGCAAAGTTCTGCCCAGCTGCCTCATCACTAATAGAATTGAATTTGAGGAAAACAATTATAAGAACGGGGAAATGTTGCCAGAAAAGACTGATAAAGTGCGTAAATGTGTGAGGTATAATTCAAAAGGTAGCATGGCCCGCATAATGGCGGCAAGCTTGGTCATTATCACAGCACGCCATTTATAGTCCAATAATGGCAACAGGTAGAACAGAAGTGAATGACTTGTATCATTACATATTATTCCATATTGAAATGACTGAATAAAATCGACAAAACAACACTGTAAAATACTGTTGGAGATGTGCTTTGTTAAACAGGGGGTATTTTAACTGCTAACACATAATATATAACGCTCAAAAAAATTAAAAACACTTTGAAAACACATCAGATCTCAATGTGAAAAAAAATATGCTGGATATCTATATAAATGTGGACAGGGCAATGTCTTAGGAACAAAAGGACGCCACCTCTTTTAATGGAAATAACATTTTCAGCCAACAGAGGGCTTCATTTCATAGACACCCTGAAAACCAAAGTGAAATAAGGATGTGGCAGGCTAGTCCATTTTGCCAAAATGGACTAGCCTGCCACTCAAAATGCTTCTCAATATCTTGTGTGGCCCCCACATGTTTGTATTCATGTTTGACAACGTCGTGGCACGTTCCTAATGAGACGACGGACGGTGTCTTGTGAGATGTCCTCCCAGATCTGTGTAAGGGCATCACTGAGCTTCTGTAGAGTCTGAGGAGCAACCTGGCAGCGTCTGATGCACCCAAACATAATTTCCCAGAGGTTCTATCGGGTTTTAAGTCAGGTGATCGTGAGGGCCATTCAACTGTATCAATCCCTTCATCCTCCAGGTACTGTCTGCATTGGACTGGACTGGCACAGGCATTCTGACTGTGATTGGGGTCGCCTCTCCGCAGAGCTGACCTGTAACTTGGCCTGGTTTGGGCTCCATAAAGATAGAAAGGTTTAATGCCGTACTGTGAAACATTCCAGACAAAGCAATAACATTTCTATGGAGAAAAGCATTTGACGGACCCTGCACCAGAAAGGTTGCACAATGCACCTTTAACAATGGAGTGTGAGAGTTTTGCTTTTGCTATGGAACATACTGAGGGATTACACAGACATCAGTTTAACAAAATAAAATTGAAAAATAATATATTAAAACTTGATTGACATATGGAAGAATGCCTATAGTTGAAACTGCTGCTGGATATATTGCAAAAAAACAAGTCTAAGGGTAAAATGTGAAAAGTTAGACAGGTAAAGTATTTGGTGCCAGTTTCTTGTCAAGTTCAGGGAAAACAAAAGAAACCAGAGCTGCCATCTTTGTTTGGGGTTGTCACGGCGACGCCATGTCCAATCCCTCAGAAGCAGCCTTATCCACACACCTCCTCTGACAGCTCCATCTACTGTGTCTGAAGAGCAAGAAAAACTAAAGGGTGACATTTGGAGCAGAGCTGAAAATGCCACTGTGAGAACTATAGCAACCTGAAGTAAAGAACAAATGTTTTCTGTCCACAAGTTACAACAGTCACTGCATTATTTTGGTATAGTTGGAGCCAAAGCTTTCCTGTCAATAGAGTTTCTACTTAATATTATATAACAAACATACCCCTTCATTTTAAAGGTGCACTATGTAACTTTTTGGTTGGGGGTCTGTAAAATGTTCCACAGTATGGCATTAGACAGCTCTAGATTTATTGGTGGTTTTATAGCTCAGAAATACTTAGAAAAACAGCTATTCTGACTGTGAGTGGGGTTGCCTCTCATGAATCAGTGCTAGTGCAGCCTATGCAGCTCAGTGAAGTGAATTCTGGAGGTTCTGAGCTTTCACATGAGGCATTTTTAGTCAAATTACACTTGATTATTAATGTCCACAGAACTGCATTGCCATCTAAACACTGGTAGAATATGCAAACACCACACTCATTAGGCCCGAGCACCAGAAGCTGGCGAAGGGCCTATTAGTTTCGCAAATCGATGGTACTAGTTATCATTTATTTCTTTGCTTCTGTGACACAATGGATGCATTGTTTTTTATTAATAAGACGCTCAACCTTTTCTTTTCAAATCTCCGCAGAATCCACTACGCACAGAAGAGGAAAACAATTACACCACCGCGAGAATACAACCCACATTTGCTCCGTACATGTTCTAATTTCCTTTTGAATTTCCCCGGCTTGTTTCTCACGTGCACGCTCCCCAGCCGCGCACGACCACAGTCTTCAAACAGATCATTACAATAGTGACAATAGCGATGCGCGTCTGATTTCCCAAATGAGCTACAATCACTTTTATTGCTCCTCCACAATGTGCGCATGTGTCTGTGTTTCCACGGATTTCCCTTATGTTACGGGGACATCAATCTGTTTACAAGGCGCTTTGGGGTGACTAAAATCCCTTTACGCTGAGCCAGTATATTTGAGTGAGAGAGTAGAGCCTTTGATAGACTTGAGTTGGGTTTACTTGGAACTTTAAATGAGGGGAAAGTGGAATAATGGGCTGGTATTATCAGTTAATTTGCTGTTTTAAATGAATTAGTGAAAAGAAATTATCATGTGTTGACATTAAAAATTTGCCGTAATAGTCTTTTCGGTCAGCTATACGGGGGGTTTGCAGATGTATTACTCAAAATGGACTCGCTATGTGTGACTCTATTTAGAATTTCAAATGCTTGAATTTTCAGTCACTGCAAAACAAGTAATTATTCTTGGATCTGATTGATTTTTTTTTTTTTTTTTTTTTAAATTACATTACCTTTATAACATTTACATAAAGAAGGGAGTTTGTGCAGAAGACATAATTATAGACAGACTATAACCATAATAAAACCAAATATTAAACAAAAACATAAATAAAAATCAGATTGAAGCTTGAAAATAAATTGAACCCATGTGGATTAAGCAACTTTTTTTTTTTTACGAATTCAATGTTCTGATCTGATTGAAATAATTTATTGACACTTTCCAGTGACATCATACTGGGGGTGTTTTACATGTACTAGTATGTGTATGGTGGAATGTTCAGTAGTTACCATGGAGACACAATGCACACATTAGAAAACGCTGCTAAAAAAAGTTTCAATTCTGAAAACTCAAGAAAAAACACACATTTTCAGTTCATGGTCCTGTTTAGGAGTTTGATTTTTCAACAAAAATGTGAGAGCGACTAACTGAAAAACAGTTGGCTAATGCTAATGCTAGCTTGTAACTGTAATGTTCTTTGAGAGTCTTGTTTAACCTCTCACTTGTTGTAGTTCCAACTAAGTCACTTTTTTCTGATCAGATCGTGTTAAAACTGAGATTAAAGTCTAACAAAGCCTCAGACAGAGCAGAGCCTACAGTTAGCATCATACCCGCAGGGAATGTTGATGACATCGTCTGCAAAGTAGCGTCGCAAAGTGAATTCTGTCAACTGGGCAGCAGAAGATTTTTTTTTTTTTTAAGTTTGAATATGTTTTTTACGCTTCTTCAGTTCTGACACCTTGTATACCTTGTGGTATAACATTTTCACTCTTAAAAAGTTTTCTTTAGCGAGAAAAACAATAAAAAATAATGCAACGTAAACCTCCTGGACAACTGAAGGATTACACTGCCATAAGTTCAACCCTGGAATTGCTTATCTTTAACTTAACAGCTACGTTTTAACTTTTCTTCTGTAAACTACCCCTTCATGACATCACAAGGTGGAACAGGGCAGCTTTCGATGAGGTAACAACATTATCACATGGCTAAAAGATCACATGAGTTAAGTTCACGTAATATAGGACCTTTAAACATAAGTAAATGACCCAAAGCACAAATCCAGAAGAGATTTTCAAACAAGGAATCCTAAAGCTCATTACACTGATTTATAGCAACACTTCTAGTCTACAGGAAAGCAAACGCTGCATAAATTGATAAAATAGTCTAAAACTTCTCAAACAGATTCATCTTTTTGTCCTTTTTATTACAAAAAGCTGACCCAAATGTCAAAGTTAACATCATAGCTCATGTGACAGATTCTCAGAGTGACAAGTACAGAGGGACGGAGGAGGAACTAAAAGACTGTAGAGAAATCATGGTCCGTGAGGAAAACCAAAGGTGCTCTGAGCTTTGTCTTTCCCACAGGGGGAGCACAGAGGTGTCAGAGCGTCTCTTTAACACGGGCTGGAGACACTAGGGAATGCTCGTCCCACTTAGCATAAGGCCTGCCTGGATAGAGCATTCTGCCAGGCTAACAAGAGCTGGAAAAATGGGAAGTTTGAATATTTAGTTTCTTTAATCTGGATTGTAAAGAAGTACAGAATAATTTATGTGTGTGATTGAGAGTGTAGAATAGTATAGTAATATAGTAAAGGCTCCTCGATTTATTGGCCAAGTGTATGTTTGAATGATCCTCCTTCCAGTTTTCCAAGGCTACTTCAGATATACATGTTCTGAGTGAGAAAATGAGTCTACAATGGTGTACAATAGACACAGTAATCAGATATGTGGAGAAGCAGCAACTCTACTCCAGGCTACTTTTAGTCATAACTAGAGCATATGATCTTTAAATTACAATAGGACTGTAAATGGGGGGGAAAAAAAGTTTCATCTTACAATTGAATAATGACTAGCTGCTCTTACTGTCTGCTGCACTTATGTAAAGAAAAGCAAGTGAGAACAGAGAGAAACTCCACTGAGATGGTTTAGTGAACTTACTCCTAATCCTCCACTAACTCCTCTGGGTCTGAATGTTAAATACGGTACACAACATTAAAATGTATACATACATTAATGTACTTAAACAACATAAGTGAGCCGTGCACCATTATAATTAAGTATACTCACACAGACCTGAGAAGAGGCTCCTTAAATGCACACAGTGCACTACTGTACATCATTACAGTCTTATGGCTCTCCAGGGGCAGGGAGCACACATGCAATCACATAGCCTGGGGGATCTGATGAAATACTTTTAACACTATTGCATATCGTTTCCATAGGAACCCAACTTTCACAAGCACTCAAGAATGCTATTTTCAGTCACTGTACAATGGAATTTAAAAAGAAAGAAAAAAGAAACTTTGTCAAGTCCCATTCATTTTAATAGGAGCATAAAATGAAAATATGAAAATGATCTTGTAGACAGCACAGACAAATGGCTGTTGTTTGTATCTTTGTCATATTTAAAAACGATTAATATTAGTCAGTCTCTAACTTCCAGCTCCAATATCTGTGGAGCTGATGAAATAAAACTAATATTTTACTCGCACAATGTTCATCCATCCATCCATTTTCTTCCGCTTATCTGGGACCAGGTTGCGGGAGCAACAGTCTAAGCAGGGACTCCCAGACTTCCTTCACCCTGGACACTTCCTCCAGCTCCTCCGGGGGGATCCCAAGGCGTTCCCAGGCCGGCCGAGAGACATAGTCCCTCCAGCGTGTCCTGGGTCTTCCCCGGGGCCTCCTCCCAGTGGGACATGGCCAGAACACCTCCCGAGGGGGGCGTCCAGGAGGCATCCGGAACAGATGCCCGAGTCACCTCAGCTGGCTCCTCTCGACGTGGAGGAGCAGTGGCTCTACTCCGAACTCCTCCCGTGTGACTGAGCTCCTGTCACAGGGAAAAGGTCTGACTTCCTGCCGACAGTGTGAACACAGCTCCGGCTCCGGTCATACAGGGACCCGAACCCCATACTCCCGGAGCACTCCCCACAGAACACCACGAGGGACACGGTCGAATGTCTTCTCCAGATCCACAAAGCACATGTGGACTGGTTGAACAAACTCCAATGAACCCTTGAGCACCCGATGAAGAGTAAAGAGCTGGTCCAGTGTTCTGCGGCCAGGACGAAAACTGCACAATGTTGTAACCTGTTTTTGTAACCTGTTATATTTTAGGTGCATATTTGTCCAGTATTGTTAGCTTTAAGAAATGTTTACATCACATCGTCATTAGTATGTATGCTAATTCTGGCACTCACATTAATAATCTACACAAAGCAGTGCTACATTTGTTCTTTTTTTTTTTTTTTTCCAAGGCTCCAGTGTGACTCATGTGCAAAACAGATCTGGTTTTTCATAGTTTGCAATGTTTGGAGGTTAACGCTAACTCCCCCATTGAAAATGCATTGGAGCTAAAGAAAGGAATGGTCCCGGGCTTTAGAATGCCTGTGCTCTGTTTACAAACTCGGGAAAGGTCTGTACGCTTTAATAAAGCATGCATGCTTTATTAAAGCGTACAGACATTGTAAACAAACAGTCTATCAAGAATTTTTAAGGCTTATAACTAACTTGTGGGGTGAGAAGGTAGGCCTGGGCAATCACTAGAGGAACTGGAAAAAAAAAAAAAAAATTATATATATATATATATATATATATATATATATATAAAACAGCATCGAATAACAATTTGCCCTAAAATATGCAGAAACCACATTTCATTCATAACATGTTGGCGTATCACATGGATGAACAGTACTGTATAGTTTAGGGTCATTATTATGTCCAGCCATGTGATGCTATAAAGTGTTAATGAAGCTAAAGTGAAATAGCTGCTAAACATAGTGGTACAGAATACCTTAAAACCTTAAAACATGCTTTATAAACTGTGACAAAGATCCAGTTAAGTACTTTGCATGCATATTACAAATGAACCATTAATATGTGGTATAGAACGTGTTCCTGCATGAATCTCTTTTACATCTGCAGTAATGGGACATACAATATACAGCTCTGTGACAGCTCAAGTGAAAATGCCTGCGGTGACGTTGATTTGATGATTGAAAAATAGCAGCGGTCACTCAGCCTGTCACAGTCAGTTCATGAGGCGGCTGTAGGTTTGGTCAGAGCCCACTCAGCTCCCTCCATAAGACCCTCTATAAGTCCCACTGACACATGAGGAATGGACTGTCAAGTGTTATATGGACCCGCAGCTGCACAAAATACACCAGGGAGATGTTAAATCCCTAGTGTAAATGATGCTTTAATCTCTATCTGTTGATACTTTACAGGGACATCACGCTGAGAGGAACTGCATGGATGTCTACGGAGGAATGTTCAGCAGTTACCATGATGACACAATGCGCATATTAGCAAACACAGCCAACAGAAACTCAACAGGTAGCACAAATCAGCTCATGTGTTTCAGCTAGGTCAGTTCTTTATTGTCAGATTGTCGTAAATAACAGAGCTTCAGACAGAGCAGTGCCTCCCGTTAGTATCACCACCTCAGCAAATATGGAAGGCATTATCAGCTTCAATACAAGCCTTGCACTGTGGTTGGTAGGAATGAGATGGACTTGTTTAACTTCTTTATGGTCAGATTGTGTTAAAACAAAGCTCAGATTAAGGTCTGTATCGAGTAACAGAGCGTCAGATAGAGCAGTGCCTCTAGTTAGCATGACCACGCGTAAGTTTTCAACACATGCCCTGCGCTGTGGTTGGTAGGAATAGAAAGAGTAAAAATACCACCTTTGTAATTCTTGAAGAGCATATGACAGGATTTCATGCTGAAACCATAATTTTGTTTGGGGGGATAATTCTAGTCAGTAATACTAGTGTTTGAAGTAGTGCTCCAAATAAAGGTTCTTTTTTAGAAGTAGTACTATTCTAAAAAGTGGTATCTCTGTGTCAAAACGGCATCGCAAATTCAGGGGAAAATTTCGAGCAAGAAGAACATTTTTCTGACAGCTGAACTTGCTTGGCTATGGTTTAAATCACTTAAAAAACAACAACAACAACAACAACAACAGCAAAACGTAAAATTGTGATGTTTATTCTCAAAATCTGAACACTAAACTTTGACATTGTGGAATTCATAGCCACAACCTTTCTCTATGCTAACAATTTCACAGCAGCAGTAAAACCATAACCCTCTTCAGCGTCTCCATCTCCTTTTCTTCTCAAGCAACAGTGTCCAAGCTTCTGGAGAATAATATTAAGTATAACCCGAAATCTACTTTTTGGAGCTTTCTACCATGTTATAACGTTGTTCACTCACCAAAAAACATGCCTGATGTGGTTTTATATGTCATCTATGCATGTTTGAGTAATCTAGCGATCTTTTCCTGGTAGTATTTGAACCCTCCTTACAGTTAGCAGTACAATTCTGTCCAAGAATCTGTTTTGTCTCTGTCCAGCATGATACAAAACAATACACTACAACTTCACAAACCTGATGTGATGTGCAGTAGTTTCATTACATGCTGATTGCTCCCCCTTCAGAGCACTATCACACAAAGGGAAAAACTGAAACTAATTAAACATTTTCAAAACAATAAAAGGTACCACGGTGATCTAAATATATTATGTATTAGCTGTTAATACCCTATAGAATTTTAATACCGCCTCTTTAAAGGTGCACTGCGTAACTTTTCTGGTAGGGCGTCCACCACAAGCTGGTTTCCATGGAGATATTATTACTTTGCCTGAAAGGTTTCACGGTATGGCATTAAACACATCTATGTTGCATTTATTAAATTACAGCTGCTTAAAAATACTACGAAAAACATCCATTCCTGCAGCAGATGAGCTTGTCCCTCCACAGATCTGACATGTAATCTGACATGTAACTTGTCCTGGAGGAATTACGGGCGTGTCTCCATGGAAACAGACGAGTTTAATGCCATACTGTGGGGCATTCTAGACAAAGCAATAACATTTCCACGAAGACAAACAGGTGGGGGACCCTCTAGCAAAAAGTTACACAGTGCATCTTTACTCAACTTATCGGAAGTCAAAGCATCAAAGTTCTTCCAATAAAATATTCAAATCACTCATTTGTACGTCTCTAGGTCAGTCATGATACTCATTTGACTTTCTTTGGCTGCACGTACTTGATTAATATGATAGAGAAATAATTACTAGAGATAAAAACCTGAACATTAAAGGGAAGTTGGGGAGAGCGGTTTAAAGGGACGTGGTTTAAAGGGATGGAGTCGTTCTGCACATCAAAAACAGAATTAAATGAAATTCCAGGCACATCGCGTTCCCATCTTTGTTCCCGTCTACTCCTACCTCTGGGGTTAATGCCAAAAAAGAGCACCCAGGTTTGTCTCATGTCACTGGAAGGGCAGCTTTCATCTACTCTGAATGTCAACAGTTAGTTTCCCTTTCCAAAATTACAGCTAAAGATCCACCGGGTCCCCAATCCAAGTTCTGCTGACGAAAAAAAACGAAAAAAAAAACCTTCAAATTTCCTCACAGTGTGTTTTCTCATAATGTTTTCAAGAACGTTTCTTTCAGCACATTGCGTCGTTCATACAATAACTACGCAAAAAGCAAAGAATCGACTTCAAAACAGCCTGAAGTGGTATCATCATGGGGGTGTTTTGTATGTTTTGTATGTATCTCTATGGTGGAATGATCAGCAGTCACCATGGAGACACGATACACACGAGCAAATGCTGTCAAGAAAGCTGTAAAATAGTCTGAAAGCTCAAGAAAAATACAACATTGATTTAAAAAAGCAAAACAAAAAAAAAAAAAAAAACATTCTTCAGAATTCTTCATACCATAACTACACTGAATTCACAAAAAGCAAAGAATTAAACTCAAAATGTTGTCTTTATCATATCTAAAATGCGGAGAGATTTTAGATTTTAATTTTATCATTTACTTATCACATTCAAATAACACTCTCTTCTTTTTTTTTCATTTTTTCCCAATCTAAAATAAACGGTCTCAGGGTTTTTTTGATTGTAGAATTGTTTCGTTTTGAATTTTTCCTTTCAAAGTTCCATTTAGTAGTTACATTTGTAAGTATCCGAGGCCCTGACTCCAGCCGCACTAGTCAAATAAAAGGAGCTAACCATGTTTTTATTTTGGCTTACTGTTAAATTTATGTGGAGGACCTTTCTAAATGCAAATTAAACAAAACAAAGTAATACGAAATTTTGACTAGTTCTGAAAAGTAGTTCTGCCTCACACCAATAACAATTTTTTAAAGAATTTGCATGTTTTCTCTGTTTCTATGTGGGTTTCCTTTGCGTACTCCAGTGTCTCCCATCAAAAATACACAATAATATACTAAAAATATACAAAAATATACAAATTCTCCAGCTACATGAACCTATATCAAGATCTAGATTATATCAAGGTCCACTACGCAACTTTTCTGCCATCTTCTTGTCTCCATGGAGATGTTATTGCTTTTCCTGGAACATTCCACAGTATGGCATTAAACTTTTCTATCTCCATATAGACAAGCAGGTAACACCACTGGGTCAGCTTAAAAGGTCAGATCTGTGGAGAGACGAGCCAATCCACTTGTTTTCAAGGTATTTTTGAGCAATAATAAAAGCTGAGTTGTAAATGAAGATAATTATTTTAAAGCAATATTGTGGAATATTTCAATAACATCTCCATGGAGACAAGAAGATGACAGATCCTCCACCAGAAAAGTTACACCATGCACCTTTAGCAAAAGCCAGTTGATAATGTTTTTGTCCTGAGGTTGTAAGGCATTTTCAAGGTATTTCTGTAAACGAAGATAATTATTTTAATGCACTACTGTGGAACATTCCAGGCAAAGTTAATACATCTCATCTCATCTCATCTCATCTCAATACATCTGACCCTGCACCAGAAAAGCCAGTTGAAAGTGTTTTTTGCTTTTAAAGTAGCTGGATGGTGTATGATTTAACAGCCTTGAGGTTGTGAGCCCTTGCTATGTAAATGCACCGGGATGAGTGTGAGAGCGGTGTGTGGGCGGGGAGTTTTGGAGCTCAGAGCGTGCGGGGAGAGGGGAGGTGCTAATCCCAGGTTTACACGCTGTAATGCCGCTCTGAGCCTGCAGGGTGAGCTGGCACTGAGCGCGAGGAGGAGGAGAGGACACGTGCACCGATGAGGGGGCAGAAGACAGCAGCAGAGAGGGGAAGACTTAAAAGCAAAAAGGTGATCTGTGCTGTGCGAGTCTGAGCAGAGAAGTAAGAATGCCACAAATGTCAGAATACTGTTCATGATTTGAGTGAGGTCAAGCTCTGAGAAACGATGCTTTGTAGTGAATCAGAAGAATCGATTCCCCTTAAAGTAGACTAAAATTTCAGGAGCTACTGAATCACAATTTCATCATTATTTCATCTTTGCACCGTTTCTCCTTACCTCACCTCTTACAGCAGAGATACAGATAGATTTTGTATTTGCTGTGTTTTATTTTTGTTGTACATATACACATGTACAATTATTCCTTATTATTTTGAATTTATTACAATTTATATTTTAGTTCTTTGTTATTATATTATATTATGATGTCTGAGCTACTATGTCCAAATCATTTCCCGTGTCGATCAATAAAGTTTGTCTAAGTCTAAGTAGAACTAAACATTAAATGCACATTTTTCTCTACTTAACTGTATATGTTCTTTTAATTGTATTGTGTACTGTTCCTAATGATGTATTGGCAATTTTAGTACAAACTAGGTAAATTTGCAGCTTTCTGGCCAAAAACAGTTAAAACTAAGTCTGTGGCTGTTGCAATTTCAAGTACTATGTGACATCCAATATACTGAAGACCTAAAATTGGGCCTTCCACTTTAAAAAGAAGTTTAAATGTTTAACTTTAGGCAGATACATGAATTGTGATACTCAGTTGGTACTATAGTACTTTGCTGTACTGTTACTCACTTGTTTGTTTCCTCTTGCTGTATTTATGAATGAACTGGTTTCAAGATGATGCTATGACAAAGAAATAAAGGGTAGGCATAATAAGCTCAAGCTTCAGCCTCCACCTTTTCGGTCTGTGTATGTTAAATATGATTGTCTGTGGAATAATGTCAAAATATACAGTATCTGGTACCGAAATAAATTAATCAATCAATCAAACATCTCACAGGACTGCCATGATTACCTGATAGACCAATCACAAAGTTCCTTATAGCTCTAGACCCCGCCCCTCCTCCTCGTCACTCTTCCCTTTAGTCCTCCTGGTACTGCCCGGTTTAGCAGCTTTATTTGAAATGTGGTTGTGGGCGGCGTTAACGGCCTTGTCTCGCTTTAAATGACCTGATAAAAATCAACAACCAAACCAGGAATTGTTTGATGGGCACACCAGGCTGCCAGTTGATACTTTGCACTCACATGACACTGGGGGAGTTCTACATGGATCTCTATAGCCAGAATGTTTAGAAGTTACACAAGGCACACATTAGCAAACACAGACATAAAAGTTTTACAGTAGTCTGAAAACTCAAGAAAAAATACAAAATGGATTTAAACAGCACATTTTCAGGAGCCTGTGATCAATAACTGAAAAACTTGCCAGCTGGCTTGCAACTTTAATTTTATGTTTGAGAGACTTGTTGTAGTTCCAACCAAGCCAGTTCTTTCTGGTCAAACTGTGTTAAAACAAAGCTCGGATTAAGTCTAACTTGAGTAACAGAGCTTCAGACAGAGTAGTGCTTTCAGTTAGCTTCACAACACCAAAGAATGTTGATGACATCCGCAGCGATGTATCAATAAAGATGAGTATAAATAACTAATATGACTACTAAAAAGAGCATATATGGAACAGAATGTGTGGGAAAACAAAAAAAGAAGCAACTCTGGAGATTTTTGCTTAGAGGAGAAAAACAAGGAAAAAGTGCATTTTCCACTACAAGAGATGAAAGACAAGAGAGTTATCTGGACTGGGACTCGTCCAAAAAGACAAGTTCTTTGAAAAGAGCTGTACTGGCCATAGATCAGACAATACAATGATTGATTACTAGAAGCTCCTAGACTTGTATTTCTCAAGTGACCACATTTTTAGGACTACAAAAAGCAGCTTTGCCGTTGTAATTGTTCACTCTGTTGTTCATTATGTTAAACTGTGTGATACATTATTTTAAAAGTGCATTTAATTGTGCTGACATGCTGCTAATTTGTCTTTTAAAAATGCTTCAGTTCCTTTTGTGACCACTGGAGGGCGACTAACACCACGAGTTCAATGGAATAGTGATTGTGCACTAAATAAACACAATGTTAACGGTGCATTGTGTAACTTTTCTAGTGACGAAACATGACCACCGTTTGTCATAGCGATTAACAATTCAAAATACAATATTTCATCTTTTGAATGGTCAAAAGTCCTCAAAATGTCGCCTATAAAAAGGAAACCAAAAGCCGTAATTAAAAACCAATTTATATCCACAAAGTGTTCCAAAACTATTTCTATTTTAAGGGTCAATATTACGTTGTTTAATGTTTTAATGTTGTTTCCTCATCACAAACATATCTGGAGTTGTGTTTTGTTTCATTCACATATGGTTAACTCACAAACAAATACTCTGTTCCACCTTGTGATGTCATGTGTCAATACAGAAAGTACTCCACTGTGTTTTTAAACTCCACCACCTTCACTAGAATCATTTGGATACTTTCAGCCCTGGAATTTCCAATCTCTACTAAACAAAAGTTCAAAATTAGCTGTTAACTTCAAAACTACAACTTTATGACATCACAAGGTGGAGCAGAGCATTTTGAGATTTGGAGATGTAGACAGAATAATAATAAAGGGTTACTCAAACATGTGTGAATGAAACAAAACATAGCTCCAGGTATATTTTTGATGAGGTAACAGCATTAAAACATGGCTTAAAGAGGCAATTTTGTGTAATATAGAACCTTTAAGGAAATTCAAATTCCTGCGTTACAAAGATATATTTTTTGGTCTATTTTTGAAGCTTGGAGATCTGAGTGTTCTCTGTATAACAGGGCCCATGTGAAGATCAAAGCTGAGTAACTACCACTGCCTTTTGTTCTGGAGTCTTATAATACGAAGAGGAGCCGAGCAGGAGAGTGAATGGAAGTTAAGATGACAGGAGCGGAGGAGAGGAAAAGGGCGGAGGAAAATAAAATGAGAGCCCGGTCTGGCAAGATGGAGGATAGAGCCAATATGAAACCCATGCAAATCTGGTCCCTCACACTCTAATCACTTCAGAACCAGAGCCCCTCGATGAAGACCGCAAAGCTCAAATCCTCTGGTGCACTATGTGACTTCTTGGTTGGGGGTCTGTCACCTGTTTGTTTCCATGGATATGCCATTGCTCTGCCTGGAATATTCCACAGTATGACATTAACCTTACATTTATTCAATTACAGGTGGTTTTATAGCTCGAAAATAGACATCTGAAAAAAAATCTGAAATGTTTTTTTTTATTCCCATAAGTATCCACATTTGTTTTGATACGCTCTGACCATGCGTGTCCCTGATTGGCTAATCTACCTGTCAATCACGCCCACACTAGAATTCACGTCTTCCTAAAGTATTGGAGAAGTGGGTATTCTAGATCCCAGGCAACATTAATTACAGACAATATACACCAAGTCAAAATCGTTACATAATATTTTGGTGTTTTTCCAAGATGGCGCCGAGGTGCCTGGTTCACCGCTTGGCTCTGCTCAGTTTTATCAGTTTTATATTGTTTTTAACGGCTGTCATAAGACCCATCAACTCTCTGCTGGTGTATGATCGCCAAGAGTTGTTAAAGATAAGAGAAAATTTTACTTTGTGTGCTATTTATAATGCAAACAAGTCAAACTCCTTCCAAAGACACTTTCCACGGGCATCTCTCAAAACGCTTTCCCATCTGCAATTAGTCCAGAACTCCACGGCACGACTTTCAACATGAACCAAACAACAAGGACATATCACACCAATCCTTGCGTCTTTGCCCTGGCTTCCTGTACGATTTAGAAATGATTTTAAGATTTTATTGTTTGTTTTTAAAACTTTGAATGGAGTGGCCCCATAATACATCTCGGATTTCATCCAAACTTACTGAGGTCCGAGGGCCAGCTCCAGCTCGTGGTGCCTAAGACGAGACTGAAAACCAGGGGGGACAGGGTCTTCTCTGTGGCGGCCCTGAGCTCTGGAACGCTCTCCCTCTCACATCCGTACAGCCCTCACAGTGGAGTGTTGTAATTCTCGTCTTAAGACCCACTTTTACTCTACAGAGTTCTGTACAAATCCGAAAACCAAAAGATGTGACAAGAACACAGAAATCTGAGTAAAGTTGTACAATACAGTGGTGAGACCAGCCATCTCTTTTTGATCCTTTGTTCAGGATCTCAAGGCCTAAGAGGAGATTTGGAGATGGAGTGAAAGAGGAAATTAAGTTTGTGAGAGATAAGATCATGCAGAAGGAAGGACTGAAGAAAGAGAGATCATTAGCTGCAGGAAAGACTGGCAGAAACCTGACAAAAGTACAAAATTTTCAAATCAATGCTTCTCTTTTTACGCATGCTGTCCCTGTATGACTGGGTTAAGGACCATGCAATCTCATTATTACTTCTACGAGGGCATGTAAAGATGCATTACCAAACTTTTGCTAGAAGATGAGTACATTTATTTATTCATCCATAATCACAAACCTAGTGTATATGATTCTTTGGGATGAACACATGCTCAAAAAGCATTCATGTGCATCTTTCAATCTTTGAAAATTAGCTGCCGCCTCTTTAAAGCTACCCTCTGTAAGTAATTAGATTTTTTATCTATTTATTTTTTCTGAAAGAGGCAGACCATCTTTCGCGTAGATTTAACATATGTTCCGTTCTGTTCTGTTCTCTTTTGGACTGGCCTTGTTCACATACACGCATCACAAGCCACATGAGAGTCTACGAGCACTGAGATGCAGAATGCCACTGTTGTTTTCACTCTGGCCCAAGCGCATTAACTAGTGGTAGTGTCAAAACAACCTAAGAAATGGATGGCCAGCAGAGGGACAGTCCAATTTTGCAAAAAAATAATTTTGAGATCATCCTGATTAGTCAGTATTCTTGGAGTAGTAGGACAAATGTTCACCCAAAGGTTTTAGCTCTTGACAAATAAGCAGTAGAGACTAAAACAATGTGTAACTTTTCTGGTAGAGGGTCCATCAAATGCTTTTCTCCATGGAGATGTTATTGCTTTGTCTGGAATGTTTCACAGTGTGGTATTAAACCTTTTATGTTCATGGAGACCAAACCAGAAGTTACAGGTCAGATCTGTGGAGAGGCACTGTTTTCCTAGGTATTTTTGAGCTGTTTAATGTCATATTGTGAAACATTTACACAATGCATCACAACAGATCTTATATATTGTGATTAGTCTATTCGCCTTTATGTTAACCCGGTCTTTAAACGTGACACACACACGTGCAATCTTGTTCTCGGTTGGAAAAAAAAAAAGCCATTCTCTCAGGGTTAACCGTTGCCTAGGGAACCCTTAATATTCTGTGACCACGTCTGATGAAAAACAGGCCGTACTGAAAATGAAGCCTGGTAATTATAAGGGAAATAATTGGCGGCTTGGTTCCTGTTAGCTTTGGGCCAATATTTACGATTATTCCATAGCAGAGTGAAGAGGCTGTGATTGGACTCTAGAGGCAGATTTACACTGAACAACTTGACTCATTCACTTCTCTTGCTCTATACTGCTGTTAATAATGCCCAGTATTTTTGAAAATATGAGGTTTTGCCAAAATTAAACTTGACAAAAAAAAATAATAAAATAAGCAATAAAGAAAAACATTGTGCATTGTGTAACTTTTCTCGTGGAGGGTCGATAAAATTTTTTGCTTCATGGACGTATGGCTTTGTATGGCATTAAATCTTTCTATCTTCATGGAGACCAAACTATATCAAGTTACAGGTCAGATCTATGGAGAGGCGACCCCGCTCACAGTCAGAATGCCTGTTTTTGTAAGTATTTTTGAGCTATAAAACCACCTGTAATTGAATAAACATAAGGTAGAGCTGTTTAATGTCATACTGTGGAAAATTCCAGGCAGCGCAATGGCATATCCATAGAAACAAGCAGGTGTCGGACCCTCCACCAGAAAAGTTACACTATGCACCTTTAAATAATAATTGAATATTTGTGACTACAGTTTATTGGGTTAGAAATAAAACTTTTTTTCCTAGAGTAAATAGATATTGAGCTGAGGCCCACAAATCCCAAGGTTGATGGTTTGATTCTAGTTTACACTAGTGCATACGTTGTGGCAGCCACACTTCTCAGTCTGTCTTCAGGGCAGCTGTGGCTTCAGAAGTTCTTTACCAACAAGTTGCTGAGTTAAGGAATAATGCATACAATTGTGAAATGATTTGAATCACAGTTATTCTAAAACTTGCATTGATGTGGTTGAAGTGTCTTGCCCAAGGACATAACATCAGCCTTCCATGTGTTGATTGAATAGTATGAATATTAATGTGGAGAAAACATATGGATGTTTTATAGAGAAAACATGCCGCAGGTGTTGCTATAATTAAAGGATATTTTCAAGATCAGGCACTTTAAACTTGGTTGATTATGGTGGTGGATGCATTTCAGTTGTTAATTTTATGTTCATTCTTGGCCAAATATATTGACACAACAATATTTCTAGTCCAAAAAGAAAAGAAAAGAAAAAAAAAACATTGTTATATTTCCCACAGCAGGAAAATCAGATTTTCTTTAGCATTAACTTATCTACTTCCATGGAGACAAACAAGTGAAGCCAAGACCAATTTACATGTCAGGTCTGTGAAGAGGCAACCCCATATGTTTATTATTGAGCAATACAGACAAATTAACTAAATAATTAAAGATAGAAATGTTTAAAATGGTAAATATGGTAATTTTATATAGCACTTTTCTACATTCAAAGAACTCAAAGCACTTTTGCATCAAGGAACCACTCGCCCACACATTCACACACCAGTGTACACAGACACTGGGGGTGAGGTGGGTTAAGTGTCTTGTCCAAGGACACAACAACAGCATTCATCTGTGGGAGCCAACCACCCAACCTGTGGGTGAGTGGGTCTGACCGCTCAACCAATGATGTTTATGTTGAGAGCGAGATTTGAACTGCCAACCTTCAGATCAGTGGACAAACGCTCTACCAACTGCACTACTGTCGCCCCAATCAATCAATCAATCAATCAATCAATCAATCTAACTTTATTTCTATAGCACCTTCCAACAACCAAAGCCGACCAAAGTGCTGTACAACATTAAAAACAAGATAAAAAACAATAAACATCATACAAATAGGTCAACAAAGCACATTACACCATTAAAATAAAGAAAGTGTCACAGGGCCACTAAGTGTTAAAGGCCATTCTAAATAAGTAGGTTTTAAGTTAAGTCCATCACTGACCTGCATACCGTACCATTCTAGGCAAAGAAAGAACATCTCCATGGATACAAGCAGCACTGGCATATTCCTTTCACCAGAAAAGGGAGTGCACCTTTAATAATATACACTGTTAATTTACTCTGAATTGCAATATTTGTCAGAAAAAATGACTTTATGAACTGAATTATGAATTGTGCCTACCAACTGTTTTTTCCCTCTTTTACAGACCTTGTATAATCTATTGCTTCTTGCCCATCTCTGCTCTCCAAAAACTGCCCCAGGGATTCAAAGAGCAGATGTTTATTTTGTTTCATAACTCCTCACATTACATATTTATCTTTGTGGTGCTTCATTCTTCAGGAGTACCACATAAACTCTGCTTAGTTCATTTCCCTGTGCTCTGTGTACACCTAAAGTGATGTTTTGTTTTGATATTGCTGTAATATTTCATGACAGAAGTGACAAAGTACAAAGGGACGGCAGGAGTCTGGGCCACTGGATCCTGTTTGGACAACAGAATGCAGAGGACCGGCCTTGGTGATGCGTAATACAAGGTTTATTGTATCTGAGGTATTACCCAAGACGACAGATCCATAATTCAATCTAAAGTGTGTGTATTAAACAAACAACAACTTTTTACCTTTTCACTTGTCAAAAATATACTTAAAAACAATAAACAAGTGTACGTAGCTCAGTTGGTAGAGTGCTCATCCTCTGATTCAAAAGTTGGCGGTTTGAATCCCGCTCTCGACACACTGGTAGAGCGCTCAGACCCATTGATCCACAGATTGGCGGTGCGTTTCTAGCTCCCAAATATCAATACTGTCATTGTGTCCTTGGGCAACACACTCAACACCCCTCACCCAACACTGGTGCTATATAAACGTGACCACTGACAAAATGCTACGGCTAAAATCTTTAACAAACATCGCAAGAAGCACTGAACAATCAACAAATCCTCTATATCCAATTGCAACTTTCTTGTTTATTTCTAGAAAGAAACAGATTCATCAAATCAAAATTAGTACAAACTGTATTTATATTTATTGATTGACTTTTACACATGTAGTGGGGTTGAAATGTGAGGTTTGTACCAGCTACCATCTGGTTGCTTGCTTTACACTTGCATATCTCCATGAAGACTAGCAGCTCATTGTAAAAATGTATTTTTTCCAAGTTATTTTTAGCAATAAAAACACCTGTCATTTAAATGTGGATTTTGTAACTTTTCTGGTGGAGGGCCTGTCAAATGCTTTTCTCCATGGAGATGTTATTGCTTTGTCAGGAATGTTTCACAGTATGGTATTGAACCTTTCTATCCTCATGGAGACCAAACCAGTCTAAGTTACAGATCAGACCTGTGGAGAGGCAACCCCGTTCACAGTCAGAATTTCTAGGCATTTTCTAGACATTTTGAGCTGTAAAACCACCCATAAAGAATAAACATAAGGTGGAGCTGTGTAACATTTCAGGCAGGACAATGGCATATCGACAGAAACAAGAAGGTGACTGACCCCCAACCAAAAAAGTTACATAGTGCACCTTTAATAAATACAAATAGCGTCTGATGCAACACTATGGAACATTCCAGGCAAAGCAATAACATAGACAGGAAGGTGGCAGTTTATACAAAAATCACATAGTGCACTTTTAAGTAAACAATTTTGCATTCAGATGCAATTTCAGATGTGATTTTGTTTCTTAATACATCATGCCACAACAATCCATGAAAGAAACTCAATTCAAAATCTCTTATTTAAGAACACTGAAATATTGATCAGACGTTTTCAACCAAGAAACGCCACATCAGCTTAAAATCCAAGCCGATAACTGTGTAAGCATTAAAGAGTATTTTCAAATCTCCACAAATAGTTCTTACGCTGCTTTTCAGAATGGGATTTGAATTGACAAAAAGCTGCTCTGAAACACCTCTTTGTGACAGCTGGCTAAAACTGATGTGCCGTAATGTAGCTAAAAGAAGAGAAGTATGGATTTTCATGATTTTATTTGTGCTTTCACCTTGGGACTTGCCATTATAGGCTATTCATCCTCAGCATATTGGCTCGTCTCCATAAGAGCTTTGAGACGTTCAGTGGGTTGACTTCAGTCACTAGAAATAGATAAACATGTCATTGTATACAGCGCTGAGATATGGTTTTGTAATGTTGAGAAGGCGTGAGAGTGTAGCATGATGTCCGCAAACAGAAAGATAGAAAAGGCCAGCGGGATTTTTGTTGAAAATCAAACACCTAAACGGGACTATGAACGTGCGTAAAGATCACACGCTCCTTTTTCCAGTTTTCAGATGATCTTTTAACTTTTTGACAGTGTTTGCTAATGCGTATCGTGTTACCAGTGCTGAACATTTCTCCATACACATACATGTAAAACACCTCCAGCACAATGTCACTGCACAGTAATTGACATAGGATAACTAACTATAATCTGTATAAAATGGAGATGTTATTGCTTTGCCTTAAATGTTCCAAAGTATAGCATTTACTTGATTAATCTTGTATGTATTTATTTTTTTGTGTTTTTCTTGCTCAAAAGTACCTCAAAACGTGCATTCTTGGTGAGAGCAGGTTCGCCTCTCCACAGATCTGACAGTTGACCCCTATCTTGTCTATATTGAGGTTAACACTGTGGAAAATTAAAGATCGTCAAGGAGACATACTATTCATTAGAAAAGTTCTGCAGTGCACCTTTACAGAGAAGCAAGAGGCAGTTTATATAGTGGGGGCTGTTGGATCACTTCATATTTCTGGAGATATGCCATGAAGGATGATTTAAAATGTGGAATATTGTTATATAACCGAGCATGGACTGATTGGGGAGGCAGACAGACAGAGACTGAGATTGTGGCTAATGCTAACACTAAAGCCGAGAGCGACTTAAAGACTGTGGAGGCTCTGCAGAGGCTAATAGCTCAAATAATGAAAGAGATAAGACGTGAAGAGTGGCTTTAAGTTCTAACTTAATTAGCCTGAAACAAGTTAGTGCAAATATTATAAAAGACACCTTTAAAGTATTACTTTATGGAGATGGAAAGCCATCTGCATGACTCAGAGGAAGTAGAAAGTTAAAGCTATACTTGGCAAGATGCATGGAGATAGAGATATGTTTTATGCCATAAGATTATAACCAAAGAAACATCTCCATGGAAACAAGCAGCTCAAATAAGAGTCAGGTTTGTGGAGACAGTAGGTTGCCTGTTTTTCTTTGTTTTAGTGCCATAAAAACATATATATTGGAACAAATGCTTTTGTTTTAGTACATTTTTAGCAAAGTTAAAAAAAATAAAAAGTTACATACTGTGGCTTTAAAGTGATAGTATATAAGTTTCTGGAGGAACATGAAAACAGCTGTATGCCACACACTGAAAGATTATAGCCAAAGAAACAATATTTCCAAAGAAACAATATTTCCATGGAAACAAGCAGGAGAAGGCCCTCCTCCAGGCAAAATAAGAGTCGGGTTTGTGGAGATGCAAGCCCAATAGTGTAAGGATGCAATTTTTTTTGTTCTATGTCATAAAAACCTCCATTTTTATTTTAGTCTATTATTTCACTAAAAGTTACATACTATGGCTTTAAACAGGTGTATCATCAATCATAACGTTATCGCAAGTGTTTATATCTTTAATATCACGATAAAAACGTTTGCCCATATCAGCTCTAGCAGTGATGGAAGCCGCTGTGACCTCTGTCTGATCTACATCCATAAATTGTTTCCCAAAACAAAGTGGCCAGATATGAACCTCGATGTTCCTTGTCATTTCACCTTATTGCATAACCTTGTTATTTACTGAAGCTGTTTATTCATCCCTGAGCCTGTTTTGTTTCAGAAAACTCTTTTCCACTTTGTCCAGACACATTTCCATATCAGACCTCTCACACAGAAATCTTGTGAGCTCTGATTTGCATGTGGCGCCACGCTAGGCTCGATCCAAGGACACCCCAGGCACTTTGTCAGCTCCAATTACCGTCTGCTGCCCGCTCCGCTGTGGTCACTCACAATACAAGCTGCCGGCCGGTCAGTGCATGTTGCCACGGTGATGGACGCGACCTTCCGACTGCAGCAAACGCCCCACATCAATCAGAGTAAAGGAAGGAGCCAGGAAAGCACTAGGCGAGGTGCGGGGATGCGTTGTAAGGGGTAGAGTGGTTAAAGGGGTGCTGTGTAACTTTTCTGTTGATACTTTGCAGTGACACGCTGGAGGTGTTCTACATTTACTTCTATATGGACTGGGACAGGGATAAAACAGTAGGAACCAGAAAAACAAATATATATATTTATTTCATTTATTTTTCAATTTATTTTTTATTAAATGCAACTAAGTACAGGGGAGAGGGCGGGGACAAAGTAATGCAGAGTCATTTTTCTGTACAGTAATTATTTAGATTACATTCTTTTTTTATCTGCCTCCTTGTCTAATCAGTGCCCAGTCTGCACCACCTCAGCTTCTCTTCCTCTCATCGTCCCTTTCATCCTCTTCATCATCTCATTGTCCCCTTCACTCTCATCCTCTCATCAACTACTAGTACTTTCTCTTTGTGTCTGTCAGAATCTCTCCAGGTTGAAATATTAGTACAACAGGGAATCATCTGTAGGTTTTGAGCCCAGTTCTCAGAGGGTGGGGTGGGTTTGTCCCTATAGAAAACCGCTATGACATAATGTATGAATAATGAAAAGACACTGGTAAAAGCAGATGTGGAATGTAATTGCAATTGAACTGGAACAGATGTATTAAAAATGTATGTTGTTCTGGATCCAGTGGAGTGCAATGAATGAACTACAAACATGGGGCTCTTTGAGTACACCACATTTAATATGTCTGTTCAGAAGCGACTACATTATCATATTAAATTACTTATACAAACAAAATGCTTATATGGTTTTGTGCAAAAACTAAAAAGGACATCATTATTAAAGGTCCTATTTTACATACTACGAAGTGGTAGTTTTCAAATGAATGTCTACCTTTTACCTTTTGTTTGGTAGGGATTGGCAATTCTGGGCTGAAATTATCCATATGATTCGGTTTCTAAAGGTACATGGGCTCATTTATAACCATTGTGAGTAGCACTCATACCTGGACTGTTTTGTTTCATTCAAGCATGTCTGAATAAGTGCATTTCATTTATTTTCATTTTTGCAGGCAGAACCTTAAGGCCTATTTCTGATTTAGAGTAGTGACCCAGTTGCAATAGTCTACAATACAAGGTCTCCGGTCTCGCATTGTCCACCAGTGTCTGACCAGAAATGAAGAAGCAGCTTTGATGAGCTGTGAAACATATTCGATCAAAAAGACCTGTTTCCAGTTGATAAATTGAATTTCTCCTTTGCCATGGACATCTTACAATACAAGACCTCAAAGCTGGTATACCTAATTTTGACTCAACAGAATTAGTTCATTTTAAACCGTTTGCAGTGTTCAAAATGTATTCCTTATACATTCTGAACATGCAAATTTCCAACAATGAGTTTACAAAAGCACTTTTAACAACTCTCAGACACCAGAGTGGCGTTTTGACTTCCTGAATATCGGACAATAAAACACTCACTAATTAGATGCAGACAGGACGCAGCAGACTTGTTTTGACCTTAAAAGATGCTTGTACAATACAGTATATCAGTACTGGGGCAAGACACATTTTTGGAAAAAAATCAGGTACAGGGTCTTTAAGCCTGTACAGCACATTTCAACTTATTATGCAAATTGTGTTGAAGTGTCATAAAGGTCAAATGTTTAGTTTTCCAGTGAAACTCATGGATGGTCTTGTGTCTCAGTGAAATCAGTCTCACACACCTGTGACAATGAGTTTGCCCGGTGCGTCCAATTAAAGGAAAAAACGACTTAAAAAGGACATTCCACATTATTAAGCAGAGCACAATTTTCCAGCAATATGGGAAAGAAAACGGATCTCTCTAGTGCCAAAAAGCGTGAAATAGTTGAATACCTTGGACAAGGTATGAAAACCTTAGATATTTCACGACAACTTTAGCGTGATCATCGTACTATTAAGAGATTTGTAGCAGATTCAGAGCACACACGGATTCTTGCAAATAAAGGCACAATAAGGAAGGTTTCTGCCAGACAAACACATCGGATTAAGAGAGCAGCTGCTAAAATGCCTTTACAAAGCAGCAAACAGGTATTTGAAGCTGCTGGTGCCTCTGGAGTCCCGCGAACATCAAGATGTAGGATCCTCCAGAGGCTGCAGTTATGCATAAACCTTCTGTTCTGCCACCCTTAAACAAAGCTCACGAGCAGAAACGGCTCAGTAGGCCCAGAAATACTTGAAGAGAGGGAGAGCTGGTCGGCCCCTTTAGGGTCCCTGAAGGTGTGAAAATGACCTCTGTGAAGTAGTGGAGTTTCTTATTGACCACTTTCTTCCATGGTATAAAAAGAAGAACCGTGCTTTCCATAGCAGAATCATCTTCATGCTGACAATGTTCCATCTCATGCTGCAAGGAATACCTCTGCATCATTGGCTGCTATGGGAATAAAAGAAGAGAAACTCATGGTGTGGCCCCCATCCTCCCCTGACCTCAGACCCTGTTGAGAACCTTTGGAGCTCCTCAAGTGAAAGATCTATGAGGGCGGGAGCCAGTTCACATCCAAACAGCAGCTCTGGGAGGCTATTCTGACATCCTGCAAAGAAATTCAAGCAGAAACTCTCCACAAACTCACAAGTTCAATGGATGCAAGAAATGTGAAGCTCCTGTCAAATAAGAGGTCCTATGTTAAAATGTACCTTGACCTGTTAAGATGTTTTGATTGAAATAGCTTTTGATTTCAGTAATATGCCAATGCTTCTAATTGAAAAATAAACAAATGACCATTTTCAATTCTTTACAACAATAACATGGTTTGAAACTCTGTTGTGCAGAATAATTTGGAACAGTCCATTTTAAGTTTTTATTTTTGAAAAAATACTGTTATCATTGGGAGGTTTGCTCAATAACATTCAAATTATACTCTAAAGGTTGATGACTTGAAAATTATGATGACTGTCATTTATATTGGTAATTTGGCAAAATCAGAGAAAAATATCATTTGCATAATAATTAAGAACGCAGTGTAGTTCAGTTTGACTCCACTCAATTTATTTTTGTAGAGTCCAAAATCACACCAGCAGTCGCCTCACAGGGTTTAACAAAGTTGTTGATTTAACAAACAGTGAGTGAAAAATCAATCTGTGAAATGGGCATTGGTCAATAAAAGAATAAATAACAAGCAGATGAAACAACATTCAGAGGAAAAAAGCACATGGATAACTGTCCCAGAGCGCCCCCTGGCTTTACACCCTCCTTCTACAAGACCAGCAAGTTTCTTCCACATTCTGCTCAAATACAGAAGGGATTGGAACAATTGACGTTGAAAATTCTCTGTCCAAACTTGAGAAGGTCCAACTATAGCTGCATATGTGTAGCATGTGTCTCTCAAACGCAGAAGATATCTCATCTCCAAAATTCTTGTAACATTCAGAAGAAAATATATAACTTCTTTTACCTAGAGGTGTGCGATATATCGATTAAATCGATTAATTCGAATTTACAGTTCAGAACGATGTGTTTTTATGAAAATCGATTTTTTTATTATTAGTATTATTTTTTACACGCGAGCGTCGAAAGCGGAACTAATGCGCTGCAACGCTCTACACGGCTACGTTAGCGGGGCGCGGAGCGGAGGAGGTGTCGTATTTTTCTGCTACGACTGACCTGTGGTCCAGCCGAACGATGCAGCCCTACTTGAGTTTAACGGTACATTTTGTTAATAGTAGCTGGGCGATGCGTTTGTCTGCAAACAGTGTATTTTCCCGAGGATCACAAGGGGGGATTAATCGCACAAGGATTGAAAGATGCTTTCACTTCATGGAACCTTGCAGAAGACCGACTCATCTGCATGACAACAGACCGCGGCAGCAATATGATCAAAACTTTCTAAAAGTGTTTACAATGGCCTGGTCTGCCATTTCACTTAAAAGTATGTTTTTTGCTTGTCAGATTGCACTTTAACCCTAAATTTAAAAAAAAGAATAAAGTTAAAACTTGTTTTGAGCCATTTATTTGTCATCTGTTATTTGTTTTTGAGTAGGGCAGAGAAAAATCGATTAAAATCGGAAATCGGATTTTTTGTAAAAAAATCGAAGATTTTATTTTTAGGCCATATCGCCCAGCTCTACTTTTACCTGAGATAAGTAATAGTTTGGTGCTTTGAGTGTTGATTCTGGGAAAATCCACGCTGTTTCTCAGTCGTCTGTTGTTGTTTTTTTTTCTTATTTTTAACATATAAGCAGCCATGTTTGTTTTTGACGCGAACAGAACATCGGATCTGCCTCTCAGTCACGCCCTCTGAAATCAGGAGGCAGGACACAGCTCTAGATCCACCCGTCTTTGTAAAGTTTTGTCAAAGCGTGTGGTTCTGGCTGGTGAGGTGACAAAAACCCATAGACTGTATATATAAATGGACATAGCTAACTCGCTAGCCGCTGCGTTTCAAATAGGAAGTTCGCATGCGGCTCTTCCGGCTCCTTCTGACCCTGGCTCTCATTGACTCTCTACATGATCCTGGTGTTTTTATTTCGCTATTTTGTCCGTTTATTCATAATATAGAGCCTGTCTCCAAATTTGCCTGCATCGCAAGCTTCATTGGAGTGGATCCGAACGCTGTGGATGACATCACACTCGCTTAGTCCTCTTCTTTATACGGTCTATGCAAAAAACCCAGTAGGAAAAAGAGAAACCTCGGAGAGAAATGATTATTGCATTAGCTTTGATATGCACCGCTTACATGCCAGCAGTGCAGACCCTTCCCCTGCATTAGCCACTGACGCTCACATGGACTGACATTAATCACAGTGTTCAGTCAAAGGGCAGCAGCCGTTCTAAACATGTCACAGGGTTTATGCAGATGTGTGAATGTGTGGCTCTCCAGTCTGTGACCACTGTGTCTGTCCACAGGGGGATCCACATTGAAGGGCATTATATAGTACGCAAATTTGACTTCTTGAGCTTTAAACCATGTTATGACATTGTGCCCTTATCAAACCTGAAGTTGTATGTAGCTTTATTCATTCTTGTTTCTATTCATTCAAATTAATTCATTGTTTTGTTTCATTTAAACTTATTTTCACTATGTGGTGTGTTTCTGTATTATTTCTGTGTTTGCTTATCATTTTATTGACTGTTTAATATATGTAAAGTGCTACGTAAATAAAATGTTCCCAGGATTGTTACATCACAGGTAAAAGTCAGGCGGTCTAGGGCTTGTATTGCATGATTTTCTGATCTATGTTATAACATCGTTTCCTTATTACAAACATACCTTGAGTTGTGTTTTGTTTCATTCACACACGTTTAACACACTCAAACAGAAAACACTGTTCCACCTTGTGATGTCATGTGGTAATACAGGAAGTGCTGCACTGTGTATTTAAACTCCACACACCTTCACTAGAATCATTTGGATCATTTCAGGAATCCCAGGAATTGCCACTCTGTACTGAACTAAAGGTAAAATGTAGCTGTTAACTTGAAACAAAACAGAACTTGGGGCACGTTTGTGATGATGAAACATAATAAGAGATCAGAAAATAGCGTAATATGGGCCCTTTAAATGACTATAACATTACATTACGTATCAAGGCATCATGTCAAGATTGATTCAGTGATGCAGATGTAATAATAAAGGGACATTCTCAGGGATGACTCATCAGTGCGAGACCCGGGAATCACTGTGTTTAATTCAGCCCATGAGTCAGAAGCAGACAGGAGAATCTAATCGAACATGACCCCAATCTGAGCCACACCACCATTTCCACAACACTGACTCTGATTCTTCTCATGTGGCAGAATAAGACTGCAGCTCTCAGGTCTTAAAGTGTCCAACTGGGATCTGATATGGTCTTTTCTGGTTCTTTTCTGGTTCCTTTCTTTCTGTTAGAGGGTCCATCACCTGCTCGTCTTCATAGAGATGTTATTGCTTTGTGTAGAATGTTCCACGGTAGAGGTCTATCCATCTGTAATGTAACTACAGGTTACATTACAGGTCAGATCCGTGGTGAGGCAACCCTAAACACAAAGCAATAACATCTCCATGGAGACAAGCAAGTGACGACCCGCCATCAGAAAAGTTGCGCAACGAACGTTTAAGGATGGAATGTGTCAATGGAAATTTGGACATTTCTTACGTCTTATTAGAAAAAAAAAACGTAAAGTTTGTGTGTCATAGATCATAACTATAGAGCAGACAAAAGCAGTCGCTACTCTCCATTCTACAAGTTTCCTTTCCTAAACTATTCCACACAAGAGCACACACATGCCTGGAAGAGTAATAGTGTAAAAGCTGTGAGTCCAAAATGCCCTGTCCTGATGGTACAGCTAGATTAGACCATCTCTCCCCTGTCAGCACCTGTCTCGTCCCATCTTCTGCTCCTCTGCTTAAATTAGCCACTTTTCAGCCACCCCCTTTCTCCTCCTCCACAGAGCCGGTGTCTGTTGTTACTGGAACACTTTAAAAAGTTCTTCACTCTTTTAGCTCAGAGATAGACGGCTAACAAAGCGATTAGCAGTGACAGACCCTGTGTATCCATAAGGCGGTGTGGAAGGGGAGAATATACGTTATCTACTATGGCCATGCTGCAGGCTAATGGAGCAGAAAGCCAATGGGATAACAGGGTACAATTTGGGCAGTAAGAACGAGCTAACCGGAATAATCTGTTAACGCAATACTTTTTTATATTACAATATTTATGTATGTATATATATCTGCTGCGTGCTGTCTGTATCTAATAAGAAGAGTTTTATTGACCTACTGTATTAAAAGGAAATGGACAGTTAGCATGCTAGTTGCCTGCTCTGGCCTGAGAGTTGAAAAACACTGAGGAATTCATTGCAGTGAATAATTAGGATGCTTGGAATGTGTAAGGAATAACTTTGGACCACTGCAAGCTGGTTTGAATGAACTAATTCTGTTTTTCACATTTTAAGACAGTAAAAATCAAGTATGGTGCTTTAATTAATGGGTTTTTATGAGCAAAGTTGTATTTGAAAGACTATTTACATTTTCACTTTCATTTCTTTTGTCAAAACCAGGAGAGAAATCAGATTACTCACATCAAGCTCTAACTGTTTACAGACATTTCAATAATCTGATAACTCCGGAAATCAGATAATAATCGGATTTGGCATGTAAACACCGTCTACTTATCAGTAATAATCCTTTAAAAAGTTCTTTGCTGTTTTAGGTAACACAGAAATCAGCAGTGACAGACCCTGTGTATCCATAAGGCAGTGTAGACGGGGAGGATATACATTATCTTCTACGGCCATGCTGCAGGCTAATGGAGCAGAAAGCCATTGGATCACACAGAGACGCAGGAATAATTATGAGCGATTGGAGGTGTCTGCTCGTGCCATTATAGCACCAGACTACAGCGTGTGTGTGTCAGAGGTACAAATGGGGAAAATGCATTCGGCAAAAGATTAGAGGAGCTGTATCTGATTTTTAAAAACGTGAAAAACCGAACTAGTGCATTTTAAAGGTTCTATATTACGCAAAATCGACTCTTGTGAGCTTAAGTCATGTCATAATGCCTCAAAAACATACCTGGAGTTGTGTTTTGTTTCATTCACACGTGTTCACAGTAATTTTTTATTATCTAAAGCTCAAAATGCTCCGCTCCACCTTGTGATGTCATGTAGTGGTAGTTTTCAAGTTAACAGCTACCTTTCTCCCAATCCCAGGACTGAAATGATCCAAATGATTCTAGTGAAGGTGTACGGAGTTTAAAAACACAATGGAGCACTTCCTGTAACAAAACTAGTTAATTTTAAACGGTTTGTTAAACGGTTGGTCCAAAGTTCTCCCTCACTTACCTTATGCATTCAGAACATCCAAATAATTCATTGTGATGAGATATGAGTTGTGATGAGCTTTTCACAGCTAGCATGCTAACTGCACACTTCCTGGATCCTCGGAATGCATAAAAATGTTTAAAATGAACTAGTGTTGTTTCATGTTTTTAAGACAGTTAAAATCGGAAATATCACTTTTAAGAGACAGAAGAAATGAGAGCACTGCAAGATGATAAAACAAAATAAATAAAAAAAATAAAATAAAATAACAATAACAATAATAATAATAATAATAATAAAAATAAATAATAATAATAATAATAACAACAACACTAAAAATATAATAATAATAAGGATGTCTGATCATACTATTTACCGTATTTTCCGGACTATAAGCCGCTACTTTTTTCTCACACTTTGAACCCTGCGGCTTATACACCGATGCGGCTCATATATGGACGGATTATTCGTCTATGAACACAGCGGATGCGCGCGCAGCTTGAGTGCAGAAAGCGCCGCTGTCTGTGCGGTGAACATGGGTTAGGGTTAGTTAGAACACTCGCTAGCGCTGTTGTCAGCACTAAAACAGTTTATCGCTGCGTGATAAAATAAGTTCTGCTGCTAAATGAACATTAGTGAGTGGGATACGTCTTAATGACCCGTATGTGTTAAATGCAGGTGAGGCGTAAATGACGAGACGAAACGTCTCAAACTTCAGTAGCGGGACATCCACTCATACATGATCGATACAACTAACCCCGACCCCCGGGAGAGCCTCAAATCCTGTTGAAATCCTACAAGACACTGACATGATACAAGACACTGACATGATCCCAGACAGGACAGCGGCTCTTTCTGCTCGAGACATGCGCAGTAGAGCGCCAGAGCGACTCTCGCGCGTGACGAACTGACTCAATGCAAAAAGACGACAAAAGCTTTAGAGGCAATACAAGCAGATGCTCGGAACTTGAAAACGTCTTGAAGACGTGGACACCTGCGGCTTATAGACAGGTGCGGCCTATATATGTACAAAAATAAAATTCTTTGAAAATTTAGTTGATGCGGCTTATATTCAGGTGCGCTCAATAGTCCGGAAAATACGGTAATTTAGATAAAGTAACAGTACAGACACAATGAAGCCAAATCAGTAACTTATTTTAATGAAAACGTATGTAATTCATTTGTCACCACTTTAGAATATGCAAGAACATCCGAGCTGCACTTCCCACCAGCATGTGGCCATTATGTAATTAGATATAAAGGAAATCCATATTAAGCAGTTCATATGTGTAATTGGCCATTACTGGATTGCGGGCTACAGTCAAGGCAGCTGTACTCACATGTATACGCAGTACTGCTTCATGTATTTACAATAGAAATAAACTGTGTGCCTTTGAGCAACAAGTGAAATATGTAATCAGGGTTTAATGCTTATTACGTGTACTAATGTAATGTGATTTTAGAAAGAAAGATGAAAATTATTCTTAAGAAACTACATTTGGTGGAAGAAGGAAGTAAGTTTTTTAATAATAATGTAGAATGGCCCATGATTGCTTAAGGCTATAGACAAAATGACATTAGAGTTGTATGTATTTGCCATAGCAAGAAAATCAACAGTGCAGCTTTGAGAAACAAGTCAATTGTTATTACATGTTTTAATGTAATTTTATTAAACAAAAAAACTGCTATTTGAAAATTATTCTCAAGATGGCAACATGTGTTTTGGAAATAAGGAATAATAATAAAAAGGGGCATTTGATGTATGTTGTTTTTCATGATTTAATACGTATAATGGCCTTTGATTGGCTTGGGGGTTATAGACAAAATTACATTAGCGCTGTTTGTATTTGCCATAGCAATAAAACTAACTTTGTCTTTGAGCAACAAGTGAAATATGTGATCAGGCTCTAATGCTCATTACGTGCACTAATGTAATGTGATTTAAGAAAATGCAAGATCTAAATTATTCTCAAGATACAAGCTACATTTTGTTTGGGAAATGAGGAAGAAAAGTAAAAAGTAAGTAAGAAAAGTTGTTTAAATGGGCCATGACAGGCTTGGGGGGCTATGGCAAATGCACACAACTCAAAGGACATTAGAGTTGTGTGCATTTGCCATGGAAATAAAACCTACTGTGTGTCTTTGAGAAACTAGTAGAACATCAGAGCGGCGTGCTATTAAATGTACGAATGTCATTTTAATCAGGACACTTCAGACGGAAAATTATAATTGTTATGAAAACAGATACACGTGTTCTTTTAGAAATGAGGACGAATGCAAACATTTCATAAAACATTTTCATAAGTTGCTCTTGGATGTGTTTTGTTCTCATTATTAAATGCTTTACAGTTATATGGATTTGTCATAATAATAAAATCACCAGCGCAACATGTGATTAGGGAGGCATGACTATGAAAATGTAATATTGTGATTTTTATATGAAATTACATGTAGAAAATTATTATGAAGTAGAGCTGCATGACTTAGAGAAACAAAATAATTGTGATTTTTCTGACTAGCATTGTGATAGTGATTACATTTGTGATTTCTGTTAGGATTCTGTTCAAAGTAATACTCCCTACAACTGTACAACAACTCACCCTTATGTCACAGATAATACTCCCTACAATTGTACAACAACTCACCCTTATGTCACAGATAATACTCCCTACAACTGTATGTCACAGATAATACTCCCTACAACTGTACAACAACTCACCATTATGTAATATAATACTCTCTACAACTGTACAACTCACCTTTATATAACAGATAACACTGTGTCCTGTCAATCATCATATCATCTTTGCATTGTTTTTCCTTATGACATCTTGTATAATTAAGATATTTTTATTTCATATTTTCTATTTTATTTTGACTTGTACATACACATTTATATAATTATGCCTTACTTGACACCAATCTCTTGCTATGTTTTTTACTACTTATTTAGAATTTATTTTTACCATTCATATTTTTCCTTTTTGTTATTATATTATATTGTGATGTGTCCAAGTCATTTCCCTTGTGGATCAATAAAGTCTATGTCACATTTTAAACATGTCCAGAGACTGAAAAATGAACTGACGACTAATACAAGAATCACATTTCAGATCATTTTAACAAAAGGGGTAGCAGTTTTTTTTATGTAGAATGTAGTTCAGTTCAATTTAATTCAGTCACACACTATGTTTAACACTGACATTTTCAACACAACACAACACAATACAACCATGGTCAATGTGACGGTGACGGAAAAGGCAGAGGCAAAGCTTACCAAGGCCCAACATTTACACCGTCCGACACAGCTCAAGATCATTATAAATCTATTCAGGAAAGGTTCATTTCTGCTACAGTGTCTGGGACGTGTGCTGCTGTTCATTATTCAGACTTGTCAGACTCAATACAAAATACATTACCAGTTAAGAGACACACGGGGAGCAGAGAGCAGAGGCTTACAAATGTACACGAGAAGTACATTTGACTTCATTCACTATGGAAGCTAATGCACAGACGGGGAGGGAGTATTTATAATTCATTCAGTAAAATAACATGCTGTTTTTAACAAAGGTCAGTGTCAGGTCAGGTGGAACGGCTAAATAATACAAGGGGAATTAAATGTGTTTAATTTATCTGAGAATGAATGGGTTTAGTGAAGGCCAGACCTCTGATGTTACAAATCACCATTATGTAACAGATAATACTCCCTACAACTGTACAACACCTCAGCCTTATGTAACAGATAATACTCCCTACAACTGTACAACAACTTACCCTTACGTAACAGATAATACTCCCTACAACTGTACAACAACTCACCATTATGTAATATAATACTCCCTACAACTGTACAACAACTCAGCCTTATGTAACAGATAATACTCCCTACAACTGTACAACACCTCAGCCTTAAGTAACAGATAATACTCCCTACAACTGTACAACAACTTACCCTTACGTAACAGATAATACTCCCTACAACTGTACAACAACTCGGCCTTATGCAACAGATAATATTCCCTACAATTGTACAACAACTCACCCTTATGTCACAGATAATACTCCCTACAACTATACAACAACTCAGCCTTATGTAACAGATAATATTCCTTACGACTGCACAACAACTCACCCTTATGTAACAGATAATACTCCCTACAACTGTACAACAACTTACCCTTATGTAAGAGATAATACTCCCTACAACTGTACAACAACTCACCCTTATGTAACAGATGATACTCCCTACAACTGTACAACAACTCACCATTATGTAAGAGATAATACTCCCTACAACTGTACAACAACTCACCCTTATGTAACAGATAATACTCCCTACAACTGTACAACTCACGCTTATGTAACAGATAATACTCCCTACAACTGTACAACAATTCATGCTTATGTAATATAATACTCCCTACAATACTCCCTACAACTGTACAACAACTTACCCTTAAATATTTATCTGAGAATGAAAGGGTTTTAGTGAAGGCCAGACCTGCTGATGTTAATAAAAGGAATTACACAAAAACAAAATATATAAACTTTTTTTTTTTTTTAACTGGTGACGTATCAAAAACTGCCATGAAAACATGACCAATATTAAGATTTTTGTCCAGTTTGTGCATATATATATATATATATATATATATATATATATATATATATATATATATATATATATATATATATATATATATATATATATATATATATATATATATTATTTATTTATTTATTTATTTATTTTTTTAGCTAATTTCAATTCAAGATGGCTTTTCATATTATTTTTACTCAACTCAAGCTGGGGAATAAAAATATCCAATCCAATAATAAATTCAAATCCAAATGTGTTAGCTTTGGTGTATATTTGCAACCTGTCACCATTGCCTTTACTTTTGAAGCTGATCTTGAACTTTGCTTTATCATGCTGCAACTCTATTTTACTTTATAGTCTATATTAGTGTTGTCATAATAATAACATTTCAAACTCAATTTTGATACTAAGGAATAGACTCGATACTCAACAGATTTCGATACCACAACGTTACTGATAAAGACTTTATTTAGACAGTGGAATGTGATTTTCGACATTAAATCATAGTACTTTCTTTTATATTCCCATGTGTTGTTATATCTGTGTAATCCCTCAGTGGTCCAGGTAGGTTCCATAGTGGTCCAGGTCTAAACCAGGTCCATGGGCGTATACTAGTCTATGTGCTCTTATACTTGTTCTGATACAGCTCAAGATCATTCTAAAACCATTCAGGAAAAGTTTGTTTCTGTCCTGTGAAAGTGACTTTTTTAGTATCGATACCTGCTCAAATGAGTATCTAGTTAATATTGATTTGGTGTAATTTTTGATTCTTTTGACAAATAGTCTGTACGGCATCAAAGCCATGAGCCTCCTCAACCTCTACATCTCCTTCTCTTCACCACTTTACAGTAAAAAACAAAACAAAACAAAAAACAAAAAAACATTACAACTTTTTTGTCAAACATAAAAACTGATACGAAACTGGGGCTAAAACCAGAACTAGACCAGGACTAAACCAGGATCAAACCAGGACAATGCAGCCTTCGCCTATATGAAATGGTATAGCACATTGGTTAAAAAATAATAATAAAAAAGACCCACTATATACAGTCCTCGTTACATTCTGGTTGTATGGCTGATATTATAAAGGACCTTTTCCATAGAAGCAGTGACACCAACCATTGTAATTAACCCCAGAAAGGACCGCTCTCCTGCTGCATTACATCATCTCTGACTCTCTAACCCCCGCGCTGAATGAAGGCGTACAAAGGCTTTTACACAAGAACCATTTTACATAAAGAAGTTTGAACTCTGACCCCCCCATACGCCAGGTTCACTGCAGAAAGAGAGTGACAATGTTAAGTTGTATTTTCAAGGAATTCTGCGTAGGTTAATAAAAAAAACAAAAACAAGAAATATCAACTTTAAAAGCAGATTTTCTTAAAATCGTGAAAAAACTAGAAAGAACTAGCTAATTTGAAAGTTTGCAGGGGTCCAAAGTTATTCCTCACTTTCATAACGTGTTCGTCGCATCCTAATCATTCGCTCCAGTGAGTTTTTAAGAGCGTTTCAAAACTTTCAGAGGCCAGACCGGAGTTTTGCCATCCCAGTAATGCTAACAGCAACAACTAGCATGCTAACAGTGCACTAGTAACAGCATTACTTACTGGCTGGCAGTAGTGAAAACACAAAACAAAACAAATATTACTTTATTACATGAAAATTTCATCGAGACATTATGTTTTTGTTCTCCACCTACATTGGAAATTCACACTTTAACTTATTTGGCCTCGCCCACTTTTACAGTAAATGCGACTAAATTGCGCTTTCTTTGTGGCGGAAACCCATAAATTTCAATGGGGAATTTGGGAAAATAAAGTAGTAAAGTAGTAAAGTATGAAATAAAGTAGGTTTATTTGTGTAAAAAGTTCAATGTTCATGTGCACCAACAATCAATAATGCTCCCATTCTCTGTTTTTATGGGTAAAAATAGACTTCCATTAACCAACCGTGAATGATCCGTAAAACTTAAACATTTAAGGTTTTAAAAAACAACAACAAAAACAACAATTGCAAACTGTAATTATTTTAAAAGAAACTGTATTTTTTATCACAAAATACTACTACAGTACGCTATGTCTATTAAAGCAATCCAAGATACAATTGCCATATGCACAGTCATAAAGGTGCATTCTGTAACTTTTTTTGGCAGAGGGTCCGTCAGACGCTTTTCTCCATGGAGATGCTTCATGGAGACCAATTCAGAGCAAGTTACAGGTCAGATCTGTGCAGAGCCAACCCCTCTCACAGTCAGAATGTCTGTTTTTCTACGTATTTTTGAGCTATAAAACCACTTGTAACTGAATAAACGTAAGGTAGATCTGTTTAATGTCATACTGTGGAACATTCCAGGCAGAGCAATGACGTATCCATAAACAAGCAGGTGACGGGCCCCAACCGAAAAGTTACTTAGTGTACACAGTATAGTATAGTGCCTTGTTTTTTCAGCATTTACACTATAAAGGTAGAACAAAATCCTCTGTAATTATTTCATTTTATAATAGACGTAATTGAAAACCAAGCCTGGGCCAGTCAGTGTTTCACAGCACAGCAGCTCAGATACCGTCTACCCAGTGCCTTAACTCCCCGGTATCATTATGTTCTGATTAGGGAATAGCTCTTTTATGTAATTACACTGTGCTTTGAAGATTAATTTGGTTGGCGATGGCAAGCTGCGCTACATCACATATAAGAACATTATCTATAATCACATACACTTCAGAGGCGGGCGGCGGTGAGCGGGGCCCTCTGGTGTAGGCCACAGGCAGTACGCTTACGTGTTAAAGAATGGCCCTAAAGTACAGCACGCACCTGTGAGTCCAGATGTCTCTGTGTAATGTGTAATGTGTAATGTGTAATGTAATGTTGTAGACAGTGTGGCAGGCTGTTAAGGTAAAATGAAGCAGGTGAACACATGGTGGAAGGAAGGACTTTATATGTTTTTGTGACAAAGAGGGCCTCTGTCCCTGTATACTCACCTTAATTTCATTTCATATTTGTTTATTTCTCCATAATCAACTAAACTACTAAATAGAACTATCCCGGGTTTGTTTTATTTAGTTTTTGTTTAGTTCCTTTAAGTTAAAAACAACACACTTAGGTTACTTTAAATAGATCTTATTTGGTTAAATCTATTCAATTTAGTTAAACATCTCAGACACTTACCTACTGACCTGTTACTCCACCTGGTCTGGAGACAAAAGAGGGGGCGTGCCCTGAGACGGACATATTTATAGCCTCTGGGGGGAGGTCTTGGGCCAGACCATGTGGAGGGGAGAATTGGTTTCAGTTTCTTTTGTTTGTTGGGTTTTGTATATTTGATTTGGATGTCTCAGTGTTTATAGATCATGTGAAGCACTTTAATTTAAAGGGTACTTAGGCCTTGTAGTAAATCGACGGGTTTAACTTTAGACTAAAGTGAAGTTGCCTTATATCCAACCTGATAAGAGATCGTGGACTTACCTGGAGGGAGGAGCTTCCTGTGGGGGAACTATAAAACCAGGTCAGCTCAGCCTCTCAGGGTCAGTGTAGCCAGGTACATGTGGGTTTTTTTAGTTTCATTTATTTCTGTTGCTTATGCCTAATTTTGAGCACAGTTATTTTTTGTAACTATGTATTATTTTTGTGAATTTTTAATAAACCGTTAGGTCAAATGGAATATTTTCAGAGTCTGCCTCCTGCTTAAGACCACATTGGCCAGCTTCCCCACAGCATCTGAAGCTAATTTTAGAATCTTAAAGGTCCTATATTATGCAAAATTGACTCTTGTGAGCTTCAAGTCATGTTGTAATGTTATTAACTCATCGAAAACATACCCGGAGTTGTGTTTTGTTTCATTCACATGTGTTTGAGTAATGCTGCATTATTGGGCTGTCTTTATCGCCAAAGCTCAAAATACTCTGTTCTGCCTTGTGATGTCATGAAGTGGTAGTTTTCAAATTGACAGCTACCTTTTACTTTTAGTTCAGTAGACATTGGCAATTCCAGAGTTGAAATTATCCAAATTATTTTAGGGAAGGTGCATGGAGTTTAAAAATTTGAACAAAAATTAATGACAACATTATTGATCAAATTAAGAATGCACTCAAGCTTGGAAAGTCACTCCAACCACAATATCCATTTTTACCTCAAACCTTTTTCTGGCACTAATGTTATGATAAGTTGCATTGGCATCCATTGATACTTTGCAGTGACATCATGCTGGGGGTATTTTACATGTATCTCTATGCTGGAATGTTTAGGAGTTACCATGGTGATACAATGAAAACTTTGAAATCATCTGAAAACTCAAGAAAAACAATACAAAATGGATTTAAATGACACATTTTCAGGAGGCTGTGATCAATAAGTTGATCCTGTTTAGGAGTTTGATTTTCAACAAAAATGTGAGAGTGACTAAGTGAAAAACTGTTGTGACTGTAATGTTATCTGAGAGGAACTTGTTTAACAGCACAACTCATCTCACATGTTGTAGTTCCAGCTAAGTCAGTTCTTTCTGGTCCAATTGTGTTAAAACAAAGCTCAGATTAAAGTCTAACTTAAGTAACAGAGCTTCAGACAGAGCAGTGCTTACAGTCAGCTTCACACCCCCAAGGAATGTTGATGACATCAGCTGCAAAACATCGATATATCCATTCTTGCCTTTCTAGCACCAATGTTATGATTGTGTGTCATTTGCAATTATACAAAGTTCACTGAAATAACATAATTAGCTAAATTCATAACCCAAAGGTGATCAAGGGCTCACGGTAATATGTATTCACTACAAATACTCCAAAAGTGCTGCTTTGGGGTAGACTGACAGTAGCAAGGGTGTCAATCTGTGCCCGTCTTACAACCACTACCGCCTATCTACGTATCTATCTGTCCATCTATTGCAAACTAACACACTACATTCAAGGATAGTTCAACAATAGTGTGCTGTGGCCCAAAAGGGTTCAAACCACCAAGCAACCCTCCCCTAACCACCTAAACCACCATCATGTAAAAAAAATACATTTGTACATAGAGTAAAAAATAACACTAGCATTCACATTAGTATTGGAAGTTGCACAGATCTGCGGTTTATAAAAGCCTGAATGCGCCCACATCGTTTCCTGTGATCTTCTAGAAAGAACATTGCACCTGGTAATAGTCATTTCCACAGAGAAACAAGCAAAGGAATAACCAAGCGAGCTCCGCACAGCAAGAAAAGTGTTTGAGAGCCTTTTTCCAAAACACAGAAAAAAACTGATAGCACACTTTTTCATATGCGAGGTAGCCACGTGTTTTAAAATAAACTGGTACATTCAATATGAAGGTGAGAAGGTGGTTGGACTTGTATGTTCTTGAATGGGTAATGCTTGAGCTTTATTGATACTTCGCAGAGACGTCACGCTGGGGGTGTTCTACATGTATCTCGGAATGTTATCGTGGTGACACAATGCACACATTAGCAAACAAAGACAAAAGCTCGAAGATGGTCTAAAAACTCAAGAAAAATACAAAAGGACATATTTGCAGGAGCCTGTGATCAATACGAGCGTATCATGGTCCTGTTACGGTAAAAGTGACTAAGTGAAAAACTGGCGTGACTGTAATTTTATGTGAGAGAGACTTGTTTAGTTCCAACCGAGTCACCTCGTTCTGGTCAGATTGCATTCAAATAAACCTCAGATTTATTATTAGCTTGCGTAACAGAGCTTCTAACAGAGTAGTGCCTTCAGTTAGCATCACACCCCCAGAGAATGTTGATGATATCCGCTGCAAAGTATCAATAAGAATGGGGCAGGTCGGAGAATACTCACCCTGCTGACCCCACGACCTCTGTCCTCGCCGTAGTTGGTTCCCAGGATCTCGAAGAAGATGTTGGGGTTGGTGCCATTGTCCGTGAACTCCAGAAAACTGGTGAGACCGCTGACTCCAAACTGGAAACATAATGGTAAATAAATAAAATACTGAAATAAATTGTAGAATAAAGTTACTGTTTCCTACATGGTCAGAAATCTCTTTACAGAAAGCCTATCATTTGAGTTCACGTGTCTTTAGTCATAGTTTGAGCCATAAAGAAGTGGACTAAGGGAGTGTGACGTTATCCATAGCTTTGGCTTCAGTCAAATGAAGCTCGTCGAGGCTAGCAGTTATAGAGGTGAAATTGGAGCCAAGTTCCATATTGGGAATAGGAACTGATTTACAAACAAAAGAGTAAACTAAAAACACCAGGATCATGTAGGGAGGTTTAACTATGTCCATTTATACATATACAGTTTATGGTTTTAGTCTTTTTTAGTCCTGATGTAGACTTGGATCGGTCATGTTCTAGACCTGGTTTAGTCTTGGTCTAGTCCAGGTTTAGTTCCAGGTTTAGTCCTAGTTTAGTCGAGATATTTATGTGGTGCCCAAGTGTTTACACGGTCTAAGATAAAATATAAAATAATATAATATGAGAAAACCTTGATGAGTACTGCAATGAAAAGAAGCAATCGAATAAGAATGCTTTAAAGGAGCACCGTCCAACACCTTGTTGTCATGAAGATGGAGATGGAGAGGAATGTTCCACAGTATGGTATAAAATCTATCCATCTTTATGACAAAACAAGATGCTACCATGCCAAGTTCCAGGTCAGATCTAAGGAGAGGCTACCTTGCTTAGGAAGAATGCATTTTTAAGGACAATCAATGTGCATCTGTAATGAAATATAAATGCAAGAATTGTAAGTTTAATGGCATACTGTGAAAAATTCCAGACAAAGCCATAACATCTCCATGGAGACAAGCAGGTATCAAAATTATTTAAGCCCATAGTCAGCCTCAGTGCTCACATGTGCATTCTTTTAGCCCTCTTAAGTCTTTTAATATTTAACCAGTGGATTTTTTGGGGAGAACAATGCGACCATTTAAAAATCATGCATTAATAATTCACTGAAGTTGCAGAGGTTGTGACTCTGGTGTTTACACGGCGCCTCTCAGTGTTTCTGCAGGCCAAGCTCTTTTGATATGAGAGTAAACAAAGTGCTGTGTGCTTGTCTGTGTGTGTGTGTGTGTGCGTGTGTGTATGTGTGTGTATACGGCATGCCCTCTTTGCCCTGTGCCTGGTGAGATTTAGTAACTGTGGCAGTAACCCTGGTTCCGGGAGAGAGAGGTGCAAGACAGCTTAGAGTGAGTCATGGTGCGGGTGTCTTTGACCGGAGCAGGGGCACTGACAGGGGCAGGGCAGGTGAGTAGAGGAAGGGCAGATGAGTATATCGCTTTAAGGCTCTGTGACTCACACCTTTAGCCCTTAACAAAGATGGAGTCACCTGGTTCCTTGTTGTTTGTAATCCCCACTCCACCTTTACTGATTTGGCTTTAAGAGTGAGGAAAAGCCCCAATAAATTCTGATTCCATATTATGCTAGCCTTGTTATTTTTTCCCCTAAATGATAAAAAGGAGTTGGAAAATGACTTGCATTAACACCATTTAGCTCTTCTGGACTCTTTAAGGACATTTCAACTATATTTTTTTCTTCACAGCAGCTCTCTTGCAGTTATTGTTTTTAACCTCATATAAACTGCTTCACGCCAGCAGCTTTGTGTAGGTACAAAAAACAGTAATAAAATGGAATTACTGTTCATTTGTTTTAATCTGTATAATTCAAAACCTTAAGTTACCTTTGAAGCCCACAGAGTTGTTCAAAATGATCTTAAAAGAAAGTCAGTGTATTCTCTAGTGGAAGTTCAGATGAATACAACACACATAAAGCTGCTATATTGGTCCAATTAGTTCATCACACAGGCTTTTACTCCCAAAACACGTGTTTTCTTTGAGTACACTGTAAACACTCAAATCCGCCTGGATAATGTTCTTACCTTTAAGAATCTCCTAACTAATACTGGAGCTCTGATCCTTTCAAAATAAGAACATAAAAATATATTTAGCTCTTCAATTACAGCATAGTAAATGGAAACAATTGCGTTCTCATTACTCATTACTCTTCTCATTATTGTTAGATTAATAAGGCATGCCCTTTTTTTATGTATGTTTGTGTGTGTATGTATGTATGTGAGTGAGTATGTATGTATGTATGTATGTATGTATGTATGTATGTATGTATGTATGTATGTATGTATGTATGTATGTATGTATGAATATATGTTTGTGTGTATGTATGTATTTACTTTAACACCTGTGCTAGAGTTAACTCCGCCCACAGTCAAAATTTGAAAAATCCAACAAGTGGGCGGTACTCGGCGGGTTGGGGAGCGCGGGTGAGGTGATGGTGTGGGGCGGGGCTTGACTTATGAGTGACAGCCGGGTGACAGCGCCGGTCAGCGAGAGCGAGCAATAGCAAACTGCTAATGGAGAGTGACAGCGACGCGAGTTTGGCCACGGAACGCAGCGAGGTGTAGGCAAGACTAAGAGGGACTCCTCACATACCGCCCATAGACCACGAGCTGACCGTGAGTGGCTGCGCTCGTCACGTAATAACCTGCATCTGACTCACTGGCGGCCGTTTGTCCAACCTGGAAATTCAAATGTCGTGACCGTAGTTGATCCTAAAGAGGCCAAAAGTTCAATTTTTAACAAATATGCACTAAAATGCCAAAATAAGGCCAGGGATAGGTATACACTTCTATTTTAGACCCATTTACACAGTTAATCAGTTCAGTGGCTCTTTAACTTACTAACTACTTTCAATGTAGATGTTTTTTATTGCATGGAAAAACATTGCTAAAAATGGATTAGTTTGTGGTTCGCTGCATTTTTACATTCATCACATTTCAAAATTAGCATTAGCATGGAGACAAAAATGCTAGCACTCAGCGTCTTGTCTAAGAATCCTTGAACGGTGTGGACGGATCACTCCACAACATGAATTATTCCTCAGCGCATCCTCAGCACTCCACAGAGGTTAACTCCACCATTTAACCTGCACCATTTCCAGCGCACCACTGATTGTTTTAAATAAGCGCTAAGCTAGGTCAATACACCGCCCGCCCAATCACTATAGCTACAAAAGAAGACGCGAGCTGCACAAGGGGGAACCTTTGCTTATCCACTCGCAAAATGGACGCTATACAAGAAGACAACTCCATTACCGCGGCGGACACCTATCGCCATGACGACAACATTGCGGAGCGCTCCTGTGGTCTCAAGGTGATGCGCGTAGAGAGATTTGAAAGACCTCGTTCATTATTGTCTACTGACGCTAATCCTAAATTAGCATTTCACTTGGCTTCATCATTCAGTGGTAGAGTCCCTCAAGTAGTTTTTCATTGATATCAAAACACGGGGCATCGATCCAACTGGATTTGAGAGTGATGAAAGCAGTGCTAAAGAGCAGACTAAACTCAAGGTGAACAACAGGTTTATTTTATCACAGCTGCAGGGCAATACAGCATGTCAGGTAAAAGTTCAGAAAGTGATCAGAGGGACTGCTGGTAGAGGATATTGTAAAGGCTTGTTTTAAAATTTGGTGTTCAGTCGGAAGGATTTTATTTGAAGACTAAGCAACGCACAATAAATGTATTTACAGGTCCTATATTACGCAAAATTGACTCTTGTGATCTTTAAGCCATGTTAGAATGTTGTTACCTCATCAAAAACATACCTGGAGTTGTGTTTGAGTTTGCATCTCCAAAGCTCAAAATGCTCTGTTCCACTTTGTGATGTCATGTAGTGGTAGTTTTCAAGGTAACAGTTACCTTTTACCTTTTGGCAGTTCTAGGGCTGAAATTATCCAAATTATTTTAGTGAAGGTTTAAAAACGCATTGGAGTGTTTCCTGTATCACCACATGACATCACAAGGTGGAACAGTGTTTTCTGTTTGAGAGAAGAGCTCAGGCTGAATATGTACTGTGTAGGTTTGTGTGTTAAACATGTGTGAATGACACAAAACACAACTTCAAATATGTTTTTTTTAGTCCCTTCCCACCCTCTGACGTAGCACCATGACACTGCTTGTCTGGAAAAATCACAGATACGTAGTTTTTCCACATAGTTCTCATTCTCTCATAGAAGTTCTTGTAGTTGCATTTGCAATTACCTCCAAAAAAAAATGCAATATCACATTTTCGTGCAATATCAATGACTCTCATCTATTCATAAATACTGGGTTTTAAATCACACCCTGAAATTGCAGAAATAAAACTCAGGAGAGCCTCTTTACAATTTTATCTTTTTTGAAGTTGTTTGTAAAGTACTATTGATTTTTTTATTTTTTTTTTTGCCCTTGAATCTTACCAAATATCCTTTTTGGACTTAAAAAAAAAAAAAAAAAAAAAAAAAAAAACCTAGCCTCTGTGATGTCTTTGAACTATTAATATTTGAATTTTTCGAAATGTCTATGGGAAAAATGTTGAGCTCCATTCACCAGAATTATCCATGTATTTCTTATCTGCAGGAGAGTTAAAGACAAAGGGGTCTGTTGTCCCAGGCCCTAGGATTTTAGGGGCCCAGAATTGGAACCTCTGCCTATTTATTAATTAATACTGTAGTGGGGCCCATGTGAGGCTTCTTGCCCGGGGCCCTCAAATTTCTGTTTACAGGCCGGGTTATGTGTGTTTGCGTTGATATAGTTGGAGTTCGCCGTACCTTCTTGACAGTCTCCAGCATGCTCTTGCCTCCCTGCCAGGGTTTGGAGTTCTTGCGGATGCAGCTCAGACTGGCCATGCTGTGCCACTTACGGTCCTCCAGTTTACGGTGGAAAGTGTTGGCCAGCAACAGCACGGAGTCGTAGATATATTTGTTTGTGATCTGGAAAAAAGAATTCACAGAGAGAGTTAGCCCAGAAAACTATGAACTGAAATGAACTGTAAAGCCCTTTCTTTCTTTTAGCATTCAGGTATTAACACAATAGAAAGGTGCATAAAACCATCACTGTACAAATATAACAAATCAAATCAAACAATTATATTCCATACACCCACACACAAAAAAATGAAACAATATACCACCTTCTCCACAAATACATCTTCAGTATTCAACCACTAGCAGTTCATGTTTACAGTCATAGCCAAAACTGGGAAAATAAACTGTTGGTAGTATATTGTGAATGATTACAATTAAAATAAAAAAATTACACTATTTTCTAATCTATGCTATAATATTTCGTCATCACAAACATACATGGAGTTGTGTTTTGTTTCATTCACACATGTTTAACACACAAACCCTGCAGATTTAGGTGTTCTCTCAAAAAAAAAAAACAAAAAAAAACCCACACTCTGTTCCACCTTGTGATGTCATGTGGTGATACAAGAAGTGCTCCATTGTGTTTTTAAACTCTATACATCTTCATTAGAACCATTTGGATGATCTGTTGCTCTGTAACTGCTGATCTATAGTGACCAAAAAGTAAAAGGTAACTGTTCGCTTGAAAACTACCGCTTCATGACATCACAAGGTGGAAGAGAGCATTTTGAGCTTTGGAGATGTAGACAGACTAACAAGAAAGGATTATTCAAACATGTGTGAATGAAACAACTCCTGGTATATACGTTTTTGACAACATGAGCTCACAGGAGTCAGTTTTGTGTAATATAGGACCTTTAAGGCCTTGGCACGACACACTGAATATTTAGGCCAATGCAAGTGTAAACATTTTTTAGGAAGTGACAGTGGGGCGTGTATCTCATTCTAAATACACAGAGAGCATGCATCTGTTGTTATATTTGTGCAATTACCACCAGCACAGTGTATTCCTGGGGCTGTTATGGCTCATTTGAAGGTTTGAACGGCTTTCCCTTTGAAAAACACAGAGCTGGTACTGCACAGACATACTGTTTGAAACGCTACGAGTGTGTTTGGCCCACAAAAGATACACTTTGGAACATTCCGGGCAAAGCAAACGCATCTACATTGAGTCAAGCAGGTGGCGGACCCAACAAATGCACAGTGATGGAAAGTATATTTATTTATTTATTATTTATTTATTCTACTCAGTCCATAGTTACAAAGAATACAAAAAATATACAAGCCCATAAAGTTTCTGTGCGCCGTGGTACTTTGAAAATGCATTTAGTTACAGAATACTGTATATACCTGCATTAAAATGTATTTTGTAACATATTCCGATACAGGGGCCAATCACAGTACTGTATTCTGAACACTTCGAATACTGTTGCATTGAGTTGCATTTAAAGATGCACTGTGTAACTTTTCTGGTGGAGGGTCAGTCAAATGGTTTTCTTCATGGAGATGTTAATGCTTTGTCTGGACTGTTTCACAGTATGGTATTAAACCTTTTTATCTTCATGGAGACCAAACCAGACCAAGTTACAGGTCAGATCTGTGGAGAGGCGACCCCACTCATAGTCAGAATGCCTGTTTTTCTAGGGATTTTTGAGCTATAAAACCACCTGTAATTGAATAAACATAAGGGAGAGCTGTTTAATGTCCAGGCAGAGCAATCACATATCCATAGAAACATGCAGGTGACGAACCCCCAAGCAAAAAAGTTACACAGTGCACCTTTGAGAAACTTTGAACTTTTCAACTTCGAAGCTGCCGATAATGATTAAGTCAATTATGGCCAGCCATTGTGCAGAACCTTCAGGCTAACATTACTGTACATACAAAGTCCAGTGTACTTCATATTGTACTTTTTAATGGTACCTATATTTCCCGTCTTATGGCTAATACGCATTAACGTCCTTTCTTAATCATAATAGGACAATGTAGAGTCAATGCACTACTGCAATCCCTGTCATACCTCTATATAAACTCAAGCAGGTAAATACATCTCCATTATCCAACACACAATGGCTGCTTTGAATGAGCTTCTAATTTGCAACAGTTTCAATGCGTTGAGACAGGCTCAGGAGAGACTTTTCCTGTAATCAGCATTTTCCTTTCTATTAAAAACCTTGAGATTGAATGCAGTCGCTCCAGTGTGACGGAGAATGATGAGAACAGTGTGAACCCGGCTAAGAAAATCCATCTCTCAAATGATTCCTCCTCTAAGAAAAACTGTACCTTGGCCTTTGAGACGTTACCTTAAAGGTGCACTGAGCGACTTTTCCGGTGGAGGGTCCGCTATACCTGCATGTCGATGTTCTTGCTTTGCTTGGAACGTTCCATGATATGACTTTAAATATACAGTATACATCTAGCATTTATTCATTATGGATGTTTCTGTTGCTCAAAAATACAATAATTCCTTCTGTGAGGGGCGACCCTCCACAGATCTGAATTGTAATGTAGAGAAGTGCTGTAACCTGCTTGTCTCCCTTGTGATAGTTTAATCTACAGGCTATTTATTATGTTAAATGGTAAAGTGCCTCGAAGGAACCACACACCCACACACCAGTGTACGCGGACACTAGGGCCAAGGTGGGTTAAGTGTCTTGCCTGAGGACACAACCACCGCATTCATCTGTGGGAGCTGGAATCACACTGCTCAACCAATGATGTTTTTGTTGAGAGCGGGATCTGAACCGCCAACTTTCTGATCTTACCAACTGAGCTACTGTTTGAATGAATTATTTTACAATATTATAAGACTTTTTTTTTCTATTTCTATTTTTTTTTTTTTCTATTTTTTTTTTTTTTTCTAAGTAAGCCTTTTATATCTGGTGCGATCTAGGCTTTAATTCAACCCTCCATGGAATATTTCATTATTGATAAAGACACCCTAAATTGTTTAAATAAAATCACTGAAAATGTGAAGCTCAGAATAAGATCGGTATTGGGAATTGCAAAAAAATTGGTATCAGATCGCTAGTCCAAATAAATTGGATCGGGACATCCCTCAACTATAGCCAAAGCAATAAGATTTCTATGGAGACAAGCAGATGGCAGACCCTCCACTAGAAATGTTACACAGTACGCCTTTAAAGTGTAGAGACAGAACAAACAGGCAGAAGACTTTGTAGCAGATAAGATTATGACATTTAACAATTAACAGAACAACAAAGACACATTGGTACATAAGCAGTTGAGCAAAAATGTTAAAGAGGGGGTATTGTGCAAAATCGACTTTTTGGAGCTTTCTACCATGTTATAAAGTTGTTCTCTCATTAAAAACATGCCAGAATTGGTTTTAGATATCATCCATGCATGTTTGAGTAATCTAGCGATCTGTCCCGGTCACTATTTAAACCTTCCTTAAACTATGAGCTGGTCCAAGTCTCAGTGAACAAGCCTACGTCACCCCAATTTCTGATAAATATAGAGCAGGATCCAAAACAATAAACTACAACTTCAAAAATCTGCAATAGTTTCATTAGCAAGATGCATGATGATTGCGCTCTGAAGGGGGAGAGACTTAATACTGAGAGTGAAGAGCGTTACAAAACTGTGGTGCCCAATGGGAGCTGATTTCGCTGTAAACATCAACATAACAAAGCAGTAAACGTTTCTTTTCTTTTTTTCATTTGTGACCATGCAACGCTGAATCCTGTGTGTATTACGATTAAGAAAATAAAATTGGAGAATGAAATACGTAGAGAGCAGTGGGCGTATGCAGGTGGCGGTGAAAATGGAGGTTGATCGGTACCTGAGCAGCCAGTCTCTTCTACATTCTGTCTGAATCCAGAAGGAACTGGAATCAGACCATAGAGCGTGAAAAACCTCATCCAAACTTTAGACCATCCAATCACAGCGGCTAATTTGTATCACGTATCTCTGAAATGCAGAAAACATCTCTCCAAAATTCTCGTAACATTCAGAACAAAATATATAACTTCTTATACATAAAATAAGTTTGGTGCTTCGATTGTTTGTTTTTGACACGAAAGACTCTCAGATTGGTTAATCCGCCTGTCAATCACGCCCTCTGAAATCAGGGAGACGGGACACAGCTCCAGATCCGCTCGTCTTTGTAAAGTTTTTTTTATGATGAAAATGAAATGAAAAAAAGTAATTAAAGATTGCTCAGACACGCACAAATCCCTCCAAATACAACTATAAAATGGTCTGCTTTAACTGAAGTAACACCGTATTTGTATTACTATATTTCTATTTTTAAAATGTTTACTTGTACATACATTACATTTATATAATTATGCCTTATTTAGCTACTTATTTTGAATTTATTATTACCTTTATATTTTTCCTCTTTTTTATTATAATATATTGTGATGTGTGAGCTATTGTGTCCAAATAATTTCCCTTAACGTTTGTCTAAATCTAATTTCAAGTTTGTGTAAATTGTAACACACCGAGGTTAGAATGGGAATAGCTTGTAATTTATGTAGTCGTGCGTTTATTTCTCTGTCGGCGTCGTCTTCTTCTCCTGTAAATGAAAGTCGACATCTCCGCGGGGGGTCGGGGTGATCAGCGCTCTCACCTCGGCGCACTACAATCTGTCTGAGTGTGTGCGCGCGTTTACCGAGCCGTGCGGGGACTCTAACCTGTTCTAACTGTCAATTACACAACCCATAACTTACATTTGAGAGTTTTACAGCATCAACCGCCTGATTTAGGGTTTTGAAATCGGTTCAGTTGAGTTAAAGGTTAGCACGGTGGTAAATCTGGTTCAGAGGAAATGAATGCAGGTCTATGGACGGTCCCTCTGAAGATGTGTGGAGCTGAATGTGTGTGTGCGTGCGTGTTGTGCTTCAGTGCAGTGTGAAATTGGGCTTTTGGGCTACTGTCTGACCACTGAGCTGATCGCTTCGTCACTCTCTCTCTCTCTCTCCTCTCTTCGTTCTCCTGTGCTCTCCTTTCATTCCTCCCCCTCTTCCTCTCCTCTCTGCTCACCGCTTATCTTCATCTTTTCCATCCCCACGCTTTTTCTGTCTCGTTCTCACCCACTTTTCTCCTCTTTCTTCGCTTCTTTACTCCGTCGCTGTGCTCTCCTATCTCCCGCCCCTGCTCCTCATCTCCTCTTTTCTCTCTTATTCCTCCCTTTTTCTCCTCTCTCTAATCTCCTTCCCTTCACCCTCCTCTCACTTCCCCTCTCTCCTTCTCTATATGCTCCCCTGGACTCTATCTCTCTCCTCTACTCCTCCTCTATGCTTTTCTCTCTTCTCCATCCCTTTTTTCTCCTCTCTCCCTCCTCCTTTCCTTCACCCTCTTCTCACTCCCTCTCTCCTCCTCCTATGCTTCAAAGTGCTCTCCTGTCTCTCTCCCCTACTCCTCCTCTCCTCTTTTCTCTCTTCTTCCTTTCCTCTCTCCCCTCTTCTCCCCCATTCTTCTTATCTTCATCTCATCGTTCACAGTGCTTTCTCTTCCTCATCCTCCATGTGCCTTTCCTTTTCTTACCCCTCTTCCTCCTGCCCCACTCCTCCCTCCCAAACTCACATTCTGTAATTTCTCTTTCCTTCTTCCCAAATCTCTCCTCTCTCTTCCCCGCGTCCAGCCACCCCATTAAGTGTCCTTTCTTTTCTCGCCTCTCCTCCTCCCCCTCTTCTCTCTCTACCCCCTCATCTTCTCTCTATTCCCACTCCTCCTCTCCTCTTGTGCTCTCCTCTGTACCTTCCTCTCTCCCCGCTCTCCCTCACTCTCTCCCTACTCGTCCTCCCCTCCTGTGCTCTCCTTCCTCCCTCTCTCTCTCCCTCTCTCTGCCCTGTGCTCTCCTCTCTCCCTCCATCACTCTCTCTTCCTCCATCACTCTCTCTTCCTCCCTCTCTCTGTGATGGACAGCCTGGCTCCATATGCATCTTCACTTTAGCATGTAGATTAAACTGTCCCTCATCTCCATCCGCTGAGGTTAGGAGATGATGACTTTCTGAAATACTAAATCCAAAATTGCATTTGATATTTCCTTTTTTTTTTTTCCTCCTCCAAAGTGGAGTTTTTCCTGGTTCAGTTCTGTTCTAATTTAGCCCTAGTTCAGTCCTATGACGTTTAGTCCTAGTATTATGAATAAATATTTACTGTATTGGGCATCGAAAAGTACTCTTAAAGGCGCCAACTTTTATTGTCTTAAAAACATGAACATTTTAAAGGGTTTGATGTGGTCTAACTGACTTTAAAAACATTAAATAAGTAAACACAGACACTGACCGTAAGAGATGCTCTTATAATACATCTACTGGAGCATAGCAAATTAAATTTATCGTATGAAAAAACCTGGTGTATAGCCGCTTTAAATATGTGAGGTCATAGGTAGGCCTAAATAAAGCCGGATATGAAAAGTTAACAAGTTCTATCCAGCTTACAGTTTCGCTTTTTTTTTAAAACTTTCTTTACTTTGATTATTTCGTTCAAGGTTGTCACATCATTTGGAACATTTCTCATGAGTTCACACAGGCTTTGTCTCAGAACACTTGACACAGCTCTCATTCACAAACACACGATCAGTGAATTCACCTGGTTTGTTCAATACAAGTCTGTTCACAAGCCATAAAGGACGTTGGCCCAAACTCTTTCAATATGTAAATTAAAATGTGACAGAAAAAAACCTAACAACAAAAGATTTCAAAAAGGGAAAAGGGTCTCAGCAGAGCACACACAGTCTGTATGAATAGGCCTGTATAGAGACATCCTACATACGGTTGTGAGATATAAGTATTTTGTCTAATTTTATGTACACAATGATCATAAAAGTAGTTTTGATTTGCTATTCTTTCAATTTTCTTGACCATGTTTTTAATCAAATACAGCATAATCTAGTCTGAAATGGGTAGTGTGTACAATTATTTAGAAACATAATTCAGTTTTAGACAAAAAGCAGAAATGTTTTTCCAGCCCTAAACTCATCTGTGTGTTAAGTGTGTAAAGTGGGGACCCCATTTGGAGGCTGCACCAAACCAGTGATTCTCTCCGGTCTATGACAGCAGTGCTGAGGCTTCCGAGCCGTTCTGTCAAATTACAGCTTTTTCTCAATCACTTTGGCACGTTTATCTATTGAAAATTGACATTTGCAAAACAGCTCACACAATTTCCCAATCAGAACTTTAGATTTCCAAAACAAAATTGAAAAAACAAACTGAGAGCTGTGTCACGTGTTCTGAGGAAGAGCCTGAGAACTGTGTGAACTCACGAGAAATGTTCCAAATGATGGGACAACCTGATCCGCTGCTCAGATACAGGTTTGAATCAAATGGTAACAATAAACCAAGTTTGCAAAGATGTGCTAAAAGGATTGAGAAAAATGTAATGAAAGAACACAGAAAAACATATTACCAAAATCTGAGTGTTTTGATGGTAAAACTGTTATGTGGGACGTGATTGATCAATTTACAATGAAAAACTGCTTCTTGGTGAGATAAAATTTTGTCACGAAGACGAAAATTCTGTTTAGAGTTTTGCATGAGTTTTTTCTGCAAATGTCAGTTTTCAGTAGAGAAACTGGAAATGGTCACATCTTTATACGGCGCTTTTCCATCCTCAAAACACTCAAAGCATTTCACATCAAGGAACCAATCACCCATTCACACACACACTCATACACCAATGTCCTCAGGTCGATTAAGTGCCTTGCCTAAGGACTCGACGACAGCATTCATCTGTGGGAACTGGAATTGCACCGTCAAACTGTGGGTAAGTGGATGCAACCGCTCGACCAACAGCGTTTGGGATTCAAACCACCAATCTTCGGATCAGTGGACAAACGCTTCTACCAACTGAGCTACTGTCGCCCAGTGTAATATGTAAAAAAAAAACCCAGTAAAGGCGGATATGTAATTTATATATGTCAAGTTTCATTTATTAATTTATCCACTTTATATATGATGTACGTTGAATATTTAGTCTGAATAAAGCTACGTTATATTAGCCACACTACTTTACATACAATGGCAAACTCTGCATCCCTTTACTTAACCGTTCTCAGACGACAATACCGATTAACGTCACTTATGCCATTTCCAGGAAAATCTAATTTAAATCCAGCGTAACCATGGCAACAGCGTCGCACATGCGGTCAACACCTCCCCATAAAACTCTTGACAATCATTTTTACAGATGTGAAGGCGTTTGACATTTACCGCGGCTTAAGTGCTTTACTGCTAATGAAGTTATATCAGTTTTGAGAAGAAGAAGAAGCAGCGGTGCAGCGGGTTGAGGCGTTTGCCCGCTTACTGAAAGGCTAACGGTTCGATTCCCGCTGGTATTGCGCTCTGTTTTTGTGTCACTGGGCAAGATTAATGAATTTGTGGGTTTGAGTTTCATGTTATAGGCAACGTTTTACAGTTTAATAGATACAGATTTTGTTAAATCGGCAATTCCCATGGCAATAGATGTAATTTTTTTCATTCTGAAATACATGGATTGGGAAAGTGGGAGAAACATGGTACTTTAAAGGTGCTATATTACACAAAATGGACTCTAGCTCTAGGTTTGTGTGTTAAAAATGTGTGAATGAAACAAAACACAACTCCAGCTATGTTTGTGATGAGGAAAAAACATAACAGATCAGAAAATTGCGTAATTTTTATATATTAAAAACATGATTAAAATGCTGATTAAAGTCTAAAAATTAGAGGACATCAGTACCATACAGTACCTGTAGTACTCGTATTAGTAATCGTATTTGTAGCTCTACTTTTAAGTCCACCATTAGCAAAGATGTGAACATGAAAAACACAAAAAGTGAATCTGAAAAAGGCGACCTCCCTCCCGGTCCTTCTCCCACCTCCACCACGACTTTATTCATTCGCCCACTCACCTCCTACACCAACAACACAGGAAATAAAACACACCATTTTTGATCCTCTCTTTCTCTTCATTTCTATCTCCCTCTTTCTCTCCCTCTTTCTCTATCACAATCCCTTCTCTTGCTATCTAACTCATTTCACTCTCCCCTTCTCTTCCTCTCCTTCCCACTCACATCCCCTCTATTTCCTTCTCATACTTCTTCCATCCATTTCTCTCCCTCACCCCTTCTCTCTCTTTTTCTCTCTTCCCCTCTCTTTCCCCCTTTCACTCTCTCGCTCCTTCCTTAGTCCAGCCTCTCTTACCCACCATCCCCATCCTCTTTCCCTCTCTTCGTCTCTCTCACTCCTTTATTGGTCCCCCTCTTTCGCCCCGTTTCTCTCTATACCTTTGCTCTCTCACTCCTTTACCATCCTCTCTTTACTTCTTTCTCTCCTTTCTCAGTCTTTCCCTTTCTCACCATGCCTTCTCTCTTTTTCTCACTCTCTCCCTCCTTTCCTATTCTATCTCTATCCTTCTTTCAATACGTCTTCCTCTCCCCATATCTCCCTTCTATCTCTCTCCATTTCCTCTCTTCATCTCTCTTTCCCTCCTTCTCTCCACACCCCCCCTCACTTCTCTCTCTTTCTCTCTTCAACCCCCCCCCCCCAATAGCTCTTTCTCTCCCTCCCTCTCCACTTCCCTCAGTCTCACTCTAACTCCATCTCTCTCTCCCTTCACTCTCTCAATCGGGCTCTCTCTTTCTCCCTCTCTCTCTATCCTCTCTGTCTATCATCTATCCCCTTTCTCTATACTCCCTCTCTCTCCATCTCAATCCTCCCTCCTTCCTTCCCTCTTCATCCCCCTCTCTTTCTCTCTCTTTTCCTTTGCTCTATATCAGTGTCTCTCTCTTCCGCTCTCTCTATCCATCACAACACTCTATCCCCTTTCTCTATACCCCCTCTCTCTCATCTCGCTCGTTTTCCATCTCAATCCCCCTCTCCCTCTCCTCTCTCCATCCCCCTCTCCTCTCTCCACCCCCCTCTCCCCTCCCTCTCTCCATCCCCGCTCCCCTCCCTCTCCTCTCTCCATCCCCCTCTCTTCTCTCCATCCCTCTCTCTCTGTGTCATACATGACCACTCTGCCCTTGACTAAAATGACTTCCAGCACCTCCTCACTCCACACTACCACAGCAGCACAAACAGCCTAAACAGTGGACCCCAGCCCGGCCATAATGATCCTATTCAGGGGTCAGATTCCTGATAATGGCTTTTTACACTTGAGGGCCACTTCATTCACATTAGTAACACAAAGAAAGAGCTTTATTTACGGGATATCCACCGCTTTAAGGCCCCGCAGCTCAGACAGACTCTGCGTTACCAAAACAATATAATACCAAGTCTGCAAACTTCTTCTTCTAGCTTCTAGCAAACGTCATTGCAAATACAATCAGCGCGTTTGGTTCTGATTTAAATTCAACAGCGATTTCCAGAAGATACAAGCCTTGAAAGCATCCATAGGCTCTACAGGGAGTGAAGCAATTTAAATAAGGCTGGAAACAGTAGCTGCAAGTGTTATAGTTGCATATTAACAAGAGATAGCATATAGTTAAAGCTAATTGAGATATTTTCTGCTCTATGTTATAATGTTGTTTCCTCATCACAAACATACCGGAGTTGTGTTTTGTTTCACACACAAAATTCTGCATATTTAGGCTCTCAAACAGAATACACTAGTGATGTCATAAGGTAAGGGTTCTACTGTTCTTTTTTTTAAACTCCATACACCTTCACAAGAATCATTTGGATAAGTTCAGACCTGGAATTGCCAATCTCTACCGAACTAAAGGTAAAAGGAACCGGCCAACTTGAAAACTTCCACTTCATGACATCACAAGGTGGGACAGAGCGTTTTGAGCTTTGGAGATGTAGACAGAATAAAGGGTTACTCAAACATGTGTGAATGAAAGAAAACACAACTACAAGTCGGTTTTTGATGAGGTAACAACATTATAACACAACTAAAAGCTCACAAGAGTCAATTTAACGTGCACTTCCTGATCACCGGACAATAAAAAGTCCAATAATTAGATGCAGACAGTACACAGCAAACTTATTTTGACCTCAAGAGCTGTTTATACAATATATCTGTACTGGGGCAAGCCAAATTTAGCTTAAATATACGAACAAAATTCAGATACAGGGCCTTTAAATGAGAAGAGACACATTTAACGCATTTTAGGAGAAGGAGACTGCTTTAGTATTCACATTTATTGAATTTATTCTGTTTATGAAAAGGTTAGACAGAACTCCATATTTACAATTGGCTCAAATGCTTTATCACAATATGTTAAAATGGCCATAGTATAAACTGGGATGGAGGCAGGTCAGAATTGTTGTTTTAAATGTCACAAAGTTCATGTCTTGTCCTGGTTTTTGGTTTATATCTTTGTATTTACTGAGCCTGTATGCATTAAAGGTGCATTGTGTAACTTTTCTGGTGTGCTGTCACAGTGGAGACAGGTTAATGGTCAGATCTATGGAGAAGCAAGCCTGCACATGGTAAGAATTTGTGTTTTTTAAGGTATTTTTGAGCTATAAAAAACAGCTGTAATTGAACAAATGCAAGGAAGATACGGTTAACGTCCTAATGTGGAACATAGCAGGCAAGAAATAACATCTCCATGGAGACACCTTAGAAGTTACACAATACACCTTTAAAAAAAAAAAAAAAAAAAGGGGGGGGGAATTCTGTCTTTCTCAGTAGAACCAAATGCTTTTTTCTATCAATTTCTTTCTCCCTTTTCTGAATAGCTGAACACTGATGGCCTCAAACACATGATTCTTGTCAGTTGAATGGATTTTGAGCTACAATTTTTAAAACATAGTAAGCCTGTTTACCCAATTGCTAATGAGTAATCTAGTTCAGCATTTGTGGATTTTTAGTTGGGAAACTCCCACAAAGTTGCATCAGGCCCTGTTCTCTGTTTGAAGTTATTGCTGTTTCAGATGACGTCACAACATTCTCTAGGTCAATGTCTACAATTGTAGGGTCATGACCCCCTAGGGGAGGTACTGCAGGGGGGTCGTGAAATCTTTGGTCGATTAGACTTTTTTTTGTAATATTTCTTAATTTTTGAAGGATGAGGATGAACTGGTTTTCAGTGGGTTCTGGCTGTGCGCTTCACGTCTGTCTCTCTCTCATCATTCCCTCGTCTCTCGCTCCATGTCAAACTGCAAACACGTCAGCCCAGATTTTATCATTTCTTCTAGGATACATGTGATGGAGTCCATGGAGCGACTGGAAGAGGAGGGGGAGCGAACAGGAGAGGAGGGAGCAGTCGTGTCTTTCCTCTCGCTCCTCAGATCAGAATGACCGGAAAAGTTCAGTGTCCCATATCAAACTCTTGTCCGTGCGTGCTGTGGCTCCTCTCTTTTTTAATCCGATCATTAAAAAAAGTCACACTTTGAGCCCATTTTCCGTGATGTTGTTGCTCCATTGATCTGGCCTGCTCAGAGTCACCGTGAGCGCAAAGTGCAGCTTAAACTTCAGGCCTGAATTAGCTTTGATCAGACTCAGACTTACTTCTGTCATGGAACGAGTTGAGGCTTAAACTGGAGATGGAGCTAGTTTCAGCTCAGGATTTCAGGATAAAGTTAGCCTTGTTAAGCGAAGTCGATGGAATATCCCCCTGGTATTGAATGTACAATAACAGAGTAGCTCTGTTTATACATGACACTAGGCTCAATTTAATATAAAACATAATTGTATGCCACATATATAGTAGAGGGTCCCTGCTCCAGCTCTCCATCAGTTTGGGGGTCCCTGGCCTAAAAAACATTGAAGACCCCTGATCTAAGTGAACTATACTTTTTCTTTTTTCAATTTTTTTTTTTTTTTCTTATCTATAATACATCATACCATGTCTCTTTAAAGATGTCATTTGGGATTTCCTATATTCTCCACAGCTCATCACAGCGCTCCCTCAGGCGTTCACATAAATCAGCAGCACATTAATTCAATTTCCGATCTAAACGTGACGCGTACAGAGGAGCTCGCCTCCGTCTCTTGTCTGTTATTTGTCAGCAGATTGGTGACTCGCACATATTTCTAAGGACAATAATTGCATATTACCACCCCAGAGGGACAAAAAACAGTCTATGTGAAAAATAACATGAAAAAAAAAACAAAAAAACAAACACCTTATATGATGAACTGTAGAGAGTGATAATGGATTTGAGAAAAGAAATCAAAGGAACTGTCAGGTATAGAGCAGCTTGTGAAGTAATAAATGCATTATATAAAAACAGCATCACATTGGCTCTACGTTTTAGACTTTTGGTTATGTTTGGGCACGTCTACACCGCCAACTTCTCGGTTTGAAATGAAAACATCACTGCCAATTGATACTTTGCAGCTGATGCCGTCAACATTCCCTGGGGGTGTGATGCTAGCTGTGGGAACTGCTCTGTCTGAGGTTTTGCTAGACTTTAATCTGAGTTTTATTTTAATATAATCTGAACATCAAACACCTAAATAGGACAATTTTTCTTGAGTTTTCATACAATCTTGTATGAACTGTATTTGGTTGTGCTTGCTAATATGTGCATTGTGTCTCCATGGTAACAGGTGAAAATTCCGCCAATACACATACATGTAGAACACCCCCACATTAGCATTATCCAGCATTATGTGACATGGCAACGCAATTTGTAATTTTTCCCTTCGATTCATTGACTGAAAGTAGGACTGTGCAAGTTATCAAAATTGAATCCAGAACCACCTCAATTTGTCAATGATCTCTTTTTGAATTTTAGTTTTAATTTTTTGAGAAGCCAATCTGTTGTAAACAGTTCATCTTCTGGTGGAATAGATCAACAACTATTTTCTGAGTCAAAGAGACACTGTGGAACTTTCTGGAGGTGTAAAGTCACCTGCATGATTCCACTGAGAACGCAAATCAAGGTTCAAAGTTTTTAAGTGCAATAAAAACACAAAAAAATGAACAAAAGCACGCTTTTTTAGTCTATTTTTGACTAAAAAGTTACGCAATGGGGCGTTACATGTCACTGTTCTGTATATATTCATGAGATTAATACTGAAAGTGTTTGTGTGTGCATCTTCAGTATAAAAAATAAAATAAAAACAGAATAAAAAACATGTGTTGTAGTAGTAGTGGCTGTAGTCCTGTATCTTCAAACTGATACTTGCTGGAACTGTCGGGATTATAAGATTCAATTGAAAGTGTAGATATTGGGGTGGGACGAGACACAGTTTTTACGAAACAAGACACACCACGAGATTATGTCCACGAGAACGAGACAAGTTTTTGACATAATTTGTAATAAATAAGTAGTGCAATTTCACAGTTATGGCTTCACGATTTTAATGTATTTTATGTCATTCTTCAGCGGTCATTGTACTTCTACTTTTTGGAACTACAGCTTCTCAAATTGCGCAACTCACCAGCTCTTAACTTTTTTTTTGTCCAAGCCAAAGGTAAATTCAGGGTGAAAAAAAATCTCACAAGATCATTTTCCTCATGTGTGCACGATCTTGTGGCAATTTAATCTCGCGAGATCTTGTGGCACGAGATCTTGTCCCATCTCCAATAGACAATAATAATCAAAGTATCAGAAATCGAATTATAGAACAGAAGAGGCTCAGGCAGAGTTGGCACTGACTGTATAAAGCCAGACACTGAAGATTGCAAGAACTTTTATTTCAAATGAACAGAACATTGACCTAAATAGTATAAGATATTCAAACGCAATCAGCCTGGTCCTTGTTCCCATGCATGTTTCAAGACTGTCTTTGCAAATGACTCACTGATTTTAGAAGGAGCACACTCCAGGCTGCTTTCACTCCTCACCTCCAATTCACGCTGTGATTTTATAGTATTTGCTTCAGATAAAAGTTACAGGTTTGTGTTTGCAGTTCAAAACAGCACAGGTTTTTTCCTAATTTTTGTGTCCATTCCTTGAAAATACCAGATTTTATGCGTGATTTTATGTTTTGTCCTTCTAATTATATTTACACCAAATTATAAATCAGATGTTAAGTCCCGACAGTTACGTTAAAGCTGCACTGTGTAACATTTTTAGTGGAGGGTCTGCCACCTATTTGTCTCCATGGAGATGTTATTGCTTTGTCTGCAATGTTACACAGTATAGATTAAACCTGCCTATCACAAGGGAGACAAGCCGGTTACAGCACTACACTACATTACAGTTCAGATCTGTGGAGAGTCGTCCCTATTCGCAGAAGGAATTACTGTGTTTTTGAGCAACACCGTTATGTATATGTTTAATGTCATACCGTGGAACATTCCATGGAGACAAGCAGGTATAGTGGACCTTCCACCAGAAAAACTGCACAGTGTTCCTTTAAGGTATTCTTACTTCAGTACTAGTTTTTTCAAAATACTTTTTCACTCGTACTTGAGTCGTTTCTTGGAGTGTAATGTTACTTTTACTTGAGTACAATTTGTGGATACACCCACCTCTGATTATAAAAGCTCTTAACTGTAGATTTAGCATAATATGTCTCCTTTAAAGATGCACTGTGTAACTTTTTGGTTGGGGGGTCTGTCACCTGCTTGTTTCTATGGATATATTGCTCTCCACAGATCCGACCTGTAACTTGTCTGGTCTGGTCTCCACGAAGATAAAAAGGCTTAATACCATACTGTGAAACATTCAAGACAAAGCAATAACATCTCCATGGAGAAAAGCATTTGACGGACCCTCTACCAGAAAAGTTATACAATGCATCTTTAATGCTACTCTACATTTCAAATCTGATTTTTGGGGGCGATTATCCTGCTTGCGTAGCATAATGTCACAATATTACAGTTTTCCAGTGATATTTTCTGTAGCAGTCCATTGCACTTCATATTGTGTTCTAGTGACTATGACAACTGTGAAACTTCCCAGACACTGACCTAAGGGTTAATTGTTTTTGTTAGCGTCTTGCTCAAAAGCGCCCAGGAAGTGCTCACAAAGTCATCAGGCGCTTTCTATGTAACATTCAGACCCCAACATTCAACAGTAGAGCTAAAGTTGCCTATGTAATTATACAGTGTGCTGCCATTGGATTGACTGAGGCGTTTTCACCCTTGGGACACTGTCGATCTCTCAGAAGAAATCATCCATTGTGTTATGTCTCCACTCTTTGATGTCCTTCGTTTAGGTGCGGTTAATTACAGTATTACAAAGACAGAACTAGGCCCTTATTACGCCATTTTCTGATCTATGTTATAATGTTGTTTTCTCATCACAAATATACCTCGAGTTGTGTTTTGTTTTGTTTCATTCACAGACATTTAACGCACAAACCCTGTATATTTAGGCTGGGTTCTTCTCTCAAACTGAAAACACTCTGTTCCACCTTGTAATGTGGTAAAAGAAAGCACTCCACTGTGTTTTTAAAGTCCATACACCTTCACTAGAATAATTTGGACAATTTCAGACCTGGAATTGTCAGTCTCTACTGAACTAAAGGTAGCTGTTAACTTAAAAACTACCATAAGTTTAACACACAAACCCTGCATATTCAGGCTGGGTTCTTCTCTCAAACTGAAAACGCTCTGTTCCACCTTGTGATGTCATAAGGTGATACAGAAAGTGTTGTGTTTTTAAACTCCATACACTTTCACTAGAATCATTGAGGTGATTTTTGTCCTGGAATTGCAAATCTCTACTGAACTAAATGTAAAACGTAGCGGTAACCTTGAAAATGACCAAGACATGACATCACAAAGTGGAACAGAGCGTTTGGAGCTTTGGAGATGTAGACAGACTAAAAAAAAAAAATGTGTGAATGAAACAAAACACAACTCCAAGTATGTTTTTGAGGAGGTTACAGCATTATAACATGGCTTAAAGGTGCATCATGTAACTTTTCTGGTGGAGGTTATGCCATTTCTCTGCTTAGAATGTTCCACAGTATGATTTTAAACAGCTCTGCCTTCCATTTATTCAATTACATGTGGTTTTATAGCTCAAAAATACCTAGAAAAACTTAGTCTGGTTTGTTACACAATGCACCTTTAAAGCTAACAAAAGTCAATTTTGTGTAATATGGGACCTTTAAAGAGTGGGCATCATCTGCAATTAGTAGTTGTTCTGACTGGAAGGCAATTACAGCGATATGCTGTAATTATAAACGACTCAAGATATTCCACGATGCATTGCAAAACAACAACCATTCATTATCGGGGGGGTATATAATGTAAGGGACGTGTCTTTGGAATTATAGCTGTTAATTTGGGAACTACCAACAAGACTACCAACGAGTAAGGCAGTCGGTTAGAAGCGTTAATGATAGGGCTGCAGCACTGGAAAAGGTCATACTTCCAATGGAGTTTAAAGGGTTCATATTACGTTTTTTTTTTCCTGATCTATGTTATAATGTTTCCTCATCAAAAACATAGCTGGAGTTGTGTTTTGTTTCATTGTTTTGTTTCACCGTTTCATTCATAACACACAAAGCTTGCATATGTAGTATATTTAGTCCGTCTCTCGAACAGAAAACACTCTGTCCCACCTTTTGATGCCATGTGGTAATACACAAAGTGCTCCACTGTGTTTTTAAACTTCATACACCTTCACTAGAATCATTTGGATCATATCAGTCCTGGAACTTTGGCCACACACCCAGATACAAACCCTAGAAATGTCATTAACCATTCATTATGTAATTAAGTGTGGAATCATGGCATTAAAGCGGACCTATTATGCGAAATTGACTTTTGAGAGCTTTTAAATGGTTTCCCCCTTTCATTTACCCTCTCAAAAGTTGTATTTAGAGTGAATCTGTCACGGTGTTAATTTTAATTGAATTATTTTATTATTTTTGACCCGGTTTTATTTTATCTCTCTAGCCGTGTGTGTTTTTGAGTTTTAAGATAAGATAAGATAAGATAAGATAATCCTTTATTTGTCCCATAATGGGGAAATTTTACCTCCTGTTGTTGATTGTTTGCCCCGCCCTAATGTGTCTCATCTGTGTCTCATTCATCTGTGTGCGTATACACTCTCTGTTCTCCTCTGCCCTTTGTTGGTTCATTATCAGTGTCACGTCTGTTTGGATTTTTGTGTTTGGTCTTTATTTCTTATATTAAACAACTTTGCAAATGCAGTCCTGCACTTTGGGTCCTTTCTGCCCTAAACGTGACAGAATCGAGCATGTTTGAGTAATCTTTATTCTCCTGTATTCAAGTCGTCATAGCTCTGATCCACCTTCGTTTTCACCTCCACCTGTACACGCCCACTGCTCTGTACTTCATTCTCCAGTTTTATTTTCTTAATTGGTGATACACGTACGATTCAGCAGCGTTGCGTAGTCATTTTTGCACGATTCTTGCTAGTGTTATCTGCAGACCTGTGTCTTCTTTAAGGGAGACAAATTGCACAGAATCAGGTGAGAGTGAAGTCTTTCACTTATAGATATGTAAATAAAATAACCCCATTTTTGTGTTATATTTTTTCAAGTTGTTATGGACATAATGAGTCCTGGAAAATCACGATGCAACTAAAGCATCCTAGATTTTACACAGTGGGACTTCTCCTCTCAAAGAATTCTTCTGCTGGTACGTTGTGTTAGTGTAAAAAGGTATTGTTGAATATACATATTAAAAAAAAGAGTTCATTGTCTCCATGGAGATGTAATTGCTCTGTCTGGAATGTTCCACAGTATAGCATTAAACTCATCTGTCTCGCATTTCTTTTGTTGCTCGAAAATCCATAGAAAAAATGCTGACTTATGTGGCGTCACCTCTTCACTGACCCGACCTGTAACTTGGCTCATCTGATCATCACTAGTCTCCATGGTGAGAGGCTGGTTCAAAGTCATACTGTGGAACATTCCAGGCAAAGCAAGTGATTCTTTGCAGCTGATGTCATCAACATTACCTGGGGGTGCGATGCTAACTAGAGGCTCTGCTCTGTCTGAAGCTCAGTTAGTCAAATTTGATTTTAAACTGAGTTTAGTTTTAACACAATCTGACAAGAAAGACGTGGCTTGAAACTACAGCAGATGAGCCAATTTGTGCTGTTAAACAAGTCTGTCATACATAAAATTACCGCCACAAGCTAGCTAGCGTTAGCCAACAGTTTTTCAGTTAGTCACGCTCATCTTTTTGCTGAAAATCAAACTCCTAATCAGGACCATGAACACTTGTATTGAAAATGTGACATTTATATATCCATTTTGTGTGTTTTCGGAGAATGAAAATAATAGTTTGGCAATGTTTTCTAATGTGGCGTGCTTTGCATCACCAAGGAAACTGTTGAACATTCCGCCATAAACACGCATGCAGAACCGCATCAGCGTAATGTCTCTGCAAAGTATCAATAACTCTCTGTGTAGATAAACAGGTGGCCTACTGTCCACCTGAAAAGCTATATAGTGCACCTGTAAAAAAAAAAATAAATAAATAAATAAATATTTCACAGTGTGTTACTATGGAAGTGTTTTAACCTGTGTAAGTGGTGAACGGGTGGCCAAATGTTAATTTATAATCTATGTACATATGGAGAACACATAATTAAATCATAATTAGCATACTTAGCTGTTGGGAGAAAGTTAGCCTGGTGGTCTTTCGGTTTCTTTCATACATCTAATGACTCCTATATAACGCTAATGCTACCTTTCCATTTGGCTCACAGTGCTCTTTAGACTGCAGTTCTTTGTTAAGAAAAAAAAAAATGCTTTGCCCTACACTTCTCTTTTATGGTAATTATGGTAATTGGGTTCATTTTGTCCATATTTCACTTGCACAATGGTTTTGTCGGAAGCACCACATGGCCACACATATGGTCCAATCCAAAACGCTGCCAATGACATGATCTATTAATCCCCTAAAAGCAGAAAGGAGCAGAAATCTTCTAGAGTGGACGGATTTGAGGAAAATGGACACGCACGTCCAGCTGCTCTTGGGGTCACATAAGGAACTGAATTTTTTTTTTTTTTTTTTGGAGTGAAGTTCATAATTTAACTTCCTGGTTGGAAACTGGCAGCAGATATGACATACGCAGACGTAATTGTATAACTGTTACCTAGCAACCGCAATGTTGACAGGGCCAAAATGATTATAAATTACACAATTGTCATGAATGGCCTAATAAAAATGGATGATAAAGCCTCTCTAGTCTATTAAATGAAGGTTTAAACTGCCTGAAAAATACCTTCTTTGTGCATAAACGGCCCTTACACTTTGGATGGAGTTTTCGGAGTTGATAGCATAGGAATTCTGTTTTAGAACTCAGCACTACTTCCTGTTTTTTTTGTACTTTTCAATCTTTTCTCTACAAGCTGCCCCTTAACTGGTGTAAAACTATAATAACTATTCCCCACAGGTACTCCCAGCACCAAGTAATAATTACAAAAACATGAAAATCTGTCATATTTACTTTAAAGAGGGGAAAACACATCACATATTTAGATCACTATGTTGCTTATACGTCTACTTTTTGTTTTTGATTTTTGCTTTTGTTTTGAGTCTCCTCTCCCTTTGCTCTCTGTGTTAAGTCACCCCCCATTCAGAGCGCTATCACAACACAATCAGCATGCGTCCTGCTAATGAAACTACTGCACATCGCATCAGGTTTGTCAAGTTGTTTTGTACAGTTTTGTATCATGTTTTTGTATATTTATGGAGAAATGTCAAGTGGGAGCATGGAGGACTCTTGGGCTGAGCAGTGGACTCTTACAGGGAAGAGTACCGTATAAATATTCTAGAGTGAGCAGACTTGAGTGAAATGGACACCCACCTCGAGCTGCTGGGCGCGGGGATTCTTGGGGTCACAGAGGGAGGTGTTGATGCGGTGGTTGTGCTTTACACAGCGCTGGGTGGTGTTCTGGGGCATGGGGAAGGTCTGACGCACCAGAGTCAGACGCCCGATGGACTTCATCACCAACTCCTGGAGGTCATAGTCAGAGATTTCCTGAGAAAAAGACAAGAGCGGGTTAAGAGAAATGTACAGTTTCAGTTTTGCAAAGTGTGTGTGTGTGTGTGTGTGTGAATCTGACCTTTCCTCCATCATTTCCAGTGAGTAACCAGCATAGTAAAAGTATTCATGTTTATTTATACTGTACATTGAAGCCATGTATTTAAACTTTCAAGACGCCCTTGTGGTAGTAATGGCAAATACTAATACTACTTGTTTCGATCCAATTCCAAGTACTGTATAGAAAGTACTTCAAATTTAATCTGATATTGATACCACTAGGTTACAGCGAGACTCTTCCACTATGAAGAATCTTACCTCAGCGCACAGAGATTCATTATTTTTGCTCCATCTCAGGTTGCAGATACACTAAAACATATCTATTTCAAAAATGTATTAATATTTGATTATAAAAAGAAATTGTATAGACATTTTGAGAATCACTGTTTGATAGCTCAGTATTTTTATATTTTATGCAATATTTTGATACTTATTACTGTAGTGAGGTTCATTTCTGCTCTCAGTTCAGGTATGAACATGATCAGCTAATAACATGTGCTGGATTCATGATTTAACTACATACATTCAGCATATTTGTTTGGGGTGTCTCCTTAAACAAGCTTTTTTTTGAATTGTAGAAGTGGAAAGTGTACATGAAGGATGGTAATACAATGGTGGTTTGTTTGTTTATAGTGTATTCTTTAGTGTTAAATCAGGAAAACAGAAACCAGACCATAGCCTGTATTAATAAATGGACATAGCAAACCCGCTAGCCACCGCGTTCCAAACAGGAAGTGAGTCGCTCCATCGTCTCCGGCTCCAATTCACTTTTTAATGAGAAATTGCCCCTCTCTCCGTAACAGCTGCTTTCAGTCTCATTTTGGTCTTAAAATGTTCATATTAACCCTCGCTATATGATCCTGGTGTTTTGATTTAGCTAATTTATCCGTAAATAAATTCCTATTCTTAATATGGAATTTGGCTCCACATTCGTCCTATAATTGCTAGCTACAGTTAACTTCATTTGACTGGAGCCGAACGTTATGGGTTACGTCACGCTCACTTAGTCCACTTCTTTACACACTTCTAGGATTCGGGAAAACAGGCAAAACTGTGTTCAGAAAAAAACACACACACCATTTGATAGAGAGAGCGAGAGAGGGGGAAAGAAAGGGAAAGAGAGAGATAGAAAGCGAGCGAGAAAGAAAGAGAGCGATAGAAAGCGCACGCAAGAGAGGGAAAGAGAGAGAGAGACATAGAAAGAGCAAGAGAGTAAGAAAGAGAGAGAGGGAGCGAGAGAGAAAGAGGAAGTGAGGGAGAGAGAAAGATGAAGTGAGGGAGAGAGAAAGAGTGAGGGAGAGAGTGAGATACAGAAAGAGCAAGAGTGAGAAATAAGTGAGACAGAGAGGGAGAGAGAGATAAAAAGAGAAAGAGGAGAGAAAGATGGAGAGAGGGAGAGAAAGAAAAGGAGCGAGAGAGAAAGAGGGAGAGAGAGAGTGAGGGAGAGAGTGAGAAACAGAATGAGCAAGAGTGAGAAATAAGTGACACAGAGAGGGAGAGAGATGGAACAAGAGAGAGAGAAAGGAGAGAAAGATGAGAGAGAGGAAGAGAAGGAGAGAGAGGTGGAGGGAGAGATAGAAAGAGGGGGAGGAAGAGAGACAAGGATGTTAGGCACAGGAACAAGAATGATGTGCGCTCATAAAGTGGCAGAATGGGGAACAGAGGGAAAATCGATAACAGCTTATACCAACATTCCAGAGCCCTGAGTGGGAAAAACAAGGAACCGTTTCGGAGCACACAAAGGTCATTTAAGATTAAAGCACGTGCTCTATTTGATTAATTATCTAACTCCACCATTAACCTGGACCAGAAATCCCACTCTTCTCTTTCTTAGAACCAGTTTAAACGCATTCACTATGAGATTTAGTTCCATATGAATGCTAAAAAACAAAAACCTGCTACCAACATGTTATATTTAGGTCTATTTCCAAGTCCAAGCTGGATACAATTATATACAGATAGCGCAAATGTTCCACAGTATTGCTTTGAACTGATGTATCTCCACAGAGACCCCACCAGATCAGGTTATACATCACATCTGTGGAGAGGTGAATTCGCTCCCTTTACGATTGCATGTCTTTCAATGTACCTTTCAGCAGCAGCAACTTCAGTGATTAAAAAAATGGAAGATTAATCCCATGCTGCGGAACATTCTTGGCAAAGTGAAAAAGATTTCCATGGAGACAAGCTGGTGACGTAACCCAACCCCAAAGTTGCATAGTTCATCTTTAAAGGTTGTTTGTCAAAAATAGAGCTGGAGTTGTGTTTTGTTTCATTCACACATGTTTAACACACAAACCCTGCCTATTTCAGCTTCTCTCAAACTGAAAACACTCTGTTCCACCTTGTGATGTCATGTGTCAATACAGGAAGTGCTACACTGTGTTTTTAAACTCCCAACACTAGAATCATTTGGATAATTTCAGCTCTGGAACTGCCAATCTTGACTGAACTAAAGGTAAAAGGTGGCTGTTAACTCGAGAGCTACTACCACTTCGTGACATCACAAGGTAGAACAGAGCATTTTGCACTTTGGAGATGTAAACAGATTAATGATAAAGGATTACTTAAACATGTGAATGAAGCAAAACACAACTCCAGGTATGTTTTTGAGGAGGAAACAACATTATAACACGCCTTAAACCTCACAAGAGTCCATTTAGTGTAATACAGGACCTTTAAATTTGACCAACGAGAGAAAGTATAAAGTTGATTTTATTTTATGAGCTGATATGATCATTTGTAAATATCAAATAAACCCTTGTAAAGTAATTGAGGTTATGTTATGGAGCAGAATGCCCGGGACATTCAGGCGTTTTGGCCAGATGCCCGGGCAATTAAAGGATGCTCGACCTAAGTGGTGAGTCTGGACCACTTGCCAACACTGAACTAATGAGTTTTGTAAAAGCCTATTACTTCTCTGGCTGTGTCCAGTCACAAAAACAGTGGGAATGCAGCTAATTGAAGCACAAATATATAATGGACAGTTTTCAGCTCGAGGTTGGGGAGTTTTCATTAGTCCAATCAGGTCTGTTTGGTTCTACACTCTACTAAAAACTACCCTGCTGGTGTTTCACTATAAAAAAAAAAAAAGTCAGTGTTGAGACTTAAACATGAAGCAACAACAAAAACAACTCTCGAGGATGTGGAATGTTTGCCGCGTGGATGTTGCTATGTTCCAAAAGTAAAACTGAAAATGCTGCCAACTGCAAGTACATCACAGTGGTTCTAAGAAGAAAACATATAACACACATACATATTTGAGTAGGATAAGTGTAATTTGTATCTGTATTGTGTCAAAGTCTCTCAAAGTGCTATAGTGAAGTCATTATTCATTCATTCATTTATTCATTCAACACTCACGCACACCACATTCATACAAGGTGGTTGAAGTGCCTTGCCTAAGGACACAATGATAGAAGTGAGAATTGGACCTCCAACCTTTGGTTTGGTGGATGAGACTTGAACCACTGAGTCACTGTTGCTTCTACTGCTACTGCTACTGCTACTACTACTACTACTACTACTACTGCTGCTACAACTACTAGTACTACTACTTACCACAACCTGCTACCTGGTACCTACTACTACTATTACTACTACTGTTATTACCACAACCTACTACCCTTCTGGATTTTTTTTTATTAAGGTAAATGAAGACAAATGGTTATTATGTTATTATGTTCTCAAATGCATTTGCTCTCCATGCACCAAATCAAAATGTGTGAAAGATTTGTTTAACAGCGATAGTTCCAACTAAGTCAATTCTTTAAGGTCAGAGTGTGTTAAAACAAAGCTCAGATTAACTCGAGTAAGCAAACGCAAACAGAACAGTGCCTCTAGTTTGACTCAGCCCCCCAGGAGAAAGCTGATGACATTGCATGAAAGGTAACCATTCTTTTTTTTTTTTTTTCTTTTTTAATGCGTACAATCTGGTGCCCCCTCTGGCAGACGGTTCTGTGTGAGTTTTCCGAAAGCGCGGGGTGTGTGCAGATGTCATTAATGAGCAGTACAAACATGGCCGCCTGTATGATGAGCCCATGTGTTGCCCGTACTCTGCTCGTCCTTGTGGAAGCTGAGGCGGGGCATCAGAGCTAATTTTAGCCCGAGGACGCTCCCTGTGCTGCTGCGGAGCTCCATTCATCCTGTGGGAGTGCAGAGGGCCAGGCTCTGACGAGATCACAAGTGACGCTTATCGTCCCCACAGGAGCCAACATGGACACCAGCCGAGACGCCCTCTTCATCCTCTCTCTCCGCTCTCCTCTCACTCCTCTTCCTCCACTCCCTGCTTTCCCTCTTCTCCTTCATCTTCTTCTTCTCCTTTCTCTCGCCTCTGTCTCGGGTCTTCTCTTCCTCATCTTCCTCTCTCTCCCCTCCCTCTTTTCCTCCTTCCCCCAGTCTCCTTTCTCTTCTTCCTCCTCTCTCTCATTCCTCTCCTCTTTATCCTCTTCCTCCTCTGTCTCTGGTCTCCTCTCCCTTGTCCTCCTCCTCTCTTCCCTCCCTCATCTCTCTCCTCTTCATCCTTCTCCCTCCTCTGTCTCCGGTCTCCTCTTCCTCCCTTACCTGATCTTCTTCCACTCCCTCCTTTCCCTCCTCTCCCTTCTTCTTTCTCCCTCCTCTTCCTCCTCTGTCTCGAGTCTTCCCTCCCTCCTTTTCCTCCCTTTCCTTCTCTTCCTCCTCTGCTTCCTGTCCGTCCTTTCGCCCCTCTTCCTCCTTTTCCCCCCTCGATCCTCTTCCTCCTCTGTCTCTAGTCTCCTCTCCCTCCTCCTCTCTCTCTCTTCTCCCTCCTCTTCCTCCTGTGTCGCTCCTTTCCCTCCTCTTCCTCCCCACACTCCTCTCCCTCCTCTCTCCTGTTTTCTCTCTCTTCTCCCTCCTTTTCCTCCCTTTCCTTCTCTTCCTCCTCTCCTTCCTGCACCTCTATCCCCACTCCTCTTTATCCTCTTCCTCCTCTGTCTCTGATCTCCTCTCCCTCCTTTCCCTTCTTTCTCTCCTCTTCCACCTTCCCCCAACTCTGTTTCCTTTTTTCTCATCTTCATTCTCTTTCCTCTTCCTCCCCCTCCCTCCTCTCTCGCTCCTCTCTCTCCCCTCCCTCTTCTTCCTCCTCTTCCTCCTCTTCCTCGTCCATATCCGCTCTCTCCGTGTGTGCGTGCCTCTAATCCGGGCTTGTGTCTAAATAAGTCTTGATAGGATTATTTACAGATCCTTACCACATGACACTGTGGATGTCACTTGAAAACAGAACACAAAGTCATGACAATACTGTGGCTCTGACGCACAAATACACACTTTTTCACTATGATACGGGTCATTTGTTGTACCCTGCAGTGAACTTTGGAATCTGTATTTGACCGTGTACCACTTATGTTACTACTCCTGCTACTGCTACTGCTGAGACTGCTCCTGCTAATCACTACTACTCCTACTACTGCTACTACTACTCCAACTATTGCTGCAGCAACTACTACTAATACTGCTCCTACTACTGCTGCTATTGCTACTACTACTACTGCTGCTATTGCTACTACTACTACAGCTATTACTGCTACTACTGCTACTACTGCTACTACTACTACTACTACTGTCTGTATTGCTCTTTACAGGCTTGTCAAAGTCTCTCAAAGTGCTATAGTCATTATTCATTCATTCATTCATTCATTCAACACACACACAAAACCTTCAGACTAGGTGTTTGAAATGTCTTGCCTAAGGGCACAACAACAGAAGCAGAAATCAAACCTCCTTTGGTTTGATGGATGAGTGCTCAAACCCCCGAGCCACTATCGCTACTGCCTCTACTACTACTACTACTACTAGTACTACTACCAATACTAGTACTCAGTTAAGAACCAGACCTGACATTTCTGATTCCTTATATTTTATTAAATGTGTTTTTTTGGTGTTTTGTCAGTCTGTACTTAGATTCGGTACTGGAATTGCTATGGAAATATCTGAAAGTGCGTGTAATAGTCGCCCATCAGAACGGGTTAAAGTAATTAAAGATTTGACCTTGTAAGAATCCCTCATGCTCTGAGCAGTCCTTTCTCTAAGAGTCAAAGTAAGACATTCATTTGTTAGCTTTTGGCCAAAAACGTGGCAGACATCCCAAACAGTTCCCATCATAAAACCCTGAGGGGGCTGAGTTACGAAGCCGACACAAAGATGCAGGGCACAAAGAATGTGAAAAACTGCTAAAAAGGCAGATCTGTGGTGCGGACGAGAATTAGGATTCACAGGGGGCAGTCAAGGGCGAGTGGAGGAAAGCCAGGGTGGAACGATCAGGAGAGGGCTCTTTCAAAGTTTTCAACTGAGAAAATGTGAATGCACAGACATGAGCGCAGCAGCTACACTCAAAAGGACAGACTATTTGGGTCCTTGAAGTCTGAGGACAGAACTACCTTTGATGACACCGGTCTCATTCAGGTTAAGATTAAAGCTGCATTGCGTAACTTTTCTGGTGGAGCGTCTGCTACCTGCTTTTCTCCATGGAGATTCTATTACTGCTATTAAACTTTTCTATCATCATGGAGACCAAACAAGGCCAAATTACAGGTCAGAAACAAGAAGATGACGGACCTCCAGCCTTGCAACTTTCAGGGACATTTTATTGTCCCCACGAGGAAATTTCTCCTCTGCATTTGACCCATTCTTCAATGCGACTGGGGCAACTTGTCAGGAGCAGTGGGATTATCAGATCTTGAGCGAGTCTTGGTCAGGAGTCCCTTAACTGGAGGATTTGACCTTTTGTGCTTGTTGTGGGTTGAAGGTTACCTCACCAGCCAGAACCACACCCTTTGAGCTTTATCCTGTCTCATGACTGACAGGGGAATTAACCAATCAGAGAGACGCATCAGAGAGCCAATGCTGCTTATACGTAAAAAAGGTGAAAATATACATAAAGAACAATCGAAGCACCACAATATTACGTATTTCCAGTAAAAGAAGTTATATGTTGTGTTCTGAATGTTACGAGAATTTTGGAGAGAAGATGTCTTCCATATTTGAGAAACACATGGTTGGATCATCTAAAATGTGGAAAATTTAGAGTTTTTTTTACGTCCAGTTCCAGACCCTTCTGGATTCTAACAGAATGTAGAAGAGACTGGCTGCTCAGGCAAGATTGATGGGGAAAACCAGAGTGCCCGGAGAAAACCCTCCTAGACACAGGGAGAACATGCAAACTCTGCACACAAAGGCCCAGACAGCTTGAGAGTCAAACCTGGAACCTTTTTGTTATGACACAAGATAGAAACAAGGCACCTCCAAGCCAACCACCACTATTCACTGCAATTCATACAGGCAATGTGGGGAAAGTGTCTTGCCCTGGGACACAACGGCAGTAAGAACTTTGAACTGGGATCGAACCACAGATTTTTTGTTTTTTTGGCGAACGCTCTAAATAGCCACTGTCGCATGCTTTTATCAGTTCTGTGGACAAACTGTTCCTCTTTAGAATATATTGATTAGTTTTGTCATTGGAGGTGCACTAGCTTTGGCGCAGTGGCAGTAAAACTAAAATGCGTTCGATATTTCTGTTGTGTCGTTCATTCCATTTTTTTTTTTCTTTGTTTGTTATTGAAACTTGCGAACCCTGGTGTAAGTGTCTCTTGAACTACTGCTTCTCCTTTATCTAAATCCATACAAAACAGACTTTCCAAAGACAATAAATAGTCTCCAGCTCTCTTCTATGGCAGTATCACAAGGACATATCCCGAGACTCTGGCCCCTCTCCAGCTGTGCACAGCCGTTAACAGCCTCTTCTTCTCCTCTTCTTCTTCTCTTCTTCTTCTTCTCTCCTGCACTGCTCGAAATAAATCTCCTCAAACACAACTTAAACTCAGACTATAGCCTCAGATCACAGTGTTGGATCCAGCCCCAGGACGCCCATCAAACTCACATCTGTCAGACCACCATCAGTGTGCAGGATTTTGGATGGCTTTTTTTTTTTTAAGATTACAGCTGAATCAAAGACTCGTGACTTCTAAGAAATCTGGGAGAGGAGCCCAAAGCATACTAGAAACCATGGCTATAAAGAATTCACTACTGAAGAGAGATACTGCCTTATCTCATTGAAACATAGTTAACACAAGTATATAAGACTCTAATAAAAATCTTTTTTACTGGTTGTTGAAGTTAATAATTTTACTCCCAGGTTGGACATGGACCACAGGTGTGCAGTAATTCCATAACTGTTACCTAGCAACCATAGTGTAAATCATAGACTGTATAAATATAAGTGAGTGTGACGTCACCCATAGTGTTCGTTTCCAGTCAAATGAAGCTCACAGAGGCTAGCAGTAATAGGAGCGAATTTGGAGCTGGATTCCATATTAGGAAAAGGGATTTATTCACGGACAAAATAGCAAAAATAAAAACAGCAGGATCATGCAGAGTGGGTTAATATGAACATTTTAAGACCAAAATGATGGGGCACACTGCAGCAGTTACAGAGAGAGGGGTGACAGTTTTTCAATGTGAAGTGAACTGCAGCCAGAATCGATGGAGCCGGAAGTGCCCCCATGCTCACTTCCTATTTGGAATGCAAGGGCTAGCGGGTTAGCTATGTCCATTTATATGTACAGTGTACACACAGTGTGAACAAGGACCAAAGCTTGTCATCATGGAAACAGGTAGAAGAACTGCATTTTAGAACTGAGCACTACTTCCTGTATGTTTGTACTTTTCTTCTCCACTTTTTACCACAAACTGGCACTATTCTACTATTCAATTACGTATTCTATGCTTTTTTTTTTTTTTTTTACATTATTCTATACATTATTTATTCAGAAAAGTATTGATAAACACAGTATTTCACTCCCAAAGATCATTCTAATTCTGACTTGGTTTGGTGGGATGGTAACTGGGGAAAAGGGGTGGGAACAAATAAATATATACTTCCCACTGGTATTTGAACATGTATTTAATACTTTGTATATAAGGATTACGAATCCTCATTATTGTTTTTTTTGTTTTATTTTTTTTTTCTTATGCTTTTTGTTATGTCTTTATACTGTTATTTCTATGCATGTTCGAAATAAAAATATACACTAAATGCCTAATACGCAGAACATGTAGTATGAACAAAGTGCCATGGGGAAAATGGCTACAGAATCAACGGTGGAGAATGACCCAAGCACCAATATTAGTGCAGGGATCTAAATATAATGCTTCTTTCAGATGATAAATTGCATTGCTGCATTGTGTGCACGCGCCCGGGCTGGGGCTCTCTCTATCAAATTTAATTTAAGAAGTTTGAAGACCTTTTCAGCGTCCAAACAAAGAAAAATCAATTCCAGTTTCTAAATACCACCGTGCCATAGGAGCTTTTCCCTTTTAAATGGGGTCTGTTCCTCTGGCTTTTAGAACTGTGGGAAATCTCACTTGACTTTTCCACAAATGCACATTAAACACTATTTTTTTTTTTTTTGGTTAATAATTAATATGAAAGTAATGATCACCTTTTTTTTTTTTTCCTTTTTTTCACCTTTTTCACCTTTCTTTTTTATTTGATCTCATGACTGGCCTGGAATGAGGCTGCTCAAATTACAGTATTTTCTCATCTGTTTTAATGTTGTTTCCTCATCACAAACCTACCTGGAGGTGTGTTTTTGTTTCATTGACACATGTACACAAGGGAGTGCTCCACTGTATTTTTAAACTCCATACACCTTCACTAGAATCATCTGAATAATTTCAGACCTGGAATGCTCTACTGAACAAAAGGTAACTGTTAACTTGAAAACTACCGCTTCATGACATCACAAGGTGGAACAGAGCGTTATGAACTTTGGAGATAAAGACTAATAATAAAGAGTTATTTAAACAAGTGTGAATGAAACACAACACAACTTCTGGTATGTTTTTTTTTTTTATGTTTCAAATTTCTGATGTAAGTTAAGAACATTACATTTAAGACAAGATATGGAGGTTGCCAACAAGAAAAAGTTGGACTATGTAACTTTTCTGGTGGATGGTTTGCATAGAGATGTTTGCCTGGAAGTTCCACACTATGGCATTAAACTTGCATCTACCACTATGGAGACCGCAGGTGATGCATCCAGGCCAAGTTACAAGTCAGACTTATGTTTTTTAAGACATATTTTAGTAACAAACACACCTGTAATTTAATATATAGATAAGAATAGCTTTACCAGACATGTGACTTGCTGCCATCTTGGTTCTGGTTGTAAACGTAAACATAAATTCCATTGGAAATAATGAATTAACTGATCAAATTAGTAGTATAAAATTTGTTTTAAATTTTCAGCTTTTGGTTCTTAAATAAATATCTTTCTCGAAAGCGAAAACAAGTCAAGTAAGTGGCATTCTGTGGAACACTCCAAGCAAAGCAATAACATCTCCATGGAGACAAGCAGGGGGCAGCCCATCCACCAAAAGTTACACAATGCACCTTTGAATTTAGCTTTCAAATGAGAAGCTCGAGTTAACAAGAACAATGTACAGTATTCTAAGTTCTAAAAATGCCAAGCTAGTTTTAAAAAGCCACAGACAAAGAAAAAAAAACATAATATGGCTGTTTCAAATGGGAGAAGATGTGCATGAGGAAGTCCACCTCTCTCTCCTCCTCCATGCCCTCTCATCTGGAGCAGAACCACAAGAAAGCTGATCAATTATGAATAGTGCCCTCCCTCTGTGGACTGTGTAACTGCGGACAGAAGATAAAGCCGTACACTATAGCCCACTGCCCATAAGCAACCACAGGGAGGCAGGATTTTACACTGAGCAGAGTAAAAATGTGCAAAAACACTATAACGCTCACTAGTTTTAACAACAGCTGTAGACTTCACACACTGCTACATTAGAAGGATTTTTCTTAAGATGGTTAGTTCAAAGTTCTTTTTAAATGAGGCTTAAAGTATCTGTGCTCCCTTTGAAATACAGGGATAGAGTTTCAAGACCTGGTTTATGTTTTATATTATTTTCAGTGGAACCAACCTCTTCTAAATGATGCTAGGCCCAATTTAAAGATGCGCTATGTTACTTTTTGGTTGGCGTCCCCCAATCCTCACCCCTCAAAAATAAACTAGCTGATCACTGACATTGCCAGACACGTTAATGTAAACACCTATTTGTAATGAATGTGATTTAATGGAAGAAATGCTTTGAATGAGTCTGACGATGATTTATGGAGTTAGGGTTTCTACCAATGATGCAACAATCCTGGAAAATTTAAACTATTTTAGATAAATATATAAAGTATTTTCTGAGACTCAGAGTCAAAGCAGAGGATTACTGAAACCAGTGTGAACAAACTACAACTCTAAATCAGATGACGAGAAAAGGTAGAGCGCTTCACTGAGTCTCCATGGAGATGTTATTGCTTTGTCTGGAATATTTCACAGTATGGCATTAAACCTTTCTACCTTCATGGAGACCAAACCAGACCAAGTTACAGGTCAGATCTGCGGAGAGGCGACCCCACTCTCAGTCAGAATACTTGTTTTTCTAGGTATTTTTTCAGCTATAAAACAAAATGTAATTTAATAAGTGTAAAGTAGAGCTGTTTAATGTCATACTGTGGAACATTATAGGCAGAGCAATGGTATATCCACAGAAACAGGCAGGTGACGGGCCCCCAACCAAAAAAGTTGCATAATGCACCTTTAAAATCACAGTGCAGGTGCAGCAGAAAGGCACAGTGACTGAAAATAATAAAAGTCCTTCATTACATGGGGATGGATGCCAAAACTCAACTCCAGATAGTTTTTTGGAAATGGAACAAAGTTATTAAGTGCTTAAAAGCTCAAAAAAGTCGATTTTGTATAATATGCCATAACATGTGTCCTTTAAATGCATGTATTTAAACAGAAAACACATTGGGTAAAGCTGAATTTGTTTTAGATTTAAGCGAGATATGTTGATATTAATAATGCTCATTTGCATAGTGTAAAGAATTTGTATTTTTACATTCAAATACTTAGAGCTGCTGTAAATAAGCAGGGGGGGATTAGTTTGCCAAAATAACACAGTATTTACTCATCTGGATGGATGCATTAATCTTAGTAGAGAAACAATTTGGTTTTATTGTCAATTATCGCAAACGTAAAATACTGTGAAACTTTGAAATACATTTTTAATTAGTCAGGTACCGCAGTGAACAGACAGATGGTAGTTTAATAACGTTTTAGATTTTATGCCAGACATCATGGTTTTTCTTTTGTTTGCGTTCCCTGATTTTTACAGTTTTAGAACTAGAAATATTACATTGAGAATTTATTCCTGTAACTGTAAAAGAAGCGATTCCTGACCTGGTAGAGTTGAAAGAAGCCTTTTATAGTGAAGGTAAACACAGCAGACACTGGGTAACACTGTAACTATAGAAGGCTGGACATACATGGACTTAAATTTAGCACACTGTACATACAAGGTCGTAAACGGATATAATTTAACAGAAATGCAAAATGTCACAGAAAGATTGCTTGTATTTTCAGAAAAGAATGATTACAGGGGTCTCTTGTCTTATATAAATAGTTGCTGGAGGAGCTGGTTGCAGTGGAAATATTTTAAAAGTACATTTTTCAATTACCTCCGCCAAGGAGGTTATGTTTTCGCCTGAGTCTGTCTGTTTGTTTGTTTGTTTGTTTGTTAGTTAGCAAGATAACTCAAAAAAGTTATGGACGGATCTTTTGAAATTTTCACGAAATGTTCCGAATGGTAAATCCAACAGATGATTAAATTTTGGTGATGATCAAGAAGAAATCCTGGATTCTGGATCACTTTGAAAATTTCGTTAGCATTGCATTAAATGGGGCTTGGCGGAGGTCTGCGCTCTCGGAGTGCTTTTCTAGTTTACTCTGGAAACAATTTCATCTCAGTTTTTTGTAATACACAGTAGTTAACATAAGTTTAAATAGCAAAGATACTAAATTGTTTTTGTTGTTTGTATATGTAAAACTAAAATTGGAACCGGTCAACATCTGATCTGAGGGCATACACTAACTGACTGAAATATAATTATAAACTATTGAAGAATTTGGCAACCAATTTCTTACTGACATGCCCAATCTGCTTCTTGGTCTGTAAAAAACAACCACAATTTCATACCCTCCAACACTGTCACATCTCTTCTGAATCAGTGGAGCGACTTTTGGAGTTGGCTGCCAGACTACATTTCCCATGATGCCTCAGCAGATATGGCATGCTCCAGGTGCCATGCTGTTTGTTTTGGAGCTGCAGACTGGCGTGTTCAGCCTTCACCGGTGGAGGCTAACGTAAACAGCAGTGCGTGCCTGTAGCATGGAGAGTGTGGGACAATAGCAGATGTCTGTCAGAACAGGGGTTTACCAGAGCAATGGAGCAGAGAACCAGGCACGGAGCTCCTGAGTGTGTGGACATCGCCAAAACCATCTGTCAGGAAGTGGAAGAAGGATGGGACGATGGTACACTGTGGCTTTTTCTCACTTTTGTTTAGTTTTGAAAGGAATTGTTTGCAGGGGTTGGGTCAAAAATGTGTATAGTCTGACTAAATGTTGCTTCATTATTATTATTATTATTATTATTATTATTATTATTATTATTAATAATAATAATAATAATAATAATTTTATGATGTTCCCTCTACCAAAATATACCTGGAGTTGTATTTTTGCTTAATTCATGCTATAGTTTAGTTAAACCTTATTTGTTTTATTCTTGTTCTGAATTATTCAATTTATTATTTAATTTATTTTACTCTTGCTATAAACCTCAAAAATCACATCACATTAAATTTTTCCTAAATTGTTGTGTCACAGGTAAAAATCAGGTGAAGTTGTTCTTAAATGAAGTCAAACTCATTTGTCAATTATCAAACTGCCATCACTCTTTTTTTGATAAAATGAATGGTGAATGGAGTTGTTTGAAATGACAACTGCGTATACAAAACATCAAAATCGGGACTAAACCTGCAACTGGACTAGACCAGGACTAAACCAGGACTAAATCAGGGTGGGACAGGACAGAATATTCAACTTATTCTACCATTAAAACCTCTTGGCTAAGTGACATTGGACCACCACTAAAAGCTTTATTTTGTATTTAGTGACAGATGATGTATTTCATGTAGTCCACATCATGTATTTTCAGTTACATCTGAGTGAGTGGCATGGACAGAACCGGAGCATTCTCTCCCAAGGCTTCCAATAACTAACTGTGCACAGTGACATTCACTTAACAGCCACATTTAGCCCAAGCTTTCTCGTTTGTAAATCTCCAAGGTAAATGAAAGCTCCACAGAATCTAAAATGGAATACTACTATTCCTGAAAATGCTTGAAAGATTATTTTGGCTGCATTGCTTTTGCTGTAGTTTAACAGACATCATAGTAACAGTAAAAACAGCTGAGTAACATTGGACGGAGAATTACATTTTTGGTTGGAGGTCCGTCACTGAAATACGTGGTGGAAAAGTTAAGAGACTTCAGACCAGGTAGAGTCATTAAAAGAAGTGCTTTATCTGATCAGATGAAGGGAGTTACAAAGCAGGAGTTACACAGCAGAGACGACGGTACATGCGTGCGTTCATGCGTGGGTACAAGTGGTCACAGTTTCAGTATTTATCTATGTTGAGAGGAAAAAATAACCAGAGTATGTACATGTATGGCATTAACTATCTTTAGGGTTTTACATATATGGTCGTAAATGGAGTTTTGCTGTCTTCATGTGAGACAAATGTGACAGGGGTGAAAAGGGTAGAATGTGAGAAGTATTGGTTGCAAAAGACTCCTTCCACAACCTTTAAATATAATGTATGTGAGAACAGGTGAAGGTTAACCTTGCCTAGAAACAAAATTCATGCTTTCAGTCACCTGCTTGTTTCTATGGATATGTCATTGCTCTGCCTGGAATGTTCCACAGTGTGACATTAAACAGCTCTACCTTACGTTTATTCAATTACAGGTGGTTTTATAGCTCAAAAATACCTAGAAAAACAGGAATTCTGACTGACTCCACCGATCTGACCTATAACTTGGTCTGGTTTGGTCTCCGTGAAGATCGACAGGTTTAATACTATACTGTGAAGCATTCTAGGCAAAGGAATAATATCTTCATGGAGAAAAGTAATTGACAGACCCTCCACCAGAAAAGTTACACAATGCACCTTTAAGTTGACATTTGTGCTGGTATGAGAGCCATGTAACTGAAAACATGTATTTTCAGCTACATCTGAGTGAGTAACATGGATACCGGTTCATTCTCTCTGCCAAGGCTTCTATTACTGTGCACAGTGACATTCACATAAAAGCCACATTTAGCCCAAGCTTTTTCTCCACAAAATCTAGTGGAAAACGTGACTGCTATTAGTCAAAATGCTCGGAAATATTATTTGGTTGCATTGCTTTTGTTGTAGTTTGAGAGCTGCTTTTACCACAACAAAATTGGAACTAAACCTGGACTACCCTGACTAAAGTCTACTACAAACAAAATATTATAAACCAGTGGCGTGCAGTCAGGACAATCAAGGCAAGCAGTGGTTGCCCAAAAAAATCTAAAATCATTGCGTGCCAAAAGTCAAATTAAATAGTTTCCAATTATATCTGAATAATTCAGTTTTCCCTTCACTTCTGTCCGTTTGAATCATGGTTGTAGTGGCAGTGTCCTTTACTACACTCTTCTGGTCACTGAGCAAACTGCGACAACCGCGGTTCCGAACGTCCCATTAACTTGTGTTGTTTTGCCTTTCTACGGCGGTCTGGAGGCACATGTTGAGTGCGTGGCTTTCTACGTGTGCTCTTACAAACCGGAGAGGCCAGTCTGTCGTTTTAGAAGTTTGTGCATGTGTACTGAGGACCGCAGCAGCCTCAAACAGCGCTGAAGAAACTCATATCATCAGGAGATGTGCGGCCATTCCTAGTAAGTGCGCATGTGCGGCAGGAGATAACAACAGCAGCGCTAACTTTCGACAAAGTGTCTAAAAATAACAAATTTTTAGCCACAACTCACTCTTTGTAGCTTTGCGTTTTTAATTATTAGATGATGGTTACAGGCTGTGATTTACCGTAGAACTTATGAACTTTGACCACATCAAAATTGGGACTAAACTCAGAACAAAACCTACTATTAAAGTCTAAAGTCTAAAGTCTACTACAAATGAAATACTATAAACCACAACAAAAACCGAATGAGTGTGAATGCACCCTTAGAAATTAATCACCTTAAAAATCTTTCAGTAACATTCTACGATCAAAGAAAGTGGGTGTGTGGGTGTAAAGTGGGTATGAGAGCTTGGAAACATCATGCATTTTCAGTTAGATTTGAGTACATGAAAGCTCCACAAAATCTCAGAATTGACTATTAATGAAAATGCTACTCTGAACTAAACCATGACTAAAGCCTACTACAAACAAAATACTATAAACCACGACCAAAACAGAGTAAATGTGAAGAAAGAAATCATCTGAGCCTGTAAAAACCTTTGAGTAACACTGGACAACCTCTAAAGCTGATTCTGGTTATGAGAGACATGTAAGTGAAAACATGTATTTTCAGTTATGTGTGATTGAGGAGCACCACTGACCCACAGACTGTACGGGTTCATTCTGTCTCCCAAGGCGTCCATTAACCAACTGTGCACATTGACATTCACATAACAGCCTTCAGCTTTCTAGATTGCAAATTTCTCTAGTAAAAGAAAGCGCCACAAAATGGCAAAAACTACCACTACTGAAAATTATACAACACAAGTTTGGATGCATTGATGTTCTGTTTGATATTCAGTATTTTTTTGGTATATAGGAGATAGTACAAATTAAGCGTCATTGTTTTGACAATACATTTTTCCATAACTAATCATTTTAATATTAATCTATGAGCTCAACATGGCTTCACATTAAAAGGCCTATATTACACTATAAGAAATATCTATAATAATGTTGTTTCCTCATCACAAACAGACCTAGAGTTGTGTTTTGTTTCATTAACACACAAACCCTGCGTATTTCTGAAATAATCCCATTTAGACCAAGACTGCATTTGGACAGTGGGCCACAGAAATACGGAACATGACCTCCATCCATAGCTTTAGTAGATCTGAAACCGTTCTGGACAATCAGACACAACATAACATTGACTAACCTGTATGTGTTTTAACATTACATAGCAAATGTCTCTGTCTTGTGTGATTGTGATTTGTGTGTAGTCTTTAATCTATGTGCTGTGTGGCTCTTATCTTACAGAGAAATCATTCTGCTGGAGCTTTCTGCTGCTCGAATGCACGGAGCAAAAGCCAAAAACATTTCTTGCTGGTACAATCTACTGACCAAATTGAGATCTGAATGTATTGTATAGCTGTTACTTGTATACCTTTATTATAGTATATGTTCACAGAATATACACAATATGTATACTCTTGGTTAATTCTTTATGTATGGTACATAATAAGTATGTATAATGCAATTTCTGCTGATATCTTTTGAGGAAATCTGCAATCGTTTTGTATAGAGGGAATTTAAACCTTTCTTTAATGTATGTATCCCTGAGTGTGTGTGTGAATGTGTATGTATAGACTTAGACAAACTTTATTGATCCACAAGGGAAATTATTTGGATACAGTAGCTCAAACATCACAATATAATATAATAAAAGAGAGTAACAAAAATTGATGGTAAAGCAAAAAAGACAGCAAGAGACAGGTGTCAAATTATAAAAATAAATGTATATGTACAAGTCAAAATAAAATAGAAAAATAAGTAATAAACTATAAAATAAAATATAAAATCACAAGAGACAAGACAGTGCAATAATATACTGATTGACAGGGCATAAGGTTATCCGTTACTTAAGATTAAGTTGTTGTACAATTGTAGGGAGTATTATCTGTTACATAAGGGTGAGTTGTTGTACAGTTGTAGGGAGTATTATAGTATGAATGTAGTCCTGTATCTCTCACTCTTTGAGAGGAGCTGTAGGAGCCTGTTGGAGAATGAGCTCCTCTGTCCCTCTATAGTCTGGTGCAGTGGGTGAGTTGTTGTACAGTTATAGGGAGTATTATCTCCTCTGTCCCTCTATAGTCTGGTGCAGTGGGTGTGTTGTTGTACAGTTGTAGGGAGTATTATCTCCTCTGTCCCTCTACAGTCTGGTGCAGTGGGTGAGTTGTTGTGCAGTTGTAGGGAGTATTATCTCCTCTGTCCCTCTATAGTCTGGTGCAGTGGGGGAATTGTTGTACAGTTGTAGGGAGTATTATCTCCTCTGTCTCTCTATAGTCTGGTGCAGTGGGTGTGTTGTTGTACAGTTGTAGGGAGTATTATCTCCTCTGTCCCTCTACAGTCTGGTGCAGTGGGTGAGTTGTTGTGCAGTTGTAGGGAGTATTATCTCCTCTGTCCCTCTATAGTCTGGTGCAGTGGGGGAATTGTTGTACAGTTGTAGGGAGTATTATCTCCTCTGTCTCTCTATAGTCTGGTGCAGTGGGTGTGTTGTTGTACAGTTGTAGGGAGTATTATCTCCTCTGTCCCTCTACAGTCTGGTGCAGTGGGTGAGTTGTTGTGCAGTTGTAGGGAGTATTATCTCCTCTGTCCCTCTATAGTCTGGTGCAGTGGGGGAATTGTTGTACAGTTGTAGGGAGTATTATCTCCTCTGTCTCTCTACAGTCTGGTGCAGTGGGTGAGCAGGAGTGTCCATGATGCAGAGCAGTTTGTCCAGTGCCCTCCTGTCCCTCACTGTGACAAATGTCTCCAGCTCACAGCTCCAGCTTTACAAGTCAGTTTGTCAATCCGCCCAATGTCCCTTTTGCTGGTGCCGCTCCCCCAGCAGAACCACAGTGAGGTACGTACAGTACAGTACAGTATTTATGTGTATGTATGTGTTTGTATACATGTTTTCTGTGTTTGCTCATCAATAGGGAGTTTCAAGGTGGGAAGTGTGAGATTTAAAGGGAGAAAAAAAACGCTATGCTAACTGGAACCTGTATAACTGCAAATGACACTTGAATAAAAATTTGGTCACAAAAAAAAAAAAAAAAAAAAAAAAAAAATCTATGTGTGTGCTTTGAACATGTTCTCATTTTATACTCATGTGACTACAGTCAGCCTCCCAACGGATGAAAATGCTGTACTAACACATGTTGATTAATGTGTACTGTCCCATATTTAATAAACATAAACATAAACATTTAGGCTCAGTTCTTCTCTCTGTTCCACCTTGTGATGTCATGTGGTGATACAGGAAGAGCTCCACTGTGTTTTTGAACTCCATACACCTTCACTACAATCATTTGGATAATTTCAGCCCTGGAATTGTTCATCTCTAGTGAACAAAAGGTAAAAGGTAGATGCTAACTTGAAAATTATCACTGCAGGTGGATCAGAGCATTTTGAGCTTTGGAGATATAGACAGACTAATAATAAAGGATACTCAAACGTGTGAATGAAACAAAACACAATATACGACCTTTAACCTACATTGAACATTCTGAACACCTATATCACAAGTGACATATTCCTGGAAAATATAGGCATCTGACTGGAAATGAAAGCGTCTGTTTATATTGGTTTGTGGAAAATTAGTTTGAAAATGTGAGTTGCTTTAGGCTGTGTTGAAAGCTCTCATGATAAAGGACACGGGGGGTTTGAGATTCAATAATGTCGGAGCACAATAAGCAGAGTGAAGGTGGACCTGCAGGACCATAAATCATCTCCTGGCACTCACCTCGTTTATCAGGATCCAGTGACAATCGAAGGCCACCAGGTTGGTCTCCACCACCTGCAACAACAAAGGAAAAAAAAAAAATCAGAAGGCGTTAGGAAATGGGTTTAGAGCATTTGAGAAAAAAAAAACTGTTCAAATGACCCAAGAGGATATGGTAGCAAGAAGAAATAATCGATGCAGTTTGGTATAGATGTTGGGTTGGTTGACATTTAAAGGTCCTATATTACGCAAACTCTTGCCCAGATGTGGAAGAAGTACTCCATTTTGTTACTTAAGTAAAAGCACAGATACCAGATCCATCCATCCATTTTCTTCCGCTCATCCGGGGCAACAGTCTAAGCAGGGGACTCCCTGACTTCCTTCACCCCGGACACTTCCTCCAGCTCCCCTGAGGGGACTCCAAGGCGTTCCCAGGCCAGCTGAGAGACATAGTCCCTCCAGCGTGTCCTGGGTCTTCCCCGGGGCCTCCTCCCGGTGGGACATGCCCAGAACACCTCCCGAGGGAGGCGTCCAGGTGCCTTTCGGCACAGCTCCCTCTTCACCACAACGCTCCGATACAGCAAGCACATCACTGCCGAAGCTGCACCGATCCGCCTGTCAATCTCATGCTTCATTCTCCCCTCACTCGTGAACAAGACCCCGAGATACTTGAACTCCTCCACTTGAGACAGATACCAGAGCAAAAAATAAAAAAATATTGAAAAATCTATTTATGTAAAAGTATTAAAGTACCTGTTTAAAAATGTGCATAAAGAGCAAAAAACTATTTCATGCAGATTTTGAGATCTAATAAAGCTTCAGATGTAGTGATTTTGATAAAGATTTGAAGATTTTCTTTTTATTCTAGCTGTTTTTATTTGTTGTTATATTTTTATTTGCTCAGACTATGAACATATATTAAAAGTAACCCCTCAGCCTTTTCTGCCGGTCTCAGACAATGGGAGGTTAAGTGTCTTGCCCAAGGACACAACAACAGTATTCATCTGGGGCAGCTAGAATCACATCGCCAACTTGTGGATCTGACTGCTCTATCAGTGATGTTTATGTCGAGAGCAGGATTCGAACCCCCAACCTTCGGATCCAACTGAACTACAGTTACACCTGCAGCACCGTGGGTTTTCGACCCATGGCCGACCATTAAGAAGCAAATGACTGGGACTTTATCAAAGACTTGTTTCTCTGTCAGAATGAAATGTTTCAGTGGCAGATGGAGTAAAATGGGCCTCGCGCATGTTTAAAAAGAAAGTACAGGGGTCTTTATTATTGTAATAACCATATGCTGGCCACATTTATTATGCTTGTTAAATCATGCTGTTAGCTACATCTTAATGTTAGTAATGCACCACTCCCAAGTGTACCAATCCAAACATTCAATATGAAACGAAAAGTCTCCAGCAATAGTTCCCATACATAAAGATTATACTGAAAAGCTATTCAAATTGTCTGCTTTAAAGGTGCATTGTGCAATTTTTCTGGTGGAGGGTCCGTCACCTGCTTGTCTTCATGGAGATGTTATGCTTTTGTCTAGAATGTCGCACGGTAGAGATTAAACCTATATATCTCAAGAGAGACGACTAGAGGCTACATTACAGGTCAGATCTGTGAAGAGGCAACCCTATTCACAGAGAGAATTATTGTATAGAGAATAGAAACACCCGTAATGAATGAATGCTACTACACAGATGTGTTTAATGTCATACCATGGAACATTCCAGGCAAAGCAATACAGTAACATCTCCATGGAGACAAGCAGGTGACATACCCTCCATAAGAAAAGTTGCCCAATGCTGATTTAAATACCGTTTTGTTTTTTTCCTGTAATTGGACATCACGTAATCCATAACAGAGAGCAGTATTTTATTACCAACTGTTCCCCCTCCTCATCCATTGCTCATCTCCATTCTCTCGTTTATCAGAGACCCTAACTCATTCTCTCTTTCAGACGTGTTCCTCACCTCGGCGTGGCAAAAATACAGTCTCACTCGTATATCATTTTCTGTAATTGTGTAGGTAAGTGTGGCGGTGGGCATCGTAAACCAGTTTTTAGCCGTAAACAAAAGGCAACAGCTGGAGCGTCTGACGGAGCGTGGCTAATAGTGCTTTAATCTCTCACACAATCGCCATAAAACTTCATCATTAGAACACTGAAGGCTGCAGTAAAGCATTCTGTCCATGGGAGACGCGGGGACCATAGTGGGTAGGTGGGAGAGAGAACTGGGAAATGCAAATGTTATGTCAAATGACTGTTGGGTGGTAGGATGATAAAACTTTAGTTAATTCCACTGACATCTGCTATTTTGGTCATATTGCAATATCGTAATCCAGTATTTCTTTATTGAATGCCGTTATGGACAGGCCCCTAGTCGCCAACTTCGCAGTTCAATCTGGTTCCAGAAGTAAATTTTCCATTCATTTTTCTATATACTTTACAAATAATTCAAATATTAAGAATTCAACCTATTTGGCAACTCATTTCCATAATGGAAATGTGGAAATACATAAAATACATAAAATGTGTGTTCCTCACCTTCCACGGTGGTTGGTCTCTCTCACCCTCATTATTTGCTGGCTATTTCTTATTTTGCGCAGTTGAATGCCTCTCCTAATCTGCTCCTATGGAATTGGACTGTTTTCCTGATGTGCATCTAAACGTGGTGACTGTCGCATATGGCCCTTATACCCACTCCCAATACTGCACATTGAGCATGAAAGTAAAGTTTAAAAGAAATTGTACATCTTTGAGCATTTTTCAAACTGCATACTTTCACTCACATTTTGGGTTATGTTTTGTTTGATTAAAATTGACAATATGAAGTTACTTTTGAGTTACTTCTGAGTGACTAAACCAAGATTAAATCAGGACTAAACCAGGACTAAACAATATGAAAGCCAAAAGAGGGGCTGCTGCATAGTCTAGACAAGTTCTGGATCTAAACTAAACCCACCCCCAGTACTGCATGGATCTGTGCAGTAGTGTAGTGGTAGTATTCTGTTACTTGAGTTACTTTTTAAAGAAACTGTACGTCTTTGTGCACTTTTCGGACTGTATACTTTTCCTCCTACTTAAAAAGTTTGAGTAAAACTTTTATGTTGACAATATGAAATGACTGAAACTTTTGAGTTACATCTGAGTGATTAAAGATAAAGTGACTAAACCAGGACTAAACCAGGACCAAAAAGAAGAACCGTTACATAGACCAGACAAGCACTGGACAACCTAACCCCACTCACAGCCGTGCACAGTGAGCATGGAGCTGTGTGAGGAGCACATTGAAACAGCCCGTCCAACATGGCAGGTAAAAGTCACTCTGGCTCCAGCGTTTTAACACTCCCACCAAAGCCCATGTGCCCTCCCTGACCACCTTCCACAAAAGCTTCATTTGTGTCCGCTCCCTCCTCTGCTCCAGTCACAGGATCGCTCACAACACTGTTCTGTGGCGCCCGGGAAATCCAATCATTCTGTGTCAATAAAAAGTCACCTCTTCCGACCAAAAAAAAAAGTTGTGGAGAGGAAGTCGGCAGTGGTGTAAAAGTGATTGGGAGAGCAGAGGAGAAGGCTTTGGGGCTGGGGTTTGGTTTTGTACCAAACGCTCCTGGCTGTAATCGGATCAGAAGTGAAATCTTGCAGTGACGTCACGCTGAGGGGTTCTGCATGGATGTCTACGGCGGAATGTTCAGCAGGTACCATGGCAATGCACACATTAGCAAACACAACCAAGATAAGTTTTGACCATTTGAAAACTAACAGAAATGGATTTAACAACACATTGTCCAATAAGGTGTTTGATAACAAAAATGTGAAAGGGGATAAATGAAAAACTGTTGGCTAATGCTAGCTGGTATTTGAGAGGGATTTGTTTAACTGCATAAATAATTAAAAATTGCCCGTTTTAGTTCTAGTTTAGTCAGTTCTTTATGATCAGAGGCGTTTAAATATAAAGCCCAGATTCAAGTCTAATTTGAGGAAGAGAATTTAAGAGCGAGCTGTGCCTCCAGTTAGCTTCACCCTTTATGGATGACATCAGCAGCAAAGAATCAATAATGTGACTAGTGAACTGTTAAAATAATTGTAAACTGGACTAGACAAACACTCAAAATCAGTAATCATCAATGATACACTTTATAAGCCTTTATAAGTCTATAAGCCTCCAGTCACCGTATTTTAACTTTTGTGTGGATTAAAAATATGCAAATGTACAACAGAAACGATTACTTAACTACTTGATTAATCGCAAAATTAATCACTGAAAAGTCAATTACTAAAATATTAATTAGCTGCAGCCTTGGTTGGTTGTAGTTGGTTGTAATCTGATCATTTATTCTCACATAAATTGTTTCGTTTATTGCTTCTGATGTACTTTAAAACACCATGGATATGTATGAAAAATATGCAGTGTGGACTATGGACCCCACAGGCAGAATAATACCCTGACCAAGTGCTACAACATGAACAATGATATCACTGTGCAAAAATAGTACTGATTAATCATGAATACTAAACAACTACAAAATGGCAAACTAAATATATTGGAAAAAAAAATAATCAAAAATGCACAGAACTGTTGAATATTCAGAATAATGAGCTTTGCTGTAATCAGTTCCATTTGTTTAAAATTTAGGCTATGTAAATTTTTAAGAGGATTCACAATATTATCCATTTCAGTTTAGTATTATTTCAAACTTTTTTCTTGTAAAAAAGATAAATAATGATAATAAATAATAATTTAAAAAATAAAATGTACATTTTGTTCCAAAATTCTTTGCAAACCCTGAAGAAAGACTTTGATATGTTGCTTTTTTTTTTTTTTTACAGCTTTATAACTGCCTAAAAACAGTTATAAAGGTGTACATGTGCCCAAATAAATCATGCATGTGAATACCAATGTGTTCGGGTTAGATTCGAAGTTAGATTTAAAGGTATAGTATGTAACTTTCTGGAGGTGGCATCACTACATGATTCCATAAAAACAAAGTTATGCCATACTGTGGATTATTATAGCCAAAAAAAACAACACTTCCACGGACACCCACCAGGAAGAGGCCCTCTGCCTGGACAAATTGATACTTTGCAGTGACCTAATGTTTGGGGTGTTTTACAAGTATCTCTAATGGTGGAATGTTTAGGAGTTACCATGGTGACACAATGCCCACATTAGTTTTAAAACGGCCTGAAAACTCATGAAAAAATACAAAATGGATTTAAACAACACATTTTCAGGAGCCTGTGATCAATACGAGTGTTCATGGGCTTGTTCAGGTGTTTGATTTTCAACAAAAAGATGAGAGTGACTAACTGAAAAACTGTTGGCTATCTTCTTCTTCTTCTTCTTCTTCTTGTGACTGTAATTTTATGTGTGAGAGATTTGTTTTACAGCACAAATCACCTCACTTTTTGTAGTTCCAGCTAAATCAGTTATTTATTTATGTTATTTATTTATGGTCAGATTGTGTTAAAATAAAGCTCAGATTAAAGTCTATATATAAAGCCTCAGACAGAGCGTGCCTACAGTTAGCATCACAACCCCAAGGAATGACATCAGCTGCAAAGTCTCACTAAGACTCAGGTTTGTGGAGTATTTGTGAGTATTAAAAAATAAAAATGTAAAAAGTTACATTCTGTGGCTTTAAACACTTTTAGTTCACTTTTTGAACAGCAGTTCCATGCTTCCAGGGATGCACCGATACAATACTGGTATCGGGATATCAGCGCCGATATTGACAATTTTGATGGATCGGCTATTGGTTCAATTGATATAGGTTCAGTCGATATCGCATATTCGTCTATAAATCATTGTATTAAAGATGTTTTAGTGGACAATATTGTTTTTGTAAGTGTGTGTGTGTGCGTTTTTTTTTTGTTTTTTTTTTTTTTATTAAACCTTTATTTAACCAGGAGGTCCCGTTGAGATTCAAAATCTCGTTTTTCAAGACCTGGCCAAGGTAGCAGCTAACACAATCAATACAAAACAGTAAAATCACAAAGTATCACATTATAAAACCATTTACACCTCTCAAGAAAAACACACACACGTCTCGGTCACCACACTTTTTACAATTTTCTTAAACTTGTCATAGATTCCAATTTAAGATCTTTCTGTAAATGATTCCAAGACCATGGAGCTGTGAAGGAAAAGGCAGATTTTCCAGCTCAGTGAGGCACCAAGGTACAGTAAATAGCAACTGTGAGGAGGTTCTGTACTTATCTCTGCGCCAGCATTGGTGGATATCGGATGTTGACAGATACTAAAAGCCTAATTATCGAAATCAGAACAGTAAAAGCTGGAACAGTACATCTCTAATTTTATCTGCCCTGTTTACATGAACTAGACACACTGAGCGTGAACGTAAAGTGAGTGTTCCTACTTCATAAACTGCAAATTAAAAACTCGCCGTATCATTACATTTCACAGCCTATTTGAGATCAAACCAAGCGAATCACCACACCACCACCCTCAAAACAAATTGAGAATTTTCACCAAAACAACGTCGCAAAAAACTTCCCCTACCACCAACTTCACATGTAAAGGCTGCACATGTTCATGCAGTATTCGTCACGGTTTATTTGCGGTGTCCGTGGGCACGCTAGCAAAAAAAAAAAAAAAAAAGCTATATTATTAACCTGATTCTTCCAAGCCAGGTTTTTGATGACTGTAATTAATTTGTGCTTGTGAGTGGCTGTGTATACGTAGGGAGAGAAAAAGGGTCTTGAAGTGCGTGGTCTGATTACAGTTATCATCTCCAAAGCGTTCATTCAGTCTCAAACGTTGCACAAAGGAAGGAGACGGGCAAAAACATCGTAGAGAGGGGGGTAATAGCTTGTAAAATGTGTCTAAACAATCACAGAGGGTTAGTAACAGCTAGCAAGCAAATATCAAAAACACTGGATAATTATCGGGCTGTTGAGGGGTGTTTCTAATTATGACTTGGTTTGGTGGGACGGTACCTGTGGTAAATATTTATCATAGTTTTACATGAGTTAAGTGGCAGTTTATGGGAAAAAAAAGTGCAAAAAATACAACAGCAAGTAGAGGTCGGAAACAGAATGCCTCTATCTATGTCATCAATAGTGAAAATTCTATTCAGTATACTATTTAAAGGGTCTATATTACGCTATTTTCTGATCTGTTATAATGTTTTCTCACTACAGACATACTTAAGACTTGTGTTTTGCTTCATTCTCACATGTTTAACACACAAATCCTGCATATTTAGGCAGAGTTCTTCTCTCAAACTGAAAACACTCTGTTCCATCTCCGTACACCTTCATTAGAATCATTTGGATCATTTCAGCTCTGAAATTGCCAATCTCCACTGAAATAAAGGAAAAGGGTAGCTGTTTACCTAAAAACTAGCACTACATGACATCACCAGGTGGAACATTTTGAGCTCTGGTGATGCAGACAGAATAATACTAAAAGATTACTCAAACATGTGTGAATGAAACAAAACACAACTCCAGGTATGTTTTTTGATGAGGAAACACAATTATAACATGTCTTAAAGCTCACAAATATATGTTATGATTTATTTTGGTCCTTGATAACATTATGGTTGTGTCAGGATTCCTGTTTTTCTTTCTAAAAAACTTCTGTGTCTCCTGGTGCCGGGAGCTGGGCGGAGAGTCTGACACCGCCCTCATTTTTCGTTCCACCCGCTACTCACCCGTTTCCAATCATCTCATCTCCTGCGGTACAAGACGCCTGGTTCTTCACCCACTCCTCGCCACATCAACAGTTTACCCTCTGTGGTATTACAGTTTGGCTCCAGTTTCTGCTTCTAGTATTTTTGCCTGATTTCTAGTAACTAAGTTTGTTTTTTCCTTTTTTTTCAGCAAAATTTTCTGGTTTTTTTGGACATTCCCGCATTGATTTTCACCCCAGACTCCGACCCAGCTCCGAACAACCTGCATATTTTTTTGTATTCAAGAAATCCTGTAATTTTTGGACTTTCGTCGTCTGCCTTTTTGAACTGCCAGTCGTTATAACAGGTTGCTAGGAAACAGTTATGGCACACCAGCTTTAAAGCATCCATGTGGAATCTCGCATCTTTTCCATCCTGTGTTTACATGATGAAATGGCCGTTCTAATTACATACACTGCTAATCAAAAACTAACTCTTCAATTACATTCCACAGCCTATTTGAGATCATACCAAGCGAATCGCCCGACCTCCAGCCCCAAAGCGAGACATTTCACCTAAACGTCACTGCAAAAAATGTCCCCTGCCACCAAAAATAAGTCATAAGTATTGTGTAAATTAGACGTTTTGGCAGTAGAGGTAACAGTTATGGAATTGCCTCTACATAGATCTGCTGCCTCTGTTCAGCCAGGAAATAAATCGTAAACTTCATCAAAATCTATTGAATCACTTAAAATCAACTAATTTTTTTTTTATCAAAATCACGCTTTAATTGCTCTAAAAATCTCAGCAAAAACACTTTTACTTTTTACTCTTTGTTAAACAGGTACTTTAATACTTTTACTTAAGTTGATGTTTTTATGTGATACTTTTACTCAAGTAACTTTTTGCCCCTGTATCTGTACTTTTTAAGTAACAAAATTGAGTACTTCATCCACCACTGGAAAAAGACTATTTGACTTTTGCATATTTTTGCTTCTTTGAGTCATTTTGATGTGATCTTCTAACATGTCCTCCAGCTCTGTTTAAACTACATTGATTCTATTCAATGTTGATGTTTTTTGGGGTTTTTTTTATAATTTATTTTTTATGTTATATAGATGACATTCCAGTTTGTCCTGAAGCTTGCCATAGAAACTTGCAGTACACTGTGCAAAGTCTGGAGAACTTTTCTGTCGGAAAATACAAGTTCTGTCGATAAAATAAAGATCTATACGTCTCCTGTCAAGTGGTCAAGGTTACTGATGACATTATATCATTATCTACACTGTTATGCCATTGATTTCAGTGCAGTGTGACTTTCCATGTTAGATCATGTTCTTTTTAGCTGAGTTTAAAGGTGCATTCTGTAAATATTCTGGTGGAGGGTCCGGCAAATGCTTTTCTCTTATTGCTTTGTCTGGAATGTATCACAAGCCTTTCTATCCAAGTGACAGATCAGGTCTGTGGAGAGGCAACCCCACTCACAGTCAGAATGTCGGTTTTTCTAAGTGTTTTTGAGCTATAAAACCACCTGTAACTGAATAAATGTAAGGTAGAGTTTGTTAATGTCAACTGACGGACCCCAAACCAAAAATTTAACAGTGCACCTTTAAGTTTTTTTTTGTTGTTGTTGTTTTTTATTTTAAGGCATTCAGTAGACTCATCCCTTCTTTTTTCTTTGACTTATGACTGAAGTGTAAAGAGCTTTTTTTGTCAACTTTTGATTTAGCTGAATTTCTAAAAAAAAAAAGAAAGTGTAAAGCGCTTTTCACCAATGTGTAAAGTGCTTTTTGCCAACTGTTGGTTCAGCTGAATTTGTGATTTGTTTTTGCGAATCATGATTTTTGCAATAGTCTTATATACGCTATTTTATAAAGTGGATTTAATCAACAGTTGGGAAATAATGTAATAATGTCTACACTGCATTACATTTGGCTTCTGAAAACACTGATAAAGAAAGGGTAAATTGTAGCCCTTCATGATTTTTAATGGCACTTTTTTTTTTTTCCAAATTAACTCACTAGCATATTCGCTGCATTGAAATCTAATACAAGAATTTGATATTTTAAAAGTACATCCCTTGTGCAAAGGGTTTCGCTGCTGCATCTCTGTGCATGAATGTGTTTTAGACTTAGACAAACTTTATTGATCCACAAGGGATATTATTTGCACACAGTAGCTCACACATCACAATATAATATAATATAATATAATATAATATAATATAATATAATATAATATAATATAATATAATATAATAACAAAGTGCTAAAATATAAATGATAATAATAACTAGAAAAGCACTCAGAGACCGCAGACCTCCGCCAAGCAGCTCAGTTTTCAAAGTGATCCAGAATCCAGGATTTCTTCTGGATCATCATCAAAATTTAATCATCTGTTGGATTTACCATTAGGAACATTTCCTGAAAATTTCATCAAGATCCGTCCATAACTTTTTGAGTTATCTTGCTAACTAACAAACAAACAAACAAACAAACAAACAAAAAGACTCAGGCGAAAACATAACCTCCTTGGCGGAGGTAATAATAAAGCTGTTTAATGTCATACTGTGGAACATTCCAAGGAGAGCAATGACATATCCATAAAAACAAGCAGGCGACAGACCCTCCACCAGAAAAGTTACACAATGCACCTTTAAGAGTTCAAAGGCACTGCGAAGGCTAATCAGCTATATGCTAACAAAAATCCATAATGTAGTTGTTGCAAAAAGTCCAAAAACAAAATGTTTTAATAACTTAGAAGTTTATACAGTTCTGTCTTGTGCTCATGAGTTCCCACATTGCTGATGAGTCCTGAGCAAGTTTTCAAATTTTATATACATTTTTTAAAGGTCCTATATTATGCAAAATTGACTCTTTTGCTTTAAGCCATGTTAGAATCAATGGCATATCAATATACCTGAAGTTGTGCTTTGTTTCATTCACACGTTTGAGTAACACTTTATTATTAGTCTGTCTACATCTCCAAAGCTCAAAATGCTCTGTTCCACCTTGTGATGTCATGAAGCGGTAGTTAACAGCTCCTTTTACCTTTTGTTCAGTAGAGACTGGCAATTCCAGGTCTGAAATCATCCAAATGATTCTAGTGAAGGTGCATTGAGTTTAAAAACACGGTGAAGAGAGACTGTGAATGTTCCAAAACACAACTCACAGTATGTTTTTAATGAGGAAACAGCGTTATAACATAGATCAGAAAATACTGGAATATGAGCGCTTTAAACTTACTTACTTTAAAATAACGTGAATTTTACTTCCAGAACCTGGGTATATATGGGCTGTCACTGCTGAGTTTTCTTTGTACAAGCCTGACAAGACTCAACATTCAGGACACGCTAACCCAGGCCTTCCTCCTTGACACATCATACATAATGCCATTTAGTTTTAGTGTCAGGGTATGGCAGCATCACGCCTCCCCAGGACTCCTCATGCATGTTTAATTGTGTGCTGTGAAAGTGTGAAAATGCTATGTCAAACTAATGTCAAGTGCTCCCCGTCCCATACGTTTGACTTATGGTGGCATTTCCCTGGCATAGGACATGTCAAGCTAATGCCACTTAAGTACATGCTTGACAGGGGCTGCTTGATGGGTGGCCTATTGTTTTGTATTTATTTTTCCACATATGTTTCACACACCTTTAAGTTTAACAGTCTGTGTGGTTTTCATGTTCAAGGGCCCATATTACGTTATTTTGTGTTCTATGTTATAATGTTGTTTCCTCATCACAAAAATATCTGGAGTTGTGTTTTGTTTCATTCATTCACACATTTAACACGCAAACCTTGCATATTTAGGCTGAATTTTCCTCTCAAACAGTAAACACCTTGTGAGCAGTAAGAGATATCTGGGGAAAAAAGCATCTAAAGGTGAACTCTAACTGTTGTGGTGGAAGGTCTGCCACCTGCTTGTGTAAATAGAGATCTTGTTGCTTTGCTTAGAATAGTGGTTCTCAAACTCCACACCAAGATAAACCAAAGATGTTCATTTGTCTTCTTATGTACTTTAACTTCTTGGGTTCTTTTTTTAAAGAACTTTATTCAAACTTTTTTAATTCACACCTAGTTCCACCAAGATGCCTGAGTACCTCCAGATCTAAATCTGTACTATATCAGGTTTAAATTGGGGCTAAATCAGGTCTAGAAGAGAGGTCTAAAAATACGAAATAAAAGAAAAGAGGTCTAAAAATACTCAACCATGGGTCATATATATTTTAACCCAAACAAGCTCAAAAACATGAATAGATTTGACTCTAAATTACACAAATACTAAAGCTACAGAGGTCCTCATGTCCCACCTGAACCACCTAAACATATCTTTCTCCACTGAGATGAATTACATACATATACTGTACATATACATGTACATACATATTATCTTGGGAGCTTTTTGGAATGAAACGTTGAGAACAACTAGTGTGACGAAATCCTTATTATAACACTACAGCATGACATTCTCAAGGTAACATTTCAGAATTTACCTTTTGCATATTTCATCAGAAGCATCAGAAGTTACAATTTAATGAATTGCTGGGTTTCAGATGATCTTTAACAGGCTAATAATATTTAATACAGCTAAAACAAACATGTTTTGTTTTTGTTTTGTTTTTTTTGTAATACAGCGAGTTTGAGGGTGTAGTCACTCATAGAAATTTGCATTTTGAAATCAGATTCTAACTAGTGCTGTCAAAAATACCGAGTTATTAACCAGTTAACGCAAAACAATTTTAACAGCGTAATTTATTTATTTATTTTTTAATCGCGAGATTAACGCCCTTTGTAGTGAACTAGTTTTTTCATAAGCTGTGGCCACTGCTAGTAAGGTTAGAAAAACTTCAGGATCCAGCTGTAAACGCGCTGATGTTACTGATACGAGGAAAACACGAAATAAAGTCCGCTCCAAAACATACGGCGAATCCGCGCTTACCTTCGATAAGGACGGTGGACAGTGACAGAAGTTCTGCAGCCTCGTCTCCGTCTGTCTTCACTGCTCCGAGCTGTTTTTATATCCATAAACTCACGGAGGTTCGCGTATCGCAGCAGGACTCATATCTGTCGCACTATTTAAGAGATATTTCTGCCGCTGGACTTATTTTCTCTGCTAAAAGCGTTAGCGCTGCTGCGCGACACGTAAACAAACAGCGCCGTGTGATGACGTCATCAGGCCGTGGCCCGGTTCGGTTGCGCAGGTGTGAGTGCGGGACACAGAACTGCGGGACATAGAACTCTACACAATCGCGTTCACTGTTATAAAGACAGAAGAGAAGCACTTCACTGACACTGTTGCAGAGCAGTTCATGAAAGTAGAGTCCAGAGAGTGGAACATCGAACACAAAGTCTCACTGACAATTGTTGTGGTTTGCAGTGGAGGGAAAAAAAAAAAAAAAAGCATGCCTATCCACTTTTCTATGTTGATAAGAGTATTAAAATGATGATTCAAGGGACAAAAAAGTGCAATTAATTTGCGATTAATCGTGAGTTAACTATGACATTCATGAGATTAATCACTATTAAAAATTTGTATCAACTGACAGCACTAATTCTAACCTTGTGCAGCAAGATAGATTCTCGCCATATTTGCACAAGTTGGATATGTCATTTTGACAGCTTTGCCGTGATTGGCTAAAAACAAACTGGTGGGTGGGCACTTTGGGGTGGGGCTCAATCAGCTTGAGGCATTCTGCTGCATGTAACTTTTTCTAAACGCTTTCAGCGAAAGCCATTTCAGATGGATAATGTGTAGAATTCAATTCAGAATGATACACGTATCAATCTGCTGTGAGCCAGGTTATCTGATTCAACATTTGTGAACCTTTTAGATATTTCATAGCAAAGTACAATGTAATCAATAGAGAAAACTGTCTCTGAGAGCATAACATCATCACATTCTAGAGTCTGAAAACCTCCAACAGTGGAATCTCTGGTTCTCAGTCACACAACATAAGAGACCTTCAGGATATTGGCTCTTCTAAATGTGTTCAGACATGCAGTGCAAAAGCAGATAGGAATGAGCCCGTTTCCTGTTATAATAGAGGCGTTCATGGGACACATCACCTGCTGGACTGATCTGTCCGGTCGTACACGGGGCTGTTGTATTTTTCAATTATTTGGTGCGAAGGTGTTTTGCTGACCTCATTTTCACCTGGGCGGACAAAGTGGCAGCGGACGCTAAAGTCTTAAATGGAAAAGCAAAAATTGCCACAGTGCAAAGTGACAAATTCTCTGCCTGGTTAGAAAAGGAGAACAGGCTATTTTTTGAAATGCTTTTTATTTATTTTTGTGCAATATTGTTTATGGGTAAATGCCAAATATATGAACAAATGATTTCATAAAGGTCCACTGTGTAACTTTTCGGTTGGCGGTCTGTCACCGTCTTGTTTCTATGGATATGTCATTGTTCTGCTTCAAATGTTCCACAATCTTACATCACAGGTCTACCTTGCATTTATTCAGTTACAGGTGGTTTTATAGCTCAAAAATACCTAGAAAAACAGGTATTCTGACTGTGAGCGGGGTCATCTCTCCACAGATCTGACCAGTAACTTGGCCTGGTTTGGTCTCCATGATGATAGAAATGTTAATTGCTATACTATGAAACATTCCAGACAAAGCAATAATTTTCTGTGGAGAAAATCAGGTAGTGAGCCGTCCAACCTCACCAGAAAAGTTACACAATGCACATTTAAAGCCAGATCACAATTTGTGTACACTTATTACCTTTAAATTCTCTTAAAAGAGGGAGACAAAAACTGCTAAACCCTGTAGTTTAGATCTGTGTTATGTTATGAAATGTGATTCTTGTATTACTTTTTCCGTTCATATTGTGGTCTTTTTGTCAATTCTTCAAACTTTGAAGAGAATTCTGTTGTAAAATCAGTTCAGTTGTTCAGATCTAGTTCAGATCTGTGTAGATGTGGAAAAGTATGTGCAAAAAGCTCCATTAATGCCCCACCTTTTTAGTTAAACTGTGGGCTTGCATCTCCACAAACCTGACTCATATTTGGTCTCGAAGAGGGCCTCCTTCTGCTTGTTTCAATAGAAATTATGTTGCTGTTGCTATAATATTACACAGTAGAGAATAAAACATGTATAACTCCACGAAGAATGGTGTGAACTATGGTTTTAACTTTCTATTTCCATTGAAGCATGCAGTTGGCGTGTCACCTCCAGAAAGTTACACAGTGTTTCTTTAAACAGAGCACAGAATCTCGATATGATACATTCATCAAAACAGCATGTCATAGTTACATTTTCATTGCGATATCGGTTAAAAATCATAATGGTGGACACAGTGGAGGAGACTAAACCCTGGCCTATCAAATGTCTTCTAATTTTAATTGCAGGTGCCTATTTACCCAAAGGTTTATGGTTGCTATAACAACACAGATTGATTGAGCGAATGAATAATGCATAAAACTATATATTTAAGGCTATCCATGAGGTTTGGAGAGATTTCAAATGTGCACTGTTGCCAACTATTCAAGACAAAATGCCCTGTTCTTTTAAGGGTAAACAGTACTTATATGAACAGTAAGTAAGTAAGTAAAAACCCATGCCTTATACACAGCATATATGTTTTTTTGTTTTGTTTTTTGTTTTTGTTTTTATTCAAGAAATATATTACAAAAATAAACATTTGAGTACAGAATTATCATACATTTTCTCTCCACAAGTTTCAAAATCATGAAATGGACTGTTGCTATGGCAATTAACAATTAAAAATATATATCTTTTAAAAGGAGAAGATTACTCAAAATGGCGTCTATAAACAGGAAGTAGAAATTCATAAAGACACCACTCATGCATACTGCACATAAAGTATAGGTTTTCATGAAATAAACTGCATTTTGCAGTTCAGCTGGACAGGATTACATTATACTTTCTATCCATGAGCTTCAGAATGATCCAATTTTAGAAGAGTTGTCATAGCAATTAATTATCAAAGCAAAATATATATTTTGAAAGGGGAAAAGTACTCAAAATGGCATCTATAAACAGGAGGTAGAAATTCATGAATACAACACTAATACATATTGCACATAAAGTGCAGGTTTTCATGAAATAATTAGCATTTTGGAGTATAGCTGGGCAGAATTACATTGTACTTTCCATCCATGAGTTTCAGAATAATGAAATAAGACAGTGCCATAGCAAAGCAAAATATTTTATCTTTTGAATGTGGAAGAGTACTCAAAATGGCACAGATAAACAGGAAGTAGAAATTCATAAATAGCGCATATAAAGAATATGTTTTCAGGAAATAAAAAGCATGAGTTTACATTGCAGAATTCAGCCATGCTCTTTCTACACACCAAGGTAAGCTCCATAAGATACTTGATTAGCAGTGATCCCAGCCTTTCTACATGGGCTAAAACGGATGGCAATATAATTAAGTGCTAGAGTCTGAAGCGGTGGACCGTACCATGACACGGCGCAGAGGGGTGTCAAAACCCTCTGTGGTTCAGCCCAACATCTAATCGCTTAAATCACCACCATTACTGTTTGTTTAATTAGCTTGTCTGATTTAACTGCGGTCACACGGTAACGAACAAAGTCTATAAAGGTTGAGTGCATGGGAGTAAGGTGGAATATTGGGAAAAGATCACAAAGAAAAGAAGCTAATTTCTCAGAGTCTGTGTCGGATTAAATACTTCAGTGTGGAGCTTAATTGTGAGGACATGTTGCCTGAATTAAAGTGGTTCATGGATCAATGTACATGAAGTGCTAGGCTGGGATCTGTACATTCAATAGGACTTCTACCATCAAATACTATGCTGTAAATGGACAATAAAGTAAACATTGGCCAAGGTCATTGTGCTTATATGCAGTACAAGCTGGTATGGTGGTTACTAATGCACTTTTTTTATAGCAAGAAAGCCTTTGAATCTGGTACGAAGAAAACTACATTTTCTGGGTGGAAATTTCATGATGGACAGTTGGAATGGATGCAGTTTTTTATTTTTATCTTTAAAACTTGGCTAAACTTCCAACTAGCTCTGGTTAAGAATACTGCACTGGTGAGTTGTACAGGTGAAGGGGTTTATATCTGGGGTTGTCAACATTCTTTTCAGTAATTGTATTTGCTTAATTTAGGGTACTTTATTTCCTCTTGCTATGTAGCAATGATGTAGTCCTATTTATCTCTTTTTCTTTTTTCCTTGCAAGCAGCCATATTTGTTTTGATGTGGACAGACCATGCATGTCCCTGACTGTCTGTGATCAAGTGCAGATTCTGGATTCCAGGCAATTTTAGACCAGTTTTAGTCTTAAGTTCAACTGAAATAGTCCTGTTCTAGTTTTCTTTAGATCTAAAAAGTGGTACTTGGTGTGAAAACCTTGAGAACTACTGCCTTCTACCATCAAGTGACACACAGTAAAATACTGACTTGTTAGACCACACACATTCATACACCAGTGTACACAGACACTGGCGGTGAGATGGGTTGTGAAGTGTCTTGCCCAAGGATACAAAAACAACATTCATCTATCGCACCGCTAACTGCGGGTCAGTTTAGATCGGGGTTCGAACCACCAACCTTCAGATCAGTAGACAAACACCAACTGTGCTATTGTCGCCCCTTCACTCAAATTCAACTTTACTTTAAAAACACTCAAAGTTCCTCAGAAACCAACATCAATTCTTACTCTGCTTTGACAGTTTGACATAATGCCTTCTCTGCCTTTTGTTAGCTCCCTCCCCTCGCCGTACACCCCCCCCCCATATGTGCGCTGTCAACGTCAACAAAAGCCACCAAACCGAGACTTGACAAGCTCTGACCCCGCTCGCTATCTCACTGCGTACAGCAATGCTCTTATTGATCATCCTTCCTTTTCCGATGAGAAGAGCGGAGTCTTAGCATTTTTTTGTCCTTTCAGCAAGACGTTTCCCTGATATCTTCACAAGCACCTTCTCCGTTCGGCTGACATATAATATAATTCTAGGACAGCGAAGGTCTTCCAAGGCATGTGCTACAATGGCAAAGGGTAAGAAGGCCAACATGGAGGCATCTATCAAGCTATCAAGTGCGTCGTCCGTATGCAAAGTGCACTATTTCACTTCATCGATCCAGTTTTGATCCAAGCGTTGTCAACTAACTCTGAAGAGAATAGACTTTACGGCGAATACCAACGCGTGCACACACACACTCAGGCCCGCCATGCCGATATGGCGCTATGCAACCTGGCATTTAGATGTGCCCGGATCAATGGCTGCAACAAATAGAATAAGCGGTCTTGATAGGGCTAAGGTAAACAACAGGCAGTGAACAGAAAGCGAGCACATTCTTATTGATTTTGTAACTGCTTGTTTTGCTTCGGTGCAAGAACAGTACATGAGCGAAAATGATATGAATGAAAAATGTTAGTTTATGTAGTTTTGACAGGTTTAGATTAAAGTTAGATTGCCTGCTAGGTGTTTAAAGCACCCATATTACACTATTACGGGTGGGTTTCCTCCGGGCACTCCGGTTTCCCCCATCAAACCTAAAAAACATGCACCAGGGACTACAGGTGGAATTAGGATTAGCTCTAGTACTACAGCCTGGCACAATGCATCTCTCCTGTTAAGGTTAATGTAGAATGTCCACTGTCCCTGTCTCATAAATAAACTAAATATAATTTTCTGATCTACGTTAAGATGTTTTTTCCTCATCACAAACATGCCTGGAGTTGTGTTTTGTTTCATTCACACATGTTTAACAAACAAACATTTTAGGCTGAGTTCTTCTCTCAAACAGAAAACATTTGGATGATTTCAGACCCCAAAAATTTCAATCTCTACTGAACAAAGGGTAAAAGGTAGCTGTTAACTTGAAAAATACCACTATATGACATCACGGGGTGGAACAGAGCATTTTGAGCTTTGGAGATGTAGATGACGTATGTAGATAAAGGATTACTCAAACATGTGTGAATGAAACAAAACACAACTCCAGGTCTGTTTTTGAGGAGGTAACGGCATTTTAACATGTGTGTAGAATCCCTCAGTCGTCCAGGTAGAATCCATGGCAAAAGGAGAAATTCAATTTGTCAACTGGACAAAAGTTTATTTGGTCGAGTACTTTTCACAGCTCATCCAAGTTGCTTCTTCGGTTCTCTTAAGAACTGAAGAACAAACTGAATTTCTCCTTTTGCCAAGCATTATAACATGGCTTAAGGTTTACAAGAGTCAATTGTGCGCAATATAGGAACTTTAAATAGTTCCTAGTAAAACAATAAGTTAAGTTAAGGTACACTTCATTGTCCTTCTATAGGGAAATTTATCCTTTGCACTTGACCCATCCTTCAGTGACCCATCTCCAGATCTTGAGCTGTACTTTTGTGCAGGTGTCAGGACTACATTAGCTGGAAAATTTTACATTGTGCATGTTTTGGGTGGGAATGCCTGACCAACTTGGGAGTTGAACCCAAAACCTTCTCGCTGTGAAGACACTATGCTGCCAAATATACTACTTGGGAGAAAAGACGAAATGTAAAAGAATAAGATCAGGTTCGTCATGACTTTAAATTGTGTATCTCCATGAATATTGTTAAACACATTGTATAAAAGGTTTCAAGAGGTAGTTATCGGGACAATGTTTTCGAAATTGAAAATACACAACAAATAATTCCATTCTGTTAAAGCATCCAAACTGAAATCAACATTAGCATTCGAAAACCAACTCTGTCTGGAAGTTACATTGTTGGCAATTTTCCAAAGCTAGCATACACGCAATTACCAACATTGAAGTCACGGCAATCATTAACTTCACATGTACCATTGACTTTAATTTACCAGGCCTGCTCTACTCTATGTTCTCATTAAATCATGCAGCATGTAGCTTGATCAAAGAGAATGGATATGTTATAAGGTCAGATTATATGAACGGGCCACAGATCACAGAGTTATTAAAAAGCTCAAATAAAAGTCTATTATATATTTGCTTCATGGTTCTGCTCAACAAAATAGCATGATGGCATTAGGACGGTGATTGGGTCGCAATATAAAGGTTCAATTAGCTTTGCTTCGCTAACGTTTACAGCCAGTGGGCCCAGCTGAATTTAAAAGACCACTCTCCAAGCTAACAACTCCTGTGTAAGGCTTTATTAAAACACCTAGTGATGGACAGTGGTAATGTGCAATCTCCCCTAAGGACAGAACAATGGAGTCTATAACTGTTCGGTTCAAGTATAAGCAACGAAAATGTTCATAAAGAGTCCACAACCTGCTTGACTCATGGAGATTGCTTTACCAGGAATGTTCCTCAGTATGGCATTAACTATCAACTGTATTGATTAAGGTCCTATATTACGCAAAATTGACTCTTGTGAGTGTTACTTCATCGAAAAAACACGAGAGTTGTGTTTTGTTTCATTCACACATGTTTGAGTAACACTTTATTATTAGTCTTTCTACATCTCCAAAACTCAAAATGCTCTGTTCCACCCTGTGATGTCATGAAGAGGTAGTTTTCAAATGAACAGCTACTCTTTACCTTTTGTTCAGTAGAGATTGGCAATTCCAGGTCTGAAATCATCCGAATGATTCTAATGAAGGTGTATGGAGTTTAAAAAACACATTGGGGCACTTCCTGTATTCTGGTCTGCACAGATAGGGGGTGCAATATGGAATTGCTCTGCCATTTATGTTTATGTCGCGAGCAGGATTTGAACCACCAACCTTCGGCTCAGTGGACAAACACTATACCAACTGAGATACTGTTGCCTATTATTCAAGAGAAGATGTGTAGAATAGCCATTTTTCTTTATTATTAATGAATTCATTTTTTAACCACAGAGAAACTGCTCGAAATCACAGCTCCTACTTCATGTTGTGAGTACCTAGGTATAGGATTTGACTTTTGTTTATTCTATATGCTGATGAAGTAAATAAAAAAAAAAAAAAAAAAAAAGATAAAAACCCAAACACAGGGAGAACATGCAAATGCCACACAGAAAATTACACAATCCAGCCATCAAAATTAGAATCTCCTTGCCGTGAGACGATAGAGCCAACCACTTCTCCACCTCTGTATGATGAGTCTCCTGCTTGGTGAGAGGTCTCTGTACAGCTCAGACCGAATGGGGGGGAGGGCATCCAGGTGAATTAAAAGCTTATCGGGTGCCCTTAAATGTCAGTTCCATACCACAGGAAATTGCCAACAGGGAGGTCAGCGCAGAGGAGAGAAAGGTTGTCTGCGTTTGAACATGGGAAATTTGGGAGATGGAAGGGTGGCTGCACTGTTTTTCAGTTTGTGTTTGTATGGGTCGTGAACTGTGCTTGACCCACGCGTGACCCGGTTCACAGGATATATCTCTCTGTCTATATCTACCCATCCATCCACAGTCTGTCCAAACATCTCCTCATCTCTCCATCTCGGGCTGCAGGGTTAGTATGAGAGCACATCGGGTCATGGGTTCATCGCTGCAGATATGACTGATTGCCCCTCATGCACATCGTCCACTGGAGCAGCCACGGCAACCAGGATTTTAAAAATATAATAAGGCCTTTTTGAAGGCCTTGTTATTAAGTAATAACAAGTGGGTAGGAGCAGAGTTCATTTTACGAATAAATGGAAATTGTCTGTGTTGGTTATTTTCATGAAAATGTGTTTTAAAATTTGACTTAAAGGTGCATTGAGCTGAAGGTCCATCATCTGCTTGTTTCTATGGATATATAATTTTATAGCTCAAAAACACCTAGAAAAACAGACATTCTGACTGTGAGCGGGGTCGCCTCTTCACAGATCTGACCTGTAACTTGGTCTGGTTTGGTCTCCATGAAGATAGAAAGGTTTAATACCATACTGTGAACATTTCCATGGAGAAAAACATTTGATGGACCCTCCATCAGAAAAGTTACACAATGTACCTTTAATACAATATAGCACTTAACTTTGAATTGAAAACTGTGATTGATAAACCTAAGAAAATATCTTATTATTTGCTTGTATTGTGATTTCTTTCATATTCTGTAAAGAACAAAATACAAATTGTGGTATATACTTGTGTTTTTTTCTGTCCTGTCCTTGTTTTAGTGTTGCTTTATTGTGAAATATCTTTGTGTTACCATGAAAAGCGCTGTATAAAACCCACGTATTATTATTATTAGTATAATTACTCGTAAATAAAGCTGCCTTGCCTACATACTAACATTGCTTATCAAAGCAGCTTTAAAGGTAACTGGGACTCTATCTCAGGACAACCTTAGCTGGAAGATTTGACCTATTGCACGTGTTTGGAAGCTGAAAACAAAAATTCTGCACACCACCCTGTAGTCGAACCTAATACTGGGTAATACATCACCTTAAATTAAGATTAAAATCATAAAAATGTCTTCAAGCTCTGGGACATGTCCAAACTCAAAGACAAAGGATGGGGTAAGAACAGCGAGCATCAGATTGGAGCTTTGAGAAAACCAGACCACTGCCAAAACCCAGACACTCCCTAAAAACAGATGAAGACAGGGGGCCTTTTATGCCCCTTTTTGTCATTTTTATGTCAATACCGATATGTAATGTCATTCAGCCCAATCCAATTAGGTAAAGTGAACAGGGCAGCAGAAGGGCAGTATTTTTGGCTCTCCTACCTCAGTTAAACCTAATGCATTTTATTTAAGCTGTTTATACTTTGGATAGATTGCAAATGACTGGGCCAGCGCTGGGAATTAAACCCACAACCACTTCACAGCAACTATAAAATAATGCCCTGGTCTCTCATGTAACTGCAGAGGTTAGTGGTAAAAACTAACTACACTTCACAGTGTCATTTTGGGAAAATAGGTAACACTAGTCATGGAGTTAAATACATACAGACAAGGAACCCCGAAAGGTAAATCCTGTTTTTGTGTCCTTGGGCATGACACTTCTCACAGTTGATCTGGATGGGTGTAGTAGTTGGTAGTTTGAGAAGTATGTTCCATGTGTAAGTAATAAGTATTGGAGGATGAAGTACCCAATTTTGTAAAGTAAAAGTACAGATACAGGGGCAGACATTTTTAGAAAATTAAAGCATCAAATAAAGTGTTTTTGAAAAAAAAAAAAAAAAAAAAAAAAAAGGCTTATCTTAAGTGATTCAGTTGATTTCTTAAAATTTTTCACTGTTTTTGGTTTGCTCAAAGTTGGGATGTAAAAATTAATCTTAGCCTTTTCAGCAGGTCTCAAACCATAGAGCTACTGTAAATACTTTGACTTCTCAATATAGATCTAAAATGTAGTGGAGTAGAAAGATACATGCTCTCAAATGTACTGAAGGAAAAGTAAAAAGTATCCACTGGTAAATGTACTTATAACGTGCAGATACCTAAAAGTATTGTACTTATTATTTGGAATGTTTTTCCCTGTACTTCATTTATCAACACTTCATGTTTGGATTTACTTTTTGGAGTTCAGATTTGGATGATTATCTAATTTTTATTATAAAATGCTCACGATTATAATGTTGGAATTGAAGATTAATCGCAATTGAATAGAAATCGCAATTTGAATGTTCAGAACTAGCAAATCACAAAGGCTGCAGTTTTTGAAGTACCAACATTTACTCCACAAACACCTTAATATCTGAGCTTATTCTGCCTAAAATCTGCAAACTCTATAGTATTTTTGTTTGTCAGTTCATATTTCAGTATTCTTGTTAATTCTGTAAACAGACCTAGATTTGTGTTTTTTCCACTGACACGTTTAAAACACAAAACCTGCATATTTAGACTGAGTTCTTCTCTCAGACTGAAAACTGTTCCACCTTGTGATGTCATGTCATGTGCTTCACTATGTTTTTAAACTCCACACAACTTCACTAGAATCATTTGGATAATTTCAGATCTGGAATTGCCAATCTCTACTAAAGTAAAGGTAAAAGGTAGCAGTTGAAAACTACCACTACATGACATCACAAAGTGGAAGAGAAAAGAGACAGACACATAATGCAGGATTACTCAAGCATGCAGTGTAAATGAAACAAAACACAACTCCAGGTTTGTTTTTGAGGAGATAACAGCATTATAATGTCTTAAAGCTCACAAGAATCTGTGTAATATGGGACCTTAAAGACAGATAAAAAGATGAAAGCCGGTACATTAAGTCCTAAGATTCCACATACAGGTTTAGTTTAAGGTAAGGATGTAAAAGTAGCAGATGTTTTGATCCTCCATGACTCCTCCTGTATCTGTGATGTGGTCTCTGGAGGTGCAGGGGACAGATGCTGGAGCTGACAGCTGCTTGGACTGACCCCGCTGGGCATCCTTACAGCGGTGTTAGAGTGTAACCATAGCAACACTGCCATATGTCAATAATAATGATACAGTACAGCCAGTCACCCCCATGCAATTCTGTCAAAGTGTCAGATCTGTGAAATATGAGCTTTTCTTAGTGGCTTTTATTTCACTGGAAGGTTTTCTGAAATGTTGACGTTATAAAACTTGTTCAAACTTAAAAAATCTATTCTGAAATTACTACCTTCAGTCCAACTATCACAACCAAGCAAAAGTATTATATTTTGAGAGTGTCTTGCTACTGAACACAATGACAGAATGAACTTGTAGAAGGTTGAAACAGTTATCCTAAAAAAAAGAAAATCTAAAAACGGTTTCATAGACTTTATAGGACAATGTAAGTCTAGCACACAAACACCCCTATTGATATGACACATTGATATGACACTTTGCAACTGATACTAACTGTAGGCACTGCTCCGTCTGAGGCTTTGTTAGACTTTAATTTGAGCTTTACTTTACCACAATCTGACAAGAATTACAATAGCCGATCTGATTTTCACTGTTAAGCAAACCCCTCTCAAACTGCATTACAGTCACAAGATAACTAGCATTAGTCAGCTGTTTTTCAGTTAGTTACCCTCACCTTTTTTGTCGAAAATCAAACTCCTAAACAGGACCATGAACGCTTGTATTAACAGGCACAGGCTCCCAAAAGTATGTTGTTTAAATCTATTTTGTATTTTTTTAAAGACACACATTTTTGGCTGTGTGCATGTGTGTATGCATTGTGTCACCATGGTAACTGATGGACTGATTCTGTCATACACATACACGTAGAACACCCCCCAGTGTGATGTCACTGCAAAGCTGCAAACTGAACATTTTTCTGCAATCAGTATAGTAATTATACAAGTAAAATAGGCCTACTGATTAGCAAAAATGTGTTCAATTTGTAATCACTTTTAACCGTAAACTATAGACATGTGACAATCTGGATTTTTTTTTTTTTTTTTTTTTTATGATGAAAAGCTTTTAAAAATATAAAAAATAACCCTTGTATGCTGCAGGAGATGGGGGGATGCCTCATACATAAGTGATGAAGCCCACAGAGGACACTGAAGGAAAATGGAAGCGGAGAGGAGCTGTGGAGCTGCGGGACCAGAGGAATCGGCACTTGACCTGGAGGCTTCACCCCATTACAGAGAGATGAGAGGAAACAAAACACTGCACACACTGTAGTCTGCTGTCTATAGAAAATAATGACAAAAAACAACATGCGCTGTAGACTGGACTGAAATGGAGGGATGGAGGAAGGGAGTGATAGCTGCAGTACCAGACTTCTCCTGTGAGACTTTAATTCATCTTAACTAGCATAAAGAAATACTTAAATCATGACGAAGACGAAGACCATAGAGATAAATAAGTGTAAATAAGCAGGTGACGGAACAGTTACACCTTTGATTATTAAGGGAGTATTACACTTGGGGGTATTAACTGCTAAAACATAACATATTTAGATCACCGTGTTACGTTTTATCATTTTGAAAATGTTATATTTGCTAAAAACAACCTATTAACCAAATGTAATGAGTTTCAGGTTTGTTTTTGGCGCTCGGTCTCTGCCTCTCTCGGTTCGGTTTCGGAAAGGCTGAACAATAAGGGACCGACTGTGTGGTGGGAGCACGGGGATCGCTGCAGAGAACTTCCTGGTTACAAAGACTTGTAGGCGGAGCCTTGGACAAGATGTGTGGTCTTGTATACCTACATCTTGTATATAACTGTAAGGAGGTGTCAAATAGTAGAGATTGACTGATATGCATTTGTTTATAGCCGATGCCGATACCGATTGCTTAGAATCCAGAGGAACTGATGGCCAATGAGCTCTGCCGATATTTTTGGACCGATATGTAGACCCAATTTAGGTCATTTTCCCCAAATTATCGCATTCAAATTTAGTACAAACTCATCTGCAACCTTCTTTTACTACAAACTATGTAGAGTCCAGTGTAGTCATATTTTTTGGACTAAAGTGTTCAGACAAAGTTTAATGCACGTATTCTTCATGCATATTTAAGCTGCTGGTTCAGCCAAACAGAATATTGGCCTCTGCTGGAGATTTATGGCCGATAGCTGATAATATATCTGTCTATCTCTATCAGATAATACCCGGAGGAGACGGCAACATCACTCAAACTTGCACAGACTCTTCAGAAAACCACTTCAGCCATGTTTTTGAGGAGGGAACGTTATAACATGGTAGAAAACTCCATTCTATTTTTTTCCATTTTCAGTACTTGATAAAGGTACTATTTCTTTTTTTCATATAGGGGCTACCTCTTAATTTACTTTTTTTAAATTTATGTATTTATTTGATATGGACAGTGCATATTAATGAACATCTGTAATTACAGTGTAAATATGACAGATTATTGCAAAAATGCTAGTTTCCATCTATTGTCCTCGTAGGCAGGTACACAGAAAACAATACAACATACAAAACAGCTACAAAAACATAACACAGAACAATAAAAGGCCAGATTAAAAGTGTTCACAGACTTGTTTTCCTTCATCCATAGTTTAAGGTGCAGTTTGGATGTGAACAGAGATGGACTTTTTCTTACTGTCAGTGCGAGACAGTTCCAATAATGACAGATAGCACAGTCTGTCCAAATGCGTCTGTGTTCCTCACATTTATTTTGATTAATATTTGTTGATGGAAACTACTCTTCAAATTTGTATTTTTAACTTGTTTTCAGGTGAGGAAAATATTATTTTTAGTCACACTCACACTTCTCAGTGATTGCTTTCCATTTCTGTTTAGTTTTTCTCAATGGAAACTAAGAAATTAAGATTAACCAAGAGATAATATTAGTTGAGAAAATGAACAACTATCAATGGACTCACTTATCAATGCACTTTTCTTGCCTTATGTTTCCTGTATTATCTATAACTATTACACTGCTAATTGTGAACTCTCCACATCAACAGAATTTATGCATTTTTGTGTAATTTTAGGTCGATGGGAGTTGTGTTTTTGGAGTACATACAATCACAGAAACCGGAGTATCTCAGAGTGTTAAACAGTCTGTTGATTGCAGCCACTTGTTTGAAAAGAGTGATTTTCAGAGAGAGGTGTAATACTGTTTTTAGCTTTCACATCATTATCATTTTCAAGTTTGAGTATTTTGGATTGTAGACGTGTGTTACTTCAGTAAGCACGAAGCCATGTTATAATTACCTCATCTTTTGTTTCACTCACACGTTTGAGTAACCCTTTATTATTAGTCTGTCCACATCTCCAAAGCTCAAAATGCTCTGTTCCACCTTGTGATGTCATGTAGTAGTAGTTTTCAAGTTAACAGCTCCTTTTGCCTTTTGTTCAGTAGAAATTGGCAATTCAAGGGCTCAAATTATCCAAATGATTCTAGTGTGTGATGTTTAAAAACACAGTGGGGCACTTAGTTTAGAAGAAATTGCAGCTAGTGGGTTAGCTGTTCAAGAGTCAAGGATTTACTGTCATTGTCACAAGTAAAAACAAAATTAGCTATGTCCATTATACAGTTTATGATCTACACAATTAACAAAATTTAAAAAGATTCTTGGTATGTTTGGTTTATTACTAAGTACCAGAAAAATGAGAGACAGGAGGACACTGGACAAACTGCTCTCCATCATGGACACTCCTGCTCACCCACTGCACCAGACTATAGAGGGACAGAGGAGATAATACTCCCTACAACTGTACAACAACTCACCCACTGCACCAGACTATAGAGGGACAGAGGAGATAATACTCCCTACAACTGTACAACAACTCACCCTTATGTAACAGATAATACTCCCTACAACTGTACAACAACTCACTCTTATGTAACAGATCTATGTCCTGTCAATCATCATTTCATTTTTGCACTGTTTTTCCTTACAACCTCTTGCATATAACTGCAATATAGTGTATTTATATTACTATATTTCAGTTTTGTTTTTGTTTTTTTACTTTACTTGTACATATATATTTATATAATTATGCCTTATTTGACACCAGTCTCTTACTATATTATTGCTACATATTTAGAATGTATTATTACCATTTATTTTTTTACTCTTTGTTATTGTATTATATTGTGATGTGTGAGCTACTGTGTCCAAGTAATTTCCCTTGTGGATCAATAAAGTTTGTTTAAGTCTAAAAATATGTCGTCTTTATGCTCAAAAATGAGCAGTTAATATAATATAGAAGCTTCAACTTTCCAGCCCGGGGAATCAAAGTGATTACATTTGAGTTCTATACAGTAAATGCTGATTTTATGCAGAATTTCAACTTCAAGATCTATCAAAGACCCAAACTTCCATATGAGGAAATGCACTGATTTCCACATCCCTTGAGCACCTGCCGTTTCGCTTTGTGTCGGAGGCAACAAGGTAAAGTGTTGCTACAGGATTCCCACGCAAGCATCGTCTGTAGAAAGAGATAACAAATAAGCATATCGACCAAATAGTGAAATCTCCCAGCTTACTGCAAACGCACACATCTGTATCTATATCTGTAGAGCACTTACCGGTACCTCCATTAGTGCTGCTGCTAGCCTCAGTCAATAGCTCTAACCTGGTGTGGCTCCCTATAGCACTCCAACCCATACAAGCCAGCAGACCACCTTTCAGGCACTATGCTGTAATGCGCTGTAATCAGGGTGCTTCCAGATACGATAAGAGACGATGTCAGCACAGACGCACACAAATGCATACACATACACACACACATTACGTTTCAATGCTTTTTAGGGACATTAGATTGACCTGAATGTGTTTCCTGGAGACCGATCCTAACCTAAATCAGTCACTATTTGCTCACCTGACCAGCCAGTCCCTTCTACATTCTGTTCAAATCCAGAGCCATAGAGCGTGAAAAAACGCCGTCCAAACTGGAGATGATCCAACCACAGATGCTAATTTCTATCAAATGTGGAACTCCTCTTGAAAATTCTGGTATCATTCAGAACACAATATATCACTTCTTTCTTTTAACAGCGATAAGTAACAGTTTGGTGCTTCGTCTGTTGATTCTGCAAAAATCCGCTCTGTTTCTCAGTCTTTTATGTTGTTTTTTTCATTTTTTTTTACATGTAACCATCCATGTTTTTGACGCGAGTGGAGCGTGCGTCTCTCTAATTGGTTAATTCGTCTGTTAATCACGCCCTCTGAAATCAGGAGACAGGATACAGCTCCACTCATACAGGTCCACTCATCTTTGTGAAGTTTTTTCAAAGCGTGTGGTTCTGGCTGGACTGGTAAACTACGTGTCTAAGCTTAACCATAACCCATTTTAACCCCTATTGAAGTAAAGAGGGGGTATTACACTTCTATGGGGTATTAACTGCTAACACATGACATATTTAGATCACCACGTTACCTTTTATTGTTTTGAAAATGCTCTATTTGCCAAAAACTCTCTCCGTTCCCTTTGCTCTACATGTTAAGTCACTATAAGGCACTATTGCAACACAATCAGCGCCAATGAAACTACTGCACATCGAATCAGATTTGTCAAGTTGCTGTGCACAGTTTTGTATTTTTATGAATAATTTTATATATTTATGAAGAACTGTCATGTGGGAGCATGGGCGACGTCGACTTGTGGACGGAGCATTGGAAAGAATCATACTGCTAACTGTAGAGAGGGTTTGAACCAAATAATTTCCCTTGTGGATCAATAAAGTTTGTCTAAGTCTAAGAGGGCTCAGGAGAGATTGCTAAATTACTAAAACATGCATGGATGACATCTTAAACCTCTTCAGGCATGTTTTTGCTGAGGGAACAACCTTTTAACATCTATTTTGTATAATATCCCCTCTTTAAATCATGTGTTCGATCACATAATAAAGAATTTATGTAATGAGGACTTAATTGCTGTCCCCGTAAAAAGGCAGGTCCCTATAACGCGAGTATGTACAGATTTGAGTCGCCACAGTGTGATAAATACCAGGTTTAACACACAGCACACACACATACAGACGGTGGGTGCAGATAACATGACAATGCCACTGGATGAGAGGGAAAGTTCAAGGAGAGTTTTCAGGACTCCAGGTGTCCTTTTAATAGCGTCATGGCTCCTATCTCCATCTGCTCTGTTTGTGTGTGTTTTATGAGTTTTGGCTTAATAAACTTGTGGAGTTTAACTGTGTTTTTGTGAACTATGTCTGGAAAATAGAGCGGCAAAGACTACACATCACCTTACATTTTGTTGCGGTAACATCATCATTGACTTAAGCGTACTGATACTTTGCATTAAGATCACGCTGGAGGGTTCTATATGTATGTGATGTGTGTATAAAAGTTTTACGATAGTCTGAAAACTCAAGAAAAAATACAAAATTACTTTAAAACATATTTTCAGGAGCCTGTGATCAATTAGAGTGACTAACTGAAAAACCATCTTATCTTTTGTAGTTCCAGCTAAATTAACTCTTTCTGGTCAGATTGCGTTAAATTGGAGCTCAGATTAAAGTCTAATTTGAGTAACAGAGCTCCAGACACAGCAGTACCTACAGCTAGCATCAGCTGCTAAGTATCTATTGCAGTCATGTCCAATTGAAATTTCGTTAGGGTTTAGCGATATGGCAAAAAAAAAAAAAAAAGATTGATCACATTTTCCATTTTGACTTTACTTTTTCGAATTAAAAAAATGCTTTAGTGTTAATTAAAAAACAGGAAGCAGGGACTCAAGTGAAGCAATTTGAACTATACCTTCAGCAGAAATTATCTCCTGGAAAAACACGGAGGGGCAACAAGGATTACCAAAAGATCAGTAGCAAGCAAGCATTTTGAAAGTAAAAATGGCAAAAATACTAAATATACAGGATTATTCAAACATGAGCAAAAGTAAAAGTAAATATGTCAATTCAGCATAAATAAGGAACGATCTCACGAGACAAACTTGCCACAAGATTGGGCAAAAATTATCCCTTTGGACTGGACACAAACAAGTTAAGTTCTACTGAGTTACACGTCCTTGAGAGCTATTCCCAAACACAGCAGTATAATGGCAAAAAAAAGTATTAAAAAGAATACATTTTTAAAAATTGTCAGGCCAAACTTGTGAACTGGATAGGACAATTTATTTATTACAAATCTCTCAAAATCTCTCATAGACCCAATCTCGTGTCTCCTCTGGTCTGTCTCGTCATAGGGTCATGGATTTATATTTCAATTAATTCATGTTTTAACCTGTGCACTAACCCCGCCACACTCCAGGCCACATATAGAGACTTAAAACATGTCACATTGCCATTTTTCAACAATAAAAACAAGTGAATGGCACTATCAGATCTGCAGTTTTGAACACGAAGTCAATGGACGATTTCTATTATCAAGCCCTTTCAGATGAGTATTACAGTCTTTTTTTAAGAAACGTCTGAGCCTACAATGGTGTATTTGACTTTCTCCCGCCTTGCCCAGCTCGTCCTCATTAGCATGTAGCTTCACATGTCCATCCTTCACACTCCACCACATCCCTTTAGGGCCCTTTTATCTGCCCTGCTTTTCACTGCCCTCCGCCAAGGTCTGCACTCCGAGTCGAGGCGCTAACTCGAGATAACCCCTTAAGCTACGGCTCTCACCGCTGTCGCCATTTTACAAACCTATTCGCTCGGTTTCCATATTTTACAAAGCTCCCGGCGTTCATCAGATTAAGATTTTTTTGAATCACCTCCTTCTATTAAAAAGGCCTGTAACCATTTTTTTAATCCCATGTATTTCAGCAAAATTTGCCCCAGTACAGATATATTGTATAAGCAGCTCTTGGGGTCAAATAGATAAGCTCTTGGGGTCAAATAAGTCAGCTGTGAACTGTCTGTGCGTGTTAGCATGCTAGTTGTTGTTAGCTTTGGCATCAAGGCAAAACTTCTCTCTGTTATAATGTTGTTTTCTGATCACAAACATACCTGGAGTTGTGTTTTATTTCTTTCACACGTTTAACACACAAACCCTTTATATTTAGGTTGTGCTCTTCTCTCAAAGAGAAAACACTCTGATGTCATGTGGTAATACAGGAAGTGCTCAGTTGTGTTTTTAAACTCCATACACATTCAATAGAATCATTTGGATAATTTCAGCACTGGAATTTTCAGTCTCTACTGAACTAAAGGTAACTTGACAACTGCCACTACATGACATCACTAGGTGGAACAGAGCATTTTGAGCTTTGGAGGTGTAGACAGATTAATCAAAATGGATTACTTTAACATGTGTGACACAAAACACAACTCCAGGTATGTTATTGAGGAGGTAACAACATTATAACATGGCTTAAAGCTCATAATAACACATTTTGCGTAATAATGGACATGTTTTTAAGACAATAAAAATCAGGTAGCGTGCCTTTACTCCTTAACTTTTTTTTTTTTTTTTTTTTTCACTTTTGTATTTTAGGCACACTTTAGTTCCCTTTTTTTTTTTTTCTTTTTTGTCAATTTGCAGTTTTAATTGAACACTGGGAGCATTAACCTTCAGTGTCACTTTGTCACTTTACTTTTTTGCATTGAGCAGCATGTTTTCTATAATTACAAATTTGAAAAGTGTACAAAGAAGATCACTTTCATAAGAATAGAAGCATGAGCACGTCAGGGTAGCCAACCGAGTGACATTGTGTAACTTTGTAAAAAGTTACACAGTGCACCTTTAACTATAGCAGCCCATGGTAAATGGTCACATTTTTATATAGCGCTTTTCCACCTGAAAGGCACTTTACATCAAGGAACCTCTCACCCATTCACACACACATTCATACACCAGTGTATGCAGTGGGTTAAGTGTATTGCCCAACAACACAATGACAGCATTCATCTGTGGGAGCTAGAATCGCACCATCAACCTGTGGGTGAGTAGATCTGACAACTCAACCAATGATGTTTTATGTCGAGAGCGGGATTTGAACTGTGGACAAATGCTTTACCAACTAAACCACTGCCGTCCCATTTTTACAACTTTCTTGGTGGACCGTCTCGTGTTTTGTGTTTTAAAGGCTCTATATTAGGCAAAATGGACTCCTGTGAGCTTTGAGCCATCTTATAATGTTACCTCCTCAAAAACAGACCTAGAGTTGTGTTTTGTTTCATTCACACATGTCTGAGTAATCCTTTATTATTACTCTGTCTACATCTTCACAGCTCAAAATGCTCTGTCCCACCTTGTGGCATCATGAAGCTGTAGTTTTCAAGTTAACAGCTACCTTTTTTCTTTAATTTAGCAGAGATTGGCAGTTCCAGGTTTTATATCATCTAAATGATTCTAATGAACGTGTGTGAAGTTTAAAAACACAGTGGACCACTTCCTGTATTACCACACGACATCACAAGGTGGAACAGATGTTTTGTGTTCGAGAGAAGAACTCAGCCTTAATATGCAGGGTTTGTGTTTTAAACATGTGTGAATGAAACAAAACACAACTCCAGGTTTGTTTGTGATGAGGAAACAACATTATAACATACTAGTAGATCAGAAAATAGCGTAATATGGCCCTTTAAAGGTTTACTGTGTAACTTTTCTGGTGGTGGGTCTGCTACCTGCTTGTCTTCACAAACAGCAGGCCTTAAACATAAGTTGTGAGCAGTGAGATTTCTCCAAGTTACATCTAAGTAAAAAAAATACATGCTTTACACATTGTGCTTTATTGTAAAATATTACAAAAGCCATGTAAAGCTTCACAGAGCTGAATCCTAACATTATGGAAGTGCTCCACAATAGACTGCGTATAATCGCTGGCCTGTAGTTCAACTCTATAATAATGTCTCAGTATTGAACATGTGCATATCTATGGAAACCAGGACAAGCTGTTTACCGTGTCTGGAAACATACATACTGTTTTGCCATACTGAGTGTCCGCAAGTGTCCACAGTCATTTTAAGTCCTGCTGTTGCGTTTTTGAGCATATTGGTGACAAAGGTGGATATAATGCAAAATTGGCTATTAAGAGTTTTCTACCATGTTATAACGTTGTTCCCTCGTCAAAAATATAGGTTAAAATAGGTGTTAGACGCCATTCGTGCATCTTTCAGTAATTTATCAATCTCTCCCAGGCCCTATTCAAACCCTATTTACGGTTAGCTATAAGATTCTGTCCAATGCTCAGTCCACAAGCCTCCCACACGACAATTCTCCATAAATATACAAAAGCATGATACAAAGCAATACACTACAACTTCACAAAGCTGATGCGATGTGCAGTAGTTACATTAGCAGGATGCACGGTGAGTTCAATGTGGTTGTGCTCTGAGGGGAAGTGACTTAGCACAGTGAGCATAGGGAGGAGGGAGAACTTATTAAACATGCTAATACGTCGTTTTCGGAGAGTATAGCATTTTCAAAACAATACAAGGTAACATGGTGATAGCAGTTAATACCCCATAGCCTATATATATATCGACATAGCTAACCCGCTAGCTGCCGTGTTCCAAATAAAAAGTGAGCACGGGTTCGCTTCTAGCTGGATCGACTTTGGCTCCAATTGAGTTCACATTGAAAAATTGTCACCCCTGTCTTTGTAACTGTTGCAGTGAGCTTCGTCATTTTGTTCTTAAAATATTTGTATTAACCCGCTCTACGTGATCCTGGTGTTTTTATTTCGCTGTTTTGTCTGTGAATTAAAATCCTATTCCTAACATGAAAGTGGCTCCAAATTCGCTCGTGTAACCGTTAGCATCATTTGACTGGAGAAGAACGCTATGGGTGACGTCACACTCCTTTATCCAGTTCTTTACACAGAATATGGTAATACCCCTCTTTTAAATCCAGCATTACTGACAGATTAGCCGACAGTCTCATCTCAACATTGTCCAGCTGATGCAACATGTTAAAATCATCTCCAACCACCACAGAAAACACAGCTTCATCAGCCCGAGCTCGACTTCTATGTGGCTGTAGATCTTTTATTCATGGTGCCTCATCCCTTCATGGCTCATCTGCGATATCTGTCATCAGTAGAGTCATTTTATACATGTTTGATGGTCCTTCAAGTAAGAAATGTCACCAAAAAACGAAAATAGTCCCCAAAATGGCATCCTATTAAATGTTAAAGCTTGGAGATCAAATGGCAAAATTCATAGTCTTTGCATATCTAAGAGGATCTCTGGATGCAAACTGCAGGAGTTAGTGAGAGACGGATGGGGCCGCAGTGAAGTTTGACTTGAGGCAATTCATCTGATTTTACTGATGTTTTCATACCAGACATTTCTCATTCACTTATCATTTTAATGTGCAGGGTAAATGACACTGACAAACAAGCAGAGTTTAAAGGTCCTATATTACGCAAAAAAAGTCATGTTATAATGTTATTACTTTGTTAAAAACATACCCGGAGTTGTGTTTTGTTTCATTCATGCATGTTTGAGTAACCCTGCATATCCAAAGCTCAAAATGCTCTGTTCCCCCTTGTGATGTCATGAAGTTAACAACTAGTACTTAGTCGAGATGGGCAATCCTATAAAGGGCTGAAATTATCCAAATGACTGAAGTTGTATGGAGTTTAAAAACACAGTGGAGCTTTTTTTGTATTACCACATGACATCACAAGGTGGAGTATTGTCTGTTAGAGAGAATAACTCAGCCTAAATACTGTATGCAGGGTTTGTGTGTTAAACATGTGTGAATGAAACAAAAACACAACTCCAGGTACGTCTCTGATGAGGAAATGGCATTATAACATAGATCAGAAAATTACTTAATACGAACCCTTTAAGTCATATTCTTAAAGGCCAATCATGTTTGACCAAAAAAAATAAAAAATCTCAGCTGTATAAATAGTCTTCCTCATGTTTAGTAGAATATATCCAGTAAAGTGTCAGATAATCAGGACGTTCGGTGTTAACATTCTAGTTGCTGTAGTAGTAGCTTTACCGTGACTGTTAACTCTGTAAACCATAAAATAAGTCATGTTAATCCTCTTATACCATGGTCCCACAAACTGAAAATAGTCCACTTTTGGCTGTCCGTGGGTGTACCGTTTACCCGTCGCTATGGTGATGCAACAGCGTAATGATACAGAACCTGTACCTGTGCGGTTAGACAAAAATAATGCTTGCCTGTTAGCATTAGATTTCTCACTGACCGTGGTGTAATATAAGGAAGAAACAACTTTGGACGACTGCAAAAGTTTGAAATGAACTTGTTCGGTTTTTCATGTTTTTAGTAAAAATCAGGTACCCTGGGATTCTCTATGCCCTCTACACGGAAAACCATTGAATTATTTTATACATTTATAATGGCGAGCAAAGTACATTGTTTCTGAAGTGATGGACAGCCTTTAGCGTAATCGTCTATGCAGATGTAAGCTTGGGGCATGTTCTGCTGGTTATGTAGCCCACAAACACCATGGGTCTGTGTAGAACATGTACTGCATCAAGAGGCTCATCTGGAAAGTGAATAATGCATAACATATAAGGAGAATCACCTACTTTTGCTTTCTCCACATCAGTGCTTCTCAACATTTTCTGTTTTTCATGATAAAAAACAATCTCGTCCCCACAGCCATGAACACACTGTGAACCATGACCCCCTGTTCTGTCTCTGATCATGTATTACTTTTGTATTATGTCTTTTCTATGTTGTGTTGTGTGATTGTCCTCTGAAATGGTGTTGCTTTTGTACAGCTGTGTAACAAATTTCCCGGTAAGGACAATAAAGTAATTACCTAACCACTTAACAGCCCTCACAAATTCAAAACGTCACATGATAAAAATGGTTACTGAAAAACGTGGATTTCCAACAGATAAACAGCCGTTATGGTGTTGATGTTCCCATACCCTATGTATTTTTTGGTTTGGGTTTCTATGGATATGTCATTCCTCTGCCTGGAATGTTCCACAGTATGACATTAAACAGCTTTACTTTACATTTATTCAATTACTGGTGGTTTTATAGCTCAAAAATATCTAGTAAAACATAGATTCTGAGTGAGCGTGGACACCTCTCCACAGATCTGACCTGTAATTTTGTCTGGTTTGGTCTCCGTGAAGATAGAAAGGTTTAATGCCATACTGTGAAACATTCCAGACAAACCAATAACATATCCACCAGAAAAGTTACAGAATGCACCTTTAAGGTACACGTTACAATCCCTGTGAGGAAATGTGCCCTCTGCATTTGACCCATTCTTTAATGCCGCAGTCTGGGGCAACCTGCTAGAGGAAATCCACCCAGATACAGGAAGATATGCAAAGAAAGGCCCAGACAACCAAGAAATCGAACTTGGAACCTTCTTGTTGTGAGGTAAGAGTGCTAACTGCTAACAAACCTCAAACATCCTGCAATCTTTGGCCCCTCACACTCAATAAATCTAACCCAAAATCACAACAGGAGTGGCTTCACAAAATGGTCGATTTCACCAACAGAAACTTACAAAACAGTGAAACAGGAGGGCATGTCTTTCAAGTAGTTAGTTTACCAAGTTATCTTCATCTTTGTCCACTGTCCTCTGTCGTTTACTGAATCCTTTCTTCTCCTCTGTCCTCTCTCCTCTCCCCTCGTCTTCTCACCTCTACATTCTTTCGGCCTCCTTTCGTTCGTGGCCAATTTCAGAGGCTGTAATACGTCTGGATGGGAGGGTCTCTGTGACAAATGATCTTACAAATAACTCTTTTTCTTTTAATCTCTCCATCCCTCTCTCCTTTGAATTGGTTCACAGTTTCTCACATACGACACGGGCTCAGAGGCAAACCAATGCGACCATCCATCTTCCCCAGCGGTCTGTAGGAGCTCACAAGACCCTCTCCACTTGAAGTCTGGTCAGATTAAAATGCAGCTTTTCTTGTGAAGTGAGTAGAATACATAAGAACAAGCTAATATGATTTTCACCTGCACTAAATGACATGAAGTTGCTCTGTAACTTTTCAGCTGTTTAGGGTTGCTGCTTTTACATACCAACACACTTTTACTCATTGCATATTGGTTTTTTTTGTACTATTTATGGTTATTCATGGTTAATAAGTGTACTTTTTATGAGTGGCATAAAGGGGTCTTAATATTGTTGTTTAGCGTGATATGTGTCATACTTCAAAAAATTGTTAAAAAGTCAACATTGAGCCAGATCCAACACAGGAAAAAACTCACAGCTTGTCAAGTCTTTGTACACACAGTGCCACAACGCCTGTTTCACCACAGCTATCCTCTCAAAAACAGAACTAACACAACTACACACACATTTTACACGCACGTTCATGATAAAAGGACCGAGAGAAATACGACTGACAGAGATACATGAGAGTGGAGCTGCAGTGCCTCACATAGCTCCTCTGTGCTTGCTCCAGCCACTGCTTAGTTCTAACGAGCACACGCCAACCAGGGAAAGCCCCAAAAGCCACAGTGTCCAGAGAGCGGGGAGAGGCTGTCAATCACCTGCGCTGTGAGGTGCAGTGGAGAGTGCACAGCGGTTATGACATCAGTGATGTCAACAGATTTGTTTGGACCCTCTGCTCTGCGTGCCCACCGTGACATCTGTGCCTAGATGTCATCAACTAAAACCAAACCAGCACTAAAAGAGACTAATCCAAGGACTAAACAAAGACCATATCCATATCTTCACTTGTCTGACTTAGGCTGCGCCCCTTTACTCTGTCTTAACCCTTCGTCTTACGCCTACCCCTTGGTTTTACGCGTTCATGTGAGGGCAAGGGGTGTCTCGATTCTAATTTTGATCAAGGGCTAGGGCCACGACCTCGGGCTACGTACCCCTTGAAACGAAGTAAGCTCTCGACCAGACTTGAAACAAAAGGGTACCCCTACAAGCTCAGGCAGGTGTCAGGATGGAGCGTCACATCGACCAGCCAAGGAGTCTCATAAATGTGAGTATTTTCAGCAGTTGTAAATATCAGTTAACAGTTTAGCAGGTTTACAATTATGACGCTTATGTTCTACCTTACTTTTAGTGAACTGTTGTTGCGGTTTTAATTGTAGTAATGTCTGTTTAGCCAACGTTATCGTTTTCATCGAACTTTCATGTATAAACAAGTTAGTTTTTTGTCGAGCTGAGGTACCCGATAATCCTTGACATGGCACTTTTTAGGTGAAATCAGTGTGAAGTCAATTTGCTTAACAGAAGCAAACGGTAATCGAGTGGTGTCCCATTTCTTAGGGGAACATTCGTACCCCTAGTCCTCACAGTTCGGTATCGAGGGGCAAGACAAAGACGTAGATAAAGGGGAAGGGGAAGGGGTAAGACAGAGGAATGGGACGCAGCCCAAGTCTAAGGGTGAGTTGACGCTTGCACACACACAACATCAGAATTAGGAATAAACTGGGACTGGACCAGACAGGACTAAACCAGGACTAAGAAAGCACCAGGACTAATGCAAAAATCAGGTTAGCGTTACTCACGGTATACACCAAGATTAAACCACAACTAAACAAGGACGACATAACACCCTCTCCCAAAAGATAAAATAATATATAAATAAATAAATAAATGGAGATATGTATAACTGAATCAAAACTCTACCATCTCGGCTGTTATGGCTGCTACAACTGTTCGAAAATACACCTGTGCGACTGTTATAGAAACTTCTAATTATGTTTCTTTATAGGGTTTAAACATTTAATTAGAGCCAGTACATGTGAATCCCGTGTGGTGTGCAACAAAAACAGCAGAGACGAGAGGCGGATGTGATTTTAAAACAAGTTAATTGAATTTACTTCAATTACAAAAATGTGTACAGTCCAATTTGATCCAGAAATTTACCAGCAACAAAAAACATTGAAAAAAAAAAACATTGAAATTATGACAAAACAAGCAAAACTGTTGTGAAATGTTGTGTATTTAAGATGAAAGTGCACCAAAGCTGTTGTGCGTTTGCTTTGTTACAGTTCCTGGTTCCTTCTGCCATAGATGTATTTACTTTTTTGTAATTATTATTAAATTATGATCCATATTTTTAAAAGGTGAACAATGTAACTCCTAATGCTTGTCTCCATGGAGATGTCATTTATTTGCATGGAATGTTCCACAGTAGGGCATTAAACAGCTCTCCTTTGCATTTGTTCAATTACAGGTGTTTTAAAGCTCAAAAATACCATGAAAAAAATGAATTCTTAACATGTGCAGGCTTGCTTCTCCATAGATCTAACCATTTTCTACAGTATATCCATTGTGATTACGACGTATATTTCCATACTTCGGAATAATTGAAGCAAAATGGACCCTCCACAAGAAAAGTTGCACAGCGCAACTTTAAATTAGATTAGTTAGCAGATGGATATCATGTCTATGAAAGTGTCCGCATTCAGGGTTCACAGTTTTGGGACCAAATCGCCACGTCAAGTTCAAACTTAAAAAAAAAGTTGTATGTTACCAGATTTTGACTATCTTAAAATTGTGAAAGCAATTTGCAGCGGTCCAAAGTTATTCCTCACTTACCTTCACCATGATGAGTTTCTAAGCATTTTTCACAACTCTCAAAGACCTGTGTGGAGTTTTGCTGTGATGGTAAAGCTGACAAGCTGACGCATCCTGAATTGCGGACAATAAAACATCTTATAACTAGATGCGAACAGCACACAGTGGACATATACTGACCATAAGAGCTTCTTATACAATATATCTGTACTGGGGTAACACACATTTTAGCTCAAAAAAAAAAAAAAAAACAGGTACAGGGCCTTTAATGTGGAAAGCCATGTATTTAATTATGGCCTGACTGAGACGTGAGGTCTTTAAAGAGTATTTTTGGACTAAGGTTTCAAGGTGTTTTGCAGTCTAATCAAAAATGCAATTTACTGTAAATGGCCCAAACTGGGAAAATCGCAACCACTGCAACAGCAAAATTCACTCTACAAACAGCAATTCTCTTATTCAGTTTAATACCCTCTAATCTTCTATTTAGAAAAGGTGACATTGGGAAAAAAAAAACAAAAAAACTCAAGTAAAAGTATCACAGGAAAATCCTACTTAAGTAAAAGTATTAAAGCAGCATTTAAAAATGTACTTAAAGAGTAAAAAGTAAAAAATACTTTGCACAGATTTTTAGGTCTAATAAAGCTTCAAATGTAGTGATTTTAATAAAGAATTGTGATGAATTTTGTTCAACAGAAACATTTTAAACATTTGAATCAATATTTTTTTTTCTTGCTATTTTTCTTTATAACTTATTTTCTTTCTTTATTTAGTTTAGTTTATTTATGAGACAGGGACAGTGCATCTACATTAACCTTAACAGGAGAGCTGCAATGTGCAGGTTGTTGCACTAGAGCTCATTTCCACCTGTCGTCCCTGGTGCAGGTTTTTTAGGTGTTAAAAATAAACCCTTCAGCCTTTTCAGCAGGTCTAAAACTGTAATAAAATACTTTTTAATCCTGTTCAAAAATGTAGTGGAGTAGAAAGTACTGATACCTGCTCTCAGATGTAGTGAAGTATAAGTAAAAAAAAAAAATCCACTTTAAAATGTATTAAAGTAAAGCACAGATACCTAAAATGTTTACTACAATATAGTACAGTACAAGACTTTACTACTTTTACTTCATTACGTTCCACCACTGAGCTATTTACAAGAAGTCGTAAGGAAAAACAGTGCAGGGATGATATGATGATTGACAGGACATGGGGTTATCTGTTACATAAGGGTGAGTTGGTGTACAGTTGTAGGGAGTATTATATTACATAAGGGTGAGTTTATGTGTAGGAAGTATTATCTATGACATAATGGTGAATTGTTGTACAGTTGTAGGGAGGATTATATTACATAATTGTGAGTTGTGGTAGTTGTAGGGAGTATTATATTACATATAATAATGAGTTGCTGTCTATGGAGTATTATCTGTTACATAATGGTGAGTTCTTGTAGTTGTAGGGAGTATTATATTACATAAGGGCGAGTTGTTGTACAGTTGTAGGGAGGATTATATTACATAATTGTGAGTTGTTGCAGTTGTAGGGAGTATTATATTACATAATAGTCCTGCATGACACGAGTATTTCCAAATATCTAAGGCCATGTATGACCTTGAATGAGACATGGCCAGAATGTCAACCACAGCGCCTCCTTCAGTCTGCTGCGTGTCACTGTGATTTCCAGCGGATGAGATGCAGATCACTGGTGCTGAGGTCACTTTTAATTAAACCACGAAGAGAACACGGCACGAGGGATTAACGGTCGTGTGAACGCCTCGATTTATGCATTTATAAGTAAGACTGGGACTGCAGCTTTCATCCACTTTACCTGTGAATATGTGAGGACGGGGACAGTCTGATCACGTCTTTTCACAGTGGACTGGACTTTCAGTTGTGTACAAAGACAAATTAGCCATGTGTTGTGAAGCTGTAGTACTTTTTGTATCCTCTAATCACACTTTATTTCAATTGCTTTCATGTAATATTTTGTTTAACTCAATATGAATTTAAAGGTGCACAATGTAGCTTGTTCTATGGATATGTCATTGCTCCCCCTAAAATGTAAATAGGTTCTTTAAATTAATGAATGAAAATAATAGCCATCAGCATGAAACAAATATACAAGAGCTTAAAATCATGAATCTAAAACCAAATTTTGATCTGTCTATTTATTTTCCCTATTCATCTGCAAACTGTTTTCATTTCTCAAGTGTAATACTCAAATGAATCTGAACTACTCCAAACTACTCGAATCAAGATAAAACTCTGGTGGATATCTGCTTTAAAGGAACTGTAGCCTGCACAGAGTTTTTAAAAAAAAGATTTACTACAATCACAGCTCAACAGATCAGAGGGAGGCAAGTTCTGAACACATCAAATCGGCCTCTAAGTTCTGAGCTCCTTAAGCCAAAACCGGATGTGCATCACTGTCTGCTGCTATGATAAGGACTGTCCAAATAGTGCACTGAGTTAGGAAGGAGTTAGGAAAAGGAGCCTGCATGCTTCCTTTCATACAGAAACTCCTTTAGCATAGGAACTTCGGGAGCTTCCGAACATAGCTGATCTCAGCACGAAGAGTTTGTAAAGCGTTTAAAGTTTCATTGCCTCAGATATTATACAATACAAATATCTGGACAAACCCAACTTTATTTAAGAATAAAAATAAAAGCTTTTAGGGGCATCACAGCTTCATGTGCTTTATCTGCAGACTACATAATGACATCAGGGGAGATCTGTGCACATTGTTTACATTTATAAAAATAAATCTTACAGCCACATGGCTCATTTGCATAAACTCATCTGATGAAGCTGGTGCGTGCTCTGCGTTCCACTGCAAATGGATAAAAGGACAGGATTTGGTGGAATATTTGTTGGGACAGAGGACAGAGGAGAGGACAGTGTAGAGGACAGAGCAGAGGCTCTAGTTGATGGTTAGTTTGGAGAAAATGATTTATTCTCTTTTGTGTATGGGCGCATATGGTGACATTGGAGATGGTTCATGTTTACAGATCGTACTGTCTGTGGGGTTTACTGCAGATCTTTGAGATTCAACAGTAGCGCATCTCTCATGTGCAAACACTCGGGTAATTTACATACAGTGTCATGCTGAAATACTGTATGCATTAAAACTTGAGCAGTAGAGGAGAATGAGGAGTACCGCTGGATGGTTGGATTCTCCAAATGCAGCTGAAGCTCTTTCTCCTCTAGCCTAGGACTCTTATGGTTGACCCCATGATGTCGCTCCAAAGGTAAAGGAGTTAGAGGTTAGCAGCTAGGAGCTCGATTTGACGTATTCACAACTAGCCAGAATCCTTTTAGGTTTAAACCTAAAAGGGAGACTCAAGCGAGACTCATTCTGCTTTCTGATTGGATAATTAGCTATATTTGATTTGAACATGTCCACCTCATATTTGGGGACACAGTTAGGTTATGTTTATGGAATTTAAAATAAAAATCTTACATACAGTTCCTCTCAAAAAGCTAGTTCTACGTAGCTCTTAGGCAAACCGATAGATAGATAGATAGATAGATAGATAGTGAAAGACAGTAAGAAAAAAGGTTAAAGTGTAGATATTTCTTACCTCAGTGATGAAGGCCTTGGCAGTAGCAGGACTCATGAACAGCACTGCCCTCCTGAGTGTGTCTCTGTATCGGTGTAGCTCCTCCACCCTCAGCGTTCTGAACAGACTGGTGATCATCATATTTATGTTGGACTCCACCTTCTGTAGAGACACGTCCATACCCTGCTGAGATGTGCGATCCAGGAAATCCTCAATGCCTCTGATATCTGCACACACACAGAAACACACACAGATACAGGTTGGAGTTATCGCGTGACGAGCTGAAAGGGGTACGCTCCGATTCAAAGGGAGATCAGAGTTAGCATCTGCTCCGAAATACTCCATGGTGTATTTCATGTAAGATAACATTTGTAGACTTCATTTTGTACCGTGCTGTGTGAGCTGTTTCTGAAGCTAGAGTATGGAAGCTAATAGGGTTCCCTGACAAGTCCAGAATGATCTTTGTATACATAAATATATAGTTTCAAACATGATCATGCTGTCAGATGTTGATTTCAGTGATACATCTGAAAAGGAGCTCATTGGTCACCTATTTTGAACCAATGAAATCAAAGTTCTCTTACGTCAAGTTAATATACGATTGATTCTGCAAAAATCTGCTGCAGCCTTTTTCCCTCGTCAGCAGCCATATTTGTTTTGACACAGATGGACCAAGCGTGTTCCTGGTTGGCTAATCCGCCTGTCAGTCACGTCCCTCTGAACCTGCAGAGATTCAGTTGTGACCAGACTCACATCTTCATTAAGAATTGTAAAAGTGTGTATTCTGGATTCCAGGTAACCAACAGGGCTACTCATATAAGGAGGGAGGGATTGACAGTCTTAACAAGTAGCCTAATCCTGGTACATTCTAATTTTCTTTTAGATATTACACATTTAACACAGATTGAACATCTCCAACACGATAAATTGCCCTGTTAACTGTATCTGAAGTCAGACTTTGTTTACAGCGCCTCACAAAGGACTTTATATGTTAAAAAGCTCTTTTTGCTGCCATAGAACACTGTAAACAGATGGGACTGGAACATACTGCTCCAATTTGTTGTCTTGTCTTGTCTACATTTACAGAGGCAAGTTTCTTCTTTTGATACAGCAACCGTGTACATCTGTTAGACCTGGCATCGAACTGCCAACCTTCCAGGGACAAGATGGTCGGGTTAGGGTTAGCACAGACCATCGAATAAAGATTTTTTATAATCTGCAACCCAGGAAGTAAAGCTGGATCTCTGTTAGGATGCTAGCTGTTTTTAGCTCTGGCCTTTGAAAGTTGTGAACATTTGGATGCTAGGAATGCATTAAGAAAGTGAGGAATAACTTTGGACCACTGCAAACTGTTGAAACTGCTGAAGTAGTTCTGTTTTTCATGTTTCTAAGTGTGGCGGGATTCTTCAAGAAACTCAGGCTTAGTTGGGATGTGCGTTTTTTTGTGTAGTTTATTGTGCTCTTCCACAGTGCAAAAAAAAGGTGAGTGAAAAAATATTTACAGTGGAACAGTGATAGTTTCTACGTTAAAGTTCAATTTAGAGGCAGGCAAAAAAACTGTTTGTAGCAGACTTCCCCTTTAAGTCTTTCAGACGCTCGCTCTCTCTCAGCACACGTTACTGCCACTGTAACCAGGACAATACTGTTGGCAGAGCTGCAGAGTACACCTATATACCCCCATTTGCTCTTCCCACATTACATAACCATCCATTGGAAATCTTATTTACACCATTCCACTATTAAATGGCTAATATGTCAGGTGCCAAAAGGTGAGCACGGACAATAGCTTTCATGCAAAATCAATAAATCATATACAACGCTTCAAATATATATAGAGAATACGAGTAATTCCCCATGCAAATTACTCGTGGCTCACATGACCACCGGAACTCGCGCAACTGGAGGATTTAAACTAGCGGCACGGATGTGTCCGGGTTTGCCAGAACACACCACGGGAGGAGGGAGAACGCAGCAGTGCGAGGGTAAGAAAATGATCGATTTTAGTGTGATTTGGATGGGCAAAACTAGCTCTTTTAAGTGTGCACCCTTAGTCACGGCAGAACACGTTGAAGAGGTTATGGGGAATTAAGTTGAATATATGGTTGGTAATGAAAGGGTTCAGCACACGGAGCGCTGCAGATAAGGAAACGGGCACGCACGTCTTCACATGCTCTCCCCGGGGACAGTGCTCTTAGGGACGAACCTGCTCCGTCACATCATCCTTCCCCTCTGGAAGGCTGGCGCTGTGGGGCAACCTTGAAAGGTAGTCGGCAACAACATTTGTATTTCCTGCCCGAACTTGAATGGTTGGAGAGTGAGATACCACCGGGTAAGGCGGCTGTTATGGTCCTTCGAAGACTCGATCCAGGTGAGAGCCCTGTGATCAGTCTATGAAGGACCATAACAGCTGCCGGTGCTCTCCTGGGGGACAACGCTCTTGGGGACGGACCTGCTCCATCACACTAAGACAGTAAAAATCAGGTAGACTTACATGCAACTTGTCTGAAGCAGTGGGTGGTGAGGAGTACCTAGTCTTTGGGACCTGCTTCACTTATGAAAATAAATCTGTCTACCAGGCTATGGCAAGCTAGTGCAAGTTTGACTGTGGAAGCATTTTCTCCTAATGAGCTCCACACAGGTCAAGGTAATCTTAATGAAGAGACTGGGTTTGAGATCAGTGCTAATGACGTGTGCAAGAAGGTGGTTCTGTGGAGCACTTCCTAACGATCGGTTTGAGATGGAAAAGAGAGTTCGTGCTGTCGTCACACTGTCATGTTTTGGCAATTACCAGGATTGATTAGACTTGTTAAGGGCAGGAGGGCGGGCGAAGACAGGCTGCATCTATGCCAAAGTTAAAACATTTACCACAAGATTCAAGGAAAAAAAGAGAAAAGGTTTAAAATTGCATTGAAAACTGCAGTGTAATAAAAAAGTTTGCCAAGATTGAATTAAACTCAAGTAAGCAATCAATAATTCAACAAGTTTAGAGATAATAGAGCTCTTTTAGGTAATATGGAAGAAGATAAAAGTTACACGTCAGGTTTGTAGAGACTCCATCAACCTATTAATTGACTAAACAACCAAGAGCCTTCAGCCATATTCATACTTTGCAGCTGATGTCATCAACATTCCCTGAGGGTGTTATGCTAACTGTGGACACTGCTCTGTCTGAGGTTTTTAACCCAATCTGACCTAAAGAACTGACGTAGGAAGTAAAACAGTAAGATGAGTTTCTCACAAATAACATTAGTCACAAGCTAGCTAGCATTACTCAACAGTTTTTCATTTAGTCTCGCTCAACTTATTTGTTCAAAATCAATAGAGATACATGTAGAACACCCCCAGAGTCACTGCAAAGTGTCAATTATGATGATAAGAGAATAAATTGACGTTGAAGGGCCACATTATGGTATTTTCTGATCTGTTATAATGTTGTTTCCTCAAAAACAGACCTGGAGTTGTGTTTTGTTTCATTCACACAAATCCTGCATATTTAGGCAGAGTTCTTCTCTCAAACAAAAAACACGCCACCTTGTGATGTCATGTGGCTCCACTGTGTTTTTAAACTCCATACACCTTCACTTGAAAACTGCTTCAAGGTTTGGAGATGTAGACAGACTAATAATAAAGGATTACTCAAACATGTGTGAATGAAACAAAACACAACTCCTGGTATGTTTTTGATGAATTAACAACATTTTAACATGGGTTTAAATCTCAAAAGTCCATTTGTGTAATATAGAACTTTTAAAGGTAAAAACTTTAGCAACTTTTTCGCTCATCTCATCATCTGGGCATGATTTAGATTTGAGCTTAAACGGTCGTCTGGGCTGTATTTTCATAGATGACTTTTTACCCATGTTTATAATCAATCACAGTCTGGCAGTATAGGTTAATTACAACACAACACTCTAATCAGTGTAATAAAGGCCTGCTAATGGCTTCTATTCATTATTGGTAATAACCTGGACGATAGCGATAGCAGTACAGTGGTGTTGGACTCATTATGCGTAGTACACGAGCTGTTCGCCCGCCTCATAATGTCAGTCACAGTATTGAGCAGGCTGTCAGCTAATCACAGAGCACAACCCCTGACTGATCCTAGAGAGGCCGTTTCAAAGGTCATACAACATGCAAAATCAGCCTTCTCTGCATAGGGTTTAATTAGGGAAACTGCAATAATGTTAAAGACGCTGCACTGGATTTTTACTTGTCTTAAAAATGTGAAAAACAGGACTAGGTCATTTGCAATGGCCTAAAATTATTCATTGCTTAAAGGTGTATTGTGTAACTTTTCTAGTGGAGGGTTTGTCTTTGGGCATGTCTCATTCAAGGTCATACGTGGCTTTAGATATTTGGAAATACTCGCGTCATACAGGACTACATTCATATAATACTCCCTACAACTGTACAACTCACCATTATGTAATATAATACTCCCTACAACTGTACAACAACTCACCCTTATGTAATATAATAATCCCTACAACTGTACAACAACTCACCCTTATGTAATATAATAATCCCTACAACTGTACAACATCTCACCCTTATGCAATATAATGCTCCCTACAACTGTACAACAACTCACCCTTATGTAATATAATACTCCCTATAACTGTACAACTCACCCTTATGTAATATAATGCTCCCTACAACTGTACAACTCACCCTTATGTAATATAATACTCCCTACAACTGTACAACTCACCCTTATGTAATATAATACTCCCTACAACTGTACAACAACTCACCCTTATGAATTATATAATACGCCCTACAACTGTCATGCTTTTCTTCTTGGAGATGTTACTGCTTTGTCCGGAATGTTTCACAGTATGGCATTAAACATTTCTATCTTCGTGGAGACCAAACCAGACCAGGTTACAGGTCAGTTCAGTGGAGAGGCGACCCCGCTCACAGTCAGAATGCCTGTTTTTCTAGGTATTTTTGAGCTATAAAACCACCTGTAATTGAATAAATGTAAAGTAGATCTGTCATATAATGTCATACTGTGGAACATTCCATGCAGAGCAATGACATACCCATAGAAACAAGCAGGTGATGGACCCCCAACGAAAAAGTTACATAGTGCATGAAATAAATATATAAAAATAAAGCTGATTTTTGCCTCCATCTCACCTCAAATTATTCTAATATTGTTTCATAGTCAGAAAACGCCGGCACTTGGACTAAAAGCTATTGTTCTGATCTCTATTTAAGTACAACTCCAACACGAACCAGGGCACCGCTTCGTACTGGCTACATGAAGTGCTTTTTCATTACGTTTGCATTTATAGAGACATTTTTGCATTGGACCTGCTCGAATCCAGCGCCTTTTATGATCCAAACAAAACAATAACGGGCCCATTCGCCAGTTTTATCTTGGCACTACGAATGCGATTTAGCACAGTGAAGGCGCGCGCAGGTTAACTTGGCACGCTATCTATAAAGCGGCTAACAGAGACGTATGGATGCTAACACGCGCGGCTCCCACACATAAAACACAGCGGTCGTGGTGGATTTAGCTCCGTCTCTCTCATCTCCATATTTATCACTGCAGAGCCACCGCTGCTTCTGATCAATGGTGCCAGACCAGCATCCCACACTGTCTAATTTATGTTGTGCGTGTGTTTGGAGCTCGGAAAAAATCAAAACATGTACATCAAAGGAGTAAAAAATGGAAAAATATGACATCGCCACCTGTTGATGTCGTTTTAGAAATGTGGAATGTATTAAAGAAGGGGTACCATTTACCATTTACTATTTACTATTTACTTCTATGGGGTATTGATGCTAACACGTAACAGATTTAGCTTGTATTGTTTTGAAATTGTCATATTTGCTGAAAAAAAGCATTGTATTAACATTTTTGACCCCTCTCCCCTTGCTCTCCACATTAAGCTACTCCCCCTTCAGAGCAAATTACAATCAGAGCTAATGAAACTATGGCACAGCGCATCAGGTTTGTGAAGTTGTGTGGTGTAGTGTAGTTCGTTTTATCGTCCGGTTATCAGGAAGTGCGCTGCTAGCATGCTAATTGCTGCAAGTGTTATCGTCACGGTAAACTCAAGGCTCTCATCTCTGAAAGTTGTGAGAGCTTATAAACTCATCACTGTGAATAATTAGGTGAGTAAAAAGGTAATGAGGAATAACTTTGGCCCACTCCCCCTTCAGAGCATTATCACATTACTGCACATCACATCAGGTTTGTGACGTTGTAGTGTATGTTTTGCATCATGCTTTTGTACAGTTATAAAAATAAAAACAAAAAAGTTGGGTGGGTGAGTTGGGTAGCCTTGTGGATAAGATCGCACTGCTAACCATAAGTAGGTTTTGAATAGGGCCTTGGAGAGATCACTGGATTACTCAAACATGCATGGATGACATCTAAAACCTTTTCAGTCATGTTTTCGATGAGGGAACAATGTTCTAACATGGTAGAAAGTCAATTTTGCGTATTATCCCCTCTTTAAATAGACTTAGACAAACTTTATTGATCCATAAGAGAAATTATTTGGATACAGTAGCTCACTCATCACAATATGATATAATAACAGAGAGTAACAAAAATAGATGGTGTAGCAAAAAGAACAAGAGACAGGTGTCAAAAGAGACATAATTATAAAAATAAATGCATATGTACAAGTCAAAATAAAATAGAAAAATAAGTAATAAACTATAAAATCACAGCTATGTACAAGTGACAAGAACGACAGTGCAAATACAATAAAAAAATAAAAATAATTGTGATTGGCAGTTGAAATTCGCTAAGACATTATGGCATTATCAGGATACAACTGGGCAAGTACAAGTGGTTTAGAGCGCTAAAGGAGGAATAGGTGGTGATCCACATGCTTTTCAGGATAGTTCTGAACAATAAAAACGATAATAAATGAAAGATACTGTATGTCCAGGAGGAGGCCCCGGGGAAGACCCAGGACACACTGGAGGGACTATGTCTCTCTCTGGCCTGGGAACGCCTTGGGGTCCCCCCGGAGGAGCTGGAGGAAGTGTCCGGGGTGAAGGAAGTCTGAGAGTCCCTGCTTAGACTGTTGCCCCTGCGACCCGGCCCCGGATAAGCGGAAGAAAATGGATGGATGAATGGAGATACTGTATGTTTCATTAGTTTAATGCTTTACTGTGGAACATTCCAGGTAAACAATAACAGTTTCAAGTTGATCAGAAGAATTTCACTTTCTATAACACAATAAAATGTATAGGGATATATGGATTAGTATATGGATTAGACAATATCTTCTGGTAACACATACACAAAGTTTGGGAAAATAAACTGCTAAACATGGCATTAGCAACCCGACGCTTTGTGACCCTGCTAACTAGCTTCATTGCTAATGGCTATTACCTTTAGCTTTGCTGCTTCGCTCATCAGTTTGAAGCAGGAAAGGAGGAAGATGTATATTGTAACATGTTTTTTCTTTACAAAATACAAATAATTTCTGTTGCCATCACAGTTGCACGTTTTACATAATATGGATTACAGTGTATAATCTGTTACATCCTACACATTGAAACTGATGCCATCAAACTTCACTTCTGCTTCATTTTCTTGTAAAACATAAAACTTATAATTGGAAGGAGAAAATCTTTCACAGTACAAGCAGTAACAGAGACGGTGGAGAAGATTAGTTATTGACATATAGCTAGCATGTCTGTGTAAATCAGATTAACAGAAGGAACAAGCAAAGGGTTATAAATACTACTACAGTAAAGGGTAGAATCAGCTACAGACACGTGTTATAATAAATAAAGCAATCAAAAAGGTAGTTACAGTCAGTAAGTGGAAAAAAAAAATATTTATTTTCCATTTCAGAACTTTGTAGAGACTTCACACTTTTTCACATTAAAGGTACATTGTGTAACTTTTCTGGTGGAGGGTCTGTCAAATGCTTTTCTCCATGGAGATGTTATTGCTTTGTCTGGAATGTGTCACAGTATGGCATTAAACTTTTCTATCTTCATGGAGACTAAAAAACACCCACTTACAGGTCAGATCTGTGGAGAGGCGACCCCACCCACAGTCAGAATGCCTGTTTTTTGAGGTATTTTTGAACTATAAAAGCAACTGTAAATGAATAAATGTAAAGTAGAGCTGTTTTAATGTCATACTGTGGAATATGGCATATCCATAGAAACAAGCAGGTGACGGATCCTCTGACACAATGCACTTTTAAAGTAACATTTTCCTATAGTTTCAGGTTGTGTTCACGTTTTTGAATTCTGTAATTGTTGTAATAATTTTATAGCCAACCAGTATTGAGAATGTACTAACATCTGTGAAAATGTGACCTTAAATTCTTAGAAGTCTTTATCTTAAATTGTCTGGATCCTACAAAGATCACCTGAATTCTCCACATCTGTGATCTATGAAGTCTTTTGTCGTATAAAAGTCTTGTCTCCATGGAGATGTTATTGTTTTGCCTGAAATATTCCACAGTATGGCATTAAACTTATCAACTCTATGATGACAAGCCATCTGGTAACGTTACAGGTCAGATCTGTGGAGAGGCAATCTCACTCATGCAGTAAAAATGTATGTTTATAAGGATTTTTTTGATCATTAAAAAACATCTGTATTAAAAACGCTGTGCCATATTTTTAACAAAACTAGTTCTTTTTAAACAATTTGCAGACGTCAATGAGTTTATGAGCACTTTGTTTACTTTCACACCACTGCCGACTACAAGTACCATGCTAACAGCACACCAGGCTTACGTTTTTATTTGCAAGATAAAAAAATACTAATATCTCTGTACAGGGGCAAGACAAAATATTGCATGAAATAATGTGCACTTGTGATGTCATGTGGTAATACAGGCAGTGCTCCACTATGTTTTTAAACTCCATACACCTTCACTTGAATAATTTGGATAATTTCAGCGCAGGAATTTCCCGTCTCTGCTAAACAGAAGGTAAAAGGTAGCTGTTAAGTTGACATCACAAGGTGGAACAGAGCATTTTGAGCTTTGGAGATAATAATAAAGGTTTACTCAGACACCCGTGAATGAAACAAAACACAATTCTAGGTATGTTTTTGAGGAGGCGACAATTAGTAACAAAAACCATAATATTATGATATGGTATCGTCAAAAGTCTCACAATAATATCGTGGGCCATCACAATATATCGAATTACAAGTTTCTCTGCTTAAATTCATTGTTATGGTGCAGCAAGAACTAAAAAAATGAAGTGAGAACTACATAGACCATGATCCTTTGCTTTGTTTAAGCTACATGCTGAAATAACTTATTATGTTATTAAGCACTTTTAAAACTTAATTATTTGGATTATGATGAGGGAAAAGTAACATATTCACACTTTTGTTAGCCTCCATAAATTATCGTAATAAATATCGTACCATGAGATGTATATCGTGAAAATATCGTATTGAGAGATTTCGATATTCTTACATCCCTAATAACAACATTCCAACATGTCTTAAAGCTCACAAGAATCAATTTGGTGTGATATAAGACCTGTAAACATCCAGCTACGCCCTTCATATCTTTGTGTGAGGTGGGGTGTCTTTCCACTCCCGCTGTTTCCCCGTGTACCCAGCGTATGCGTGGATAACCGCCTGTCACCTGAGCTGTCACACTGCGGAGAGCTGCGGAGGACCGGCGGCTTGATGGCTCAGTCCTTACCCAGGAGAAGCCCACCCAGGCAGGCATCAGTTTGAGCGGCAGTCCTGGGGGAGCTGGCTTCGCTCCATTAGCTCCATGATCACCCATCACCTTGGAGCCTCTGTCCCCGGCGCTGTCAGCCTCTTCTCCCACTATGCACTACCACTATCAGCTCCCAGGTAGAGTTATGCAGGAGACTACAGTAGCTAGAAAAATCCACTTTATCTAAGAGCTGCTTTGTAACCCTGCCAGCATACTGTTTTCTTGTCTAGGTCTTATCAACATCAATATGTTTTCTACAAGTTGTTGCAAAGATACTTTATTTGGCTGTAGTGGAGAGGCTAAGAAGGAAGGGCAACATTCCACAGATTCAAAATAATACTATAATAAGCCTATATAATGCTACACGGACTATTAAGTACATAACCTTGTCTACAATATATCTTTCTACCAATGTGTTTCTTCATTTATAGGTCCTATATTAAGCAAAATTGACTCTTGTGAGCTTTAAGACATGTTAGAATGATGTTACTTCGTCAAAAACATACCTGGAGTGACCTTTTACCTTTAGTTCAGTAGAGTTTGGCAATTCCAGGGGTGAAATCATTCAAATGATTCCAGTGAAGGTGTATGGAGTTTAAAAAACAGTAGAGGACTTCCTGTATTACCACATGACATCACAAGGTGGACCAGTGTTTTCTGTTTGAGAAAAGTCTGTCTAAATATGCAGTGTTTCTGTGTTAAACATGTCAAAGAAACAAAACACAACTCCAGGTATGTTTTTTGCCCTTTAAAAAAAGCATGATTTTCTTGAGAAACGTCTTTGCACAAATTCAGTGACAGTAGATGGTCAAACAAAATATGAACAGGTTATCCTTTGGTGCGTGTGCAAGAATTTAACCCACTACACCACTGGCAGACTCGTGTACCAGTCATCACGTCATAAAGATGGTGATGGTCCACACCAAGGTTTTTGCACCTTCAAATGATTTATTTATGTATGTACTTATTTATTTATTTATTTATTTATTTATTTTTGTAGAAAGTGACACCAAAGCTTTTTAGTTATTAACATACTCATTTACATAATTATTTGGATTGCACATACTTGAGCTAAATGGCTGTACACAGAACAGGGTTGTCAGAAGTATCAAACATCAGATACTAATTGATATTAAAACTCGTATCGAAACTAGATACTCATTTGAGCAAGTATCGATTCTAAAAAAAATAAATAGCATTCACAGCACAAAAATGAACCTTTCCTGAATAGCTTTGGAATGATCCTGAGTTGTATCAAAACAAGTATAAATATATTATCATTGTGGTATCAGAATCAATATCTAGAATCAGAGGCAAAAGGAGAAATTCAATTTGTCAACTGGACAAAAGGAGAATCAGAATCAAGTCTCTTCTTTAGTATCAAAATCACATTTGAAATGTTAGTATCGTGACAACACTACTACAGAGTTAAAACACTGGCCTTGTAACTCCATAGTTTTACCTGCTCTTTTCGTTCTATCAGATCATGATGATGCTGTGTAATGGTGACTGCCCTCTCTTTCCCATCAGCCCCAGAGGAGAGGAGAGGAGCTAATGTGGTGCATCGCCCCACAGCTGACCACCAATCACCTGGACCTCCATCTCACTGCACATCCCTGGACCTCCAACACTCTACGACTCTATAGTTCTTGAGAGTTTTATATTTACATGATCAGTGTTGGCTGAATACATGTACCAAGAATACATAGTGTGAATACTAATTTTAGTTACTTTTTCATTTGGTGATATTCAGAATACAGTTACCTTTCTAAAAAAAAAAAATAAATAAAAGGAATACATTACAGTATTTGATCATGTAATCTGGACTTCAAAGTGCACAAAATCAATACGAAAAATACACACTCTGCTCTTGTGGTGAGCGCATGTGTAATTTTTCCATCTCCAGTTCGTGATAGAAAATGCTTTAAAGGTGCATCATGTTATTGCTTTGCCTGGAGTGTTCCATGGTGTGACATTAAACACATCTGTCTAGCATTTATTCATTACGGGTGTTTCTATTGCTCAAAAATACAATGATTCTGTCTGTGAATAGGGTTACCTCTCCCCAGATCTGACCTGTAATGTAGCCTATAGCCGTCTCAATTGAGATAGATGGGGTTCATCTCGGCCGTGGAACATTCTAGACAAAGCAATAACATCTCCATGAAGACAAGCAGGTGACAGACTCGACTAGAAAAGTTGCACAATGCACCTTTAAAAACAGTGAAACAAATGTAAAGCTAACTAATTTAAATGCAACTCAGAGTATAATTTTTTCAGAATACAGTTCTCTGATTGGTACATGTATCGGGATATGTTACAAAATACATTTTATTGCAGCTATTCAGTGTTCCACATTTTCAAAGTATTCTTCCCATCTCCGTACATAGCATAGTTAGTTTTGGTCTGTGTATTTTTATTCAGAGGGATATCAGGCTGGTTACACTCCTTTCGTCGTGCATCGAGCCAAATTCAGACAGAACAGAGAAATCTGATTTCTTTATTTCAGAGATGCATGCGAAATGAAGGAGCTAACTGGTCACACATCTTTTTGAATAAAATCAGTCTTCTCTCGTCTCAGATTAACAGTGCTTAGAGTGAAGTGCTTCGCTCTTTGAATGTTGTTGTTTTTCAGTTCCTTGTCATATATTTTTTTTCCTTTCTTTCTTTTTTCCTCATAAGCAGCCATATATGTTCCTGATTGGCTAATCCACCTGTCAATCACTGTTATGTGAACTCATGGAGATTCACTGACTCACATTGTCAAAGTATGCACGGACAACATTAACCGTGATGATGGAGCGTTCCTCCTTTCACACACCAGAGAGCACCGGGCTACGGGAGGTGTGGTCAGTCTGAGCGACCTGCCAGGTCCATCAGGCTGACCACGCCAAGTGGAAGTAACAACAGCTGACCACGCCTACAGGAAGTGACAACAGCTGACCACGCCTACAGGAAGTAACAACAGCTGACCACGCCTACAGGAAGTGACAACAGCTGACCACGCCTACAGGAAGTAACAACAGCTGACCACGCCTACAGGAAGAAACAACAGCTGACCACGCCCACAGGAAGTAACAACAGCTGACCACGCCTACAGGAAGTAACAACAGCTGACCACGCCCACAGGAAGTAACAACAGCTGATATTCGACACGTCACCACCAACACCAGTGACAGTTCTGAAGACAAGAAACATGTCAACAAGGTAAATACATTTCCCACTGTATTGTCTTTAAAAAGAAGAAGTATGGTTGCAGATCCACACATCTTTGTCAAATTACAAAGTGTGGCTTTGTATGGCCAGGCAAGGTCCTCCCAACGGTCTCCCATCCAAGTACTAACCAGACCTGGCCTTCCTTAGCTTCTGAGACTGGACAAGCTTGGTCCCTGAGAATATGCTATGACCTTTTTCACCTTCATATAAGATCAGTCCAAGTTACTCCAGAGACAATTGAATAGCCTGACATTTTAGCTGGCTGGAACAAAGCAGCCTGTATTATATTATTATGGTGCCCCCTCTCTCCCTGCAGCGAAGTTTGGAACTAATGTAGTATATGGGTCCTCAGACTGTAGCTGGCCCTCCTGGCTCAGTGCACAGAGAAAACTACTATAGACCTGCATCCATTTGTGCTCATGCATTTTCATTTCAACCCTCTCTTTCAGGTTGTTTTCACTGGCCTTAGTGTTATGTAGGCTGCCTCTTTCTTATTCCAGTCCGTGCTTCAGTCTGACAGTTTGACACTGTAAGAGCCAAAGCAATCGTCAGTGTCTTTACGCAATCCCAAAACACAGATAACTTTACTTTGGAGTATTATGCGCAATATAGGTGCTGATTTTCAAATGTGTCCTCTAAGAATCCTTTCAAATATTTGTAGCAAAATGGTGGATTAGGCAGCTTTTGATGGATTGAATGTGAAAAACAATCGCATAAGGTCAGTCTCATAAAATAAGGTAAGAACTGTGCCTTTTCTTATCTTTTTTAAAGGTCCTATATGCTAATTTGACTCTTGTGAGCTTTAAGCCATGTTAGAATGTTGTCAAAGCCTCAAAACCATACCTGGAGCTATGTTTTGTTTCATTCACACGTTTTATAAGTAATACTGGATGAACATTGTGATGTCATGAAGTGGTAGCTTAAGTTAACAGCTACTGTATGATGATTCTAGTGAAGGTGTATGAACTTTAAAACTCCTATATTATGCAAAATTGACTCTAGCTGCGTTATAATGCTGTTACCTCTTCAGAGATGTGCAATTCCAGGGCTGAAATCATCCAAATGATTCTACTGAGGGTGTATAGAATTTAAAAACACAGAGGAGCACATCCTGTGTTGCCATGTAACATCACAAAATCGAAACTTCAGGTATGTTGATGATGAGGAAACATTATAATGTAAATCAGAGAGTAGCCTAATATGAGTCCTTGAATTGTACCATAAATAATAAAGTGATCTCAGTCTTTCTGCACTTTTGATAACTTAAGACAACACACTACAGGCGAATAGGAAAAACAAATTTTACATTTCATTTTACAGCTCAATCTTACATAACGGATAACCTTATGCCCTGTCAATCAGCATATCATTGCACTGCCTTTATTGTCTCTTGTTTATAGCTGTGATTTTATATTTGATTTTACGTTTATTACTTATTTTTCAATTTTATTTGGACTTGTACATATACATTTATTTTTATATCTTGCTATCTTTTTGTTATAACATCTATTATTGTTACTCTCTGTTATTATATTATATTGTGATGTTTGAGCTACTCTATCCAAATAATTTCCCTTGTGGATCAATAAAGTTTGTCTAAGTCTAAATCTAATTTCAAGATTTGAAGAATTTGAGACTTTTTCTTGCATGTTTACTTGTTTACTACATTTCACTTATCCACCATTTTATGATCAGATTTAATCCTTTGTGTTTGACTCAACCAGTGAAGATAATCGGGGTAATCGGTCACATAATTCCATATATTTTGCTTCATATATTTGATGTCTTCTGTATGTATATAAAAGAAGTAAAAATTAAGAAAAACAAAGACTGAAAGAGATGGTGGTAGTGTATATAAAAAAAAAAATCATTGTTTACCAAATTACTGTTTTCATAGCATACCCACGTATATAGTATAATTTGAACTTATTAAATCTGAGGTTCTGTACTTTTATCTAATTATTTACTAAGCACTGACTGACATTTTAGAGCTAAACAACAGGCTGTAATTTTGGAAAACACTAATTTGTCTTAAACCAGTGGTGGAGTAAATAGAATTATCAGTGACATTGTTGGTGGTTTAAACGCTTGGATCATGGGGATTTTCTGAGTGTTTTCAGAGGAGACGGTGCATTTGGCTCATGAGGAAGAAGAGTCATTCCCAATCTCAATTCCCAAGTGCTGACACATGAGAGAAGCCAAGTTAAACGAATGCTAGCTGCACAATCTCTCTGCTCCAAGTAGTTAAAGGGCCCATTTTACACTGTTTTCTGATCTACAGTGTGTTATAATGTTGTTTTTTCATCACAAACATACCTTGTGTTGTAATGTGGTAATATAGGAAGTGCTCCACTGTGTTTTTAAACTCTATGCACCTTCACTAGAATTATTTGGATGATTTCAGCCCTAGAATTGCTGCTCTCTACTGACCTAAACGTAAAAAGATTTATGACATCTTAAGGTAGAGCAGAGCATTTTGAGCTTTGGAGATGTACACAGATTAATAATAAAAGGTAAAGGCTGCCACACACTACAGGAGAATTTGCCCGATTTTGGCTGTGATTTGCTTTTCCCCAAGTTCGGGGAGGTGTGACCCGACTTTGTGTCTTTGTATGCGATTTTGAAGCCACTGCGCTCCTCGTCTGTGGTGTCAGTGTGACTCTGAGCTGCTCTCACGTTTCGTAAAGTGGTAAATTTAAAGTGCAGCATCTCATCCACATTATCCATAGAAACTGCCCTCCGCAAATAAATGCAGCTTTAAACAGACATAATTTAAGTTAACGAGGCCTACATTGAATTGAAATGGGAAATCTCACCTGACAAATGCGTTTTAAGCAGTGTGATTGTGCGTTTTAAGCAGTGCAATTGTGATACATTGTGATTTTCTGTTGCAGTCAAACAGCTGCATTCTCGTACCTTCTTCTCCGCGGCTGACGCTTGCTCTTTAGATCGTATGATACTCATCACCTCATCTCCGTGTGATAATACCAGTTTGTGCCTCTGCCTAATCTGCCCTGACAAAATTAATTTTCTGTGGATCAGCGGGTCAAGTAAGCGACAGCATCAAAGTCCTGCCTCGAAATGCCATACGACCCAACCGTACTCCTGCTACCGTACGGGCTCACACGTACGGGAGAAGGAGTTAGAAATATGAGTTCCAGTATGATGTGGTCTATAAGGCAATATAAGTAGTAGCAGACAAACTTTTCACAGTAAACATCACAGGTGGAAGGAGTAAACCAGAACAAAACGGGATCTAAACCAGGACTAAACCAGGTCTAAAACAGAGCAATGCAACAGGACTAAACCAGGACTTCATCAGGACCAGCTCCAAACCAGGACTAAACCAGTAGTCCATTCCTGTCCCTGTCTTCTCTTCCTCTCTTTCTACCTATCTCCTTCTCTTTCCCCCTCTCTTCTCTTACTCCATCTCTCTCACTCTCTTCTTTCTCTCTTTCTCCTTATTTTTCATCCTGTCTCTCCCTCTTTCATCTCTTTTTCACACCTCTCCCCTTCTATCACCAAAGAAACATTCGGACTGAACTGAAGCTAAACCCCAAACTAAACCAGGTCTAAAACAGAACAGCGCAAAAGAACTAAACCAGGACTTAATCGGGACCAGCTCCAAATGAGGACTAAACAGGGTCTTAGGAGGCATTCGCACTTGGACAAACAGCATTGGGACTAAATTAGGACCTTTTTTTTTTAATTACTTTTTTGTGCACATGAAGCAGAAAAAGAAAAAGAAAAATGATTTGATGTAGATTTACATTACGAAATCTGGACCTAAACATGGACTAAACCAGGACTAGAACAGGACCAAACCAAATCTATAGTTTCTACTGTTGTTAGTCCTGATTTAGTTCTTGTCTAGCCCTGATAAAGTTCTAAGATTAGACCCAATTCAGGCAAAGGTTGTGGTTGTGGCACTCTCGCCTCACAGCAAGAAGATTACAGGTTTGTCTCCCGGGCTTTTCTTTTTGCATAGAGTTTGCATGTTCTTCCTGTGTCTGGGTGGATTTTGTCTGGGTTTACCCCATCAACCCAAAACATGAACCATAAGTCAAATCCTCCAGCTAACGTAGACCTGGCCAAGCCTATAGCTCAAGATCTGGAGACGGGTCCCACTTCTCCTGACAGGTTGACACAATGGCAGTGAAGGATGGGTCAAATGCAGAGGATACAATTTTCCAACAGGAACAATAAAGAGTACCTTAACTTGCAGAATTTTGATGTGCGTATGCCGGTATGATATCAAAACATGCTTTATTATCATTAGAGCCTGGTATCCAAACCCAAATTACAAAGCTTAAGAGTTCCTCCCACTCTGAAGTCTGCCTTGGACTTTCTGAAAAATTTAAAAATAAAAAAGTTCAAAAGCATCACGTAGTCTAACCAGATATGTTCAAAAAGCATATTTAAAACACAAAAACATTTAATAACTTGGAGGTTTATAAAGTTGCAGGAACAGGTCAAGGTCAGCTTTCACATTTTTAATATTACTTTTTTTTTTTTTTTTTTTTTCACCAGGTCTATGAGAAAAATGAATGGGAAATTTAAAGGTGCATTGTGTAACTTTTCTGGTGGAGGGTCCGTCAAACGCTTTTCTCCATTGAGATGTTATTGTTTTGTCTTGAATGTTTCACAATATGGTATTAAACTGTTCTAATCTCATACAGTACAAACCAAACCAGAACAAGTTACAGGTCAGATCTGTGGAGAGGCAACCCCACTCACAGTCAGTCTGCCTGTTTTTCTAGTTATCTTTGAGCAATAAAACCACCTGTAATTGAACAAATATAAGGTAGAGCTGTTTAATGTCATACTATGGAACATTCCAGGCAGAGATGCATAGAAACAAGAAGATGACGGCACCCCAACCTGGAAGTTACATAGCGCACCTTTAACAATGTAAAAAATAAAAATAAAAACTAGCTCCACCACAGGCCCCTGCTCTCCAGCCCGGGTTATGTAGCTGGTTCCTGGGTCTTTTCCATTCTTCCCCTGGCTCTCTGTCCCAGCCCCAGGACATGTTACAGCTGGAGATCTCAAAGGCCGTGCTTCGTGAAATATGGATGTTTTTTAGTGAGAGATGTGAAACTGACAGGTTCAAACATTCCCACAGGCTAAAGTGGTAAAATATCAAGCCCCAGGAAGCCCGAGCAGGAGTTTGTAAGTTAAAAGAGCACATGGGTCTGCTCTGGTGGACCATGGGCAAAGCTGGAGAAATCATGGATTCTATCTGAAGTTCAAGTTTCACCACTGTTTAGTTTGCTCTGCTCCTCTCTCTCCCTCCCCTCTTTCTCTTCTCTCAGTCTCTTTTTAATACTTTCTTTTTAAGCTTTAAGAAAAAAAGAGTATACATGTAAAACATAATCTTACAATAAAATACAGCACATCCTCTCAGTCTCTCTCTTCTCTCTCTTCCTCCTTTCTCTGTCCTCTCTCAAAAGGAAGGTGTAAAAAAGAGACATCTCTCTGTCTTTCTCTATTCACTCTATCCTCTCCCACCCCCTTTTCCCCGTCTCTCAATTCCTTCTTCCTTTCAGTCCTCTCTCTCTCTTCCTCCATTTCTCAATTCCTCCTTTCTCTCTATCCACTCTCTCCTCTCAGATCTTCACCAACATTTGAACTCGTTTGACCCTTCTTAGTGTGTTACGATACAAAAATGCCAAACTATCAATTCTCAATACCAATTCCGATACCACGATGAGAATAAACACTCTTTATTTAGACAATGGTGATTTTCAACATTAAATCATAGTACTTTTATATATTGTGGTCTTATATCTGTGTAAAACTATTCAGGAAAGTTTCATTTCTGTCCTGTGAATGGGACTTTTCTAGTATCGATACTTGCTCAAATGAGTATCTAGTTTCAATACTAGTTTTAGTATTGATTATCATCGGATTTTTTATTTTTAACAACCCTAGCGTAGGATCACAGTAGAACAACTATCCTGAAATCCTCACTTACATTATCTTTACAGTATCTTTTTCATGTCACGCTTTTTGTTTGGATTTTGATCTGTCTCATTAAAATCAAAACAAGACACAAAACACTTTATAATCACTTCTCACTTGTCTTAAGTCTAAAATAATTGCTTTACATTTTCAGATGTGAAGAGTATAAATGAGATACCGTTATGAGTTTTATAGGACCTGTTATTGCTAATGAGCTAATGACAAAGTGGGCGTCATTGGAGATTTTCATATTAATAAACATACAGGGTTAGAAGCAGAGTTCAAGAGCTTTCAGACTAATCCTCTTAATTTGACACATAACTGCAGGTTATGGTTATGGTAATACATGTTCTGTGTGTAAAAACACTGGAGATATAAAGGGCACTCAGGTATTCTACAGGGGTAAGGTCACACTGAACTGTGAGTGTAAAACGCTCATTTAATCTGCTACTGTTCACCATTAATCATGCAATTCTGAAAACATGTTAAAGGTCCTATATTACGCCAAAATTACTCTTGTGAGCTACAGTATGAGACACATACGACGTTATAATGTGGTCACCTCATCAAAAACATACCTGGAGTTGGGTTTTGTTTCACTCACAATCCTTTATTATCAGTCTATCTATATCTCCAAAGTACAAAATGCTGTGTTCCACCTTGTGATGTCATGAAGCTCCACATTCATAGCTACCTTTTACCTTTTGTTCAGTAGAGATTGGCAATTCCAAGGCTGACATGATTCAGCTGATTCCAATGAAGGTGTATCGAGCACTTCCTGTATTAACATATGACATCACAAGGTGGAACAGAGGGTTTTATGTTTGAGAGAAGAAGTGTCAGGAACTCTACAACATCCAAGAACATTACAATGATTATCAATATTGTTGCCCATGCAGTTGTTCAGTATACTGTAGTACTGCGGTATTGTACAGCGCAGTTTTATAACCTTATATTTTTGTGATCCACTTAGACTGTACTCTTTTATTTATCCATCCATCCATCCATCCATTTTCTTCCGCTTATCCGGGGGTGGGTCGCGGGGGCAACAGTCTAAGCAGGGACTCCCAGACTTCCTTTACCCTGGACACTTCCTCCAGCTCCTCCGGGGGACCCCAAGGTGTTCCCAGGCCAGTCGAGAGACATAGCCCCTCCAGTGTGTCCTGGGTCTTCCCCGGAGCCTCCTCCCGGTGGGACATGCCCGGGCGTCCAGGAGACATCCGGAACAGATACCCGAGCCACCTCAGCTGCTCCTCTCGACGTGGAGGAGCAGAGGCTCTACTGCGAGCTCCTCTCATGTGACTGAACTCCTCACCCTATTTCTAAGGGAGCGCCCAGCCACTCTGCGGAGGAAACTCATTTTGGCCGCTTGTATCCGCGATCTTGTCTTTTATTTATTTTTTATTTTTATTTTATTTTAGGTTTTACTAGACATGCCTTAAAGGTGCATTGTGTAACTTTTCAGGGGAAGGGCCTGTCAAATGCCTTTCTCCATAAAATGTTATTGCTTTGTCTGGAATATTTCACAGTATGGCATTAAACTTCTTGTCTGTTTTTCCAGCTTTTTTCCACCTGTAATTGAATAAATGTAAGCTAGAGCTATTTAACGTCATACCATGAAACATTCCAGGCAGAGCAATGACATATCCATAGAAACAAGCAGGTGACAGACCCCCAACCGAAAAGTTACATAGTGCACCTTTACTATTAGTCACTTATAATCAAGGGCCAGTAAAAGTCACAACTAAAAATGAGAATTCAAGTAATTTTCTGCATATATATAAGACATTCTTTAAGTGATTTCCCCTCATGCATATATCCTTTTTTCACAGTGTAACTATAGCAGGTGAGTGAGGACTCTGTGGACGTCCAGGCCCAGTGTTGCAGAGGACACTGACATTTGCAAGGCCTAACCCATTGATCACCTTTGCCAATATCTGCAAATGTCAAAGGAATAAGTGGAGTGTAAACTAATTGGGCTTTCTCCAGAGCCAGAATCACTTTAAATATGAGCCACAGAGCCCTTTACCTGGACTGTCAACGGGATTCTGATGAGACACGGATAAAATGAACTGCCTCTACTTCTACAGTACCTTATGGTTAACTGTATTTTTGTATTTCAGTTCATATTTTATTGTTGATCATTTTTAATTCTGCTGAAACTTTTCTTATCCCTTGAAACAAGCTTGTTATGCAAAATCGACTTTTCACAGTAATGGAAGGAGTTTTGAAGTTGTATTTGGAGTATTTCGTGTATGTTTGCATAATCTTTAATCTCTTAAGTTCAAGACGCCATATTGCTATTGATCAACTCCCGTTTTCACCGGCCCCAACATACACCCGCTGCGCTTCGTTCTCCAATTTTATTTTCTTAAACGGCGATACGAGTGGGATCCGGCAGAAAAATGAAACAAAAAAAAATAATAAATCTGCTACTCTGCACTCGACCTGCAGCTAATCATAGGAGTCGCTGACAGCTTCATGGCTTTGTGTCGTCATGACTCTTTGGGCATCACCGTTTTCTAACGTGGAGGACGACAGATTGTTTCTTTTAGTAAGTCGTTTTAGATTAATATTGTGATTTAAAATGTCCAAATTATAACATAATGATCCGCGGGTATCATAGATTATAACTATATGGCAGACACAAGCACAATATGTTTCTTTAAAGCTGCATTGCCAAACTTGTCTCTTATATGTGATTAAATTTAGTGTTTTCCCCCATTAAGTATATTGTAAACACAGTACTTAAACGACGTTACAAAACGAAAGTGCTGTCCCGAATTGTCCTCAACGAACTGGGAAACACTTGCTCTTGAGAAACAGTTATATGCGTCGCTATATCCGTCGCCATATGCCACCCAGGGATGAGAGCTGGTTGGATGTGCGTTTACCATTGACTTCTATGGAAACTCTCTCAGTAAAGGATACATTATTATTTTGCAGTATATGCAAATAACCAGCAGATGGCCCAACCCCCACCAGCTGCTCCATTATAATTTTTTAAAGTTTACCTGCATATTCAAATATTTAAACTACTTTTTCTTCTTCACCACTCATCTAAGTAGCTTCTTCAGTTCTGACAAAGATCTGGTAATTCACTGCTTTATATCTGTCTGAAGGGAGAAGATAACTACACAAAATCTACACCCTAGTTGTTTAAAGTAAGGAGTATGTCTATTGAACTACCCTAAGGTGTGAACTGTCACTTTAGTTATATTTTGCATAATCTTTCCTATTGAGCACTTTTCCATTTTGTCAAATACCAACACTAAAATAACCCTGATTTGCCTAAATAGTTACTCTTACGTAATACATATTTTAATGACGTTTTGAAGTTACATTTCTCTTACATAAACACAACTCTGCCTACAGTAACATCAGTATCTATAAAAAAAAAAAAAAAGTCTTATTTTGAGCACCTTCACTGTTGCACGTTTTGCCCAGTCATGCAAATCTACTTCCTGTATTCTATGTATCTATATATTTATCTGTAACAGGATTTTTTAGGATTTTTGAGATACGATATGAGTGTAGAATTAATTGTAGTAGCTGGAGTGTTGAAGAGAAGATGCATGAAGCTGGAGCTCAGGAGAAATTTATTTACCATCAGCAAAAGACCAGTGGTGGAACATAATGAAATAAAAGTAGAGTACTGTACTTAAGTATAAATAAGTAAAGTATCTATAATTTACTGAAGTAAATTCTACAGTTGATGCTTTTTTACTTCTACTTCATTACATTTGAGAGCAGGTATTTGTACTTTTTACTCCAGCACAGTTTGAACAGGACTGAAAAGTATTTTTTTTTTTATTATTGTTTGAGACCTGATGAAAAGGCTGCTCCAGTATCTGTACTTTTACTTAAGTAACAAAATTGAGTATGGTGTGGACCCAGAGACACCCGAGACACTATGATCATGTTCATTCTAGTCTAGTGAAGTCCAGTCTGGCTGTGCTTCTGTTGTAGGGAGTATTATACCGCTGATGACAAGATAACAATCACTGAGCTGGCAGTGAGAGCTGGCAGTCTGACATAGAAATGGAATTTCTCTAACAATATCTTGTTTTAAATTGTTAATTGCGATATCAATGGTTTTAACAACAAATAACAATATGAAGTAATATTCCTTACAAAGACAATTCTGGCTTCTTAGAGATGCACCGATACCGATACTGGTATAAAATATCAGCACAAATCCCTGAAAAATTGCTGAATCATATATTGGCTCCAAAATATCGGTTCTGTCGATATTCTGGTTGGATATGTCCTGTACATTGATGTAATAAGACTATTCACTGGTTGTAGTTGGTCCAGAAAGTCTACTGTGAAACTTTTCTGGTGGAGTGTCCATCAAATCCTTTTCTCCATAGAGATGTTATTCCTTTCTCTGGGATGTTTCACAGTATGGCACTAAACCTTTCCATCTTCACGGAGACTAAACCAGGCCAAGTGACAGGTCAGATCTGTGGAGAGGCGACCCCACTCACAGTCAGAATGCCTGGTTTTCTAGGTATTTGTGAACTACAAAACCACCTGTAATCAGTAAATGTAAGGGTGGGCTGCTTAATGGCATATTGTGGAACATTCCAGGCAGAGCAATGATGTATCCATAGAAACAAGCAGGCGACACAAAGCTATAGTATCAGAATTGGTATCAGAACTGAAAAAGCTGAGTTGATCTATTTTTAGCTACAGTGACATCAGAATCCAACAGTCTTATTTCAAACTTCTCTCTGTTGTGTTGTTTTGTATTGTGTTGCGTAGTTTTGTGTAGTTTTGCGTTGTGTAGCTGTGAGCAGATGAAACCAGTGCAGGTTGGATGTCAGGCCGTGGAGAGCAGCACATTAATTACACAGCGCTGTCACCAGCCTCCTGCACTGAACCTCCTTTTATCTGTTTAAATGTCACTTTCTCCACACAAGCACTAATGTAATTGTTACATAAGGTTAGATAAAAGCAGCAGCTGTTTTTTTTTTTCTCTTATATCCAGGATTTTAAAGCTCAGGGGACAATGTAGAGCAGAGAAATCTATACGTACAATAAAGGTGGAATTTGTTGGTATATCATGATCTCATTATGATTCAGAGGCGTATGGTCTGATTCAAAACATTTCCAGGTTCAATCTCTCAGCAGTTATTTGTTTTGTCATGATACAACATTTTTAAACTTGATTTTGATTTGATTAAGATTTCAATTCTGATTTCAGGAGCACCATGATGAATGTTATGAAGTGGTATGACTTTTGTTGTTGGTCCAGACCATAGATCTATTCAGAAAAGGTACAACTTTGTCCTATGTATGTAGTTTTGATACCGGGTAGTAGTGAACAAATGTACCTATGTGGGACTGCAGTAGCTCACAGATGAATGCTGTTGTTGTGTCCTTGGGCAAGACAGTTAATCCCCCTCTACCCTAATGTCTGTGTACACTGGTGTATGAATGTGTGTGTGATGGTTCCTTGATATAAAGCGCTATATAAAAACTTAATTATTTACCATTTGCAATAAAGTATGTTAACAAAGTAGTAGAAATACACGTCCTGATCAAGACTAGCCACAAGATCGCAGAGATGGGACCACACGCCCACTGCTCATGAGGAGATGCCCCAGCAGCACTGAAGAGGACATAGGACACTCCCTATGGGGACAATAAAGTTTCCTTCACCTAAAAGAAATGGTATGGCGAGATCACTGTCCACTGAGCTTGACGAGTGAACTGACAAGTTGCCCCAAGCAGCAGCACTGAAGGATGTTTGCAGTCAAGCCAAATTAGTCTTACCCCAGTACAGATATACAGCAGCAGTTTTTTCCTGATGTTCTTCCGAAAAGTGCGCTGTTAGAATGGCAGCTGTTGCCAAAACTCTGACCTGGCCTCCGAAAATTGTGTAATGTTGTGGATTAGTAAGTGAGGAATAACTTTCTGAAGACACCAAGTATCTGATACAGTCCCTTTAATCTGAGAATATCTGTAGCACAAACTTAAAGAAAAGTGAAACACTGAGAAAAAAGTATTCATGATGGAGGGAGCAGAGCCTACAGAAAGATAAACGACAAGAGAAGAGAGTGATAATAGAGTGAAAACATGTGTCTGTGTGGGCTGCACCAGTAGAGCTGAAAATAGGAGCGGAGGCACAGGCTCATTTGGGAGGACACACTCTTCTGTCTGTTCTGAACAAGTCTCCTTGTACGGACAGGGCCACTGGGAACGCCACAGTCTTTAAAGGGCACTCTCTATCGCTCTCTTTTTCTGCCTTCTCACTTCTCTCTATCTCTGTCTCTCTCTGTGCTCTAATCATTCTTTTTTTTTCTCTATTCTCCATCTCTTCCTCTCTCTCCATTTCTGCCACACCTCTCTGTCTCTCTCACTGTGCTCTGATCTCTCTATCACTCTTTCTCTCTCTTTTTCTGCTTTCTCACCTCTCTCTGTGCTTTAATCTTTTTCTTTCTCTATTCTCCATCTCTTCCTCTCTCCATTTCTACCAAACCTCCCTCTCTCTTTTTCTGCTTTCTCATCTTTCTCACCTCTCTCTCTCTGTGCTCTAATCATTCTTTTTTGTTCTCTATTCTCCATCTCTTTCTCTCTCTCCATTTCTGCCCCACCTCTCTCTCTCTTTTTCTGCTTTCTCACCTCTCTCTCTCTCTGTCCTTCAATCTCTCTTTTTCTTTCTCTATTCTCCATCTCTTCCTCTCTCCATTTCTACCCCACCTCGCTCTTTCTCTCTTTCTGCTTTCTCACCTCTCTACCTCTCTCTCTCTCTCTCTCCATTTCTATCCCCCTTTTTCTCTATGTCTGATCTCTCACCTCTGTCTTTTCTCCCTCTCTTCCTCTTTGTCTCAGCTCTTTGACCCACCTCTCTGTCTTTCTCTCTTCCTCATCTCTTTTCTCTCTCGCTTTCTCTCTTTATCTATTTCTATCTCTACCTCTCTCTCTCCATTTCTCCCCTTTGCCTCCGTCCACCTCTGTAATTCTCCCCGTCTTTCTACTTCTTCTTCTGTCTCTCTCCCATTTTCCCTCTCTCCACTTCTCTCTCTCCATCTGTCCCTCTCTGCTCTCTCTGTAACGCTCTCGCTCTTTCTTCTTGCTCTCTCATTCACTTCCTCTCCGTGACTCTGCCTCTGCCTGCCACTTTTCCTTCTTCTTTCTTTCACCATTCCGATTTTTCGCATCTTTCCTCTTTCTCACTCTTTTATGTATGCCGTCTCATCCGCTCCCACTCTCGCACCCTCAAAATTTCCTTTTTCTCTTCCTCTTCTTTTTTCCTTTCCTCTCTCTGTCTCCCTCTAACTCTCCATCCCTCCTCTCTTCCTCTCTCTCTCCACCCCTCCTCTCTTCCTTTCTCTCTCCATCTCTCCTGAGGCCATTAGTGAACCATGGTGTATGTTTAAAGAGCTGTGTGTGGGAGACAGGCGCAGACCAAAGCCCAATGAAGTCCACAGAATGGACAAAAATATATCTGTCCCTTCATCTCTCTGTCTTCTATCATCCCTCCATCCTCCATCTCTCTATCTTTTTGTCCTCTATCTCCATCTCTCCACAGAGCTCTGGTGCAGGAAGTGGAAAAAGACCACACCACTGACCACTGAAGTAGAATGGACAAAAAATATGTCTATCCCTTCATCTCTCTGTCTTCTATCTCTCCATCCTTTATCTTCTATCCATCCCCCCATCCTTTATCTCTCTAGCTGTCCATCTTTTTGTCCTCTATCTCCTCATCCTCTATCATCCCTCCATCCTCTATCTCTCCATCCTCTAGCTGTCCATTTCTTTGTTCTCTACTTCTCTCATCTCTCTATCCTCTATCTATTCCTCCCTCAACCCTCCATCTCTCCATGCAACCTCCATCTCTCCATCCTCTATCTCTCCATCCTCTAACCATCTCCCCCCTCCATCTCTCCATGCAACTTCCACTTCTCTATTTTTCCATCTCTCCATCTCCCCATCCTCTCCATCCTCTATCCATCTTCCGCTCCATCTCTCCATCCGTCCGTGGAATCATAAATAACTATAATTCAGTCCTAATTTCTGTATCTCACCTCACACATAGTTAAGAGTAACAGACAGTGACACGTTCATTTCCATGGTGGATGAGTGAGGCTGAAGTGTCTTGCCTAATGACACAATGCCCTTTCAAAATAAGGAACCACTTACCTCATGGTAGGTCTCGACAGAGCCACTTTTCACCCTGATTAAGGGCGTCATTTAGTTAATTAGTTTGTTAGTCAGTTAGCTGTTGGCTTGTTAGTCAGTCACTCAGTGTCATTGTGATCCGATTCGGCACTGGTCCAATTTGGCACCATTTTGATTTCACTCGTTTAACGTTTTCAAACAAAGCAAATGAAAAAAGAAAAGAAGAAAAAACAGAAAAAAATTAATTAAGTGTTCTTCAGCTGTAGCCACACGTACGATATGAATACATTTCAGTGAGTTTATTCTTAATTGTATTTTATCATTATCATCACAGACTTTACTCAGCTCTGCTTTGTTTAAATACACAATTTTTATGGAGCAAGTATTTATCAATGACACAGTTTATAGTGCAAAAATGAGACTTGTCCACTATGGTAACTATAGCAACTTCAGAGTTTGTGCCAAAGTATCTGGGCAGGCACAGTTTACCAAAAGTGCTGACTTTGAGATGACATCGCAGCATTCTATAGGCCAATATTATTTAATACAGATGTGGAACAGCTAAAATTAATATTGTTCAACCGCATCTTCGGTCTGGTCAATAATAGAAATGATCAGGTTCCATATTTGGGAATTCACATTTCTGATATTTCATGGTAAAGTACAATGTAATCAATAGGGAAAACTGGCTCTTGCCCCCATCTGGGAGTTTAACATCATCATATTCAAGAATTTGAAAACCACCAATAGAGAAAGGTTCCAAATCGGGCAATGGTAGAGTTGTTAGTCAGTTCGTTAGCTAGTCATCTGTCTTGTTAGGTAGTTAGTTACTTAGTTGGCTAGATTGTTAGCTAGTTTGCCAGCAAGTTAACCACTTAGTTAGTTAGTTAGTCACTGAGAGTTCATTCATTCATTCATTCATTCATTCTAACTTCAAGCACATTTGGCTGCTGTTCAAAGCTCCCTGTCCGGCTCCATGTAAAGTCATAGTTAGAGCAGTTGTATATGGCCCACTCAGCACCGTGATAAAAGGCCTCAGAGCCCTGCAGGAGTGTGTCTCAACGCACTCAAAACAATTACAGCACCCCGTCCCATTGGAGATCGATGCATACAACACATTCATTGTGTTAATTGACTGGGGTGTGAGAAGCCCGGCTCCATTAATGCAATAAGGTGTAAATCAACTGAGAAAGGCCCAATACAAGAGACATGACCCTGGTCCTGTGTACGTGCTGATGTCACCACACCACTCATCTGACATTATTCTAACAACACTTAACTGTCCATAGGGGAACACGCAGTACGTTTAGATGCACTGCAGAAAAAGCAGCTAAATGGCCTGTTCCAACTTATGTAACTTTTCTGAGGGAGGATCCGTCAGTACACATAATACAAATGCATGTAAAACCAGGAACTACGATTGAGGTGTTGTGAATCGAAGAGAAGCTGGTACGTACTCCGAAGTCCACTGCATGTAACAGCACCATCCAGTTTCCATTACGAGAAGATTTCCTTTTCAAAAACATCAAGACGTAAATGAAAACGTGCCGCATGCTACAATAAAATGCCACTAGGTGCTTCTTAGTTATGCAATTTTGAACAGGAAGTCAATGGTCCCTTTCTATTATTAAGGGTACAATGAACAAAATATATGACAAGCGACTTATGTTATGGTTCTAAGTATCTGAAAAAGCATAGGTCACATTTAACGATACTAAAGATACTAAACACAACCTAAACTAAAATAAGAGATAAGACATTCTGTAATTGGTAGTGCTTAATGAGGCCTTTGGTACTTATTTGAAGTAATGTCTCTGGTAGTCAGCCCCAGGGCAGCTATGGCTACAATAAAAACATAAAAGTGCTGTACCTGATTTTACGGTCTTAAAAACATGGGGAAAAAAAAACCCCCAGTACATTTTAGGACATTTTGCAGTGGTCCAAAGTTATTCCTCACTTACTTTATGCATTTGGAGCATCCTTAATATTCACCACAAAGAGTTTTATCACACCAATGTGGAACTAAAAACAAGTAACATGCTAATGTGCACTTCCTGATTATCACACAATTAAATAAAACTTGATGCAGTCAGTACGCAGTGGACCTATTCTGACCTGCGAGCTGAGTATACACTGTTCTCCGGACTTTCAGGTAGTACTGAGCTGGAGGATCACTTCAACTAAGAATACTTTGTAATATTTCAGAGTAGCTGAAGTAGCAGGAGGTCCGAAAGTAAATGGATTTGAAGGATAATGAGACAATAATTCCATAAAGTGTGCGTTTTGCTTGACTTTATGAAACATGCAGAGTAATGTCCCTGCTAAGTAAGAGTCCTCTGCACAAGGGTTTGGGGCTAATGTTAGACCTAATGGAGCGCACAGAAACAAGAGTGTGGGGAGGTTACATGGGGACAACAAGTATGAGTGTCCATATACAAGACAGGCTTTTTTAACTTATGAAATATACCGGACCCTGCATAGCATTGAATGGGAAAACTATACTGAGGTAAAATAAACTCAATATTTTTGTTATGGCAGAGGAGAGTTGAGAAGAATTACTGGTGGGAGTGGGAAAGTGAGTGACTTATAGCTTAGTGGGGTAAAATAAGAGTAATATTTGTACCCTCTGCAAATTCGACAAGCTATTAAAGGGGCTGTAGCCATTTTTGCATGTAATTAACGTGGGACTAGACACAAACTCCTCCCATAACCACATTTCAAATAGAGCTGCTAAACTGGGCAGTACCTGGAGGACTAAAGAAGAGAGTGGGGGGGAGTTAGGGTAGTCCTGTGTGATGTCATGTAGTACTTGACATTGCAGTGGCCAATGGAGCCAGCGCACACTTAAGATTTAGACATTTTTGACCAGAATGTACCGAGTTTGCACTAAAATAGTCAAAAATGATTAGGGATGATAGTAGATAATGCTATTAAAACGCCATATACAAGCAACGAAAACATGTAGATCTGGTGTTTAATTCCACTTAACTAAAAGTAAAAAGTAAAAGTAAAATTTGTTTTTGCCTGAGTACAAATATTTTATCAAAAGTAGATCTTAGGATCAAAATTAGATTGATGTCTGCTTTAACAGAGTGTTTTATTTACCACAAAATAGGAAGTGCTTCCTTAGCATGCAAATGTTTGTTATCTGAAAGCTGTGAAAAGGGCTTACAAATTTATTGAGGTGAATAATTAGGACTGCTGCAAATAGTTGACAAATTCTTCTGTTTTCTGTTTTGTTCTGTTTTTCACATTTGACTGACAAAAACAGAAGTCAGGTACCGCAACTTTAAATAATGTGAGAAATCATCTAATTGGTTTAACACAACAAAAACATGAATATAATAATAGTTAAATTTAACTGTCTTACCAAAATCAGAGTCGTAGAAGAGCACAAACTTCTGCCAGCTGTACTCTGACACCACCTGCATGATGACCTCGTTGAGATAGACCGGAGGGCGGACCATGAGCGTGTAGTCATCTGCCCCGGGGAGGCGGCTGGTGGGCGGGCAGGCGGAGCGAGGAGAGCCCCCTGGAGAGCGCTGGATGAACAGGTGAGGGATGTGCATGGCGTCTGCTAAAGTCTGCAGACTGCCAGCCGACATGCAGCCGATGGAGCTCACCAGGGCCAGGATCCCACGGTTCATCAGCTCACAGGCTAAAGGAGAGACAGAGGAGAGAGAGAGGGTTTAGGGTGGAACAAGAGTTGGCCAAAACGTTTCAATAAAGAATAAAAAAAACAATAATAATAATAATAATAATGATGATTCAGATTTATATAGTGCTTTTTTGGACACTCAAAGACGCTTTGCAGTTTGATACATTATTCATTCACTCAACATTCTGTGGTGGTAAGCTATTGTAGTCACAGCTGCCCTGGGGCAGACTGATGGAAGCAAGCCTGCCAATCTGTGCTATTGGCCCCTCTGACCACCACCAACACTCACACACACAACACTTTAATACCAGGCAATGTGGCTGAAGTGCCTTGCCCAAAAACACAACACGTTTTTTTGCTACTGGCACCCCACGGTGGCATCTGTTATCCCCAGCGAGCTCCCGTCCAAGTCCTAACCAGGCTCAGCCCTGCTTAGCTTCTGAGATCTAATGAGATCAGGCTTTGACAAGGAGGTTTGGCCAGAAAACAAGCATCATCATCATAATCTGCACCATCGCCCCTCCAACCATGACCAACACTCTCACAACACTATACTGGGCAAGGTGAGTGAAGTGTCTTGCCTAAGGACACAACAACAGAACCTGAACCGGGCGGCAATCAGTATTTGCATTAGCATTACCACTTTAAATGTCCCAGATCACCTTTTGAATAACTACATCTAATTGGCCTTGACAAAACATGAGGAAAGACTTTATGGTTTAGTTTTCATCAAGTGGAACCAGGTCCTATATCCAAACCATGAGGGAAGAACATATTTCAGACATGTAGTCTCTTCTCACAACAGTCTGACGCTGAAACATGACAGAGAAACAACTCCATGTTTGGAATAGTCACAGGAAGTTGTTTCCCCATGGTTCTCATCCAGGAACACATCAGACTGATTGAAATAGTCTCTGTCAGTTGTGTCTTTGTCTAATCCATCATAATGTAATAAACAAAGACCTTTAAGGACTAACTTCAGCGTTTAAAGACTTTTTTTTATTCAATTGCCTGTGGTTTTATAGCTCAAAATTACCTAAAAAAAAAAAAAAAAAGAGCAGGGTTGCCTCTCCACAGATCTGACCTGTAACTTGATCTGATTTGGTCTCCCTGAAGATAGAAAGGTTTAAAGCTTTCACTGTGAAATATTCCAGACAAGGCAATAACATCTCCATGGACAAAAACATTTGATGCAGCCCTCACCCGAAAAGTTACACAATGGACCTTTAAACCAGGCGTAAACCAGGACTTTGAGAACCCTTCAGCTGGATTAAAAGTACTTAATTATGTACAGCACTTAATTATGTCTAAAGCAAATCTCTGTAATGAAGACTACCAAGGCAACAGCACAGTTTGAGATCCAGGTAATTAACATAAACAGTCTTTCATTCTCAGATATGTAACTTATCCCCATTATGAGTGAACCCCATGACAATAAAGGGCCTATATTAACCTATTTTCTGATCTACACCTTCACTAAAATTATTTGGATAATTTCAGACCTGGAATGGCCAAGTTATAATGTTGTAACCTCTGTAGTTGTGTTTCATTCACAGTTTAGTTTTCAAGTTAACAGCTACAGAAATATATATGAAGATAGAAATACACAGGGTTTGTGTGTTGTGTGAATGAAAAAAAACCCAACACAACTCCAGGTGTGTTTTATGGGCCCTTTAATTTACCTGATTCTAAATAAAGACAGAATTTCAAACCTCCTCTGTACTCTCTCCTCTCCTCTTCACTGAATTATATAAGAGCTGCTAGTTGATACACATTCTTTGCTTATTCTCTCCATCCTCTGTGGGCCTCAGGTGTTGTCTGGAACACCTCTGCCTCTCTCCTCTCATCTCTCCCCTCCCTCTCATCCTTCTCTACTCTTATCTGCTTTCTTACCCAAACTGCCCTCAGAGTACTTACCTTTCAGCTGCAATCGCTTCACATCCTCTCTTTCTCTCTCTATTCCAGCCTTTTTCAGTCCCCCCATAGAGCGTTTGAATGTTGCATCTCATCTCTTCGTTTCACTGCAACCACCAATCCCTTTCTCATCCTTCTATCCACCGAAATATTAGCCTCTTTGTTTACGCTCATGGCTACGCAAACAGCTTTCTCTGGACTATTTCATGTCCTCCAAATATGGTCTTTTGCAATCTGGCGCGCATTCTTTAACACTGTAGTTTATCCCCAGTCTGAAACCATCTCCATAGCTCACTCCTCTTATATTGTCAACAAGCACAAAGCAGATCTTGACTTTGTCCTTCAAGTTCCTGGTTTCAGACAACTGACTGTGGTGATATAGGATGCGATATTAATTTAAACTATAATGTTAAGCAACTGAGGTTAAGAGTACTGATACATACAGTATTGGATTACGGGATTTGACTCTGCAGGTTCTAACACGCAACAATGTAGCAGTATAGACATCAAATTGTAAATTAAAGAGATGCAGCAAAGGTTTAAAACTAGAAACCTTCACTACATTTAACCACTCCTGGACTAATGAGGTATTACACCATGTAATTTACAACGAATTTAACTGGCTTAGGTTGGCAACAACATAGAGAAGATACAAAAAATATGGTGCAAATGCTAATGCAGGAGTCTTGTAGCGATTTTCCAGATACTCAAAGCTGGATTCATGCAGTTTTCAATTTCCATACCTGTTGGTGATAACTTTCTTCTGTACCACCAGTCACTCTGTGATCCCATCTGCGGCCAAACTTCCTTGTCAAAGCCTGATCTCGTCTGATCTCAGAAGCTAAGCTGGGCCAGGCATGGTTAGTACGTGGATGGGAGACTGCTGAGAAAATCAGGTGCCACAGTGGGGTGCAAATGGCAAAAAGTGTTGTTGTGTCCTTAGGCAAGACACTTCACCCACATTGCCGAGTATGAAAGTGGTATGTTGGCGGTGTGGGTGGTGGTTGGTGTTGGTTTTAAGGGCAGATGGTGCAGATTGGAAGCCTCGCTTTCATCAGTCTGCCCCAGGGCAGCTGTGGCTGCAATAGTAGCTTAACACCACCGGGTACGGAGTGAATGAATGACACCAAACTGTAAAGCGACTTGAAGTGTCTGGAAAAGCGCTATATAAGACTAATGCATTATTATTATAATTCAAACATAAGCGAGCATATGGTGGGGTGTCTTGCTCAATAACATAATAACAGTATGTACTGGCTTATACTGGAAATGTGGACCTTTGGGTTGGAGGGTAATCGCTCCAACCATCTTTTCTTAAATGTGCACTACCACAAGTCTGCCACCTGCTTGTCTCAAGAAACTAAACCCACAACCCTTTTATGAACTGTAGCTTGCTTTTTGCAAATGCACTTATATTAAAATCCAAGTTTTAGCCACACACAGAAAACACCTTTTAAACAATACATGCTTGAGTAGCTTTTGAGTAACTTCATATTAATAAAAACACAAAATAAGTGTGTGTAAAGCAAAACTAAACAACTCACAGCATCATTTAGCTCATCCACTTTAAAACCCATTCATCCTTCCTGAATTATTTAGACTTGCGCTAATAGCAAAACATAATTTCGACGTAATAGCCAGAAACACAAAGCTCGTCTGTATTTAATTTCCCAGTGTGGAGCAGGGACAGTCTGGTTCTGTTTTAGTAATAGCTCGGAGGTTATTTGAGGTACAGAGTTTGTCATGCTCTGAAGTTGATTAATGGGAGGATGCCAAAGACGTTTTAATCTGATCGACTATTGTGTGACTCCGCAATTTGAGGAATCAATTAAAGTGTAGCAGAATGCCACTAGGCGTGCTAGCTCTAAAGATGCTACTTAGACGCGCTCATTATACATCTGACCCGTGAGCATGGCGTGTCAGAGTCTGCACGGGTTTGACGAATCGTGCACCTGAGGGCCAAAGAGAGGTGATTATTGGTTATTTAGTACAGCGTAAAATAGTCTCATCATCACCATCAGAGGTAAGGGAGTTTGACTGTGTATAAAATACCCAAATGATGTAATAGTAACGTCCAAATATTACAGGAGCACTATGTAACTTTTCTGCTGGAGGGTTTGCCAACTGCTTGTCTCCATGGAGATTATATGTTATATGTCTGAAATGGTGAAAGGTAAATGGTCAAATTTGTATAGCGCTTTTCCACGTTCAAGACACTCAAAGTGCAAAAGAACCACTCACCCATTCATACCAGTATACGCAGGTGAGGTGGGTTAAGTGTCTTGCCCAAGGACACAACAACAGTCAGCAATCTGGGAGCTGGAATCACACCTCCAACCTGTGGGACAGACAGCTCAACTAATGATGTTTACGTCGAGAGTGGGATTTTAACTGCCAACCTTCAGATGAGTGGACAAATGCTCTACCAACTGAGCTACTGTCCTGAAATGTTCCTTCGTATGGCATTAAATTTGATCTTGCATTTATTCAATTGCATGTGATCTTATTGCTAGAAAAAATTATGTATTCTTACAGTTAACGGGCTTGCCTCTCCACAGATTCGACCTGTAACCCCCAATTTACACCAAAGCGTAACAGCCGTAAGCGCAGCAGCACAGCACACGCGCAGCAGACGCGCTGGAACTTTCCATTGCAACTGATCGGACAATTTACTCCAGCAGTGTCATACGCGCGTCCAACAGCGTCATTACGCTATGTGCTGCTCAAAATAGGTTGGAGTTCTAATTTTGCAGCGTCAACGGAGCGTCTCCAGGCTTTTTAGCAGGGGCAAGGTGTCAAAATAAACTTCTGATCCCCTTTCAAAATAAGTTTTCTAAAACCCCTACAGTCGCGAAAACACCGTGCGATGGACTATGGAACGTTTATAGCCATGGAAGATAAATATAAAATACTTTATGACATCAGACATCAACTTTACAAGAACAACTTCTGAAGGAAAAGGTGCGTGGAGCAGAGAACCAAAGTTAAATGCTGAGTAGCTTAATTACCTTCATGTCCCATATTGCACCTTTAATTTCACTGCATAGACACACTATGGCTAAAACCCTTGCCTCAAAGCAAGAAGGTCCCAGGTGCTATTCCCTGATCACATGGGGTCTGTCTGTGTGCACTTTACGTGCTCTCCCTATGTCTTGGTGGGTGTCCTTCAGGTGCTCTGGTTTCTGGCAGCAAAAAACAACAACAGCAACAACAAAAACTACAATGCACCCTATGATAAATGATTCTTAAAAGTCAAAATAAAGATAACTCCAGCAAATGTTACAAATGTCGCCACATGACCCATATTTCCTGTCCTTAGCTCCGCGGTCATGCTAACTACATAACAGATTTAGCCGCATTAGCGTTTATCTAACTGTAGCATATTAGCTTAGCACCATCAAGGCTTTGGCTAATAGCGGGCTTGGCTAATCCTCCCCTTATTGAGCCACTTCGGAGACTTTGTCCTTCTCATCCTCCTCCCATCACACAGCGGGAGGTGGGGGATCTGTGGTGTGGACTTAAAGGGTCGTTGCATTGACCCAGACATAAATTACATCACCGCGAAGAAGGCAACATCTGAAAATGATCTGCGGAGAGAAATGTGTCTGGACGTTTTACGGAACACGGTTTGGCTTAATTGGGGGTTTAAGATGAACAAGCTCAAATGTCGAGGGGGGGAAAAGCAGTTGTGGCGTTTATGATTTTCTGGTCCTACGGTTTTACCTAGCAACAGTTTATTTTTATTTTTTTTTTTAGTAAAAATGAATATTAAACAAACAAACAAACAAACAAACAAACAAACCAGGTACACTACAATTTCTACTTCATCATTACCTTCTGCCACCTGTTTTTGGTGTCAGCCTGCAGTCTTTCTGTCTTAACCAAACTCAACTAACATTTTAGGGATGGGACACAATCTCATGCACAAACTGATGTGATGTATCAGTAAAAAAGCCCCCTCCTCTCTTTAATAAAAGAGGCAATTGAACTGCGAATTGAAATGTGGCCCCGGGACTATAAACCGGGACAAGGGGGCTTTTTTACTCTCACACACCTGGGATACTGTCCTGAGGGAGTTGGACTACAGATGGCGCTGTCATCTTGCCTCCATCGGTAGGAAGACAGAGCCAAAACCTGTTTAAATCAGCTGACCAGACACGTCACAGCAACATCACGTGACCACTGTGAGGCTGAAGACCTCCATGAGCAGTCGAAACTGTCAGTTATGAAAACAAACTCTTGAAAAAAGAACCTAATAACATAAATTATCAGAAGACCAAATGAACCTCACTGGACTATGATTGTGCACACATGACAAAAATGATCTTGTAAGATTTTTTTTTTTTTCAAGTGTTTACATTTAGATTGGACAAAAAAGGGTTACGTGTTGGTTACATCTTTTACAGTTCCAACGAGCAGTACTAGAATGGAAACAAACATATGAAATCAAATAAATAACAAATTGTGAGGCCAAAATTGGAAATTGAATCATGAAATGTATACAGTATATTAGGAATTATTTTAAAATCTTGTCTCGTCTTGTGGAAATTGTGTTTTACATAAATGCCACCTTAGAAATATTAAAGTTTCATAAAAACTCAGTGAAAGCTTAAGTGGCTAGATAAAGAATAGGATAGATTTGCATTTAAAGATGGAGTATTTTACTTCTATGGGGTATTAACTGCTAACATATATTTAGATCGCCATGTTACCTTTTAATTGTTTTGAAAAAGCCATATGTTTTATAAGTTTTTGACACTTTTAACTTTAACTTCCTTTTGCTTTCCGCTCCAAGTCACTTGAGAGCGCGATCACACCACAACCATTGTGCATTTCGCTATTTAAACCACAGCACATTGCATCCAAGAGAGTATTCCAAATAAAAACATAATTTCATGTATTTTCTTTTGCTAATATGTTTGTTAATCCAAAACATTGAAGTGTTACTAATGTGCAAAAGACGACATTTCCATATGGTTGCATAATTTCTCACTTTATTGTATGCAAATGATGTGCAAACCTTGTGTTGTTAAGAGCATACTATAAAAACACAACACAACTAAAAAAACAGTGTGAAGAAAAAAAAAAGTGTTGAGTAGGAGTGAGGTACACAATGCAATCGGCCGGAGTTCTCACCTATCATCATGAACAATTCCCTCCCACCTGAAAACACACACACACACACACACACACAAACACACACACACACACACACACACACACACACACACACACACACACACACACACACACACACACACACACACACACACACACACACACACACACACACACCAAGCCACTTTATTTCTATAGCGCATTTCATAAACAAAGATAGTTTCCAAAGTGTTGTACACAAAGCCAGAGAATAAAAGTGGGTCTTAAAGGTGCACTGCGCAACTTTTCTTGTGGAGGGTCCGCTATACCTGCTTGTCTCCATGGAGATGTTATTGCTTTGCCTGGAATTTTCCATCTTACGACTTTAAACATCTCCACTTAGCATTTATTAATTACGGGTGTTTCTATTTCCCAAGAATACAATAATCCCTTCTGTGAATAAGGGCGACTCTCCACAGATCTGACCTGTAATGTAGAGAAATGCTGTAACCTGCTTGTCTCCCTGGTGATAGATAGGTTTAATCTATGCTGTGGAACATTCTAGACAAAGCAATAACATCTCCATGAAGAAAAATAGGTGGCAGAACCTCCACTAGAAATATTACACAGTGCACCTTTAATATACCACGTAACAAACACACACACACACACACACACACACACACACACATCACAGCCTTCTGAATCATTCTCTGACAACTCCTTAAAGCGGATCAGAGGCGTGAACACAAGGTCCATGAGGTGTAAATGTGTGTACACTCACAGCGTCGTCAGAAACTACGGATGAGAAGTTATTTCACTGTAAAAATCTAATACTTAAACTGAAATTACTTTAGACTTCACTTTTATTACAATATATGTGTACTGGGGCTAGACAAATTTGACTTTATTGATGCGTTGTAGCCACCATTACAGACACATGTAGGAGTTACCATGGTGACACGATGCACACATGAGCAAAAACTGTCCAAAAAGGTTTAAGATTGTCTGAAAACTACTAAAATAAAAATACAAAATGGATTTAAACGGCACATTTTCAGGAGCCTGTGATGAATACGAGTGTCCATGGTCCTGTTTAGGAGTGTGATTTTCAACCAAAAGATGTTGTAATTCCAGCTAAACCAGTTCTTTCTGGTCAGATTTTGTTAAAACAAAGCTCAGATTAAAGTCTAACTTCAGTAACAGAGCTTCAGACAGAGCAGTGTCTACAGTTAGCATCACACCCCCAGGGAATGTCGCAAAGTATCAGTTACACGTATAGCCTCTTTAAAGGTGCTTTATGTAACTTTCTGGTTGGAGGTCCGTCACCTGCTTGTTTCTATGGACAGGTCACTGCTCTGCTTGGAATGTTCCACAGTATGACTTTAATCAGCTCTACTTTACATCTACTATAGGTGGTTTTAAAGCTCAAAAACACCTCTCCACAGATCTGACCTGTAACTTGGCCTGGTTTGGTCTCCATAAAGATAGAAAGGTTTAATGCCAGACTGTGAAACATTCCAGACAAAGCAATAAATGTCTCCATGGAGAAAAGCATTAGACGGACCCGCCACCAGAAAAGTTACACAATGCACCTTTTAGTTGCACTATAAGTAAAAAGAAAAATCGCTCTAATTTTGCCTATAGGGTCCCATCAAAACAGTATTTTTTCCTTTGGTACAAACAAAGCTAGAAACAGCCGCAGAGAGGTAAGAGTAAAGCATTATGGGACAGCTCCTGGAGTGCTTTTATGGAGGCAGTATTATCTATTGTCTACTAAACTTTATTTTGCTGCAGAGTGGAGCCAGCAACTACGGGGGAGAAGTTGTTTCACTGCAAAAAGCATTTACTTACGATGGGTTGAAATGACTTGATATTAAAATATTGATAGAATTTAAAAAAAACATTCTTAAATTTGAAGAGATCACATTTATTTAAAGGATTTAGTTCAGTTTTAGAAAAAAAAAAAATGCAATCCGCTTTTTAAACTCATGACTATTAAAATCACTATTCTGAATTCAAGTCGTTTTAAAGTTGCACTATGTAACTTTTCTGGTGGCCACCTGCTTGTCTCCATGGAGATGTTATTGGAACCTTAAACTTATCTCCATGGTGACAAGCAGGTGGTCAAGTTAAGTTAAGTCCAGACACAGTGGAACATTCCAGACAAAACATTAATATCGCCATGGAAATAAAGCTGTTACAAGTCACATCCTTAATTAAACAAAAAAACAGAAAAAACTTACTTTACCGGGTAAAAAATACACAATATAACTTTACTGATGTAGCGTCTATTATCTGTTTGTCTCCATGGAGATGTTTATGCTCTTCCTTTAACCTTCCAGGTCAAGTTACATGTCATATCTATGGAGAGGCGAGCAATAAAGAGGTAATTAATTAATAAATGCAAGATATACAATGCAATACAGTGGAACATTTCAGACAAAGTAATGATATCTCTAAGGAGACAAAGCTGGTAGCTGACCTCCTGCCAGAAAAGTTACAGAATGCATCTTTAACAGAGTGCAGCCAGCAACTTTGAAGGTGAAGTTATCATCCTCACTCATGTACTTTGTCAAATTGTCTCTACTTTGTCAAAAAGTCAACACGTGGCGCAGGTCTGGGTTTAATAACAGAGCTGTAAAGACTGGGTTGTCATGACAATAGAAAATGATTGTGTTTCGGTGGACTATTTCATCAGCAGTGGGGCCGTTTTGAGTCTTTCAAGGGGGACGGAAAACTAGCGGAAAGACCAATGTTCCAGAGGAGAAGTAGGGAAGGCTGAAGATTCTGTTATTGACTTTTGACTCCTTCAATCCAGTGACGCTACAGGCAAAAGGTCCAACTGGTAATATTCACTCACAGAATCACCTCCACTTTTGCATTTTCTGAAATACTAGGATCCATGGCTTTTTAACACACACAGTAATACTACTTTTTTCTTTTACAAGGCCGTGTAACTTTGGTGTTGGGCTTCTCTCCATGGAGATGTTGGATGGAATGTTCCACAGTATGCCGTTATGCTTATTTATATCTATGGCAACAGTAGGTGATGCCACAGGGCTAAGTTACAGGTCAGATCTGTGGAGAGGCGAGCCCACTCACAGTAGTAATGCAAGTTTTGAAGTCAATAAAATACAGTGTTATTGAGTAAATGGTAAATGGAGTAAATGGAAGATGGATCTTTTTTTGTTTTGTTTTGTTTTGTTTTTTGCCATACTGGGACATTCCAGACAAAGCAACAACATCTCAACATCTCAACAACCAGAAAAGTTACACAGTGCACCTATAAAGCACTACCGTGTAACTTTATGGTGGTGGTACGTCACCTGCATGATTCAATGGAAAATTAAAAGCATACTTTGGAACATTGTCCATTGAGATAGATATGTTTTAATGCCATATTGTGGATTATTACAGTCAAAGGAACAACATTTCCATGGAGACAAACTGGAGGCCCATTTCCAGGCCAAAACAGTAGTTTTTCAGTGCAATAAAAACATGTTTTCTGTAGGTCTTTAATAAACAACTAAATTAAAAAATAATAATAAAAAATAGAATATATGTATTGAAATTAAAGGTCATGATGGTTAGAGGCTAGAGTCATATTTTACCGTTATGGTAATGCTAACATCAATCAGCATGCTAACAGCGCTAACTTCTCTCAAGAATAATAAAATTTAAAATTGCTTTGATGCAGACATCACTCTGCAAACTCATTCTGATCCTTAAATCTGGTTTTACAATAATTCTGTACTGGGGCGAGACTCATTGTCCTTTATCACACGAATTGTGTGCAGTCTCATTCAGTTAAAGGTGCATTGTGTACATTTTCTGGTGGAGGGTCCATCAAATGCTTTTCTCCATGGAGATGTTATTGCTTTGTCTAAATGTTTCACAGTGTGGTATTAAACCTTTCTATATGCATGGAGTCCAAATCAGACCAAGTTACAGGTCAGATCTGTGGAGAGGCGACCCCGCTCACAGTCAGAATGCCTGTTTTTCTAGATATTTTTTTAGCTATAAAACCACCAGTAGTTGAATAAATGTAAGGTAAAGCTGTTTAATGTTATATTGTGGAACATTCCAGGCAGAGTAATGACATCTCCATAGAAACAAGCAGGTGACGGACCTTTAAAAATATAATCACTCCGATAATTTGCCAATAGGAGCCCCCAATCAGCAGATTTTCACAGCTCGAAACCGCCCAGGGGAGGATAAAGAGTAGCCCATTATGTCCGGCAGCTCCTGGAGTACTTTTATGGATGCAGTAGTATCCATCTATCGCGTACTAAACATACTTTATTCTGCTGCAGAGCGAGCCATCGAGCCCTCTGCGTAGCCTGTCTCTGTAAATAGACCCCAGGCACTTGACTCTTAGCCAGGTGTAACCGATGGCCCTCTCCTACCCCCCCGCCACCACCCACCACCCATCCACACCCCAACCTGATGCACAGCCCTCCCCCTCAGGCCCTAAAGCAGAGAGAGGAAGCAGCAAATCGATCCCTGAGAAAACCAATAAGAGACTGTGGGTGGGAGTGCATAAGGGCTGAACCGGGCTACACACTGCAAAAACTCAAATCTAGCCTTGTTAAAATGACTCGAATTAAGACATTTGATTTGAGTTTCACTTGACAAGTAAAATTAACCTCTAGTGGAACAAGACTTTTTGTAGTTCAAATATGAAAATACATCTTGGTACACATAAAGGTGCGTTGTGTAATTTTTCTGGTGGAGGGTCCGTCAAATTCTTTTCTCCATGGAGACGTTATGGCTTTGTCTGGAATGTTCCACAGCATAGCATTAAACTTACCATGTCTGTGACGATAAGCAGGTGATGCCATTGAACCAAGTTACAGCTCAGATCTGTGGAGAGGCGACCCTGCTCACAGTAAAGATGCAGATTTTTCAAGGTATTTTTAGCAATATAAATGTGTGCAATTAAACAAATGCAAGATATGTTTAATGCTGTACAGTGGAGCATTACAGGCAAAGCAATAACATCTCCATGGAGACAAGAAGACGCAAAGTTGTCCAGGAAAGTTACATAGTGGATCTTTACATATTATATTTTTTATTACCATTTATATAGACAATGAGATTGAGGGGAATAAGTTTAAAATACGAAACTGCTTTGTGGTCACTTTTACCGTTAAGGCTCTTATTATACCTGTTATTGACATAATGAACTTGAGTAAAAATTCAAATTAATCTTGAAACTTTCATTTTATGTTCTACTTTCACAAACTTAAGATTACATCTGTTAACCTTAAAAGAAATGAACGTGAAAATTCTCAATGCATGACCATGATCTCCCTAAGCACACAAATAAATCAGTAACGATGCACTTCTTTAGTCCAGTGATGAACAAAACAATAACAAAATAAAAAATAAACAGCAGGTGAGTGATTCCAGGTTTGGTTGACCCTCTCCCACACGCATCCACAGAACTGAGCTGTAGCCTGGAGTCAAACAGAGGCTGACCTACTTGTGTTTATGTATCTTTGTTTTGTTGTTTTGTTATGGCGAGATCTGCTGCTGCTGCTGCTCACCGCTGAGTGACAGAGAGAGGCTTATATTTACAACGCTGGAGGAGAGAGAGGGTGGGATAACAAAAGAAGAAAATATCTGGAAAAACATGTATTCTTACTGTGAGTGGGCTCGCCTCCCCACAGATCTGACCTGTAACTGGCCTGGTGGCATCATCTGCTTGTCCCCAAGGAGGTCGATAGGTTTAATACAGTCATACAGTCAAACTTTGCTATGGCCTCTGAAAGTTGTACTTATAAACTCATGGTGATACTTAGAATTCATAAGGTAAGTGAGGAACAATTTTGGACCACAGCAAATTGTTATAAATGTATTCTCTATAATGTATAATCTATTTTTCATGGTTTTAAGACAGTAAATATCAGGTGAAACTGTTAAATGACTCGTAATTCTAATGAAGAATTATATTTTTATGCAAATCTCTGCCTCTTTGAGTTGTTATGTCATGGTTGAGAGCGCTTTCCCTCTTTGTGAAACTGCCACAGAGTTATGCCTGTAGACGACTAAAGAAATTCATGGTTGCCTCAAGAAAAGGCCGACTAAAAAATCTTGCAACACTAGCTGACTCAAACTGCATGGAAGTTCATGCAAAAACAACTATTTACAAGGAAACAATGTTTTTAAATAGTAAGGGAGTAAGGGAGTGGATTATGTGAAATGAGCTGTTTGTTTTTCCTGTATCCGCAGAGACTGTGAGGCTAGCTGTGGACATTTGAGATGCTGCAGATTTATTACCCCAAATGTGGCAGAATACCTTCAGAGGAAATACTTGAGGGAATGAACACAAGGGACTGTTGGATTGTGTGAAATGAACTGTTTGTTTTTCCTGTACCCACACAGCTAACAGTTTTTCAGTTAGTCACACTCATCTTTTTTGTTGAAAACCAAACACCTAAACAGGACCATGTATAATTTTAGTTTCCATGTTATTTAAAGATTTTATATTAAGAAAAATGGACTCTTGTTAGTGTTAAGCCATGTTTGAACCTTGATACCTCCTCAAAACATACCTGGAGCTGAGTTTTGTTTCATTCACACACGTTTGAGTGACCCGCATTATTAGTCTCTCTACATTTCCGAAAACCATAATGTTCTTTTCCGCCTAGTGATGTTATGTACTAGTGATTTTCAAGTTAGCTACCTTTTACCTTTTGTTCAGTAGAGATTGGCAAGTCAATGGCTGAAATTTTCCAAATGATTATGATGAAGGTGTATGGAGTTTAAAAACACCACCCCGTTCTTTCATCCATATATAAAGCAATTTAGACAGAAAGATAAAACATAAAGCTTCTAAAGGTTATAGTAATAATAATAATAATTGAGAGCTGAAATTAGATGTAGAGTAAAATAATAATAATAATTTAATTTAAAACAAGTAATAGTTTCAATTAAAAGCTACATTAAAAAGATATGTTTGAGTTTACTTTTAAAAATATGAACACTCGCAGCGGATCTTAGATCTTCAGGTCGTCTGGTCCACAGATGGGGCTGTAAAAACTAAACAAAGCCTCACCGTGAGTTTTAGTTTGGACTCTTGGGACAGTTAAAAGATGATTACCTGAGGACTTGAGAGTCCAAGAGGGCTCATATGATAAAAGCAGATCAGATAAATAAATAGGATTAAGACCGTTAAGAGCTTTATAAACCAATAAAAGAACTTTAAAATCTATCCTGAAGCTCACAGGAAGCCAGTGCAGAGACTTGAGGACTGGAGTGATCTGCTCTCTCCTGGTCCTCGTCAGCAGTCGTGCTGCAGAGTTTTGAAGTAGCTGCAGTGGAGCTCTCTTTTCTCTTTTCTTTAGAAGGCCAGAAAGGAGAGCATTACAGTAGTCAACATGGTTTGTAATAGAAGCATGTATTAAAGTCTCTGCACTGGCTTGAGAGAGAAATGGTCTGACTCTGGCAATATTTTTTTAGATTATAAAAACCAGATTTAATGATAGACCTGATGTGTGGCTCAAAGCTAAGCTCACTATCAAGAATAACTCCTAAACTTTTTACCTTCTCACAGGGGTTCAGTGAATAGATTTGGAGTTTAGCTTTGAGCCTCTCTCTCTGAGCTTCAGGACCTCGGTTTTGCCCTGGTTGAGCTGGAGGAAGTTTGCTGCCATCCAGGACTTAATGTCTAAAATGCAGTGTTAAAAGGGTGTCGATCGGGCTTAGGTCATCAGGAGACACGGTGATATAGAGTTGGGTATCATCAGCATAGCTATGAAAGTTGACGCCGTGTCTCCTGATGACCTGTCCTAGTGGCAGCATGGAAAGATTAAAACAGGTTGGACCTAAAATTGAGCCTTGGGGAACACCGCACTCCATTTTACATTTTGTGGCGGACTGCTCCCCCAGACTAACATAAAAGTTCGTTAAAAATTTTTTGTTTTGTTAAAAATAATTTGAACCAGTTAAAAACAGACCCAGAGAGACTGACTGTATAATGCAATCTATCTATTAAATCTGTCTATATATATATATATTATATTTATATTGCCACATCACAAGGTGGAACAGAGTGTGTTTCCAGCTCGAAAGAAGAACTCAGTCTAAATATGCAGAGTTTGTGTTAAACATGTGTGAATGAAGCAAAACACAACTTCGGGTATGTTTTTGATGAGGAAACATTATAACAGATCAGAATATAGTGTAATATGGGATTTTTAAGTAGAGAAAGTTCTTTGACTGGTAAAAGTAGCTGCAGCAGTCTGTTCTTATCTGTGCCCTCAGATGGCCCGTGTGCCACGTCTCTCCACTTTAACATTTAATAAACCCATATTCTGTCCTCCATCTTGTCACATCCAACTCCATCTATTCTTATCTGCATCTGCCCGGAGACGTACTTCCACTCACTCACAGTCAGTCATTGCAGTGTCACTACTTTTGTTGAACCCAGCTGATAGTTTGTTGCTGATCATCAACATTCCCTGGGGGTCTGAAGCTAACTGAAAGCACTACTCTGTTAGAAACTCTTTTATGCAAGTTAGAGTTTAATTTGAGCTTCATTTTAACATAATCTGACCATAAAGAGGTGACTTAGCTGGAACTACAACAGGTGAGAGGATTTGTGCGCTTAAACAAGTCTCTCACACGTAATAAAACATAATACACAATAATACACACATAATACACAAGTTAACAGTTCTTATAGTTGGTAACTCTCTCCTTTTTTGTTGAAAATCAAAACAGGACCCTGAACACTTTTTTTGGAATTTCCTATTAATTACAAGCTCCTGAAAATGTGCTGTTTAAATCCATTTTGTTTTGGAGTTTTCAGACATCTTAAAACTTTTTGACAGTCTTTACTAATGTGTGCATTGTGTCACCATGGTAATCGACGAACGTTCCACCAATAACGATACACGTAGAACACCCCCAGCGTGATGTCACCGCAAAGTATCAATAGACCAACAAAAGGAGTCTAGACTTCCACAACAGAAGCTCAAGGATAAACAACTGATGCATTGTTAAGCACAGAACAATCAAGGGTCTCCGCATCTGACCGTCCTTCAGGTCATCTATCATCCTGTCTGATGTCTGAAGTTAGAGGTTACCTGAGGAACTATCTAAAGATTCTGAGCTGGGTTCGTGGTTAGAAGTAGGGCAGCATGATTTTGCGAATGTTTGTTTTCTGTGTGTGTAACGCAATTGGATTTGAGATAATAAAAAAGCAATAAAAACTCTATGAAATTAAATGTAGGTAGACGTTTTAGTAAAGGATAATCAAGTTTTCTGTATTCTAAGACCTTTAATCTTATTTGCTTCGACTTCGCAAACTCACATGAATCCATTTTGTCCCACTCCTGCTGTTGCGTTTGGGATTTGACGACCTGTGGGTCAAAGCGATCGACCAATCACAGGTTTAGGTGGAATCCTAAAGTGAAACTCAACAAATGAGCCACAAAAAACATGGCGACTTCGATGGCTTATTTTAAAAGAAATACAGACTGTTTTGTTTTAGCATTTGTGGACAGGAAAGATGTCTGTGCTTATCTCAACTATTTTTATTTTTAATTCACTCGCTTCACCCAATCAGCTCAGGGTATTTGACTTATTGTTCCACCTATTCTCAGTTGCTTTTAACGGGACCCAGATCGCCAATATCTAGAACTGACTTGCCTTGGATCTAGAATACAGACTTCTCCAACAGTTTGCGAAGATGTAAGTGTGGTGAAACTCCGCAGTTTTCGAGGAAAAAAGAAAGAAAAAAATGACAGGAGACTGAAAACATGGTGCTTATAGATTTTCCGCAGAATCTATGAACGAAGCATTAAAAAATTTGTTCATCTGAAGTCAGAGAATGATTTTATTTATAAATGATAAATGATGACCAATGAGCTGCTTTTGTGTCACTGAAATAAACAAATCTGATTGGATGATCACATTTGAATCTGGTTCAAAATGCGACAGAGGGCGACCAGACTGATATCCGTCTAATCTTCAGTCTAATCAATGATCCCTTTATTTTCAGTTATGAAATGTGAAATACCAATCCAAATTTGAGGTACAAATCAAGGAAATTATATCTTTAAACCTGCTTTATTCAAATTTTAACCTTAGCGGGATGTCATTTCATTCTAACCTTCCATCATTGGAGCGGAGCAGTATTTTAACAGTTTTCTCCCCTGTTATTTAAATCGCCATGACATTATGAACTATGTGTGACAGTTTCAATCACTATGCTCCCACCGCAGGCTGAAGTTTCCCATTCTAACACTGTATTAAAGGGCCCATATTACGCCATTTTCTGCTCTACTTTATAATGTTGTTTCCTCCTCAAAAACATACCTGAAGTTGTGTTTTAACACACAAATCTTGCATATTTCGGCTGAGAAAAAAACTCTGCTCCACCTTGTGATGTCATGTGGTTATACAGGACGTGCTACTGTGTTTTTAAACTCCAGACACCTTCACTAGAATCATTTGGTTGATTTCAGCCCTGGAATTTCCAATTTCTACTGAACAAATGTTAAAAGGTAGCTGTTAACATGAAAACTACCATTTCATGACATCACAAGGTGGAGCTGAGCATTTTGAGCTTTGGAGATGTGGACAGACAAATAATAAAGGGTTACCCAAACATGTGTGAATGAAACAAAACACAACTCCAAGTATGTTTTTGAGGAGGTAACAACATTACATCATGGCTTAAAGCTCACAAAAATCAAATTTGTGTAATATAGGTCATTTAAGTATTGAAATTCATCCATTTTCATCCTCTTATCCGGGGCCGGGTCGTGGGGGCAACAGTCTAAGCAAGGACTCCCAGACTTCCTTCACCCCGGACACTTCCTCCAGCTACTCCGGGGCGGCCCCAAGGCGTTCCTAGGCCAGCCGAGAGACCAATGTGTCCTGGGTCTTCCCCGGGGCCTCCTCCCGGTGGGACATGCCCGGAACACCTCCTGAGGAAGGCGTCCAAGAGGCATCCGGAACAGATGCCTGAACCACCTCAGCTGGCTCCTCTCGACATGGAGGAGCAGCGGCTCTTCTCTGAGCTCCTCCCGTGTGACTGAGCTCCTCACCCTATCTCTAAGTAAGCGCCCAGCCACTCTGCAGAGGAAACTCATTTCGGCCGCTTGTATCCGCGATCTTGTCCTTTCGGTCATTACCCAAAGCTCATGACCACAGGTGAGGGTAGGAACGTAGATTGACGGTAAATCGAGAGCTTTGCCTTTCAGCTCAGCTCCCTCTTCACCACAACGGTCAGGTACAGCGACCACATCACTGCAGACCTTTATGTATTGTACTTTTACTTTCATACCTTCCACCAGTACCTTTAAAACATCTAGAGCCAACTGCACCAAACCAAAATATATTGTTGCTTTCTCCATTTGGCCTTCTAATTTTTATCTAGAGGCCCAGGTGAATCATGAGGTGTAAATATTTCATTAGACACAAGTGCTGAATCGATGCTCCTATTTTATTTAAAGGGGTTTGTAGTCTGCACCGTGTCCTATGTATTTTGTACCTGCCATTCTACACTGACAAGGTTATCCGTGCTTTGCTGGGCTGTTTGCAGTGACATGGGTGCTCTCAGTGCGGTGTTCAAAGGCAGTATTTATCTTGGTGTCCGCATTCAATCCGTTGTAAAGTCGGAGCAGATGAGTGCATCTCCCATGGGTGATACCGGGGCTCTTCTGTTTATAGCTCCCGTGTTTTTTTTGTTTTGTTTTATTTTTACGACAGAGAGGCACAGCTTTTCTTATACCTTCCTGCAAACTCCATTCACTGTATATTATTATTACTTACAGTGCTAGTTCACAAACATTCCATTGTGTAGGCAGCACTATGCAGCTCTCAGCTTTAATAATTTAATGTAATGTAAAAGGTAGTGTGTTCAATATGCTATAAAAAAAGGCATGGAGGGAGTGGGGCTTATGGTACAGGATATATGACTATGGCTTTCAAATAATGAAAATTAAGGCCAGTAATTAATCTGTGTGACATTTTGTTTATTAAGAGGAATAAAACCAGCAGATGAATCATTTCTTTTGAGGGAGTGCTTAAGTTCAACAAGTTAAAAGGCCTATATTACGCTATTTTCTGATCTGTTATAATGTTGTTTCCTCATCACAAACAGACCTGGAGTTGTGTTTTGTTTCATTCACATATGTTTAACACACGAATCCTGCATATTTGGGCTGAGTTCTTCTCCCATCCTGAAAACACTTTATTTCACCTTATGATGTCAATTTCAGCCCTGGAATTTCAAGTCTCTACTGAACTAAAGGACAGACTGAAGGATTTCATGAGTGCATGAAGGAAAACACAACTCCAGGTCTGTCTTTTGATGAGGTAACAACATTATAACATGACAAAAAGCTCACAAGAGTCAGCAATATCGTACTTTTAACAGCAGACAGCAGTGACAGAACGAAATATAACACAAAACTGAAAAACAAATCATAAATTTAAACACACACGCACACATGCTCTTACATATCACCTCCCCATCCAACATAGTTACAATAAGTAACTGAATTGCTTTGTAAATTATTACTTGACAAACAATGACAAATATTGAAGATGCAGTAAAAGAGCAAATGAAACTACGGAGAGGAAGTTCTAGAGAGTTATAGAATCTCAGAAACTTTTATTATTTTGAACAGTCAAAAGTGCTCAAAATGATGTCCATAAATGTTATTTTATTGAATGGGCAAATATGAATTCTTTAGTTGCCACGTATCATCCAATATCCCAATTTTTAGAACTTAAAGGGGTAGTATGTAACTTTCTCAAGGTGGAATGTCCACTGCATGATTCCTTGGAAAATAAAACCATACATTCACCACAACAGTCTCCATGGATATACAGTAGATATGCTTTATGCCATACCGTGGAAGATTATAGCTAAAGGAATAACATTTTCTCCTCCAGGTCAAATAAGAGTCCGTTTTTTTCAGTGCAATAAACAACCAAAGTGAGAAAGACATGCTTTTCTTTTGGTCTATTTTTGGTAACAACAATAAGTTACATGTGCTGGGCTTAAAAGGACTTTTTAATAACAATATCAATCTTTTGTGGAAAAGAACAAAAAACAAGAACAATTCAAATCTGATTAATTAAATGGTAATATTAAATAAATGTTTCCTCCAAGAGATGAATGTTGATGTGGAAAGTTGGAGTGCTCAAAATAAGCCCAGTTCAGTGGTACGAACTTTAAAAACATGTCTTTGGACAAAGAGTTTCAAACCAAACTCAACTCCATTTGTTTTTTATTTTATTTATTTATTTGTATGGTGGGACAAAAGAACTATAACCCGCTGCAAAATATATGATCTTTTAATAGTCCCAATTACTTTTTTTCCTAAAACTTTTAGAAGTGGGAGGTTCGTATTTGTACTTAATGTAATGCCCATGTGTTTTATTTACCTTAATGAGATATTTGACACTGGGAAGAGGACGGTGGCAAGTCTCAAACAGATGCTCATCGGTCACGCTGGACCTAACCCCGGTCTTAATGATTTTCATTTGGGAGAAAGCGGATTCACAAAGGTACAGAATGTTCAACCAAAAAGGCATGACATACAACATGCACATCTTCTGGGGAGTTCCCGTTTACAAGACTTGCAGGACGTGCTCCACTGTATTTTTAACCTCCATAGACCTTCACTAGAATCATTTGGATAATTTCAGCCCTGGAATTTCCATTTTCTACTGAACTAAAGGTAAAAAAGTTGCTGTTAACTTGAAAACTACCACCACATGACATCACACGGTGGAACAGAGCATTTTGAGCTTTGAGATGTAGAGAGAAGGATAATAAAGGATTACTCAAATGTGTGAATGAAACAAAACACAGCTCCAGGTCTGTTTTTGAGGACGTAACAACATTTTAACATGGCTTAACGCTCACAAGAATCAATGTTGTGTAATATAGGACCTGTAAGTTCAAAAAGTGTTGTTCCATTAGTAGATCATTTTACGTGTCAAGTGAAATTTACTCATCATGATCATGACAAACCATGATCCAACTTTCTTAATTCAAGTCATCTTAACTTGCCTAGATGTTTTTGCATTGCATCTGTCTGTATATTTTGCATTCACCTGATCTCCAATGTAAATGATCACCTTGGCTCCTCCTCCACCTCTCCCCTTCTGTTCGTCAGCTACAGTAATGACCCATTTGTCAAGACTTTAATCGTATTTAGGAGCTGAGGAGTTGTTGTTGGCTGCTAATGGCTCAGAGCCCCTGTTATTATTACCTGAGCGAGGCAGATGTCAGACTTTCCACTGGCTGTTGCAGGATGTTGCGTTGCCCTGTCCAACTGTACCAATGCAAAAACCCCATATGTTTCAACTGTGAGAAGCCCACATGACAATTCTCCATAAATATACAAACACACAATACAAAACAATACACAAACTGGATGCGATGTGTAGTAGTTTCATTAGCGAGATGAAAGCTGATTGTGTCACTTAGCGCTCTGAAGGGGAGTAACTTAGCAAAGGGAGTTTCAGTTTCAACAAATAAACAATAAATAGTAACATGGTGATCTAAATATGTGTACGTTAATGTCAGTTGTATATCAGCACTGGTCTAATATAAGTATTACTGAAATGTGTATGTATCTAAATTAAAAGCTCTTTTCTTTTCTATCGGAAAGTCTGCCACCCCCTTTTCTCCCCTTAAAAGATATTACCAGCCTGAAATGTTCCAGAGTATGGCATTAAACTAATCAATTTGAGACAGTAAAAAGGAATTGTCACCAGCTCTGCGGAGAGGCGACCACGTTCACAGTAAGCAGTATTTTTGAGCAATAAAACATGTCGTTGAATACATGCAAAATAGATAAGTGTAATGCCATACTCTGGAACATTATAGAAAAAGCAGACAAGAAAAGTTGTAGATTACAGCTAGCTTAAACTGCACATTGATGTTTTTTATCACTGCTTAAAATAGCAAAATTTTAATTGCACCCGAGCTGGGTTAATGATGTATAATAGAAAAAAACAGATCAGGAAAAAAAGGAGTTGACACAGCCTACTCGGTAGACCTCTCCATTTGGTCACGGTAATTAAAAATGGTCACAAAATGATCAGACTTTAAAATGTGCCTGCGTTGTACTGAGGGGACGGCTGGTTCTGATGTTCCAGATGGATACGAGTTCAACATTGGGTGGAAAACAGTGTGAGGTGTGTTTGGGGTAGAGTCGCACTACAAATCAGCACAATTTTCACATTTTCACACACGCAGCTTGTGACCGCGTGGGGAGGAAAGTGCAATTTGTGATTTGGAAAGGGAGGAAAAGAAATTATAAAAGTGAAAGATTATTAGAAGTTTATTAGGCAGAGGGAAACGGATTAAACTTTTAACAGAGCGGCTTTGTTAGTTTGAATGTTGTTTGGATGTTTTGTAGAAATAATAATAATAATAATCCTTTTTATAACAATTGTATCGTTATCAAATTGTTCTTTTTGTATTTTAGCATGAATTCACTCAATACAGAAAGTGAAAGCAATAGTGCCTTGCCCAAAGACACAATAACACATGGTTACAAGGGCTGAATCTCAGTTTTTCATATTCTAGTACCGTTGCCACTTCATTTGTCTCCATGGAGATGTTTTGTATCACCTAGAATCTTTAAGCATTGTGCGGCATTAAACTTATCTATCTCCATGGAGACAAGCACCTGATGGCACCAGGTCAAATTACAGCTCAGATCCATGGAGACTCGACTCCGATCACTGTACGAAAGCATATTTTTAAAGGTGCATTGTGTAACTTTTTGGATGGAGGGCCCGTCAAATGCTTTTTTCTATGGAGATGTTATTCCATATGTATGGAATGTTTCACAGTATGGCATTAAACCTTTCTATCTTCATGGAGACCAAACCTGACCAAGTTACAGGTCAGATCTGTGGAGAGGCGACCCCGCTCACAGTCAGAATGCCTGTTTTTCTGGTATTTTTGAGCTGTAAAACCACCTGTAATTGAATAAATGTAAAGTAGAGCTGTTTAATGTCACACTGTGGAACATTCCAGGTAGAGCAATGACATCTCCATAGAAACAAGCAGGTGACGGACTCCAGCCAAAAAGTTACATAGTGCACCATTAAAACATTTTGCATTAGAGAGCACATAATGGTATCAATGCTAGACAGATTTAAGGCTTAGAGGTTTAATGTCATATGGTGGAATATTCCAAGCCAAATTAATTAACACCCCACCATAAATGTTGCATGTGCACCTTTATGATAAAACATAAGAAACACCACGAATCACGTAGAAACATATTTGAAACCCCAGAAAAGCACGCTACATCCCCTTTAGCGAGACCTTCTTGTTCTTGTATTGGACTGTGTGCGGCTCTGGGCTTGTTTATTTCCGTGTGGGTGCTGGTGCTTGTCATAGCTCCTCTCTGCGCTCTGCTGTTGATTCCACACATTAGCGTCATATATTAAACATCAGATTCAGAAGTGTTTAGCACATTTAACGGTCCGATCCCCACCGCCGGATCTGAGACAGGCCTGCTCACACATAAAACAGCTTCATTAACAGCAAGTCGGAAAAGGGAAGTCAAATATGCACTGGAAGAATGTACGTTTGTATAGTTTGGGACTAACATTTATGAATTATTTTATCATATCAAGTTAGCAAGGTGTATTATCTTTTTGATGGTTACTTCAACGCTCACTCAATAGAGAGACCACATCAAAATGTAGTAAAGGAGTCATTGTTGGAAGGGAAAAATCTAAAAACTTACTTATTTCCTTTTTGGTTGGTCCTTTTTTTGTTTTGTTTTTTTCCCATCCCATCCCACAGTTTAAATCTGATCTGGATAAACAATGAATTGCCCCTTTTAGCTACAGAAATAAAAGGAAATCATATTTATTGTGAATTTTCTCTTTAAATTGTCATTTAAAGCCGCAGTATACAAGGTTTTAAAATAAAACTTTATTTTCCCCCTTCATTTCATTTATTATTGTACACAAACCTGACTCTTATTTGGCTTGTTTCCATGGAAATGTTGTTCCTTTGGCTATAATATTCCACAGTATGGCATAAAACCTATCTATTTCCATGAAGTACGGTTTTAACATCCTGTTTCCGTGGAATCATGCACATTCTCTGAAAAATTACGTAGTGTTGCTTTAAGTCTACTTAAAGGTGCATTGTGTAACTTTTCTGGTGGAGGGTCCGTCAAATGCTTTTATCCATGGAGATGTTATTGCTTTGTCTGGAATGTTTCACAGTGTGGCATTAAACCTTTCTTTCTTCATGAAAACCAAACTAAACCAAGTTACAGGTCAGATCTGTGGAGAGGCGACCCCGCTCACAGTCAGAATGCCTGTTTTTTTTAGGCATTTTTGAGCTATAAAACCACCTGTAATTGAATAAATGTAAAGTAGAACTGTTTAATGTCATATTGTGAAACATTTAAGGCAGAGCAATGACATCTCCATAACAAGGAAGTGACGGACCACCACCACAAAAGTTACACAATACACCTTTAAATACTTTTGAATTCAGTAATGTAGAAAATTTGAATATATATTAAAGTTTTGAAGGGAGTCTCTATGAACTATCCTCCAAGTGAACAACTGAAGAAATGAACACTACATAGGAGAGACGGAGAGGTACCATTTGAAGTGCTGAAGTGAAGTGCACTAGAAAACGTAGGGAGCATGAGACAGATGCAGGGGGATGCAAATGAGAAGGCAGAGAAGCAGAGGAGGGGACATGAGGGAGGGAGCGATGAATAATGGACACACTATAGGGATTTCCATAATGATACAAGCCTCTATCAAAGGTACCGTCTATTCCTACACCGAACACAGCCAGACCCTATGCGGACCACTTGGCATGCATGTAATGGAAGGGCTGGAGTAATTAACCCAAATGAATTAATTGAATAATTTAAGCCCATTGCATCGTGTGGAGTGGGATGACGGTTTATTCAATGTTAATGAGAACAAATAACGTTATAGATTGTGGGCCTACATCTGCAGTGAGAGGCAGTTATAATGGATGCTTTGTTTATCGCACATGCTAATCTCATTACAGCGCACCCAGCCCACTTTCGAATGCTACGACAGAGGATGTAATTTTGACTGATGCCGCTCTTTTGTCTAATCCCGGCAAAGACACATGACTTCATTAGGGTGTCCTATCCTGACAAAGGCAAGCTGGTCTTTATTAGCTCTGAAGTGCTCTTTAACCAATGACTGACAGTGTCCAAATGATATTATATTATATATTTAAAACAAACTTATTACGTAAAATCAACTTTTCAGAGCTTTCTGCCATTCTCATTTACCCGCTCTAAGTTGTTTTTCGAGTGATTCGTGCATAGTCTAATGAGGTTCATTTGGTCTTCCTATAATTTATGTTATGAGGCTATTTTTTCAGACCAAGAGTTTTGTTTGCTCACTAACTCTGATGAAGACTGCTAGTGAGCAGTTGAAACTGTCAGGTATGAAAACAAACTCTTGGTCTGATCGTGCATGTTTGAGCAATCTTTAATCGCTTATTTTCAAGAAATCAACTCCCATTTTCACTACTACCGGCAAAGCTCACTGTACTTACTTCATTCTAAAATGGTCTTTTCTTAATCAGCGATACACGTAGGATTCGGCAGCATTGCTTAGTCATTTTGGTACAAATGAAAAAAAAAAAATTGCTGCTCGCTAGTGTGATCTGCTGCTATCCATCGGAGGTGCTGCGATGATGTTTACGGCGATGTCAACTCCCACTGGGCACCGCTGTGTTCTAAAGTAGAAGTCAGAAGGCTTCTTTGTTATATGAAGTTGTTTCAGGTGAATATTGCGATTTAAAATGTCCAGATTATAACATAACATAATGATCTACAGGTATCATAAATTATAACTAAATAGCAGACTCAAGCACAATGTCTTCTATGCTATGACTATGCTGCTATGACTGCCATATTGCAATTGTGTGTTAAATTTGCATGTGTTTTACGTTCTTGTTGTGAAGTACTTTGTGATTTCCTTGTCTGCGAATGTGTTATTTAGATTAACTTTGATCGGTTGTTTATCCTCTCTGCGTTTGACCCGTCGGTTACCAAGGGCCATCTCCAGATCTTGAGCCAAAACATGCACCATAGATCAAATTCTTCCCACTGCTCCTGACAGGTTGCCCTAGTGTCACTGAAGGACGGGTCAAATGCAGAAGACAAATATGTGGACAATAAAGTGTACCTTGGCTAGGCTTGGTCTGGACTACCGCAGCTGGTGGATTTTTCTTATTTTCCTTGTTTTAGGTTAACCCTGCCAGCAAAATGAATTCTTGTGATTTTTTTTAGTTCACAAACTCTTGAGAATCCTTTTTGAACAGTTCCAGCTGAATCATTTGTCCGCACCACTGGACCAGGTGTATTTCAGTTTATTTTAGCAAAAGTACAGAGTATTTTGTTTTTCAAAAATGTGCAGTGAGAAACGCTTTGTGCATTTGTGTAAGAAAGGATGCCTGTACTTTTCTCTCAACTGGATTTAAAAAAAGATTTGATTTTCCAACTTGTTTTGCTTCCACCAAACAGCGTGGAGTATTTGTTTGAACGTTCCAAAAGAATTGATAGAAGTAGACACATGGGGAATGAAAATTTGCAATTTTTTGTTCTAAATCGTGTAATTTGGTAACATTTTAAGTGGGTGGTGTGCCACTCTGTAACTCAGAAAAGGCTGAAAAATAGGGCTTTATAAGTGCGTTTTCAAGTTTATGGTCATGTAATGCTGTCATATCAAATATACTGTAAATAGATTTCTTTCGTTTGTTTGTTTTGATCATTGCAAGCTCATATTACGCTATTTTCTGATGTTTCTGATGATGTTTCCTCATCACAAACACACCTGGAGTTGTGTTTTGTTTCATTTCACACGTTTAACACACAAACTCTGCATATTTAAAATGAGAGACTAAGATGAGAAAACACTCTGTTCCACCTGTGTACATGTGGTAACACAGGAAACGCTCCACTGTGTTTTTAAACTCTATCCATCTTCATGCGACTTACTCAACAAAAGGTAAAAGGAGCTGTTAACTTGAAAACTACAGCTTCATGACATCACAAGGTGGAACAGAGCATTTTGAGCTTTGGAGATGTGGACAGGCAGACAAATAGACATAATAAAGGGGAAGAAAAGAGTCAATTTCTCATACATTTAAAAGCAAATTATAGATTTTGCATGTTAATTTGATGCAGCAAATTTGTGGACAGTTTGTATCTGGCGATAATTGAAAAGATCAAAATCTCAAGTCTTCCATATGGGGGAAGATTAGCGGTCTGGGAGATGGTGTTTTGTGTTAATATATGCAACCAGATGCCCACAGGCACTTGTATCTTCTCCCAAATCCTGGAGCACTGGCACCAGGCTCCATCTCCACAGGCAGCCCTCCAGCACAGCACAGCCAGGATCCGAGTGCCAAAGTGGGCCTCCTGTCTGCACACGCAGGGGTCAACACCACCGCTCCACTAGAGTCAAATAAAACCACTTTTATGCAGCATTTTTTAAGATGAGACATTTTCTAAGAAGGGCTGTGCGTAGAATAGACAGAATGATACTCAATCGAAGACACGTTCAGAATTTGAAGCTGCTGGCTCACGTTATACTGGCTCACGTTGCAGGGATATCACGCTGGAGGGTTCTACATGTATGTCTGTGCCTGGAGGAGCTGGAGGAAGTGTCTAGGCTGAGGAAAGTCTGATCCCCTGTCCCTGCTTAGACTGCTGGATGGACCTTTAAACTGACATCCAACCATGAAAGACAGTGAGTGCGTAATGCCATGAAGAGGCCAATATTTGGGGGGAGCTTCCTATCAGTAAATCTCTAAATTATGTTTATTTTACCCTGCAGTATTTTCAAAGTTTTGATAAAACTTAATTAGTAAAAAGACTGCGCTGGTGTGTGGTGGGAGGATAACTACTTTAAAGTTGGCTGTGAAATGGCTCTGCCCTTCAACACAAGTGCATTTCCAAATTAGCCCAGAATGCTGCTAACTATGAAATCTGTGGTCTGCGCTGTGCCAACACAAATAGTCAATGTTAAAACACTTGAGCGTGACTGTTTTAAAAGGCGCGATGTGTGTGTCCGTGTGTGTGTACAGACTCCAGGTGGACTTGGACTCATGTTTCATTATTACACAAGTTAGTGGGTTTGTTCAATGTGCCCAAGTAAAAGCAATTACTCCAATCACGCACTAAGGTGAAGATTAACAAGAGGTTCACAGAGTTCACTGTTTAACGTTTTTTTGAAAGAACTGGGGGCTCAAAATTACCAAAATCTCATAATTTCAACTGGCAACAATATAATCACCTTTTCATAGAGCCAGAAATATGTCAGTTTTTCATTAATGCTGGCAGGTGCACTTTTATGGCAGATGGTCCAACACCTGCTTATTACTATCTAAATGCACAGTAGGGCATTAAACTTAACTATAAGACAAGCAGTTCACATTCCTTTTTTCAACAATAACATGAAACTGAATAAATGCAAGATAGATATGTTTAATGCCATACTGTGGAACACTCTTGGCAAAGCATAGCATCTCCATGGAGACAAGGAGGTGTTGTACTCTATAGTGATAACAATCAAGAAGCAGGCCAAACAATTAGCCTACATTACAAGAGTTTCAACGCAAGTACGAGTCAAGACTTCTGATCTGGCCCCCATCACTGTTATAATACTATACTATTATTATAATACTTATAAAAGGTACTTTATGTGTTGAGATTTAACACGTCACCGCAGCAGTAAAACCATCAGCCTCCTACGCCTCTCAGTCTTCACCTCAACATGTCCATAGAAAAGTATGTAAAAAAAAAAAAAAAAAAAAACAGCATGCAAACTTTACATTAAGAGAACAGTTAACTTGATTAAATCTCCTCTCCAAGCCACAGTATGGCAATAAGCTTATTCATCGTCATGGAAACAAACAGGTGACACAACCAAGTCTACAAGTCACATCTATGGAGAGGCGACCACCACACAAAGTAATGCGTGAATGAAACTCCAGGTATGTTTTTGAGGAGGCAATAACATTCTAACACGACCTAAAGCCCAAAAGAGTCAATTCTGCATAATACAGGAGGACCTTTAACACATGCAAAATAAATATGTTTAATGCCTTACGGTGGAACATTTCTGGAAATGTAGCAACATCTCCATGAGAAAGTTACATAATGCGCTTTAGAAATGAAAAAGTTAACCACATAATACAGCTCCAGAGTGTTGAGCATTGATAACTACACTCTTTGACAGCCTCGCCATATAACCATTTCTATTGGGCCTGGCAGAATATAGTTAAAACTGTCTCATATCCAACGGGACAGAGCAAAGCCAGCGCAGACGCTTTCAAAAGTCCTCCATTAAAGTGTGATGACACGCTGAGAAAGATATTCATGTTTCTCTCCGATGCATTCTAAAAACCCAGAGAATCTCTTATTCCAGACAGCAGCCCTCCCGATACAAATCATTAGTGGTACAAGTCCTCTAGGACTCTATAGGACCTGTGGAACAGTCATTAAGGCACAACACATCCCAGCCTCTCGCACAAAACATCTACTACAATGGCACTTATGAGCAGCCCCACAGTGTAGACATATACTGCATGCTCGGGCTGCTGCCAATTTGCCCTCTCCAGCTACTACAAATGATGCTATCAGACTTATACAGGCATGGTGGGGGTAAGTGGGAATAGAACCAGCAACCTTATAAGGGTCAGTCAGTTATGTTTATTGATTTACAAGTAGTAAAAAAAGTCTTGCTCAAACCACCAACCTAATAATAAAGGGTCAATCTGTTAAGTCAAAATAAAAATGAAATAACATTATATTTAATACAGGAGAACCAGGACTGAGCCTTAACTAAACCAGGACTAAACCAGGACTAAACCAAGTCTAAACCAAGTCTAATCCAGGACTAAAGCTGTACTAAACCAGGTCTAAACCAAGTCTAACCCAGGTCTAAATCAAGTCTAAATCGGGTCTAAACCAGGTCAAAACCAGTCCTCTCTAGGAGTCTATGTAAGAGTCATTATGGCATAACACATCCCAGCCTCTCGCACATAACATCTTCTACAGTGGCACTTATGAGCGGCCCCACAGTGTACACATACAGTACACTACATGCTCCGTCTGCTGCCAATTGCTGCTGCAAGGTGGGGGAAGTGGGAATAGAACCAGCAACCTTATAAGGGTCAATCAGTTAAGTTTAAGTCTACTGATTTGTGCTAAAAATGTAAAATGTTTGTTGTGTTTGGTAGAACTAAACCAAAACTACGACTTAAAGAGACACTGGGACTAATTCAGTACTAAATCAGGTCTAAAGTATGAATTAACCAGAAGTAAAGCAGGACAAAACCAAGATTAAACCAGGTCTAAACCAAAACTAAACTTTGACTTATTTTACCTCAACAAACACACAAATAAGCACATGGTACACTGTATAATGGGGCGATCTGTTAGAGTATTAGAGCATTAGAGCAGCGCTGACATTATAATCTCACAGTCTGATTTATAAGGACCAAAGTTGGAGAACGAGAGGAGCACGGTGGTCCTGATGGCATTTGGAGAGCACAGTGTTCATTATAATGAGATATTCAAGAGCCAATTCATCTTTGAAATGCAGTCTCATGTGAACAAAACTAAGACTAAATCTGATCTAACACTGGGGTAAACCATGAATGAACTACTATTAAACCAGAATTAAATGAGCTCTGAATAAGGACCAGAGTTAAAGCAGGGCTGAAAAAAAGGAAAAAATGCAAATGACTAAACCGAGGTTAAACCAGGTCAAAAGAAGGACAGACCAAGGCTAAACCAGCAATGAAGAAAGTCTTAACCCAGACTAAAATAATGACTAAATCAGGTCTTAACCCAGACTAAAACTGATCTAACACAGGGGTAAACCACGGATTAACTAAACCAGGATCAAACCAGAGTTTATAGATGATTAAACCAGGGCAAACCAGGACTGAAGAAGGTCTTAACCAGGACCAAAACTATCAATAAACTAGATCTTAACCCAGACTAAATGTACAACAGGGCTAATTAATGCACAAATTCACAAAACCAGGGTTAAAGGAGTAAAGCAGGATTTAACCAGGTCTAAACCAGACCTGAAGAAGGTCTGAACTAAGACTAAGACTGAACCTGGCCTAAACCAGGTTAAACCAGCGTTAAACTAGGGTTGAACACAAAGGTTAAACCAGGGGTAACTCAGAGATAAAGGGTCCGTCCACACTTTTCGTTATTTGGTCCTAAATAGAGCCCATTTTAGTCCTGATGTAGAATTGGTTTGGTCCTTGTTTAGTCCTTTTTTAGTCCTTTTTTAGTCCTTGTTTAGTCCTTGTTTAGTCCTTGTTTAGTCCTTGTTTAGTCCTTGTTTAGTGCTGATCTAGGGTTTAGTTTCAGGTTTGGTCCCAGTTTTGGTGAATCAAGTGTGAATGGACCCAAAGTCTAAAGAAAGTCTAAACAGAGCCCATTTTAGTCCTAATGTAGATTTGGTTTGGTCCTGTTCTAGTCCTTGTTTAGTCCTGATCAAGGGTTCAGTTTCAGGTTTAGTCTAGGTTTGGTCCCAATTTTGGTGAAAGAAGTGTGAATGGATCCAAAGTCTAAAGAAAGAAAACTTTACATCGGGAGTAGACCATTTCCCAATTTCCCAAAGTAGAAATCAGGAATAATCCCGGAAGAAAAGTTTTAAGAACCATCCAAACCAAAGCTAAAATCTGCTTTATGTTTATCAAAGCCTCTCCGTGTGAAACCTGCTCAACAGTTCTGGGGTTATGAAGGTAAAACTCATCTCTTCCTCTTTCTTTTTCTCCCTTTTTTACATCTCCTACCATGAGCAGTCCAACAGGGGGCGCTCACTTTGCATTCATCTCCACAGGCACAACTGCTGCCCAATGTTCCAGAAAACCCAAAATATGCAGGAGTAACAGAGCGAGCCAGAGCCGTGCTAGCACTTTTCCACTCTTCTTTTTCGCTCTTTTCACTCTGTTTTTTCCATCTCTCCGACTGCACGCCTCCAAACTTTTATATAGCCCCTAACAAGAATGAATGGGTTTGGGGACTGCTGTCTGTGTCCTTGTGTAGTGACATCTTTATTTTAGCCATCAGCATTCCCCGGGGATGGTGACGCTTACTGGAGGCACTGCTCTGTCTGAAGGTCTGTTACACTCGTTTAATCTGAGTTATGACCATAAATAAATGATTTAACTGGAACTACAACAAGTCCCTCTCAAATAACATTACCGTCACAAGCAAGTTAGTATTCGCCAACAATTTTTCAATAAGTCGCTCTCAATTTCACCTGAATGCTAAAAAACATTTCATGCTGTTTGTGCATCTCGTCGCCATGATGTCACTGCAAACGTATATGGAGATTGTCTTGCTATAGCTGGAATGTTCCACAGTCTGGCATGATATACAGTATAACCAGCATTTAAGCATCGTCAGTGCTCAACACTCTGTTCCACCTGGTGAAGTCATGTCGTGATACAGGAAGTGCTCCACTGTGTTTTAAAACTCCGTACGTCTACACTAGAATCATTTGGATAATTTCAGCTCTACAAAAGCCAATCCCTACTGAACTTAAGGTAAAAAAAAAGGAGATGAGCTTCGGAGATGTAGACAAACTAATAATAAAGGGTTACTCAAACATGAAACAAAACAACTCCAGGTATGTTTTTGATTAAGATTAATACAACTTTCAAACATGGCTTAAAGCTCACAAGAGTCAGTTTTGTTTAATATAGGACCTTTAAAGATTCACTATGTAACTTTTCTAGGAGGCGATTGGGAAAATTTCATGCAAAACAATAGAGAAAAACTGATGGCAGACCTGCTACCAGAAATGTTACAGAGTGTCCCTTTAATATCCTCACTTAAACGTGGTTAGACGGCAGACAGTCAAGGTCGTGCGTATAATACAGGCCTTGACTAAAGTTGTGCGTTCATTTTTAAATCCTTCAGTTATGTATAATTACGTATGACCTCCTTGTGATAGTAGAGAGGATCTTCTGCTAACTGTAAGTAGGGTTTGAATAGTGCCTGGGAGAGATCACTAGATAACTCAAACATGCATGGATGACATACAAAATGTCTTCAGGCATGTCTCTGATGAGGGAACAAAGTTAGAACCAGGGAGATGGCTCCAAAAAGTCAATTTAGCGTCATACCTCCTCTTTGACAAACGTGTGTTTAAATAAGTGTAATTCACTAGACGTGACTTGTGCTACCAGATGATTTTAGATGTTCCAAGGTCCTGGCTAAAAACTAGAGCCTTTCGCTGTAGCTGGTCCCAGAATCTGGAAGTCTTCCTCTGGGTATTAGAACAGCCTAAACTTTTTAAAGATTTTTAAATCTTTGTTGAAAACTCATTTTTATGCAGTGGCTTTAACAGAAACTGTGGCGCATTTGTATTGTATTGTTTTATTTAATTTTATTATGTATTAGACTGCACTTTGTATAGCTGTGGTTGTTTTTAAATGTGCTTTAGAAATAAACTTGACTTGCATCTTTACGTTTCAAAATTGTAGTTATCGATATGTAAACGTTTTCCATTCAAATTTTCAAAAATACACAACCAAAAGTGAATTAAATGTGGATTCTGTATACCCTGTGTAAAGTTACCCAAACTAAAAACACTTTAAAGGTTTATCGTGTAACTTTTTTGGTGGAGGGTGCAGCTTTTCTCCATGGCAACCTTTTTATCTTCATGGAGATCAAAGTAGAACAAATAACAGGTCAGGTCTGTGGAGAGGCGACCCCGCTCACAGTCAGAATCCGTTTTTCAAGGTATTTTTGAGCTATAAAACCACCTGTAATTGAATAAATGTAAGGTAGAGCTGTTTAATGTCACACTGTGGAACATTCCAGGCATAGCGATGACATATCCATAGAAACAAACAGGTGACCACAAACCGAAAAGTTACATATGCACTTTTAGGATTCTGGGCTCTTGTTTGGGTGAATAAAGCCTCGTCTCCTCTCTTTTTTTCTCTCTCTTCATCCACATTTTCCCTGAAACTGTCTGCTGCTTCCTAACAAGAACGAATGGCTGTGAGCTCTGGTGGAACGTGCCTCCCTGGTGCGGTGAGATGTTTGAGGAGCAGTTGTGTCTGTTCTTAAACTGTAGATGGTGTGCGTGTAGTGTGACTGTGTGAGCAGGAGACAGATGGTGCTCCCCCTGTAGGCCCACACACTGAAACTAAACCCACACGAAAGATGTGCTCTGAAGACACACAAGTCACACAGTGGAAGGAGACTCTGTGTTAAAAAGCAGCGAAAACTAGGACTAAACCAGGGCAAAACCAGGGTTAAATCAGGATAAAACCAGACTTAAACCAGGAGTAAGCCATGGATAAACTAAGATGGACTAAACCAGGACTAAACCAGGACTCAATCAGGGCTAAACCAGGACTAAACCAAGACTAAACCATGAATAAACTAAAATGGATTAAACCCAGTCGAAAACAGGGCTAAATCATGACAAAACTAGGACTAAACCAGGATTATATCAGGTCTAAACAAGAACTAAACTAAGACTTTTTACCCGTTTACTTTTACCTCAACACAAATATACAAATAAGCATAGGAAAACACATGTACACTTTAAAATGGTGCTCAGAGTTTAATGAGCCAGTGTTTAAATGCAATCAAACACTTCATACATTAGCATATCATTACTTTCTTAGTAAGGTTAATGGAAAACTTCTGGTGCTTAAAGGTCCCATAATGCTCTATATTCTTAATTGTTTAACACACAAACACTGGATTTTTAGGCTGGGTTCTTCTCTCAAATGGAAAACACTCCTGTAGTTCCTTGTGATGTCATTAAGTGATAATACAGGAAGTGCTCCACTGGGTTTTAAAACTCCATACGTCTTCACTAGAATCATTTGGATCATTTCAGCTCCTTTAAAGGACCCATATTACGCTATTTTCTGATCTATGTTATAGTTTTGTGTCCTCATTAATACCTGGACAAATCCTGCATATTTAGGCTGAGTTCTTCTCTCAAATTGAAAACACTCTTTTAGCTCTAGAAAAGCCAGTCCCTACTGAACTTTACAAACACATGAAACAAAACACAACTCCAGGTATGTTTCTGATTAAGATTAATACAACTTTCAAACATGGCTTAAAGCTCACAAGAGTCAGTTTTGTTTAATATAGGACATTTAAAGATTCACTATGTAACTTTTCTAGGAGGCGATTGGGAAAATTTCATGCAAAACAATAGAGAAAAACTGATGGAGGACCTGCTACCAGAAATGTTACAGAGTGCCCCTTTAATATCCTCACTTAAACGTGGTTAGACGGCAGACAGTCAAGGTCGTGCGTATAATACAGGCCTTGACTAAAGTTGTGCGTTCATTTAAAGTGCGTCAGGAGGGGTCACAGTGATTGTCATGTAAATGAGCCATAATCAGAGGCTCGTTGAAAAGTCTCGCCAGCCAAGGCCAGTCTCTATGTCCCGCCTCTCTCTGTTTGGAAAATAGAAATAAATAAATAAATACAGAAAAAAAGAAGGGGTTTGCAGATTACTTCATGTAATAAAAGCTCTTGACCCTGAGCTGAAAGGAATACTGTGTGACAAGGTACGGAGACTAAACCAGGACTAAATCAGGGCTAAACCAGGACTAAACAAGAACTAAACGAAGGCTAAATCATGAGTAAACTAAAATGGATTATGTTAAAATAGAGCCAAACCAGGAATAAACCAGGATTAAACTTGGGTGAAACCATGAGTAGACTAAAATGGATTAAATTAGGGCTAAAAGAGAGCCAAACCAGGACTAAACTAGGACTAAGCTAAGGCTAAACCATTAGTAAAGTAAAATGGATTTAACCAGGACTAAAACAGTGCCAAACCAAGACTAAAGTAGGGCTAAGCCAGGACTAAACCAGGACTAAACAAGAACTAAACTAAGGCTAAATCATGAGTAAACTAAAATGGATTATGCTAAAATAGAGCCAAACCAGGATTAAACTTTGGCGAAACCATGAATAGACTAAAATGGATTAAACTAGGGCTAAAACAAAGCCAAACGAGGATTAAACTAGGACTAAACTAGTGCTAAACCATGAGTAAATTAAAATGGATTAAACCAGGGCTAAAACAGTGCCAAACCAGGACTAAACAAGGATTAAACTAGGACTAAACCATGGGTAAAGTAAAATGGATTAAACCAGGGCTAAAACAGTGGCAAACCTAGACTAAAGTAGGGCTAAGCCAGGACTAAACAAGACCTAAACGAGGACTAAACCAGGAACTCTCTCTCGCTTTTTTCTTTTTTTTTTTCCTGTTCGATAAATAAAGGACTTGCAAACGACTTGAAAGCGCCTGACCCTGAGCTCAAATGAACGCTGCGTGCCAAAGTGCACAGACTGGGGCTAGCTGGAGTTGGCTAACGCGGATTCTCTTTACTGTCGATACCCTTGAGGGATTTTCATAAACTGACTTCGAATCGATGGAGCTTAATGATTCCAATTAGCCGCATTAAGGTGGCATTTCACACAACATCAATACGTGGAATATTAATGGTCAGGAAAATATGTGTTTGTAGAATACGCTTCTTACAAGTGTTGATATTGTTGGATAATTAAATCAGAGAGAGAGAAATATAAGAATATGTGTGAAACAAACCAAACCTGCATGAGTTAGAATGTTATCATTTTAGAACAAGTGAGGGTTACATAAAGGGAAATTGAAAATACTGGTAGTGGAGTGATTTTGTTACGTTTACTTAAGTATTATATTTTACATTTTTGGTTAACTCCAAGAGACAAAAGCTTCGTGTTGACAATATGAAATGATTTGAACATTTGTGTTTCTTGCAGTGCTCCTTAGATATGATTTTGTTCTTCTGTTTTTGTCGAAATTACCAAATGTGTATATTATTTTATGTATTATCTTTCTAGTAACAGTAACTTGAAATGAAATTATAAATCAGATATTACGTCCCGGAAGTTACTCTAACTTTTTACTTTTACATCATGGACCACTGCTTTGTACTTCTACTTGAGTACTATTATGTTGATGTACTTCTCAGTCCTATTAACCCAAACTGTTCATTTGGTCTTTTAGCCACATTCTCCTCGGTCTTACTTGATTACTTCATTAAAGAATACAATTTAATAGTGGATTTTATAGTGAATCAAATGACCAACAAAAAAGGGGTTTACAGACGACTTGATGCAACACTGTGTGCCAAAGTACAGAGACTGAACCAGGACTAAACCAGGACTAAACCAGGACTAAACCAGGACTAAACCAGGGTTAAACCGCGACTAAGCCAGGACTATACTAGAGCTAAACCAGGACTAAACTACAGCTAAACCAGGACTAAACTAGGGCTAAACCAGGACTAAACTAGAGCTAAATTATGAGTAAAGTAAAATGGATTAAACCAGGGCTAAAACAGAGCCAAACTAGGAGTAAATGAGGGCTAAACCAGGAATAAACCAAGACTAAACTAGGGCTAAACCAGGATTAAAACAGGACTAAACTAGGGCTAAACCATGAGTAAACTAAAATGGATTAAACCAGGGCTAAAACAGTGCCAAACCAGGACTAAACAAGGATTAAACAAGAAATCTAACTATAAATATCCAAACATGATAAATAAAATGTTTATCTTATGTTAGGAGTGCAATGAAGGGAAGTGGTGAAGAGGAAATGGGGCATATGTGTGAATAATAAGATGGTAAATAGAACTCTGTGTTTGATTGGCTGAGGGGCAAAGACAGAGGGCTGTGATTGGCCGACAGAATTCAGTTTCATAAGAAAGAAAATACATGGGTAAGAGTTTGTAACAGGCTGCAGGGAGAAAGAGGGAGGAAGAGAGGAAAGAGGAGGAGGAAGAAGTGGAGGAGGATAGAGAGGGGTAGAAGAGACATAGGAGGTGGAGAGAGAGATGAAGAAAAGGAGGGGGAGGATGAAGAAGAGTAGGTGGAGGAGCGGAAGAACAACAGAAGGAGAACAAGGGGGAAAGAGAGAGATGGCGAGAGAGAGAGAGATAAAGAAGGAAGAGGAAAAGAGAGGGGAAGAAAAGGAGGAGAGAAGAGAGAAGAGGGGAACAATAAAAGCGGGGAATGAGAGAAGAGTAGGAGGGGAGGGGGAGAGTGAAGATGAAAAGAGACAGGAGAAGGAAGAAAAGGGGAGAAAGAGAGGAGTAGACAGAGAGAGGGAGAGAAGGAGAAGAGAGAGAGGGCTAGGAGGAGAAGGAGAGAGAGGAAGAAGAGGGGAGAAATAGATGGGAGAAAAATAGAAAAAAGGAGACAGAGAGAAGGGAGTTGAGAGAGGAGTAAGAGAGGAAGGGGGAGAGTGAAGAGAGGGAGAAAGTGAAGTGAGAGAGAGACAGGAGAAGGAAGAGAGAGAGGCGAAAGAGGGAAATAAGAGGAGGAGGAAGGAGAGAGTTGGAGAAAAGGAAACAGAAAGAAAGAAAGAAAGAAAGAGAAGGAGGAGAGAGAAAAGGAGACACAGAGAGAGAGAAATGGGGGTTGAGAGAGGAGAAGGAGGGATAGAATGAAGAGAGGGAGAGAGTGAAGAGGAACAGAGAGAGAGAAACAGGAGAAGGAAGAGAGAGAAGAGGAAGAGAGGAGAGAAGAAGGAGGAGGGAGAGAGATGGAGAAAGGGAGACAGAAAGAGAGGTAGGAGAGGAAGAAGAGGGGAGAAATAGATGGGAGAAAAATGGAGAAAAGGAGAGAGAGAGAGAAAAGAGGGGGGAGAGAGGAGTAGGAGGGGAGGGGGAGAGTGAAGAAAGGGAGAAAGAGACAGGAGAAGGAAGAGAGAGAGGAGAAAGATGGAAATATGAGAGGAGGAGGAAGGAGAGAAGAAGGAGGAGGGAGAGAGATGAGAAAGGGAGACAGAAAGAGGGGGTAGGAGAAGAAGGAGAGAGAGGAAGAAGAAGGGAGAAAGAGATGGCAGAAAGATGGAGAAAAGGAGACAGAGAGAGAGAGAAGGGAGGAGGAAAGAGAGAGAGAGGAGGAGGAGTAGGAGGAGGAGAGAGGGAGCGTGGGTGCCTGTGAAACAGTGATTGGATGAGGAGTTGGAGCTCTCGGTGTGGTGGATGTGCCTCTGTGCAGTTTCACACCTTCAGGCTCAGACTAAAATTGTAATCGCACTCCACACGTTTACACGGTTTGGAAATTTAAGAATCCCAGAACCCCAGAAGACCAGGCCAAAACAGGGAGCCACTATAATGTGATATGTGCACGGAAAAATACTACTTCCAAATGTCATTACGGAGTTTCAGCAACTTTTTATGTAAATGAGTATAGCGTTAGCAGTAGGTTCCTTATGGTTCTCATCCAGCAATGTATAGGCAATATTCATTTGGCCTTTTTTCTTTTTCTTTTTTTTTTTCTTTGTTTCACTAAATGAAAGTCTTATCTAGTATTTTTTTTTAAATATATATACTTTTTTAATTTATATATTTTAATTATATATTTTGTTTGTTTTTATTGGAGTTTTAGAGGCTTGTTGTTGCTTTTAGTCCTGATTTAAACCATGTTTTTAATGTTTTTCATGTTATATTTATACATACTTTACACAAACATTGAAATCATTTAAAGCTTAACATGGAACTCTTCTCTCTTGTTTGTCTCCATAGAGATGCTCTTGCGTTGCCCAGAATGATCCACAGTATAGCATTAAAATGACCTATCTTGCATTTATTTATTTAGGTGTTTTTATAGCAAACATTCACTTATTTCAAGCTACATGTCTCCATGGAGATACACAAGGTCAACACGCAAAGCAATACCATCTGTACTGTATAGAGACCATCAGAAAAGTTACATAGTGCTCCTTTTTGCTTGTATTCAATAGATAAAGAAGCATAAGAAATGGCTGAGGTTGTAGCTGCTGGGAAACCTCATTCAATTACAAGTACTTTTTTATTGTGTACGCAGGATTACATGTAACTGGAGCTCTGTGCAGGTTTGCCATGAGAACGGACACCTTTGTTGACCAAGTATCTCCTGTTCAAATCCAGTGGAGGGCTTTGTCTCATTGAGCTCCTCAGTCAAAGAAACCAATCAACAAGGTGCTAACGCCCACGCTCAGTCTGCTGCAGGGTTATCGGCGCAGCGTTTGACGAACTGTTTCTGCTCATGTCATTTGTATTCTATGTACAGTTATTTAAATCTCATTTAAAAAAGGCTTGTAGCTCGTTCTGAACCTTGACTGAACTGTTAGCGATCGCTTAGTGTGTTTTTTTTACTCAACTGTTAAAGAACTGTCAGGGATAATCACGTGCAGTTGTTTCCATGTCGTTCTCATCCAGCAACGTCTGTGATTGGATAAAACTGTCTGTCCTGAGTAGCTTCGACAAAATGCAACAGGCAATATCAATGTTTTGTTTTGTTTTTTTCTTAAGAATAGCTGTTTCATTAAAGTCGTATATAAGGTCTTAAATATATTTTTAAATTCTAAAGTTTTAGACGCTATAGTGGTTTAAGATTTAGTCCATGTTTAGACCCAATTTGTCATAATTTGATTTGAAATTTGTTTAGTCGAGGTTGTTTCGCCCTTCTATATTTTACCTGGACATTATGTAAATGCATTGTTTTTGTTTTTTTTAATATATATATTTTTGTGATTTTCTTGACATTGCACCATTCATTCACACAACAGATTGGTAATTCCAGATCTGAAATTATCCTGATTTTTTTTTTCTTTTTTTCCAAACAAGGACAGTGCACAGAAAGAAAGAGATGAAAAAGAGAGAAAAGATGTTTTGCGCCAGATTTAGCTACAAGATACTTTCCATCTACAGTCCTTGGGCGGGTACAAAATACATTAAAGAAAATATTTACATTAGACCAACTCTAACAACAACATTTCATCAGTAACAGTTTCTCCTTAAAATAAACACAATCCAATTCATCATTAAACATTTAAAACTATCACAATGAATTCATTCTAATTTCCATAAATACAAATTCAGATTCTAAAAGTACTCAAATTCATTGTCATTAATATGCTCTAAAATGTACATTTACCAAATTCATCAGTATTATTATCCTCTAAAATACAGTTCAACAACAACATTAACATCAAGACAAATGTCATTAGTCAAACACATTTACATCGACACAATACATCAGTCAGAATGTTTAAATGTTTGAAGAAGCCTGATGTTCTAGTGAAGATGTTTGGAGTGTAAAAACACAGCTGTGAACTTCCTGCATTACCACATGACATCACAAGGTGGAACAGAGTGTTTTCCGTTAAAGAGAAGAACTCAACCTAAATATGCAGGGTTTGTGCGTTAAAAATGTGTGAATAAAACAAAACACAACTCCAGGTTTGTTTGTGATGAGGAAACAACATTATAACAGATCAGAAAACAGCGAAATACTGGACCTTTGAAAAATTACTCTATGCAATTTTTTTTTAGTTTTTTAATTTTTAGTTTAGTTTAGTTTTTAGTTTTTAATTTTTTAGTACCCCGTTCTTTCTTAGGCCTTTGTAGTCATAACTATGATCATTTGCTTTGACAGTCACATTTAGATTTAAAATATAATTCAAAACTACAACAAAACAAAGACTGAACTGCTCCCTACGTTATATCCACATGTACTTCAAACTCTTTTTGCAAAACTACAACTCACAACCATCAACACTGTCCGCTGTGCCACGAAGCAACGCAATGAAGGCAACACGACGAAACGCGAACAGCTCCAAACGTGTTCGCAGACACGCCAAAAAAAAAAAGAATTGGACATGTCATTACTTCAAAAACATAATTGAACGCTCCAAAACGCTGATTGCTTTAATGAGCGTTGCATTGTGGGTAGCTTGTTTACGTGACCCCCGGAACAGGCTAATTCACTCCGAGGTTAAACGTTGATTAGAAATGTAGTCATCCCTCAGGCAAAGTGCTCCAATTGGGACGAAGTTTTGTCGGGAACTTTTTAATTTACTTGTACTGTGGAAAATAATTAAATAAATGTTTTAATTACAATAAAGGAAAACAAAACATGATTGACAGGGAATATTTTGTGTCAGATTTTAATTGTTTTCTGTTGCCATGACGATTGTGACGGTCGATTAACACAAAGTAATTAATAAAGCAATCACGGAATAAATATATATATACTGTACGCAGCCGTCAGGAACGCAGGGAATGTTGGGAAGAAATATAAATGGATTTTAAAGGTCGTAAATTACACAAAATTGACTTTAAGTAAGATTTAAGTCGTGTTATAATGTTAACGTATCGGAAACATACCCGGAGTTGTCTTTTGTTTGAGTAATCCTGCATTATTAGTCCATCTGCATCTCCAAAGATCAAAATGCTCTGTTCCAACTTGTGATGTCATAGTTGTACTTTTCAAGTTTTCCTTTTCCGTTTAGTTCAGTAAAAATAGGCAATTCCAGAGCTGAAAACATCCAAATTGATTCTAGTGAAGGTGTACGGAGTTTAAAAACACAGTGGAAGGTTTTTTTTTGTGTGTATTGTTTTGTTTGTTGCCCGTTTGATGAGGAAACAACTTTATTACAACGAACAGAGTGTAGCATAATATGGGCCCTTTAAGCTAGTAGTTGTTATGTAAAAGTTTATGCATCAAATGAGCTGTAAGTGTTCATTACTTAACCGTTAATTGGATTTGGTTTGGAAGACTCTGGCCTCTGGGGAATAGACTGGAACAAAACGGCACTAGAAATCTTACAGCGCATTTACTGCAATGTTTATTTACTTACAGTTTTTCAATGAATTCAGATTTTACTCGTGGAGGTAGCGTATTATGGTCCTACTAACCATAAGGTGACAGGAAGGGCATCTGGAGTAAACCCCTGCCAAATACAGAGGAGCAGATCAATACCAAAATATCGATATGTATTTGATTCTCATGCAAATATATAATTACTTAAAGGTGCATTGTGTAACTTCAAATGCTTTTCTCCATGGAGTTGTTATTGCTTTGTCTGGAATGTTTCACAGTGTGGCTTTAAACCTTTCTATCTTCACGGAGAACAAACCAGAGCATGTTACAGGTCAGATCTGTGGAGAGGCGACCCCACTCACAGTCAGAATGGTTGTTTTTCTAGGTATTTTTAAGCTATAAAACCACCTGTAATTGAATAAAGGTAAAGTAGAGCTGTTTAATGTCATACTGTGGAACATTCCAGGCAGAGAAATGACATAGAAACAAGCAGGTGACGGACCCCCAACCAAAAAGTTACACAGTGCACCTTTAAGTTAGTTAAATATTGAATCAATTAATGAATCAATCAATTTGGTAATATGTAATTAATATTTGAATGAATTAAAGAATTGCCAGTCCAGTTACAGTAAAGTAGATGTGGAGCAAAATCAATGATCTTTGTATTCTAATTGGTATCGGTATCAGATCGATATTGTGATTCTTGTCATAGTATTACTTGGTATCATGACAAAAAATAATAATAATAATAATGATAATAAATAATAAAAAAACGCTGGTATTGGCCAATATTGCGGCAAATTAAAGCGCAAAGTCAAAATATATTTCAAATAATATATTTTGAAAAACAATTTTTTTTTCAAAAATAATAAATTTTTCGTTTTATTAGACGATCTGTTATTGGTCTGATAAGAAAAATAAAAGGAAGAAAATGGAATTTTGTAAAGACGATTTGAAGGAGTATGTGGTCCGCCAATACTGAACGAGGAAAAAAAAGCTTCCATTAATATGAAAAAGAATCGATTAATTAAACATGTAGAAAATCAAAGACAGGAACATTTTGATTTTTTTTCTTTTTCTGTCTCTTCAATTCTGGACTTTTATCTCCCTGGGAAGTTGTCTCTGGAGGTTACAGGTCTTAGTTTCCTTTCCTTTTGTGGAGTATTTATAATTTACTGATATTTATTTATGGAGTATTTGGGTCTGCCTCAAATTTAAGCAGAAGTGACAAACGTTTAAAATACTGATTTACTCTGACACCGTTTCTGTAAATTATTGTAATGTATTTAACATTTTATACGTTATTGATTATTAACCAAAACATTTTCCTTCAAAATGCTCAAGTAGAAAAGAAAAGTAGTGGTCTAAGACTATAGTATAGTATATAGTATTTTGGGAAAGTACGACTCAAAAAAGATAGCAGTAAGAGTTTGTATATACTTTACACCTCGTCTGTATGTATGCATTTGCACTGAATTGTTCCGCATTGTACTTATTGTATTGTCCTGTCTAATTGTTGTATGTGGCAAATAAAATAAATAAATAAATAAAAATAATTTTATATTTATGTATATATTTGTATAATAAATAAATGGTATTTCTGATCTGGAAATAAATCATAGACTGTATAAAAAAGTGGACTAAGACACTCAAATGAAGCTCGTGATGCTATGCTAGCGGTTATTTGGGCAAATTTGGAATCAGGCTCAATATTAGGAACAGAAATTTATTTACGGACAAAACGGCAAAATAAAAACACCATGTAAAGCGAGTTAATACGAACATTTTTAAAACCAAAATGACGAGCCTCACTGCAGCAGTTATAGAGAGAGGGGAGACAATTTTTCAATGTAAAGTCAACTGGAGTCAGATTTGCTGGAGCCGGAAGTGCGCCCATGCTCATCTATGGTAAAAATAGAAAAAAATGTATTACTATCTAAAGAAGCAGTGCAAGAAAAATATTGTCAACATAACGCTTTAGTTACTTTTAGATTTTTGGAAGTGGAAAGAGAAACCAAAACTAAGTACACTGCGATACTGTTAAAAGTGTAAGTAAAAGTATCATGTCTGAAACCTACCCCAAGAAGTACAAAAAGTATAATTTTATGAGAAATAAAAGTTACTTAAGCAAACATACTCAAGTAACTGATGAGAGACGAGAGACCTGTAATCCCCAGCCCTCTCTGAAGGTTCTTTGGAGCTGATAAAAACACGTCCAGGTTAATCCAGCTCCACCGATGATAAAGGCCGAGTCATGGAGTCTAGACGCAGACTATAATCGAATCAGATTTTCAAACTTCCATCACAAAAGCGACCTTAAAGACAGCGAAACCTGGAATTGTTCACAACTCAACTCATCAGCATCTGGCTTTGAACTTTTTGGAGTGTTTTTCAGAACAGAGCGCGAGAGAGCCCAGGGGAGGCGTATTAGCATCAGCCCTGGTCATGTAAGGTGCTGTATTTGAAGCGTCACATTTGATTACTTCTTTATCTCTAATATATCAAAAACAGGAGGTGAGGACGCGCTGAGCATACGATTAAATACAGACGGATGGTTATCGCTTTGTCCTTGCCCCGGGTTTTGTTGGGTGAGTCGCGGACCTGCGTCACGGTTCAAACACCAGGCTCAGGTGGTTCGGTTTGACCCACTGACGCTGCTGCCGACTGGGGATGACCTCTCTGCTCCGGCCCTCCCCTCCCACCTCCACGGAGCTTTTCATCATGTCTTTTGACCCGTTTAAAGCCTTGATGCTCACTGCAGAGATGGGATGTGTGCAGATGTGCGGTTACAGACTCAAAACAAAGAAGGTTTGCTATGTCACTGATTAGCCAGTTTGTTTTAAATTGGCTTTAATCTATTTAAAGGTGCATTCTGTACCTTTTCTGGTAATAAATGCTGGCAAATAAATGCTCTTCCCCATGGAGATGTTATTGCTTGTCTGGAATGTTTCACAGTATGACATTAAACCTTTCTATCCACCAAACGAGACCAAGTTCCAGGTCAGATCTGTGACGAGGCGACCCCGCTCACAGTCTGAATGCCTGTTTTTCTACGTATTTTTGAGCTGTAAAACCATTTGCAATTGAATACATGTAAGGTAGAGCTGTTTAATGTCATACTGAGGAACATTCTAAGCAGAGCAATGACATCTCCATAGAAACAAGCAGGTGATGGACCCCCAAACGAAAAATTACGTAATGCACCTTTAAAGGGACCGCATCACGCATTTTTAAAAATGTTATAATGTTGTTTCCTCATCAAAAAACATACCTGGAGTTGTGTTTTGTTTCGTTCACACGTTTAACACACAAATCCTGCATATTTTCTCAAATAGACCTGTTCTGTTCTGTTCTTCTGTTCCACCTTGTGATGTCATGTGGTGATACAAGAATCCATTTTGTGTAATATAGAACATTTAAGCGATCGTTAACAGTATGTGCAGTTCTAACCAGTTTTTAGTAGGCTTATTTTATGTATATAACCTGGTTTAAGGGAGATTGATGTGTACGCTCTGAAAACTGAGTTCTACACATTTATTAATCTGAAACGGCTCTCGCTGAAAATGGTGAATCACAATTATTTGCAGTTGATTGCTTGAAGCTGACTTTGTGAACTGAATTCATGTTGCTGGCCAGATTACATTCTAACCAAATACTGTCTTTTGTATTTCTCTTGTATTTCTCTTGTATGTATCTTCACAACATTAGTAGCTAGAGTTCCCTTATATCTTCCTCCACGAACTCCACCACAGATATGTCAAGAGAACATTTATTTGTGCCACAATGAACTAAAAGATAAATAACGATTGCAAAAATACACGTTCAATCTAAAGGGCCAAGCACACTGTAGTTTTTCAGTGGGAAAGGCTTGTAACAGGTCTACAGAGAAAATAACTCTCTGAATAGGCCTGTGTTTACGTCTGTGCAGCTGGTCATAGAAATGCAAGGTTTTCTAAAGTACATTTGAAAGCTCGAATTAAGAGTCTTTCTGAACCTGTACTCCTTCAAATGAGACATAACAGCCCCAGAATACACTGTGCTGCTGGTAATTGCACAAATACAACAACGGACGCACAGTCTATGTATTTTGAACAGGATACAGGCGCCTACGCTCACGTCATGTGTCAGAAAATAAGTTGAATTTTTTTTTCTGAACTCTATGCACACGACGCTAGTGTGCCTCCCACATTCACTTTTAATGTAGGCGAAAAAACTCACCCAAAACATGGAAGTGTTTCTGTTTGTATATGGGGTGAAATACATGCAGTGTGTTAGGCCTTACTGTAAAATAGACTTCAATCTGCAGTCTGCCCTTCCTGCACCTGTCTGTCCCTCCTGCACCTGTCTTCCCCTCCTGCACCTGTCTAGCCCTCCTGCACCTGTCTGCCCCTCCTGCACCTGTCTGCCCCTTCAGTCTGTCCCTCCTGCACCTGTCTGCCCCTCCTACTCCTATCTGCAACTCCTGCACCTGTCTGCCCCTCCTGTACCTGTCTGCCCCTCCTGCACCTGTCTGCACCTTCAGTCTTCCCCCCTGCACCTGTCTGCCCCTCCTTCACCTGTCTGCACCTTCAGTCTTCCCCCCTGCACCTGTCTGCCCCTCCAGTCTGCCCCACCCCCTGCACCTGTCTACTCCTCCTGCACCTGTCTGCCCCTCCAGTACCTGCCTGCCCATCCTCCTGCGCCCATCTGCCTCTCCTCTATGCACCTGCCTACCCCTCCTGCACCCGTCTACTCCTCCTGCACCTGTCTGCCCCTCTTCCCCTCTTCTATCCACCCACCTGCCCCTCCAGCCTACCCTCTCGTGCACTCATCTCCCGCTCCTGCACTCATCTCCCTCTCCTGCACTCATCTCCCTCTCCTGCACTCATCTCCCGCTCCTGCACTCATCTCCCTCTCCCGCTCCCGTCTGCCCCTCTCCTCCTCCACCACACTCTGCAGGCGCTCCGCTCTGCTCGTGCACTTGCCCCTCCGCCTGTTTCTCTCTTTGATTCACTTCCTCCTAAACGCTGTGCTGTGATCCAGGTTTTTGTACGTTCACATTGACGTGGGCAGTAGAATCTCTCCCCTCCTCTGCTGCGTCTGTCAGGAAAGTTCTGGGCCACTGTTTCTAACGTGTAATCTTCCATCAACACGGCCGCGCATGGGAGTGAAAAGCTACATTTGCTATATAAAAGTCTGAGGATGCACAAAAACATATTATGAAGTGCCGCGGCGTTACCATCTGGAGCCATAGCACACGCAGTGACAGGCAGCTTGGAACGGAGCTAAATGAGGAGGACGACTGCCAGCTAACAAGTCTGTCAACATCTCGGAAATGTATTTTCTTTTTGTAAACATCTGATAGAACTGATGGGAAAACTTTGGAAAATTGGCGAAGATTAAAATGAGTTAGGTTTGATCCGCCTCCTCTTCATTGCAAATAACACAAGCGACGCAGCATCAGCCTCTCATCAATTTGACTCATGTGGGTTTTAAGTCATGTTATATTAAAATAATAATTAAAAAAAAAACGCACCTGGAGTCGAGTTTTGATTCATCCACACATACTGGAGTAACCCTGGATTATTAGGTTTCTACATCTCCAAAAATCAGAATGAATAGGTGAGTTAACAGCTACTTTTTACCTTTTCTTCAGTAGACATTGGCAATTCCAGGATTGAAATCATCCAAATGATTCTAGTGAAGGTGTATGGAAACACAATGGAGCACTTCCTGTATTACCACATGACATCACAAGGTGGTTTGAGAGAAGAACTCAGTCTATATATGCAGGATTTGTGTGTTAAACATGTGTGAATGAAACAAAACACAACTATTATTGTATTTTTTGATGAAGAAACAGCATTATAACATGACTTAAAGCTCACAAGCCCTTTCAGTAGTTAGAGTTGGGGTATTAATTAGCTACAAAACCTAAATAATTCTTAATAAACAATTTGTTATTTAAGAATTGTCTCTCTCTTCACGCTTGACCTTTCTACAGCAATTAGAAAATGCTGTAGCCACTTTTCTTCCATGAGCATGAATTAGTGTTTGGAAAAAATATAGTGGCCCAAATGACTGTGTGTTTTTTTCACTGTCTCTTCTGGTTGTAGAAGCTCTTTGGTGTGTGCGTCCTTAAATCATTTTCGGAATAGTTTTTAGCAAAGTTACCAGCTCGTGTTTTGTTTTCCGTGTTCTGAATACAAAGTTAAAGGCAAAGGCTGATATCCACTTTAGACCAGAGTGTGACAGCAAAGATGAAAAAAACAAAACAAAACACGCACACTTTGTTTTATGTGTTTGTAGACTTCACAGAGTGGAGTTTGTGATAATAGGACAAAGCTTGTATAAACATGAGACTGAAGAAGGCACAAAGTTAAAATACAGCCAACAGGCTGAAACAAAAAAAATATAAAAGGATGAAAAAGCAGCTGCAGGCCAGACTTAAATGTGAATTGTGTAACTTTTCTGGAGGAGGGTCCGTCACCTGCTTTATGTATGACATGAAACAGCTCTAACTTACATTTATTCAATTACATGTGGTTTTATAGCTCAAAAATACCTACGAAAAACAGGCATTTTGACTGTGAGCGGGGTCACCTCTCCACAGATCTGACCTGTAACTTGGTCTGATTCGGTGTCCATGACTATAGAAAGGTTTAATACCACACTGCGAAACATTCCAGACAAAGCAATAACATCTCGGAGAAAAGTATTTGACGGACCCTCCACCTAAATGTTACATAGTGCACTTTAATCTCTACTGCTGCTGTTTTTGTTTTTTTTAAATTCAAACTGGCTCGTGTCAAATGTCACAGTCATCACGTAAATAAAAAAGTGCAGCTTTGTACGGTGAAATTGCACTGTTCAGAGTTCTGTACTTGTGCAGTTTTGAAAAGACGTCAGCAGACCTCTTTGTATTCTGAAGCTGCTGCAGATCAATATTGTGGTTAACAATGAACAAAATGTAACATGAAGTACTCATGTTTGTACCCTGGTTTAGTCCTGGTTTAGACCTGGTTTAGTCCTGGTTTAGATCTGGTGGTTCAGTCCTGGTTCAGTCCTGATTTAGTCCTGGTTCAGCCCTGGTTTAGACCTGTTTTAGACCTGTTTTAGACCTGGTTTAAACCTGTTTTAGACCTGGTTTAGACCCAGTTTAGTCTTGGTTTGGACCTGATTTAGTCCTGCTTTAGTCCTGCTTTAGACCATGTTTAAACCTGGTTTTGACCTGGTTTAGTCCATGTTAGTCCAGGTTTAGACCTTCTTTAGACCTTCATTTTCCACTTTAGTTGGAAAAGTTGAGAAATAAGTGACTATGCTACTTGTATAATAATAAAATCAGGTTAAACTTGTTTTCTGTTTTTCAAAGAGCGGCTAGAAACTGCATAGGAACTAGAACCCCTGCTGTGAGTACTTACCACAAACTCCAGCGCCGATAATGGAACAGGCAACAAAGGCTAATCAACCTTTATAATGAAAAACGTATTGTTACAAGTAGATTTTATGGCAGAGTAACTTTCGCACAGTCACTACAGTCTAACCCCACATCGAAAAAGTTCACAATTACTGCAACTACTCCTAGCAGCACTCTCCCCTCATCTCAGCTGCCGTAAATGTATACTTCCAAAAGTGTCTGAAAATTAGGGCCCTGCTTGAGTCCACCATGATCCGGACAATAAAATGCAATTGCACATGAACAGCTCAGATTGGACGATTACAGGAAAATGGGGAACAGAGAGTGAGTCTGAGCGTATAAGAAGTTGAGAGGGTGACGTCTTTTTCCATCTCTTCAAATGTCACAATGTTCCAGAGGCTGAAAATCTGCTGCGCGCTGGTCTCCAGGTTCAAACGGCTCGCAGCTGTTGTTGGAGTTTGATAATAAACAACATGGAGAACAGAGCAGATTTAAAGCGGACTTATTCTGCAAAATCAACTTTTCAGAGCTTTTAACCATGTTTAGTTGTTTCCTCTCACCATTTATTAACCCAAAGTTGGATTTAGAGCGATTTGGGCAGGTCTGAGCAACCGGATGTCCGTTCATACCTGATGGACACACCTAGCCCTGCCCCTCATGAGAGCCTGAAAGACCTGGTTAAGTCCTGGCCTGGTTCTGGTTCAGTCCTGGTTTAGACCTGGTTTGGACCTGGTTTGGACCTGGTTTAGTCCTGTTTTAGTCCTGGTTTAGACATAAAAGTTTAGACATATAAGGTAAATGATCAGAAGAAATGGCCCACACTAAACTTCAGTTGTTGGACATCCATTCATACCTGATGGACACACCTAGCCCCGCCCCTCATTAGAGCCTGAAAGACCTGGTTCAGTCCTGGTTTAGTCCTGGTTTAGACCTGGTTTAAACCTGGTTTAGACCTGGTTTAGACCTGGTTTAGACATATGCTTTAAATGCAGGTGAATGAATAAATGATGACAAGAAATGGCCCAAACTTCAGTTACCGGACATCCATTCAGACCTGATGGACACACCTAGCCCCGCCCCCCAGGACAGCCTGAAACCCTAGTAGACACTGGATGAATGCTGTCTTCGTCGTTGTGTCCTTGGGCAAGACACTTAACCCACCTCGCCCTCAGTGTCTGCGTACGCTGGTGTATGAATGTGTGTGTGTACAGGTGAATGGTTCCTTGATGTAAAGCGCTTTGAGTGCCTTGAAGGTGGAAAATGTGACCAAAAATGTGACCAAAGACTGGACCATTATTCCAAAATGAGTAAGATATTTCCTTCAACACACTTGGTTACAATGTTCCAGAGACTTCAGATTCATTCACATCTACATTTGCATTTGGGTTCAGTCATCTTGTGCTCCTGTTTAAGTTGTTCCTGATTCTTGTGCTCCTGTTTAAGTTGTTCCTGATTCTTGTGCTCCTGTTTAAGTTGTTCCTGATTCTTGTGCTCCTGTTTAAGTTGTATTCTAATTTCCTTGTAAACCTGCAGGTGGATGAGGGGCTCCCCATGGCCCTGAACACATGGTACATCGTCATTACAGCGCGCAGTAATTACTTTTATAAAACATATTACCTCTTTGGTTCAGAGAGCAGCGTGTGATTGAATGAGGCTTGTAAAGGAAACAATCTCTACATGTCAATTGACGTAGACACGTTTATAGGGTTCTTCATGTATAAGTGATGCTGGAGTGGGTCATAATGTAAGGTAAGGTTCATATAGGTGCACTCTGTTCCACCTTGTGATGTCATGTGGTAATACAGGAATTCCACACACCTTCACTAAAATCATTTGGGTATTTTCAGCACTGAAATTTCCAATCTCTACTAAACAAAAGGTAAAAGGTATAGCTGTTAACTAACTAATTAACTACCTATTCATGACATCACAAGGTGGAACAGAGCATTTTGAGCTTTGGAGATGTAGACAGGCTAATAATAAAGGGTTACTCAAACGTGTGTGAATGAAACAAAACACAACTCCAGGTCTGATTTTGAGGAGGTAACAATGTTCAACGTCAATTTTGCAAAACATAGGACCCTTTAAGATGCACAGTGTAACTTTTCTAGTGGAGGGTCCGTCACTACTCGTCTCCATGGAGATGTTATTGCTTCACCAGATGGAGTCTTAACATCTTGATTTCCAAAGCAGTGTCCAGAAGACTCCTTTGAAACCTTTTGGACCATTCCTGAAAGAATGAAGGATCACACAGACTTCTTTCACCTAGATTACATTACACATGTCAACTGCATCACCACGGAGACAAACAGGTGACAAGTCAGACCTGTGGAGAGGCGAGCCATCTTACAGTAAGAATGCGTGTTTTTCAAGGTGTTTTTTCAAGCAATAAAAACATCTGTAAGTGAATAGATGGAAGATAGACAAGTATGACGTTATTAGGTGAAACACTCCAGGCAAAGCAATGACATCTCCATGGTGACCAGCAGGTGGCAATCCATCCACCAGGTTAAATTACTGCACAAGTCTAGTCTGTGGAGATGCAAGCCCGCTCACAAAAAGGGTGCATTTTTTTTAGATTGCTAGGTAAATTCTGTTAATTTAGCTTAGTTTTGGGATGAAATGTTACACGGTAAGGTCCAATCTTCCAATCTGACAACTGATTTATCAATTTTACACATTGTAATTAACATAAAAACACTATGAGCAGGTGTAACAAGTCTGCATAATACAGTTTGCATCTCTATAGCTAAGGGACAGACATTGTTTAAAAGAGACAGAAGGTAATTAATGCTTTTTCATAACTATTTCCCAAGTAAATATGTTTTTTTTTAATGTTGTGCTCCCATCCCTCACCATATGCCGGCAGCCTAAGCCCTGTGTACTCCAGCTGAATCTTAACTAAACACAAACTCCTCACTTGATTGGTCTTCTTATCAGTGCCAACACGAGAGCCGTAATTAAAAAACAAAAAAGTTCACCACACATTATTGCACAAAGATGGCCGACAAGATTGCATCGACCCATCTGCGGAAGAGGGGCCGGTAGGAAGTAGTGAGGGGTTTGTAATTCAGTGGTCTCTAACGCTAGCATGCATCTCTTTCATCAGTAACATTTTAATTACCATGACAACGCACGATAATTGTTTTCAGCTTGTGTTTTTATCTTTGGCTGCATTAATAGTCTTGTTTGGGTAATGCCTCGAGGAGAGTGTCCACAAACTAAAACTTGTTCTGTAGTGGATTCACTGAAATGATTGGCCCCTGTAACCACTAATAACTCACACAAAGCATATTAAAGGTCTTATACTTAAAAAAAAAAGATGATTCTTGTGAGCTTTAAGCCATGTTATAATGCCGTTACCTGATTAAAAACATACCTGGAGTTGTGTTTTGTTTCATTCACACATGTTTGAGTATCCTTTATTATTAGTCTGTCTACATCTCCAAAGGTTCTGATACGGGATACAAAAACTATTGAAACTAGATACTCATTTGACCAGGTATCGATATAAAAAAGTCACATTCACAGGACAGAAATGAACCTTTCCCGAATACCTTTAGAATGATAAGAACGAAATAATTAGTGTTTTTATTATCATTGTGGTATTGGAATCTGTATTGAGCATCGAGGCTAAACCTTAGAATCAAAATCGAGTCTGAAGTTTTAGTATTGTGGCAACAGTAAACCTCATCCTGGTGAAAATATTACACCATTTTCTGATGTTATAATGTTGTTTCCTCATCACAAACAGACCTGGAGTTGTGTTTTGTTTAACTCAGTAATACAGGAAGTGCTCCACTGCATTTTATTTTATTATAATTTTTATTTTTAAACTCCATACACCTTGACTAGAATCATTTGGATAATTTTAGCCCTGGAATTGACATCACAAGGTGGAACAGAGCATTTTGAGCTTTGGAGAGGTAGACAGACTAGTAATAAAAGGTTACTCAAACAAAACACAACTCCAGGTATGTTTTTGAGGAGGTAACAACATTTTAACATGGCTTAAAACTCACAAGTGTAAACTGTGTGTAATATAGGACCTTTAAAGTGCGAGAAATGTGTTAGGAAAGTGAAACGACTTTAAACCACTGCACTGTCTTGCCCAAGGACACAACGGCTGTACCCGATGGGCCTTGCGGGAATTGATCCACTTATCTTCTGGTGGGTAGGCAAGTGCTCTGAAAGTAAAAGTTAATTAAAGCCTAAACTATCAGATTAAGCTGTGTATAGAGATTTGTATGTATTTTCAATTAGAGAGTACCTCGGTTATTAAGAAACGGATATAAAACCAGGTATGTTTTAAAAGTGGAATCATCATTATGGTTAAAAGTTTTAAAAAAAATGCATAGCAGAACTCTCTGGAAAACAAGTGGGTACATAGTAAACAGTTCTGCGTCTGTATTTCCGTGTTATGGAGGGTCTCTGTGTGAGCTGTGGCCTTGTTTACCTCATGTTAATGTGAGCAGGCTCCAGGGACAAAGCTCCTGTCTGCTCCTCACGCTCACAGTCAACACTTTATGAACCGAACAAACATCTGAAGAAGTCACTGTTCCTTCACAGACTGAAGGAGGGTTCATGAATACTACAGGGATGATTCTGCAAGTCACTGCCAAAAGGACAATGGATTCAAATCTGTTAAAAGTGAAAGTGGAACTAAACTATTTAAAAGCTGCATTGTTTAACTTTTCTGGTGGAGAGCCCGTCAAAAGCTTTACTCTGAGGAGATGTTGCTGCTTTGTCTGGAATGTTTCACAGTGTGGTATTAAACCTATCTTCATGGAGACCAAACCAGACCAAGTTACAGGTCAGATCTGTCAAGAGGCGACCACTCACAGTCAGAACGTCTGTTTTTCTAAGTATTTTTGAGCTATAAAACCACCTGTGATCGAATAAATGGAAGGCAGAGCTGTCATATAATATCATACTGTGGAACATTCCCGGCAGAGCAACGACATATCCAAAGAAACAAGCAGGCGACAGACCCCCAACCAAAAAGTTACGTAGTGCAGCTTTATGTGTATAATGTTAGCATCATCTTTCAGGTTTTAAGTACTTGGTGACATCACGCAAGACTGGGACAAAGTTTAAAGAGTGAAAACCTGTTAGACCAATCACGCTGTCCTGTGTTTGGTTTTCTGTTAAACTTTTTTTAAACTCAGAAAACACTTTTTTTTGTTCTTATCAACCCCTACTTTTCTAATCCTTTCCAGCTCCGTGAAGCATTTGGTTGATTTCTACCAACTTGTTTTGTCTTGTCTGTCCTTGTTTTGCGTTACATTATTGTGAAGCGTCTTTGTCTATTGTGAAAAGCTCCATATAAAATCGATCATCTCCACTATGATGTCTTCTAGTGCAGTTACATGACCGTTTGTGGCTTGGTGCAGTGGACTGGCTGATCCCTGCCTGATCCGTCATGCCAACAACAGTCACAGGATGTGCTGTATTCACGCTTATGTCGCAAAACCGGAAGATGTTTGGAAACATGCGGATGACGACTTCCTTTGGGCTCTGTTGGCGATAGAAACTCTGATCAAATCTAGTAAAACTGAGATGTCATTGCATTCTTTCTTGTTTGCTTTTATAAATTGCCTATTAATTTTAAGTATTATAATTTGTCTAACTTAATAAAAATGCGATTAGAGTCACGTCCCCCATGGAAAGCTTTGGCAGGTTGTGAAGTTTTATCATATGCCCAGTGTCTTCACGTAACTACCAGAAGTCGTCATCCGCATGTTTCCAAAAGTCTTCCAATAAGCGTGAACAGAGCCTATTATTAGAATTTAAACTTTTTTTTTTGCCAAATTTGTTTAGATAAAGAAATGTTTTTATGTACATAAGAATTTCACTTAACAACAGGGCCACTGGACGCATTGCACTCTCCACACAACAGGACCGAACTCACCCACTACAGGAACACCTCACCCCTCTGCCCTCAGGACGGAGGTACAGGACGCTAAGGTGCAGGAGGGCCCCCTGTGGCAGAAGCCCGATCCCCTCGGCCATCACATTTCTGAACAACAGGCCCCGCTGACTGTAATGTCGATTGTAATGCGTCTGTGTTTGTTGTGTTGTTGCTGTATGTGTCAAACAAGCTCAGTGTACGTGAAAATAAATTTCCCCTTGGGGACAATAATAGTCTAAAGTACATACTGTACTGCGTGCATGTGTGTATGTGACAAACTAAACTAAACCAATCACCCTCTCACTCATTCTCACATGAAGGGCCTTTACCGTGACTGCAAAACTCCGCTCTGGTCTTTGAAAGCCCTTTAGAAACTCATCGTGGTGAGTAATTAGGATATTCAGAATGTAGGTAAGTGAGGGATAACTTTGGACCGCTGCAAACTGCAAAAGAATAAGAATACAAAAGACAGGGCCTATGCTTGAGAAAGTATGGCGTAGCTAAAAAGAAAAAAAATGCAAACCTGCTGCTCCCTTCTCCCTGCCAGAAATGCAGAAAAATCCCTCTCGGTCTCAGAAATTACCTTTCAAATGAAAAGTAAAATGCGAAATGGTACCTGTCTGACCCTAAACCCCGCAGGATTCCATCAGTGTAATGTCTCCTGACGCGCGGAAAAATATGATGCTAAACTTTTTACGAGAGAAGGCAGAAGTCCAGATGTAGCAGGTGCCTTTCAGAGCGGAGAAGAGGGATCATTTGTATCGGATGCCCTGGAGAGGAGGCTGACATATGGCCTAAGCACTGTTTAAGGAGCCTCACAGTGCAGCCAAAAACATTTGCTCCCTCTCACTGTCTGTCCGGCTCCCTCCAGGCGATCGGAGTCTTTCTAACTCTTTATTTTTCTCTCCATCTCTCTTTCTCTTCCCTTCTTTTCTCTTTCTCTCTCTCTCTCCTCTTTCTTCTTTTTCTCTTCACTTTCTCTTACTCTTCTTTTTCTCTGTTCTTTCTATTCCTCTTCTCTTTACTTTCTCTTTCTCTTCTTTTTCTCTTCTTTCTATTCCTCTTCTCTCTCTCTTCTTCCTTTTCTGTTTCTCTTCCCTTTTTTTCCTCACTTTGTCCCTCTGCTCTCTCCCTCTTTCCAATCCCTCAGTTTCTATTCTTGTTCTTTATCTTAATTCACTGTCCATGTCCCTATCATTCTCTCCATTTCCCTCTCCATCTCTTTCTCCACTTTCACTTCTTTTTTTCTTTTCTCATTCTCTCCTTTGTGTATCTGTCCCTCTGCTCTCTCTTTGCAATCCCTCTGTTTCTATTCATCTTTCATTTGCTCTCCATCTCATTTTTTCTATCTCCATTTCTCCAAATTCTCCATTTCTGTCTGTCTCCTTCTATTTCACAATCTCTCTTTCTCCCTCCCTGCTCTCTTTCGCCCATCTTTTTCTCTCTCTCTCTCTTTCCATTTCTGTCTCCATCTCTCTCTCTCTCCCTCCATCTCTCTCTCTCCTTCTGTGCAGTCAAAAACATTTGGTCCCACATGCTGTCTGTCTGTGGTCCCAGATCCCTTCAGGCGCTCAGACACTTTCTCAGATCTCTTCTCTCTTCTTTCTCTCTTCCCTCTGTATCTCATAGTGTCCCGCTGCTCTCTTTCTATCCCTCCTCTCTCTCTCTTTCTATCTCATTCTCTTCCCTCCCGCTCAATCTCTCTCTCTCTCTTTCGCTCTCTCTTTGGGAGCAGCCAAAAACATTACCTCCCACTTGCAGTCCATCTGTGGACCCTTCTCCCTTAAGGCGTTCAGACTATTTCTATCTCCCCTCTTCTTTCTTTCTCTTTCTTTCTTTCTTTCTTTCTTTTTCTTTCTCTCTTTCTCTCTCTCTCTCTCTCTCTGTCAGCCTCTATCTCAATCTCTCTCTTTACCCCCCATTCTCTCTCTCTTCCAAACCTTTTTTTTTCTCTTCAGCCCCTGGTACGCTCCTTTTTTTCATACACATTGTTTCTGTCTTTATTTCTCCCCTCCCTCCTTTATCTCTCCCCTCCTCTCTGTCTCCCTTCTTTCACTCTCTCTCTCTCCTTCACTCTCTAGCTTTGTCTCTCATTATTTCTCACTCCCTTCACTCTCTCTTCCTCCACTCCTTCTCTCTTTCCACTCTCTTTCTTCCCTCCTCTCTCTTCCTTCACTCTCGACCTCTCTCCTTCACACTCTCTTCCTTCCCTCCTTCCTTTCTCTCTCTCTCTCTCTCCCCCTTCACTTCTCTCTCTTCTTTCACTTCTTCTCTCTTTCTCTTTCTCCTTTTCACTCCTCTTCTTTCTCTCACTACCTCTTTCTCTCTCCCTTCCCTCCAGCTGTCTCTTCCTCTCTTTCTCTCTCCCTTCCCTCCCTCATTCTCTCCCTCTCTCTCTTCCCTCCAGCTGTCTCTCTCCCTCTCTTTCTCTCTCCCTGCCCTCCTTCACTCTCTCCCTCTACTCTCTCCCTTCCCTCCTTCATTCTCTCCCTCTCTATCTCTCTCTCCCTCCTTCACTCTCTCTCTTTCTCTCCCTCCTTCACTCTCTCCCTCCTTCACTCTCTCTTTCTCGCCCTCCTTCACTCTCTCCCCCTCTCTCTCTCCCTCCTTCTCTCTCTCTCTCTCTCTCTCCCCCCCCCTCCTTCAGTAGCTCGGAGGTTTTTCGCTCTCATCAAATATGAGAAAGACAAAAACAACAAGACAACTTGTTGTTTTGAAGTGTGCTGTTCCTCTTTAGTTTCTAAAATGAACTCTTTGATTCTCAGGAAACAGAAATTTTCCCTCTCCGGCTCCTCTCTGTTGTCTGTCGGCAGGATTAGGGCACGGTCTATTTTTGTACTTTTAATTCCTGAGAGGTTTGAGAGAGGGAGGAAAAACATGCACTAAAGCATCAAAGCAGTGTGCCTAGGTCAGCACATAATAGTGAATCTTATTTGGCAACGCACGCTATGGAAATTCCATGATTCCAAAACAGGAATACACTGGAATTTTCCTTTTTTACTGTAAAATGTTAATACACATTTGGGATTTTTGGTTCCTATATTATGCAAAACTGATTCTTGTGAGCTTTAAGACATGTTAGAATGTTGTTACCTTCTCTTTGTCTTCTTTGTCTCTATCCCTCTCTGTCTCCCTTCCATCACTCTTTCTCTCTCTCCTTCGCTCTCTAGCTTTGACTCTCATTATTTCTCACTCCCTTCACTCTTCCTCCACTCCTCTCTTTGCACTACTCCTCTCTCTCACTGTCTACTTCATTCTGTCTTCCTTCATTCCTTCACTCTCTCTCCTTTCACTCTCTTCCGTCCTTCTGTCTCTCTCTCTCTGTCCCTTCACTTCTCTCTCTCTCTTCTTTCACTCCTCTCTCTCTCTTCACTCCTCTCTCTCTCTCTCATTTCACTCCTTCTCTCTCTCATTTCACTCCTTCTCTCTCTCATTTCACTCCTCTCTCTCATTTCACTCCTTCTCTCTCTCATTTCACTCCTCTCTCTCATTTCACTCCTTCTCTCTCTCATTTCACTCCTGTCTCTCTCTCTCTCTCTCATTTTACTCCTCTCTCCTTTCACTCCTTCTCTCTCTCCTTTCACTCCTTCTCTCTCTCTCCTTTCACTTCTCTCTCTCTCCTTTCACTCCTCTCTCTTTCCTTTCACTCCTTCTCTCTCTCTCCTTTCACTGCTTCTCTCTCTCCCTTCACTCCTCTCTCTCTTTTCTTTCACTCTTCTTCTCTCACTCTCTCTCTTTCACTCTCTTCCTTCCTTCATTCATCCTTCAGTCTTTCTTTCTCCTTCACTCTCTAGTTTTGTCTCTCATTACACCTGGAGTTGTGTTTTGTTTCATTCACACTTGTTTGAGTAACTTTTTATTATTTGTCTGTCTACATCTCCAGAGCTCAAAAGTCTCTGTTCCACCTTGTGATGTCATGAAGTGGTAGTTTTCATGTTAACAGCTCATTTTACCTTTAGTTCAGTAGAGATTGGCATGATTCTAATGAAGGTGTATGGAGTTTAAAAACACAATGGAGCACTTCCTGTATTACCACATGACATCACAAGGTGGAACGGAGTTTTTTCTGTTTGAGAGAAGAACTCAGCCTTATTATATAGAAAAGAAACGTGTTTTATACCAGATTATCTTCCTGTACCAAGTAGCATATTTGTGACAGGAGTATGAAGTATGAACTACTTTCCCAGGTGAGGTTTGAACCAGCGATCCTCTGGTTTTTGGGTGAACGCTGAACCTACTGCGCCACCGTCATCCCAGAAAGTAACGAGCAATTTGATCACAGTAATAATCGCAGTAAATGATCTCCTCTGTGACAGGTTCAGTGGCAGTCCCCCCTCCGGTTCAGAACGCTCAGAAACGAAAAACCAAAAATAGAACGGTCTCAAAAGCAAAAGTCAAAATGCACTTGAGTATCCCAGTTATGATCGGGTTTTTGGAGTGTGTCCATGTAGACGCAGTATCCTGATTTCAGTATCCCAGTTATGAAATACCAGGATACTCTCACTGGATTTTTCTCAGATTATCCACGATATTGTGACACGTGGACGCCGTATTCTGATTTCTCAAAACTAGCGCTGTACTGAGCATGTGCAAACTCAAGTAACAGATACGGTAGGAGCAGTTACTTTCCCGAAACTTCAAACTCCACCCAGGACTTTTTAAGTAATCATATTTTACACTTATAAACAAAATAAAGCAGTTTACTTTTTAATACAACCACATTTTAACACCAGGTTGACTTCTGTGGTGGTTTGTGTTGCTCTTGAACAAATGCTGTGACACTCCGGATTTTGCTGTATTTTTCAACTATTAAAAAATAAATTAAAAATGGCCTTTTACTGAACTTGTGAAAGCGCTCCGATTTTATGTTCTTACTTGAATATATGTCTTCTTTTTTAGTTTTTTGAAACCCATTAAAAAACCTTAAGTTAGTAAAGTTTCCACATGTTTAGCTCCTTGCCATATGTGTGCCGTAGTTACCATAGCAACCGGTGTAAATATCCAGGATACTCTGATGTTTACAGAGATATCCTGGTTTCTCTGAGCGCATGATAAGACTCTTAACCGGCGTACTTGAGCGCATGTAAAAGCATCGAGTGTCTAATATGTTCAAATGATGTTCCAGCACGACATTTCGCGCTGTAACGATCTAGAAAATTCTCTATATTTTCACGATGCTTCTCACAGTACGATATTTTTTACGATATTTTATAGAGGCTGACATAACTGTGCTGCTTTTTCCTTTAAAAAAGTCTTGACAAGCTTTTGGTTCTCTCATAAACCAAAGAGTTAAGATTTAAATGTGCTTATAAGAGTTACTTCATTGTGTAAACTGGACTGAAACAGAGCAAAGGATCATGGTCTATGTAGTTCTCTCTGTTTCTTTTAGCTATTGCTGCACCATCACAATGAATTTAAGTAAAGACACTTGTAATTTGATATATTGTGACGGCCAGCGATATTATTGAGACTTTTGACGATACCATAGCATGATATTTCGGTTATTGTTACATCCCAACAATCTTTGTCTTAGAACGATGGAGGAACGCAGCGCACAGTGGATGGAAACGGTAGAACGCTGCTAATACTGATGGAAAAAGAGTCGCAATACTCCTGATTCACGAAGGCTGAATATCGAACCACAACTAGAACAGGATTTTTCAGTCTTAAACGATTTTTAAACGTGCAACAAAAAGCGCACACCACAGACACGAGGAGAATCTTATGAGACTTAAAATCTCCGATCACAAAGGCTGCAGCAGGATATGGCTGTGGTCCACAGGCTATAAAGCTGTGAGTGCGATCGCGTCAGCTGTTTCCTGTCTACAGTAAAACGACTCGCTTTGAGACTCTTAAGTGTTCAAAAGATCAGAGCACTGCACTTCTAGTTTAGATACAAATCAAAACTGTGTTGTTATTATTTGTGAAATGTGGTGCAATACTTCAGATACATGATTTTTAAAGGACAGAATGTTGGCGATAAAGTTCACAGGAAGTAGAGTCACTATCGTTAATCTGCAGCTTCACCTCGATTCATGCGCTGTGTGGATGTAAACAGACACACGTGAGGAGCTACTCTCGCCTTTTTACTTTCAAAAAACGCCTCAAACTTGATTAATAGCGCCGTTTTGTGGACTGGGAGTCATTTATTTGCGGAGGACAATTTCTATGGATAATGTGGATTAGATTCTGCACTTTAAATTTACCATTTTACGAGAGGTGAGTAATAAAGTCTTCTCAAGTAAAGTCTTCTCAACCCTGTGTCCGTCACTCCGTCTGCCCCTGACGCTCTGTTTTATTGATTTTATTTTATTTATTTTTTGAGGTCACTGCAGCACCCATTTCTCCTGACAGGTTTGCAGCCCAAAGTTCCACCTTGTTGCTTTAAGATTCGAAACTCTCCACGGCGTGCTCAGTGACATCCAAAAATCCTTTAAAGAAGAAAGTAGAAAAAAAAAAAAAAAACGCAGAGAACACGACTTTTTGTTGAAGTTTTCCTGAGAGCTCCTTTCAAATCCGTCCTGGTTTAAACACAGTATTCTGCCATGTGTTAGAGTCCTTGTCACCTCCTCCTCCCTGCCTCCTTAAACCCTCCTTTATCACCTTATGGCCTTCACACTCTCGCATCCTCCTTTCCTCCACTCTCTCGTCCTCCTCTTCTCCACCCTCTGTCTTTCTTTTCTTCACTATTTCCTCCCCCTCTCCTCCTCCACTGGACCACTGCCAAAACGTCACGCTCAGCTATTTCTCCTCCTTAACACCCCACACTTTTTTTTTTTTTTCCACAATGGAACTTTAAATTTCCTACTTAAGCCCCTCTCTCTTTCTCCCCATCTTTCTCTCTTTTTGTCACACTCTCCCTTTCTTTCTGTCTCATTTTAAGTGACGTATAATAAATGTATTGTTGGCAGAAAGTTGCTCTCCTCTATTTTTCACTCCCTCTCTTCCTGTCTCTCTCTCTCTCTGTCTCTGTGTCTTTCTCTGTATCTCCGTCTCTTTCTCTCTGTCTCGCGTTCCTCTCTCTCTCCTTTTCTGTCTTTCTCTCTCTTATTCTTTATCTCTGTGTCAATCTCTTTATCTCTCATTCCTCTCTCTCTCTCTCGCTTTCTTTCTCTCTCTCTGTATCTCCATCTCTCTGTGTCTCTTTCCTCTCTCTCTCTCCTTTTCTGTCTTTCTCTTTCTTATTCTTTATCTCTGTGTCAATCTCTCTCTAGTTTCTCTCTCTCGTTCCTCTCTCTCTTTCTCTCTCTCTCTGTATCTCCATCTCTCTGTCTCTCTTTCCTCTCTCTCTCTCTCTCCTTTTCTGTCTTTCTTATTCTTTATCGCTTTTATCTCTGTCAATCTCTCTCTCTCATTCCTCTCTCTCTTTCTCTTTGTCTCTCTTTGCTCTCTCTCTTTCTCTCCTTTTCTGTCTTTCTCTGTATCTCCGTCTCTTTCTCTCCATCTCTTTCCTCTCTCTCCTTTTCTCTTTCTTTCTCTTTATTTTCTTCTCTTTTATCTGTGTGAATCTCTCTCATTCCTCTCTCTCTTTCTCTCTCTCTCTGTGTCTCTCTGTATCTCTTTCTCCTCTGTCTCTCTCTCCTTTTCTGTCTTTCTCTGTATCTCCGTCTCTTTCCTCTCTCTCTCCTTTTCCTCCTTTTCTCTGTCTCTCTTTCTTATTCTTTATCTCGTTTATCTCAGTGTCAATCTCTCTCATTCCTCGCTCTCTTTCTCTCTCTCTCTGTCTCTCTCTCTCTCTCTCTCCATCTTCTCCTCCTTTATCTCTCTTTCACTCTTTCATTTTATCTCTAAACCTCTCCCCATCTCTCTTTTTGTCTTCCTCCCTCTATCGTTTCTACACCACCTCTCACCACCATTTCTTATTCTCTCTCTCTCTCTCTCTCGTATTCCTTCTTTCTCTCTCCTCATGTCCATTTGAAAATCTCTCCATAGTCCAGTAGCCCTTCTGCCGGGCACAGTCATTAGCACAGAGCCTCCATCCCTCTCTCCTCTCTCCTCTCTCTTCTCTCCTTTCTCCTCTGTTTTTACACAGCTCTGTAGACTTTTCTGTATCCTTTTTATACAGACGTGCCCACCATCTTGCCACAAACCAGCGCCAGCCTATTCCCCCCAAAGGAACGCCGTTTTGTACCGATCGGTGCGATAGCGATGCTAATGATGCTAATGAAGCTAATGGCTTGCCCGCAGGTGAATATCTGCTGGTGTCCATCTGTGTGGAGCTGATTTATTAAACCTTATGTGCGAGCGGCTACACACAAGGGCCGTTACCGAGGCCGGGGACGGCGGGGTGGGCGGCCTGATTGTGTTTACTGGTTCAATTAAACTTTATTATTATTATTATTTCTGTTTTAAATGAATGGTGGCTGATTGTGTTGAAGAGGGGGTATTTTACTTCTACGGGGTATTAACTGCTAACACATAACATATTTTTTTAGATCACCATGTTACCTTTTGAGTTCCGGCTCCCTTTGCTCTCTGCGCTAAGTCACACCCCTTCAGAACACTATCACAACACAATCAGAGTGCATGCTGCTAATGAAAGTACTTCACACTGAAACAGGTTTGTCAAGTTGTTGTGTACAATTTCAAGTTTTTGTGTATTTATGGATAATTGTTATGCATGGATGGATGGATGATGGATGGCATGGAGAACTGGATAGAATCGTACAGCTAACCATAAAGAGGGATCGCTAAATGATTCAAGCATGCGTGGATGGCATCTAAAACCTCTTCAGGCGTGTTTCTGACGAGGGAACCAAAATCAAAATATCAAGAGGTCTGTAAAACTATAGGAATTTGCAGTAAAATCTGTAATACTGTAGTACTAATACGAAACAAACTTTAGATTTTACTGTCCAAATGTAAAGTTTTCGGCGACGGCATCACTGCAGATGTCGCACCAATCTGTCTGTCAATCACACGCTCTATCCGGACGAGCACGAGGAAGTGTGTGTGTGTGTGTGTGTGTGTGTGTGTGTGTGTGTGTAAAGGAAAGTCTGGGGCTGCTGCCTCTACAACATGGCCAAGAATAAAGAGGAAGAAAATAATAAAGAGGAAGAAAATAGTTTGAAGATTGGGAGTATCAAAAAATATACTTTTTAAATCACATCCATTAGTGATATTTTGCAGTGACGCTCAGGGTGTATTGCATTTATGTCTAGGGCAGAATGTTCAGCAGTTACCATAGCGACACAATGCATATTAGTAAACGCTGACAAATGCGTTTTAAGATCAAACTGTGAAAACGCAAAAAAAAAAAGTAAAGATTTCCTCACTCCATTTTCAGGAGCCGGTGATCAGTACGAGCGTTCATGGTCCTGTCTGATGTCATACAGGTGGTAATACAGGAAGTGCTCCATTGTGTTTTTAAACTCCATACACTTTCATTTTAATCATTTTGATGATTTTAGCTCTGGAATTGCCAGTCCCTACTGAACAAAAAGTAAAAGGCAGTTGTTAACTTGATAACTACCACTATATGACATCACATGGTGTAACAGAGCATTTTGAGCTTTGGAGATGTAAACAGACAAATAATAAAGGATTACTCAAGTGTCTGAATGAAACAAAACACACCTCCAGCTATGTTTTTTGATGAGGTAACATTATAACACAGCTTAAAGAACCTTTAAAACACAAACGTACACTAGCAGATATCCTGAAATCTCTGACACACAAACTTGTCTAAAAGGTGCGTGTTAAACCCTTGGATAATTTCTCCCCTCGATGATGAGTAATGTGTGTAAAGTGAGCGCTGTGACAGGGCATCTGTAATGTTAATGGGCACTTTAATGGGATCAAAGTTCACTGGAAACACACCGAGGAAGGACATGTCCCCTTCTCTTAGATCTGAGGAGATGACGCACACACAACAATGATAAAACAGTAAGCTAGATATGGGAAGAGTAGATAGGACTTACTTCAAGACAAGACATTACTCAAATATAGGCAAAAAGTAGTGTACAAAAGCTACTATGACTATTAAATCTTACAACAAGTTTAAACAAGTTTCCAAAGTGTTTTACATAGCAATATAAAACATATAACTCTAAAAAGTCAGCAGAATTAAGTTCAAACAAAAGGTACTAATGGAATCAATAGATAAAAGAATAATAAAAATCAATGAATAAAAATAATACAATCTTGGGGTGAGTTTGGGGCCGGCCACAGGGAAAGGCCTTGTCCCCCCCGGTTTTAAGTCTCGTCTTAGGCACCACGAGCTGGAGCTGGCCCTCGGACCTGAGAACACATGCGGGGGTGTAAATCTGGATGAAGTTCGAGATGTATTGTGGGGCCAGTCTATTCAAAGCTTTAAAAACAAACAATCAAATCTTTAAATCAAATCTAAAATTAACAGGAAGCCAGTGCAAAGCCGCAAGAATTGGGGTGATGTGATTGCGTATCTTAACAGGGAGCAAAAAGCACAAAGTTCTGGACTAATGGCAAGCAATGAAATGTATTTTGGTTTATTTTTGTGTAGCGTTTTATCTTTTTAAAAGATAAAGATAGAGTGGGTATTATGAAAACTTTTTGGCGTCTTCTACCTTGTTATAATGTTGTTCTCTCATCAAAAACATGCCTGAAGAGATTTTAGAAGTCATCCATGCATGTTTGACTAATTTAGTGATCTTGCCCTATTTAAACCCTCCTAACTACTACTTCACCCATGCTCCCACACGACAATTCTGCATAAATATACAAAATCATGATACAAAACTGCACAGCTTCACAAACCTGCGATGTTCTCGTCAAATATAGCATTTTCAAAACAATAAAAGGTAACATGGAAAGGCAAATGTATTACGTGTTAGCAGATAATACCCCATAGAAGTAAAATACCCCCTATTTACGTTTTTTATTCCTCCTTATCTTACTTCAAGTTGTATTTTGATCCTGTAATCGTGTATTTGAAGCTTTTTTTTCCCACCGACCACCTATTTTGTCCAGCGCTCTTTACTTTCTTGCAACTGTTTGAACAAATGTTTTCAAAAATATAAACACCTAATTAAAATCCGCTTGTGGTCATGGTGAAAATACACTGGGAAGAGGTGGGGCTAACTGCATTTATTTATTTATTAATTTATTTATATATATTTTTTTTTAACAAGAAGCCACTGGATGTGTTAATATTATGAATTACTTTTACACCAATATTACTGTTTACGATGAACAAAATGTAAAAAATTTTGTTTTTGTTTTTCCTCGAATTTTCCAACTGAAAGCCAGAAAAAAGCGTATTTTTTTATTATTATTTTTTTTTACTTCCCACCACAGTTCAACCATGACCCTTTCTGTACACATACAGTCTTATAATACAAATATATAAAAAGTAATTCAAAAAGCCTTCTTGCTATTCATATACAATTACTTAATTGCAGTTTGCACTTTGACCCCCCATTTCTCCTTTTTTAGAGCTCCACTGTACGCTTCCAGGGCCATTTAGTTTGCTAATAATTTGTTAACACACAAAAACGTGGTGCTGCGTACGGTGAAAACGGGAGCAGCGGGATCTGGTTACCGTGGTTACTCACCCGCATTGTTAGCTTGGCATGTGCGGATTTGTAAGGCCAGCAAATCATAATTCAGACTGACATGTAATAAATAACTCAGTAATGAAGGCTCCACAATGTACTAAGACCCATTACCCACTGCTCTTTTGAACCCCGAGAGGCTGAGAGCGTATAGGAGGTACTGTTCGCCTATAGAAATATGCAATAGTGAATGGCTGCAGTTTTAAAGTCAGAAATAATAACGCATTAGTCGTATATATACTGCTTTTCCAGACGCTCAAAGGCGCTTTACATTTTCGTCCGTTGTTCCGGAGCTGCACACTCGCTGATGGCAAACTCCTATTGTAGCCGCAGCTGCCCTGGGACAGACTAACAGATGCCAGGCTGTCAAGGCGGTCAATCTGCGCCTATCTCCTCCACCAACCACCTGAAAAACTCAGCTGCCTACAACCATATAATTATTTCATTGGATTCAACACATTTTATTTATTTAATTAAACTGTCCCCATAATCTACAGCAATATTTAGTCCCAGTAACATCGTTAAATTCACTTAGAAGCACCTACTGTTTCACTTTTTCTGTTCCCCGAATCTGCAAAGAAGTTGGACGCAGATCATTTCACTATAATAAGGCGCCTTGAGGTTGGAATAATTACCCAGACCCTCAAGAACTTTCAATTCATTCAAATCATCTTTGTTTTCATATCTCAAAACTCCTTGTTTATGTTTATTTTTCAGTTTGTTCTATTCTTATTTATCCATTTGTTTATATCATTGTTATATAATGTAAACTCATTTTTTTTTATAATTATTCTGTCATTTTACTATATTGTATTGTATTGTATTGTATTGTATTGTGTATTTATAATGTTTTGTGTTTTTCAGACCCCCTTGGAAACACGATGGCACATCTCAAGAGGGATTCCAATAAAATAAATAAAAATAAAAAATAAACCACCTCAACACTCACGCACACCACATTCTTACTATAGGCAATTTGGTGAAGTGTCTTGCCTAAGGACACGACGACCGCTGCTCCTATCCGAGTACTAATCAAGTGCAGTAATGCTTTACTTCTTAAAAAAAATAAAATAAAAGAAGCTGATGTGTGAATTTAATATGGAAGACTATATATAATTCCGCAGAGAAGTTGTTATTGTGGAAATATGGAAAATTACAGTGACGAGTATTGTCTATAATTAAAACAACGGTGTACAATGATATTTGGTAGTAGGGAAGTTAATTTCATGGTTGATTCACTATTTGACAGTTTTCGCGATCAGCAAATTTTGTGTTTCCATAGTTACCATCTATCTCACATTATAAATAATCACCGGTGCTACGCTATGGCCGCGGGGTTAGGTTGGAGTACATGGTCGGCATTGTGAGATTCTAGTCAAATCTTGTTCTTCTCTCATACAGAAAACACTCTGTTCCACCTTGTGACGTCATGAGTTAATACAGGAAGTGCTCCACTGCGCACCACAAACCTTCACTAGAATCATTTGGATCATTTCAGACCTGGAATTGCCGATTTCTACTGAACTAAACGTAAAAGGTCACTGATAACTTGAAAACTACCACTACATGACATCACAAGGAGGAACGGAGCATTGGAGCTTCGGGGATGGAGACAGACTAATAATAATAATAATAATAAATAATAATAATAAAGGGTCACTCAAACATGTGTGAATGAAACAAAAAACACAGCAACAAACCCACAATTTGCTGAATGTCTCTCTGTGCTCTTCACTCTCGTTTCCCACTACTTTTGGTCATGTCTGTCAAAGTTTGCAGGCCTTAATAATAATAATAATAATAATATCATGTTCTGTTTATAAACCACTTCTCCAGATGCTGAAGCCGGTACAATTTCACACAGTGTTCTTTCCAAATCCATACTAGATGGTGTTTAGCTTGGTGGAAAAATTCTTGGAACACTACAGCGGTAAAAATAGCCCTGGGGTAGTGACAGAAAAGTGGCTGCCAATCCACTCATGCAATGTACTCATATAGCACAAAAGTGTCTTGCCCAAGGACACAGTGACGGTGTGCACTCTTTGGAACAGGGTTTAAACACCTCGTGCTGATGGGAAAACGATTTAATCACTGAACCACTTAACCTTGAATCTTGAAGTAAATAATAAAAGAGTGTTAATAATTTTAAATCTTCTACTTAAATTCTTGAGAAATTTGGTTTGTAAAACGGGCTGTGCGATGCTGTGTATCATGAAATTAAGTAAAAATTATTATATCCAGTATGTAAAAGCAGCTCTTAGTGTCAAAATAAGGCCACTGTGTGCTGCCTGTAACTACTTATACAGCATTTTTATTGTCTATGAACCAGGAAGTAACACTGGTGAGCTGTTAGCATGCTAGTTGTTAGCATTACTATGACATGAAAACTTAAACATGTGAAAATTGCTTATAAACTTCTCACGGCGAATAATGATGCTACAAATGCGTTAGGCGGAAAGTGTTTTTCAGGTTTTGAAGTAAAAATCAGGTAAAACGGACTTTTTGATAGTTTGCAGCTGATATGGTCAACATTCCCTGGGGCTGTGATGCTAACTGTAAGCACTGTTCTGTCTGAAGCTCTAGACTTTAATCTGATATTTATTTTAACACAATCTGACCTGAAAGAATTTACGTAATTGGAACTACAACAGGCGAGCTGATTTGTGACGTTAAACAAGTCTGCTGCATTAGCCAACAACACGCTCGTATTAAAAATTAATAGTTTAAATCCATTTTGCATTTTTTCTTCAGATTTCAGACAATCTTAACACTTTTTGTCAGCATTTGCTAATGTTGTGTGTCCATGGTAATTCCTGAACATTCCACCAATAGAGATACTTGTAGAACACCCCCAGTGTGACGTCACTGCACAGTATCAATAGTTTACTTATATGCCGGACTTTTACAATGTTGGACAAATTGCCTTCAGCGTTTGCCCCATTCTCCCTGAACCAACCACCCATGAGCCCTGAACAAGCACAAAACAGCCTCCAACAACCTTCTCCAGACAGTATTTGGACCCACCCCCTGTATTAAAACACGCATTAATACAACTCCTAATGAAGTGTAAAGCATGGAAAGGCCAAGAGGCACATCACCAAGGCCAGAACTGCTGCATGGCTATTTTAACAAGACAATTTCATGCTAACGTGATCAATGCTTACCACGCTAGAAAATTATAAACAGCTTTGCCCAGCAGTTCTGAATAGGACAGATGAGAGGGGAGGGACCAGGAGCAGAGCCAAGAAGAAAGACGAAATATTTTTGTTCCATGTTCAAACAGGTGCGTTTGCATTAAAGGTGCACTGTGTAACTTTTCTGGTGGAGGGTCCGTCAAATGCTTTTCTCCATGGAGATGAATGTTTCACAGTATGGTATTAAATCTTTCTATGTTCATGGAAACCAAACCAGACCCCGTTACAGATCAGATCGGTGGAGAGGTGACCCCACTCACAGTCAGAATGACTGTTTTTCTTGGTATTTTTGAGCTATGAAACCACCTGTAATTAAATAAATGTAAGGTAGAGCTGATTAAAGTCATACTGTGGAACATTCCCGGCAAAGCAATGACATATCCACAGAAACAAACCCCCAACCAAAAAGCTAAACCTTTAAAGGGGCTGTACCATTATTTTCATGTAATAAAGTATACACTGTTTTGTCTGTGAACCAGGAAGTAAGGCTGGTGCACTGTTAGCATGCTAGTTATTGTTAGTACACAATCATGACAAAACTTCGCTCTGTGATGCCGTGCAGCATTAATTTTCAAGCTAACGGCTACCTTTTATTTTTTGTTCAGTAGAGATTGCCAATTCCAGGGCTGAAAGTATCCAAATGATTCTAATGAAGGTGTATAGAGTTTAAAAACACAGTGGAGCACTTCCTGTATTACCACATAACATCACAAGGTGAAGATATGCAGGGTTTGTGTGTTAAACATGTGTCTAATATGGGCCCTTTAAGATTGTTCATGCTTTTGTGTAGTTTTAGTTTTCAAATAGTCACTACAGCTTATCAGTTCATCATGGTGAGTAATTATAATGCTCAGATTGTGTTGCGAAAGAGAAAAATAAGCCTGTAACGCTACAAAATGAACTAGTCTGTTTTTCATGTTTTTCAAAATCAGGTACAGCAGCTCAATAATTCTCATCATTAAATCCTAAAACAATTTTCTCAAACCTTGGATTTCGTCAAACATCATTCAGTTTGTGGATGATTTCAAAACAAAATTCTTCAAAAACTAAAAATGGAACTATTGATCCAAAAAGCAGTTACGGGCTTTTCTTCTCCACAAAAGTCATTTGTTCTGAATTTGCTTTTGCATCCCAATTTTCCAGGTTTCATTTTCCCTCTTTCAAGCCATTTATCAAACATTCCTTGCAAGTACGCTTGTTGTACCACTCACAAAACAAAAAGAATCATGGGCAGATTTGAGTGTTCTGAAAACGTCACCCACTGAGTCCAAGAACAAAGTGTCACAGAAGGAGGAATAGTAGGAAAATAGTGTGGAAAAAGACGACAGAAAATTAATTAGTTAATTGTGAAAACTGTATTCTTAATTGGTGCAGGATCGCCTCTTTACAGATCTGACCCGTAATTAAGTCTGAAGGCACACCCTGGTTGTCCCTAAGAAGATATTTGGAGCCAAAAGATGATTTAAATGAAATGCAAAAATCAAAATGATCTCATTTCTTTCATTTCATTGTCCGTCACCTGCTTGTCTCCATGCAGATGTTATTGCTTTGCCTGGAATGTTCCATGGTATGACTTTAAACACATTATGGGCGTTTCTATTCCTCACAAATACACCAACTCTCTCTGTAAATAGAGAGAACCTATAGTTGTTTCGTGTGATAGATAGGTTTAATCTGTACCGTGGAACATTCTAGACAAAGCCATAACATCTCCATGGAGACAAGCAGGCGACGGACCCTCCAACAGAAAAGTTGCGCAATGCACCTTTAAAGATTCAGAAATCAGATTATAATCAGATTTTGGTGTGCATGTGAACAAGTTTTACTCAATATTTAGCCACGTCATTCTTTTAAGTTTTAGTCTGTAGTTTTGTATTGAGTATTGGTAAACTGGTACATTCACTTTGTACTTTGTTTCTCCTCTGGTTTGGGGCTCTGAAGTTGAAAAGTGGAAGTTGGATCTAGTCTTCACTCGTTTCTTTTATTCATTTCTGTTTATTTTTTATTATTCAATGAAAATATCAGCTTTGAGTCAAGCAAAAAATATGAGATTGACAAAACTACGCTCATCTTTGATTGAATGAAATTAACACTGCTTCTGGCATTAGCAAAGGTTTAAGATTCACCAGCTTCCACAGGTGATTATTATCGTTGCTGTGTCCTTGGGCAAGACACTAAGCCCATGTCCCCCGGGGTCTATGTAAATCGGTGTATTCATGTGTGTGAATGGGTGAATGGAGTGCCTACAGGAGGTAGAAAAGTGCAGTTCGAAGAGGGGATGTTACGCAAAATTAACTTTTTGGAGCTTTCTACCATGTTATAATACATGCCTGAAGTGTAATGTTTGAGTAATCTAGCGATCTCTCCCAAGCCCTAGTCAAATCCTCTTTAGCCCACAAGCCAACATCGCCCAAGCTCCCACACAACAATTTTTCATAAATATACAAAAGCAGGATGCAAAATAATAAGTATTAAAGTACCTGTTTAAAAATGAACTTCAAGAGTAAAAAGTCAAAGTATTTCATGCAGATTTTAAGATCCAATAAAACTTTAAACGTAGTGATTTTGATTAGTGATTGAATAAAAAAATGTTTTCAAAAATGTAATGGAGTAGAAAGTACAGTTACCTGCTCTTAAATGTATAGAAGTAAAAAGTATCCACTGTAAAACTGACAAAAGTAAAGCACGGATACCTAAAATTTTCTACTTAAGTACTGTACTTCACTACTTTTACTTTGTTACATTCCACCACTGATAAAAGGTTAGCCGTTAATACCCCATAGAAGTGTTGTAATACCCCCCATACAATAAGATTATGAAACAAAAAGAAAGTAACAGCGCAGAGAACACAGTCAGTCAAACAAAGTTAATATTAAATAATCCATCAGAATGCTTTGAATCCAATTTGCAGATATTGCGTTTGTCCAATATTCCAAAATGTATTGACAGCAAATCCGAGCTATAGGTTCTACACAAATCTTTTTCCATTACGGAGAAAATTGTATTCCAAAAGTGTGTTACAAAGAGATGAAACAATGAACAATGACTGAATATTAGACCATAATACGCCTATCCAATCCCATTTGCTGATACTGTCAAATATAAGTCTTCCAGTGAATACAGCAGGATTACACTAGTTTTCCTTGTTCTTTTCTCCCATTCGCTCTCTTCTTCCTGTTCTCCCAACCATTTTCCAGAATAATGGAATATCGATGGGAGCGCTTCATTGTGCTTTAGACACATAATTCAGCCCAGAGACGAGGCCGGCTCCTAAAATGCCTGTAATGTGCAGAGAGGATGTGAGCGATTGGATATTGCAATCTAAATCTTATCATTTGGTGAGGAGCCTGGGGGAATGCCTGATGAGAGCCCCGTGTAGCAATGTGGAAGGTTCAGCGTGCAGGAGATACAGACACTTTTTTCACTAAGATACAAAAACTCCCGTCTACTTGTGCCTTTGTGTTGAAATATCAGAGCACGTTCACTATTTTCACCATGTGGATTTGAATGGAGCTCAACGGTGACCGCCCGTCAATGGTTCAAGTACATTTCCCATTTGGTTTTCCCATAGACTTTATGAAAAAAATGTATCGTCAAATTTCTGTTTATCCTTGGGTTTTAGAATGAAATGAAAGAAATTATGGTAATGTATTGAATCAATATGTCAATGGGAAGAGAACCCCTTCAGGAAAATAATAATAATCATCATCATTTTATGACAATTTTGTGGCAGTTTAAAACACTGACAGGCCAGTCACACTGGTCCTAGTCGGAGAAAAAAATATTTGTTATTATGAAATTATTGGGTTTTATTCAAAATGACTGTAGGCTGTATATGACAAAAAATGACATCTAAGGTGTTAATAATAATTTTTAGTAACTTACAAAGTAAATACGTCATTTTAAAGAGAACCCCATCACGAAGAAAAAAAAAAAAAAAAAGATCTTAATTAATATAAAATATTAATGTTTGATGATTTTATGGCAGTTTCAAAAACAAAATACATAATTTGTACGAAACACTCCCAGCGTACACATTTTCAACAAGACACCGGAGTTAACTATGCAAAATGCTCATATATTTCTCGTAATTACTTTTAAATTACTTTTTAATCAACGACCACAGAACAATCATAAATAAAATAAAATGGTTGTTGCCGTGGTGACAGTGTGATGGTACACTCTCTTCGTTTCCATACATGAGTTAAGAAAGTAAACAGCTAACAATGATTAAACCCAATGAAGCAGAATGAAGGTAAAGTGTTTTTGTGTTTTCAGGGGTTCAAAAGTCACAAATGAGAAAACAGTGAAATGAAATGGAAGAAGCACTCGAGATGAAACTTCGACCAGGTGTAAGTTAAAGATGCAAATAGTTTATAGAATGTTAATACATCTGCGCGGTAACTGGGATTGTGGAGAGGAGGAGGTGGAGAGGCTGAGAGGCTGGTGGTTTTGCTGCTGTAGTGGGAATACGGCAAAGAAGAGTTGCTAGAAGGAAGAACTGATGAGAAAAAGGCGATTGGTTGAGTGAATATGGCTATGATTGGAAATAGGAAATTGATACTTTGCAGCTGATGTCATCAACATTCTCTGGGGGTGTGACACTAGCTGTAGGCACTGCCCTGTCTGAAGCTTTATCCGACTTTAATCTGAGCTTTATTTTAGTACAATCTGACCATAAAGAGCTGATTTGTGCTGTTAATCAAGTCTCTCACACATAAAATTATGGTCACAAGCGAGCCGGTCCACTGATTTAAACAGGTTTATAAGAATAAATGAAGAATATTCTGAGGGCCCCACCAAGTTACAGGTCAAGTCTGTGCAGAAGTGACTCGATATAAGGTATTTTTGAGCCTTAAATAAATGCAGGAAAGGTTGGTTTCATGCCATACTGTGGAACATTCCAGACAAAGCAATGACATCACCGTAGAAACGATGAAACGCAGTAAAGTGCACATATTTTCATGTCATCCATAAATATGCTAAACTACCTGTCTCTCCTCCATTACGTCTTTATCCAAGCGTTCAGTGCAGTTTTATAGTGTACATCTAGCTGTAATAATGTGTGCTTTTTAAAAATTCAAAGCTCGTATCTCCTCACTTACCGTGTTTTCACTTCTCCATCAGTTCATCCACGCTTCTCTCCCTCCACCCCTCCATCTTAAACCACTTTTTCACTTACCTCTGTGACTGACTGAGCAGAATGATGATTTGCAGTGATAATTTTTCTCTGTGATTTTCTTTCTTTCTTTTTTTTTCCCCGCCTTCTGCTCCATCTGCCCATCCCTATCTCAGACTTCAGTACGCTTTCTTGTATTTAAGCTCTCCGATTCTTCATTTTTATGACTATTACCAGGCATAGAAGGGCTGTACTTATTGGAAAGTACTATGGTGAATTGTTGTGAAAAGAAGGAAATGGAGGATCAGCGTGAAATTAAAACCAGGTAAAGTGACTGGAGTATTTATGATCATTGCCTGTTGTAAGACTATGATACAATATATTGTCAAATTGTCAATTTTATGCCTCAAAAGTCTGCTCCAAACGAAGGGAAATGATCTGATCTCAATTCTATTCAAATTTAATTATTTGCACAGTTCTATATGAATGAACTCTATACTTTCAACTGTCTACCTGCTTGTCAAGAGAAAATATTGGCCATGGCACCAATGAAACACATGTGTCCGACTAGTATCTAAATAAGCATCTAGTATTGTGTCTGCTTGAATAATACTTACTTTAAAGCAAACCTATTATGCAAAATTGACTTTTCATAGAGTTTAATCCTATTATAGTTGTTTCCTCTCACTATTTACTCATCAAAAGTTGTATTTGGAGTGATTTGTGCATGTCTTTATCACTTACTTTCAAGACGCCATATTGCCCACTGTGACGTACTTACTTTTTTGTACTGTTTTCTTAATCTGTGATACACGTAGGATTCAGCAGTGTTGCATAGTTATTTTAGTAACAATGAATCGCTAGCGTGATCTGCAGCTATCGTTTTCGAACACAGAATTCAGCAGGCTTGTTTCTTTAACAAGTAACAACAACAAGTAACAAGTAACACAAATACTACAGGTCTTCTTTAAGCATTTTCTATAGGCCTTCTCTCCACACACACAACCACAGAAGCGTCCCTGGTCAGTCTCTAGTTAAAGCCGGTCCACTGTCCTCCCCGTGACACCGCTACCTGAAACTATAACTATTTGATTCTTATTTGCCAGTTTCTCTGCGCAGTCGAGTTCATTGTGTATGTATCAGCGTCTCCCAGACTGCGCACAACCTCGCTGCAGGTAGTCCATGAAAACAGGAGAGACACAGGAAGCAAATGCAATTCCATCCAAAAATGTGATGTTTTTTTACCCTTTTAAACGCTGTGGTGACGCTTGGGGGAGGAAGCAGAGAGATAGTGTCAAGCTAATATGATGGGAACAATGTTAACACAACTGCAGACTTACCCCAGTTAAACCACCCCGAGCTTTTAGCAATGTGAGACAGATGATAATAAGCTGAGCCAGTTGATAATACTTGCAGAGTTGCCAGTGTTTATTTCTCATAATGTCAATCCTCATTCCATCCCTGTCTCTCGCTGGGTTGGTTGTTTGTATTTTAAGGCGCTGTATCAGATTTTTATCGATTTAAAAATGTGAAAAACAGAGCTAGTTCATTTTAAAAGGTTCGCAGTGGTGTAAAGTTATTCCTCACTTTACTTATGCATTCAGAGCGCCCTAATTATTCACAGTGGTGAGTTTATAAGAGTGTTCACAGCTTTCAGAAACCAGTTTTGCGATGACAGTAAAAGCAAACAACTAGCACACTAACACGCTCGTCCTGCTTTATAATTAGATGCAGACAGTACACAGCAGACATACTTTGAGCTGCTTATATAATAGATTTGTACAGGGGCAAGCCAGATTCTGCTTTAATACATGGGGAGAAATTCAGTTTTCTAAATAAAATTGCTTCCAGATTTTATGGTGTGTCAGTCCAAACATCAGATTATGGAAATTCTCAATATAAAAAAAACCCCAAAACAAAACACTATTCAAACAGTATTTGTGGAATTTTCATGTGGAGATTAGTTCTGCCTGTAATTAATACAAGAAGGCTGTAAGTGCGAAATGTTCCTCTTCTCATGATCCTGGTGTGCGTTAGATTTGCAACAATAAGAGAGTTTCCAGTGGCTATAAGAGTTCATGTTTATGTTAAATGATATAAAACTGACATTTCCGTACTCCCTGTTCTATTTGAGCACGTACAGCTGCCTCCTGTTTGTGTATATGCACTTTTGCCTTATTCTCTGTACAAGCCCATTCTGCTCATTATCATAAACTATAAATGCTGAGGGTCTCTCTTGTCTGGAGCTCGGGGGCCGCTCGCGAAGATGGAACATGGAATTGATATTATTAAGCTTCTATCGTGTAACTATTCAGCTGGTTATGGAGTCAATTCTTATCAACCACATTCTCCCGATAACAAAGGCTAATTAAAAGTAATCAGTAGTCAATCAGGCTTACAAGCATTTACGAGTCCAAGTACACGCAGTTTAAAGTAAAACTGGTTGTAAAAGTGTGATTATATTCTAAGAGATTGGAAACTGTATAATCAAAGTGGACTAAGGGAATGTGACATCACCCATAGGGTTCAGTTTTAATGAAGCTCATCGAGGCTAGCAGTTATAGTGGTTAATCTGTAACCAGCAGGAGCCACCTTGGGAAAAACAAGCACTGGATTCATCTGTTATAATATCTTAATTTAGGGACAAAATTGTGTAATAAAAACACCAGGATCATGTAGAAATATGCTAAATTACAATATTGAGTTAAAAAAAAAAAGAAATATGGCTAGAAAAAGAGCAGATTGAAAACTAAAATCAAATAAAGGTCAATGATATTCTGTGGTTAACTTAACAGCCCATTTACAGTACTTCTTGTGGATTTGCAGCACTTAAATTTGAGCCTATTTGTGATTGTAACCCATAATATCTGAATAATACAAAACATATTGAGATTTTCCATCAATAAATCCCAAATTTCATCACTGAGATTTCCATAATTTGAAGTGTGGAAAATAAAATAGAGCACAAGTCCGCTTTTGTTGCATGAATACAAAGAATGAAATAAGAAGTCCTTCACTGAACCTCATACATAAAACTTACTTCTTAATTCCAGATCTCCTCCAAGGCTCCTGTCAATTGAATTCAGTGACCTTTGTATTGTAAAGGGTTTCAGTGGTCAATAGCAGGGCCGTTAGCACCTGCCCACCATTGTCACTGTGTATTTCAAGGGTAGTTCAGTAGAATGGCCATTGTCCCCCAAGGTCAAAACCAACTCTTTCTACTTCATGTCTCCATAACTCTTCCGAGTTTTCGGTTTTGTCCCTGAAGATGGAGGTTTCCCTTTCTGAATACCAGTCCTTTTGAGTGTGCATTGTGCAACTTTTATGGTGGAAGGTCTGTCAAATACTTTCCTCCGCGGAGATGTTGTTACTTTGTCTGAAATGTTCCACAGTAATCCTGGGTAATCCTGGTTTAGTCCTTGTTTGGTCGTTGTTTAGTCTTACAAAGGGTCTGTCAGTAAACGTGTGCGTACTGAGCAGGTGAGGGATGGAGGTTTGGACACAAATGCTCCAGTGAACAAAGGAAAGGCCAAATAAGGACTTCCACAGACATCATGTGTTAGTGAACGCTCTGGTACAGTCTCACACATGTGCAGAACACAGACCTGCTATCTCTACACACAATACCACACTACACTACAGCATTTCTGCATAGCAACAACTGAGAAAATGAAACCTAACCCAGATAAATACAGGATTGAACTAAAGGTGAGGTGGTAAAAACTATTACTCAACCTGGACTAAACAAGATACATCAATATGAAATCAGGGTGCGAGGGGAAAACCATAGACCGGTTTTCCCCTCGCACCCTTGTTCCGTTTTGGAACATGATGCCTAGTGGGTTTGCTTTGTCTATTTATGTAAACAGTCTGTGGGTAAAACAGGACCAAGTCTGAACTTATTAATGCTGATTAAACCAATTCTAAACCAGGTCTGAACCACAACTAAAAGAAAACTAAACCAGAACTAAACCAGGATTACACAAGACCTAAACCAGGACTAAAGAAGAACTAAAGTACTGAACAAGAACCAAACAAGGACTGAACGAGGATTACACAAGACCTAAACAAAAACTGAACCAGGACTAAACCAGGACTGAACAAGAACTAAACCAGGACTGAACCAAACACATTTTAAACCAAGATTAATTCTGCCTTCATTGCACAAATTGATCCCTTCCACTTGAACTGAAGTGACAATTACAAGTGCATGTTTTTCAGATACATTTGAGGAAGTAATAAAATGTTCGTGCATACAGAGTAAAAACATAAATTATCCACAGTAGACAATAACCCACAGATCACTGAAGGAAAAAAAAAAACTGAAGAACTGCTTTTATTTAATCACACTAAGTGGAAATAGACGTACATCCAACTCGTAACAGCAATAATATAATAAAATATAATAAAAAGCAAACCATTTCAAAACTTTTTTTTTTTTTTAAATTCACTGCTGTCCACCACTGCTGGAGAGAGGTCAAAGGTTATTTTTATCTCAGCAACTTGGGCATTGAACTTATTTCCCAGTTCACCAGTAGAAAATACAACACGAGGAACTGTTCATGTGCAATTCCCAACTCGACAACTCAGATTTACCATTATTCCCAAAGCACATGAAGGCAGCATAAAACAAGTGTAAATTAAGTCTAAGTTAAGTTAAATCAGAAGCCTAAACACAGACTAAACATGGGCTAAGCCGGGGTTTCTAAACGTTCAAGGAGGGAATCACAAAAGTAGCCATGGATTAACCCAACCTGGCAACCCCACAGCAAAATGTAAATTGATGGGTGACACACACTTCCACTCAAACACTTTCATTCACTATTTTGTGTTTGTTTCCTTATTTTGACTACCTTCTACATTTTAGATACACACAGAAGACATCAAATATATGAAGTCAGATATGTGGATGATTACTACTACTACTACTACTACTACTACTACTACTGCTACTGCTACTGCTACTAAATATTTTTCGATAAACCAAAGGCTGACTACTTTGAGGAGCTGTATATAAAATATTCTAAAACAATAGTAGAGCTGTTTAACTCTTTTTTGCCCCTTTACTACATAATTCCATATATCTTGCTGTTGAAATTAATAATGATGATTTATTATTGTTTATTTTGGGCCTAATGTAAAGAAAATTTGAAAGCATTTGACCCATCCTTTAATGCCCCTTGAGCAACCTCAGGAGCAATGGGTGCCACAGTGTATCGTCAGTTGTATTATTTGACCCAATTCCACCAAATTACAGAGTTTTCGATTTAAAAATAGATCAAATAATGTCATATTTTCTTTTCTAAATTAGATCTTGAGATCATTTTGCGACCTCCACTCTTTTGAACCACTGGATTAAAATAGGATTGAACAGAACTTCAACCAGAACTGCACTGCACTGGAACTAAACCAGGTCTAAATCTTTACTAACTTAGTTAACTAGAAGGTGAATGGGGACTAACACTGGTACCACACATAAACTAACTACCATAAGCTCCAAATCTGAATTCATTTAAACACATTCAACACTTATGCTAATGAGAAAATGAAATAAATACTCCATTATTTTCAGATTTGCCCAACAGCTGCACATACATCCGATCGTGTCTCCAGATCAAATTCCTGCGTTCCCGGCTGGTACTGCGACGCTCTGTGCCAATGAGCCTGTGGTAAAGGTTGCCAGATCTGTGCATGTGTTGCCAGGTGTGGGGATTAGGGGTATTGTTTACGCAAGAACAAGTGGATTAGTACAGGGAGTGAGACAAAGACAACACAGGCCCATAGTATTACACTGACTCTCCTCTCATCGAGCACAGCTGAAGAATATGCTATTGAGAAGTGCCATTTACAAGCATTAGAGATGAGGAGGGAAACATGAGGCTCTGAATTAGACTGTGAACTGAAGACATAACAGATACTGGATACGGCACTCTGTATTTGTCATAACAAGTCAATACTGCATTATCTTAGAAGACATGAAACTCTACATGTTTAGCTAGAGGAAAACCTAAAGCAATGCTCTATTAAAGGTGCAATATGTGACTGCATGTTAATGCTTTGCCTGTAATGTTCCACAGTGTGGTATCAAACATGTATCTCCATGGGAACAAGAAGGGGATATGAGCAGACCAAGCTACAGGCCAAGGATGAAAACATTTGCATTTCTATATTTACCCTCCAACCATCACTAAATATAGTCACAAGAAAGCAAGAAGTATGAAGTGTCTTGCCAAGGACCCAATGGCAGTAGCAGGAACTGGACCATATCCAACCTGACTCACGCCAGCCTAAGTCTCAATCGAGTGCTACACATTATCAGTCTGGAACGGCTCTCGCTGAAAGCATTCAGAAAATATGGAATGTCATGGTGAATATTTTAATCTGATTGGTTGAAGCGTCACAGCAGTGGAACAATCTGTTCTGTGATTGGTCCGCCTGCTCAGTTAATCGTACAGCGGGAGTCCTTCCAGATGGATTCTTGTAAGTTTGTGAACTCATAAACAACACAGTAATTCATCTTGCTGCACAAGGTTAAGTACATCAGCACGGACCAAAATATAAACTATAACTTTTAAACAAAAGAGTAAAACAGTGAATCACTATTCCTCTGGTGTTCCCATTGACAGGATCAATATAACAAACTAAATCAATACAAGTCCACTGGAGCCTGTTGCTTTGCAGTGTCTGTTTGTTTTTGCACACTCCAGAGTTTGAATGCCTCTGTCCCATCAGCACTGTGACTCTCCAGAGAGTTCTCTCAGGCTAATTAATGCTAACGCTAAAGTTAAGTGCGATTACACAGACGCGAGCAGACTTGAAAGGCTGGGGATTTGGAATCACATTAAATCAGCTCTTACGCAATGAGAAGCGTAAACAAGCATTTTACATTTACGTAGTGTTATCTTTTACTTTACAACTGAAAATTAAGCTGTTCAAAGGAATTTACATCATGTACATTTAAGGCAGTTTTGTTGAAGATACACAGTCAAGGTGTTTAAAGGGCCCATATTATGCTATTTTCTGATCTATGTTGTCTCATCAAAATCATACCTGGAGTTTTGATTTGTTTAACTCATTTTTATTTATTTTTTTACTTTTTTTTAACACAAATTCGGCATATTTAGGCTGAATTCTTCACTCACCTTGCGATGTCTGATAATGAACACAGGAAGAACTCCACTGTGTTTTTAAACTCCATACACCTTCACTACATCATTTGAATCATTTCAGCCCCAGAATGTCCACTCTCTACTGAACAAAAGGTAAAAGGTAGCTGTTAAAACTTAAAAACTACCGCTTCATGACATCACAAGGTGGAACAGAGCATTTGGAGTTTTGGAGAAGCAGAAAATCTAATAATAAAAGATTACTCAAACATGAGTGAATGAAGCAAAATACTAATCCAGTTATGTTTGTGATAAGGAAACAATGTTATAACATCGATCATAACAGTGTAATATAGGCCCTTTAAACATCTTGACTGTGTATCTTCCCCAATTTAAAGCAATTTATAATAATATAATAATATAATAATATAATGCTAAAAAAGCCTGTCTATATTGTGTCAAATAGCAGTGTTACAGCGGCTGACATGGCGCTGTCCGTGGTGCTGAAAATGAATTGTGAAACCACTACACACGGTATTCTCAGTAAACAGAAATAGCAACTAAATTTTCTGCCAAATTTAACCAGTATTTTCCAGTTATGTATTTTTGGTATCGAGCCTTAACCCTCCTAACGTAGCTGCACAAGATATTCTGAGTATTCTAGCGTGAAGAGAGAGAAAGGGCACGGGCATTATATTTAGTTTGAACAAAGGCCAAGTGAGTTGACTCTTCCCACCAGCGGATCACCTGAAATGTAGTTCACCAGCCTGGTTCTACTCATGCCACCAGCTGTCTCCCCCCATGCGCTCTCACCATCGGGCGGGCGCCGTGCCAACCTCTGACTCACCGCTTACTAGCCACGAGGAAACACAAATCTGCACAGACAGGCAAACTTAGATTAGAAGTGGGCGCATGGAGGAGAGCTAATTTATTGAAATGTTAGTGGAAAATCACAACAAAAACTGTGGTTCTCAAACTGTAGCGCGAGTCCCATTGGTGGTACCCGGACATCTGTTTGCAGCTGATGTCATCAACATTCCCTAGGGGTGTGACGCTAACTGTAGGCTCTGCTCTGTTTGAGGCTTTAGTAGACTTAGGCTGCGTCCCATTACTCTGTCTTACCCCTTCATCTTACGCCTACCCCTTGGTTTTGTGCGTTCATGTGAGGGCAAGGGGCGTCTCGATTCTAATTTTGATCAAGGGCTAGGGCCACGACCTAGGGCTACATACCTCTTGAAACGAAGTAAGCTCTCGACCAGACTTGAAACGAAGGGGTCGGCCTACAAGCTCAGGCAGGTGTTGGGATCAGGATGGAGCGTCACATCGACCAGCCAAGGAGTCTCATAAATTTAAGTATTTTCAGCAGTTGTAAATTTCAATTAACAGTTTAGCAGGTTTACAATTCTGACGCTTATGTTCTACGTTACTTTTAGTGAACTGTTGTTGCGGTTTTAATTGTAGTAATGTCTGTTTAGCCGACGTTATTGTTTTCATCAACTTTAATGTATAAACACGCTAGTTTTTTATCGAGCTGAGGTACCCGATAATCCTTGACATGGCACTTTTTAGGTGAAATCAGTGTGAAGTCAATTTGCTTAACAGAAGCAAACGGTAATCGAGTGGTGTCCCATTTCTTAGGGGAACATTCGTACCCCGAGCCCTCACAGCTCGGTATCGAGGGGCAAGACAAAGACGTAGATAAAGGGGAAGGGGCAAGACAGAGTAATGGGACACAGCCTTAATCTGAGCTTTGTTTTAACACAATCTGACACAGAACTGACTTAGCTGGAACTATTACAGGTGAGCTGATTTCTGCTGTTAAAGAAGTTCCTCTAAAATAATATTGACAGTAACAAGCTAGGTAGCATTAGCCAACAGTTTTTCATTCAGATTTATTCTCACCTTTTTGTTGAAAATCAGGGTCATGAACGCTCGTTTTGATCGCAGGCTCCTGAAAATGTGCTCTTTAAATCCATTTATAGTGTTGTTGTTTTTTTCTTGAGTTTTCAGGCGATCTTAAAACCGTAGAGATACATGTAGAACACCCCCAGCGTGCAAAGTATCAATATACTTGGTTTATATCTGGTGGGACTCAGAAAGCAAAATCTTCTTTGGGTTAAAACCTACTGGCGTACGTCACAGTACATGGCGTGTCTTGCCCAAGGACACGACTGCATGGACTGGAGTGAACAACAGATCTTCCTGTTAGTGGGCAAGTGTTGTACCGACTGAGCTATTGCCAGCTTAATATTGTTACTTTCCAATGACATCACACCGGGGATGTCCTCCATGTAGTGCTATAATAGAATGTTCAGCAGTTACCATGGAGACACAAGGCACACATTAGCAAACACTGTCAAAAAGTTGCTGTCTGAAAACTCAAGAAAAATACAAAATGGATTCAAATATTTTAATAATAATAATAATAATAATAATGATGGCCCAAAACAGCTGATTATATTAAACTGTTGTGTAGTTAAAAAACACATATCGATCTCATCTTCCTACTTTTTACTCAACCCAACAAACCCAGCACCACTTCCCACTTTTATCCTCACACTTCTCACAGCAGAGCCCCGCCCTCTCTCCTGTGGTACAAAAGCACATCTTGCAGAACTTTAACCCAGACTGGTGTGGGTTTGGCAGCTCCGCTCGCTCGGCCGTGGTCAGATTTAGCGGCAGCAGGCACACAGGTGTGGTCGGGGTAACGCTTAATGCTTTGGATGTGCACAAGGATACTTCAGCTGGCCATTCAGAGCCCCTAGAGCCCCCTGACATTCTGAGGTCTGGAAAGCTGATGGAAAAACCCAAATAACTGCCCAAACAGGTCACTGGCTCTGGCTGGGTCTTTGTGCACACACAGATATTTCCAACATGTTTTTTATGGAGCTTTCTGAAGCCGAATGTGAGCGCACTTTGGTGATGTGTGGTTTAAGGCTCATTCACAGTTACATGAAAAAGGAAGAAAAGGACATGGCTTCTCGGCATCTCCAAAGTGTAAAATCACAGAACATGTTTTATATTGCGTTTTTTTCCCTTTAAGGCACTCAGGGAGCTATACACCAAGGAATCACTCATCTATTCACAGATCAGTGTACGCACAAACAGGGGGCGTGAGGTGGGTGAAAGGTGGGTCTTACCAACTGCTCTTATAAGAAGAGTGGGATTTAATCTACCAACCTTTGGATCAGGGGACAGCACTCCACCAACTGAGATACTATGGACCCAGTCAAGTCATATAGATTTAGTATCTATACATTGCAGGTATGAGTGCACCTTTAAAGCACCACTGACCACAAACATGTGTTCTTAATATGGCCAGGCTTGCATCTCCACAAACACTTCCTCCTGCTTGTTTCCATGGAAATGTTGGCTATAATATTCCACTGTATGGCATAAAATGTATCTATTTCCATGGACAATGTTCCAAAGTATGAGTTCAACTTTCTATTTCCATGGGATCACGGAAAGTTACACAGTGTTGCTTTTAATTTACATGTTAATTAATAACTATGCAAATTTAAAGCATTCAAATTTTCTAATAAGCAATCACCTGTAAAGCCATATTAATCTTTTTTTTTTTTTTTCTTTTTTTTTTTTTTTACTGATTTAACCCAACCGCCTTTCCACAGATCTGGCTGGGCTGTCTCCTGTGCTACAGTAGATCTTATTTCACAGTATCCTGCTTCAGTTTGAAACATATTGTGAGTCAGTGTCACAGTCCTCCTCTGTGTGTCCCTCTGTGCTTCACTGGCTCTGGTTTAATTGCGCTCCTGAAGAATGACTGATTGGGCAGATAACAGTAGAGAGCTGCTCCTGCCTGACTAAAATGTGAGGGCGTGTTCGTTTACACACAAACAACACAATTAATGCAAGAAAATAGATGGAGAGGATGAGCACTAGATTAATTAAAAACAATGACAAGCTAATGAATATCGTTACTTTGGTATACAATATATTTTAGCTGACAAATTTGGTAAAACGTTTGCATCCTGTTTTGAAACTTAAAGGCGCACCGTTTCCTGGTGGAGGGTCTGCTACCATGGAGATGTTATTGCTTTGCATGGAATTTTTCACAGTATCATATTAAACTGATCTATTTCCATGGAGACAAGCACCAAGCCAATTTACAGGTCCATACTGTGGTACATTCCAGGGAAAAGCAGTCTCCATGGACACAACCAGGTGCTGGACTGTTTACATTAAAGATGGACTGTGCAACATTTCTAGTGAAGGGTCCACCACCTGTTTATCTCCATGGAGATGTTATTGCTTTGTCTAGAATGTTCCACAGTATCGATTAAACCTATGTATCACAAGAGAGACAAGCAGGTTCCAGCACTACGTTACATTACAGTTCAGATCTGTGGAGAGTCGCCCCTACTCACAGAGGGAATTAATATATTTTTGAGCAATAGAACCCCCTGTAATAAATAAATACTAGATGGATATGGTTAAAGTCATACCATGGAACATTCCAGGCAAAGCAATAACATCTCCAGCGGACCCTCCACCAGAAAAGTTGCGCAGTGCACCTTTACGGAACCGTTCAAAAGAGCCGACTCATTCACAAAGGTCTCATCACTAGCGAAAACTATGTGAAAGCCCCTGTCAGTGTTGCTTAGGTCAGTGGTTCTCAACCTTTTTTCTTGAAGCCCCCCTTGCCTGTGTCCAAGACAAGCCAGGCCCCCCTAACTCCAAATCCTACCTGCATATACGCACTAAAAGAAAAAAGTGATTAACTACAAACTTTTATTTGCAAAAATTCTTCCTTAAATGTTATCAAGTGTATCTAACACACACACACAGTTTAATTTTTGACAGCCAAACAGAATAGGTATACCCCATTACAACAGAAAAATAATGACTCATTGTTAAGATATAGCAGTATCTATATGGCTTTCTTTTCTTCTGTGTGTCACCAGGTGTATAAAATCTTCAGAAATAACTGCAAGGACATTTAACTATAAATTACCTAGGCTGAATTACCTGCCCGCTAGCTGACCTGAGGACTGCCTGCGCAAGTTCAGGTCAGAGGTAATAAATACCTTAATGAATTTAAATGTGGACCAAAAATATGTTTTAATTTGAATTACACCGAATTTTGATTAGGCTGTTGGGTGTGTTGTTGGGATTCTATAATTTTAATGTGCACAAATATAATTTTGGTAAAGTCACAACCTCAACGCAGACGAAATTGGGCGGACCCCCTGCGATCTCTAGCGCCCCCCTTGGGGGGGCCCGGACCCCAGGTTGAGAACCACTGGCTTAGGTAATGTACACAGTATTGCCCCCGTAGGGAAATTTGTCCTCTGCATTTGACCCATCTTTAACGCTGCTGGGGGCAACTTGTCAGGAGCAGCACCCAGGGACCCATCTCCAAATCTTGCTCTAGTCTTGGTCAGGACTATTTTGGCTGGAGGATTTTACCTATTGTGCATGTTTTGGCTGCACATCTGGAGAACTGACAATAAAAAAAGCTTTTATGTCTGTTGAGAGTCTCTGTAGAATACCTTAGCTATATTATTTGTAGTTTAGCTGGTCGTGGATCTAACCTCTTCATCAGAGACATATGTGTAGAAAGCTGCCTGAGCAAAGTGCACTTAGATTGTGAGAGGAGCAGCTGCTGCAGTGTAATGATGTGGTCTGTTCACGGCTCTCTGGAGATCTGTGCTATGCTAAACAGTTCTACTTCGAAACGCTCATATAAGTGCACACAAGTCTGAGACCAAGAAAGTGAAGAGCAACTACACAATAACAAAAAAAAAATAAAATAAACAATAATAAAATTGGAATTGTTATGTTAGGTTAATTGTTAATGTTATCCTCATACCAATTAATTACAATTTTGCTGATTTTATTTGATCTAAAAGGCAAAGTTCCATTAAAAACTGCATTTTTAATGGAACTTGAAGGTTTAAAAAGTTTAAAAGGTAGGCGTGGAGACTGTTTCTATTCAGTTACATAAAGACTATGACTCTCAGTTGACCTGGGAACGCCTCAGAATCCCCCTGGAAGTGTGTGTGGAGAGAGAAGTCTGGACATCCCTGCTCAGACAGCTGCCTCCACGACAGAGCCCCAGATAAACAGAACATGGATGGATGGAGTTATATCTCTGTCCACAGCTGCAAGGTGGAAATGAAATAAAGCGGATTTATTCTTAATCACAAAAACTTGTTGCTGTTGTAATTGTTTGTTTCTCAAGCCTATTATCCAATAAGAAAGCAGGATGAGCTCTCCACTTTGGGTTGCCAGATACTTTGACAAATTCCAGTTGATTTAAACCTAAAATGCCTCTCTCTGATCTGAATGGCCACTACTTAAACCCCAGCACCTGCAGCCAGTCATGAACCAGTGCTAGTGCAGCCTCTGTAGCTCAAGGAGTGAATTCTGGAGGTTCTGATTTTTCACGTGAGACCTGTCCATATAGTGAGAATGAGAAAAACATGTATGTGTCCTTTATCTGCAGGTTCAGGCTCTGTTAACTCCAGTTTAATTGTGATAAGTTTATTTTTTAAACCAGTGAGCAGCACACCCTTAAGGTCTACAGCTGCTGTTTTAATGCAGCCACAAAGCATTTAGAGTCAGTGTTTGGTTCTCCTTCAAAATAACCAAGACTTTAGATTCCAAATGTTTCCTCTGTGTCTATATTTAATCCTCACATGTTCTGGATCACACCGTCGATGTCTGTCATGTAGAATGCCAAGCTCCCCATCAAAGTGACTCATTAGATCTATATGAATCCCGCAGTAATGTATTCACTGACATGAGCCCACTCCCTCCTGGCTCTGTGTTCCGACCATCTCCTCATTTATTATTAAAGACTCCATGGAATATTGATGTCAGGTTGTCTCTCCAAAGGCCTGCGCACACCGGCCAGTATTCCCCCGGTGTGAGTTATCAACCACCAGATTAACCGCACACAGAGACGTTAAAGGAGATGTGTTGTGTTGTCTTTTGTTTATTAAAGACTTGTGGCTTTGTTTGGATGGACCTTTCACATTAAAAATGAAGGAGGAGAAACGTGTTCAAGAGCTCAGGTCAAAGAGCTGTTGTCTATCTATCCTTCCTTCCTTCCTCTTTCTTTCTGTTTCTGTCTTTCTTTCTGTTTGTGTCTTTCTTTCTTTCTGTCTCTGTCTTTTCTTCTTTCTTTCAGTTTCTGTCTGTCTTTCTTTCTTTCTTTCTGTTTCTGTCAATCTGTCTTTCTTTCTGTTTCTGTCTTTTTTCTTTCTTTCTGTCTTTTTTCTTTCTTTCTGTCTTTCTTTTTGTTTCTGTCCATCTGTCTTTCTTTCTGTTTCTGTCTTTCTGTCTGTTTCTGTCTCTCTGTCTTTCTTTCTGTTTCTGTCTTTTTTCTTTCTTTCTGTCTTTCTTTTTGTTTCTGTCCATCTGTCTGTTTCTGTCTGTTTCTGTCTGTCTGTCTGTTTCTGTCTGTTTCTGTCTGTCTGTCTGTTTCTGTCTGTTTCTGTCTGTTTCTGTCTGTCTGTCTGTTTCTGTCTGTTTCTGTCTGTTTCTGTCTGTCTGTCTGTTTCTGTCTGTTTCTGTCTGTCTGTCTGTTTCTGTCTGTTTCTGTCTGTCTGTCTGTTTCTGTCTGTTTCTGTCTGTCTGTCTGTTTCTGTCTGTTTCTGTCTGTCTGTCTGTTTCTGTCTGTCTGTCTGTTTCTGTCTGTCTGTTTCTGTCTGTTTCTGTCTGTCTGTCTGTTTCTGTCTGTCTGTCTGTTTCTGTCTGTCTGTCTGTCTGTTTCTGTCTGTCTGTCTGTCTGTCTTTCTTTCTTTCTTTCTCTTTGTTTTTGTCTTTCTTTCTTTCTGTCTTTTTGCCCTTTCTTTCCTTATTTTTTCTTTCTTTCTGTTTCTGTCCTTTTTCCCTTTCTTTCCTTCTTTCTTTCTCTCTGTTTCTGTCCTTTTTCCCTTTCTTTCCTTCCTTCCTTCCTTCCTTCCTTCCCCCTTCCTTTCTTTCTTCCTTCTCCCTTTCTCTCTCTCGTTTGTCTCTATGCATCTAGAAAGTAGAATATAAATTATCATTAAATTATCACTGACTTATTAAGTGTCTGATGCCCTCTGCTGGCAACGGTGAGTAGTGAACCACATTTAAAAAGGCAAAAAGCAGCACAACTAATTTCAGCAACATGACACTAACAGATAGAGGTTTTGTATCAAATTCAATGGGATTATCTAAACATGCTGCATTTTGTGAAAAGGAAATGCATAGTGCAGCATTTTTGTAAGTTTTTCATCTTTAAATTCAGATAAAGTCAGATTTTGTATATTATTTAGATGGTATTAAACTACATTTATTTAAGAGAGAAAATCTACCAAAGTTGAAGACGATCATTAAGAGACTCGGCCCTTGAATGCACTGTTACATCACTCTCCATTTTAATTTTGCCTGCCCCCAATCTCCATTAAATATGCATTACCTGATTTTTAAACCATGAAAGGAAGGAGATACTTAAATCTGTTTAACTCTTTTCTCGCTCTGAGAAATATTCAGATACAGGACTTTTTGAGCATGTGTAAAACTTTAGAGCAGTTTGTGTTAGAGAAGTAGAGTGGATGGACAGTTTTGTTTACAGACTCATGAGTAAAATTGGAAATAGAGGAGTGTTATTATGGCTATATGTTAAACAACTTTTATAAAATCATAGTAAAATACAAAACAAAAGAGTTACGTTGTGATCTTTACTTCAAGTTAAGTTTAGTATAAAAAGTTAGATGTTATTAAGTTAGATATATCTGTAAATATCAAGATTCCTGGGTCCTTTCTGTGTTTCTTTCTGTGCGGAATTTGCATGTTCTCCCTGTGTCTGGGTGAGTTTCCTTCGGTTTCCAAGCTCCAGCTAAGTTAGTCCTAACCAAGACTACCTCAAGATCACGGAGATGGGTCCCCAGAGGGATTGAAGGATGGGTTAAATGCCGAGGATTTCTCTACAGGGACAACAAAGTGAATGAACCTTTACACTTTAAGGTCAAAATAGATTTATAGTATAATTCTGTAGTTTGGTATACAGTAAACACACTTCGATTACCTCAGATCCTGTCAGTTTCTCTCTCTGACATGTGGCTCTCTCCACGGTGAGCTTGCGACGCCATAGTAACAGATCAACACAACGTCATAGTAACAGCCCAGACAACCCCTTTGGACGCTGCAATTAGACAGACCTCCATGCTCCATCCTCTCCGCTCCCGGACTCCTCTCAAGTGTGGGATTCGCAAAAACACGGCCGCTCGGCTGGAAGAAGTTGAGTTGCTGGTGCCTCAGGGGGAGCGATTTTTGGACAGGACTCAAAAGCGTTAATTGGAACTTTATAGTGTCCTTGTGGGGTTTGAGACGGGTGATAGAGAACGTAATAGACTTGTGTGTGGCGCCGGTGTTAGTGCAGGATTGTGTGCACCAGACCAAAGGGTTCGATGGAGATGCGAGTCCCCAGATTGGAGATAATTAGCGAGCACTTATTGGGAACAGTTGGAGACCTCCCTGCAGCCGATAATGCTATTACGACTCATTATCGTTTAACTGTACTGTCCAATCACAGCGCTCGATTCAATTAGCAGGTATGGGTTCTTTTCAATACTGTAGAATGGAGACTTCCTGTCCTGTACCAAACACTCACTCTGACAAGTTTTAATGAGCAAAATGTAGAAAATTGTCAAAATAGGTTACATTTTTCGTATCAAAACTAGATACTCATTTGCGCAGGTGTTGGTACTAAAAAAAGTCACATTCTCTGGACAGAAATTAAGGCCACATGGTAAGAAAGTACTATTCTTTAAAGTTGAAAATCACATTCTGTCATGTAAATAAAGTGTTTTTATATATATATTGAAATCAGTATCAAGTATTGAGTCTATTCCTTGGTATCGAAATTACGTCAAGAAAACATAGTATTGTAACACTAATACTGACTGTTTTACATTCCTTTGATTGACACTTACTTTACTTTTTTCCCATTTTGCAGTTTAAAGGTGCACCATGTAACTTTTCTGGTGGAGGATCTGCTACCTGCTTGTCTCCATGGAGATGTTATTGCTTTGCCTGGAATGTTTTTAAGTATGGTAAACCTTTTAAATTTCATGGAGACCAAACAAGACCAAGTTACAGGTCAGATCTGTGAAGAGGCAACCCCGCTCACAGTCAGAATGCCTGTTTTTCTAGGTATTTTTAAGCTATTAAACCACCTGTAATTTAATAGAAATAAGGTTTAATGTTATACCGTGGAACATTATAGGCAGAGCAATGACATATCCATACAAACAAGCAGGTAACCAAAAAGTTACATAGTGCATCTTTAATTAGGGGTGTTTTTATTACTCAAAAATGCATTTCGGCAGGTTTGCTTCTCCACAGATCTGGCTTTTTAATTATTACAGATATTCTCTATTTTACAAGCTGCACTGTCCACCTTTTCTCACCATCTGCTATCGCCTTGTCTCGATTGTTCCACATTACGGCATTACTCCCAGCTATCCCCATGGAAACAGGCGACGCCACTAGGCCAAGTTACAGGTCTGATCTTTTATTTCAGCAATAAAAAACCCAAAATGAAACAAACCAGAGAGCTCTCGACATTAATTCTTTCACATATTCAGAGGCCGGTGTAGAGCAGGCTGGTGTAATGAGGACACACCTGGCATCACAATGAAACCGTGAAGGCCATTGGGTTGTATTGTGACAGCTCCATAGAAAAGCATGTGCAGATTTATAAAAAGACTGGAGCTCTGAGGCACCCATCCAGCCCTGCCACAGCACATTAGCGCACCTGTCAGCCTCCGTGTCTATGGGAAATCTAACAAGCTTTTGATGAGAGTTATAGAAATGAAAGGGCATATGGCACATTAGTTAATGTGATTATATTACAGAAAATAGAAAAGAATGCACTTTAATATCATGGTTGCTTTAGGTAACCATTTTAGAATTACCTCTGCTGATATGACATATGTAGAGGTAATTCTATAACCGTTACCCATAGCAACCATAATGCTAAAGTTGTATGCCATTGCTCTGCTTACAATGTTCCACAATATGACATTAGACCGGACTACTTATCCAATTACAGGTGGTTTTACAGCTCAAAAATACAAAAAAAATTCTGGCTGTGATTCTGCCTCGCCACAGATCTAACCTGTAACTTGGTCTGGTTCGGTCTCCATGAAGATAGAAAGGTTTAATGCCATAATGTGAAACATTCCAGATGTAGCAATAACATACCTCTACGCATGTCACATCTACTGCCCGTGTCCACCCAAGAAGTAAAATTATAAACCAAAATTACAAAACTAGAAAAGACTAAACCTGCTTTTTAATAAAATATTCTATCGTCATGGTGAGCAAATCAGACCAAGCTACAGAGCAGATCTATGGAGAGGCAAACCCGCTCACACACAAACTGCCAGTTTTAAATGCCAGATATTTTTGAGTTACAAAACCACATGTAATTATGTAAATAAATGTAGAGTTATTTAATGTCATATTGTGGAACATTCATGACATACTTGAACATTCACACAGACAGTGGCTCCCTCTTTTCTGCGTCACTTGAGGAAAAAGTAAAGTAAAACTAAAACACAACACTACCCACTCCAGTCCGTCTTTCCCACAATCAAACAATCAGGGAATAATTTAGCTCCATAAAATGCTTCTTTATAAAGAAGAAATAGACATTTATACAACTGTACACTGTATCTACAGCATAAGACAGGGCACAGTTTGAAGGGAAATCTCCAGATTTAGACTCTGGCTGTAGCACCAACCTTCTTTGTGCATACATTATCTCTTCATTTGCATTATGTATGTTTGTAATGAGGAAACAACATTATAACATAGCTCAGAAAATAGCGTAACATGGGCCCTTTAAGCTAAAAAGTTCATCATATCCCAGAGTTTCCAGATCATGTAAAACGGTACAGAGAATAAAGCAGAGCTAGTTCTTAAAAAGTTGGCTTACAGCTCAAAGACAACTTAACCGGCTTTGAAGTGCAGTGCTTTCACTGTTGGCTGGTATTACACTACAAAAGCGTGGAGCTGGAGTGCACCTCTAGAAACAAGATCTCTATGTCTGAAGATAGCCATTATTTTAAGTTCCAAAACATGAAAAGCCAAAGCATTTTTTAAGACCAATAGCACTACAGTTAATGAGTAATATTTCTTCTTTAAAGGGTTCATATTATGCTATTTTCTGATCTATGTTACAATGTTTTCTCCTTTCAAATATACCTGGAGGATGACTTTTTGTCTCAGACGGAAAATACTACATTTTGTGATGTCATGTGGTAATGCAAGAAGAGCTCCACTGTGTTTTTAAACTCCACACACCTTCACTAGAATCATTTGGATGATTTCAGCTCTGGAATTGCCAATCTCTATAAACAAAAGGCAAAAGGTCGCTGTTAACTTGAAAACTACCACTTCATGACATCACAAGGTGGAACAGAGCATTTTGAGCTTTGCAGATGTATACAGACTAATAATAAAGGGTTACTCAAACATGTGTGAATGAAATAAAACACAACTCCTGGCATGTTTTTGATGAGGTAACAACATACTAACATGTCTTAAAGCTCACAAGAGTCAGATTTGTGTAATGTAGAACCTTGAATACATTAGAACAGACTTTTCTTGAATAAACTTATTCAAAAAGCTTTAAAAAGTTACAATTTTACAGTATTAGCCCTCCCTATTAACTTCCATATTGTGACAGCAGCTCAGTCCAGCCCACACTGTCTTCTGATGCCTGAAATATATGATGTGTGTGTATGTGTGTGTGTGTGTTTGCTCACAGATGTCGGGTCAGCCCTCTGTCCTCCCTCTGTCTCCGGAGTTTACAGCACAAACGCCCCCAAACCCCCTCACACTGACTCATTAGCCTCTCGCTGTGTGGACAACATGGCCTGTTTAAAGTGTGCACAGCTAACGCTCACACGCTAGCACGCTGAAAACAAACACACACAAACACGCTGGGGTAGCCATAGGAATTAATATGATGAAAGGGATAGAGATATGGATGGGAAATACGTTTTTGAGGTTTTAAACATGCAATTTAAACCAGCACTATGCACATTTTTGGTTGGATATGTCACCTTTTTTGCTTGTTTCTATGGAGATGTCAATGCACTGCCTGGAATGTTCCACAGTATGACATTAAACAGCTCTACCTTAAATTTATTCAATTCCAGGTGGTTTTATAGCTCAAAAATACCTAGAAAAACAGGCATTCTGACTGTGAGCGGGGTTGCCTCTCCACAGATCTGACCTGTAACTTGGTCTGGAGGCATTATCTGCTAAAGCAAAAACATCTCAAAACAAGCAGCTCTCCAGAAAAGTTAGAGCACCTTTAACTAGGGGTTCTGCATAATATGTTGCTAATTATTTAAGAAATAATATTCAACCATTAAAGGCACACTATGTAACTTTTTGGTTGGGGGATCTGTCACTTGCTTGTTGCTATGAATACGTCACTCCATTGCCTGGAATGTTCCACAGTATGACATTAAACAGCTCTACCTTACATTTATTCAATTACAAGTGGTTTTATAATACAAAAATACCTAAAAAAAAAAAAAAAAGAAAAAACAGGCATTCTGACTGTGAGCGGGGTCGCCTCTCCACAGATCTGACCTGTCACTTGGTCTGGTCCGGTCTCCATGAACATAGAAAGGTGGTTTAACGCCATACCGTGAAACATCCCAGACAAAGCAATAACATCTCCATGGAGAAAAGCATTTGACGGACCCTCCACCAGAAAAGTTGCACAATGCATCTTTAATGTAATGTGGTAAAAATAGATTCAGTTTCAGTTTTAGTCTGCAACAAGTCATAAAGCAATTCTAATACAATGATGCAAACATGTTTTCATTTGCTTACTAATAATAAAAGCTCAAGGAAATCCACTGAAGTTGTACCTTGCATGAAATCATCATAAAAATGCATTATTTACATCAGAGAGTTTTCAAATCAGTTTGCAATGAATATGGATCGAAAAAGCCACGTCTTATGCTTGAATGTACAATAACTCATCCACATATAGTCTATACTGCATAACTGAAACATATTTATTATCACTATGATGACCTACACGCTTCAAGGTCTCCTGTGAACTATCAGGCTCAGACCTTTCCCCGACCTCAATGTAATTCACTAATTATACCACAGATGGAAAACCAACAGGGTGGTGCATCAATGGAACCGGGCGTTTCATATTCAACATTATGCAAAGCTACACTAGGTTTGTGTGTAAAGCTAATATTATAACACAAGTGATCAAAGTGTGCACGCATGGGCCGCCATCGCATTTGAATGAGATGAAGACTACGGGGAGCGCGGTGCTTGAATGTCATGGTTAAAAGCTATCCAAATCTCCAGAGGGCCCTTGATAAAAAGCATTTTATAAACAAATCAATTAGCATATGTAAATACAGAACACGTGAGAGGGGAGCGGTAATGGGACTAATGGGATCCCACACTGAGGCTGAGTAGCATTACGGTAACGCAATAATTCAAACGGACTTTTATGAATTAATTTGTCCTAAAAGCTTAGTTTTAACAAGGATGATAAAGAAAACATGGATTTAAATTGGACGTGTTATGCAAAATTGAGTTTTTGGAGCTTTTGCCCATGTTATAATGCTGTTCCCTCATCAAAAACATGCCAGAAGAGGTTTAAAATGTCATCCATGTGTGTTTGAGTAATCTAGCGATCTCTCCCGGGTACTATTTGAACCCTCCTTACAATTAGTAGTACTAGCCCATGCTTCTTGTACAAAGCTCAGCCCAAAAGTCGATATGCACGGACATTTTTTATAGATATACAAAAGCAGGATACAAAAACATACACTACGCTAATGACTCAGAGGGTTAAAAACGAAACTTTCGGCGAGTACCCTGTAGCAGAATTCCCCTTCTTTAAAGGTGCATTATGTAACTTTTCTGGAGGAGGGTCCATCTTTGCTTTACGGCATGGAGATGTTATTGCTTTGTCTGGAATGTTTCACAGTATGGCATTAAACTTTTCTATCTTCATGGAGACCAAACCAGGCCAAGTTACAGGTTAGATCTGTGGAGAGGCGACCCCGCTCACAGAAGGCCTATTTTTAGAGGTGTTTTTGAGCAATACAACCACCTGTAATCGAATAAATGTAAAGAAGAGCTGTTTAATGTCATACTGTGGAACATTCCAGGCAAAGGAATGACATATCCATAGAAATAAGCAGGTGGTGGACCCCTGATCAAAAAGTTACGTAGTGCACCTTCAAAACAACTTCATAATAGAAACTAGTTCGACTTCCTGTCCAGATCAGATTGTGCTGAGTTTGCTTCTTCATAGTGGTGTTTTACTGTAGCAAGCACTGTGTTTTTATTTATTAAATTAAACGGCAACTTCAAGTAACAAAGATATGTAAAAACATTTTGGTTAAATCTCAATATGTCTCCTTTAAGCGCCTTTGGCATCAATTAATACTCGGATTACCCCCTCGCTCACTCAAAGGTAAAAAGAAGTGAAATTTTAAATGATGATTTTCAGTACCCCCTGCGATGAGCTGACGTCCCCTGGCTGTTGGGAACATGGCCGCCAGTGATGGTTCCTGTGAAGTGTTTGATAAGCAGTAATTTGGGGTTGCATAAATCACTGTAGTTGCAGCTCACTCATTAATGTGAAAAGGAAATATTTTTCAAAACCGAAACATGTCATCAAGGACTCATTATGGAATGCCTTCAGGTTGCCCGTGACAACCTGCCCAATCTAAACCAATGGCAGATGATGAAAGGGCTAATTTGGCACAAGAAAGTACCCGCATCAGCCTGAAAAGCACAAACTCATTCAGACATCTCTCTATGCATCCTGATTTGTGATTGGTCCACGATTTAAAGGCGCAGTGTGTCATTTTTCTGGTGGATGGTCCGTGAGATGCTTTTCTTCATTGAGATGTTATTGCTTTGTCTGGAATGTTTCACAGTATGATGTTAAACCTTTCTATCTTCAAGGAGAAAAAAAACAGACCAAGTTACAGGTCAGATCTATGGAGAAGGCACTCCGCTCACAGTCAGAATCCCTGTTTTTCTAGATATTTGTGAGCTATAAAACCACCTGTAATTGAATAAATGTAAGGCAGAGCTGTTTAATGTCATACTGTGGAACATTCCAGGCAGAGCAGTGACATATCCATAGAAACAAGGAGTTGACGGACTACCAACCAAAAAGTTACATAGTAATAATAATAATAATAATAATAATAATACATCAAACTTGTATAGCGCTTTTTTGGACACTGAAAGACGCTTAATAGTGCACCTTTAAGAGCATTTTATATAATAACAATGTCTATTATGATGTGTTATTGACTGGATAATTATTAGCAACACCATATAACTTTCTCACCTGCATGGAAATAGAACTTTTAAACCATACTACGGAACATTCTCTGTGGACAAAGATACATTTTATGTCATATTGGGGAAGATTACATAACATTTCCATGGAAACAATCAGGAGCAAGCCCTCCTCCAGGTCAAATAAGAGTCAGGTTTGTGGAGATGCAAACCCACACACAATAAGTAAGCATGTTCTATGTTTTTAAGTGGAATAAACACAACCAAAATGAAAGACATGCTTTTATTTTAGTCAGTTATTTGGCTAAAAAGTTACACAGTGCCTTTAAATGCTAAATCCAAACCATTTTGATTTGAATTAGGATATGGTTTAAATCAGGTAAAGACCATTGACTATTTTTAAAGGTGCATTGTGTAACTTTTCTGGTGGAGGGTCTGTCAAATGTTTTTCTCCATAGAAATTTGTTTTCTTTCTCTGGAATGTTTCACAGTATGGTGTTAAACCTTTCGATCTTCATAGAGACCAAACCAGACCAAGTTACATGTCAGATCTGTGGAGAGGCGACCCTGCTCACAGTCAGAATGCCTGTTTTTCTATGTATTTTTAAGCAGTAAAACCACCTTTAATCAAATAACTATACGGTGTTTAATGTCATACTGTACATCCATAGAAACAAGCAGGTGACAAACCCCCAATCAAAAAGTTACATAGAGCACCATTAAAGTTAAGGTATAGTTACAATGGGTTCAAATGGCTCCAAAATATGAATGCAAGTCCATATAATGTCCTCAAAAAAATATGGAAACCCAACAATGCTGCGCTCTGCTAGATAGTTCTGGCTTCAGGCATCTTTACAAACTGCATAATATCCACAATAGGTGCACATACGCTCATGCACATTCAGACAGTGATTTTGGCTGTGCCCCGATTTCACCTTGCCACCTCCCTTGCCCTCTTCACAGTTTGGATTGGCCCCCACAGATGCCTCCGCAATTCAAATGACAGGAACATCTCCAAAGGCTAAAGGAGAGTGTTTTTCATGCAGAGAATTCATTTTGTTACATCCACGCAAACAAAACCCAAGAAGATACAGTACATGGTCCGATTGGAGGCCTGGGTCACTGCCAGGCCAACAGAACCCCCAAGGAAGCACAATATTACAGGACTGGTTTAGAATCATCCATCTCGCTGTATTCAAGAGGGAAAAGAACAATGTGGAACTTTATCTTGGGAATGTTATGATGTATAGATGTGATACTGTAGACAAGATTTTTATATAGGTGAAAGATAGATTCCACGCATAACATGTACGGACAATGTTTTTGTTGTTTTTTTGTTGGTTTTTGTTTGATTTTTACTATCTTAAAAATGTTAAATAACAGAACCGGTTCATATTAACGGGCCCATATTAAACCATTTTCTGACCTATGTTATAATGCTGTTTTCTCATCATAAACATAGAGTTTTGTTTAGTTTTTCTCAAACAGAGAGACAGTTCCACGTATGTTTTTGATGAGGTAACAACATTATAATATAGCTCAAAGCTCACAAGGGTCAATTTTACGTAATAAAGGCCCTTTAAATGGTTTGCAGTAGAAATTTAACCATAACCAAAATATCGTGACTTCGTATCATCAGATGTCTCACAAGTATATGGTGGGCTGTCACAATATATTGAATCACAAGTCTCTTTGCTTAAATTCAAGGTTATGGTGCTGCAATAGCTAAAAATAACAGAGGGAACTGCATAGACCATGATCCTTTGCTCTGTTTCAGACTATATGAAGCAATAACTCTTACTAAGCACTTTAAAATCTTAATTCTCTGGATAAAGACAGAACTACCATATTTACAAATTTGTTAGCCTCCACAAAATATTGCAGTAAATATCGTACCGTGAAATGCATATCGTGAAAATATTATAGAGAGATTTGGATTTATCGTTACATACCTAGTTTGCAGTGGTCCAAACTTATTCCTCACTTACCTTATGCATTCTGAACATTCTAATTAGTCACTGTGAAGAGTTTATAAAGCTTTGTTGACAGCACTTTCCACAGATCTCAGAGACCAGAGTGGAGTTTTGCCATGACGGTAAAGCTAACAACTAGCATGCTATCACGCATTTCCTGATTATAGGATTAGATGCAGGCAGTACTCAGTAGATACACTGTATTTTGACCTCAAGAGCTACTGATACAATACGTCTGTACTGGGATAAGAAAAAGTTTGCTGAAATACATGGCAAAAACAGTGCCTTTAATGTGCTGGCAGATGGCGTGGTGGTAGTTCAGATATAGCGAGGATGGACAGAAGTATGGTAGACTGATGCGGTGCCATAGATCTATATTAAAATCTGGAAGATGAATGAAGCCGTGGCAGCAGTTGTGTTCAGTTGGCAAGTTCAATGGCGGGTGATGATTAAAAAAAAGTGTTGTATTTCCATGTTTTGTGGCCCATAGAGCGAGGAGAAACAGAGCAACGAATTGAAAGTCATTACATTATTGGCAGACACCAAACGTCTATAGAGATGCATTAGCAAAACGACAGTATAAAAAGAAAACAAAAGAGCCCTGGAACAATCTGATACCGGCACATGTTTATCCCTTTTTAAAAACGGTGTAACTGATTTTGAAGTAAAACTGTGAATAAAACAAACTGTGTTCATGTTAAACTGTCTGCAGTGGTTCACATTCACTGAGTTTATAAGCACTTTTCAAAAACTTTCAGAGCGCAGTTTTGCCGTTGCAGTAAAGCTGACAACAACTAGCATGCTAACATACACTTCCTGATTATTGAACAAAAAACAACAGCTTATTTAACATAAATTACTGGGGCAAGACACATTTTGCTTAAACGTATTGGTTGTGTACAATAATTCGTACAAAATAAAAAATGTCATTTGGAGGGCCTGTATAACTAACTATGGGAGAAAGGGTTGACAAACTTGCTATATTAATCTTTTAGAATTGGAAACAAATTTACTGCTGAAGAAATAACAAACTCAGACCTTTTACTTTATATAGTATATAGTCAAACCATTTAATTTCATTGTATGGGATAACCCTCTCTGGACCCCATAGGAAGCATAATAAATAAGCAAACACAATGGTAGAGCTGCCTATTGAAATCTTACTACCCATCTACAATACAGTAATATGCAGGATTTGTATGTAAAGTGAAAAGTAGTGACAAGGTGTTATCAAAGAGTTAAAGGTGGGATTGCGTCAAGGTTGCCTCCTGAGCCCGGTCTTATTTGTTGTGGTGATGGACAAGCTAAGAGATGGGGTCAGACAGGAACGCCCATGGATCAGGTATCTTGAATGACATTGTGATGTGTGGTGAACAGGGACTAGATTGCGTGAGGGAATAGACTGAAGAGGGTTAGATAAAGTCAAGAGATTTACAATGACTCATCCCAAAAATGAGAAGAATAGTCTGCTGTAACGCCAGGACACAGACTAGAATTATTCATAAGATCTCCGTATCAACTTTTGTTTGAATATTATATGCAAATAACTGTCAAGTATGGCAGCTGTCTCAGGTGTATTACAATAAAGATCAGATTTCTGGGTTAAACCTTTCAAATAGAAAATTCACTGTGAGGAAATTCAGCGGCAAAGGTACAATTTTCTTTTGACAGATGCAGGATGAGAACTCACTTTTGGCTCATGGGCCAAAACTTTAAAAGAGAATTATTATGGTTTTTTCCACCATTTTAAAATACTTGGATGTATTTGTGATTTTGTAATTTAAAATAGCGCATATAAACGTAAAACCATATAGTAAACAATTCATTTTTCAGTACTTGGAACAGAGGTGCCACAGCCTGTGCAAGGACCAAGGCTATTGGTAACATGAAGCCAACATAGATGATTTACAGTGAAGAACATACGTGTTTTATGCCATTCTGTGGAATATTACCGCCAAAGGAACAACATTTCTAAGTGGACATGCAGCTGACACATAGTGGACATGCAAGCCCACTCACAGTCAGGACACGTTTTTCAATGTTTTTCAGACCAATAAAAACATCCAAAGGCAAAAAACATGCTTTTATTATTATCTATTTTTATAACTTAAAAGTTACACAGTGTGGATTTATTTATTTAAAAATATGAAATAAGAAACAGCTCCAGGTTAGGGAGCATTATTCCTACTAGAGATGCACTGATCTGATACTGGTAACAGATACCGGCGTCGATACTGAAAAATTTGCTGGATCAGATATCTACTTCTAAATATTGATTCAGTCGATATTCTGGTTGTGCCCAAAATGTATCTAAAACTATTTACTGGTCGTAGTTGGCCCAGAAAGTCTCATTGTGTTTGAACTTTTATTTACATAACGCTGTTCAGTTGTTACTTGAGAGATAAACAGTTACATGATACACAGTTTGGGCTTATTTTGTTTAAAGGAAATAAATGCTATTTTCAGTCTCTCCACCGCTATCGGGTATCTGTAGATTCTTAAAGCTATAGTATTGAAATTGGTATCGGATCTGAAAAAAACTGGATTGGTGCATCCCTAACTCCTACCATTACACAAGTTTAAAAACACTGAGTATTTCTCCTGCAAAAGTGCTGCGAAAGTATCTAACTACGGTGCTCCTTGGTGCTCATCCATCCATCAGTCTGAGCGTGTCCGTGTCGAGGTGTGCGTTCTTGGGCTGTGCGTCGGCCGATTCCCCCCTCTGTCCCTCCATCTGTCAAACTAAGCAGCATTAGAGGAAGCTGCGTGTCCCATCAATTATTCCCTGTGCACATCCATTATTGATGAGTGCTTCTTAAAATAATGCAGTGAAAGAGTGACAAGGCGCCGAGCTAAATGAATTCTGGGAGTTGCAGTCTTTCTGTTGTGTCGGAGTGAATAGGTGTGTGTTTGCCTGTGTTCTGTGTATCCGTGACGACCATGTGTGAGTGACAGCGGATTGAATTGCCTCTGACAGGGAGAGTTCTTATAGAGAAGAAAAGTTCAGGAATTGATGATTGGGTGGGTTTCTATTATGTGTGTGTAAGAAATAAGATTGGATATTTTTCTTATTTCACAGTTGACAAAATTCAGAGTTTTCAAAATATGGTAAACCAAGTAACCCTCGAAAGTGTGATAAACTGGGGTAAGAAAATCCCAAAAGAGGACATAAAAGCTTTCAAATTGACTTTTGGAGGTTGCAACTAATGTTCGTTGTTCATGATAGTGCTTAGCGTAGAATGTTCCACGGTATGGTATTTAACTTGAGTGTCATTGTGACTGACAGCTGGGCATCAGCTAAGAGTATGACCAGCAACATTGTTTTATAATTAAAAATAGCTTAAAATGTTTCTAAATTAAAGGGCTGGTACTACCCTATTTTCTGATCTAAGATATAATGTTGTTTCCTCATCATGGCACGGTGGCTGCAGCACTCACGCTTCACAGCAAGAAGGTTCCGGGTTAGATCCCTGGGTTGCCTGGGCCTTTCTGTGTGGAGTTTGCATGTTCTCCCCGTGTCTGGGTGGGTTTCTTCCAGGCATTCCGGTTTCCCCCATCAACCAAAAACATGCACCATAGGTAAAAACCTCCCGCTCAGGTAGTTCTGACCAAGCCTAGCAACAAGATCATGGAGATGGGTCCCCGGGAGCCCCATGTGCTGCCTACTGCTCCTGAAAGGACGGGTGAAATGCAGAGAACAATTTCCCTACGGGGATAATAAAGTACTAAAAAAAAAACCATACAGAAAAAAGTACCTCATTGAGTTTTGTTTCATTCAGACATCTTTAACTCACAAGCCCTGCATATTTAGGTTGAGTTCTTCTTTCAACCAGAAAACACTCTGTTCCACCTTGTGATGTCGTGTGGTAATGCAGGAAGTGCTCCACTGTGTTTCTGAACTTAATACACCTTCAATCAAATCATTTGGATGATTTCAGTCCAGGATTTCCCAGTCGCTATTGAACAAAAGGTAAAAGGAGCTGTTAACTGAAAACCACCACTTTATGACATCACAAGGTGGAACAGAGCATTTTGAGAAAAATAAACCAGGATTCATTATGTGTGAAAGAAACAAAACAGAACTCTTGGTATGTTTTTGATCATATAGGACCTTTAAAATGCAATAGGTCTACGGTATTACTTTGGAAAAAGATACTGAAATCGTTAAGGTGTGGAGCATAGACATACAGCTAAGAAACAATCTTTCCACATAAATCATATTTTTGGAACTTTGAAAACTTGGAAATCAGATCAGATTATCGGAACATTATTCAATTGTGTTTCCTCATATTGATCCGTCGGGGATTTGATTCAATTGCATTTTGTCCCAACAAAATCAACGAAAATGTCTTTCAATATTGTCTTTCTGAACAAAAACAGTACAGACTTTTAATCAATGCCATTTAAAACTAAAAAAGAACTCTGCTCCAAACCACATTCTTTTAGTGACAGAGGATTGGCTGTAGACCTTTCCATTCTGGTCAGATTGTGTTAAAATCAAGCACAGATTAAAGTCTAATAAACCATCAGACAGAGCAGATTTTACAGTTAGCATCAGCATCAGCTTGGGACTTTTTTTTTTCCATTTAAAAAGTTCCAATCTCATCACAGATAGTTAGAGATCTGGATTCAAATTTAATCAACTGTACTGCCCCAAACTCAGACATTCAAGACAAGTGTTGTCACTAAACTAAAATTTCAAACTCAATTTCAGTCAATACTCAATACCGATTCCAATACCACAATCATAATAAAAGACAATATGTCATTTTCAACTATTAAATCAGTACTTTCTTTTATATTACCCTTTTATATTCCCTTAGTCATCCAGGTAGGCACTTTTTATAAACTACCTGGACGTCTGAGGGATTCTACACACACTTTTTATATAGGGCTTTTCTGTCTTCAAGACACTCAAACCCCTTTACATCAAGGAACCACTCACCCACTCACGCACACATTCATACCCGAGAGTACACAGACACTAGAGGCGAGGTGGGTTAAGTGTCTTGCCCAAGTTCACAACAATAGCCACGTGCTCTTACACTTGTTCTGATACAGCTCGATTTTTCGATACTTTGACAATCTTCTTCAAGACGCACCTGCTGAAGTTCAAACCAGGACTTTGAAGAGACATTGAGAATCCTTGGCGGTGCTCTTGGTGCTACAAGGCTTTACGTTCGAAAAACTGCTGACGTTCTGATATTTTCTCACAACAATCGTCATGCTTCACTGAAATAGTTCCCAAAGAAAAGAGTGTCTCAAACCAGCAGCAGCTTCGTGGGCGAGTTTTTCCAGTTGATACCAGAGGTCAGAAGAAAGTGGCCAGATGGACTGCTGATGGAAAGATCAGCTCACACAAGCACTTATTACAATCTTCAGCTTTTGAGTCACAACACATTGAACCGTTTAGCAAGATAAATTTGTTTTTGATTTATAAAGGCTGTGTGAAAAGGGCATCGGCTTGCTTCACTACAGAGTAATAAAAACATACAATTTCTTATTTCCGTAACAGTGCAAGGTACTATAATGAAATCTTGGTAAGAGTTTACAGTGTTAGAATACTGGAATCACTGTATTATTATATTAGACCTAGTGTTAGACTTAGACAAACTTTATTGATTCACAAGGGAAATGATTTGGACACAGTAGCTCAGACATCACAAAATAATATAATAAAGAGAAACATTCTAAATAAGTAGAAAAATAGCAAGAGACTGGTGTCAAATAAGGCATAATTATATAAATGTACATGTACAAGTATAAATAAAATGCAGAAATATAGTAATACAAATATATATCACCTATATACAAGAGGTCGTAAGGAAAAACAGTGCAAAGATGATCTGATGATTGACAGGACATTGGGTTATCTGTTACATAAGCGTGAGTTGTTGTACAGTTGTAGGGAGTATTATATTACATAATGGTGAGTTGTTGGAGGGAGTATTATCTGTTACATAATGGTGAGTTGTATAGTTGGAGGGAGTATTATTTGTTTCATAAGCGTGAGTTGTTGTACAGTTGTAGGGAGTATTATAGTATGAATGTAGTCCTGTATCTGTCACTGTTTGAGCAGAGCTGTAGGAGCCTGTTGGAGAATGAGCTCCTCTGTCCCTCTATAGTCTGGTGCAGTGGGTGAGTTGTTGTACAGTTGTAGGGAGTATTATCTCCTCTGTCCCTCTATAGTCTGGTGCACAGGAGTGTCCATGATGGAGAGCAGTTTTATTTTCTAATATTCCTAAAAGTATGAAGAAAAGCAACCAGGAACCCTGCTTATTATTTTCTTAGTAATGAATTGTTATATGTTATTATCATTTCCCTCTTATTACAATGGCATTATGTCCTGTATACTCCTGTATACTACAGTCAAATAGAACTACACTGCAATGATCACTGCTTCTGGGGAGATGCCCCAACGGTATTGAAGGATGGGTCAAATGCAGAGGACAATAAAGTGTATTTTAAAGGTGCATTGCGCAACTTTTCTGGTGGAGGGCCCGTCACCTGCTTGTCCTCTTCATGGAGATGTTCTTGCTTATCTAGAATGTTCCACAGTAGCAACCCTATTCACAGCGAGAATTATTGTATTATATTAAGCAATAGACTCTCCACCAGAAAAGTTGTGCAGTGCACCTTTAACCTTACCTTAAAGGCACTGTAATGAGTCTTTATTGTCTCAAAAACATAAAAAAAGAAAACAAAAAATAAAATAACAGTATGGATCAGCCCAGTTACTTAATCACGTTCCACATTTATAGTATCTTAATTAATCACCATGATGAGTTTAACTCACATGCTAACCAACCATTTTTAACTCCATGACTACAAAACTTGGCACTTTATTTTACAGTGCAACAAAACTCTTGGAGCAGCTCCAGTTTTGACACTTGCCAAAGCTACAACATCAGTATATTTTCCAACATTCTCGCTGTGATCCATAATTCCGAATAGAACTCGGAGTCCTCACCTCCCACACACGTCCTCCTCGCTCTGTCTGATGGCTCCCAAGTCTCACCCTTTTGTTCCTGTCCAAGACTCAAATGCAGCTTTGTGTTCACCCAGGCATGTGTATACAGGAAACAAAGGTATTTTTTTTACTTTGCCTATATATAGACTTTAATATATAGCCTATATATAGACGATGATGCAACAATATGGCATAAAGTAGAGGGAATATATGCCGTTTTTAGTGTTTATTTGCAAAACTACTGTATAATTAAAGGTTTTTGCTACCGTAAAAGCAAATTTGAACATGGAATTTGAAGAAAATTGCTACATATAAAACTATATTACTATACTATTATTACTGCTATTTTGTACGCATAGGCTATTTCCAGTTAAAGATGCACTGTGTAACCTTTCTGATGACGGTCAACTACTGCTCGTCTCCGGATACATTATTACTTTGTTTGGAATGTTGCACAGTATGGCATTAAACGTCTGTATCTACGTGGAAACAAGCGGGGATTCCACAAATCAGGGTCTCATTTCAGTGAGAGTACAAAATTATATGACACTCTACGTTAAGTTTCAGTTTTAAAAAGACTCGAGGCGTATATGTGCAGTTCCATAAACACTGAACAAGGCAGAAGATAATCTGAGCTCATAGATGAGATTCTCAGTTAAATATGTGTGAATATGAGTTTGAGGAAGTCTATTTTTTCCTTGCACGCCCACTCACAGTAAGAATGTATGTTTTTCAATATATGTTTAGCAATAAAGCTTGTGTAATTTGAAAACTGCAAACAACATAAGTGCTATGGGACATATGCAAAGCAATAACATCTCCATGGAGACAAGAAAGTGGAGGATACATGAAAAGTTCCCATTAAGGCCCATATATTTTGGTAGGTTTTTATTAACAGAAGGATAGATTTGAAACTAGGGTTCAGTAGAAGAGTTTTGAAATAGAGGTGAGCCTGTGTTCTCATTGCTCCTGTTTGCTCCTGCCTGATCTTTGTCTGCTCCCTGTCTGCTTCCTGCCTGCACCTGTCAGCTCCATGCTTGCTTCTGTCTGCTCCCTGCCTGGTCCTGGTTGCTCCTGCCTGCTTCTGCCTGCTCCTGTGTATTCCTGTCTACTCCTACCTTCTCCTGTCTGCTCCTGCCTTTTCCTGTCTGCTCCTGCATACTTCTGACTGCTCCCTGCCTGCTCCTGTCTTCCTGTTCTTGTCTGCCTGCTCCTGTCTGCTCCCTACCTGCCTCCAGCCTGCTCCCTGCCTACCCCTGCCTGCTCCTGTCTGCTCCCTGCCTGCCTTCAGCCTGCTCCTGTCTGCTCCCTGCCTGTTCCTGTCTGCCCACTGCCTGCTTCTCCCTGCTCCTGTGTGCTCCTACCTGCCTACCCGTCCATTCCTGTCTGCTCTCTGCCTGCTCCTGGTTTGCTCCTGCCTGTTTCTCTCTGTTCCTGCCTGCTCCTGTCTACTCCTGCCGCTCCTACCTGCCCTTCCCTCTGCACACCTCTGCCCCCTCTCTCTCTCTCCCCGTGTGGCGCTTGTGTCACAGGCGATCCATCACTGAAGGTGGGACTTATTATTGGCCCAAGCCCCTGGGCCCGGCCATCTCGACGAATCAGCGCTAAATGCCATAGTTCGCCCGGTGCTCTGATTGGTTTGGACAGGCACAGCAGGCCTTATGCCAGCCTAATGCCCGCCAGCACCCACAGACCCAGGTGTAGACAGGTGGGTGCTGTAAATGAGAGTGTGGTACATCATTCAAAACCTGATGTGGAGGAGTCTTTGCGGTTGGTTACAAAGTGGTTTTCATGTTTTTCTAATTATTACTTCGTTTTGTGGGATAGTACCTGTACTTTTACATTAGTTAAAATTACGCTGTTTTTTGATCTATGTTATGTTTCATTCACTTGAGTAATCCTGGTTTATTAGTCTGTCCATATCTCCAAAGCTCAAAATGCTGTGTTCCACCTTGTGATGTCATGTAATGGCAGTTTTCAAATTAACAGCTATCTTTAACCTTTAGTTCAGTAGAGATTGAAAATTGAAATTATCCAAATGATTCTAGTGAAGGTGTATCAAGTTTAAAAATACAGTGGAGCACTTCCTGTATTACCACATGACATCACAAGGTGGTACCGAGTGTTTTCTGTTTGAGAGAACTGCTCAGCCTAAATATACGTACATCATCTGCATGTTAAGCAACTATAAATGAAACAAAAAGCAACTCCAGCTATGTTTTTGATGAGGTAACAACATTATAACATGGCTTAAAGCTCACAAGGATCAGTTTCTTGTATTATTACTATTTTTTTTTTTTTTTTTAATCAAAACACAGCCCTGAGCAATGACAGAACTCTGTGTACTCGTGTTAACGTGACATAGTTTGAGGAGTCGACCTGCTGCGTCAGAGCTTCTCATCCAAAATCTAAAATCACAGCTTTATTCTCTGCTTTTGCCCATTTCTCTTTTCTGCTTTGCACATTCTTTGCTCAGCCTTGCTCACGCAGCCTCCAGCTCACTGTTGTCAAATTACTGTAGTGATTACCATGTAAACTCACTTTTCAAATGACTCACACTTTTGAACACGTCTGCACTAAACTCTCACAAACTTGTACTGATATTGTAACAAGAATTAGTAGCTTCAGCAGTTTGGAGTTTGTAAAGCATCAGAAGTTACCCGAGGCATGTTATGACTTTAACTTTGATATGACTATGATTTAAGAGCCATAGTTAATCTTTTAAAAATAGCAAATACGTATGTGGTTACTGGTTAGTATTGTTTGGTGTGAGCTCGATGGGGAGGAATCAGTATGTCAGTGCACTCTTATGAAAATTCTAGGTCATTTTCTGGTTTCCCTGTACGTTTTTGCAGTATTATAGTCTTCAAGCAAATTAAATGGCATAACTCGGGACAGGATTCCCCCTATGATTATCAAACTGATTAAATAAAAGGATTTCTACAAAAACAATTGAAGTATATGGTAATGTCAATGACTAAAGGTGCACAATGTACGTTTTCTGGTGGTGGAAACTGAAGGTCCGTCACCTTGTCTCCATGGAGATGCTATTATTTCCATTTCCACTCACAGTAAGAAAGCATGTTTTAGTAGTTTTAGCAATAAAACTTCCTAATTGAATAAATACAGGATAGATCAGTTTATTGCCGTATAATGGAAGATTCAATATCATCTCCATGGAGACAAACAAGTTTTGGACTATCGCCAGAAAAGTTACACAGCCCACAATTAAATAACCTGATCTCTCTAGTTTTCAAGCCATAACAGAGGGGCGTACATGTCGAAGTCTGAACTGTTAGCCCGAGTTTCTCTTACAAACCTATTGATATTTTACTGGGACATCACGCTAGGGTGTCAAAAAAGTTTTAAGTCTGAAAACTCCTGTGATAAATACGAGCATTCTTGGTTCTGTTTGTCAATTCTAGCTAGCTTGTGACTGTAATTTGATTTAAGAGAGACTTGTTTAACAGCACAATCAGCTCATCTGTTGTAGCTCCCGTTAAATCAATCACAGTCAGATGGTTTTCAAATAAATCTCAGATGGAAGTCTAACTTGAGAAACTGAGCCTCAGACAGAGCAGAGCCTACAGTTAGCATCACACTCGCAGGAAATGTTGATGATATATCTGTATTTATATATGCATATGTCAAATGCTTTTGATTACGACACTGAATGATTAAAATGAAGATGAAGACAGTACACAACAATCTATAAATTTTTTTTTTTTTTCGCAAATTACAGCATTTCAAATATTCGGTTTAGACAATGCTACGCTGCTACAAGAAAAACTACCAATAATATTATTTTCGTTTTCATTTCTTACTCTTCCTCTTCTTCTTTGCACTGAGCGTGGACAGTGGCATTAGCATATTAGCATGGATAAAAGCAGATCAAAGGCATTGGGTTTTCATTTTCCGAAGCGCTCATCCTCAGCCTTATCATCGTGTGACGTTCAGACCAGTGTTTAGTGCTTCTCCTCATTGACAGCGTAATGGAACAAAAGGCCTGGCTAATTTTAAGGGACTCTGATTTATCTGCCTTTACTGATGGTTAAAAATAAGCCACAGCTATTACCGCTGTTTATGAGAGGTCAAACGTTCTGGACAGGGTGGAGCAGTGAATTACCAACACTTGTGTCCAGATACCCTTTTGGCTAACGCTATAAGGTAAAGATGATAGAAGACTCATAGATTTATAGTGGGTAATAGCCTGGAGACTGGGGTCAAACCAAGAGCACTGTACTATCTTCACGTCTTTTGGTTCTTTTCGTCGTTGGGGCGCCTCTTCTGTCCATGGAACTGTATATTCTCTTGAGCCAGAGCTAAACACGATTGCCCAGTCAGATTTGGAGCTCACTGGTCACTGATAATTTGCAAACAAAATGAAACTTCTCTCACGTCAGATTTACAGAGTTTAGTGCCTCGCTCATTGATAAGTGTGTGGTACATTAGTCAAAACCAGATGCTGAGGAGTCTTTTGATGTTTTTCTAATTCTGACTTGGTGGGATAGTACCTGTGGTCAATATATATTATAGTTTTACATCAGCTAAGTGGCAGTTTGTGGAAAAAAAAAAAAAAAAGTGAAAAGTGCAAATATACAGGAAGTAGCAGTGAGATTATATATTCTATTAACACACAGTTAAGATAAACAAGCTTGTAATGTAAAATGTGTAAAAAACGGTCAAAAACGTCTGAGGCGCTTTGTTCAAATTATAATAAAATTCCTTTAATAATTACATGGGACACACCAACGCATTTCGACTCGTATAGCATCTTTGTCAGGGCACCTGAGTTATTCTAATTCCAACAAAGTGCCTCTGACTTTTTTGACCACTTTTTACTTGAACACAAGTTTTCACATTACAAACTGTCATTTTCACTGTCTTTTAGCTTTTGAGCCTTGTCCTTGAGGAGCACCTGTTGTGGACATTGATCTAAGATACTCTGAAGCTCTCACTTCCTCTGTGTTTTTAAACTTAAACTTAAACTTAAGGTGTTGTCATCTAGTTTTATTAGTCTAATTATAACTATGTAATTATAATTAATTAGGCCTGCGTTGGTGCTTGATAACATTATGGTTGCTAGGTAATAGTTATGGAATTACCTCTGTCAGTAAGTTAAATTATAAACTTTAAAAAAAAGTAGTACAATTTTAATGTTTTTCAGACCCTTTTGATATTTTTTTTCCCTCATAAGCACCCATATGTTTTCATACGGGCAAACCATGTATATGCTAATCCACCTGTCAATCACGCCCACTGGAACTCAAACCGGTGACCAGACTGACATCTTCGTAAGGCACTGGAGAAGTATTCTGGATTATTCTGGAGCTATATTCTCTACATATTTTTCTCTCACACCAACTCGATCCTCTTCTCTACATCCGTAAATCTCCCCATTGCTCTTATTCTAGGTCTGAGACTTCATACGGCAATGTGATTGGTTATATCCACCTGTCAATCATTCAGAGCATGACAGCTGACCAATAGGAAGAGTAGGGACAAAAAAAGCAAACATCACAAAAGCACAAACCTCTAACGATCTCTCATCACCAGTGTTGGATAAGAATTTAGTTTTAGTTTGTGGACACCAACCTGAAGATTGGAGGTTCGATTTCAGCTCAGACCTAGTTCTTTTGTTGTGTCCTTAGGCAAGACACTTCACCCACCTTGCCTAGTATGAATGTGGTGCAGTGGTGCAAAAAAGCCACCCATGCTTTATAAACATGCTTTATATTTTTATATCACTCCCCCTACATAAATTATACTATAAAATGTGAAATACTTATGTTTTTAAAAGTTCTTTCAAAAAGTTAATGAGAGAGCTTTGAGTAAAGGCGTTCTCACATCCTCCTCACAGAAGTCCACAGTGGTCATTGTGAGTCAGTGTGTGCCCACTCAGCCACATGGGGATAGCGCGACACACATGGGGCCGGCTCTACACACTGTACAACAGGTACAGCTCTGATTATAGACACACGCAATAACGCACACTTTACTCACTCTGCTCGGTGTTAAAGTGGAGGCGACAAATACAGGAGGATGGGAATTACTCAGAGCATACTTAAGTTACTATGAAGATCATTTAATTAAGTTACTATGGCAACTGTTTCAAAATGGACATTATGGGTTATTTACTGTATTTCTTAAAGGCGTACTGTTTTTGTACTGATTTCTGATTGGATGATCCCAAAGGATAGGTTATTGCTTTATCTGGAATGTTCCACTGTAAGGCATTAAAGTATCTATCTTGCATTTATTTTATTACTCACGTTGTTATTGGTCAAAATATCAGGAGAAACATGGATCTGTAACATCGCTCGGTGGTGCCACATACTTGCTTCCACGGAGATAGACAAGTTTAATGTCACAGCATTGAACATTCCGGGCAATAATGGAAACAGTAATGGAAACTGACTTCCTGTTTAAAACTGCAGAACAGAATCTCTCCAGACGCAAACAGCAGATTTTCATTTATGCGTTGCAGCTCAGAGTTTGCTCATGCTGAGGGACCACCATATAACTCTCATGGATCATTAGTTTATATTTTGGACATTTTAAATCGCAATATTAGCTTAATAAAATAAACAAGCCTGACTTTTGGGTTGGAAATTTGTGGGGCTCTTGGAAGCCAATTCCCACCTGTAAACGTCATCACAACAAAGCTCCACATGCTGTCGGCGCCTCCAATGGATAGCTGCATTTCATTTAAGCCAAAAGGCCTATGTGACGATGCCAAATCCTACATTTATCACTGATTAAGACAATAAAACTGGAGAAGAAAGTAAGTCCAGGGCAGTAGTACTGGTGGTGGTAAAAACAGGGGTGGATCAGAGCAATGACATGTTGAAAAGAAGTTTCAAAACAAATAATTTTTCCAGTTATAAATTACAACAACACTTGTTTTCTACCGCTTCAGTCGTCTCATTCTCCATTATAATCAGACTATAATCATCAGAACTGCTCATAGTGAGGCCAGTGTTTCAGATTACAGATATGAGGGACAGATGGAGCCTGTGATGTGAGGAGGAAATGAAAGACAAGCAGGACTTAAGCTGAAGGAATAACAGTGGTACAGAGAGATGAGAAAGCTGCTCTGGAGAGGCCAGTAATGTTAGAGGGAGAGAGGAGAGGTACACCTGCTGTTATGCAATGATACCAAGAAAAACAGCTGTTCTCAAAAGGGCCTTGCACGCACACACACACACACACGCACACAAAACCACAACCACAACCCCACCCACACACACACACCCCGGGGAGAAAAACAAACAAACAAACAAACAACAACAGTCCTCCGATTACATGTGTTAATATATTATGTACATGTATCTTTATTTTTGTAGTGTGTGTATGGGGAAAATCTCTGCTCTACAGGTCATTCTGGGTGTTGTGTTTGGTCTTTGGGGCTGGCTGGTCGGCCGGTGCAGATATCATCACTGTTGTGGTCTTTAGTTTATGACTCATCTCGACTGCGTCACTGGCCTCCCACACGCCTTGTTCATTATCACCCCTTCTCCTCCTCCCCTCTTCTCTGTGCTCCTCTCTGTGCCCAGCGGGGGGCAGCGATTTTTAGTCTGTATCAGCCATAGACCAAAACACTCTCCATTTCTCTATTCTATATAAATGACACTGAAACTACAGCAAAAGTATCAGTAAAGCTCTTTTTATCTGTGTTTGTATTTTGAACTTTTCATATCATAAGTTTCATTGGACTGAACATGAACTGGGGGTGAAGACTAGGGAGAGATGGCAAAAGGAGAAATTCAATTTGTCAAGTGGACAAAGTTTATTTGGTCGAATACGTTTCGCAGCTCATCCAAGCTGCTTCTTCAGTTCTGGATGAGCTGCGAAACGTAATCGACCAACTAAACTTTGTCCACTTGACAAACTGAATTTCTCCTTTTGCCATGGATTCTACCTGGACGACTGAGGGATTCTACACACAACTAAGGAGAGATATTAGCAAATTATCAGAGCTGGGAATTGAACTCACAATGGTAAACTAGTACAGATTTTCAAAGGCATTATATGCATTTAACATGTATATTTGAAACATTATTTGTTTGTAGGTATGAAGCAATAATATAAGCAATACAACAAGTGGACAGAATTTCTAGGCAGTCAGGAGCCGGACAGGGTCCAGTTTGGGGTCCACAGCATCTCATCTGTGCTGTTTGCAGATGATACTGTTCTGATGGCTTCAAACCAGGACCTGCACCAGGACCTGCACCAGGACCTGCACCATGCCCTGGGGCCGTCTGCAGTCAAGTGTGATGCTGCTATGGGCATTAGGTTTGGGTAATGACCCAAAGGAGATCGCAGATACAAGCGGTCCAAATGAGTTTCCTCTGCAGAGTGGCAGTGTGGTCTCTTAGAGGAGAGGAGCTTGGTCACGCAGGAGGAGCTCAGAGTAGAGCCACTGCTCCTCCACATGAAGAGGGGCCAGCTGAGGCTCAGGCATCTGTTCCGATCCACACCTATGCTGAGAGACTATGTCTCTCTATGCCTGGGAACACGTAGGGATCCCCCCTGAAAAGCCGAAGGAAGTGTGTGGAAAGGAAAGTGTGGGTCCCTGCTCAGACTGCTGCTTCTGCCAGCTGGTGCCGGATAAAGTGGAAGAAACAAAATGGATGGATGGACAACAGCTGGAATCCTGTACATTTTAGTTATTTTACTATATTTAATACTAAGATCAAAGGTCCAAAAAGCACCAGTCTACATTCTGTGAAATATTAGCAATATTGTAGGATTGCTATGAAAATGGTCTCGATAGATTATCTTGGACTTGAACAGTATATTAGGAATTGTAAATCTACAATCTGTTTGTTTTTGGCAATGGTCTAAAAAAAAACAAAGAAAAACAATGACAATGACCATGATCCTTTGCTCCTTTGCAGTGCAGTGGGATTAATAAACACGTTTTGTTCTTGATGGAAGACAAATCAAATCAGACTACATTTCCCAGGGATCATCATGTCTTTATTAAGTTAGTTGGTTGTATTTTGTAAAGGATATTAAGTTGCTGGCGTGCCCAAATTGTCTGTTAGCATTAGCAGTGAGGCTAATTAGACAGTTAGTGAAAGAAGTGTCTAAAAGGTCAGAGTCTGTTCTCATCACACTGAGAGAACAGATAACAACCTGTTCAGGAGATTTGGGTTTAAACCCAAAGGCCAGTGGAGATGTAACACATAATTAACACCAAAGTAAAGGTGAAATCAGAGACAGTCAAGTTGCATTGTCATCTAATTTAGAAATACCAAAGTTATTATGTGGAAACTTCTGGGGAGTGTAGTGTTGAGGCTATTTTTTCTTTTTTTTTTTAAATCAGTTACGAATAAGATAAAATACCAAATAGATGAACCAAATTCAAGAACACAGAACATTCATCTGGATTTTTATATAGCTCTTTGCACACACGGGAGGCGAGGGGTGTCTTGCCCAAGGACACAACAGCTGTGGGTCAGTGGATATGACCGCTTTACTAATGATGTTTATGTTGTGAGCAGGACTTGGACCTCCGACCTTCTCTGAGCACAAGCACAGCCGCTCTCCCCCCTCTCCATGCCAGTTCAGAGTACTACCTAAGTACATATATCTGGTGGAGGGTCCGTCATCTGCTTGTCTCCATGGAGATGCTGTTGCTTTGCCTGGAATGTCCCAGTATGGCATTAAACGTATCCATCTTGCGTTTACTCAGTAACATGGGTTTTTATCGACTGCACAACTTGCATTCTTACTGTGAGCGGGTTTCACCTCTCCACAGATTTGACATGTAACTTGGCCCTGTGGTGTCACCTGCTGTCTCCATAGAGATAAGTGTAATGGCAGACTGCGGAACATTCGTCATGGAGAGAAGCTGGTGACGGACCCTCCACCAAAAGTTACAAGTTTGAATCCTTAAAAACACACATCATTTCCTGACCACAGTGTCTGCTGCGTTAACACAATTTTCTTCCAACTGCTGATTTTTATATATGGCCTTTTCAAACACAACAGAATGAGATTAATTACCGGTACATGCACGCACAATAATTATTTTGTTCATGCACAGCAGCAAGCGAACTAGCTCACTCTGTCTCAAAGCTAACAGTCACTTTTATTAAAATCATAAAAAATAAAATAAACAACCTATTAGAATTAAAATTTATATAAAAAATAAAATAAAAACCACCCCACTATTTTTATATGTGGAACACAGCAGTTTGTGGCATTGTTTTAATATTTATTATGCCTAAACATTAGCATTAGCATTAGCGTTAGCATCTTTCTAAACACATTAGAGTCCTTTGCTGTATTCATTTTAATTGCTTTTTACTTTTTAACATGTTTTCCCCAACAGTAAATGTACAATACTTAAGAACTAATTTTAGATATCTGTATTTTAAGTCGATTTGACAGTGGATACTTTTTACTTTTACTGCACTACATTTGAGAACGTGTATCTGTACTTTCTACTCCACTATATTTTATTTTAGGCTGAAGAGTAAAAAGTACTTTTCTTTACAATGTGAGACATGCTGAAAAGGCTGAAACTTAATTTTTTAGCACATTTAATTTGAGTTTCCATCCCAACTTGGAGCAAACAAAATACACAAAAATTAAAAAAAAAAAAAAAAAAAAAAAAGTAAAAATCAATTAAATCAGTTGCAATCTGTTTAATTTATCAAAATCACTACATTTCGTCCTTTGATTGTCCTAAAAATCTATGCAAAACACTTACTTTTTACTCTTTAAGTACATGTTTACTTATTTTTTCATGTGATTAAATAAGTTTTCTTCTTCCCACTCCTTTTTGGGTAAATGTTTGTTGTTGTTGTTATTTCTGTTATGATCGGACTTTTGTCATATGTATATGTAAAAGAATGTAAACTGCCCAAAATAAATAAATAAAAAAAAAAAAAAAAAAAGTGATACTTTTATTTAAGTAACTTTTTGCCCCTGTATCTGTACTTTAAAACAAAATTAAGTACTTCATCTATCACTTCTACCCACAGCTCCACTGCCTGATCTTTAAATATTTATTTATTTTGGCGCGACTCAGCAAAAACTTCATAGAGATCAAACTGGACAGGAAGTAGTGACGCAAACAGTCAGTATGCATATGTGTTATTGTGCACAGTAGTTTTTTTTTTATTGCATTAAAAAAAACTACTCTAACATTTTGTAGGCTATTTTCTTGTGTCTTGTAAAGCAACACCAGCCCCTTTCATATTCTCAACCCCAAAACCCTCAAAGCAGGAAGCATACAAAATATTGTTCTTGTTTCTAAGTAAAAAAAAAAAAACACACATCAACACTGAGCCACAGAGGAGCAAGGAAGCTAACCACCTCTAAAGCAAAAGCGCTGTGTTTTGAGCGAATACAGCGGGAGTATGACCTTTTCAACAAAGAGCTTTTTTGCATGCGTATGGGTCCGGGTTGCCAAAGTTATAGTCGCTATTCATGGAGGCAAGAAGAAATAAAACACAATATTATTTCGCAGTGTCCAAACCCCCGAGTTGATTATGCAGATCCAGTGCTTTGCTTACAAGTCGTTTCAACCTCAGGGCTAATTTAATTATGGAATACATCAAAGGCCAACACCAGGGAGTGAATGGAGTGGGGCCACTGCCAGCGAGATCGGCCCGCTCACGGTTTTACATACAACGTCCATGCAAAACACAGCGCCAGGCAGGAAGGGAACCACACTGGCAATATTGTGATTAAGGAGTTTTAGAGACAAAAAAAAAAGAGCATTTCAGCAAAGCGGTGACACAAAACTACAAATGTATGTAGCTACGTTTGAGATGACATCACAACATTCCATAATCCAATAATAATAATAATAATAAATGGGGGAACTTAAATTAATATGGTTAAAAATCTGATTTTTCATGTAATATGGTGAGTTCCAGGTTCAACATTTGTCAATTTACAGCTTAGATATTACATGACAAAATACAATGTAATTAATTGATACTTGGTAGTGATATCATGCTGGGGGTGTTCTACATGCATCTCTATTGTCGGAATGTTCAGCAGTTTCCGTAGTGACACAATGCGCACTTTAGCAAACACTGTCAAAAAGGTTTTAAGAGAAATACAAAATGGATTGAAACAAAACAGCCAGTGAGATTGTCTGGTCGGATTGTGTTAAAACAAAGCTCTGATTAAATTTGAGTAACACAGCTTCAGACAGAGTGGTGCTTTCAGTTAGCTTCACACCCCAAGGAATGTTAATGATATCAGCTGCAAAGTATCAAGAGGAAATACTGACTCTTGCCCCCAATCATCTGAAAACCAACAACTGTACGAAGAATTTAAACGTGGTCCGCGTAACTTTTCTAGTGAGGGTCTCCGTGGTGATAGCTTTGCCTGTAATGTTCCACGGTATAGCATTAAACGTATCCATCTCCACTGAGACAAGCAGGTGACGACCCAAGTCCAAGTTACAAGTCAAATCTTTAGAGAGGTGCACCCGCTCACAGAAAGAATGCATGTTATTCAAGGGATTTTTGAGCAATAAAAGCACCTGTATTGAATTAATGCAAGATAAATATGTTTAATGCCATACTGCGGAACATTACAGGCCAAGCAATAACACATCTTCACACAGACAAGCAGCTAGACAAGTTGTGTAGTCATCTTTAAGAATAAAATATAGTATGTTCTCAAAAGCTTCAAGCAATCCAAGCTAACAGCAAAGTAGTCCCAAAATAAACAGCAGATTAACCAGCAAACAAACGTGCATTCTTTATCTTAAGCAGAAAAAATACATTTACACGGTGGATTCCAAACAGCCAACGGTGTAAATACGAGTACATGTGGTGTGAGAAACTGCGCTGTTCTTACCTTTAAATGTGAAGACAGGAGAATGTGGAGGCCAGACAAAAGATCCAGAGGAGCAGGAGGGGAAAGAGAAAAAATAAAGATCATTAGTTTCAAAACGTCTCATTAAAAAAATATAATATATTAGCAAGTAAAATCATGTTATGAACTAAATATGTAAATGTGAATGGAACTGCATTATTGAAGTTTTATAGGTTTTTCAACATTAAATGACCTCTTTAAAGAAGAGCCATTTGTGCAAAACAAGTACAACAAACCAACAAAAATGTATAATATGGTACAGTCACACATTTCTATAGCGCTTTTCCACCTTCAAGGCACTCAAAACGTTTCACATCAAGGAACCACTCACCCATTCACACACATTCATACACCAGTGTACGCAGACACTAAGGGCGAGGGGGGTAAGTGTCTTAGACTTAGACAAACTTTATTGATCCACAAGGGAAATTATTTGGATACAGTAGCTCACACATCACAATATAATATAATAACAGAGAGTAACAAAAATAGATGATATAGCAAAAAATAGCAAGAGACACAAATAAGTGTCAAATAAGACATAATTATAAAAATAAATGTATATGTACAAGTCAAAATAAAGTAGAAAAACAAGCAATAAACTATAAAATCAAGGACGCAACGACAGCATTCATCTGTTGGAGATGGAATCGCACCGCCAACCTGTGGGTCAGTGGATCTACCCGCTCAACCAACGATGTTTATGTCGAGAGCAGGATTCAAACCGCCAACCTTCTGATCAGTGGACAAGCGAACTACTGCCGCCCCATTTGACCATTTGACTATTCTTATAAGATTGTGGCATAAATATTAAATATAACTACAACAAGACATGGCTTTTATCCATGTTGTGCTCAACTGCTATAATAAAACCAAAATTTGGGCAGTACAAACGTAATTGAATTATGAAATAATCATGATTTCAGTTGCAAGTTAAGTCATCATGGAGAAGTGTTGCAGCACGGTTTAGGGCTGAACGAGTTGAGAAAATATTAAAATGTGATTTTTCTGATATTGTGACTAAGATTTAGACTTGCAGTTTGTGGTTTAATAAAATGATTCTGTCCAAAGTCATTTTAGAAATGTTCAGAAGAATTGACAAAAAGACTGAATATGAACTGACAAACTAATACAAAAATCACATTTCAGAACATGTGCAGATCTAAATTACAGGGTTGGCAGTTTTTATGCAGAATAAGACAGGAGAATTTGTTGTTTGTGGAGGAAATGATAGTACTTCAGAAATGACAGCCTTTGTGATATTCTTACTGCATCCATTCAAACCGTGATTTCGACTAGAATACGATTCATGTTGCTGCAGTACAACACTGGTTCACTGGTCCTGAAAAGCAGACAAATCTTCAAAAGTCCACATTGTCCCAAGTTTACCCCAGTTTTGTAGTAAACTATAACCACATCTGACGGCACTGGGGCTGACTGAAAGAAAGTCTTGCTCAGGGGCACCACAACAGTACACTTTGCATACCAATATTGAACCATCTGGATTAGTGAGCTAAGGACTTGCAACAAAATGTAATAATTTGAATATTTTTCTCTACTTACGACTTGGTTTGGCTGTCTGTGGTATTATCACAGTTTTACATCAGTGAAGTTTGTGGAAATAAAAATTGAGAAGAAAAGTACAAAAATACAGTATGTAGCAGAGTCTGACAGCTTGAATTAACTGAATTAAATGTGTTTTCATCCATTTTGATTTGTATGATCATAACGCCTTGTAATTTAGTTCAGTTTTGGCTCTTGGTTGCTAGGTAACAGTTATGTCTGTCAATTGCCTTTATCTCACATTAACTCCCAATGTCCAACCAGGAAGTACAATTATAAACTATAATGTAATAAGAAATGGACAAAACTATATATGATAATAACAATGTTTGAGTGAAATGAGTCTAAAATGACATATGCACTTTTAATGCTGCCCACTATTTTCGTTTCATGAAAAATGTAATATATTCTAATACCCCCGGGGAAAACAAATCTGAAACAAAATCTGAAAACAATGCAGCGGTCGTGTCCTGGGCCATATGGGCATTTCTGATGAATCTGTAGAAAACTCCATGATCATTTAAATGTAAATAAAGCCAGATGGTATCTTATTAGCCTTAGCTGGCCCCGACATGCTGGAGCTGATCTACTCATTACTGACCAGTCGCTTACTTTACCATAGCCTAGAGTTTTCAGAGCTTTTACACTGTAGCTTTCACACTCAAACTGTAATTAACACAAATAAATCAGGCTAATGCGGCCATGGCAGGTTTCCAGAGACTCTCCAATGTTGGTTTTCTAGCACTTTATAGCCTCAAGGGCACTGGCGCAGAGTGGACAATGTGCATTTCTCAGCCAAAAGAAGCCATTTTGTGTAGGACCACAGGGGCTCTTGGGTCCGCTTTTTTGTCATCCAAATGTAAAAACAACTGAGGGTGTAATTATTATGCCAGAAGAACTGAAAACAATGCAAAACCCTGTGTAACCAGCAGCCAAGTGGAAAATGTGCAGTCAAAGTCCATAAAATGAGATGATCAGGGGTAGTTATGTCACAGTTAACCAGAGAACTGCACTTTTTATGCCAAATGAGATACTATAAACTCTTCTAGTCTAAACACAACTCCTGTATTCTAAAGAGTGGTATCGCTTCAGATGCTAGCTCCAGTGCATTTTCAGTGGGGGAGATAGCATTAGCGTTAGCCTAAAACTTTGCAAACTATGGAAAACCAGGGCTGTTATCGTGACTGACATCCATTCGAAGACATGTGAGTAATACCAGAGGCTTGTTAGAAAACATGATGTGTGCAACTGTGTTTAGCATACTTTAATGGCATAGTGAGTAGCGTTAGAATTAGCATAAAGGCTAACAGTCATGTAAAAATGGTAAAAAACCTTCAAGGAGAACTACGTCATTGCTCTACCTGGAATGTTACACAGTATGACATTAAACAGATCTACCTTACATTTATTCAATTACAGATGGTTTTATAGCTCAAAAATAAAGTGAAAAACTGGTATTCTGACTGTGAGCGGGGTCACCTCTCCGTAGATCTGACCTGTAACTTGGTCTGGTTTGGTCTCCATGAAGATACAAAGGTGTAATTCCATACTGTGAAACATCCAATAACATCTCCATGAAGAAAAGCATTTGACGGATCATCCACCAGAGAAGTTACACAATGCACCTTTAAATTAGTACATTTCAGAAGAGGGAGTTGAAAGCATATACTTTTTTAGCCTACTCATTGGCAAACATGATTTTTTTTTTCTTTTTGGTTTCTTTACATTGAACCAGATATAGTTTTTATCGTAATGTCATAATTTGTTTATATATATAATAGTTTTTCATCATTTTGAAACCCATGGATACACAATTTCTGGAAAGGTCTATTAGAACATTTCAAACATGGGTGAAAAGATAGAAAGAACTGGAATTCTGTATCAGCGCACACATCACAACATAAAAATTATCCAGATTCAGGACGATTCAGTGAAAACGATATTTTACGGGATCTTTGTAATCGTGGTCACATTGTGGTTACATTTTTATATCGTGCTTGTCCATCTTGAAGGCACTCTAAGCGCTTTACATCAACGAACCACTCACCCATTCACACACCAGTGCCCGGAGACACTGGGTTAAGTTTCTTGCCCAAGGACACAACAAGAGCAGTCACTGAACCACCAACCTTCAGATGAATAAACACACAACCAACTGAGCTACTGTTGCCCTGTGTGAATCCTTTATTTACACACCGAAACCCAACCAGCAGTAACTTTTCTGTTCCCCGACTCTACAAAGAATTCGGACGCAGATCATTTCAGTACAAAGCCCCTTCAGACTGGAATAGTTTACCTACATCCTTAAGAACTTTAACATCTTTCAGTTCATTTAAATCATCTTTATTTTCAGATCTCAAAACTCCTTGTTTATGTTTTTAATTTGTCTTTTCTTATTTTTTTATTTTTCCAGTTTGTTCTATTGTATATGTATGTATATATGTGTATATGTATGTGTGTGTATGTGTATGTATATATATATTTTTTTTAATTTTATGAATCAGGTACTGTTATAGGAGTTGTTTTGTAATGTAAACCTTTAAGTTTTGTATTCTGTCTATTGTATTTTATTGTGTATTACTAATATTTTGCTTTTGGACCCCCTCGAAAACAAGATGGCACATCTCAAGGGGTATTTCAATAAAATAAAATAAAATAAAATAAATAAAATATGACACTGGTAGACCATCTAACTACAACAGTCTAATCTCTTCTTCCAGCGTCTTACAACAACACCCAGCCCTGGTCTTGGAGATGTTTATGGAAGACGACAGATTCTTTGATGCACGACATTGAAAACATCAAACAGCGAGACGTGCGTGTGCGCCAGTGTCTGCAGTGCCTCCAACTGTAAACGCTGTATCCTTTAATGTTGTCAATCAGAAGAACAAGGAGTGCACCCCGTCGTGTTAAATCCTCCTCATATGTAAAAAGCATGTAGAAGATGAAAGCCCTCACAAATGCACTCATGTCAGGTTTGTAATCAGAATACCAATAGAACGCCAAAGTGATCAGACAGCGCAGATGTGAAGGGTACGTGAAGATCGAGCCTGCTGGGAAATTTTCCATTGCGCCGACAAACCAAGGACACGTACAGCTTAGTCCTGGTTGACAGTTCTTTACTGAAAACAATATATGATCCACATCGGTTAAAACGCCCATATTATGCTGTCTTTTTTTAAATTTTCTGATCTACGTCATAATGTTGTTTCCTCATCACAAACATACCCGGGGTGGTGTTTTGCATATTTACGCTGAGTTCTTCTCTCCAGCAGAAAACATTCAACCTTTTTCTTAATTGTGATGTCATGTGGTAATACAGGAAGTGCACCACTGTGTTTTTAAACTCCATACACCTTCACTAGAAACATTTGGATGATTTCAGACCTGATGAACAAATGGCGAAAGGTAGCTGTTAATGTGAAAACTATGATTACATGACGTCACAAAATCACATTATAACATGGCTAAAAGCTCTCAACAGTCAGTTTTGTGTATTATAGGATCTTTAGGGTTAGTGCACGTGGCAGGTTTTCACGTTTTTCTAATTATTACTTGGTTTGGTTATTCATTTGCTCCATACTCTGTGGTGGTAAACTGATGCAGTAGCCACAAACCGATGAAAACGAGGCTGCCAATCTGTGCCATGGGCCCCTTCACCCTCATCACACACCACATTCATACAGCTGGGCGAATTGTCTTGCCTAAGGACACAACAACATGTCTGCACTAGAGCACTAAAGCGGTCTCCCATTCAGACCTTCTAAGATCAGACGAGATCAGACATGGACAGGGTGGCGGCCTCCTGCTTTAGCCTCTCCTGAAATATTTATACTCTTTTCCTGGAGAGGATTTTGTGATTTCAAAGGAAAAAATTTTGCAAAAAGATTTTAAAATGGCGCTTAATTCGCTTAGGATAGGAAGTTAAGTCCAGTTAATGTTGCTGAGCAGTTAAACAATACGTTCACTGATTAAAGGTACAGTATGTAACTTTCAGGATGGGGCATGGATTCAGGATTCCATAAAAATAAAAAGTTAAAACCGTACTTTGGAACATTCTCCACGGTGATAGATGTTTTATGTGCTATGCTGTGCAAGATACAGCTAACGGACAAACATGGAAACAAGCAGGAAAAAACATGCTTTTTTTGTAGTATATTTTGGCTAAAAAGCTACACACTGTGGCTTTAATTGTGAACTTTTTTAAAATCTCAAAATGTGGACAGGGCAATTTACTGTAGTGGTTGGTGTATCACTGCTCAGCTGGACGTTGCTAAACTGAATATAAAACCATTAACCAAGTGTAGAATAAAATTATAAAACAAACATCAAAATAAAATTCGTAACTCACTAAATCAGCACAGAGCGAGTCAAACAAAGCCACCCAACTAATGCCTCACTCCGTAACATTTTCCACCACGGCCTTTTGACAGATGACAGACACTGCAAAGACAAAAATCCATTTCTCTGCAGCAAATGTATGTGGAAAAGGCAATCAAACTCTCATAAAGTCATCAAAAGGAGGAACGAAACTGGAAACAAAATATGGAAAAGTCATTGGGGAAGTGAAATCCACGCGTTTTCAAACCATTCACCTACTGCCCCCTTCAGACGACTGAGAAAACTGCAGGGTCAAACGCTCACCTGCATGTCCTATATTACGCAAAATTGACTCTTGTGAGCTGTAAACCATGTTATAATGCTGTTACCTCCTCAAAAATATAACTGGAGTTGTGTTTTGTTTCATCCAGGGCTAAAAATCATCCAAATAATTAGTGCGAAGGAAGGTGGATGGAGGTTCAAAACACAATAAAGCATTTCCTGTATTACCACATGACATCACAAGGTGGAACTTGCCGTTTTAGAAAAGAACTCATCTTAAATCTGCAGGATTTGTGTGTTAAAATGTGTGAATGAAACAAAACACAACTGGAGGTTTGTTTTTAATGAGCAAATTATAACATAGATCAGAAAATAGTGCGATATGGACCGTTTAAATGTGCACTATGTAACTTTGTATTGCTTTAACTAGAAAGTTCCATAGTGTGGCATTTTACTTATCAAGCTATTATTATAGGTGTTTTTGTTGCCTTAAAAATCAGCATTGTTATTCTGACTGGTCTCGCATCTCTACAGATAAGACTAATAACTTGGTCTGGTGGTGTCCATGGAGATAGACATGTTAATGCCACACTGTGAAACAAGAAGGCAAAGAAATAATATAGTGGTGAACTGTCAACCCAAAATGTTACACAGTGCAACTTTAAACGAAAAAATCTGTCAAATTAAAAGCAAGACAAAGACAATACAGTGTTATTTTTTAGCCCTAATCATTTCACAGCCTAAGGATTCATCACAGTTAAATCAAAATTGCAATTTCAAGGTTTGAAATGAATATGCCGCAAAAGCTAATGAAAAATTAGAACTGTTGCCATAGCGATTAATAATTAGAAACAAAATAGATCTTTTTAATAAGAAAAAAGTCTTAAAATGCTGCATATTGTAAATTGAATTAACTATATATGTGGGTTAGACCTCTACAAACATGTTCTAAAATGTGATTCTTTGTCTGTTCTGACTGTGAACTGAATTCAGATTTCAAAACACAAAATCTGAAAATCAAATTGCAAAACCTGTCAGAAAAATCACAATGAGATGTTTTGTCCAAATTCCTTCAGCCCATTTGGACATTGTTGAAGAAAGGATCAAAAAGACATGAAAAGCAAAGAAAGAACAGATGAGTGAGACATTTTTAAAGTTCTTCTCTTGAACAGAGCCGTGAGCCGGATCCATGTGAGAGGGGCCCGAATAAAAGGCAGAGTGGCCCTGAGCGCGCTGATAAGGGGAGGGCCTAAGCAGCTTGTTCTTATCAGACCATGCAGAAATAAGCCCGAACCAAACACACATCTGTACACACCATACACACACACACACACACACACACACACACACACACACACATATATACACACATCTGAACACTATAATTAGACTGGATTAGTTTAAGCTGAGTAAGTAAGTAAAGTTTGGATGTTTTTACCAAGTTACATTGTGATAAGAATTTGATGAGACAAAACTATTTACATGGAGAAGAGGTCAAGTCATGCCAGGAAACTACAATTTACAATGTTCCACAGCATGGCATTAGCTGTAGAGTCTCACGCACTTGAAACAAGAAGGCAAAGACTGTCCTATTGATAGTTCGCAGCTGATGCCGTCAACATTCTGTGGGGGTGTGAAGCTAACTGTAGACACTGCTCTGTCTGAAAGTCCGCTACTCAAGTTAGACTTAGGCTGCGTCCCTTTACTCTGTCTTACCCCTTCGTCTTACGCCTACCCCTTGGTTTTACGCGTTCATGTGAGGGCAAGGGGTGTCTCGATTCCAATTTTGATCAAGGGCTAAGGTCATGACCTAGGGCTACATACCCCTTGAAACGAAGTAAACTCTTGACCAGACTTGAAACGAAGGGGTCGGCCTACGAGCTCAGGCAGGTGTTGGGATCAGGATGAAGCGTCACATCGACCAGCCAAGGAGTCTCATAAATGTAAGTATTTTCAGCAGTTGTAAATATCAATTATTTAGCTGGTTTACAATTATGACGCTTATGTTCTACTTTACTTTTAGTGAACTATTACTGCGGTTTTAGCCCTGTTTAGCCGACATTATCATTTTCATCGAATTTTCATGTATAAACAACCTAGTTTTTTGTCGAGCTGAGGTACCCGATAATCCTTGACATGGCACTTTTTAGGTGAAATCAGTGTTAAGTCAATTTGCTTAACAGAAGCAAACGGTAATCGAGTGGTGTCCCATTTCTTAGGGGAACATTTGTACCCCTAGTCCTCACAGGTCAGTATCAAGGGGCAAGACAAAGACCCAGATAAAGGGGAAGGGGTAAGACAAAGTAATGGGACACAGCCTTAATGTGAGCTGAATGAGCTGGTTTAGTTGGAACCACAAGAGGTGAGATGATATGTGCTCTTGAAAAAGTCTCTTACACATAAAATGACAGTCACAGGTTCCTGAAATTTAGTTAGACACTGCACTGTGGTCAGCTGTCGTTAGCCACATATGGTACGTACTTTTGTGTTGTGTAAAAGTTAGTAAATGAAAAGAGAAATGAAAAGAGAGGGTTTCATTCACGGTGGAGCTCTTCTGCTGTTACTGTTACTTGTGTTTACTGTTGATGACATGTTTGACAGAGATTGATCACAGACGCAGTGAGAGGACGGCTCACTCTAAGACTCCAAAATATCAGACAGACTTGATAGAAGCTGCAGCTCGTCTTTGGGCTTACGGAGGTTCTAAGTTTGACCTTTGTCCCGGTCTCACTCTGAGACCTACAACCCACGATTCAAGATGTTCCCCGCCATCAGAAATCATACATCACCAACACAATTGTGCAGTGGATTAAAGAGGGTTATAGTCTGTATAGTCATGTTATTGCGTTGTATGGAATGTTTCACAGTATGGCATTAAACCTTTTTATTATCATGGACACCAAGTCAGATTTGTGGAGAGTTTTTCTAGGTAATTTTGAGCTCTAAAACCACCTGTCATTGAATAAATGTAAAGCTGAACTGTTTAATGTCATACTGTGGAACATTCCAGGCAGAACAAAGACATATCCATAGACACAAACAGGTGACGGACCCCAAACCAAAAAGTTGCACAGTGCACCTTTAAGGATTATGATTATAAAAAAGTGGAAACAGAGGCTCAGTGGTTTGAGCAGTGGTCCTTAAAAATGAAGATCGGAGGATTGATTTCTACTTAGACTGAGTTCTGTTGTTGGCCCTTAGGCAAGACACTTCACCCACCTTGCCAAAATGACTGTGGTGTATTCGCGAGTGTTGGTGATGGTTGGAGGGGCCGATGGCGCAGATTGGGAGAAGCTTTGACGGGCTTTGACAAGGCATTACTATTACGATTATAAAAACGGCAGACTTTTGGGACTCTTCTGATTAATCATTGGAGCCCTACTGGAGTCACCCGCTTTTTCTTTCCTGGAGGTGGACAAATGTAATGCCATGACAACAAACAGGTGACCCCTACCTGAAAAGTTAGGTAACGCACCTTTAACCCAAACCGATCTCATGTGGAGTATAATTGCGTCAGAGTAATTGGCCTCGTGTCCGTTCCTCCACGGTCCCAGTGGTGTTAATGTGAGTCATTAGGACCAAAGAAAAGTGCAGAAGACGAGATGAGGCGCCCCCTGAGAGAAAGACTATTTACCATAGACTAGGGGGAGTGGAGAGAGGAGAGGGGGGCTTCTGTAGCGTAATTAGCCCAGTGCTGAGAGAGAGACTCCGAGTCTTTGTTGTGCTGTTGGAAAGATGAGAAACCAGACTCCTCTTAGTGCAGTCATATGTCACATTAGGGCTGTGCTGTTTTTAAAGTTGCACTGCGTAAATTTTCTGGTGGAGGGTCTGCATCTCACTTTTATCTGGTTCTTTATTTGTGTTTTGTTTGTTCTGAACTATGTGAAGCGTCTTTGAGTGTCACGAAAAGCACTATACAAGTGTAATGGATTATTATTAATTATTAATTATTATTATTGTTATTATTTATTGTTGTTGTTGTTATTTATTGTTGTTGTTGTTATTTGTTGTTATTATTATCATCTGCTTATCTCCATGGTGATGCTATTGTTTTGCCTGGGATGTTCCACAACATGGCAGTAAACAAAGTGTTTTTCAATCACAGGTGTTTTTTTATTTATTTATTTATTTATTTTATATATATATATATATATATATATATATATATATATATATATATATATATATATATATATATATATATATATATATATATATAAGATAAGATAAGATAAGATAAGATAAGATAAGATATGCCTTTATTAGACCCACAGTGGGGAAATTCCAGTGTTTCAACGCACAGTTCAAGAACAGTAGGAAAATGGAACATGCAATAAAACAAGATAATAGATAATGGCTAAAAAAATTATAATTTAGAAATAGACTCTAATTTTGTTCCGGTGGAGCAAAAATATAAAATATAAAATATAAAATATAAAATACCAAAAAAACTATTATGTACAATAAAAGTAACAGTGCAGCATATATATATCAAAATAGTGGGGGACCCTCTACCAGAAAAGTTACACAACGCAGCTTTAATGGAGAGGTCTACAGCCAGTCGTCTATCAGAAAAAGCTTATGTTTTGGAGCAGAGTTCAGACTTTGGACGAAGAAATTTGCCTATATTTTTGTTAATTAGCAATGATTAGAAAGTCTGTATTGTTTAGTTTCAGGGAATTCATATTGTGAGGCAGTTTTGTTGGCTGTTTGTGTTCATTTGACAGTAATTGTGATTAATCATTATGACGTTTTCTTCTATTTCAGATGATTTTCCTGCAGCTGACTGTAAACCTGTAACAATTCTGGAAATTTAGGGTCACGATCGACAGTTGACCTGAAAATGACACCTTTGGATTTGAATAATGGCACCACTTTCTGAAGATATTTTTTTTCACTTTTTTATGTATACTGCCAGAGAAGACATTGAACTTTGTGCCAGTTTTTGTTTCATGTGGATTGGCCCAGTAATTACAGAGATATGACCCATAAACCAGGTCAACAAATCTGCATTCTGACCGTTAAAGGGCCCATATTAGGCTATTTTTTGATCCATGTTATAATGTGGTTTTCTGATCATAAACATAACAGCTCAGTTATAATCTATAGTGATTCTAAAATATTGCAGTACCTCATGAACGTTCCCTTAAATGTGCATTGTGTAACTTTTCTAGTGGATGGTCCATCAAATGCTTTTCTCCATGGAGACACCATTGCTTTGTTGGAATGTTTCACAATATGGCATTAAACCTTTCTATCTTCATGGAGACCAAACCAGACCAAGTTGCAGGTCAGATCTGTGGAGAGGTGACCCCACTCACAGTCGGTCAGTTTTTCTTCATATTTTTGAGTTATAAAACCACCTGTAATTTAATAAATGCAAAGTAGAGCTGTTTAATGTCATACCGTGGAACATTCCAGGCAGAGCAATGACATATCCACAGAAACAAACACGTGATGGACCCCCAACGGAAAAGTTACACACTGCGCCTTTAAACCCTACAATAACCTGTGTCTCCATTGTCAACTCTTGGCTCGCAATGAACCCAATTTTAGCAGCGGCAGTGTTAGCATGGATGAGAAGAAAGCACTCCATCCAGAGAAAAACAAAGAGCCCTCCCTCTCCGTGTGTTTGTGCAGGACTCTGAGTGTTGACAGAATTGGGGCAACCAATTGTGGAGCTAAAAGAGCCTCCGAACAGCAGAGGAGCAGCAGCCGGTGTCTGGAGGAGTGGAGCTAAAACAGGTCAGAGTACTAAAGTGCTTTACACCTCTATACACTACCAGTCAAAAGTTTGGACACACCATCTTATTCAGTGTTTTGTTTTTTGCCTATAGGTTTGCTATTTTCTACATTTGATATACACACACAGAAGACATCAAATATATGAAGTAAGATGTATGGAATTACGTAAGAAAAAGGAGAAAAAATAACTCTAAATAACTCTTCTACTAAACTCAATATTCCAGATATATACAGAAGTCATCAAATGTATGAAACAATATAATGTAAATGGAAATAAATTAAATAGTCATGGGAAATGGTTACATTTTTTATTTAGCGCTTTTCCACCTTCAAAGCGCTTTACATCAAGGAACCACACACGTTCATACACCAGTGTGCGCAGACACTTGGGGAAAGCTGGGTTGAGTGTCTTGCCCAAGGACGCGATGACAGCACCACCAACCTGTGGGTCAGTGGATGTGACCGCTCAACCAATGATGAAGATTCAAACTCCCAACCTTCAGTGGAGAAACGTTCTACCACCTGAGCTACTGTCGTCCCAGTAAAATACCTCTACCAAATATTTTTCGACAAAGCAAGAGGTGGCTGATGTGAAAAAAACATATAGATTTGGTAGTTTTTTTTATATTTTTAATTCTTTGCTACATAATTCCATACATTTTACTTCATATATTTGTCTTCTGTGTGTATATCTAATGTAAAAAGTGGTAAACACATAGAAAAAGAATTGAATGAGATGGTGAGTCCAAACTTTTGACTTTTAATCTGAGAAATACACACAAGAGCAGGGGATGGACCAACATACAAGTAATAGAGAACTTGAACACACTGTCCCTGATGTTTACAGCCTTAAAACATGAAAAACAGATTTAATTTAGCTGTTCGCAGTGGTCCAAACTTTTTCCTAACACATTCCTAACATCCTAATTATTCACCACAGTGAGTTTATAGGTGCACTTCACAGCTTTCAGAGGCCAGAGAGGAGTTTTTAATGCCACACTGTAATTAAGTATAGACAGCACACAGTGGAATCCCGACATAGATCCACATCATAATTCACAAGTTTCAGTCACGTAAGTTTTCCTGTTATGGGCGCCATTTTGAGGTTGATTTGAAAGTTATGACAGCTTTGAATAATGTATTACTATGGAAACTATTCGAGTTTGACACCTTCAGTATTCCAAATTGTCTCTATATTGTCAAACAAAAAGCTCCCCACCGGTCACATTCAAAAGCTGGGTGGCTGAAGTGTCTTGCCTAAGGACACAAATACAGCATGCACTTGTAATAGTAGGGATCAAACGACCGACCTTCAGGTTTGTAAACCATCGCTCCAACAAACCATTTACATCATTTCAACAGGTTATTATGCATTATGTGTGTGTGTGTGTGTGTGTGTGTGTGTGTGTGTGTATACTGTATATGGAACAACAGGAATCAATATACCATAATCAGGTTTTATTCCCCACTTAAAAGCACCATGTTCACGGATAGCCAACACATTCTAAAGATCTCATTGTTAAAACTCTGAAGAAATTATTTAAAAAAAATCTGTTCTCTTTTGTTATTTTAGTGTGTTGCTGAATTATTAAACTGTTGTACTTATCTGTTGCCTCAGGCTTATCTGAAAGGTCTACAGTATCTTATTTCTCCAAATATGTCTGCTGATGGAAAATAGATCAATACTTTATGGATTACTGGATAAGAAAGCACTGTAGATCATCATGTTACTTTTTATTGTTTTGAAAATATTATATTTGTGGCCATACCAGCTTGGCAAAGCCTGATCTCGTCAGATCTCAGAAGCTAAGCTAGGTCGGACCTGGACTTCAGTGAGAGACCGCTGGGAAAATCAGGTGCCACAGGAGGGCGCCAGTGTCACAAACTGTCATTGTGTCCTTAGGCAAGGCACTTCACCCACACTGCCTAGTATGAAAGTGGTGGTGTGTGTGAGTAATCGTGGTGGTCAGAGGGGCCGATGGCGCAGATTGACAGCCTTGCTTTCATCAGTCTGCCCCTAGGGCAGCTGAGGCTACAGTTAAGTATCTTACCACCACCGAGTATATGAATAAATAATGATCTGTAAAGCGTTTTTGAGTGTCCAAAAAGCGCTATACTGATTCATTATACATTATACCAGAAACAACGTATTAACATGTTTTATGTACTTCAGTTTTTGATACTCTTAGTTTTCCCTCCCTTTGCTCTTCTTGCTAAGTCACTCCCTCTTCAGAGCACCATCACAACACAATCAGGATGCATCCTGCTAATGGAAACTACTGCACATTGCATCAGGTTTGACAAGTTGCTTAACAATTTTGTATCCTGCTTTTGTATATTTATGGAGAATTGTCGTGTGGGAGCATGGGAGCAAGCTAACCATAAGGAGGGTTCGAATAGGGCCCTAAATTACTGAAACATGCATGTTTGTGATGAGGGAACAATGTTTGTGTAATCCCTCAGTCGTCCAGGTAGGATCCACAGCAAAAGAGATATTCAATTATGTCAACTTGACACAAGTTTTTTGATCGAAGACACAGCTGTAGTTCAATAAACCTAGCAAACAAACAGAAACTGTAAACAAGTAGGTGTGTTAGTTTCAGAGTAGTTTCAGTGTAGTTCGCTCCTCCCTTCAGGCAGATATAAGGCAGTGTGGATGACCAAGGTATACCAAGCAGCTTGGAGGACCTGCGAAATGTCTTAGATCAAAAAACTTGTGTGGATTTGACAGAACTGAATTTCTCTTTTGCTATGAGGGAACAATGTTATAACATGGTAGAAAAATAAATATGTTTTGCAATACCCCATAATATGAAAATACTACAAATTGTCTTGCTATTCTTAATTCCAAAACATTCCTCTAACAATGCTGAACAATTCATTGTTCAGACTTTGGCCCACTTGAATGAGGTTGCAAAGTCAATTCGATCAACACTCTTATTTTCTTGATAAATTCCTCAGATAATTTGGTTACACTTAACATTTTGGAGGGCTAACCTTTGTAAAAAATCATCCCACGCTTGGACCATTTAAATCCTCTAAATGGCATCTTTGGAGAGGCTGGGTTCACACTGGGGTCAAGGATACTTAATTGGTGAAGGAGAAGCATGATATTTCAGTTTGTTCCATTTTACTTACTCCAATTTAGCACCAAAGCAAAACATAGCTGTAACTAATTGAGCTGAACACACTGGGCAAAGTCAGGAGCCATTTGGTTTACACTAAATGAGAGTAATGATTCTCCAGCATAACGAATAGAGCTGTTCAGGGTTTTCGTGTAAAGACCTGGGCCACAGACACAATGGAAAAGTGCAGTGTACGGCCGCATCCCATTTCTCTTCACTGGCCTCCTCCACTTGTCAATGCCTCAGCTGTCAATCATGCTTAGTGAGAACAGAGTGAGACGATTGGAAATAACCCGTCTCTGTGGCCTCTAGAATCATCTTGTTTTCTTTTTACTTTTTTACTTTTGTTGAGAACCTCCAGAATTCACTCACTGAGCTACAGAGGCTGCACTAGCACTGGTTTATGACTGGCTGCAGGTGCCATGGTTTAGATAGTAACCATTCAGATCAGAGGGTAAATTTAGGTTTAAACCAACTGGCTTTCAGCATTGAATCTGGCAACCCAAATGACTCAAGTGGGGCTCATTCAGCTTTCTGACCACTTTGAAAACACCAAATTACAACTTGGCCATCATGTCATGTTTTTGTAATTAAGAATAAATCAGTATTATAATTAGTTTACAGTTATCAATAAAAGCTATATTTGATTTGAACGTGTTTTTGAAGTTTAAAGGGCCCATATTTCACTATTTTCTGATCTGTTATAATGTTGTTTCCTCATCACAAACATACCTGGAGTTGTGTTTTGTTTCATTCACACATGTTTAACACACAAACCCTGCATATTTAACTTGAGTTCTTCTCTCAAACTGAAAACACTCACTTGTGATGTCATGTGGCAATACAGGAAGTGCTCCAGTGTGTTTTTAAACTCCATACACCTTTACTAAAATCATTTGGATGATATCAGCCCTGGAATTGCACATGTCTACTGAACTAAAGGTAAAAGGTAGATGCTAGCTTGAAAACTACCACTTCATGACATCACAAAGTGGAAGCTTTGCAGATGTAGATAGACTAATACCGCAGGATTTCTCAAAAACATACTTGGAGTTGTGTTTTGTTTCTTTCACACATGTTTAACACACAAATCCTGCGTATTTAGGCTGAGTTCTTCTCTCAAACTGAAAACACCTTGTGATGTGGTAATATAGGAAGTGCTCCACTGTGTTTTTAAGCTCCTTGCACCTTCAGTTGAGTCATTTGGATAATTCCAGTCTCAGAATTGCCAATCTCTACCAAACGAAAGGTAAAAGGTAGATGTTAAATTAAAAACTTCATGACATCACAAGGAGGAACAGAGCATTTTGAGCTTTTGAGATGTGGACAGATGAATAATAAAGTGTTACTCAAACATGTGTGAATGAAACAAAACACAACTTTAGGAGGAGATAACAACATTATAAAATTGTTTAAAGCTCACAGGAGTCAGTTTTGCGTAATATAGAACCTTTAAAATCAAAATCTTACATAATCTTACATATGCAAAGGTTTGAAGCTACAATACTGTCCACTATAAGTCTGATGGTGGAGTTACAGCGCGGTGTATTTTAGAAGTGTGATGTCTCTGAATGACCCTGTGCTCCTGGGCCCATTTATCTGACAGAGGTTACACCGAGTCTGCACGATAACACCCAGCCAAACAGATAAAGCCCCGTGCACCATCTCCACTGCAACTAACACTCAAAGATCAATCTGCCATTAAAGGTCCTATATTACACAAAATGGACTCTTGTGAGCTTTAAGTCATGTTATAATGCTGTTTCCTCCTCAAAAACAAACCTGGAGATGTGTTCGGTTTCATTCACACGTTTGCGTAACACTTTATTATTAGTCTGTCTACATCACCAAAGCTCAAAATGTTCCACCTTGTGATGTCATGCAGTGATAGTTTTCAAGTTAATAGCTACTTTTTACCTTATGTTTTTGTAGAGATTGGCAATTCCAGGTCTGAAATTATCAAAATGATTCTAGTGAGCACTTTTTTCGTCGAGGGTCTGCTACCTTCTTGTTGCCATGGAGACGTTTTTGCTTTGCCTGGAATATTCCACAGTATTTCCCTGATCAGACAGTCCGTCCCTTATACATTCAGTTAGAATCCAGAAACCATAAGGATCTCCAAACTCTGTCCTAACTTGGGACGGACCAACCACAGCCATTCATTTGTAGCACGTGTCTCAAATGTGGACGACATCTCTTGAAAATTCTCATAACATTTAGACCAAAATATATGATTTCTTTATCTGAGGTATGTAAGAGTTTAGTTCTTCATTTGTGGATTCTGCTGAAATTTGCGCCATTTCTCTTTGTTTTGACACAAACTGAGCATGCGTCTCTCTGATTGGTTAATCCACCTGTCAGTCACATCCTCTGAAACTGGGGAGTGTGTGGCCTGGTAACTACACTATGGCATTAAAGGCTGACGGTCAGATCTGTGGAGCAGCGACCCTGCTCACAGTAAGCATATGCGTTTTTCAAGTTATTTCTGACCAGTAAAACATCTGTAATTTAACAAATGCAAGGTAGATAAGTTTAATGCCATACTGTGGAACATTTTAGGCAAAGCAATAACTCTGCATAGAAAAAACCCAGTGTCTATTTTTCCCCCCCTTTTTTTTCATTAAATGTACACGTTCTGAATGTCTGAATGAAAGTGATGAATGAAAGAAAATGAAAGTATGGAGACTATATGTGGTGCTTTCTTCAAATAAAATAACCAATATATTTCAAAAGTGTCATATATTATCAGTAGTTTTCATATTAGCCATGGCCGGTAGTGAGAGTCTAAATGTATGAACTACATTAAGGCCACCTGAACACATTGTACTCGCTTGTAATCACTGGCTTCATTATGCTGTTGTACTTTTCACTGCACCATTTACCAGCAGGTGTTATGTACAGTATTGTATGTAAATGTGCTCCAAGTAAATGGAACTCAACGTCGAGGCCACAGCTCCACCTGCACGAATCAATGAAAGAGGAATTGGCACAACTATGTAATTTAACTGTTTAATTATGTTTAGAAATATAACTGAAATCAAATGTACCAGTGTGTCGTGGGCTAACTCATAACTTGTTCTTCCTGCTTTACTCCATGGAGATACAGTAGATAAGTTTAATGCTGTAGCTGCAGCTTTAAATGACCTGTATGTAGGGTTTTGATTTGAAATTCCATAAACATGATCTAATTCTGTAGCAAGATTTGAGCTAGACGTGTTCAGATACAACAGAGCTCTTGTTTTTGTCATGCTGATTTATTGTTAATTACAAAAACATGATGGCCAAGTTGTTTATGATTTAATTTGGCGTTTTGGTTCTCAAGACGATGACAGGTTTTGATGATTCTATAATTTCTACTTAATTCGATGCTATAATACCTGTTGTAAATATAAATTATAGTTTTACATCAATCAAGAAGCAATTTGTGAAGAAAAGTAAAAAAAAATATATGTTGAAAATTACAGGAAGTAGAGAGTTGTTGTTGTTTTTTTGTCTATTTCAACAAAAGAAAGGTGTTTTCTTGTATTTTTATTTATTAAATAATAATTTCTGTGACATTAGAGGAGTTTTTGGCCCAGTGTACATCATGGTTGCTTCTTTTTATTTTTATTTTTTTCAAATATACAGGGGAATATACAACGGTATAAACAATAACATTGCTAGAGGCTTAAGAAATCATATTCACAGGGCTCAGCATGTGCAATATCTGCATTATGCATTATACAAATGTTATAAATGTAGAAAAATAATAAGTAAATACATTCAGATTTTATATTTCAAATTCTATATACAGTAAAGTACTTTTGTTTTCATGGCTTTGGGATTTGTGCAATAATTTAGAGAATTTATATAAGAGGACAAGAGGGACTGAAATGCAACAAATTTGGGTTTCTGACTAGAAAATTTCACAGCAATGGATTTGAAATTTTGATGGATGGAGGTAGAATTCTATTTTAGAGAGTCTGACATTGATGACGTAAAATTTTTCTGATACTTTAAACATGATTTCAACAGAATAAAGGTGTTTTCTTATATTTTTATTTGTCAAATAATAATCTCTATGTACATAAGAGGAGTTTGGGCCTACTCTACATCATGGAAGTCAAATTTGAAACCTAAAAAGTGGCCAGACTGGGAAAGAAAGTGTAAAATGTTTTGTAAAATCTTAAATATAATGATGTTAATTGTGTTTTAGTAAAATGTGTGGTCCAACCTGACATAGGCTCTGGCAACCCAAGTTCAGTTGTGGTTGTAGTACCTTTTTTTAAAAAAAAACAAAACTGGAAGAGCGCCGGGTACATACAATGGTTTTAAAAGAAGCTTAGAACTATAGCTTTTGTCCGTTAGCTGCGAAAAGAAACTATTTTTAGAAATGATTCTTTGGTGAATGGAAAAAAGAGACTGTCTGGAGAACTGCCATAAGTACTTTCAATTCAGGCAATCAAATGTTAAAAATGTATTCGACTCTCAGCAAGTATTTTCCAATGTCAGAGCCTAATGCGGCACACGGGAAATCACTTCAGACAACTAGTCGGAACAATTTGCATAGACCCCATCAAAGCAGCCTTACATACCCGCTTCATTCATATTCATGAGGTCAGGGCCGGTCGAGCGCCCTCATTGGCCCTCGTCACGACTGAAGTCCCGCCTCCTCAGTGACGGCTAACAGTGATTGGAAGGTTTTTGCACGAGGTCCGTCTCCCAGTAGCTATAATGCAACTCAAAGTCCGAAGGTAAAAATTATGGGAGGAGTTCAATTGTCCAATGCTCACAAAAGGTAATTGTGTTAGAATGTCAAATTAAAACCCACTGATGGTTTTAAATAGCAAGGACTATACTTTTCTGGTCTGCCACCGGCCAGCTCGTTTCCATGGAGATGTTACTGCCTTGCCTATTATGTTTCACAGTTGAGCATTAAAGAGAAATAGGATCAGGTTTGTGGAGAGGCTACCCCGCTCGCAGTAAGAATGCATGTTTTTCAAGGTCTTTTCTTTGCAATAATAAAACTTGTAATGGAATAAATGCAAAATAGAAGTTTAATGCCATACTCTGGGGTATTATAAAAAAAAAAGAAGAAAATAGCATCTCCAAGGAGAAAAATGGGTGTAACCTCCACTAGAAAAGTTACACGCTTCAATTTTAATCGAGGACACTTTATAATACAATGGGTATTATAAATACCCGCTGGACACTTTATATCACCAGTCACTTTAAATAAGTCATGCCACATCACTTGCTCTTTTGCACTGTCAGTTTGCACTGTTGTTCTGATGCTTCTGTATATACTAGACTTTTTTTTTTTTAATTATTATATATCTTAATCTTTTTTTGCATGCTCTTACTTTATTTTTAAATAGTGATACTTTATTATTATTATTATTATTATCTTTTTTTTAAATAGTGATATCTCAACTTTATATTATTATTATTCTTCAGTGTTCTATGTTGCACCTCATCACCAAAGCAAGTTCCTTGTTTGTGAATTGTGTTCACTGACAATGGCAATAAAAGCTTTTCTGATTCTGATTCTGAGATACTTCCGCCCCAAAACAAAAAAAAATCATTGCCTTTTTTGTATCATTGAGTCCAGCCCTATATGAAGGTCAGTATCTCTCAGGCCTTTAGTACTGAGCTGCTGATGTAAAGAGGGGGATTCTGCGGAGGATCTGTGCTTGAACTTGATTGGACAGAAAACACAGGTTGTAAAACACTGCGGCTGCTGCCGATGGAAACTGAGAAAGGTCAGAGATGTGAAAAACCAAAGTACTTCTACTGCTACTGCTACTGCTCTGTGTATCCAGGCAGATCACGGACTTTTTCTATATCCGTAGACACATTTAGAGTCAACATTTACAGTAATGTTGAAGTTTTGTTTCTATTTTTATTATACTTTTTAGAAGACTATAACAAAAGTAATTAGTAACAGTAATAGTAATTAGGTGGAGAGTCTGCTACCAGGTCTAAGTAGATGTTGCTTTGCCTAATGTTCCACAGTATGCCTTTAAACTCATCTTTAAAGGGCCACTAAACACCAAAATCACTTATTTTTAGTGCACATTTGTTAAAAATCTGACTTTTGGGTTAAAAGCCGTGTCTGTAAAAGCATCTTTAGAATCAACTACGGCCACATTTGAATTTTTGGGTTGGATTAACGGCCGCCAATGAGTCGGATGCAGGGTTATTTTTTGACCCTGTAGTAAATGTTTTCTGTGATCTATTTAGTATTTAGCTTTCCATTTATTAATATGTGTTTAAATGCCGTGTCTAAAACCAGCTCCTTATTGTACCGTAACAGTGATTTTCTTATTATCACCTCAGAAAATTGTGCAGCGCATTAGCACAAAGTGGGACACATAACTCCCTCAGTAATAGCACTTACACGATTCGGATAAAAGCTCCAGCTCTGTATTTGTGGGTGGTAATTGATTTTAGGCAGTAGGAAGATAATGCTTTTTTATGCCTTGTTAGAGCATGGAATATTGCATTTATGGGATCTGTTTTAGCACACAGAAAATATAGAAATTATACAATACGACAGGGCGCACTGCAGAAACTCAAATCTGGACATGTTAAGATGACTCAAATTAAGAAGAAGATTAAGTTTTATCATGATAAAGGTGCACTACGTAACTTTTTGGTTGGGGGTCCATCACCTGCATGTTTCTATGGAGATGTCATTGCGTCATTGCTCTGCCTGGAATGTTCCACAATTACAGTTGGTTTTATAGCTTAGAAATATCTAGAAAAACAGGCATTCTGACTGTGGGCGGGGGGGTGCCTCTCCGCAGATCTGACCTGTAACTTGGTCTGGTTTGGTCTCCATGCAGATAGAAAGGTTTAATGCCACATTTTCCTGGATGTGTCTAGAATGTGAACTTTGGGCAGAATCCTCTTATTAAAACATGAATTGCAAATCTTGTCAGAAAACTCGTAATTAGATATTGTCACCTAATTGTTCAGCCCAAGGTCTGAACTTTCAGTGATCAGGCTCCAAAAAGATGTGTATCACCCACCCTTAACTTCAGTGCAGGTAAACGCTATGAAAACCTGTATTACTCTACTACTCACTACAGTTAAAGGGCCCAAAGTAGGCTATTTTCCGATCTGTTATAATGTTTTCTCATCAAAAACATACCTGGAGCTGCGTTTTGTTTCATTCACACATGTTTAACACATAAACCTGCATATTTAGGCTGAATTCTTCTCTTAAACAAAAGAAAACCTTGTGATGTCATGTGGTTATACAGGAACTGCTCCACTGTGTTTTTAAACTCCATACACCTTCACTAGAATCATTTGGATAATTTCAGCCCTGGAATTGGCCATATCTACTTAACAAAAGGTAAAAGATCGCTGTTGACTTGAAAACTACTGCTTCATGAGTGTAGAATCCCTCAGTCATCCAGGTAGAATCCAAGGCAAAAGGAGAAATTCAATTTGTCAACTGGACAAAAGTTTATTTGGTCCAATACGTTTCGCAGCTCATCCAAGCTGCTTCTTCAGCTGCCTTATATCTGCCTGAAGGGAGGTCCACCAGTGTCCAACCAGAACTGAAGAAGCAGCTTGGATGAGCTGCAAAACGTATTGGACCAAATAAACCTTTGTCCAGTTGACAAATTGAATTTCTCCTTTTGCCTTTTGCCTTTTTTCAAAAGGTTTAAGGAGCGTTTTGAGCTTTGGAGATGCAGACAGGCTAATAATAAAGGATTACTCAAACATGTGTGAATGAAACAAAACACAACTGCAGGTATGTTTTTGATGAAGTAACAACATTTTAACACCTCACAAATGCATGGCCTATAAAGTCTACAGCAAAAGATTTCCTACTATGGGTTAAGTGGATTTGAACAAGTCTTCCCCAAAGCTCAAATAACTCCCTCTTCTCTCTCTCAGTTCTCTTCATTCTTTCCTTATCTCTCTCGCCCCATCACTTGTCTCCATGTCCGTCTTAGCTCAGCTCTATCTCCCCTCCCCTCACACTGCTTCTTCTTATCTCCTACTCCCCTCATCTCTTCAATAACTGTAAACTGATTTCCCCCATAAGCTCTATACACTATACTCCCAATTCCTTCCCTTTTAAAATTTTCTACCCTATTTCCTCTTTTTTTTCCTACTCATCCCATTTTACAGAGTAGACATCGCTCAGTATACATTTCTCTATAGCTGATAACAGTGACTAAAGTGCTCTGTTACATTGATAACACCAAGGATCGTGAATCGCGTTAGGTAAAAACCAATTACAAGGTTTCATGTCAGGTCTTTTATAAGCGATGGATGGAACGCAAAGAAAAAGAGGAGAGAAGATGCTTGTATGAATTCTAATGCACAATGAAAAGCTATCTTAATGGTCATCTCGTACACGTATGTTGCGCAATACGAGGGGGAATCATGGGACATAATGTGAGTATTGTTCGTTTGTACATTGTTCAGTTGTCTGGGATGCTACTGTGTTAAGGAAAGGTTTAGCGAAATGTTGTGTTGGCGAGATAGTGAATAAAAGATGTGTTGTTATGGACCTGTTATAGCAGGAATATGGAGTTTTCAAGGGGGCGTATGAATGCTCTAGATATGAAAGTACTAGACATGTTTTTATCACGTTGTAGGGACTAAAATCTGTACACACTCGATTCATGTGGACCAGACTTCTTTGAATATGGACAAAAATCAGGTTCTTGAGATGTAAATGCTTTATTATTATATCAGCAACACGGTTTAAAGTTCAGATATGAGTTAAGGCCGCCACAGACAACAGGAGAATTTGCCATATTTTGGCTGCGATTTGCAATTTGTTCGGGGAGGTGTGACCCGACTTTGTGTCTTCATGTGCGATTTTGAAGCCGCTGCGCTCCTCGTGTGCGGTGTCGTTGTGACTGAGCTGCTCTGTCAGATCATAACCACCAAACATCAGCAACTCTACGGTAACAGCCGATAAAACAGAGCGTCAGAGGCAGAGGAGTGACGGACAGAGGCGCGAGATACAAACTCGGGATATAGTGAAAATAATGAGAAGACTTTATTACTCACCTCTCGTAAAGTGGTAATTTTAAAGTGCAGAATCGCATCCACATTATCCATAGAAATTGTCCACCACAAATAAATAACTCCCAGTCCACAAAACTGTGCTATTAATCGAGTTTGAGGCGTTCTTTGAAAGTAAAAAGGTGAGAGTCGTTCCTCACGTGTGTCTGTTTACATCCACACAGCGCATGAATCGAGGTGAAGCTGCAGATTAACGATAGTGACTCTACTTCCTGTGAACTTTATCGCCAAACTTTTATGCTTTAAAAATCATGTATCTGAAGTATTGCACCACATTTCACAAATAATAACAACACAGTTTTCACTCGTATCTAAACTAGAAGTGCAGTGCTCTGATCTTTTGAACACTTAAGAGTCTCAAAGCGAGTCGTTTTACTGTAGACAGGAAACAGCTGACGCGATCGCACTCACAGCTTTATAGCCTGTGGTCCGCAGCCATATCCCACTGCAGTCTTTGTGATTGGAGATTTTAAGTCTCATAAGGTTTTCCTCATGTCTGTGGTATGTGCTTTTTGCCACACGTTTAAAAATCGTTTAAGACCGAAAAATCCTGTAGTGTGTGGCGGCCTTTACAATGTTATGGTTTAGGTTCAGGTTAGGCAAGTGGCTATGTTTATGGCATAGACTGTATATATAAATGGACTCCTTCTCCTTCTGACCCTGGCTCCCATTGACTCACACTGGAATATTGTGGCCCCTCTCTCTGTAACTGCTGCTGTGAGCCTCGTCATTTTGGTCTTAAAAAGTATTAACCCGCTCTACATGATCCTGGTGTTATTTCGCTAATTTGTCTGTTGAAAAAAAGTCCTTTTCATAATATAGAACCTGGCTCCAAATTCACCCCTGTAACCACTATCATCACTCGCATAGTCCACTTCTTTATACAGTCTATGGATTAAGGTTTGGATAGATGATTCCAGGAAGGAAAGTCAATGGAATGTCGCCAAAAAGCATGGAAACCCGTGTAATTGGATGGTGGCCTCACTTTTTTCAGTTCCTGGTTAATTTACGCCAAAGGATAATTATTGTGAGAAGAACTCTGCCTATTTAACCTTTACTCAAAATCTTGCCGTAGGTTTTTCTTTTTTGTATATCGCCATATCCTGTCTCCCAGATTTTACAGGGCATGATTGCTCCGTTTTGTCAAAACTATGTAAAATGTCCTCATCTGAAAGACTTGGTGTAGTAGCCCTCCACTTCAAACATGTTTCAGTGTTGGTGTAAAAAGTGTGGACATCCCTGATATACAGAATGAATTAAGATGACTTATTTTTATGCAATAATGTATTTTTTTAGTTAGTTGGTTTAGTTTTTTAGTTCAGCTGTGACCTGAATTATCACAATCATTCATCAATATGTAAGCATTAAACAACGAGGAGCCATGTGTTCTGCAGTTTTAACACTCCATGAAGTGCGTTAAAACTGCATACACAAGGTGTTTAATGCGCTTATACCAAGGCTACAAACTGAAATGCAGCTGTGGTATAAGAAAAGCTTTCCACTGGCTGTAAATGTCTCAAATATTTCAGTTATAGTTATTTCAGTGTTTTAAAATGAAGCTAGTCCCTACATTCTCCTTAGAGCAGTGGAGGATGTGTTTACCCGTTGCTATGGTGATGTCATGGCGATGGCAGCCGAGCAGTGATATGTGAAAGCATTAAACAACGAGGAGCAGGGCATTAAAACTGCATAACGCACAGCTCCAAGTTGTTTAATGAGCTTATACCACGGCTACAAACTGAAATGTCACACTTATGAATGTGAAAAGTCTGTTCTCTGTCTGTAAAATGTGCAAAACACCAGTCATTTCAGCGTTTAAAATGATGCTAGTTGCTACATTCTACCCACAGCAGTTGAGCATTTGTTTACCCGTTGCTATGGTGATGTCATGGCGATGGCCTCAGAGCAGTGATATAGAACAGTGGTTTGGCTGTTGCCGAACTACTTTTTTGGGAGTTTACCATTGGAATTCAACCTGACCGTGGTGAAATAATAAATAATGCATTGGATTTTTTTGCTTTTGTTTTAGATTTTTTTCTTTAGCCACAGCTACTGCGGCATCGGCTCTCACACACCACGTTCCATTCATACTAGGCAAAGCGAGTAAAGTGATTTGCCTAAGGACACAACAGCTTCCACTAGAGCAGCCGCTGCGCCACTGTGGCATCTGGTATTCCCTGCAATCTCCCATCCAAATTGAAACCAAACCAGACCCTTCTTAGCTTCAAATAAGATCAGGCATTGACAAGCTGGCATTAACCAAACAATGTTGACACGCCTAAAGCTAACCTAACCTGACCCTCAAAGCCTATTACTCTTTGCTTTCACATCAGCCCGCCAATACTGTCATCTTGTTTTATTATACTAATCCATTCATATTGCATTAAACCTGCTCGTATGGCGTTTTGAGTGCTATGATTTGACTTCACAACCCCGAGTGTGCTCCGATACAAGCCCCGTACCATCAGCGCTGTCAGTCCCCCAATACCTTTAGCCTTTTTAGTGGTTTACCTGTCTCCGCCAATGACAAGCCGCTCCGTCCTCCCCATTCATCTACATAATAACTGCAGTGTGCACATACATAAAGGGACATATGAATACAAATGCATTCTGGGATGTTGAAGAGAGAAGGAGGCGGAGGAAGAGGGAGGAGGGGAGTGACAGCAGGTGCGGCCTCTTCACGTGTGAGCGAGGCCAGGGGGCGCTCTTCTGTGGTTTAATATGCACAGCGTCGCTACTCACATGCTAAGAGAGGTGAAAGAGGCTAATCACGATGATGGTGAGTACATGGATAGCATGGCGCCCAGTAAAAAATGACTGGGCACCATAGAAACCACAAACAACGGTTAAGGTGTGAGGTTTAAAGGTTCTATATTATACAAAATGGATTCTTGTGAGCTTTAAAGGCGCATTGTGTTTTGTTTTGTTTTTTTTTTATGTTGGAGGGTCCGTCAAATGCAACTGGAGTGAAGTGCCCAAAGAAAACTTACAAACTGTATTTATTTTTTTTTCTTGATTTAGCTTTATTCATATTATGAATCTTTGTTTGGTAAGTCCGCGCCCTCTAAACTCCATGAAAACACAATTTTGAATTTTCCAGTTTTGTGACATAACAGGTAAAAGTCCAAATGTCCCCTGCGCTGTTTAAGTCCAGATGTTTGAGTATTTCTGATTGATTATTTTAAGTTGCATGTTTAAAGCCATTAACAATACAAATAATGCATAATGTCTATTCTTTAAAGGTGCACTGCGCAACATTTCTCTTGGAGGGTCCACTACTTGTCGCCATGGAGATGTTTTTGCTTTGCCTGGAATGTTCCATGGTATGACATTAACAATATCCATCCAGCATTTATTCATTATGGGTGTTTCTATTGCTCAAAAATACAAAAATTCCTTCTGTGAATAGAGACGACTCTCCACAGCTCTGAACTGTAATGTAGCGTAGTGCTGTAACCCGCTTGGCTCCTTTGTGATAGATGGGTTTAAGCTATACTGAGGAATATTCTAGACAAAGCAATAACATTTCCATGGAGACAAGCAGGTGGCGGACCTTCCACTAGAAATGTTACGCAGTACACCGTTGTGCCTTAGGGAACAAACAAATTTTTTTTTTTTTTTTCATTGAGCTTTGGAGATGTAGACAGACTATAATGCAGAATTACTCAAACATGAATGAAACAAAACACAACTCCAGGTATGTTTTTGATGACATAACAACATAACAACTTTAAGCTCACAAGAGTCCATTTTGCCTAATGTAGGATCTTTAAAATGAAATCCTAAAATGATCCTGATAAAGTTCTAATGTTCTCACTTTACAATCAAAACATCAAGGCTACGCTAGGTCTGCACATGGTTAGCATGCTAGTTGATGTTGTCAACTTTACCGTCAAGGCAAAATGGTCTATGTAAGTTGTGAAAAGTGCTTATAACCTCATCATGGTGAATAATTAGGATGCTCTGAATGCATAAGGTAAGTGAGGAATAACTTTGGACCACTGCAAACTTTTTAAAATAAACTAGTTCTGTTTTTCTTATTTTAAAAACAAAAAATGTTGTAGCTACATTTTCAATTTTGGTTGTCCATGCACAGGAATTAATACAGATCTTTTTAAAGGTGCACTATGTAACTTTTTAGCTTGTTTCTATGTCTCTATGTCATTGCTCTGCTTCGAATGTTCCACAATGTGACATTAGCCAGCTCTAACTTATATTTATTCAATTACAGGTGGTTTTATAACTCAGAAATACTGTCATTCTGACTGTGAGCGGGGTTGCCTCACTATGATGATGAAAGGTTTAATGCCATACTGTGAAACATTCCAGACAAAGCAATAACATCACGCATTTGACAGACCCGCCACCAGAAAATGCACCTTTAAGACAGTAAAAATCTGGTAAAGCGCCTTCAAGTCTCTCCGTGATTTCAATGTATGTATAATCTATGGGTGTACATTACCAAGGCTAATTCCACTGTGTAAAACTCTGTGGTGCTGTGAGAGAATCAGATGTGCGTACAGACAAAGCATGAGATCCTGATAACGCTTTAATGATTAATTCTCACGTTACAATCGAAACATCAGGCTACGCTCGGTCTGCCGGGACGCTCACGCACTTTAAATAAATGAATACTCAAGCAGCGGGTGCTTAATATTGACTACATGTCCCAGAAGCACTTGGGGCATGGCCTTTTTTCTATGGGCACCAATTCGCATCTCTGCCTTGTGAGTCTCGGGGTGTAAATAATCCAGCTGAGGCACAGGAATAATGGCTTTAAACATGAGCTCCCATGCAATTAACTGGAGCCCGGCGAATGGACTGCAGTGTCAATAGCTCTTGTAGCTCTGACAGGAGACGTAAATAAATAAGAAAAACGGCCCCTTACGTGTGTCTGTGTGTGCGTGTTTGTGTGTGAATGGGTCCATAGGGATCTCAGGACATATTTGCAGATTATAAAGACATAATATGAAATCATGGTAAAACAAATTGCAATTGATTAAACAAAAGATACACAATAGTAGTTACTGAGTGTTACAGTACTGATGTGAAGCAGTCCTATTATGCAAAATGGACTTTTCAGAGCTTTTAACCATGCTATAGTTGTTTCCTCTCACCATTTACCCACCTGAAGTTGTATCTGGAGTGATTCGTGCATGTTTGAGAAATCTTGAATAGTTTATTTTCAAGATGCTATTTTCGCTGCGCTTACTTCTTTCTCTGTTTTTCTTAATCAGTGATACGCGTAGGATTCGGCAGCATTGCGTAGTCATTTAGGTCCAAAAAAAAAATAAAAAACACTTGCATCTCTTTGTTGCGATGATGTTTACGGCAACGTCAGTTCCCATTGGGCACCAACCACAGGTGTAGTTTTAGATGAATATTGCGATTTAAAATGTGCAAATTATAATATAATGATCCACAACCATTATAGATTATAACGATATAGCAGATATAAGGACGATAGGAGGTCAGAATGAAAAACAATACATAGAATATTACGTAGTATGATAAAGTCTCTACTAACTTAAAGAAATCGTATATTTACCGATTTTAAATTGCATAAACATGACCTATCTGTGTCCCTGGATATGAAGAAGACACGGTGAAATAGCTTTTACTGATAATAATTGTTTATTTATTGTTTATTTGAATAGGGACAAATACACAAACATAGATTAACACTTCAGTAATCTGATGCAGGTATCAGAGTGTTTATGGTCTTGGATAATTCGCAGCACCAGTCCCCAGAAGGGTTTTAAAACTGTTCACTAAAAAGCAGTGGGATTGTTGGATGAAAAAGCAATAAATACAGTGAATGTGTCCAGAGAATCAAATATTTAAATTGTAATGCGGATTTATTCTTAGTTACAAAAGCATTGCACATGATGTTCAAGTTGTTTATGTTATAATTTGGTGTTTTTTTGGTTCTCAAGATGATTATTGAATCACAAAGCAGAAAGATCCTCAGATGATTCTCTCATATTTGGGTTGCCAGATTCAGTGTTGAAATCCAGTTAATTTAAACATAACAGTGCCTCTCGCTGATCTGAATCCTCAATTAAACCCAACACCTGCAGGATTTACTATTCTATAATTTAATAAACTATTCATTTGTCTGACTATATCAAGCCTCTCCTAGTTAAAATGTAAATTACAGTAGAATCCACATGAATCTCAATTTTGCCGAATTCTACCGATTTAAAACGGCTTCACACATGGCAACAAACTGAATTACCTCCACCCTTCACTGAGCGCTGCATTGTTAAACCACAGCCTCTCCAGGACCTTCGTCTAATTACTTTTTAAAGAACAATCAGGAACATCTCTCCCAGTGTTACATCCTGCGCTGCCACAACATACAAGTCTCATTTCTAATTCAATTCCAGCTCTATAGCGCACTGTCCGGATTAGCATTTGAATATGATTTGCATGCTAATTGGTCTCTTGTTTCAAAATGGCTTCTTTTGATCGTTGTTTTGGTTGGGAATCGTTCTTCATAAAAACAATCAGTGTGCTATTTATTATATGTGAATGTGTTTGTGAGATTGTGAGAGGTGAGAAAAAAACTGAAAAAGGAGGAAGTATCTACATCTTGGTATATATTTAGCTCTTCTCTCGAACAGAAAACACTCTGTTCCACCTTGTGATGTCATGTGTGCTCCACTGCGTTTTTGAACTCCACACACCTTCGCTAGAATCATTTGGTTAAGTTCCCTGGAGTTGTCAGTCTCTATTGAACAAAAGGTAAAATGTAGCTGTTAACTTGAAAACTACCGCTTCATGACATCACAAAGTGGAACAGAGCATTTTGAGCTTTGGAGATGTAGACAGACTGATAATAAAGGGTGTGAATGAAACAAAACACAACTCCGGGTATGTTTTTGAAGAGGCAACAATATTCTAACATGACTTAAAGCTCACAAAAGTCAATATTGCGTACTATAGGACCTTTAAAGATTTAAGCAAAAATGGACTTGCCGCAGTACAGCCATGTTACAGAAGCAGCTCTTGAGGTCAAAATATGTCTGCTTTGTATTGTCTCCATCTAATTTTAAAGTGTTGTATTGTCCGAGAATCAGGAAGTGCACAGAGTTAGCATGCTAGTTGCCCACATTTTATTTTTGAGCAATAGAAACACCTGTAATGGATAAATGCTAGTGGATATGTTTGAAGGTAAACTAACTTTCTCTTCAAATGCTTTTCTCCATGGAGATGCTATTGCTTTGTCTGGAATGTTTCACAGTATGGCATTAAACCTTTCTATCTTCATGGAGACCAAACCAGACCAAGTTACAGGTCAGATCTGTGGAGAGGCGACCCTGCTCACATTCAAAATGCCTGTTCTTCTAGGTATTTTTGAGCTATAAAGCCACCTGTAATTTAATAAATGTAAAGTAGAGCTGTTTAAAGTCATACCATGGAACATTAGAGGCAAAGCAATAACATCTCCATGGAAATAAACATTATTCTCGATTTCAGTTCTCCGCGCACTAGAATTAACGCAGACCTTCTTGTTTGAGCTCACTGTCCGAGTGAAATAGTGTTGTTTGTAGAGACAGATTTATCTCTTGGACCTTGGAGGACACTTACTTGGGCAAATCAGGCCGCTCTGGAGCCTGACCACTGCAATGAAATCTGATTGGTTTTTATTCCTTGTGTTGTTTTGTGTTAGAGCTCCCCAGTGGGCCAGGAGGGCTATCCAATGTAGCACAATCAGCTCCCACTATGGCCTCACCGGGGCTGGAGGAACTGAGAAACAAAAGACTTTGTTCACACGCACATCAAAATCTTATTATAATCTGACATCTAGACTTGTAATTTTTTGTCAAGGGCCCATATTACGCTATTTTTCTGATCTTTGTTATAATGTTTCCTCATCACAAACAGACCTGGAGTTGTGTTTTGTTTCATTCACACATGTTTAACGCACAAACACTTAGATAGAACAGAGCATTCTGACCTGTGGAGATGTAAACACTCGAGTAATAAAGTTACTTAAGCAAGTGTGAATGAAACAAAACACAACCCTAGGTATGTTTTTGACGAAGTAACAGCATAATAACATGGCTTAGCGCTCACAAGAGTCAATTTTTCGTAATACAGGACCTTTAAATGACATGGAACCTAAAATTGGTAATTGTTATCAGTCCGAGTTTCTGTCCTGTTTCTGATGAGACTGTGTTAAAACAAAACTCAGATTAAACTCTAATTTGAGTAACAGAGCTTCAGACAGAGCAGAGCCTACAGTTAGCGCCGCTCACTGAACTATAGTTCATAAAGGCATTCATATTTTGGGTGAACGTGAACTGAACGCACTGTATTACTGCCTGATGAACAAACTGTGAACGTGTTCATTCTGGTGTCTGAACGGCATCCTCTGTCTATTTAATTTAATTCAATAGGGCACCAGGTTTCTTTAGTGTTCCAGGTGAAAACCCGGCTGAGCACACCATAAAGAGCCTTTAATATTTAGTGGAAAAACATTCAATCTGGCAACAACACTAGCCACCAGCGTCGCATCGCCGCATGCACCATCGAAACAAGACAAAACAAAAAAGCAGCATGGAGGCGACTGTAGCAGGTAGGAGCAACAAGGATTCATCATATGAATATTTAAACAAGCTCTATGACAAGGTCGTGAGGAAGGCAATAACCTCACATTTATCTGCAAACTTTGCCCACCGGCTTTCAAAAAGAAAATCCGCACTTCAGTCACATCAACAGAAAACTTAAAACGACACACTGAACTGAAGCACCCGGCTAACCTTTCAAAGCATATGAAAGCATGTACGAAATTTAATATGAAGATGAAATTTAACACATAGTTACATTGTTAAAACTGATAAAATAATTGCCGTCTCTTCCTCACAGCAACGTAGTGAAAAAAAAGAACAATGAACTAGTTCATTTTTTGGAACTATGAACAAACGATTAACTATAAACAATTATAAACTATGAACAAAGTAGTTCATTTTGAAATTTGTGAACTGAAATTTGAACTGAACTTAGTTCATGTAGAAAATTAACTTTCCCAACACTGGTTAGCGCCACAGCCTCCGGGAATGTTGATAATGTTGTAGACCTTCTGCAGTGAAATGCCAAAAAACTAGACACAGCACAATAACCTCCTCTTCTTTTTATGAAATTACTGCTGGGGAAATCATAATCTTGACATTTTTAAAGGAAAAATATCAGTCTTAAAATCTATTCTCCAAAGATGAAAGGCATTGTTTTAGTGAAGAGAGTTTTAGTTCAGACACTGTTCTTTCTGAGAATATAAATATTGATTTACAAGATGTTAATAAAAGTTCATTTCAGGATTTTACTAGTTTTTCCTCAGTAGATTTCAAGTGCAGTGCCAAACAAACAAACAAACAAACAAAAAAAATCACAGTATTTCTTTTTACAGTTTTCACACTTTTTTAACTGCTAACACTTATTTAACTAACTAATTTAAATCACCATGTTACCGTTTATTGTTTTAAAAATGCTATAAAAGCGTATTAACATGTTTTATAAGTTTCACTTCACTAAGTCACTACCCCTTCAGAGCGCCATCACAACACAACTGACGTGTATGAAACTACTGCACATCAAATCAGGTTTGTGAAGTTGTAGTGTACAGTTTGGGATCATGTTTTTGTGTATTTATGGTGAATTGTCACGTGGGGACATGGATGACGTAGACTTGTGGGTGGAGCACTGCACTGAATCATACACCTAACCGTAAAGAGGGTTTGAATAGGGCCCAGGAGAGATCGCTAAATTGCTCAAACATGCATGGATGACATCTAAAACCTCGTCGGGCATGGTTTTGATGAGGGAACAATGTTATAACATAGAAAGCTGAAAAAAGATCATTTTACATCATACCCCCTTAAGGTAGACATCATTTTCCCTATGTCTCTGAGGGACTATGTCTCTAGTCTGGCCTGGGAACGCCTTGGGGTCCCCTGGAGGAGCTGGAGGAAGTGTCCGGGGTGAAGGAAATCTGGGAGTTCCTGCTTAGACTGTTGGCCCCGCGACCCGGCCCCGGATAAGCGGCAGAAAATGGATGGATGGATCATTTTCCCTCAAAATTCTCACGCCTGCCAAAACAATGGCTCCTCTCAAACCAAACGTGCTGCCATAATGTGGACTGATGTGTGTCTGGAGAGTGTGTGATGTTCTGGAGTGAATGAACTGATGGATACTTTTGATAATGGATGATCATTTTATTTTTTTATTTTTATGATGGTCCAGTGATTGTAAAGATATTTTCTATTTTATTGATTTTATGAGTTATAACACCAGCCCAGGGACTGCAAGTGGAAACTGACACTAGTGTTACAACCTGATACAATACTTCTCTCCTGTTACACAAACTTTATTGATCCACATGGGAAATTATTTGGAAAGTAATAAAAATAAAATCTTAAAGTGCAAACAAGAATAACTTAACTGTTTGAGGTTAATGTATATTGTGCACTGTCCCTGTCTCATTAAAGGTACACTGTGTAACTTTTCTGGTGGAGGGTCCGTCACCTGCTTGTTTCTATGGATATGCGATTGCTCTGTCTGGAATATTCCACAGTATGACATTAAACAGCTCTACCTTACATTTATTCAACTACAGGTGGTTTTACAGCTCAAAAATACCTAGAAAAACAGGCATTCTGACTGTGAGCGGGGTCGCCCCTCCACAGATCTGACTTGTAACTTGGCTTGGTTTGGTCTTCTTGAAGATAGAAAGGTTCAGCACCATACTGTGAAACATTTCAGACAAAGCAATAACAACCCCATGGAGAACTAGAACTAGAAAAGTTCCACAATGCACGTTTAAATAAAGAAAACAGACAAAAACAAACAAAAAGAAAACTGTGATACTTAACTGTAGTTCATTCCTTCTATCTGTCCAAAGAGCGGTCTACAGTAAAAATATCTCAGAGAATAACACAGAAGCAGAGATGTGAGTGGTGCGGACAGATCTGCGCAGGTTAAAGTGGCTGTCAAACGCAGTGATGAAGCAAGTCAACATGGAGAACAAAACACAAGAGGAGCCAAGACAAATGAGCAGCGGTGGATGGGCTTGTGGGCTACAGTGTCAGAAGTAATAGTGGGCCAAAAGTAGACGAGTGGGTGAGTGGGCGAGAGGAGAATAGAGGAGGGAGTAAGACATCATGTTTGGATTCTTGGATTTTGGATTCTCCGCTGCCGTGTCTGCTGGTTTTAATAGAAACATTAAAAGCACACAGCAAAAAGAAATGTCTGGGTAAGAAAGGAGGTTTTTAAAATAAACTCTACTCTTTTAATTTATCTACAGGAAATGTGGATGTGAAGCAGTGAGGTTCACAAACGGATCAAGGTCATGTTTTTTTTCCATTTTTTTTCCCCTTTTTTTGTGAGTGTTTGAATAGGGCACAGATATGAAGGTTATGAAAAGGTAAAGAGAAATTGTTACAAAATAATAGCTACAAAATGTTCAAAAAATCAATTTCTATTAAATAAAAGTAGTAAAGTACTTGAGTAAAATGTTAGATATCTGTATTTTACTTAAGCAGATTTTACAGTGTATACTTTTTACTTTTACTTCATTACATTTGAGAGCAGGTATCTGTACTTTCTACTCCACTACATTTTTGATCAGGACTGAAAAGTAAAAGTATTTTTTTTTTTATTATTATTACTGTGTGAGACCTGCTGAAAAGTCTGAGGGTTTATTTTTAACATGTTCATAGTTTGGGCAAACAAAAATATATAAATAAAAACAGCTCAGAAAACCCCCCAAAAAACTATTGATTGAATTGTTTCTGTTCAACAAAATTCAGCACAAATCTGTATCAAAATCACTACATTTGATGCTTTATTAGACAAAATATTTGTACTTTTTACTCTTTAAGTACATTCTTTATTATTTTTTCAATTATCTTGACTTGAAATCAATTGACAAATAACATGATTCATCAACAAAACAAGACTTTGGTACATAAATCACACTGAAGGAAATACGAGAATACACAGTAGCTTTGTCATTGTGTCCTTAGGCAAGACACTTCGCCCACCTAGTATGAATGCAGCGTGCGAGTGAGTGACTGGTCATGGTTTTAGGGGCCGGTAGTACGATATTTTACCAGCATTGAATACGAGTGAGTGAATCATTAGGGCTTAGAGAGGCTTTGTAAAGAAAATATAATATAAAACCACACTGTGCTACTGCAGCTAAGCTACTAAAACTATAATTAAAGACAATCACAAAGAAATGGGTCTCAATAACGCCTCCCACTGCCAGTTGGAGGAAATTAAAATTAAGGCAGTCACTTGTCGATGCTAATCTACTTCCACTGTAAAGACGCTGAACCATTATTGACTTAAGGACTGTTTGCTCTCTGGGGGACACTAATGGTGGAATCACTTAAACATGTGAACGAAACAAAAGACAACTCCAGGGTCCATATTCTTATTTTATTATTATAATCAGTATAACCTGTTTCCTTTAAAGGTGCACTGTGTAACTTTTCTAGAGGGGGTCCACATGGAGATGTTAGTGCTTTGGTTTAAATTGCTCAAAAATATCTTAAAAAAACATCCACTCTAACTATGAGTGGGGGCGCCTCTCCACAAATCTGATCGGTAATACGGCTTGCAAGTCTCCGTGGAGATTTATAAGTTTACGGCCATACTGTGGAACATTCTAGGCACATCTCCATGGCGAGCCTCCAGCAGAGAAGTTACGGAATGCCCCTTTAAGCTCATGTTTAATCTTCAAAGAGCTACATAAAGCAGTATTTGTTGTACTGAATACATGTTGGGTTGATACGGATGAAGAAAGCCTCTCCTCTTCTTCAGTTCTATTTCATATAAAAGTGTTTTGAATAAAGCCACCTCTCTCTACATTGTTTTGAACACCCAAAGGTCCTTGTTATTTCATCTTTATGCAAATAATAGGTTACCAAACATGAAAGCTTTTTCAGACAAAACTAATATCCATAATTTGTGGTTTTCAAAGCGAAAATGTGCAGGTTTTAATTCACCAGTGCTGTTTATGGATAAAGTGGTTCGGTTGAAGCAAAAAGCGCCTCCAGAGGTCACATAGGGCAGTGCTATATGTCATTAACAAGTACAAGGCATACGATTTTCAACACTAATGGAACACAAACTTCTTAAAAACATAAAAGTAGAAATGTTGCTTCCTCATTGGTTAAAGACCTCAAATGTTCCTCCCCCTCTGTGATGAAGCCAATATGGACTTGTTCTCTCTTTCTGACAATGGAGAAAGGTGAGAGCACACACAACACTGAAAACATGACCAGGATCTTATAAAAACTGAATATAATCAAGATCAATAAACCAGGTCAAATCCATCTCTGCCACTTTTGTGTTGTTATATGTTGAAAAATGCTAACATGGAGCTAAAAAGAGATTTCCCTGGCAAATCCAGAATGATCTCACTTTGTATTTTTTATTCAGTCTGGTCACCACTCCCTCCATTGCATCTTGAGCCAGAACCAAACGTGATCGTCCAATCAGCTTTGTCTATTTCAGTCACTCATGTGAAACAAAGGAGCTCTTGTGTATTGTATTGTATTCTACAGAAGTCTGCAATGTGTTTCAGTCCCCTGTGATATTGTTTTCCTTTCTTTTTACCTCATAAGCATGCATGTCCCTGATTGGCTAATCCACCTGTCAATCAGCCCCATCTGAACTCATGAAGATTCACTTGTGACCAGACTCACATCTTCATAAAGTACTGGAGAAGTGTGTAGTCTGGATCTCAGGCAAAAAGGGGTTAAATTCACGCTAGATTTACAACGATCACAGTTGCAGGGCGCAGGCAGAGGAAGTGAACTGCACCATTTGAAATGTCATGCCGAGTGACTGGGTTGGAGCGTTTGATCGTTAGAGGTCTTCAACCAGTGAGGAATCAACATTTTTCCTTTGGCCTACTGACAAAATGGCATCACACTGAATAATTTAAATATATTGGTTACATTTTGCAATAACAGTTTTAAACATTTGAAACTGCTGAAGGTTACTGAAGGTGTTATAACTTCTACCTACTCCGTTTGAGCACAAATAAATACTGTCAGCCAATCACAGCCCACTATCATTGCCTCTCAGCTAATCACCAATCAAGCTTTTCTTTTAAATTCCAACCCTATCCTCACCGCAGCAGCAGAACCACCAGCCTCCTCAGCCTCTCCATCTCTCTTTGCCTATTCGCCCCATTTACAAACCCATTCTTTTGATCATCTCGTCATCAAAATGGCCTTACAATTCCATAAAACAGTGGCGCCCCTAATCCAAATGCATCGATTTCCAAAGCATGTTCTAATGTCTCTATAAGACACCATTATTGTCCCGTCCCAGTGTCCGACATCAGATAGAGAAACGCTGTTAGGGGACTGTCCTTTTGCACACATCCCCCCTGCGCCATAGTGCGGAGCTATAAAATGTGTCCAGCTTCATAATTTACTGTCTCCCACAATATGACCCCCAATAAACTCCAATACCCACAATTCCCTGCGGCCTTGTGTCATGCCTTATTTGCCAGCTAATTCACAGACAAGGGGAGAAGTGGGAAGAGTAGTAACATCATTAAATGGCTTGAAAGGAGAAAGAAAGAGAGCTTATAGGAGGAAATTATACTGCGCAGATAGAAATAAATGAAGGGCTATCAGTAAAGCGTGAAACTACAAGGGTATTATGTGAGCAGAAGTAGCCAATCACAGCGTGGGGGAGCCGAAGGGGCCGGATTATGGTTTGGCATTCAGGAGCGGGGTGAGTTTTTGGCCAGATCTCTTTAAAATGTATTCATGCATGGGCACACTCTCTATTTTACATTTGCTAACGCCATGGCAACAGAAGTGATGAAAGTTAAAAGGTGACAGAGTCTGAGACAATGTAAAGTCTATATTACGCTGTTTTCTGATCTGTTATAATGTTGTTTCCTGATCACAAACAGACCTGGAGTTGTGTTTTGTTTCATTCACACATGTTTAACACACAAACCCAACCAAAATAGGGTGAGATCTTCTCTCAAACTGAAAACACTGTGTTCCACCTTGTGATTCTCATGTGGTAATACAGGAAGTGGTCCACACACCTTTACTAGAATCATCTGGATAATTTCAGCCCTGGAATTGACAGTCTCTGCTAAACAAAAGGTAAGTATGTTTTAGATGAAGAAACAACATTATAAAATGGATTAAAGCTCACAAGAGTACATTTTGTGTGACCTTGAATGTACCCTAGGCTTCCACCAGAAACACACTTCACAACATAACCTGAGAGCCCATCCCAGCTTTGGCCTCGGGTAACTTGAAAACTACCACTACATGACATCACAAGGTGGATTTGAGCATTTTGAGCTTTGGAGATGTAGACAGACTAACAAAGGATTACCCAAACATGTGAATGAAACAAAACTGGACTCCAGATGTTTTTAAAGCTCACAAGAATCCAAAAATCCATTTGTTTAATATATAGGACCTTTAATTTGTCATTGTGCACAAGGTTGTAAATGGTTAGAGCAGTGGTCCACCAACTCAGAGGTCAGAGGATCGATTCCCGCTCGGGTCATATTCTGTCGTTGTGTCCTTAGGCAAGACACTACACCCACCCAGTGCTTGTATGAAAGTGTTGTGAGTGATTGGTGGTTGGATGGGCCAACATGGTCTACCCCAGGGCATCTGCGGCTACAATAAGCTGTATTTGCTAATGTGTGCATTGTGTTACCGTGGTAACTGCTGATCATTCTGGCATAGACATACATGCATGACAGCACCCCAGCGTAATTGTGACGGTAGCTATTTGAAGCGACCTCGAGTCAGTATAACTGCAGAATTGTTCAGCTAATTTAAAGTGCAATTGCTCCTGACTCTCCCTGCACCTGCCTGTTGATCACCTGCCCAGCTGTGTGCCTGTCAGTTTGGCACAGAGTCTGAGTCATTGAGACGATCCAGAGACTTCCTCTTCACGGAGTCAGGAGGAGGAGGAGGCTGCGAGGAGCTGCATCTGGGGGAAGGACCAGAGTGGCTGTTGGGTTTGGAGTGTGCCATCTGAACCTGAACCTGAACACAGAGAGAAAGAGAAGGGGCCCTGCAGTCTGAGGAACCTGGAATCTGTGTGGAGACTGAAGAGACATGGGACAGCAGAGGGGAGGAGCCAGAGCAGAGTGGGAGGAGCCAGAGCAGAGGGGGAGGAGCCAGAGCAGAGGGAGGAGGAGCCAGAGCAGAGGGGGAGGAGCCAGAGCAGAGGGGGAGGAGCCAGAGCAGAGGGAGGAGGAGCCAGAGCAGAGGGGGGGAGGAGGGAAGTGCTGGAGCAAAGTGTGGACTCTCTTGTGGCAATGAAACTACGATTTATTTATTTATTTATTTTTCATTATTTATTTATTTTCCATTATTTATTTATTACATTTTTTTATTTCATTTATTTATGAATAATTTATCATGTATTATTATTTATCAGTATATTTTTATTTTATTGTATTTATTTTATTTGAATGGGGACGGATACAAAAACACTACGGTGTAACTTTTCTGGTGGAGGGTCTGCCATCTGCTCGTCTCCATGGAGATAGTACTGTTTTGCCTTGCTTCTTCCACAATAGAGACAGGTTACTGGTCAGATCTATGAAGAAGCAAGCCTGCGCATGGTAAGAATTCATGAGCAATAAAATGCCTGTAATTGAACAATTGCAAGGGAGATATGTTTAATGCCCTACTGTGGAACATTCCAGGCAAAGAAATAACATCTCCATGGAGACAAGAAAGTAGTAGCCGACTCTCCACCATAGAAGTTACATAGTGCACCTTTATCTAATGTTAATGAATACTAACAGTATTGTTCCCATTATCCATTATGTTATTTGCCAACATTATTCTATTATTATTATTATTTAAAGGTGCACTATGTAACTTTCCTGAGTTAAGGCCCCCTGTCTGCTTGTCTCCATGGAGATGTTTTTGCCTTATCAATGTGTGGATGTTCAAAAGTATGGCATTAAGCTTGCATTTACTCAGTTACATGTGTTTTAATAGTTAGAAATAACTTGAAAAGCCTTATGAGTAGGGTCATCTCTCCACAAATCTTACCTTTAACTCTCCATGGAGAAAAGATGTGTTAAAAGCCATACTGTGAAACATTTCAGCCATACTGTGAAACATTACTTAGTACACCTTTATTTCCAGATTTCCAGTTCCATGCAGCCAACTACTCTATTGTGACTTAGTGATGTCAGATTTTATATTAAACACCCTCTAGTTGCAGGGCATAGACTTACAACCTGTGCCACTGTCTTCCTTATTACTTCCAAAACGTAAGTGGCTCGCTGCAAATAGAATAACTAATTTTGTTTATCATACAACAGAGCAATAACCCACAGTGTATTTTTGAATTGGTGAGAAACTGTGAACTGTGCTCCTTTGTTTTGTATTAAATGCTGTTGAATAGACAGCTCTGCCTCTGCATAAACATCAGCTGTGGGAGCGATGAGACGGAGCGGGCCCTGATATCATCTCCGTCACTCACACATCACACAGTTCCCATGGGTGCTGTCTCCGCTCAGCCTCCAGCGACTCCTATCACTTCAATCAATACACACACTGCCAGATGTGCACTTAAGCCCGTTTATATTTATCAATAACGCCATTAAACTTCTATCAGTGTTCCTTACATATTTTATAGCATCGCGTTCATGTGATGTTTCAAAATTGTAGAAAGCCTAAACTTTAAAATGGGATTCGAGGACAGGTTTCATTTGTCACAGTGAGGGACAGGAGGACACTGGACAAACTGCTCTCCATCATGGACACTCCTGTTCACTCCTGCACCAGACTATAGAGGGACAGAGGAGATAATACTCCCTACAACTGTACAACAACTCACCCACTGCACCAGACTATAGAGGGACAAAGGAGATAATATTCCCTACAACTGTACAACAACTCACCCACTGCACCAGACTATAGAGGGTCAGAGGAGATAATACTCCCTACAACTGTACAACAACTCACCCACTGCACCAGACTATAGAGGGACAGAGGAGATAATACTCCCTACAACTGTACAACAACTCACCCACTGCACCAGACTATAGAGGGACAGAGGAGATAATACTCCCTACAACTGTACAACAACTCACCCTTATGTAACAATCCTCCCTACAACTGTACAACAACTCACCCTTATGCAACAGATAATACTCCCTACAATTGTACAACAACTCAATCTTATGTAACAGATAAGCCTGTGTTCTGGCAATCATCACTTATCATCACTTACTCTCTTATATAATTACGTCTTATTTGACCCCAATCTCTTGCTGTTTGTATTGCTTCTTATTTAGAAGTTTTATTACCACTTTTATATTTTTTACTCTCTGTTATTATATTATATTGTGATGTGTGAGCTACTGTGTCCAAGTCATTTCCCTTGTGGATGAATAAAGTTTGTTTAAGTCTAAGTCAGAATTTTATGGTGGAATTAGCTGTAGATTACAGGGTTTTTTTATTTTATTTTGTTTTTGTTTTTTTTTACATATTGGTTAATATCTCAAATTTCTGGGTCTAACCACAACAAAAACAGAACGTCTCCTCTAAAATCTTCTCCGTCAATATAAATAAACAAAAGTGATTTTTATTTTTTTTTTGTTCACTATAGCTTCAGAAAGTGGGGCCATTACTGAACTCTACAGACGTTGATAGCACTGTGTGGGATTTTAATTCATTCTTGTCAAGATAAATGACATTTACATTTCTTTACATAATCCATTGCACAGTAAAAGCTGCTAAATACAAAAAAGGTATTTCTTAGAAGTTACCATAGGAACACTTTTTTTAAAAAATTTGCAATTTATTCAGGACTTTTTTTCCTCCACATAAGTCACAGTATATTTGCACGTTTTGTTTGGGTTTTTTTTCTCCACACATAAAATTAATAACAATATAAAGATGTGTTTAAAAATAAATAAAAAATAAATAAAAATAAAAAAATCTGACAATCGGGTTACACATTCATACAGTACATCTTGTTCAAGAGTACAAGTTTTCAGGATTTCAGTAGTTTGCTTTATTAAATAGAAAACCGCTGAAATCCTTTACATTTTGCATTTTGCACCATAGGGACACTTTGAGACGCTCACTGAGAATCGTACAACTGCCTGACACTATCCATGACACGTGATTCTCTGTCATGGTGCATTTTCAAAAGCGATAAAAACAAATAGTCAGCGGAGATTAAAAAACTATGAGGAAACAAGCGCCTGACACTATCTCAGACAGAGGTTCTGTTTCTGTGTCATGAAACAACAACAAGGGCCAAGTGGACGGGGCTAAAAGTTCAAACTAAAACAAAAGTTCAAAATCAAAAACATTTACTGAGTGCGTAAATGTATATATATATTTTTTTATCTGTACATACATTCATCCTTTCTAGATTAATTACATACAAAACTCATGGGTATCAGTATTGGTGCGATATCGTGAAACTTGCCGTAGTATTATTTCTTGGTATTGGCTCAGCGCGCATCACTTGTTGTTATCTGAATGGACTTTAATCCATCAAATTAAAAACACGCCTTAAGACGTTTTAGATGTCATCCATGCACGTTTGAGTCATCTAGTGATCTGGGAACCCTCCTGTTACATTCTGTACAATGCTCCACAAGACAATTCTCTATAAACGTACAAAAGCGTACAAAACAACACACTACAACTTCACAAACCTGATGTGATGTGCAGTTATATAGCTTCATTAGCAGGATACACGCTGATTGTGTTGTGATGGTGTTCTGAAGGGGGAGTGACTTAATGCGGGGAGCAAAGGGAGGACTCAGAGCATCAAAAACAAACATGATCCTAATTAAATTAATTTTTGACGAATATAGCATTTTCAAAACAAAAAAAAAAGGGAACAGGTGATCTAAATACAGTGTGTGTTCATAGTTAAGTAAAACATCTCCTCTCTCAATGATAAGACCAAATATTTGTGAATAATACGTTTAGAAGTTTGCATATTTCTTCCAAAAATCGTAAATTAAGCTCCCTCCATCTGAAATTAAGCCATCATCAAATCCTACCACACATTTTATAAGTGGTCCCTCGCCCAGATCTCACAGCGCTTAGTTACAGTTCCCCGTCTTTGGCAGTCCATAATTATCTGAAGTTAATAGCATCCTCATAAGAACAACCAACTCATCACATCCTCATTTACATTCAAGTCTGGCCACTCTACAGCCCTCCATCACACAGCTAAATGTCAGAGATACAGGGAGGGTCCGGTTGTGTGTACGGGGGTCCGATTGTGTGTATGCAGCCGCTCCCACAGAGGATGGAGTGAAGCTCGGGCCAGACAGTCCATAAAGGTTAATTAATATAGAGACAAGCAGCTGATCGGAGCAGCAGACTCACTAGGAACAAAGGCATCGCTATTGTAGTCACGGTAACAGGCCTATTCTGAGTAGGGCTGGGCCAATAACAAATTTGACATCGACCTGTCCAGAAACTGAAGGTAGAAATGAGAATTTTTTGGTAAAACTTGGTACATTTTTCAATTTTTAAGGTCCTATATTACGCGAAATTGCCTCTTGTGAACTTTTAGTCATGTCTGAATGTTGTTACTTCCTCAAAAACATACCCAGAGTTGTTTGGTTAATCCTTTATTATTAGTCTGTCCACATCTCCAAAGCTCATAATACTCTGTTCCACCTTGTGATGTCATGAAGCGGTAGTTTTCAAGTTAACAGCTACATTTTACCTTTAGTTCAGTAGAAATTGGCAATTCCAAGCCTGAAATGATCCAAATGATTCAAGTGAAAGTGTATAAACACATTACCACATCACAATGACATTAAACAGCTCTACCTTATATTTATTTAATTACAGGTGGATTCATAGCTCAAAAATATCCAGAAAAACACACATTCTGACTGTGAGAGGGGTCGCCACTCCACAGATCTGACCTGTAACTTGGTCGGGTTTGGTGTCCATAATGATAGAAAGGTTTAATGCCATACTGTGAAATATCTCAGACAAAGCAATAACATCTCCATGGAGAAAAGCACTTGACGGACCCTCCACCAGAAAAGTTACACAATGCAGCTTTAAAACAAACAAAAAAAAGTGGAATTTGAATCTGAACTCAGCTCCAAACGACATGATTTGACTGACAGAGCATTGGCTGTAGACCTCTTGATTCAAAAGACCCAAATGCCCATTTTAGTCCTGATGAAGACTTGGTTTAATCCTGTTCTAGTCTTGGTTTAGTCCTGGTCTAGTTCTTGCTTCAAAGTTTAGTACTGGTTTTGATGTACTCTATGTGAAATCAGTCTTTAAAATAAGACACATTCTCCAATTCAAAGATGGATTTTGCACAAGTCAGAAAGCTGGAGCAGTCCATTCTTTCTTTCAAGTGTAAAAGACAAATATTGTGTTGAATAGACTTTTGTTTTAGCTTTTAAGTTTTGTATAACTGTAAGAACGGCTGTGAAACCCTGATGAAACCCTTATGTGTTTCATTCACGCATGTTTGAGAAAGCCTGTCCGAAAACTACATCAGCAACTATTCTTTTTATAGAAATTTGAATGCATCCAAACAGATTAAATCCCAGTGCAATGGCGCCCAATAGTGTGTTAACATATGTTCAAATGACTCATTCAGCTTTGCAAAGGGCATGTCCTTCAGAAAAGCAAACAGCTCAGTTACAACTAAACCCAGTGAAGCTTTAGTCGTGTTCATTCACCTCCATGGGATCTGATTGTCTGAAAGTGTTGAAAAAGTTGCAGAAGAAGTCATCATCAGCATTTCCAGACATTCAATACACAAAGCGTGTATCTTTGTCTTGTATTGAAAGTGTAAATCCAGTCAGTTATGCATAAGCAGTTTCTCCTCGAGTACATGACGCTAAGCCCATTGACATTTGGACATAATTACATGTCTCTGTGTGCGTCCTGTGTGGTAATAGAGTTAGAGTCTATAGGGTGGCCATGGCAATCTGACCCCATGTATGAATGCAGCTAGAGACGGATTATTTGTTTATCAACACAGCAGATGTGCGTGCAGCGAGTGCAGAAAGCGCTGCTGCCTGTGTTGTTGCAATGTTGGTTAGCGATGTAGTCCGTGCACTAAAACAGTTTATCGCCGTATGATAAAATAAGTCATGATGCCAATTTAAAATTACGTACTGAGTGGGATATGTCTTAATAACCTGTATGTGTTAAATGCAGGTGAGTGTGTAAATGATGAGAAGAAATGTCTCAAACTTCAGTAGCCGGACATCCGCTCATACCTGATCGACACAACAATCGCTGCCCCCGGGAGAGCCTGAAATCTGCTGAAATCCTAAAAGATACTGACATGATACAAGACAGGACAGTGGCTTTTTCTGCAGGAGACATGCGCAGTAGAGGACGAAGTGACATAGTCTGATAATCCCTCTATTCTATCAGCTGCAGATTTTTATATTTTTGTCTCTTTATGAAAACACATCAACACTTTTCACAGTTTCTAGAAGCGCATTACCTTATTACATTATCCTTAATAAGCAATTGAAGGTTGGTGCTTTGTGTTATTGATACTACGCAGCGACATCACGCTGGGAGTGTTTTACGCATATGTGTATTGGCAGGATGTTCATCAGTTACCATGGAGACACAATGCACACACTGGCAAACACTGTCAATGAAGTTTTAAGATGGTCTGAAAGTTCAAGAAATACAAAATGGATTTATTTTCAGAAGCCTGCGATCAATACAAGCATTCATGGTCCTGTTTAGGTGTTTGATTTGGCTAATGCTAGCTAGCCTGTAATGTTGGGTTAAAGAATCTTGACGACATCAGCTGCAAAATATCAGTTACAATCCATTCACCTACACTAGACGTATTGTAATTTCAGCGATACAAAATGACTTCTTGACAACAAATAAAATCAATTTGGTAAACTGCTCGATTTGTGATTATCCAAACAAAATGATTCAAATCAGATGTGGGGTCATGACCTGAGCCGACACGCCATTTCAAGCAAACCTGACCTGCGTTTTTGGAGGTAGAAGAAACCATAGCAACCCGAGGAAAACTACTCATACATAGGAAGAACATGCAAACTCCATGCAAACTTGCGAAATGAACCCAAGACCTTTTCTCTGCGAGGCTAGAGTACTAACCGCTCTTCCACCAACCCATTTTTGGTCTGTTTTTGGTCAGTCCATCAATATCTTCCTATCCTCGTAAAGACCAATCTGAATAATAGAGCTTATATAAACTAAAGGGCTGTACTTTTAAAATACTAAAAGGTCAAAGTCAATATTTCACTTACAACAAAAACTGGAGAGGGGAGCGATCAATGACTGGCTCCATTTTGGGGATAAAAGAGCCGGACTGCAGCTGACACAATGGACTTATTTACTGAACTAGAGGAAAATCTATTTTATTCAGCTTGAACTGTACTGACATTAAACAAAGGGGTAAAGTATAGAGGTCAAAATCTGACAGTAAGCATTGAGATACAGAGAAAAGTTAAACATGGGGGCAGAAAACAGCAGCATAATAGAGGAGAGAAAATATATGTGAATGTACTATGTTTAAGCAGGTTTAAAGACGCACTCTGTAACTTTTCCGGTAGAAGGTCTCCATGGAGATCGCTTTACCTGAAATGTTATGGCATTGAACTTATCTACGATGCAAATATCCATTTACCAGTCATCCATCCATTCATATTACTCCTGAATACATTGAAAAATATGCATGGTTGCGTGGTCACCTTTCCATAGATCTGACCTGTAACTTGCCCTGACAGTCTCCGTGGAGCTAGTTTAATGCCATGCTGTGGAGAATTTCCATGTGATGATTTATTGTTGATTTTTTTCAATATTTTCAAATATCAAAGGATTTCAAAGAGCACAATTATGCATCAGATAGGTGAAGGAAGTGTCTTGCTCAAGGACACAATTGCTAGTGGTCTTAGACAACCAATTATTATATATCATACTGTATATAGTGTCATATTTTTACAAACACACCGATTCTTCTCTCTATCTCCATCTTTCTAAAGTCTATCCGTCCATCTCTCTGTGCACCAGCGTTAATCTTTTCAAACTGCATGTCTTATCTTCTGGTACTGAAGTTGAAAGAATTCTTACATACACAATAACACACTCTTTTTTTCTATCTCTTCATCTTTCTATCTATCATCTACCCATCTCTCATTCCATCTGTGCTGGGGTCTGTGCACCAAAGTTTATCCATGGAAACTATACGTCCTATAATTTGGTATTGGAGTTGAAAAAGATGTTCTGCAATCTATCAGGAACAAGACCGACCGTGACGCCGATAATCTCCAGAGCGCCTGATCCGTATCCGGTGAATATTTGATTGGTTATGCCTCGCCTTCTGTGACCAAACAGCACAGACTACAGCCTATCACGGCACAGAGCAGGGCCTGTCACAAAAGAACCGCAAATGACTCTAGCAGGGAGTCAATGAGCCGCACAGCACAGGGCACAGGGCAATCAGACCTCCGCACAATCACCCAGACCACCAGCCCCCCCGTGCTGTGAACCCCCCAGACCCCTCCACTGAGTCAGTACGCGTCAAAGATCTCCACAACACATGCAGAGAAGCAGATACGTACTCCGATACCTGCTGCGAGTAGCTGCACAGTCCGATTTACAAGTATATTAAGTGTATGTTTGGAGAGGCATTCAACTGCATTCAACAGCCAGGGGAATATTAGACATGTGTTTGGACATGTTTTCATTTTTTACATCTCTTTTCCATTTTCACCAAACACCCACAGAGCACAGGTTGTTTTGTTTTGGTTTGTTTTGCTATGTTTAAGTGAAAATGGAACTTACCGAAGCTTCAATATAGCCTATATTTGTGCTGTGGAGATCAAATAACTTGCGAGAAACACAGTTTGTAGCATGTCTGAAAATCAAATGCTCAATGTAAATAAGACGTCTCTTACCTGTGCCTGCCAAAGTGCGGTTTTATGTATGATAGTCGTTTTTATTTTCAATTATAGCTGCAAAGGTTTAGTGCTGTTATGTTAGAAGCTGAGTAGGAGAAGCATTCAACTGCACGAGGTAAGAAGCAGCCAGGGAAATGTTAGGCATGAGTTTGGATGTGTATGTCTATGTTATTTTAGATCAGCAGCGTTGGAAACTACAGCCTCTCCACTGAGTACTCACTGAGCACGATTGCATTAGTCCAGTGAAGTTCATTTGGTAATTTATTTTAATAGATTTTTTTTTTTCAGACCAAGATTTAGTTTGTTTTTATACCTGACAGTTTCACGTTCTCAGTTTTTGGAGCCTTTTTCCTTGGAATGGAGGCAGGAAGACGGCATCAAAACCTGTTTAAATCAGCTGACCGGACATGTCAAAGAAACATCACGTGACCACTCTGAGGAAGACGGCTAAACAAACAAACTAAACCTTGGTCTGAAAAAACATCTATTAAAACATGATATTTTGTTTTGTTTTGTGATGCTAACGTGAAACTTACTGGAGTTTTAAGGGGCATTGTGTAACTTTTCCGGTGAAGGGTCCGACAAATGTTTTTTTTTTTTGTTTGTTTGTTTTTTTCTGTGGAGATGTTATTGCTTTGTCTGGAATGTTTTACAGTATGGCATTAAACCTTTCTATCTTCATGGAGACCAAACCAGGCCAAGTAACAGGTCAGATCTGTGGAGAGGCGACCCCGCTTACAGTCAGAATGTCTGTTTTTCAAAGTGTTTTTGAGCTATAAAACCACCCGTAATTGAATAAATGTAAAGCAGAGCTGTTTAATGTCATACTGTGGAACATTCCAGGCAGAGCAATGACATATCCATCAAAACAAGCAGGTGACGGACCCCCAACCAAAAAGTTACACAATGCGCCTTTAAATATAGCCTATATTTTTGGTTATAGCACGCTGGGATGTCTCTGTAAATGTAAATGTAGTGAGTGTGTGCCCTCCACCCCTCAGTGCATGCCCTCCACCCCCTCAGTGCGTGCCCTCCACCCCCTCAGTGCGTGCCCTCCACCCCCTCAGTGCGTGCCCTCCACCCCCTCGGTGCGTGCCCTGAGTGTGCAAAGTGGACTGGGCACAGGAGGAGTGAGATGTACACCACCATCCACCAGCTGCCCTCACCGTCGGAGAGGAAGAGTGAGATTTTTTGGTTTTCAGTGGTTTATGGTAAATTCGAAAGCAAATTACAATACACTGAATTAGACTTAATAAAGCATGAATATATGGACAAAAAGTGTAATTAATACTCCAATTATATCTCCTGACTTTTGCCCTTTAATTAAGTGGTTACAAAGCCTGAATCATGCTTAACATTTATTAAATCTAATTAAGGTACCGTTAGCATAAAGTGTTACCAATTTGTCCAAGTCCAAATTAATTTATTTATAGATAACAGATAGGCATTTATGTATTGTTAATTATGTAGCTGTAAATAGTAAAATATAATTATGTATACCAGTAAATCTTCAAAACTAAAAATTTAAAATACAAATGTGTTTTTCAGCTCTTTCTTCTCCAAAATCTCATATTTGCCTTTGTTTTATTCAGTTCTTTTTTATGTTTTGTTTAGCTGGATTTTAATTTTACACTCAATGGACAGTATTTGACAACCAGCCTGCATACTGTACTCAATATAGTTTTGATCTGTTTTATACATACCCATATTAGCTTTGTGTTTATTCGCTATTACTTACTGTTTCTGTTTGATACAGTAGGATTTTTTTGTATTATATTATTTGTATTAAACACACATTAGCCTGCGAGTTAAATGGTCTGTTTTTGTCAGTGATCCCAGTAGAATCTATGGGACACTATGGGACACTATGGGACACTATGGGGCTCTGTGGGGCTCTGTGGGACTCTGTGGGACTCTGTGGGACTCTGTGGGACTCTGTGGGACTCTGTGGGACTCTGTGGGGCTCTATGAGACACTATGACACTCTGTGGGGACTCTGTGGGAAACTATGGGACACTATGGGACACTATGGGACACTATGGGACACTATGGGACACTATGGGACACTATGGGGACTCTGTGGGACACTATGGGACACTATGGGACACTATGGGACACTATGGGACACTATGGGACACTATGGGACACTATGGGACACTGTGGGATACTGTGGGACACTGTGGGACTCTGTGGGACTCTGTGGGACTCTGTGGGACTCTGTGGGACTCTGTGGGGCTCTGTGGGGCTCTGTGGGGCTCTGTGGGACTGACAGTGATGGAGCGATTGTGGAGTTTATGTTGACAATCCTTTTTCTCACACTCTCCCCTCACTCCTCCAACCTCTAACTTATCCATCCTTCACTCCCTCCTATTTACAATTCCTCCACTTTTCTCTCTCTCCACCTGTCCCTCCCTTTCCTACTTCTCTCCTCCTCAATCTCCCTCTCTCTCCTTTTCGACACACCTCTCTTTATCCATTTTTTTCTCATCTCTCCCTCTACATCTCTTCCTCTCGCCCCCCGTCTCTTTCTCTTTCCTTCTTTTTCTCCCTTTGTCCCACTTTTCTTCTTATCTCTCCACCTTTCTTCACCCCCTCTTTCAAACCCCTTTTTATCTGTCTCTCTCTCTCCCTCTTTATCTTTACCCACCTTTTTCTTTCTCTCTCTCCTCCTCTCCATCTCTTCTTTTATCCCTCATCGCTTCCCTCACTCTCTCTTTCCTAATCTCTCTTTACCCACCTTTCCTTTCCCTCTCTCCCCCTTTCTATCTCTTCCTCTACATCTCATCGACTACCCCGTCATCACCCCGTTTCCATCTCTCTCCCCTTCCTTTTACCCTACCTTTTTTCTCTGGCTCTCCCCTCTTCATCTCTCCCCCTTCTCTCTTACTCCATCTCTCCCTTCGCTCTCTGTATGCCCCTTTTCTCTTTCTCCCTCCCCATCTCTCTTTACCCACCTTTTCTCGATCTCCCCTCCCCTTTCTATCTCCTCTTCATCAACCCCCTTCCATGTCACTCCCTCTCTCCCTCTCTTCAGACATTCCCCCTCTTCACCCGCAGTTTGTTTATCCCTCCCTTAATTCCACTCGTTTCTCACTCTCTCCTTTCACAGAGATCATTGGGATTATAGTGTGACAGTCGTCTCTCCTCTGAGCGCTGCAGTGGGACAAGCACAATGAGCTGCTGATGGAAACTGCCCCTCTACCCTGCACCTGAATCACACACAGAGATGGAGGAGAGAGGAGGAGGAGAGAAGAGAGGAGAAGAGAGGAGGAGAGAGGAGGAGAGAGGAGGAGAGAGGAGGAGAGAGAAGAGGGGAGGAGGAGGGCTTGGGTCGTCAGTAAGATTCATATGAAAACACAGAATGGTTTCCTCTGATGGATTTTTTTTTCAGTAAGATAGGCCTGCCGTAACATATTCACTGTAGCATGATAAATGATATTAAAGGTGCACTGTGTAACTTTTCTGGTGAAGGGTACGCCATCTGTTTGTCTCCAAGGTGATGTTATTGGTTTGCCCGGGATGTTCAACAGTATGGCGTTAAACAAAAATATATGTAATTACAGGTGTTCTTATTTCTCAAAACTAACGCAAAACATGCATTATTTCAGTGAGAGGGTCCACTTTTTCACAGATCTGACCCGTAACTTGGCCTGGTGTCTCCATGGAGATCGTTAAATTAAATGCCATACTGTAGAAAAGTTACGCAGTGCACCTTTAAAACTACTTTATGGCACTCACGGAAAAATGCTGTTAAAAATGAGCTGCAGCGAATAAAAAGCATTTCATTAGTTCGTTAGCATCTGTAAGACATAAATGTTTATCATTTGACTTGCCTCTCCACAGATCTGACCTGCAACTTGGCCCACTGGCATCACATGCTTGTCTCCATAGACATTTACAAGCTCAGTGCCACAATATGGAACGTTCTGGCAAAAACTCTTCCTCAGAAATAATTACACAATGAAAGTGAGTTGTGTTTTGTTTCATTCACACATGTTTGAGCAACCTTTTATTATTAGTCTACATCTCCAAAATTCAAAATGTTCCGTTTCATTTTGTGATGTCATGAAGTGGTAGTTTTGAAGTAAGTGCATTAAGTTCAGTAGACATTGCTTAAATTATCCAAATTCAAGTGAAGGTGTATGAAGTGTTTCCTGTTTGAGAGAAGAACTCAGGCTAAATATGCAGGTTTGTGTTAAACGTGTGTGAATGAAACAAAACACAATTGCAGGTGTGTTTTTATGAGGATACAACATTATAACAGATCAAAAGACTGCATGATATGAGCTCTTTAATTATAGCCTGTGTTATCTGTGTATCTGGCTCATAGAGATGTTGTTCTAATGAATGCCAGGTGATGTCTTTAAACCATGCTCACTGGTTCATGAGCCTAATGTGGGTTAGCGCTCTAGTCTGATGTTATTGTGCAGAACGCTCTGTAATAAGTTGATGTCTTTCCACCTGCAGCTGTGCGCCGTCTGTGGACTAATGAAGCTTACACCCAGACGAACCAGACAAACCACACAACAGCACCAGACAATAGCACCAGTCTGTCTCTGCTGCCTCTGCTGTTCACAGCTGACTGAGGCACTGAGTTTAGAGACGAGAAGGTGGTCCCCACACTGAACCACAACACTGTGTCTGACAGTCAACATCCTGGATCCTGTGGTTTGTAAAATTAAACCTGTGTCGTTTCTCACCTGTGGCTGCTTGGGTTTTCCCGCGCAGGTGAGATGTTATGGGAAAAATCCAAAAAGACAAAAACTCTGCTAGTGTGACAAAAACAGCCAATTACAGAGAGTTCGGGCGCCTCGAAGCCAATCAAAGAAGAACACCCCGAACCAAGGATATGCTCACATATATACAGCTTTCTATAGGACATCACATCGTAATCTGACTACTTCTATATGTCCGAGATACTGACTTAAAGATTTCCAGACGTTCTTAGAGTGAGGGGTCTCCCAGGCCATCATGACAGATTAGAATGAAGAGGTCCCCATAACTCACTTAAAAGGGGCTGTTCTCAAGGTTCAAACAGTAAAGCAGATGCTACACCTGTAATCAACTGTTTGTATCTTTAATGTAGACTGACAAGTAAAGGGCAGAAAAAGAGCCAAAATTGTATCCAAAAGTAAAAAAGCAGTTACTTCAAAACTATATTACAAGTAGAAGTACAAAGTGATCCAGGACATGTATAAGTAATAAAGTATTTGAAGAAATTAAAAACTCAGTAAGAGAAAAAGTAAGATAACTGGTTGTAGCATTTGATTTATAATTCTGTGTCACAAAAGCAAATGTTCCCCAACTGCAGAATTCAATATACTCTGCTACTGCATTTATATACAGTATATATCGTCAGTGCCGATTGTGTCTGTGGTAAGACAGTGATGTTGTGAGTCCCACTCACAACATGTGCCTGACTGTTGCAGGATTTATTACCCAGCATGCTGTGTTTTTCAGGGATGGTGAGCAGAGAAACCAAAATTCCAGACACTTCTGCGTTAGTAGCAGTCTAGTGGATATTATTTGTATTTATTCAATCTTTTACCAGGTTAGTCAACTGAGAACACCTTCTCATTTGCACTGATGACCTGACCAAGAGGCAACATAAAAGCAGCAGCAGCACAAGCAAAATACAAACGCTCACACATCAATCATATGAAACTGAATGGTAATATATCACATGCCTTTGAAACCTAAGGTCACAGGTACAAGACCCGTCTCTGGCACCCTGAAAAACGCACACATCTGCACAAAATCTGGTATTCTAAAAGGGTAGACCACAAAAATCAGAAAAGACTAAATCATATCTGAAGGAGCTGTGGAAGAGTACTGTTACAGGGTAAAATATTAGTAAAATTGTCTGAAAACGACCGATTGGCTGAGGGGCAAAGCTAACAGATCGGGACTGGCACACCGGACGTATAGAATTTAAAAAATCCTTCCTTTTTTGTCACTTCGTGTTCTTGGTCAAGTTCATCTGAATCTCTCATGAACGGGTGGAGCGGTACAGGCGCAGTAGAAGCCTGAGGGCACGCCAGCACGCGCCCATACACACGAATCATTGTGCCAACATTATCCAACTCTCGTACTGCTTAAGCTAATTCCAGGATCAAGGCAGACTTGAAAACACTGTCAAAACTAGTCTTCTCTTGGCTCTCGTGTCAGCCCCTCTCCTCTCTCCCCCTCCCTGGCGAGCGATGATGTTGAGTCTATTCTTCTTCGTTTCGGGAGTCGCGCTGCTCGTAAGGGCCCTCAGAAATACAGTATATATATAAATCGAGGTAGTGTTCTAAAACTGGCTGGAGAAGGCTCTGAACTGTCTGCTTGGCTTTCTTATGCTGTCTGTCTCACTGGCGCTCTCTTGTTCTTATAATGCTTCTCAGAAACGAGGTACACGGGCAGACGGGGAGAGAGGAGAGAGAGGAAGAACAAAGTGATGTAATGTAATGTACAATCAGAGAGGCTCCTGGGGGATTGGGTTAAAGTTCAGATGATGGACAGTGATGTGTATGACAGGATGTTGTGGAGGTTACATGTGGTGGATGAGGGGGTGACTGCAGTGGAACAGTTTTTGTTTGTAACTGTCTACACCTTTTTAAATATATTTTGAGTTTCTTTCGAGATCAATAAACTACTCCAAATATCTGACCAGACCCGCCAGAACCGCACGCTTTGACAAAACTTTACAAAGATGGATCCAGAGCTGTGTCCTGTCTCCCTGATTTCAGAGGGTGTGATCGACAGGTGGATGAACCAATCAGAGAGACATGTCAAAAGCAAACATGGCTGCTTGATTGTAAAAGAGGGGGGAAAGCCAAATAAAGGACTGAATTAAGAATCAAAGCACCAATGAACTATCAATGAACTACCAAATATCCATCTATTTATGTTAATAAAAGTTTTCTATTTCAAACTGTATCATAATAGTATCACATGCCTTTAAAACCTCAGGTCACAGGTTCAAGAGTCGCCTCTGGCACCTTGGAAAAATGCCCAAATCTGCACCAAAACATTTTGATATTCTGAAACGGTAGACCACAAAAATCAGAAAAGATTAAATCATATTTGAAGGAGCTGTGCACAAAAAATCATTTGTATCACTTAAAGGTGCACTGTGTAACTTTTCTGGAAGAGGGCCTACCAATTACTTGCGTACTCCCCATGAAGATGCTATTGCTTTACCTCCAATATTCCAAAGTATGGCATTAAACTTTTCAGTCTCCATAGAAACAAACACAAGACAGCACCAGAGCAATTTACAGGTGAGATCCATGAAGCGGCGACCCCACTCACCTATATTTTGCGTTATTATATTATAAAAATGGGAAAAACAAAATGAGTCTATTTTAAAGTTTGCAGTGGTCCAAAGTAATTTTTTTCACAACTTTGCCGTCACAGTAAGGCAACAACGACAACAACTAGCAGGCTAATGTGCATGTCCTGATGATCTGATTAAAATGCTTTCTAATTAGGTGAAGAGAGCACACAGCATATACACGTTTTTGACCTCATACAATATATCTTTGCTCAAATACTTGGAATCATATCAGGTACAAGCCTTTTTAAATGGCTCACATCCCAGTAGGGTGTGTTTTGATTTCTTAAAAGAGCCCATTTTATATTATTTTATTATTTTCTGCTCTTTGTTATAATGTTGTTACCTCCTCAAAAACATACTTGGAGTTGTGTTTTGTTTCATTCACATGTTTAACACACAAACCATATTTAGGCTGACTTTTTTTCCCCTGACAGAAAACACCCTGTTCCATGTGGTAATACAGCTCTATAGAGCTCCAGCCGTCACGTGACCCGGTTTGTTTACGACGCCATGTTGGCAGGCAAGAAGTAGTGAGAGACTGAGATATTTGCATAGACCAGCGAGAGGAATGGATGCCAGCAACGAACTTTCGGACAGAGACAAACATCTTTACACCACTAAACTTCAGAGATTACAAATTAGTTATCCTTATCTAGTGCCTGGTGTGATTTTTAAAACCGTAGTTCAGGTAGCGGAAGGAGGCTCGGGACTTCCAAAGTCCAATATCCCGATATCTACAACTATTTTATTAACTTTCCTTCTTACTACACCGGAGATTCACTGAAGGCGTACAAAAGCCTGGAAGGATACAAATGGACTCAATCGGGATTACTCATTGAGGTGCTACTCTGGAGTTTACCACAAAGGAGTTGTTTTGTTGTTACTGCCAGGGTAAGTAGTGCACCATTTTGCTAGTTAGCATAGGCTAAAGTTATGATGACGCGAGACCGCGAGCTATTTGTAGAAACAGCGACAGTTTTTAGAACTTCTTTTAATTACAAGTTAATCATTCACAAAGATTAAACTGCACTGCACAAGCGACATCCATTAGGTGACAGGTTCCAACGCTCGGTTTTCTTAAGCGCGCTTCTTGCCCGTTTTATCGCAGAAATCCATTTTCCCCTCCGAGCTGGATCTTTGGGAATGCGATAAAAGGCTCTATCTTTAACTTGTCCTCGGTGGTTTGTGCATCCAGGGGCACAGCATGAGTCTACCATCATTGTAAGCTGGAAGTTTTGTAGGCTAGTTAGTTTGTTTGTTTATAATAATTCCTGCCAAGATGGCGCCCGGTGGTGCATGCTGGGATAGCGTGACGTCATCTGCAGGAGCTCTATACACCTTCACTAGAATCATTTGGATAATTTCAGCCATGGAATTGCCAATCTCTACTGAACAAAAGGTAAAAGTAACTTGAAAACCATCGCTTAACGACATCACAAGGTGGAACACAGCATTTTGAGCTTTGGAGATGTAAACAGACTAATAATAAAGGATTACTCAAACATGTGTGAATGAAACAAAACACAACTCCAGGTATGTTTTTGAGGAGTTAACAACATTATAACATGACTAAAAGATCACAAAAGATCAATTTTGCGTAATATAAGACCTTTAAATCAAATCTTAACCGCCACGTCAATAAATATTTCATAGTGATTATATGTACACGTGAAAATGAACGCGGATAATGAATGTACATGTGCAGATCGGGGAGGGGCAGAGGCCAGTGTACACAGGCACAGGTTATTGCGTTAATATTGGCGTATAGAACTGCATACTAAGAGACTCACACATGAATGCCAATGCCAATCGCTGTAATGTAGTGATCCATCACAGACGTCATCGGAGCCTGTGATTCAGAGACCAGCCTCCTCTCACACACACCTGGGGTTTGCATGCTTTGTGAGGACTTGCGTTGACCTGCTTTGATTACTTGGAGGCTTCATAAGACAGGTTAAAGAACAAATTTCCCCAAAAAACATAGTTAACATAATCATATTTAAGCTTTTATTCAAATCTTGTCTATTTTAAAAAAATTTTAAGTTTATAATTTTACTTCCAAGACACGTGCAGTAAAAGTCCATAACTGGGTCAAAACGTCTGTAATAAACAATAATTATGATTAAACAATTAAAGATATTACACTTTTATTTGGTTAAATCAAGGTTTCTTGTATGTAAAATGTTCCTGTTGGTGGAGTGTTTTGCCACTGGTCCGAAGGCTGGCGGTTCGAATCCTGTTCTCAACATAAACATCATTGGTAGACCAGTCAAATCCACGGGTTGGCGGTGCGATACCAGCTCCCACAGATGAATGATTTTGTGTACTCGGGCAAGACACCCACCTCGCCCCCCGGGTTTGCGTACACTGTTGTATGAATTTACCATTTACCTGTATTTTTCTACTTTTCATTTCTTTTTTTTCCCCATAAACTGCTTCTTAACTGATGTAAAACTAAGATAAATATTTACTACAAACCAAAGTCATAATTAGAAAAACCTGAAAATCCGTCATATGCAGTTTAGGTCCCCACACTGAGCTAAACATCCGTCCGCAAACATGCAGATTGCAAGCGTGACGCCAGATAAAACCTGCCTTCAGAAGATAAGCATCACCTCCACACAGATCCTCATCAAGAGTTTAGACTGAAATAAATCGAACATTGACAGCCATATTCCATATTCCCTCAAAGAAATAAGAAATCCTATACTGCACTGCAAAGGGATTTTCAGGCGTTACCTGGCAACAGCACGTCGCTCACACATCTAACACAGACACTGCGATAGTTAAAGTATGCTTTCTACGTAAATATCTGATTGGTACATAAAAAGGTAAGTTTTGAAATTGTATGTTACGGTTCTTTACGTATCCTTTAATAAAAAGCATCCTGTGACATCTGATACTTTTAGGACCATCTCCCATTCAGACAATATCCTATTTGGTTCAATCATTCATCGCTATGGCAACAGTCCTAATTTTTCAACATTCTGTAACCCATGAATATCTGTTCATTACGTTTCCTTCTTGTCTGAAGTCCCTCCCAAATTACCCTTGTTTTCCTTTAACTCAAGCGTTACAAATTAAAGGGCTGCTATTGCTTTTTTCCCTGTTTAGCTTAGCCTTTGATTCAAATTTTATACTTTTACTTGTTTTTTATTATTCATATTTTATTTTATTTATTTATTTTAGGCGTAATATTAGCTTGAACTCGTATTCCTTTATCATTTTTAGGATTTCCAGTGTTTCCTTTGTAGCTCAAGCAGCTCGAGGTCAAAATAAGTCTGCTGTGTACTGTCTGCATTTAATTATAATCTATTTTATTGTCTGAGAAGGATGTGGTTAGCATGTTAGTTGTTGTTAGCTTTACCACAGCAAAACTCCACTCTGTTGTCTGAAAGTCGTGAAAATACACCAGGCCTGGTTACAGGACAGATCTATGGAGAGGGAGCCCACTCACAGTACAGCTGCATGCTTTTCAAAGTATTTCGGAGCAATAAAAATGTAATTGTAATACTGAATAAACTGCAAGTGAATGAATGCAAGAGATGGATGACCTTAATGCCATACTGTGCAACATTCTGAGCAAAGCTATAACATCTCCATGGGGCAAATAAGTGGCGAATTCTCCACCAGAAAATTCACCTTTAAGACCGTAGAACTCGGGTACAGCGCAGTTATAAATAAAATATTCCTTTGTAGTGGATTTATGGATGCCAAAAACAGCATAGTCAGAGTTTACATAAATCTCCAAGTGTTTTCCTTCTGATACCGAGTCTTAAGGACACAAATGTCAAATTCTCCGTTACACGAGTTTTGCTTGGACGGTTTTATGTCAGATCCTGTTCACTTTTCAAACTGCGCCTTAAACCCTGCCTGTCTCATGCTTCCTGTGCTTTGGTGACACGAGCTTTTGAAATGGTGGAGAATGGAGCACTTTTCCACACAAGTGAGTCATCACAGAGTCTGATTGCAGCGTAAAGAACCGGTTCCTAAACACTCCATGGCTCTCATCAGGTACGAACAGTGTGGGGGGCGTGTGCTGATTTGGACAAGGCTTTGCATCAGTTTTACCTCTGAATGGAGTTGTAGAATTTCACTTAAAAGAACTGTCCGTAGCCTGCGCTCTTACAGTTTAAAAAAGGTATTATAATCACAACTGAACCTGGGCTGCCATGGCCTTAACCTGCAGATAGTTTGTCTCGTTCTCAGTCTATGGGCAGCACTGATTCATGATTGGCTGCAGGTTCCTGGGGTTTAGGTAGTTATTGTAGTGATCAGAGAGTGTCTTTTTAGGTTTAAACCAACTGGATTTCAGTACTGGAACTGGCAACCCAAATAAGAGACTCATGTGAGGCTCATTCTGCTTTCTGTTTGGATAATTGTCTTGAACCAAAACACCAAATTATTAACAACGCCCAGTGTTCCTGCATCTGTCTGAGCAGGTGAGTCTGGGTCTGTCTGTGTCGCGCCTTTTCATTGAATCTAAATCTTACTGTTTTATTCCGTTTTCATTCTGTTCAGTTTTTTTTTTGTTTTTTTTTTTTGTTTTTTTAAAGCTTTTCTGGTGATGTTATTGCTTTGTCTGGAATCTTTCACAGTGTGGTATTAAACCTTTCTATCTTCATGAAGACCAAGCCAGACCAAGTTACAGGTCAGATCTGTGGAGAGGCAACCCTGCTCACAGTCAGAATGTTTTTTTGTTTTTTCTCTGTATTTTCGAGCGATAAAACCACCAGGTCTGTTTAATGTCATACTGTGGAACATTTGTTGAACATTTGTATAATTCTCCTAAGAACCTAAACACCAAATTATAACATAAACAACCGTCATGTCTAATATTGTTGGAGTCACTTGCCTTCAGATTTGAAATGTTGTGGTGCCGCCTGCTTATCTATAGACAGGTGGTTCCAGGCAAAGCTACAACATCTCCATGGAGACAAACAGGTTCCAGAGTGCACCTTTAACGCTGCGGTAGCTGATTTTCACACCACAAAAAGAGGAAGTGTAACTTGTCCGTAGCGCTCAGAAACCTTTAGCACGTTGTTAATATCAGCAAGCATTATTTTCAGAAAGCAAAGAGAAACTGCGGTAGGAAAACCCAAAATGTAGGCTACTCATTTATAAAAAAGTCAAGTACCCCAGCTTTAAACATTGTCCTAAAGTTGTCAAAATCAAACATCTTAATTTGAGTTTGCTTCTCTGAGCTTCTCTGAGCACTTTGTCTGAACGGCATGTGAAGTGATTGATTGATGAGTGTTGCAGAATAACGGGGACGTATTATGTAAAATTGACTTCAGTGAGGTTTGAGCCATAACAGTGCTCCATCATCATTAGCATTCTCAAAGTTTTATTTGGATTGATTGGCGCCAAAACACAGACAAATTCTGTTTTTATCTCCCACATGAGCCTGAGGATAAAGTCAGTGAACCTGTTTTAGATCAGTGTAGTGGGTTACAATGAACCAAATGTTAAATAAAGATAGACAAGTTACAATCGCTGTATTGGACTGTTATGGTGAAGAAGGTGAAAACGCTCAATTTACTGCACAATCGACATTCCTTCCCTCACTTATGGTCCCTGGTTCAGTGCCGGTTTAGTCCTGGTTTGGTCCTGGTTTAGTTCTGGTTTAGATCTCGTGTCCTAATCTCACCTATGGTCATGAGCTTTGGGTAATGATCAAACGGACAAGATCACAGAAGTTAGGAGATAAGGTGAGGAGCTCAGTCACACAGGAGCTCGGAGTTTAACCGCTGCTCCTCCACATCAAAAGGAGCAGCTGAGGTGGAGAGGGCCCAGACCAAGAGACCTGGGACACCAGGCTAGGTCTCTCCAGATCCTCCTGAGGAGCTGGACGAAGTGTGTGGAGAGGGAAGTCTGGGCCTCCCTGTTTAGACGCCTGGCTCTGTGACCGGGCTCCGGATAAAGCAGAAGAAAATGGAATGAAATATGTTATAGTTTAATACCAGGAAAAAATAAAACTCTCTTTTAATTTTCTCAAAGTGCTTTTAAAGGTGTACTGCGTAACATTTCTAGTGGAAGGTCCGCCACCTGACATCACCACGGAAATGTTATTGCTTTGTCTAGAATGTTCCACAGTATAGATTAAACCTACCTATCACAAGGGAGACAAGCAGGTTACAGCACTACGCTACATTACACTTCAGATCTGTGGAGAGTCGCCCCTATTCCCAGAGGATGAATTCTATTTTTTAACAATAGAAACACCCATAATTAATAAGTCATACCATGGAACATTCCAGGCAAAGCAGTAACATCTCCATGGAGACAAACAGGTGATGAATCCTCCACCAAAAAAGTCGCGCAGGGCACCTTCAAGTACAATATTAATTCAACCCTCAGTCGTACTTTTTCATTGCTATATTTCCACTACTTCTTTCCGGCATTGTACCATGGAGTTGCTCTTATATTCACATATAGTATCCCGACCTGCCCCGTCCCTCTAGTATCTCTGTGTATGTGTATGTAAAAGACCTTCGCCCTGTGCAGCCATCCAGAATGCTTATCCACTAAATCCAACAGCCTGGCGATGTTTTGCTGCAGATTCACACAGTAGCGTCCCTGGCCTCCACAATGGGGCCTGTCATTCTAATAGCTGGATGGACTGCAATGCCATCAGCTCAGTGCTCATCCTGGACTCTAGCCCCGCTTTGAAGTCCTTCTCTCTGAATAGAGCGTGGGTGGGTGGGCGCCTGGCGGTCTGGGCTGGTTATGCAAATAGCTCCAATGTTGTCGGCCATGTTGTCCATCATCCAGGCTCTCTATCTATCTGCTGGTTTCAGACAAGATTAGCATTAGAGAACAAGCCAATGTTGCAGGGTTTTTTCTGAAGTCGCTAGCGTGCACAGTTAGGAGACCGGACTGGTTGTGCCAGTAGGTGCAATGTGGTCGGCCATGTTGTCTATCATCCAGACTATCTATCTGCTGTGTTTAGATGAAATTAGCATTAAAGGGCCCATATTACGCCATTTTCTGATCTATGTTATAATGTTGTTTCATACCTGGCGTTGTGTTTTGTTTCATTCACACACACTGGTACAGTATTCTTACCTCAAAGCAAGATGGTTTTGGGTTAAATTCTCAAATCATTAGTGGACTTTTTGTGTGGAGTTTGCAAGTTCTTCCTACGTATTGGTACTTCAGACAGAATAATTAAATTAAAATCTAAATACACATAATAGCCTACGTGTGTCAAGATCACTTCCCAAAATATTCATTAAGAATGTATAAACTGTGCAAAATATTTTAATACATAAAAAAAAATTTCCCTCTCACCACAAGGGGGGCACCACCCAGCACCACCGCTTCCTGTGGCCCTGCTCACAGTGGTCACATGATGTTGCTGTGACGTGTCCAGTCAGTTGATATATACAGGTTTTGGCGCCGTCTTCCTACCGGTGAAGGCAGGAGGACAGCGCCATCTGCAGTCCGACAGTATCCCTGGTGTGTGAGAGTTAAAAAGCCCCCTCGTCCCGATTTATAGTCCTGTGGGCATGTTTCTGTATTTCGATTGCCTCTTTAATCCAGCGACGATGTTTGTTGTCCTCTGTCCCAATGATAATTGCACCGTCCCAGTACATAATGTGGTTCTTTCTTTTACAGTGGTCAGAAATGGCCGATTTGAGTTGTTCCTGTTCTGCCTTCACTGTTTCCTTCATTCTGTCATATGTTCCTTTTTTCGGGTACTGTCCTCCCTGTTTATGTGAAATACTTTTACTGATAAATGTTGAACTTGATCATTTCTACTGGTGACTAGACCATAGACTGTATAAAGAAGTGGACAAAGGAAGTGTGGCGTCATCAATAGTGTTCGGCTCCAGTCAAATGAAGCTCACAATGCTAGCAAATTTGCAGCTGAGTTCCAGGAATTTTAGGCATAGGAATTTATTCACGGACAAAATAGCAAAATAAAAACTCCAGGATCATGTAGAGAGGGTTAATACGGACATCTTAAGACCGACAAGGCTCACAGCAGCAGTTACAGAGAGAGGGGCCACAATTCCTCAATGTAAAGTCAACTGGAACCGATGGAGTCGATGGAGCCGGAAGCGCCCCCATGCTCACTTCCTATTTGGAATGCGACGGCTAGCGGGATAGCAATGTCCATTTATATTTACAGTCTATGGACAAGACGCAAAAATTCACTGTATTACAACAAAAATCAAATCAGCATTTTTAAAATATTAATTTTGCTGCCTCCATTTGTATGAAACATTATTGGTCTATAGAATGCTGTGATGTTATTTTCTATCTTCAAATAGTCCCGGATTACATCCCAGAGATCTATTAGTAATACAGTGATCCTCTGTATTGTGTGAGAAGTAAATGAGAGGGAGGCAGACATTTTTTACTCGTGTCTGCAGTTTTGGAGAGGCTGATTTTATTCATACTCTTCTGCTCTACAATCCCAGTGCATTGACTCATTACAGTAGAGTAAACAACAAAGCAAATTTTTCGAACAACTTGTCAAGAGCGGAACAGCAGCTAGAATCTTGGGCCAGGATCTAGCTGGAGGACTGTACAGTATGACATTAAACAGCTCTGCCTTACATTTATTGAATTACAGTTTTATAGTTTAAAAATGCTTAGAAAAACTGCATTCTGGCTGTGAGTGGATTTGTCTCTCCACAGATCTGACCTGTAACTTAGCCTGGTTTGGTCTCCATGATGATAGAAAGGTTTAATACCATAAGGTGCAACATTCCAGACACAGCGATAACATCTCCATGGAGAGAAGCATTTGACAGAATTTTGTGATCCTCTAATTTTTACTTAATTGGTGGGATTTTAGAATATAACATTTTGGATCTTACTAGCCCAGGAAAGCCGTAGCATCTAAGAGGACAAAAAGTATATGAGAAACCCTGTCGTGATACCAAAATTTGAAGTACGATATAGCGAAGAAAAAACAAAACAAACCCATAAACGATAATACTGAATGCTATTATGCCATTGACGCGATAACCGTAAAGCAGGACCCCTCTATATGTACAGTACTCTTACCTGAGTAACAATGACAAAAGCTTTATGTTGGGATTATTAAAGGTGCACTGTGTAACTTCTCAGGTTGGAGGTCCGCTACCATGGAGATGCTGTTGCTTTGCCTGTAATGTTCCACGGTATATAAGGTACATTTATTCAATTATGGGTGTTTTTATAGCTCAAAAATACCTTTAAGAAGTCACTGAATGTACACTGATTCTCAGAAGTCCATGTAAATAAGAGCTTTGTTTTTTAGTGAGTGGATTCTATTTGACACAAAATAGCTTTCTTTCTTTTGGATTCTTCAAAAGATTTTGAGAAAAGGACAGACCACACTTCTTTTTAAATGACATTAGGAAAATCAGAGAGTAAAAATATATTAAGATGCAGGCTAAACTTCAAAAAATAGTTGAAGAAAGTTTCCACAGAGCTTTTTCTAACATATTTATAGTGTCTATAGTACAAGCAAAAGCAGTTTCATTCACAAACATGACAAAGAATGGTATAGAGGGGAGCATACATCAACAAGGTCCATTATATCAGCGCTCACTGACCAGAAAGAACTGACTTATAGTTAGAACTACAACAGGTGAGCTGATTTGTGCTGTTAAACAAGTCTCTCTCAACCATGGATATATAAAAAGAAGTGGATAAGACATTTCCATTCTGTCCCGGGGCGAGACCGACTAGTGGCCGATCCATTGGTACTGCAGCTCCCGGGAGCTTGGGCTCGGAAAGAAATGTCCCATAGAGAACAATGTATTTTGGGGGAATTCAAACTGCCCGTGTTTGGCTAAAAGGGCATCAACAACTTTCACAAAGGTTTGGATTTTGTATGGATTCTTCTCACAACATAAACTTTTTAAATATTTTAAATCCTCAAAGCGCCTAAAAGTTAGCTTTATAAGACTTAACTTTACTGACGTTACAAGGCTGGGCAGAGCCAGGCCGTATTGAGGAAGTAAATGCAGAACAGAAAATTATTTTTGGGCCCATGTGCCAATGATCACAGGCCATTGAAAACAACACGACGCCATCTTGGGTTCACCTTCCAGATTTTATTATAGTTCTGCTCAATACAGTCACAAACTAGCATTAGTTAATTAGTTAGTTACCCTCACCGTTTTTGTTGAAACCTCCTAAACAGGACTATGAACGCTTGTACTGATCACAAGCTCCAGAAAATGTGTTTTATTTTTTACTGAGTTTTAAGACTTAGATCTTAAAACATATCAGGAAGTGTTTGTTCAGCAGTTACCTTGGCGGCACATTAGCATTCTGCCATAGACATACATACAGACCCCCCCACCCCCTCAAACAGGACGCCACTGCAAAGTCACTGCAATCAATACACAATATAATAGAACATACAGCAGACCTCCTGTCACTCACGGTATTGCCCCAGCGTGTTTATTTGTAGTAGTCAAGACAGAGTGCATGATGGGAAACATTGACAGAAGCATTAAACAATCACATGAATCAATAAAAGTAACATACAGTTCGCTCTGAGTCACACGAATAACTAGAAAATAACCACGGACCAATCAGAAGGTCACTCAATTAAACTGTATTTATAAACAGGTGAACCTCGGAATACTGCAAATACACAACTATAATTGGATAAGGGAGAGCTGTTTTGTAGTGTGGCGGGTAGAAATGTCAAAATTATTGGGTTAATCGATTTTGGTGATCGTACTTACTGAGTACTTAACAATTTTAAGTTTCATTTATTCTCTGAAAAAGTACATAAAGGGCTTTTTATATGTTAGGAAAACAAGCAGAAGGAAAGAGTCAGAACTGTGGAGATGGAAGATTCATGTTTATCTTTGTTTTTCAATGCACTAAAAGCTAAAAAGTTACATACTGTGGCTTTAAATAAACTCAAGGCATCGCCATTTTTCAAAAACTGAACTAAGGGAGCGTGATGTCGCTCGTAGCGTTCGGCTCCAGTCAAATGAAGCTCACGATGAGTAGCGGTTATAGAAGCGAATTTGGAGCCAGGTCCGTACTAGAATAGGAATTTATTTATGGAAAAAAATGCGAAATAAAAACCCCAGGATCGTGTAGAGCGGATTAATACGAACATTTTAAGACCAAAATGACGAGGCTCACAGCAGCAGGTACAGAGAGAGGCGACAATTTTTTAATGTAAAAAGTCAATTGGAACCAAAGTGGAACGAGTCGGAAGCGCATACAGTTTGTGCTCTACTGGATAACAGGTATTTAATTACATTTATGTCTTATTTGCAGCCCATGTGAAACCAGCCAGTCAAATTACAAATTTGCATTGTCAAACATTATCAATTGTAATTAACCTATGTTACGTTTCAGTCAAATGTGTAGTCTAACCTGCCATAAGCACTTTACATCTCTCTTGCTTGAATAACGAGATTAGATAGTCAGGTAAACACATCATTTCCTCTTATTTTGTTTATTTCAGCCCAGTATTTTCTAATAAATTGGACTTGACAGCGTGTGTAAACACTGAGTCATGTTAAGTGTCTGGCTGAATCGCAGTCCAAACAGTGCCACAGACTGGCATATGATTTTCAGGTCGAGGTGCAAAAATGCCAGGGAGCACTCGATTCCCTGGAGGCAGGTGCTCCTTTATCGAGGGGTTGTCACGCCACGTTGTCATGGCACGCTCCTGTCATCACGCAGAGCTGAATTGACAGGGCAGGTGCGGGAGCCGTTTGAGCTGAGTCAGGTTTTATTTGGCCTGTGTCATGCTGAGTAATGCAAACTACAGCTGCTTATGGGTTCAGTGCTATTCAATACACAAATAATATCACCATCTACATACATACACAACGTATCTCAAGCAACCAGAAAACTAGAGGTGTGTAAAGAAATGTGGATATCTAGATAGAAATCAGTACTAAAACAAATGTCGAAACTCATTTGAACAAGTATCAATAAGAGAACATTTTCTGAATAGTTTTAAAATGGTCTTAATGGCCATATTACGCTATTTTGGAGTTGTGTTTTGTTTCATTCACACTTGTTTAACACATAAACGCTGCATATTTAGGCTGAGTTCTTCTCTCATGTGGTAATCCAGGAAGTGCTCCACTGTGTTTTTAAACTCTACACACCTTCACTAGAATCATTTGGATAATTTAGGCCCTCGAATTCCCTCTCTCTACTGAAAACTACCACTTCAAGACATCACAAGGTGGAAGAGGGCATTTTGAGCTTTGGAGATGTAGATAATTTGAGTAATTCTTTATTATTAAACATGCATGAATGGAACAAAACACAACTTTAGGTATGTTTTTGAGGAGGTAACAGCATTATAACACGGCTTAAAGTTCATAAGAGTCCATTTTGCATAATACAGGACCTTTAAAAAGTATGGATACCAAGAAATCAATGCTAAAACGAGTGTTGAAATTGAAATACTGGGTAAAAGTCAAATAAGTAGGACTAGACCTGTCACCATAATTACTATATTGATTTATCGTCCAATATATAAAAGCTGGATCAATATATTTTTGGGGTCAATATTTATTTTGTGTAATTTTCCTTTGCACTACTGGGAAATATTTGGTTAATTTTTGGCTATTCAATAATATTTAAGACATAAAAGGTTGAATTAATAACTTCTATGACTCATTACAGATGCAACTACACGCTTCATTTTTTAAGAATATTGTAAATTTAGAATAGTTTTTGTGGTTTAAATCTGCTCTTTAGTGTGGCAGTGATATATCATACTTCAAAATTCGTTATCGTGGCAGGTCTAATTAGGACAAAATGTGATCTTTTCGTGAATAGTTTTTATAAAATTAAATGATGAAACAGTGTATTTTAAGTTGAGTTGAGTTGAAAACAACCATCTAAAAAACTCTGTTTGAAATTGGTATAAAAAAAAAATAAAAATCAAGACCTTAGCTCTGTATCAAACTTAATTCTAGCATCATAACAACACCACTGTGAACATCTCAAAATATTAAATGTAGAAAAATGATTTGAAAACTAGCAAATTTATCTGCTAGTGGGGTTAAAAACAAACACTGAAATCAGAAAGTGAAGCACAGAAACCATCAACCAAAGGTATACACAGCCCACTAACAATATTCCCTAAAAGACAACGATATAACCAAAAAATTATCTTGAAACGCTCCACTGGCATCTAATGTAGCTTGAAATATAAAAGATAAGACACATTTCTTTGTAGTCGAGCACAAAATGGCGGACAGAAGTGAATCAGTGAAAGACGATGCCCAGTACCCAACGGCTGAATCAAAGGTTTGTCTTACCTTGAGTAGAACGTCCCAAAGTAGACAGAAGACATGAAAAAGAAGAAAAGAAAGAAGACGATTGTTACATTACAGCAATTGTCTGAGACGTTTTACACATACGACAAATACACAACAGAGCAATTCGCGAGAGTTAGCATTCTGGCCCCTAGCTCGTGGGTTTAAAGGGCCCATATTACGCCGTTTTCTGAAATATGTCATAATGCTGTTTCCTCGTCAAAAGCATTTTTTTTTTTTGAGGAGGTAACCACATTCTAACACGACTTAAAGCTCTCAAGTCAGTTTTGCGTAAATTAGGGCCACAGATATACATGTTCCATAGATCTGACGTGTAACTGTGTACAACTCAATAAGCGATTTACTGATTTTGCAAGAAATATCCAAAGTTATGATGCAAAAATTGAAACCTTGCATTATTTATTAGGGACTGACTCCACAAACCTGCCATATTAATGTTATGGCTTAAAGTTCTTTCAGCTGATAACAAGAAACATGGCACCACTTTCTGAAGCAATTTCACAATTTTTTTTTACCGACAGAAGAGACTGAACTTTATGCCAGTTTTTGTTTCACGTGAATAGGCCCAGTCAGAGATTTAAAGGACTTATATTACACAAAGAGAATTGCTGTGAGCTTTAAGCCATATTCACACATTTAACATCCAAACCCTGCATATTTAGACCGAGTTCTTCTCTCAAACTGAAAACACTCTGTTCCACCTTGTGATGTCATGTGGTAATACAGGAAGTGCGCCACTGCGTTTTTAAACTCCCTACACCTTCACTAGAATCATTTGGATCATTTCAGCCCTGGAATTGCAAAACTCCACTGAACTAAAGGTAAAATGTAGCTGTTAACTTGAAACTACTGCTTCATGAGCATCTTGAGCTTTGGAGATGTAGACAGACTAATAATAAAGGATTACTCAAACAAGTATGAATGAAACAAAACACAACTCCAGGTAAGTTTGTGATGAGGAAACATTATAACATCGATCTGAAAATAGCGTAATATGGGCTCTTCACACTATAGGCTTTCTAGAATGTACCAACCTCATCTCTTCGTATGTAATAAAATGTTATCGCAACCGTTTCCAATACATTCTCATGTCATTTCATGTATGTTCCCCCAGAGGAGGAGCCATTGATTTCACATGCAGCCTCTAGACAGCGGGGCGAGGGCTAGACAATGAGCAGAATAATTGTTCATTTCCGTCTCCACTCTGTTTTGTTCACTGATCGAGGAGATTCAGCGAACAGCCAGAGAAAATCAACACAGCGGATGAGTGCAGAGAAGCGGGTTGCCAAATGCACACACAGATCAGCCTGATAATTGCTAATTTCCTGCTCCAGTCAAGACCAGAATAATATACATTGTTCTATTTTTGCTCAAGCTTCAAGGAGGCAGCAGACGAGCAACCAAACTTCAAAGTTGTCACACTTGTTCCACTGGACTGTGCGGAACAAATGTTTGAGAACCAGTGATTGCAGAATACCGAATACCCAAATTAAAACGTATTTTGTAGCATATTCTGATACATGGTCCAGTCAGAGTACTGTATTCTGAATATTTACAATACTTTTACACAAAGTTGCATTATATTATAGTGTAAAAACTTGACATGTAATTACAACCAATGTGATTTTTGTGGCACTGTTCGTTATGTATTCATTTATGTCTAACTCATAGACTGTATAAAAAAAGTGGGCTAAGCGAGTGTGACGTCACCCATCAGCGCTGTTCAAATGAAGCTTGCGACGCTAACTACATTGCTAACTATATTATGTATAGAATTTTTTTGATGGACAAAAAAGCGAAAAAACACAAAAAAATAAATAAAAAAAACACCAGGATTATGTAGAGCGGGTTAATATGAACATTTTAAGACCAAAATGACGAGGTTCACAGCAGCAGTTACAGAAAGAGGGGCCACAATATTTTCTAGTTTAAGTCAATGAGAGCCAGAGTCAGAAGGAGCCGGAAGAGCTGTATGCGAACTTCCTATTTGGAGACTAAAAAATCAAGTAAGTAACTGTATTCTGAATCCCACCAAATGAAAGAGTAACTGTACCAGAATACATTTACTCAAAATTAGTATTCAGAATACGTATTTTCGGTACATACATTTAGTTATTTCCCAACACATGTAGCTGGTACAGTGTGAATCTATTTATTGATCATTTGTAGCTGATATCATGAACATTCTTTGCAGGGGTGAAGCTAACTAGAGGCACTGCTCTGTCTGAAGCTATGTAAACTGGAGATAGACTTTAATCTGAGCGTTGTTTTAAAACAGTAAAGAACTGGGCTTGGTTGGAGCTACAACAGGTGAGCTGATTTTGTGCTCTTAAATAAGTTACTTTATTATAACAAGCTAGTTAGCATTAGCCAACAATTTTTCAGTTTGTCATTTTTACCTTTTTAGTTGAAAATCCTAAAAGGGACAATGAACGCTTCTATTGACCGCAAACTCCTGAAAATACATTTCAAACAGCGTATTTTCAAGAGTTTTCGGACAATCTAAAAACGTATCAAAACGTGTCTGCTGCCATAACCATACATGCTCCATAGATCCGACTAGTAACTTGCCATGTGTCTGTCTCCATTGACAACATGAAGATCTCCATGGAGACAAGCAGGTAGGTATTACCCCACCAGAAAAGTTACACAGTGAGTCTTAAATATTGCGTTATAAATTTGCTGGCTTCATGTTATTACTTGTTGTTTTATACATATAATCCTGCCTCAGAAACCCAACCTAAGTTTTGTCAACAGAAATAAGATCCAGGTATTAAGTGAAAAATACGTTTATCAGAATCAGAATCAGAATCAGAATCAGAAAAGCTTTTATTGCCATTGTCAGTGAACACAATTCACAGACTAGGAACTTGCTTTGGTGATAAGGTGCAACATAGAACACTGAATAATAATAATAATAATAATAATAATAATACAAGTAGAGATATCACAGTTATAAAGGATAATAATAATAATAATGATAATAAAGTATCACTATTTGAATAAAGTAAGAGCATGCAAAAAGATTAAGATATATAATAAAAATAAAAATATTCAAGTATATACAGAGCATCAGAACAACAGTGCAAACCGACAGTGCAAAGAGCAAGTGACGTGACATGACTTATTTAAAGTGACTGGTATTATAAAGTGTCCTTAGTACAGGTGTTATAAGTGTTCATAAAGTGTTTATGAGTCCAACGGCAGAGGGGAAGAAACTGTTCTTATGGCGAGAGGTTCTGGTCCGTATGGACCGTAGCCTTCTGCCAGAGGGAAGTGGCTCGAATAGTCCATGTCCAGGGTGAGAGGGGTCAGCTGCTATCCGGCCTGCACGCCCCCGAGTCCTGGAGACGTACAGGTCCTGGAGAGATGGAAGGCTACAGCCGATCACCTTCTCAGCAGAGCGCACAATGCGCTGCAGTCTCTGTCTGTCCCTGGCAGTGGCCCCAGCGTACCACACAGTGATGGAGGAGGTGAGGATGGACTCAATGATGGCCGTGTAAAACTGCACCATCATCTGGGCAGGCAGCTTGGCTTTCCTCAGCTGCCGCAGGAAGTACATCCTCTGCTGGGCTTTCTTGATGAGGGAGCTGATGGTCGGCTCCCACTTGAGGTCGTGGGTGATGCAGGTGCCCAGGAAGCGGAAGGAGTCCACAGTGGTGATGGACTCCAATTCATATGCACGGCAAAAATGCTCTAAATATCATTCTGTCTCTATAAATGGATGCATCCTATTTACTATTTACCCAGTCTTCTCCACTCTTCTCTGAACAAAGCGTTTTCAAATGTCAAACAATGCAACGTAAACTGTTTAAGAATCAAACAGTGTCTCATTGCTGTGTACGCACAGCACAATCTCCATGGTTACAGTAAGGACAAAACAGATAGCCGTAAAACGATAACGGGAAAAAAATAAATAAACTGAATTACTGCATTCGAGTGGGGGTTGTGTTTGTTTTGGCCCAGTTCTCTTGGGAAATCTCTTGTCTCGACTATAAATGGCATTGTCTGAAAGGGCTGAGCAGGCAGTGTGAAGACGTGTTCTGTACCCCTTTGAAATTCTCCTTGTGTTGTCTATTTCATATGAGATCTGTTACACACATGGACGGGGAGAACAAAGCGTATTCGGTCTCTTTCCCCGGTCCTGAAGATTTGCTGCTGCGTTCACACATTAAAAGCAGCTGTAAAGTGCTGACACGTGTTGTGGAGTGGGGCTCATAAATCTTCATCGGGGCGACCTCATGTGACTGGGGCCCCGCTCAATATCCAAATAATGTGTCAGATGTCAAGGAGGAAAAGGTTAGCCAAGGACTCCTCAATGTGAAAAGGTCTCAATAGGATTTAATTTATGTTTTGTTTATTTATTTAATTATTGTTTTTGGGTTTATTTAATTGCATTTATTTTGGTTTTATTTCATTATTTTTTTAGTTGTTTTTTTTTATTCTTTCATATTTTTATTCTTTCATCTATCCATCCTTCCCACAAGAGCAGGTGTGGCTTTTCTAGTGGAGGATAAGACACCTGCTTGTCTCTGCGTAGATGTTACTGGTTTGTTTAAAAATGTCCCAGTAGTGGCTCCAGTTACAGGTCAGATCTGTGGAGAGATGACCCAACGCACAGCAAGAATGAATGGTTTTCAAGGTATTTTGAGCAGTAAAAACACCTGTAATAAAATAAATGCTAGGCCAATTCATACATAAAGGTGGTGTGGTATGGCAAGCACTCTCACCTCACAGCAAGAAGGATCTGGGTATGGTTTTCTGTGTGGAGTTTGCTTGTTCTCCCTGTGTCTGGGTGGGTTTCCTCAAGACACTCTCGTTTCCCCAATCAACTCAAAACATGACTAATAGTTAAAATCTTCCAGCTAAGATAGTCCTGACCAAGACGGGCTCAAGATCTGGAGATGGGTTCCTGCCGACAGGTTGCCCAAACGTAGAGGACATATGGAGTCACTAAAGACCTTTCTCCTCTGCGTTTGACCCAGCCTTTAATGCCGCTCAGAAAACCCACCTAAAGGACCCAAGAAAAGGTTCAAAATTACACAAAGATGCTGGCTTTGAGCTAAGAGTGTGAACTAGAGCTCAACTGATAAAGGTTTTTTCATGGCCGGTTTCATTCTGCACAACTGCTTGTTTCGAATCCGATGGCCGCTAAGCTCCACCGATATTTTTGGACCAGTATGTTGGACCGATTTTGATCATTGTCCTCAAATTATGTACTACAAACTCACCCACAGCCCCTTTTTACTACAAACCTTTAAGAGAGCTGTATAGTCACATTTTGTGCCATTATCTCTTTGTATTAGAGTGTTCAAATAAAGCTTTGGCATGTATTTTTTTAGGCAGTAGATCCATCAACAAAATATCAACCTGTGCTGGAGATTTAAGGCCGTTAGCCAATATTCCAGTCCAAATACAAGTCCAAATATCAGCCTGATAAAGGGTTCTATCTCTAGTGTGAACTACTTAACCAAATTACCACTTCAAATACGTGGAGGAGTCTTTTGTTAAGCATCTGTCTTCAATTGTCCCTAAATGTTAACATATACATTTTCATGACCATAGTATTCTAACAATCCACTGGTTTCAAAATTCTACCCTATAGACAGGCAGTCATTTGTATTCCCGTCCTCCGTGAGACAACAGGCTTAAGGACATTTGGCTGACCTTTCCTGTCTTCGCTGACTGTGTGCATAAAAGTCCAGGTGTTTATTCTGTGTTTGAATCGATGTGGCTTTAAGTCAATAGTGTCCCGAGATCCTGTTCACCGCGTGAGCTATAGATCCTTCTCCATCAATCTTTACTTCAGCCTCTTCTCAGCCTCTCCTCCTCTGTGAAACTGATGCGCCCTAATGTCCACTGAGCTCTTGCACTTCCTTAGATGTTCTTTGATGTTCTAATATTGTTCTTTTCCTTCCATTTTCCTCCACTTTTCCTCTGTTCTAACAAAATCTTTTACTTTTTAACCTTCTGAAATGAACACTGGTTAAATAGTCAAATTCATCTTTTTAATTCTGTTGGACAAAGCCTGTTACACCATGGAACCAATATCCCATTCACACACATTCATACACCAGTGTACAGAGCCAGTGTGGAGGTAAGGTGGTTAAATGTCTTGCCAAAGGACACAACAACTGGATGCACATGCGAGCAGCAGGATATATACAAAATAATTGTGATAAATACTGCAGGTTTTGAACAAATGCGTTTTTGATGGTTGGATCTGGGCAGTTATAGCAGAATAAAGATTGATTGGTTAGGAGGTCTAAAAACTGGAGATAAATCAAAAGGAAGGAAAGAACCTAATCAAGACTATATCAGAACTAGACCGGGACCAAGCTTGGACAAGTATCATGCAGACGAATTCAAACAGTCAATCAATGGAGGAAGTGTTTGGAAGAACTCATTTCCAAATAAAATTCATGCTTTATTTGTTTTTTTTTATTTTCAGTTTTTAATTTTCTGCATAATTTTCTTTGTTTCTTTGCACAGGTAAGAACAATCGGAAATAAATGGTTCTCTTTACTGTCTAGTAATCTGATAACTCGAGAAATCAGATCATGATCAGATTTTTGGTGTTCCAGCCATAGCCAGTCACACATTCTTGATTAAATCTTGCTTGCTTCGTAATATTAATTCAATCTACTATCAAGTGAGTCTTTTGAGAGGCTATTTAAAATGAACAGACACTAAAGATTCCATTGTTCTAATACTAAATAATCCTCTATAGTCTTCTTGGCTGAGTTTATGCTTAAGCTTAATAAAGGTGTGGAAAAACTGTTCAGTGTGTTTCAATTTAAATGGCATTACATTTTTTCATATTTTATGGCAGACACTAAATCTTCTTAAAGGCTTATTACCGTTTTAATGAACAGACAGACAGGAATAAATGTTATGGCCATTTACAGTGACATAAGAATTCTTTATGCAATCCTATTAATGTTGACAATATATCCACCCACAATGCACCACTTCTGCCCTCCACTGCTCCAATAAATCACTCTCTTATAGAACATTGGATCGTATCTTTGTAGCTTCTGGCTCCATATCATTGCTTTACAATTGCTATTGACAGCAGCATTAATAAAGTGTCAATAAACGCCACCGATCTCATCCCATCTGCAGAGAATCTCTGGAACATCTCCGACCGCTCTCCTCGCTCCTAATGGTCGCCATGGGAGACGGTGGCTCTTCCGCATGCGTAAGTGAAGCATTGAAGCTCATGTCTAATGGGGGGCGACGGGGGGATAATGGCGTCAATGGGGGAGAGAGGTGAAGGGTGGGACAGGGGTGATCCAGAATACAGACTTCTCCAATACTTCACAAAGATGTGAGTCCGGTCACTCATGAATCTGAGTTCAGACGGCTGTGACTGACAGGTGGTTTAGCCACTCAGGGACTTGGCTCTCGCCGGCTCTCTACAGATTGATTTGAGTTGTACATCAGTCTGGGAAAGCATTTGCTGGAAGCTTTCAGAACCAATGACCAGAGTGATCAAACACATTCTTCACACTGATTGGTTGAAAGATTTAACTTGAAGTTGAGAGAAAAGCACAGGCATCTCACCCACCCAGATATGCAACAAAGCCCTTTCCTCTGCATGTTTTTCACAAACTAAAAAGTGTGTATTTCTGCTAAACTAGGCTGGAGTACGTCTGTTGGCGTTGCTGTGTTTGCTTTGGTTCATTCAGCGCTGGATGCAAAAGGTTCAGCTGGAGCCTAAAGAGACAGTTTATAGACTCGCCAGAAAAGAAAAAAAAAAAAAAATCACAAGAATTCATTTTGTTGACAAGGTTAGGGCATGCATAGTACATCCATATCAAAAGAAATATGACTGCCGGATACTGGAGGTTTATAGGAAGTACAAAACTCTGTAAATCTGTGTGGTGAGAGAAGTTTGAGTTTGTGATGGCCAAGGAGCTCCTTTGTTTCTCGTGTGTCGCAAATTTCACTTTTTTTTTTTCGAGTGTGGGAGAGGGGTGATGTCCGGGGGAGAGATGAGGAAAAACACACTGAAAGGATGTGTTCTGGAAAGAGAATGACCCAGACCATCTCTCTGTGTCTCTCTGTCTCTCTCTCTCTCTCTTTCTCTCCCCCTCCGGTCCCCTGCTGCACCATTGTCCCTCAGAATGACCCTCCATCTTTAGCCTTTTTTCCAGGAGTGCTTTGCCAAATTGCCATTCTATTATTCTTTATTTATTTCACGAGGTCAGTGAGATCATAGACTCAGAACAGAACAGTTACAAAACCTGCCACTGCTGAATCCACCACAGTGTATTATTATTTGTTACCAAGTCATGTTATGATACTAAAATACAATACAAATTTCAATAATACAAAACACAATTTTTAAAACACAAAATCCTGATGTATATAAATATGGGTTTATACCAATTCTGATATACGTAGCTCAGTATAAACATTTTGAAAAGTAAGAGACAGGCAGGTAAAACCATTGGGCCAAGTTACAAGTCAGATCTGTGGAAAGGCGAATCTCAATGAGTGGGAGCAATGAAAACGTCTATAATTTAATGAAAGTAATTGCCATTTCAAAGCAATAATATCTCCATGGACATAAGCAGGCGACGTACCCTCACTAGAAAAGCTCCACAGAGCATCTAAAGTTATTCCTCACTTATCTTATAGATTCCAAGCATCTTAATTATCCAACACAATAAACGTATAAGCGCTTTTTACAACTAGCATGCTAACTCACACTTCCTGATTATCGGACAATAAAATAAAGTTAGGTGCAGACGGCGCGTACACAAATTTTGACCGAAAGAGCTGCTTATACAATATAATACTTTGCAGGGACATCGTGCTGGGGGTGTTTTATGTATATGTCTATTGGTGGAATGTTCAGCAGTTACCATGGAGACCCAATCCACACATTAGCTGTCAAAAAAAGGTGCAAGGTAGCTCAACAAAAAATACAAAAAGGATTTAAACTGTGATCAATACAAAAGTTCATGGCCCTGTTTAGGTGTATGATTTTCTTTCTTTCTTTTGTATGATTGTGACAGCGCTTCAAACAGAGCAGTGCTTCCAGTTGGCATCACACCCCCCAGGGAATGTTGATGAACCCTAAACGCCTTGAACAGTCCTGATTCAACAGTACAAGTTCGTTAGCATTCACTTTAAGTCATTTCAGGCTTATTATCATCAGCAACAATTTATCTTGCTCTGTGGTAATGGCTTCTGTTGATTTGTGTGCAAACGAGGAGCCACACTGAATATTCATATAGACCAGCATAATACAGTATTGTCATTATTCAAATTGAAAAATGAATTGTTAATGGAAATACATGCATGACGTGGGCGCACATACTAATTGCCATATTGTTTCTATTAGAGACTTGTACATTGGCGCGAACACGGAGTAGACTGCGCTCACTTGACATCACAACATTGCACAAAACCTATAGTTTAAACTGAGCTATAACTTGTGCATTGTGTAACTTTTCTGGTGGAGGGCCTGTCAAACACTTTTCTTCAGGGAGATGTTATTGCTTTGTCTGAAATATTTCACAGTATGGTATTAAATCTTTCCATCTTCATGAAGACGAAACCAGCCCGAGTAACAGGTCGGATCCTCTCACAGTTAGAATGCCGATTTTATAGGCATTTTTTAGATATAAAACTATAAAATGTAATAAATGTAAGGTAGAACTGTTTAATGTCATACTGTGGAACGTTCTAGGCAGAGCAGAGAACCAAGCAGGTGATGGATTTTCCACCAGAAAAGTTGCACAGTGTCACATTGCAGATTTGTTGACCTGGTTTGTAATCAATATCTCTGTAATTACTGTAATTAAAAGCTGCCACAAAGTTCAATGTCTTCTTTGTCAGTATAAATAAACAAGTTAGTAATTTTTTTGTTTTTTTTTCCCCCACAATAACTTCAGAAAAATGCTGCCATCGTTTAAAAAGGGAGTATTATGCAAAATAGACTTTTTGGAGCTTTCTACCATGATATAACATTGTTCTCTCATCAAAAACATCAAAAAAGTGGTTTTATATGTCATCCATGCATGTTTGAGTAATCTTGTGATCTCTCCCGGACACTATTCAAACCTTCCTTACATTTAGAAGTATAAGACTCAACCCTCAAGCCAATTATCAAAAGAGAGCATGACAAAACAATACATCTTCTTAAACCTGATGCGATGTGCAGTAGTTTCATTAGCTGATTGTGTCGGGGGCAAGGGGAAGAGGGACTCAGAGTATTTTCAAAACAGTAAAAGGTAACATGGTGATCTAAATGTCATGTGCTAACAATGAATACCCAATAGAACCCTAAAGACATTATGACATTTGAAATTAACCCACAAGATTATTAAACAGGTTTGTGGAGCTGATCCCTCACAAATAACGATAAGATTCAACATTTGTGGATGATAAATTTGAATACTTCTTTCAAAAACATGCTTTTAAGCTCTTACCCTCCTTCTGAAATTATAATCACATGCAATTGAAACCTCTTTTTTCCTTCATTCAGCCTCCAATTTGTATACAACCTTCATATACAATCAAACCTCCTTTTTACTATTCATTTCAAAGGGTGCAAGGAGTCATTTCCATCCATTTGGCCCTTAGAAAAGATGATAGTTTGAAAAATGAGTAGTATTACAGAGAACATTCATGGTGACGTACTGTCATGTAGACGTATTGTGAATGGGCTGTTAAAGAAAAGAAAGAGGAATTCACTACAGCCAGAGTCAGTGTCAGTGAGGCCTCTGAATGTGTTTCCTCATCATTGTGGTTGTATTATTTTGCACGGGGCTGATCTTGACAGCAACTAAATGGACTACAAAACCCTTTTAAATCCTCACAGGGTCAACTTGTTGCTGGGGCGGATTAAGGTATTGATACTTTTCAGTGACATCATCCTGGAGGTGTTCTACGTGTATCTCTATGGTAGAATGTTCAGAAGTTATCATGGTGATGGTCTTAAAACGCAAGAAAAATACAAAATGGATTTAAACAAATTTTCAGGAGCCTGTGATCAATACAGATGTTCAAGGACATGTTTAGGTGTTTGATTTTCAACAAAAAGATGAGAGTGATTAACTGAAAAAATTGTTAGCTGTGACGGTAATGTTATTTGAGAGGTTTAACAGCACAAATCAGTTCACCTGTTGTAGTTGTAAGTCAGTTCTTTATGGTTGGATGGTGTTAAAATAAAGCCCAAGTTAAAGTCCAATTTGAGTAACAAAGCTTCAAACAGAGCAGTGCCTAAGTTAGCTCCACACCTCCTGGGAATATTGACAGCATCAGCAGCAAAGTATCAATATGCACCTTCGTTCACAACATGCTGAGCTCCATCTAGGTTACATTTGGTATCAAGACAAAAAGCACTTTCTAAGATGAATTGAAAATGGAGGGTCTTAGAATGACGATCAATTGAAACATCACTAAGTTGTCTTTTTTAGCTATATTCTGTATCTGCCATTTTTGTGTGCTCTGATTGCTGTTCCATTAAAGTAGATGTGTTATTCTGAATTGATTTTTGAGAAATAGTTTGAGAAAGTAGTTTCATCGACTCGTTTCAAGCTGTGTTTATACAGTGCTCAAAAAAAATTAAAAGAACACTTTGAAAACACATCAGATCTCAATGTGAAAAGTGCGGGATATCTATACAAACATACAAATATGTCTTAGGAACAAAAGGATGCCACCTCTTTTAATGGAAACAACATTTTCAGCCAACAGAGGGCTTCATTTCATAGACACCCTGAAAACCAAAGTGAAATAATGATGTGACAGGCTAGTCCGTTTTGCCAAAATGTAATTTCTGCAACTCAAAATGCTTCTCAGTTTCTTGTGTGGCCCCCACGTGCTTGTATTCATGTTTGACAATGTCGTGGCTATGTAAGGGCATCACTGAGCTCCTGTAGAGTCTGAGGAGCAACCTGGCAGCGTCTGATGGACCCAAACATAACTTCCCAGAGGTTCTATTGGGTTTAAGTCAGGTGAAATGCCAGTAAAGCTCCATGGTGCTGGGCGGTGAGCACAGGGCCCACTACAGGACATGGTGCCCTCAAACCACCCTCATGAAGTCTGTTTCTGATTCTGATTGTGTGCTGTGAGACACATTAAATCTCCATGTAACAGCACGCCTGGATGTGCCATCATGGAGAAGTTGGACAATCTGTGCAAATTCTGTAGGCTTAAGGACTGGCCTCATACTCCCAGTAGTGATAAACACTCTAGCCACTCTAGCCAGCACTAGTGGAAAACCAGCCGACCTTTTAGACTTAGACAAACTTTAGACAAACTTTATTGATCCACAAGGGAAATTATATTAATTTTCAGCAGGTCTCAAACAATCATAAAAAATACTTTTAATTTTCATTTAATTTAATTTTTAACAATGTAGTGGAGTAGAAAGTACAGATACATGCTCTCAAATGTAGTGAAGTGAAAGTAAAAAGTGTCCACATTAAAATCTATTCAAGTATCATTTTTAGGTATCGGTACTGCTTAAGTACAGTATTTTTCTACTTTTATTTCAATACATTCTACCACTGATTACTGAATCCTCGTACTGATAATGGCTATGAAGCGAGAGTTATATAAAAACGGAAGTATCTTCGGTAAAGCCCTTAAATATTGAAAATGGACAGCTCCTTCAGATCAAAACACATCACGCTGGGTCCTTGAACTACCCCACTTTGCACTTAAGATTACCACTGCTATTTAGAGAACCCCATGGAGCCATCTTGTATTAGCCGGGTTAAATGGGGACATTAACACTCTTTAAAATGCACTTTCTACATAAGGCCAGAGAATATGGAGGACCTTGTAAGCAACAAATTCATATTCTAGCAGCGTGTCTGCGTCTGCAGGGCGCTAACCGATTGAATTATCACAGAGCCCAGTCTAATCGCGTTACAGTGTTCAAAAAGCATTCACACAGGCCGAGTGAGGAGCTACCCACAGCCTTTGAGAGAGCCCGAGTCTGACTGACAGCCCCTTTCAAACATGCATGAATTAGCCTGGCGAGCTGGACAAGCACCTCTGTCTCACTGCACGCCAAAGGGTCAAGTAAGTGTCTCCTCTCTGTCCATCCACATGAGCGGCTCCAGGCTCATCGGCCAGTGCATGTGTTACTATACAAGGTCACGGTGCCTGTGGGTAAGAGACAGACAGGCATTTACATGGAGAATGAAGGAAGGAAGGCCCAATGAAAGCACTAACCATGACTGAAGAGTTCAAAAGTCCTTTGTTATGCATTATTCACGTTTTAACTGTTGGACACGTAGTCTTGGGCTGCTTCGGTTTACGTATTTGAACAGAGTAGACTACATCAGGATTAAACCAGGTGTACCTCAGCTGTCTACATCAGGAGAACTAAACCATACACCATTTTACTGTGCAAAAACAGGTTAAAAATTTATATTTGATTCTAAACTGCACAATATGCTTTATATATGTATGGCTTGTCAAAGCAGGGTTGGGTCTGGTTAGTGCTTGGATGGGAGCCCACTGGGAATATCAGGTGCCAAAGTGGGGCGCCAGTGGTTTAAAAAAAAAAAAAAAAACTTGTGTTGTGCCCTTAGACAAGACACTTCGCCACATTGCTTAGTATGAATGTGGTGTGTGTGTGTGTGTGTGTGTGTGTGTGTGTGTGTGTGTGTGTGTGTGTGTGTGTGTGTGTGAGTGTGGTTGGTTGGCTTTTTCCTATGCAGGACCATAGTCTTGGAATCATTTCCAGAAAGATCTTAAACTTATCAAGTGACACCACTGATTACAATTTAAGAAAACTGTAAAAAGTGCAGTGACCGAGACGTGTGTGAGATATTTTCCCATTTTACAGTTTTGTATTGATTGTGTTGCTGATACCTTGGTCAGGACTCTCTTGAAAAAAAGATTCTGGGACCTCCTGAGACCTCCTGGTTAAATAAAATGTAAAATAAAAAAAAAGAAACAACAGGGCTATTGTTTCTCTCACCTGTGGTCATGAGCTTTGTCACACTTGAGGAACATCTTAAATCTTCTGCTGCAATTACAATACTGTGCATTTCTACTATACTTTGCGATTCATGATTTCCAGTGTTTCTTGACTTAAACTCATCCTGAATCAGAACTCAGAACAGATTTGAGCACGTGAAACAAATCCCCGATTGGACTGATTTCTACAACAGAGAATTAGCCTAATCCTGGTGTATCCTTCAGTGTAAGTGAACGTAGTTGTAATCCACAATTCTGCTTTATCAGTGCCAATACAAGACTTGTATTTACTGCCATTCAGCCCAGAATCGTCCCCACAGCGCGAAGTCTAATCCACAAAGGCACATCTCATTGTTCCATTACCAGATGAGGAGAGAGAATCAGACTTCTTCTCATTTTTTTTGCATTACGATGTGGTTCCAGACTTTGGTTATCAGGTCCCAGCTCTCAATAGTGTGGCACTGTTCATTTCACACTTGCATATATATGGACCCTTCGCTGCATAATTTACACAGTCAGGATCGGTTTGAGCACAGTATAATGAGATGTACATATGTAAAAGCTCAAAGGGCAAAGACAATCCCCCCCTGTGGTTGGAGACCAAAGAGAGCAGTTCTACATGGATGGGGATATTGGGAAAGGCTGTTGGGAATAGGAAAGTGGAATTCGTTTTTTCAGTGTGGTAAGGCTCTAATTATAAAGTGTGGTGAATCACGATCAGAGCCCTCAGAGTTTTGAGTCAAAGTTTCTGAGCTTGTGTAGACCTGTACTGATATGTATAAGATTGACAGATATTCACACCCACACATGCACTTTAAAGGTCCCATATTACACAGAACGGATTCTTGAGCGCTTTAAGACAAATAATAACGCTGTTACCTCGGGAGCTGTGTTTTGTTTCATTCACACTTTTTTTTTTAGTAATCCCGGTTTCTTAATTCTGTCTACATCTCTGTTCCACTTTGTGATGTCATGTAGTGGTAGTTTTCAAGTTAACAGCTAATGTTTATTTTTAGTTCAGCAGATATTGGTGGTTTTCAGATACTAGAATGTGATGGTGGAGTTTTTCCTGTAGATTACATTGTACTTTGCCATGAAATATCCAACAGGTAAATCCATAAATGTTGAAACTGATCATTTCTATTATTGACAAGACTCAAGAACTTGCCCTTTTACGACAAAATCCTGCATTTTAACCATTTTAACTCCTTTAAACTATGTATTACGAAGGTGCACTGTGGAGTGAAGGAATTCGGACTGGAACTAGACCATAGAGAGACAATCAAACAACTATTACTTGAGATGGTCCTATCACAACTGCTAATTTGTAGCGCAAGTCTCTCAAAAATGGAAGACATCTCCATATGGATGTCCTTGTATCATTCAGAACTAAACATAGAACTTCTTTAACCTCAGATTTACAGAATTTAGTACTTCGCTTATTGATTCAGCAGAGAATGCCTTGTTTGCCTTGTCACAAAGGACCACGCGTTTCTCTGATTGGTTAATTCGCCTGTCAATCAAGCCATTGGAAATCGGTGAGACCGGAGAGGTTCCAGACCCACGTAAGATTTCAGCCAAAAAACTGAAAGACTCAACCAAAAGTATTTATTTGATTACTTGACTTGTAATTTTTCTGCTTATGCCCAAGGAAATGTTATAGCTTTGTCTTCTACAGTAGTTTATTAGTCTAGTAACTACATCCTTATGGGGTTAGGAATCAGTGTATTCATTTAAGAAACTGAATCATTCTTAATAAAACTCGTCTTTTTTTCATGCTTTTTAAGGTCAATAAGGTGTGCTAATGACTAAAAGAATATGACTAAGGAAGATGTGTAAACATCACAAAACATAGTGTCCTATATCCAAGTGTTATGTTAAATAATTCATCAAAATCCACACCTTATTCCATTTCACGATAAATGAAACAATAATTCACAAGCTAATTCCGCCATTAGGATCTCGCTGAATTACATACATCACAGTAAATGAAACTGACTTGAAATGCGAGTGTGAAATGACAGTTCTTTTAAGGCCGTATTACACCGTGTGAGTTATGGTAAAGAACGCTTTCAGATGAGTCCATGATTTGGTCTGTTAAAGGGAATGTCTCCTGCATATCCGGGGGTCCATACATCATCCCAGCGCCTCCTTAAACACGCCAGTGCTTCAGATAGAATCACTTCATACATCCGGCTCCCGTGCTCATAACATTATATAAGCAAGAACTGTCTGCCTCATTGATTTTTACTACTTTGTGCAAATTACACGCCTATTTCTTTAATCAAATGTACTAACCGTATTTTGCGGCGATACTGTGACATGGGCACTGAACTGCAGAGTAGTAGTTGGGTTTGCAGCTTTAGGGAGCAGAGCCAGCCAAGCAAATCAATGAAATATTATTAACTAAAGTGAGAAAGTTCATACACGATGGGGCTTTTGTTCTCAGAGAGCCAACAAAATGAAGTCAGAGTCACTGGTACCTTTCTGTGAAGTATGGTTGAAAAATTTGAGAAAATCTGATCTTTGAACCTGCGAAACCGCCATAGTAATTAGAATTTAATCTGAGGACAAAGACAAATGAGTAAAGTGCAGTGGGTAGTTTAAAGGGCCCATATTAAGCTATTTTCTGGTCTCTGTTATAATGTTGTTTCTTCATCACGTGTTTAACACACAAACCCTGCATGTTTAGGCTGAGTTCCCTCTTGTTCCACCTTGTGATGTCATGTGGTAATCAGGCAAGTGCCCCACTGTGTTTTTAAATTCCATACGCCTTCACTAGAATCATCTGGATAATTTCCACCCAGTCTCTACTGAACTAAACGCTAAATGTAGCTGTTAACTTGTAAACTACCCCTTCATGACATCGCAAGGTGGAACAGGGCATTTTGACAGACTAATAATAAAACATTACTCAAACATGTGTGAATGAAACAAAACACAACTCCAGGTATGTTTTTGATGAGTTAAAAACGCTCTAAAATGGCGTAAAGCTCACAAGAGTCAATTTCGCACAATACAGGACATTTAAAAGGAGCTGTACTCAATTTTTGTCAAGCAAAATGCGTCTTGCCCCAGTACAGATCCTCTTATTGTCTGATAATCAGGAAGTGCGTTGTTAGTGAAAACACGATTTTATAAATAAATCCTATTAGTCCTAGAATTGTTGTTCTGTGTTTAACTTAAAAAGATGAAAATGAGCTGTGCACCGTCCAGTTACTCTAGAGCAGAGTTCTCCAACCTGTAGTTCGGGAGCTACCAGTAGCTCTTCACCCCCTTCCAAATAGCTCGCCAAAGGCTTTCTGAATTACTGTATACACATTATGCTAAATGACTCAAATTTTATGAACTGATGCACTAATAAAAGGATAAAGGTTTGCGTTTTATAGGTATCTAACTGTTCCCCATCTAAGGCTTTCCTATGCTCAATTTTTTGTGGCTGCTAAAATTAGTAGCTCTTTGGCATTTTATTTTGTAAAGGTAACTCACTGGAAGAAAAAGATTGGTGACCCCTGCTCTAGAGTATGACAAGGACCTCAATGATGGACATGTCTCTCTCCTCTGTTGCATTCTTAAAATATCTCAGCTGTACTTAGAACTTCTCCCGTTTTTACTCTCATTAGCATAAAGATATATATGTGTGTGTCGTCTCTCGTGACCGTCTTATGTGAAGCTTAGCATGTAAAAGTGGAACATCCGGCTCAATGAACTTCAAATCAAGCATCTCTTGAGGTAGAGCTGTTTAATGTCATACTGTGGAACATTCCCGGCAGACCAATGACATATCCATAGAAATAAGCTGGTGAAAGACCCTCAGCCAAAACGTTACATAGTGCTCCTCTAAATACAAATTCACTGCAAAAAGAGGACACTGACAAGAAATATCACAAAATATTTTATCAACAGTGTCAAAAATACAGGCAAGGTCTTTTAATTTTTGGACATTTTCATTTTCTATCCCCTTTTGGGTTAAAAATGAGAAGTGTTGACGTCCTGTGAAGCCCCCTGTGATTCAGTGCCGGGGTAAACTTTTCCCCTTCGACTCCTTTCGGCCTCGTCTTTGTGTCTCCACGTCTTTCTCGATCTCTCCCTGTGGGGAAGCCAGACCTCCTCTTCCTCCAAGAAAAGAACCCGTCACCCGCACAGCACTCTTCCGTTAATGTTTTGTCCACAAGCCAACCAAACACTATTTAATAAGACACCAGCATCCTCGGAGATTTGTACAGCTTCCACGCATGTTTCTAGCATTGATCCGAACTGCTCGGGTCTGATGAGGTAATAAGCTTTTAACAGTAAGTCATGAGTGAAGGACGCTGTAGGGACTTCTTGTGCAAAAGGGAAAAAAAATCTGAGGTACAAAAGATAGCAGGAGGAACAATGACGCCAAGGTCTGCTTTGAACATGACTGACTATAGTGGCAATTTGAATACACAATGGAAAAATCACAGCTCATAACCACACGGCAATATAGCAGCTTTCAGTCGCTGTTTACAAAGGCAGGGGTCAGGTTTTCCAATTACATGTGACCCAGTATACACAAAAGGTACAGTTAATTTAATACAGCTAGATGGGTTAAGATGGTTTACATAGCTGAGTGTGAAAAATACATTAACAGGGCAATTCAGAAAATGGTGGAGTAGCTAGCACTCGGCTCACAGCGAAAAGGTCCTCGTATGGGTTTTCTTTTGGTGTTTTGGTTTCTCCCGTCAACCCAAAACATGCAGAGTAGCTAAAATCCTCCAGCTAAAAGGTAGTCCAGATCAAGGCTAATTCAAGATCTGGAGACGAAAACTGAATGGGTCAAATGCAAAGGAACAATCTTGCTGTGGGGACAATAAAGTGTACCAATCATCTACGTAGTCTTGTCACCCAACTGCTTGTCTCCATAGAGATAAAGCCATACTGTGGAACATTTCAGACGAAGTAGTCAACAGTAGATCAGTTTTGAGCGAGTGTTTTGTCCACTGATCTGAAGGTTGGCGGTCCAAATCCAGCTTTCGACATAAACATTGACTGGTTGAGCGTTCAGATCTACAAACTCACAGGTTGGCAGTGTGATTCCAGCTCCCACAGGTGAATGCTACTGTTGTGTCCTTGGGCAAGACACTTAACCCACCTCGCTCCTAGTGTCGGTGGAAAAGCGCGATATAAAAATGTGACCATTCACCATTTACAAAGAATCGACTTCAGCAATGGAGACAAGCCAGTGGCCGACCGTCCACCAGAAAAATGACATGTGACACTTTTAACCTTAACCTGATTTTTACCATCTTAAAAACATGAAAAACAAAACAAGTTTCCAAAGTTATTCCTAACTTACCTTTCACATTGAGAGCATCCTAATTATTCACAGTGATGAGTTTATAAGCACTTTTCACAACTCTCAGAGACCAGTGACGGTAAAACTAATAACAACTAGAATGCTACTTCACACTTCTTGATTCTCAGGAAAATTAGATGCAGACAGTACACAGCGGACTTATTTTGACCTCAAGAACGGGTTTTCAATTATGAATACTGGCTAAGACCTCAGTAGGCAAGTGAATGTATTGAAGGGAGAGACTGATAGACTGGCAGGGGAAACTGTTGGTGGTGAGGAAGAGAAGATGGAGAGGCTGATGATTTTGCTGCTGATGTGGAAAATGTGGAAAAGTTTGTGAAAGCTAAACTGACAATAAACCAAGGTCTTCCTTTTGAACAGATTTGACGCTTGGTGAAAATGCAATTTGAAAACACAATGCAGAACATGAAAACCTCCACTCAGAATACACCAGACAGTTTTATTCTTTGCTTAGACAATGGTTGGATTTTAAATTTTTAGTTCATGTAACAGTTCATGAAATAAGGGTAAGAAATGAAAATGAATGGGGTGTGATAAATTAATAAACTTTTGTGCTTCTATCTCATAAAAATGTTATAATGTTGTTTCCTCATCACAAACATCCCCGGAGTTGTGTTTTGTTTCATTCACACATGTTTAAAACACAAACTCTGCATATTTAGGCTGAGTTCTTCTCTCAAACAGAAAACACTTGTGATGTCATGTGGTAATACAGGAAGTGCTCCACTGTGTTTATAAACTCCAAACACCTTCATTGTAATCATGAGTAAGATTTCAGTCCTGGAATTGCCACTCTCCATTAAAAAAAGACTTGAAAACTACCGCTTCATGACATCACAAGGTGGAACAGAGCATTTTGAGCTTTAGATAAATAGACAGCCTAATAATGCAGGATTACTCAGAGGTGTGTGAATGAAACAAAACACAACTTCTGGTATGTCTCTGAGGACGTAACAACATTATAACATGGCTTAAAGTTCATAAGAGTTCATTTTTGTGTGAGACCAGCACTGGCCACATTTACATGATGTTTTTTAATTCCAAATTAACTGTTCCGAATCAAATAGTTTGGAATTAAATCATTCTCCTTCGAGTTTACATTGAAATAATAATTCCGAATTGAGGTTTACATGGAAAACACGTTAAATCGGCTTTATTTAATTCCGCTCAACGTCTGGGGGTCGGGAAGGGTTCTGATTGGACAGGGACATTAACGTATTTACGTCGACCGGAATAAAAAACACAATCAGCTGCTACCGGCTTTTTGTCATCTCAGTTTGGTTAGTGTTTTTAAGTTTTCTGCCATCCACTCTTTTCATTATTTGTAGTTCTTCCAGAGTACTTATTAAAAAAATTGTTTCAGTTCAAGACCAACGTTTGTTCTGGGCCACCATCTCGCCGTGCGTCATCGCGTCAGAAGGGCGACCCAACAAGCATGCATAATTTAAGAGTAAAAAGTAAAAGTATTTTGCGGCATTTTATTTATTTATTCATTTATTTTTTCTGGAACTGTTAAAGCATCAAATGTAGTGATTTAATTGATTTCTTAATTTTTCTAGCTGTATTTGGTTTGTTGGGACATTAACACAAATTAAATGTGCTAAAAAATAAGTCTCAGCCATTTCAGCAGGTCTCAAACCATAAGGAAAAGTACATTTTACTTTTAAGTACAAAGTACAGATACATGCTCTCAAAGTAAGTAAAAGTAGTACCCACTATAAAATTTGCTTAAGTAAAGTACAGATACTTATAAATTTTACTTTTATTGTTGTATTTTACCTTCCACCACTGATTCTAACACGGAAGAAAGCTCCAATAAGACTCCCTCTTTAAGACAACATAAATCAGTTGTTGTTGTTGTTGTTGTCACCCAGCCCTACACATTACACAACCCCTCTTCTAAATGCACACTCTTAAGCCACATGCTACACTGAAAAATTAACTGAACACCACCATCCAGTACAAATCTCCCACAAGTCAAAGCTTTCAACTGTAAATTCATCACGGGACGATGTGAAGCAACAGCATGACCAATGTGTTTACATGAAAGCCCTGGGATCCTCTTTAAAAAACACTCCAACATGCTAATACCAGATGTTTGCCCACTCCACTCAGCTGCCAAAGGAGGGGGGCACTTGAACGCACCACTTTGAACTTTCCATCACCCGCCGGACATCAGGCCCATTCATCTTTTGACAGAATGCCTCTCCGGGACATTATTCACACCTGAAAAACAAGATTGCTCTAATGGTTGGCGCCGGCGAAAAGCTGTTTAAAAATGCATGTGGTGAGAAGTTCAAGCTCAACAAAGCCTGGGTGATCGTCATGCGGGACTTTAACGTAACGGGTTAGGCTACGCTTTTCAACATAGATAAATCGCAGTACTTAAAGAGGGGGAACTTCGCTTCTATGGGGTATTAACTGCGTTCATGTAACATATCTAGATTATCATTTTACCTTTTATTGTTTTGTAAATGCCAAACTCGCCATATTAACATGTTTTGTAAGTCTCCCTTCCCTTTGCTCTCTGTGCTAAGTCAGTCCCCCTTCAGAGCACCATCATAACACATCCTGCTAATGAAAATACTGCACATCGCATCAGGTTTGCACAGTTTTGTATCTTGCTTTTGTGCATTTATGGAGAATTGCGGTGTGGGAGCATGGGTGACGTAGGCTTGTGGGCGGAGCACTGGACAGTATCGAATAGCTAATCGTAAAAAGGGTTTGAATAGGGCCCAGGAGAGATCACTAAATCGCCGAAATATGCATGAATGAGATTTAAAACCTCTTCAGGCATGTTTTTGTTGAGGAAACAGCATTATAATATCGTCGAAAGCCGTTTGTCTTTTGCATAATTCACCCTCTTTAAGACTTTACTAAAAATGTTTCCTAGTTCTTGGTAGGTTTTGAGAAATGTATAATTTTATTTCCTGATTAGACACAGGCAGCAGATGTGACATATGTAGACTTAATTTCACAACTGTTACCTAGCAACCATAATGTAAACAAGAGACAAAATTCATCTAATTTACACAATAGTTATGATCACGCTAATATTGTCTCTTCATTTTGGCAGGAATTTTCCATGTTGATGACTTAGACTTAGACAAACTTTATTGATCCACAAGGGAAATTATTTGGATACAGCAGCTCAAACATCACAATATAATATAATAACAGAGTAACAAAAATAGATGGTATAGCAAAAAAGAGCAAGAAACAGGTGTCAGATGAGACATAATTATAAAAATGTATATGTACAAGTAAAAAAAAAATAGAAAAATAAGTAATAAACTATAAAATAAACTTAAAAACCCCGGCTATATACAAGAGACAAGAATGACAGTGCAATACTATGCTGATTGACAAGTCATAAGGTTATCCGTTACTTAAGATTAAGTTGTTGTACAGTTGTAGTTTTTTTTTTCTCCTGATGACGTTGATCTGTGATGATTAGTAGAGGTGTTTTGTTTTAAAACCCAGCGCTACTTCCTATAATTTTGTACTTTTCTTAGCAAGTTTTTTTTCCCTTAACTGAGGTAAAACTATGATAAATATTGACTAGGGGTAATATCCAACTAAACCAAGTAATAATTAGAAAAAAAACTGGTATGAGAAGCTATTTAGAATTCACGGTGTATTGTGATCTGGTGGTTAATCAGGAGTTAATTAAAAGAGTGAGTGCCGGTTTACCAATGGACAAGGTCAGAGCAGAAAATATGATATGTGAAATGTATGATGTAAAAATATGCATACAGCCTATCGGGGTCTATGCTGTCACCCTAAAGATATAGGCGATTTAATTAAGTCTATTCTCCAACCTTTGAGGACCACGGACGGCAGAGTGGATCATTAAAAAGCTCAGTCCTCACAGATAAAATGTCCTCTATGAGAAATGAAGGGATTTAAAGTTAGTATGCTGAAGGATAGCCCTGAGCCATAGAACCAGGAGAGACTTAGAAATGCAATGGAGCGAAGCTGGACAATGTTTGCAGAATGGAAAGAAACTATTGGGTAAGATACTAAATATAGTACCAGCTCTGGGGCAAGACACTGGGGTAGGTGAAGAGGAGGAGAGTCTGAGGAGGCCTTTCGTCGTTTGCGAGTCTTTTTAAAGGTGCACTGTGGAGTCTTGGAGATGTAATTGCTTTGCGACCTGACCTGTAACTTGACATGGTGGCACCACATGGAGGCAGATTTCATATCACTGGAACTTTCCACAGAGATGAGCAGGATGCATCATCTCCATCAGAGAAGTTTAAAGGTCCGATTTACGCAAAATTGACTCTGGTGAGCTTTTAGTCATGTTATAATGTTACCTCATCAAAAACATACCTGGAGTTGTGTTTACCGTATTTTCCGGACTATAAGCCGCTACTTTTTTCTCACACTTTGAACCCTGCGGCTTATACACCGATGCGGCTCATATATGGACGGATTATTCGTCTATGAACACAGCGGATGTTCGCGCAGCTTGAGTGCAGAAAGCGCCGCTGTCTGTGCGGTGAACATGGGTTAGGGTTAGTTAGAACACTCGCTAGCGCTGTTGTCAGCACTAAAACAGTTTATCGCTGCGTGATAAAATAAGTTCTGCTGCTAAATGAACATTAGTGAGTGGGATACGTCTTAATGACCCGCATGTGTTAAATGCAGGTGAGGCGTAAATGACGAGACGAAACGTCTCAAACTTCAGTAGCGGGACATCCGCTCATACATGATCGATACAACTAACCCCGACCCCCGGGAGAGCCTGAAATCCTGTTGAAATCCTACAAGACACTGACATGATACAAGACACTGACCTGATCCCAGACAGGACAGCGGCTCTTTCTGCTCGAGACATGCGCAGTAGAGCGCCAGAGCGACTCTCGCGCGTGACGAACTGACTCAATGCAAAAAGACGACAAAAGCTTTAGAGGCAATACAAGCAGATGCTCGGAACTTGAAAACTTCTTGAAGACGTGGACACCTGCGGCTTATAGACAGGTGCGGCCTATATATGTACAAAAATAAAATTCTTTGAAAATTTAGTTGATGCGGCTTATATTCAGGTGCGCTCAATAGTCCGGAAAATACGGTAGTTTCATTCACACATTTGAGTAACCCTTTATTATTAGTCTGTCGACATCTTTAAAGCTCAAAATGCTCTGTCTTACCTTGTGATGTCATGAAGTGGTAGTTTTTAAGTAAACAGCTACCTTTTACCGTAGTTGAGTAGAGACTGGAAATTCCGGGGTTGAAATTATCCAAGTGATTCTAGTGAAAGATATGCAGGGTTTGTGTGTTAAACATATGAATGAAACAAAACACAACTCCAGGTCTGTTTGTGATGAGGAAACAACATTAGAACAGATCACAAAACAGCGTAATATGGCCCTTTAAAAGACCACACATTAAAGAGACAAATCATTAAAACAATTGTCTTCTTTGGTACTGGTACAAGATATTTTGAGTTGTTAAAATATGAAATACCAAAGCAAAATGTATTTATTCACAACCAAAAACGTGCAAATTTTTATACTTCTACCACTGCAACCAATCCTGCTACAGAGTCTGAACCACTCCACTGTAACATCATCCAATTCCATGAACATTCCAGGTGGGACTGACTACCGAGTTTACACATGTGCTTCTGATGTCCCCGTTCATCTGCCGGGGACCTCTTCGCTGCAAGGAGGCGATAATTACAACTCAGAAAACACAAAACAAAACACAGCCACTGCCTAATGTTCTGGCTAAATGAGCGCACACAGAGAGAATGGGACCCCCCCTTTACACGGGTCTGGTGCACTGGGTAACGCTATGTGTATCTCCAGCTATGTTTACCAATACACAAGTCTGCTCACGGTCTTCACCACGGGGTACATCATCTTTACTGCATGTTGGTGCAATAAAAGGGACGCCTCATGACCGGCCTAGTGATCCAGTGGCCCATATTAACACCACAGTCCATTTTCTAGTGGTGACTCATTCGTATCTTCTGCTAGAATTTAAATATGGCGTAATAAAGATCCGTTTTGGTGTAAATTGTAAGTACGCCGCAAAACACAATGTGAAATATACTAGAATTAAAGGTGCACTGTGTAATTTTCTGGATGTGGGTTCGTCACCTTCTTGTTTCTATGGATATATGTTCCACAGTATGACATTAAACAGCTCTACTTTTCACTTATTCAATTACAGATGGTTTTAAAGCTCAAAAATACCTAGAAAAACAGACATTTTGACTGAGCGGGGTCGCCTCTCCACAGATCTGACCTGTAATTTGGTCTGGTTGGTCTGGTATAAAGGTTAAATGCCATACTGTGAAACATTCCAGACAAAGCAATAACATCTCCATGGAGAAAAGCATTTGATGGACCCTCCTCCATTAAAGTTACAGAAAAGTTACACAATGGACCTTTATAAATTGCTTTATAAACATGAATTAACATCAACTTAACTAACTGGTATGCTTATTACTAGTTAAAATGTGGTACCTAAGCTTAAAGGTGCATTGTGTAACTTTTCTGGTGGAGAGTCCGTGAATTTTTTTATTTTTTATTTTTTCTCCATGGAGACATTATGGCTTTGTCTGGAATGTTTCACAGTATGGCATTAAATCTTTCCGTCAACATGGAGGTGTGTGTGTGTAATGTTTGCGGTTGTGTGGGTTATGTTTGTGTGTGTTATATTTGCGTGTCCATATGTGTGTGTATACGTGTGTGTGCCTGAGTATCTGTGTGTGCGTACGCTTTATTTGTGCGTGGGTGTGTGTGTGTGTTGCGTGCACAAAGCATGTCTCAGATCTGTGTGTATTTTGTGAGGAGATAAATGTATTTGGGCTGGTTGCCGGGGACAACCTTAAGTCTCCCGTTTCCCTGTTTCCGTATGCATGAGGTCAGAGCCACACGACCATCTCTTTAAACCGCTGCCTCCATACGCTTCATGTGCAGCTTCAGAGGGAAACACCATGTGATTTTATTTCACGTGCGTAAAGTGTAGTGTAGTAGTGTCTTTTTTGTTTTGTATGAATTTATTTTACTGTTGCACCATGTTCTTTGCTACTTTTTTTGGTTTATTAAAGGTGCACTGTGAAACAAGTGAATACAACTGTCTCTAGTTTAGTAGTTTTTTTTTTTTGCTTTACTTTAAATGTTCTAAAATATTCCTTTAACGTTATATTATATGTACATAGAGACAAGCAGGCGGCACCACCTGGCCATGTTAAAGGTCAGATCTATGGAGAGGCAAGTGCACACAGAGTAAGATTGCATATATTTCGTAGAATTTTGTGCAATAAATGAAGCACTAGTTTTCTAGTTAATAAATACCTTTTATTCAGTAGAGATCGGCAGTCACACGGCGGAAATTATCCAAATGATTCTAGTGAAGGTGTCTAGAGTTTAGCTTAGAGATTTGTGTGTTTTATATGTGAATGAAACAAAACACAACTCTGGGTATATTTGTGATGAGGTAACAACATTATGAGATAGATCAGAAAATCATGAGGCCTTTAAATATTCCAGTGTATCTTCTTATTTGTATTTTTTAAGAATAGGCTCTTGATTACTAACCTCCAGTCAAAATATTCCACTCATTCTTTTCTTAACCAAGCGAAATTAATAGCCAGATAATAAAGCTTAAACTATAATCAACAACATAATCAGAGTTGTAGTAGTTTTTTGCTCAGTTTATTTCACAGTCCCTGATCGCTGGTCGCCTTGCCCGTATAGAGTGCCCCTGCAGCATATGCCAGTTTATGGACTCCTGCAGTGTACATCTGCCAGCTCCTCCTCACAGTCGTAATACCAGGACCGAGTGCTGTCCGGCCCGTTGCCATGGTTTTAACTTCACGGCTGTTGTTTGGTCTCAGAGGGAGGGAGATTAACAGTGGAGAGACTCATCCTGATGACAGAGGAAACATGAAACACAAGATCCAGGCACAGAAGGCACAAGGAACTCTAGTGTTTTAATGATGGTGTTTACATGAGGGCCCACGCACCTGTCTCACACATAAATGTTCATAGAAAAAACATAGCCAGAAGGTGGAAGGTAAAGGTGCCAGAGGTGGAAGGTAAAGGTGCCATTTCTCGAAGGTAAAGGTGCCAGTTCTCGAAGGTAAAGGTGCAAGTTCTCGAAGGAAAAGGTGCCAGTTCTCGAAGGTAAAGGTGCAAGTTCCCGAAGGTAAAGGTGCCAGTTCTCGAAGGTAAAGGTGCAAGTTCCCGAAGGTAAAGGTGCAAGTTCGGGAAGGTAAAGGTGCCAGAGGTGGAAGGTAAAGGTGCAAAAGTAAAAGTACAATATTTAAGTACAAATTGTAGGTATCTTGTAATTTTACAGTGGATACTTTTTACCTTTACTTTACTACATCAGAGAACGTGTATATGTACTTTTTGCTCCACTACATTTTAGATCTAGACTGAAAAGTAAAAAGGCGAAGACTTTTTTTTTTTTTTTTAGCACGTTTAATTTGAATAATACACAAAAGCAGCTAGGAAAATTAAGAAATCAATTGAATCACTTAAGATTCTTTTTTAAAATCACTCTCTGCAAAATACTTTTACTTTTTACTCTTAAAGTACATTTTAAAAACAGGTACTTTAATATTTTTACTTAAGTCATTTTTTATGTGATTCTTTTACTTTTACTTGAGTAACTTTTTACCTTTGTATCTGTACTTTTGGCGGCACGGTGGCTGAGTGGCAACACTCATGCCTCACAGCAAGAAGGTTACGGGTTCGATCCCCGGGTCGCCCGGGCCTTTCTGTGTGGAGTTTGCATGTTTCCTCCCCGTGTCTGGATGGGTTTCCTCCGGTTACTCCGGTTACTCCGGTTTCCCCCCATCAACCAAAAACATGCAACACCCCTATGAACAGTTTACCATCAAGGACCGTCAAGGAATTCCTCCCTCCTGTGGGCTCACCACCTGCAGAGGGGTTCATAGGGGTCTATGGTGCACAGAGTAATGGGCAGCATGCTGCCCCCGCAACCCAGCCGGATTAAGCGGGAGAAGATGGATGGATGGATGGATCTGTACTTTTACTTAAGTAACCAAATTGAGTATTTCATTCATCACTGGACATAGCTAACCCACTAACTGCGCCATACCAAATGGGAAGTGAGCGTGGGTGTGTTTTGGCTCCATCACCTCAGTTCACTTTCTACTGAAACACCGTCTCTTTAGCCGCTGCTGTGAGCCTCATCATTTTGGTCTTTAATCTTCATATCTGCATGACACTAGTGTTTTTATTTTGTCAGAAAATCAAGATATATTACTAACAGGTTTGACTGACAGCATTGCTAAGCTCAAAATCAATGAGCGAAGCACTAAACTCTGTTAATCTGAGGTGAGAGAAATGTTTTTTTGTTTTTTATGTAATATGATGATGACTGGACGACCATGTTTGGTTCTGGCTCGAGACACAACACAGGCGTCACGATCCCTTTGAATAAAAAATACACAGGTATCATTCTGGACTTGCCCAGGCAGGTTTTTGTCACCAAAATCAAACAAAAACAATGATAAATACTGAATAAACCATTTTACATGGTTTGACCTTTTTCTACTGTCTGCACTGTATTCTGTATTAAGAGCTGTCACAACAGCATAACATTATCCAATGTGAGGTCTGATCTGGAAAGCTAAACAGGGTCAGGCCTGGTTATTATTTGGATTAGTCCAATATCCAAAAGGTGAAATTATAAATGCTAAACCTGATCATTTAGTGACAACTATTATTAGACCCAAGACTCCACTGTATTATAACAGAAATGAGCATTTTAACAATGTGAGTTTTAGAAGGCACAAGGGACTCTAGTGTTAATAATGGTGTGTACATGAGGGCCCCTGCATGTCTCACACATAGATGTTTATATAAAAAGACAGAGCCAGTGGTGGAAGGTAAAGGTGCAAGTTCTGGAAGGTAAAGGTGCAAGTTCTGGAAGATAAAGGTGCAAGTTCTGGAAGGTTAATTTTAGCTGCACTCATCTGTATTAAATAATATTGACCTATAGAATGTTGTAATGTCATCTAAAACCCATAGTAATCAAAACTGCTGCTCTTTGACAAACAGAGCTGATCCAGCAGAGGACAGAGAGGTGTCATCCAGGTCTTCTGCTGCAGGCTCTATTATCTGGAGCACAGGATGAACAGGCTCAAAGGGTGAGCCAGGTACTGCCCGCAGACAGGACAAAGCGTGCTGTTGACTGCGCGCCAAGAGAATGGCATTTGTTTTACAATGAAACACAGAGCCAACTCTGTCCAGGGCACACACATACAGACACATACATTCACACACACAGCATGCAGGGCAGACACACACACACACACACAGAGCACCTGATCAAGCCCCTCCCCAGGGCCTCAGAGTGAATAAATACTCCCCAAATCTGAACCAATGTGGACCTGGAAATGTGTGACTTCTATTGCTACGGTTTAATTTGCCAAACGAGATTAGTCAGAAATCCAGCCGAGGGACCACCGTGTGCGAGCAGCTGCACCCGGTACCAAAGTTATGAAATGGGCAAATAACTATAGGTCTGAAAGCTGCTAACAGGTTCAAATCATCAAGTTTATTATTGTATTAATTCATTAGTGATGTGACAGTCTAAAGTAAACTCAAATATACACTCATGCTGCACAGCAAGAAGCAAGAAGATTTTGGGTTCAATCTCCGGGTGGCCGGCCAAGCCTTTCTGTGTTCTCATGTTCTTCCTGTGTCTGGGTGGGTTTCAACCTAAAACATGCACCATGGGAACAACAATCCTCCATCTTAGGTAGCTTTCCTTATTTAAATATGATGAAACCTTATATATATATCTATATATATATCTATATATATATCTATATATATATCTATATATATATCTATATATATATCTATATATATATATATATATATATATATATATATATATATATATATATATATATATATATATATATATATATATATATATATATATATCTATATATATATCTATATATATCTATATATATATCTATATCTATATATATATATATATATATCTATATATATATATATCTATATATATATATATATCTATATATCTATCTATATATCTATCTATATCTATATCTATAGATATATCTATCTATCTATCTATAGATATATCTATCTATCTATCTATAGATATATCTATCTATCTATCTATCTATCTATCTATCTATATATATATATATATATATATATATATATATATATATAAAAAAGACAATTTTCAAGGTCTTATATTAAGCAAAATTGACTCTTGTGAGCTTTAAGACATGCTATAATGTTGCTACCTCGTCAAAAACATACCTGGAGTTGTGTTTTCTTTCATTCACACACGTTAGAGTAACACTTGAGCAGTCTGTCTACATCTCCAAAGCTCAAAATGCTCTATCCCACCTTGTGATGTCATGTAGTGGTTGTATTCTAGTTAACAGCTACCTTTTACTTTTTTCCAGCAAAAATTGGTAATTCCAGGGATGTAATTAACCAAATGATTCTAGTGAAGGTGTATGGGGTTTATAAACACAGTGGAGCACTTTAAAGTCCATTTACTGGTGCTGTGCTTTTAACATGGGGGTTATAGTTGAGTAAAAACAAAGGTGTAGTAGTGTGCGAGGCCTGGTTGGCTTGGTCTGCACTGCTCTGAGCTTTAATCAGTAAAGTGTGCAGGGCTCTTAATGCATATGCAGAGTGGAGGATTAGGAAAATGAAAGAGGAGATGTGATAAGTGCTTGATTACACACTCCAGTGGAACACGGTGCACTGGAAAGAAGGGAAAAAATAAGCATAAGACAAAGATTATGAAGTTTGCCTTGGAAACTTTGAAGTCGGCTATAAGGTGTTTAGATAAAGGAGCGTTTAAAAACAGATGAGAATGCGCGAAGGTGCGTGTTATAAGTGTGGCCTTGGAGATTTTAAAAGCCCCATATTTACGCTATTTTCTAATCTATGTTATAATGTTGTTTCCTCATCACAAACAGACCTGGAGTTGTGTTTTGTTTCATTCACACATGTTTAACACACCAATCCTGTATATTTGTGATGTCATGTGGTAATACAGGAAGTGCTCCACTGTGTTTTTAAACTCCATACACCTTCACTAGAATCATTTGGATAATTTCAGCCATGGAATTTCTCATTTCTACTAAACATAAGGTTAGAGGTAGCTGTTATCAAATGAAACAGCTCTTTCTTCTCACGTACCTGATGTGGTGAGAATGTTTTTATGTTTATATCTAACCGTTTTGTTGTTGTTGTTGAGCGTGTTGATCTCACTGGGTGACCTCACTATGGGACCTCCCTTTCGTTGGTGGGGGATATGAGCACCTGGGCTGGCAACCATTTTGTGTTCTGTGGTCCAAAGCAAGAAAAATGATCTGACGAAGGCTTTTTGCTGAAATGTTATTTAAAAATAAAATACTGGACATCAGCCATCTGAGTGTGCTATGCATTTTTTCACTTTTAAAAGGGTCGCTGTTGACCTGAAAACTACCGCTTCATGACATCACAAGGTGGAAAAGCGTATTTTGAGCTTTGAAGATGTAGACAGACTAATAATAAAGGGTTACTCAAATGAAACAAAACATAACTCTGGAACTCTGGGTATGTTTTTCATGAGGTAACAGCATTATAACATGGCTTAAAGCTCACAAGAGTCAGTTTTGCGTTTTGCGTTTACAACTGCAGCTAAAACTGGGATGCCACACGCTGCCAAACACAGACAGAAGTTGATTTTAGCTGCAGAATCTGGCAACTCAAAGCGAGGAGCACATTTAGCACTTTGATTGGATAATTGGCTTGAGAACAAAAGCATTATTGAAAAACTCGACAAAGCAATCCATGGGTTTCAGAGTGATGAGAAATTAGGACTGTTGCCATAGCGATTAAAAACATATCTCCTGAATGGGAAAACGTCCTCAAAATGTTGCATATGACAAGAAGCTGAAATCAGTGAATTTAAACTTTGCAGCTGATGTCGTCAACATGCCCTGGGGGCGTGATGCTAACTGTAGACACTGCTCTGTCTAAAGCCCTGTCTCTCATATTAAATTACAGTCACAAGTTAGTTAACATTAGCTTTTTTCCGTTAGTCATCAAAACTCTTTAAACTGTTTTTGAGAGTGTTTGCTCATGTGTGCAATGTGTCACCATGGTAACGGTTGAACATTCTACCATTGGCATTCATGTGAAACACCCCCAGCGCGATGTCACTGCAAAGAATCAATAGGTTGCATTTAAATTCTGCAATTTGAGATCGTTTCAGACGGAGAACAGAGGCATGATGGGAAATTTATGGTATGTTGAAGAAATATCTAAACTTGTACAAAAATGTCTTATTTGCTCCACAAACTTATTATTAATCTTAGGGCTTCAAGTTAAACAACACACGTCTTTGGGGTTGAATAATGGCACCACTTTCTGAAGCTGCTGGGAACAAATATTTCACTTCTGTTTATTTAGTGATACTTTGCAGTGACATCACGCTGGGGTTGTTCTACATGCATCTTTATGGTTGAATGTTCAGTAGTTACCGTAGAGACACAATGCACAAGACACATTTTCAAGAGCCTGTGATCAATACGAGCATTCGTGGTCCTGTTTAGGTGTTTGATTTTCAACAAAAAGGTGAGAGTGACGAACTGAAAAACTGTTGGCTACTGCTACCTAAGCTTGTGACTGTAATTTTATGTGTGAGGGATTTGTTTAACAGCACAAAAACAGCTCATCTGCTGGAGTTCCAACTAAAAGAGCTCTTTCTGATCAGAAGAGATGAAATAAAGCTACAGAGCAGTGCCTATAGTCACATCACAGCATCACAACCCAGGGGAATGTTGATAACCAGCTGCAAAGTATCAATACCGAAACAGAACACACTGAACTTTCTGCCAGATTTTGTTTCATATGGATACACACTGTAATTAGTCTGTCTGTAGTTTTTGGGTAAGTTTTTTATGTCTTAAAATGTAATAAAAACACAAAAAGTAAGTGGATTTTAACTGCAGTACTCAAACGCTGGTATAATGATGGGTTTGTTTACAAAATGTGCAATATGACCTGCACCAAATCTCTTTATATGGGCCATTTATCCATCTGACCATCCATCTGCTCAATGCTAAAACTACAGCCTATTAGACCATCATTAAAGGAGAAATACTAGGCCTGGGTTTACATTTTATAACATAAGCTAATGAGGTCAAGTGCTGGGAAATGATCAGATGTTTGGATACATCCTCTGCTGCTGATGCCATCAACATTCCGTGGGTGTGTGATGCCAACTGTAGGCACTGCTCTGTCTGAGGCTTGTTAGACTTTAATTGGTCCAGAAAGTGCTGACTTAGTTGGAAGTACAACACGTGAGCTGATTTGTGCTGTTAAACAAGTCTCTCTCAAATAACATTACTTAGACTTAGACAAACTTTACTGATCCACAAGGGAAATGATTTGGATACAGTAGCTCACTCATCACAATATAATATAATAACAGAGAGTAACAAAAATAGATGGTAAAGCAAAAAGAGCAAGAGACAGGTGTCAAATGAGACATAATATAAAAATAAATGTATATGTACAAGTCAAAATAAAACAGAAAAATAAGTAATAAACTATAAAATAAAATCACAGCTATAAACAAGAGACAAGAACGACAAATAATATGCTGATTGACAAGTTATCCGTTACTTAAGATTAAGTTGTTGTACTGTTGTAGGGAGTATTATCTGTTACATAAGGGTGAGTTGTATTGTAGTTGTAATGTAGTCCTGTATCTCTCACTGTAACATTATATTCTTACATTACAGTCACAATAGCAAGCAAATGTGTTTTGTTTTTTTTAAATCCATGTTGTGTGTTTCTCGAGTTTTCAGACAATCTTAAAACTTACTTCTGTGCACTGGGTCTCCATGGTAACTGGTGAACATTCCTCCAATGCACATACATGCGGTACACCCCCAGCACGATGAAGTATCAACAGTAAGGTGTGTGATGGAGTTTAAATAAGGCTAAGAGCATGGCTAGGGAGAGCTGACTCACATGTTCCAATCCCTGATAACAGGATTAAGGATTTTGCATAATCTAATTCAGACTCATACTATAAACTACTCACACAGTCATCCAAAAAGCAACTGAGAAAGCAGAAATCTGAAATAAATGAACCTAAAACAGTAGAAAGATTCTGAAAAGTGATGAAATACTAGTTAAGATTTTACTATGTTGTATTCAGCAGTATATAAATGTATCCAAGTGTCATGTAAACCATGTTATATGCACAATTGTTGAGTGTTATGGGAGACCTATTTTGAGTGCATGTATGTTTGGGTAATCTTTATTATCAGGACTTCAAGATCCCATTGCTCCAAAAAATCTAATTTTCCCCTACACCCCACACATGCCCATTGCTCTGTACAAACTTATGTTTACAGTAACGGCAAATCAGATGACTATTATTTTTATAAAGCAGACTTATTCTGCAAAATCAACTTCTCAGACCTTTAAACCATGTTTTAGAGGTTTCGCCTCACCATTACTCACCTAAACTGCGTGTTTGAGCAATCTTTAATCACTTATTTTCGGTACAAATAAAAGAAAAAAAACTCATCCATCCGTCAAAAGTACTGACTCTTTGTTGTGATGACATTTACGGAGACGTCAACTCCCACTGCGCACTGCAGTTTATTAAGGTGGAAATCAGTGGACTTGTTTCTTTTATTAAGCCATTTTAGATCAATATTGTGATTTAAAATGTCCAAATTATAATTTTATGATCCACGAGTGTCATATATCATAGCTATATAGCAGACACAAGCACAATATGTCTTCTTATTATTTTAGAACAATAATGCTATTTAAAATGTCAAAGAATATAACATAATGAGCCATGGGTGTGATAGATTATAACTATAGTAAACAAAAGCATATGTTTAAGTGTACTAAGGCTTCCATTACGCCTATATTGTTTAACTGTTTATTTGTTAGCCTTTTTTCCTTATTTCTTAGACACAGATTACAAAAATAGGTCAATCCACCAGTACAGCAAGGGACCCATGACCAATATTTGGGCTTAGACCTGGAGAGAAGGTTTAAGAACACTATTCAAATGTTTCTATGATGTCCAACCTCAGCTCTAGCCATAAATAAGCCAAAGAGTGAATCCAATGGCACAGAGCTGAGCGTTTGTTCTGGTTCAAATTGGCTGGGCCTTCACCTGTGATATAGGAGCATCAGCCAATATAATTTAAAGCCTTCCATAGAGGTACATTGTTCAGCGTTGATGGGCACTGGGTGATTGACAGCTCTTTATCTGAGGTGTCTGGCTGAGTGATTGGAGTGGCCCAAGCAGAACTGACCTTATCCTTTCCACTTAAAGCTCCTATACTTTGCTAAATCAACCTTTTTTTGGAGCTTTTAGCAGTAATAACGATGTTTCCTCGCCATAAACTGGAGATGTGGCTTGGTTCATTCACATATGATGTAGTTTTGCTGCTGTTATTACCTCTAGAGTAGAAAATAAAAGGTTTGTAACACTGGATGACATTGGGTGGTTGGTAATTACTAAGAGTGTATAAGAAAGGTTAGACTGCTCATTCTACTAACATAATTATAGTATTATTTAGTAAGCATTAGTAAGATTACGAAGAAAAAATGTTTTTTCTACCTGGTTGGACATGACCAAGCGCTACTGTGCATTGCTAGTAAATGTAAATGTTTGTATATTTTTTCACAATCAGGTTAAAGTTAGGTTTAGGTTTTGGAGTTAGAATAGTTCCATTTTGTTAGAGTTTATAGGGAAAGGTGAGCTTGGGTCATGGTAGAACTGTGTTGGAGAAAAAGATGATGCAGACATACATAGAGGTAATTCCATAATTGTTACCAGCAAACATAATGTGAACAAGGGCCTAAACTAAACTGCACAACGGGTTCTATTCACGCTTACCGTCACAAAACTGGAAGATATTTGGAAATGTGGATGACGACTTCCTTTGGGCTCTTTTGACGATAGGGACTCTGACAAAATCTGGGAAAACTGAGAAAATGGCCCGGTTTTCTTCATCTAGATGTCTTTGTATTCTTTCTTTTTTTCTTTTATAAACTGCCTATTAATTTGTGTATTATAAACTTAATTTAAAAATATCTATCTATATATCATTGTAACGTTCCATTATGTTCGGCAGATCAACAGTTCCAACCTGCTGCCTGTAAGTGACACTGAAGATGTGATTAGAGTCCCGTCCCCCATGGAAAACTTTGGCAGGTTGTGAAGACCCATAGAACTATAATAAAAATGTTATTATAGATCCATGTGACGCCGCTGCTGCTGCTGCTGAATCCACGGTTTTATTAGTGCCTATAATTATGTTTAGGTTACACAACATTTTCATTTTGTGGGTTTGTTTTGTGGTTCTTTATACATCAATTATGTGGACTTTTTTGTGTTGCTGACATAGGCCTATCCGTTTTAGAACTCATGAATACTTTTTGTATTTTTTTTCTTCAAACTGCCACTTGACTGATGTGACACTATAGCATTTACCACAACAAACCAAGTCATAATTACATAAAAAAGTGTTTTCAAAGTCTAGTTAGCCTTAAGATTTGTGCGACTCATGGAACAGAAGCACACAAATATAATAATTGGCTGAAAAATTACGCCAATATTTAGAATTTTTGCTCTTGGTCTTATTCTCTACACTATAAAATAATTACAAATCTCTTTTCTTTTTTTTTTTTTTGTACAATCACTAATCATGAACAGCCTTGTGGGACTGGTCACTTTGCACAAACTAAAAAAATACCATCAAAGCTGCAATTTTTAACAGAATGGTTAGGACAATCGCCTCACAACAGAAGGTCCCAGGTTCGACTCCCAGGCAGCACTGGATCTTTCTGTGTGGAGTTTGCATGTTCTCCCTATGTTTGGATGGGTTTCCTCTGGGCGCTCCTTTTCCCCCATCAACACAAAACATGCAAAAAAAAAAAAAAAAATCCTAAGCTAAGGTCCTGACCAAGACTGGCTCAAGATCTGGAGATGGGTCAAATGCAGAGGATGGGTCAAATGTTATACTATTAAATCTGTCAGCTACACTTTATATTTACTTCACCTTAATTAGTATTAAAGGTGCATTGTGTAACTTTTCTAGTGGAGGGTCCGTCAAACGCATTTCTTCACAGCTTTGTCTGGAATGTTTCACAGTATGGTACTTAACCTTTCCATCTCCATGGAGACCAAACCAGACCAAGTTACAAGTCAGATCTGTGGAGAGGCGACCCCGCTCACAGTCAGAATGCCTGTTTTTCTAGTATTTTTGAGCTATAAAACCCACCTGTAAATGAATAAAGTAAAGCTGTTTAATGTCATACTGTGGAACATTCCAGGCAGAGCAATGACATCTCCATAGAAACAAGCAGGTGACAGACCCTCCACTAGAAAAGTTACACAATGCACCTTTAATAAAGCATTGACAAAAAAACAAATTCACAATTAAAAAACTTGAAGAATGATTCAGGTGCGACAACTACAAAGTTAAGTCTTGACTCTTAAAAGCTACAGTATGTAACTTTCTGGTCACCTGTATGATTCAATGAAAAGTTACACAATGTACCTTTAAGTAAGAGTCTTAATTAAGTAGTCATTGAATCACTCTTAATTAATTAAACTCCTAATTAAGTTTACTGACCAACCAAAGTGTTCTAACCGATCATAACAGTCCACCTTAAAGCCAACCATCTTTCTTTTCCTTCTTTTTATCTCCAGAGTCAGCAGCTCCTTTTCACCTCATCAGTGGAGTCCTTGTGGGTAACAGGGCTTTGCTGGAGCGCACAGAACAAGGTTAACTCAGCCATCATGAATCCCCCAGTGGCCTACGGGGGGCGCTACACCACTCACACTCTGTAGTACAGCGTCTCTTTAGGCCGAGCTGACCTTCTACACGGACATTCTCCGACACTCTGCTATTCGCTTCTTTCAATTTGTCCACTGTAGCAATTGGCTAACGCTAAATGGGAAAAACGCATGGGTGGATGACTTTGTGAGAATTGTTTTTGCTTACAGTGTTGCAATGTATCGCAGAGGAACAGCGGTGGAAGAAGTACTCCATTTTGTTACTTAATCTGGTGGAGGGTCCATCACCTGCTTATTTCTATGGATATGTCATTGCTCTGCCTGCAAATATTATATGAAATTAAACAGCTCTGCCTTACATTTATTCAATTACAGGTGGTTTTATAGCTCAAAAATATTAAGAAAAACAGGCATTCTGACTGTGAGCGGGGTCGCCTCTCCCCAGATCTGACCTGTAACTTGGTCTGGTTTGGTCTCCATGAAGATAGAAAGGTTTAATTCCAAACAAAGCAGTAACATCTCCATGGAGAAAAGCATTTCACGGACCCTCCACCAGAAAAGTTACACAATGCACCTTTAAGTAAAAGTACAGATACCAAAGCAAAAAAATACAAGTAAAAGTAAAAGTATCACATGAAAAAAATGTACTTAAGTAAAAGTATTAAAGCAACGGTTTAAAAATGCACTTAAAGAGTAAAAAGTAAAAGTGTTTGTGCATATTTTGAGGTCTTATAAGTCTTCAAATGTAGTGATTTTGATACAGATTTGTGCGAAATTTTGTTCAGCAGAAAAAAAATATACAAATAAAAACAACTACTAAATAATTACGGATTCAAAGTACCTCATGTAGAATGCGTTTCGCTCCCTCATAAACAGATAAGTGAGTGTGGTGCTGTACATTTTGCAGTGGGAGAGTGGGACAGTTTCGCAGTATTAGCTAAAAGGTTAGGCTCCCTGCCATTGGAGCGGACACTGGCAGGTGCTGTCCAGTATTTATTAGTTAATCAATACTTTTAAATCATCACGCATCTGGCCATAAAGGTCCTCAGATGCCCTTTCAAATGATGTGACCTGGAGACCACACAATCATTTTACTGTTTAAAAGGTGCAGTGCGTAACTTTTCTGGTGGGGGATGTGCTCTGTGGAGATGTTACTGCTTTGCCTGGAATGTTCCACAGTATGGCATTAAATTTATTTATCTTCGCAGAGACAAGCAGGTAGGTGAAGTTAGATTTACGGAGAGGCAGTAAGAATGCATGTTGTTTAAGGTATTTTTGAACAATATAAATCAACAAAAAAGCTATATATATGTAGATACAGTATATTTAATGTCATCTAAGCAGAGCAATAACATTTCCATGGAAACAAAAAAGTGGCATACCTCATCAGAAAAGTTACGCAATGGACCTTTAAATATGTTGGACCTCTAAAATATGTAATGTAATATAACTGTAAATCAATTTCTTTTCTTGCTTTTTTTCCTCAATTATTTTGACTTTTTAGGGTAGTTTAATCTCCACATTCTTGAGAAATATTCTTTAGGTTCACTTTAATTAAAGATGCACTTTGGAATTTTTGTGGTTGAGGGTCTGCCACCTGCTTGTCTCCATGGCGATCATATTTTCCTGCCTAGAATGTTCCGCAATATGACCTTAAACCAGTATTTATTGCCTTAAATCTTACCAGAACATGCATCCTCTCATCTCTTCCTGTAAGAACGCTCCATGCTCGCCTCTCCACAGAGCCAGCCCACAAATTAGCCTGATGGTGCAACCTGCTTGTCTCCATGGAGATCGAGTTTTATGCTATACTGCGGAACATTCCAGGCAAACCAATGGCAGCCTACCCTCTACTAGCGTTCACCTTAAAATTGTGATATTTCCTTTAGAAAAATCTATTTATAGACTTAAAGGTGCATTGTGTAACTTTTCTGGTGGAGGGTCCCTCAAATGCTTTTCTCCATGGAGATGTTATTGCTTTGTCTGGAATGTTTCACAGTATGGCATTAAACCTTTCTATCTTCATGAAGACCAAATCAGACCCACTTACAGGTCAGATCTGTGGAGAGGCGACCCCGCTCACAGTCAGAATACCTGTTTTTCTAAGTATTTCTGGGCAGTAAAACAGTAAAGCAGAGCGGTTTAATGTCATACTGTGGAACATTCCAGGCAGAGCAATCACATATCCATAGAAATACGCAGGTGACGGACCCTCAACCAAAAAGTGACATAGTGCACCTTTAAAGAAACTAAATGAAATGTTACTTAGCACCTCAAAAGTTCTTTCATCAAACTCTTAATTGAGTACATAGTTTCATTAGTACCATTATTTTTTATCTTATTCCTTCTTAAACTTGCCTGCTTGACCCTCCTTTTACTGTGAACATTTGTATAGGAATTTTGTTGTGGAAAAGAAAATTACGATTGTGAAGAAAGTGTTTTTGTGTGTATTTATGAGTCTTGGTCTGGTTTGTTCGGCCCGTGGAGGATCTACTTTACAGTCAGGAGGAGCAGGAGGATCCTTCTTTCTCTTCAGACTCTTAAGTACTGAAGCGCACACACAGGAAATTGAAAGTCATGCTTCCTAATCCTGTCCTATTTGAATACACAGGAGACTGCTGCTGCTGCCTGGGTCACACATGCACACACACACACACATACACACGCGCACACATACACACAAACACACACACACACATTCATACAGAGCTACACACACACACATTGGGGTGCTATGGCTAGTCTTGGCAATATGCTGCATTATAGTTATATCAAAATAACATCTATTTATAACATTTGCAATAAAAATGTAAAGATTCACTGTGTATTGTTACAAGCATTAGGTCTGCAACTGCTTGTAAGCTGTTATTACCTGGTCTAGAATGTTCCTGAGTATGGCTTTAAACTTGTATCCATGGAGACAAGCAGGTGATACCAAGTTATAGGCAAGATCAGTAGAGAAGAGATCCAGCTTATAGTAAGATCATGATTCATGCAGTTTTTTGAGCAATAAAAATCCCTGTAAATGAAGAAATGCCAGACAGGCAGGTTTAATGCCATACTGTGGAACATTCCTGACAAAGCGTTAACATCTCCAGGGATACCAGCAGGCGACGGACACCCCATTTGAAAAGTTACATAATGAATATTTCAAGACCTAAAACACAAGCCTGAGTAACTACACTGACCATGATGCTTTGCTCCGTATCAGTGCAGCTAGCATGAGAAAATGTTGTCTTATTAATTATCATTTATTTTTGCGCATTTATTTAATGTGTGTGGGTGTTATTTTTTATTTTTATTTTTTATTTTTTTCCGTATTTAGAAGCCTTAAAACAGGAGTTGAAAATTAGCACTAGCTACATTATATACATCAGAAGCGTACTCTGCCTGTGGCCATGAATGACTGCATCGTCTCTGTCTATTAAAAAAAAAAAAAAAAAAAGCATTGAGAGAAGACTGAAAATGTAACCAACACAAGGAATCACACGCTTTTGTAAAATGTCTGTACCGGTTTTATATAACTGCAGTACCCAATAGAAATCTCTCCTGCATAATATCACAGGACATCATATCTCATATCGCTTCAATTTCAAGCGTTGTTAGGCCCAAGGATAAAGCCAGACGAGTGGTGTACTTAGGTCAGTCACGAGAATCACTTTATCCTTCAAAAAATATGAATAAGAATAATAATGAAAGAAGACTCCACATTTACCATTTGTGCTTTTCCTTTGCGTTATCGTAGGGCCTGTATGTTAACATTTGAACTATCAATACTTTGCAGTGATATCACGCTGGGGGTGTTCTACATGCTTCTCTGTGGTCGAATTTTACCATGGTGACGCAATGCACACGTAGCTAAAAGGTTTTTAGATGGGTCAAAATGGGTTTAAACAGCGCAAATCTTTCTCTTTCTGGTCAGATTGTGTTAAAACAAAACTCAGATTAAAGTTTATTAAGCTTCAGACAGAGCAGTGCTTACAGTTAGCATCACACCCCCAGGGAAAGTTGATGACATCAGCAGAAAAGTATCAGTAAAGGATCAAATCATTATTATGTACATTATATTTTGTAAAGATGTACCTGATTTTTACTGTCTTAGAAATGCGACAATAAATGTAACAACTAGCATGCAAACACGCTTTCAGATCTGCAGAAATTAAAGGTGCACTGTGTAAATGCTATTGCTGAAATGTCCCATCTTATGGCATTAAACATCTATCTCCAGTCAAGAGGGTGAAGCTACTAGGCCAAGTTACAAATCAGATCTGTGGATGAGTGACCCCGCTCTCAGTAAGAAGACAATAAAATCCCCCGTAATTGAATACATTTAAGTAATATACGTTTAATTAAAAGTTACACAGTGCACAGTTTAAGCTCAGGTAATTTCACGCATTTTTTTCATTCAGAAAGAGGTTTATTTTAGTTTAGTTTATTTCACAATCACCATTTATCGAGATATTTTCGGAATTGCTCTTCAAAATCTGTTATTGTGACAGGCCTGTAGTGGATAAAATGCTTGTATTGCTAAGCTCTCTTACATTGTCATATGTCTTTTTCCATACAGAGCAGAAAACACTCCCCAGGCTCATTTTTGTATTCCGGGAACAAGAACTCATATATTGTGGAAAAATAATGGCCTGGCTCGAGGTGTCATGTCCGAAATGGAAAAACCAGATCAGATGAGTTCCTCGGATAAGGTTAAGTATGAATGACAACGCAAAGTGAAGGCGCAGGGGAGAGAGGGCACAAGCCAGAGGGCCTGACAGGAAGTACGATCAACGGAGGGATGAAATACGGAGGAGAAGAAGAGGAGAGGAGGAGAAATATTGGCTTTCCGCGGCGCATGTCCTCACACTGGGCTGGCCGCACACACAGAGGCCTTATTGTGTTTTAATGCACTTTAATGGGGCCCATTCTGGAGGCAGGAGCACTGTGACCCATTCATTGATATTCTGTACACACCAGCGTCAAGTGTGAAGAGGGGGAGAGGAGAGAGGGAAGGAGAGAGGGGAGAGAAGGAGAGAGGGAGAGAAAAGAGAGGAAGAGGAGATAGACAGGAGTGGAAAGAGGGTGGAGAGAAGGAGAGAGGATGGAGAGGGAGAGGAGAGGAAAGACGGGAGAGAGACAGGAGTGGAAAGAGGAAGGAGAGAAAGAAAGAGGAGAGAGACAGGAGTGGAAGGAGGGGAGAGGAGAGAGAGAGAGAGGAGTGGAATTGAAGGGAGAGAGACAGGAGTGGAAAGAGGTTAGAGAGGAGGAGAGAGGGAAGAGAAGGAGAGAGGGTGGGTGGGGAGGGAGGGAGGGAGGGAGAGGAAAAAAGAGGGGAGAGGGAGGGAGAAAAGAGGGGAGAGAGGGAGAGGAGAGGAGAGAGAGGGAGAGAGACGGGAGTGGAAAGAGGGAAGAGAGAAGGAGAGAAAGTATAGAGGGAGAGGAGAGAGGAGAAGGAGAAAAAGGAAGAGGAGAGAGACAGGAGTGGAAAGAGGGAAGAGAAAAGGAGAGGGGGAGTGGGAGAGGAGAGGGGAAAGAGGGGACAGAATAGGAGGGAGAGAGGAAAGATGGGAGAGAAGGAGAGAGTGGGAAGTGGAGAAAGGGTGGAGAGGAAGAGGAGAGAGAGAGGAGAGGAAAGAAGGGGAAAGAGGGGAAGATGGGGATAAAGAAGAGAGAGGAGGGAGGGAGAGGAAAGATAGGTAATAGTGAGAGAGGAGAGAGGAAAGATGGGAGTGAATGGGAGGGAGAGAGGAAAGATGGGAGAGAAGGAGAGGAAAAAGGAGAGAAACAGCCTGCCACGTCTAACCTACAGCAGCTCTATCCTATTTGTTTGGAGCTTCAATATTAATGACAATTTAAACAAAATTTGAACGGACGTCATTGGCAAATCACAAAGGCCGAAACTGAAGTCACATAATTTCCTCCACAAACACCTAAATCTCCTGTTTTATTCTGCATAAAAACAACTGACCCTGCAGTTTTAATCTGCACAAACATGTTCTGAAATACGATTATCGTATTAGTGTCAGCTCATATTTCATGTTCTTTGTCAATTCTACTGGATATGTGAACTTTGAATCCTATTATTAAATCCCATAGCCTTAGTTTCTATTATGATGTCAGTTTTTTATGGGTAGTTTGAGATACTTGGACTCAGGTAGCAATGCAATAAAGAGAAGTGATATGGATTTGTGAGGAACAGGGACGTTCGTGGTCAAATAATATTGGAGCAATGTCTACAAAATAAACAAACAATGTAACCATGATAGAGTTATACTTATAATAGGAGAAAGTTTGGAGTTACCTCATAAAAACATACTTGCAGTTATTTTTTTTGTTTTTGTTTTTGTTTTGTTTGTTTCATTCATGTCTGTCTCACCCTTTAGATATGAAAATGCTTTGTTCCAGCTTGTGATGTCATTAGGTGATCAGCGTCCATCTGTATTTGCATCACTTGCTTCTCAAATGTGGAAGACATTTCCTCTCCAAATTCTCGTATCATTCAAAACAAAATATAGAACTTTTTACCTGAGACAAAAGTTTGGCGCTTCGATTGTTGATTCTGCAAAAAATTGTGCCGTTTCTCAGTCCTTCGTGTAGTTTTTTTTTTTCTCAATTTTTTAATGTTTATATTTGTTTTGACATCAACAGACCGCGCATCTTTCTGATTGGTTAAAGCACTTCCATACACTTCCAGATTCACTTGTCTTTGGTGGTGTATCCTTGTGCCCTCTGCTGGTCATTCCACACATACACAACAGTGTAAGAGCAGCAAAAAAACTTCTCAGCTCACCTGTTGTAGCTCCAACTAAACCAGCTCTTTCTGTCTGGTCAGATTGTGTTCAAATAAAGCTCAGATTAAATTCTAACAAGCCTCAGATAGAGCAGTGCCTACAGTTAGCATCACACCCCCAGGCATCAGCTTCAAAGTATCAACAGAGGATCAAGTAATTACGTACATGACATTCACTCATCCCTCTGCTGTTAGCACATACATAGTAGTTTTAGATGTCCAAAAGTAGCCCTTATAAGAGTTTTAACTAATATTTTTAACAATTTCTTCAACTTAGCGTCTCTTCGATTTTGTCATTTGTACGGTCCTCAGACTCGGAGATGGAGAGTCTGAGGAGGCTGCGGTGGTGGAGGGTGGGAGCGAGAAAGAAATTGGAGCGAAAGAGCGATTTCCACAGTAGCTTCATTCCTCAGACAGGCCTGGATATCACAGGACTCCATCTCGTCGTCTATTCCTCCTTTTCGCACCTGCCCTATCTGCGTACTTGATGCAGCACGGACTCTTTTGAAGTATAGCGTCACTGTGGAACTCGGAGGGAGACAGTGGTGCCGTATCGGAGCTGGCTTCACTTTGCATATCAGAGAGGAGAATATTTTAGCTTCAGTTAGTGGTGAGTGAGGCTTACAGCTCCTATGATTCTGTTCTGAACAATGGCGAATACAAGAGACTGGATTTGTTCAATTTAACCTGACTTACTCTAGCTTTACATTTGTAATCTGTGTTATCTGACCCGGTACAGAACATGCTGCTCTAAGTGTATATCCATGTGTCTGTTTACATGTGTGTTTGGTGTCTGGTGTAATTTAATGTAATGTCTCCAAAACGCAGATTAAGGAACACTTTATTCATTCCTCATGAGGGAAATTCCTTCTCTGCATTTGACCCATCCTTCAACTAGGGCAACCTGTCACGAGCAGAGGACCCATCTCCAGATCTTGAATTAGTCTTGGTCAGGACTACCTTAGCTAGAGGATTTTACCCATTTTGCATGTTTTGTAGTGGTGGAAGTTAACGTTAAGGTGTCTGTACTTTACTTAAGTCACCCTAAATTCAGACAAAACTAAGTTTATGCTTTTCACAACTTCAAAAACACTCACTCCAAATCTCCCTCAAATTTGCACTTCTGAAAATACTCCAATTGAGTTGGTAGACCGATATAAATATTTAGGTATTTGGATAGACAGCTCACTCTCATTCTCCTTTCACATACAACAAATAACAAAGAAACTGAGACTGAAATTAGGATTTTTCTTTCGAATTCGGGCTTGTCTTTCTTTTGAGGCCAGAAAAAGGCTTGTGGCTGCCACTTTCATGTCAGTGTTGGACTATGGTGATGTGGTCTACATGAATGCTTCAGCTCAGAGCCTGCGAGCTCTGGACACAGCCTATCATGGAGCTCTGAGGTTCATCACTGGCCTCAAAGCGCTCACGCACCATTGTGTGCTGTATACTCGTGTGGGCTGGACGTCTCTGGCCACTCGGAGACTCAAACACTTGTACATACTTATATATAAATGTATTCGTGGTCAGCTTCCATCGTACTTGCAAAGGCACATAGTTCAGAGAGATGCTGGTGCCTACAGCCTTCGCTCACAGGATTTGTTTTTATTGTCTGTTCCCAGGGTTAGGTCTGAGTTTGGGAAAAAGGCTTTTCAGTTTTCTGCTCCTTGGGCCTGGAACCTGTTACAAAATGACTTGAAATTAAAGGAGCTGGTCTCCTTAGACTCTTTTAAACATATCTTAAATAACAGGGATGTTGAATCATTAGTGTGTAACTGTTTTAACTGAATCCTGTTGAAGCTTTTTGACTGATCTGTGTTTTTAAATTGTATGTATATGTTGATGTTTTTGTAACTATAACTGTGGCCTCTTGGCCAGGACGCTCTTGGAAAAGAGATTTTTAATCTCAATGAGTCTTTTCCTGGTTAAATAAAGGTTAAATAAATAAATAAATAAAATTTTAAAGTGGATACTTTTTACTTCTACTTCGCTACATTTGAGAGCAGTATCTGTACTTTTTACTTTTCTACAACTATTTCTGAACATGACTGAAAAATAAAAGCATTTTTTATTATTGTGTGAGACCTGCTGAAAAGGCTGAGGGCTTTGTTTTTAACACATCTGTAGTTTAAGCAAACAAAAATACATATATATAATTTCAGTTGTTTCTGTTAAACAAAATTCAGCACAAATTTGTATCAAAATCACTACATTTGAAGCTTTATTACATCTCAAACTCGGCGCAAAATACGTTTTACTCTTTAAGTACATTTTTAAACAGGTACCTATACTTATGCTTAAGTTGTATGTATTTTTCGAGTACTTCTTTCACCATTGATGTTTTGTGTTGATGGAAGAAACTGGAGGAAATCCACTCAGACACTGGGAGAACATGTAAACTCTACACAAAAATGCCCAAGTGCCAATGCCAAATCCAGAACCCTCTTGCGGTGAAGCGTGAGTGCCACCGTGCCTCTGTGCACCTCCCCTGGGATAAACTGATGGAAATGCCACTGCTTATTGGACCACCACAAAACACTCACACTTCCATTCATTAGTGTGCGTTTGGTTTGAGTCCACTCCTTTTTGTGTTGTTTTTGTTCTTTAAAGAGAGACACAGAGCATGTTCCATCTGCACTGACTCTTGGTCTGGAGATGGAGGATTCTTGGTCCACCTTGTAGCGGGATTTCAGATGACGTCACAACATTCTATAGGCCAATCATATTTAATACAGCTAAAATTAATCGTTAAAATGGACAAATATGTAGCGATACAGTGAGTTCTTGGGTCTAGTCACTAATAGAAATGATCAGGTTCAACATTTGTGGATTTACCTTTTGGATATTTCATGGCAAAGTACAATGTAATCACATTTGGGAATCTGAAAACCACCAATAGGTAAGATATCTACCATAAGTTGCACCATTGGTTTCCATTGTATTGTAATTTGCCTATAGAAAGTATGAAAAGGGAAAAAAGTTAAATTTGTGTACTGTATAGTATTGTACAAAAGAAAACTTCATTGATCTTTCACCGTTTGTTGTCTTAAAGTGGTGAGTCCAATCCACAAAGCGAAAAGTTATTTGTGGAGAAAAGTTGTTTGAGGAAGTTGCTCTGTGTAACCTGTCAGGACACATTAGCACGCCTGAACGGTCCGATCGATACTGAAATCATCTACTGAGATTCTAACAGAAGGAAAACATAGAGGGGCATCCTGTGACATGTCCTGAATGCAAAAACACACATTCGTTTGGGTGCAAAAGCTCCGCCAAGTGCCCGTGCTCTCCTAAAATATGGACGTCATAGAGATACATAGGCCTGAGATGGCGTGTTTTGTAAAGGTTTGTCCCTGGAGCTGTTCCTAGAGGACGGCTGATAAAATCTCAGTTTGATGGATTGACACAGCAGAAACAGACAGACACAAACACACTCTGTAGCTAAATGTCCATTAGAGGCTGACACATCTCTGAAGCTCCTCCATCCATGACAGTGCACCTTGGCTTCACCTGGCTCTCTTCAGTGGTCCCCTGCTCCAATTCTGTTCTTTTTACTTCATTTTGAGAAAACTTTCAACCTCATGGACAAATGTTCATATTATACAACTACTTATACAAAATACTTTTACAACTTGGAGGAGGGTCAGCCACTTGCTTCTTTTGGCCTTGCCTGGAATGTTCTACACCTGTCAGTCACACCAATCTGAACAGTGACGAGACTCACATCTTCGTAAAGTGCTGAAGTGTGTATTCTGGATCCCAGGTAAATCTGCTTTTCAAATCACTATGTAACTTTTCTGGTAAAGAGTCCACCTTTTGCTTGTTTCCATAGAGATGTTTTGGCCTTAAGTAAATGTCCGTATCTTGCATTTACTCGATTACATGTGTTTTATTGCTCAAAAACACCTTGAATAAAATGCGTTCTTACCGTCAGTGGGATCGCCTCTCCGCAGGTCTTACTAGTAACTTAGTTTTGGACCTGGCATTACCTGCTTGTTTCCATAGATGTATTAATGCCATATTGTGGAATGCTCCAGGTAAAGCAATAGCATCCCCGTGGAAACAAGCAAGTGGCAGACCACAAAAGTTACATAGTGCACCTTGAATCGTTTCATCTCTACCACAAAAAGTTGAAGCATCACATCAACCTGGAAGATTTTATTTCTTCTTTCTTTTGCCATTCTGTTGCAGTCAGCCCATTACAGTCTGCTACCTTTGTTCATCCTGTTTGGTCGTGGTTTGAGCTGATGTGGACTTGTTTTGGTCCTGTTCAAGTCTTAGTTTAGTTCTGGTCTAGTCCATGTTCACTTCCAGATTTAGTCCAACTATGTGTGTGCTCATGTGTGGACAGATGCAGAAAATTTGTTGGTTGTAAACTACATCTTTAAGATTAAGGAACACTTAATTCATTTTCTGCATTTGACCCATCCGTCAACCAGAACCACTGGGGCAACCCGTCAGGTGCAGAGGACACATCTCCAGATCTTGAGGTAGTCTCGGGCAGGGCTACCTTATCTGGAGGATTTTACTTATAGTGTATGTTTTTTGAGTTGATCGGGAAACCGGAGAGCCAGACGGATACGCACACAGACATAGGGAGAGCATGCAAACTCCACAAAGAAAGGCCTAAGTGACTCGGAAATCAGAGCCCAGAACCTTCTTGCTGTGAATTGTGAATGCCATTGTGCCTCTATGTAGTTTAGTCCTGGTCTTGTCCATGTTCACTTCCAGGTTTAGTCCAACTTTAGTAAGAATTTGAAGCTGGTGTGGTAGCAAGTGTGAAGGCAACATTAGTCTTTCCTGATGACCTTAAGATTCCCATGTGGGAGCTGAATATGTATCCAAGGAGAGGGAAAACTATTCTCAACATTTTTCTAAAGCCTTGGTGAAGTGAGAGTATGAGGTCAACTCATCTTTGAAGAGTGACATAATGTGGTAAAAGCAGCATGTTCTGGAGGGAGGTGTTAATGTGTGAGGACTTCCCAAGGATCTTTGGGATGATATAATCCAACATAAACACTGTGGGTCTACAGCTATTAAAGGGCCCATATTATGCCATTTTCTGATCTATGTTGTTTTCCTCAACACAAACATACCTGGAGTTGTGTTTTGTTTCATTCACACATGTTTAACACACAAACCCTGCATAGTTAGGCTTTCTCAAACAGAAAACATACACTTTTTTCATTTTGGTTGCGTTTACTGCACTGAAAAACATAGAAAAACGTGTGTCCTTCCCGAGCAGATTTGCATCTCCACAAACCTGACTCTTATTTGGCCTTGAGGAGGTCCACCTGTTTTTTTCATGGAAATTTTGTTCTTTTGACTATAATCTTCAACAGTATGGCAAAAAACCTATCTCTGTAAAGAATGTTCCGAAGTATGGTTTTAATTTTCTACTTCCACTGAATCATAGGTGACGAGCCTCTTCCAGAAAGTTCCAGTGTGGCTTTAAAGGTGCACTGTATAACTTTTCTGGTAGGGGATGTTCTACAAACTTGTTTCTATGGATATATTGTAGTTTTGTCTGCAAGGTTTCACGGTGTGGCATTCAACTTATCTGTGTTGCATAAATACTACCAAAAACATGCATTCCTAGAGTGAGTGAGCTCTCCTCTCCATAGATCTGATCTGTGGCTTGGCCTGGAGGCATTTAGGGCTCATCTCCATGGGTTTTCTGTGGGACTTTCTAGATAAAGCAATAACATTGGATAAACAGGAGACAAACAGGTGGCGGACGATCCACCAGAAAGTTCCACAGTGTAGCTTTAAACTATAGCTCTTTAGAAAACTGTGTTGTCTTTGCCTCGTTTTTCCTTGAGATTACAGCTCTCTCCCTCCTCTTCTCTACCTCTCCTCTCCTCCCACATGTTGTATTTCTGTCTCTCCTCTCGTCTGCGTCTGACTCTCAAAGGACCTTGTGCGCTAAAAGGTGTGAAGGAGGAACTAAGTGCTTTCTTCTGTCCATAAACAAAGTGGGTGATGGCTCTCTCCACAATCACAGCCCCAGAGCAGAGCAAAGTGAAACATGTGTCCAGATTGTGCTTCTGTGCTGTAGCGTCCACAGATTTGACTTCACGTTTTCGCCCACCTCAACCTAAAAGTCCACTAGAGCTTTTCTGGTTGAGTCTAGCATTGGACTTGTCAATCTCCATGGAGAAAAGCAGGTGATGTACCAGTCCAAATTACAAGTATATTTGTAATTGTGTAATTGTGTAATTTGTGTATAATTGGTATATTTTTGCAGTTAAACACCAATATATGAATCCATGGACTTCAGAGTGATGGAAGACTAGGACTGTTATCAGAGCGATTGACAATTTAAAACAAAACTAAAATAAATATCTTTTGAATGGCAAAAAAAGTCCTCAAAATATTGCATAAAACAAGCTAAAGCTAAACCCAATTACCTAATGCAAGATAGAGGAGTTAAATGCCCTACCATGGAACATTCCAGGCAAAGCAATCGGATCTCTATGGAGATGCCGACCCCTAACCAGTAAAAGTACACGCACCATAGATTTTTAGATTTAGATTTGGGCACACAATATCCATGGACAGAGATTTAAACCAAAATTTGGAAAGTTTCCCATGAAGATAGAAGGTTTTGAAAAAGATCGCTTTGGATTCAACTGAAATGTTACACATCAGGTCTGTGGAGGGGCAAGCAAGGAAGTGTATTTTGCATTTAAGTGTAATTAAAACGCCTGTTATAAAGTCAATGTTTTTGTTTGTTTTTATTGTATGATGCTCTGTTCCAACTTGTGAAGTCACGAAGTGGTAGTTTTCAAGCTACATTTTACCTTTTGTTCAGCAGAGATTGGCAAATCCAGGTCTGAAATTATCCAAATGATTCTAGTGAAAGTGTATGGAGTTTAAAAACACAGTGAAACGCTTCCTGTAATACCCTGTGACATCACAAAGTGGAACAGAGACAAGGACTCAGCCTAAAAATGCAGGATTTATGTGTTAAACATGTGTGAATGAAACTAAAACACTAAACACAACTCCAGGTATGTCCTTGATGAGGAAATGACTTTAACAGATCAGAAAACATCCTAATATGAGCTCTTTAAGGCATGATACATTTTATTTTGTTGTGTTTTTGTCTGAAATCTTCCACAGTGAGGCTATAACCTTAGAGAGCGGGACCCCCTGCTGCAGTGACTCACATAACTGAACCCGGTGTGAACACATACAGGTCGGCTTTAAACAGGACAACAGCATCAGCAGAACTCAAACAGAAAGCTTTTTGTTGTGTCCACAGAGCACAGCACTCGCCTCAGGACATCAGGTCTGAAGTGTGGAGGCTGCAGCTTAAAAAAATGGGAGTTTGTAATATATGATACCTGCAGGGCATCTGGTGTAGTCTGCTCCAGGGGTGCTACAGGCCGGGGCATTCCTTCTAACTCCGGAGTGGCATAAAATAATAATATCCAAGAGACAATTTAAAGACTATGATAGTAATTTAAAGTATTTACCTTTAAGAAAATATAGAGCCCAAACTTCAATTTTAAAGGCTCATTATGTAACTTTTTGGCTGGGGGTCTGTCACCTGCTTGTTTCTATGGATACGTCATTGCTCTGCCTGGAATGTTCCAAAGTATGACATTAAACAGCTCTACTTAACATTTATTCAATTACAGATGGTTTTATTGCTCAAAAATACTGTGAGCGACTGTGAGCGGGGTTGGATCTCCACAGATCTGACCTGTAAATTGGGCCGATTTGGTCTCCATGAAGATAGAAAGGTTTAATGCCATACTGTGAAACATTCCAGACAAAGCAAAAACATCTCTACGGAGAAAAGCTCCACTAGAAAAGTTACACAATGCACATTTACAGGTCCTATATTACACAAAATGGTGATCTTTATTATTAGTCTGTGTACATCTCCAAAACTCAAAACGCTCTGTTCCACCTTGTGATGTCATGAAGCGGTAGTTTTCAAGCTACCTACCTTTTACCTTTTATTCAATACAGATTGGCAATTCCAGGGCTGAAATCATGTCGAGCACTTCCTGTATTACCACCATATCACAAGGTGGAACAGAGTGTTTTCTTTTTGAGAGAAGAACTCTAAATATGCAGGTTCGTGTGTTAAACATGTGTGAATGAAACAAAACACAACTCCAGGTCTGTTTGTGATGAGGAAACAACATAACATAGATCACAAAATAACGTAATATAGGCCCTTTAAGGCATGATAAAGGTCATTTGAAAGGACAATAACCTTTTTTTTAACTACTTTAAAAAGGTTAAAGGTTCACCATATAACTTTTCTGGTAGAGGGTTCTGCCATCAACTTGGAGATGTTATACCGTAGCCTATAATGTTCCACAGTAGAGCATTAAACTTCTCACACACAAAGGAATTATTAAACGAAACCATAACTCATCCTGTGCTATTTTGTGCCATTTGTAGCCATGACTTAAAGGTGAATTGTGTAACTTTTCTGGTGGAGGGTCCGTCATGGAGATGTTATTGCTTTGGAATGGTATCTGGAATGTTTCACAGTATGGCATTAAACCTTTCTATCATCACGGAGACCGAACCAGACCAAGATACAGGTCAGATCTGTGGAGAGGCGACCCCTCTCAGTCAGAATGATTGTTTTTCTAGGTATGTTTGAGCAATAACACCAACTGTAACTGGATAAATGTAAAGTAGAGCTGTTTAAAGTCATACTGTGGAACATTCCAGGCTGAGCAATGACATATCTGTAGAAACAAGACAGTGAAGGCCCCACCAACTGAAAAGTTACATAGTGCACCTTTAATATTTTAATAATAGGGGGTCATTTTTCAGAGAGTTATTTCATGAGGTTGAAATTTGGATTTTTATTTTTGTTTATCTGCATTTTTTTTTAAATATCTAACTGGTCTCCTGTGAATCGTGCATTTTTTGGCGAGAATTGAGAGGAGAACCCTACGAAACCGCACCAGACACACAACTACACAACTACTGTTACTCCCACACTGCTCCACTCAGACACACAAAGACCCCTAAACCTCTATACAGTAAATGCTCCTTTTTCCTTTTACAAAATCTATTTTATTATCTACAGTTGTAAATATGTACATAAATACACTACTAGTCAAAAGGTTTGGACACAGCATCTCATTATTTTGTATTTTTTTGTTTCTGTTTTCTACTTACTCCATTTTATACAGGCGGAAGACATCAAAAGTATGCATCAATATCCTATGTAGCAAAGAAAGGTGAAAATAAATCATGTAAATATTATTTTTTTATATTCAAATCCTCGCAGTAGCCACCCTTTGCTTTGTCAACAATGCAGCAAACCCTTGGCCTTCTCTCAAAAATGTATATACATATACAAGACATCAAATATATATGACGCAGGATGTACGGAATTATGTAGCAACGAAAAAAAAGGTGAAATAACTTGACTTTTGTGTTGTTTTTATACATTTTCTATTCAAACCCTCACACTATTCACCATTTGCTTTGTTGACAGCGTTGCAAACCCTTGGCCTTCTTTCAGTGCTTCTTGATGAAGTCTCCTGAAATGGTTTTCACTTCACAGCTGTGCCAAATCAGGGTCAGGAAATGCCAAAAGTACAAAGCATTGACCAAAGCAAAGGGTGGCTATTTTGTATTTATTTTGAGTTTATTTTTGTTAACTACATTCGATTAATATCCATTTATAGTTTTGAAGCCTTCAGTGAAAATCTACAATGGAAAAAATCATAGAAATGGTCATTATTATACAGCGTTTTTCCACTTTCAAGACACTCCGAGCGCTTTACGTCAGGGAACCACTCACCCATTCACACCGGTGTACGCAGACACTGTGGATGAGGTGGGTTAAGTGTCTTGCCCAAGGACACGACGACAGCATTCATCTGTGGGAGCTGGAATCGCACCGCCAACGTGTGGGTCAGTGGGTTTGACAGCTAAACAGAGAGCGGGATTCAAACCCTCAACCTTAGGATCATAGGACAAACGCTCTACCAACGGAGCTACGGAGTGACTAGAAACATAAATGAAAACGTGCGCCCAAATTTTTGACTGATAGTGTACGTTGTCAAGGAAATCTATTTGTAAGTTAAAATGTAAGTCTATTTTATTAGTTAGTTGAAGTTAGTCGATTCTGAAACACAATTTTCCCTGCCATTACCCAAAATATTACCATGAAAATGAAAAAAATAAAGAAAATCAAATCTTGCTTTGTCCCTGACTCCAGCTCACACTGTCACTGTTTGAGAGCTCTGGAGAAGGACTGAATGCCCCAGAAACAGGCTTAATGGCGATGGTTTTGTTCTTTGAGTCATCACAGTTTATGAATGAACACCGCAGAAAAGACCATTTCACAGGAGTCTGCTCAGAAAAGGAGATGACCAAACAAGAGCTGCTAATGTCATTCACAGCTCGGAAACTGTCTGCTCGGAAAAAGCACATGCAATTTTCATAATCAAGTTAAAAAGCTAAAATTGTATGGGTCAAGTTAAAATGTGGAGAGGGCATCAGCCAGCCCACCTGAGGCACAGCTGTTTGAAAAGCACCAGCAGTTTAATTTATTTTAGCACCTGCAGGATTTAGTTCATGTTTTATAAAGGTGCACTATGTAACTTTTCATCGATGGGGGCGCGGAAGGGAAGCTGGTTTCCGCGGAGATGCTGTTGCTTTGACTGGAACGTTTCACAGTATGGCATTAAACGTATCAATCATGAATTTACTCTATTGTATATAAAACCTGAAAAACATGCATTCTAATGAAGTCGCTGCTGCACAGATCTGGCCTGTAAATTAGTTTAGTGGCGTCACCTGCTTGTCTCCATGAACACAAGTTTAATGCAGCGTTTAATGCCATACTATGGAGCATTCTAGGTAAATAGAAACAACCCAGGTGTGTTCAGGGGACTTAAACAATAGAACTTCATGCAGAGATCTAAAAATACTTGTTATAGTATTTGTATAATATAAAAACTTTACATTTAAATAAATCTAAATATTCTTACTTACCTAGGCATTTCGACCACCCTAATTACTCACCACGATGAGTTTATAAGCTCTTTTCACAACTTTCAGAGACCAGAGCGGAGTTTTGCCATCACAGTAATGCTAACAACAACTAACATGCTAACGTGCACTTCCTAAAATGCTTTCTAATTAAATACAAACAGCACACAGCGGATTTATTTTGATCTCAAGAGCTGCTTATACAATATAGCTGTACTGAGGCCAGACATGGAAAAATCGGGTACAGGCCCTTTAAATCTTTAAAGGTGCACTATGTAACTTTTCTTAGCAGAATAACAACTGCTATAATAACTTTTCTTAGACAAGCAACTGGTGGCCCCTCTAGCGAGGGGCCACCAGTTGCTTGTCTCCATGGAGATGTTATTCCTTTTGCTTGCAATGTATGGCATTAATCAAGCTCCACAGAGACAAACAGGAGATCCAACCAGGCCAGTTTACAGGTGAGATCTGTGAAGAGGCGACCCCACTCACAGCAGGAATTACATTTTGTTTTTTAAAGGCATTTTTGAGCAATAAAAATACTAATAATTTAATAAATGCATCTTATATACTAGTGAATTTAATACCATATTGTGGAACATTACAGGCAAAGCAATAGCATCTCCATGGTGGCGTACACCCTACCTAAAAAGTTACACAGTGCACCTTTAAATCGCCATCATAATTTTGTATTATTACTTTATATTCTACTTTAAATTATGTTGTTATTCACTTTGACAATAAAATAACACATTTAAATTACCTTATGTATATACATAGATTAAAAAAGCTGAAAAAAAAAAATCTTTGAGTAGCTATATAATTAAATTTGGCTGAATGTAGCTCTATAGACTTGTTTTTTGACGGACAGAACAAACTGACGCAGCGGCTGGAGAGAGGAGGACATGACAGCTACATTTCTTTATTCTCTGTCAGTCTGATTAATGACTTCTCCTCTGCTTACTCGTGCTTTCAGAAAAAAGAAAGGAAAAAAAAAACAAAACACGCTAGTCTTTCAGAAGTTTCCCTGTACACTTTTTACATCACAACATCTATACAGTAACTTTAATAGAGATTAATACAAGGTCTCAGTGTGGCGGATGACCACTTGACAGGCTGTCGGTCAAAACGTGAAGTTGCCATGGCGATAGTTCAAGCTACTTATTTTTCCTGACAAGGGCTGACGTTCCGTATCACCAGGGTTAAAATAGAAAAGGCAGCAGAAATAACACTGGGTAAAGGGTGTACGCTTGTCAAAAAAACTTCAGTCGTGTTCATTTAAGTACGTTTTAGTAAATTTAGTCATACATTTAGTAATCCTGCATATTAAAAGGAGCTGTACTTGATTTTTACCGTCTTAAAAATGTGAAAACGCAGAACATTTCAGTGGTGGAATGTAACGAAGTAAAAATACAATTACAACCGTACAATTTTTAGGTATCTGTAATGGGAGTGATACTGTCATACTTTTACTTTTACTTGAGTAATCTTTGTCCCCTGTTTCTTTTACTTACGTTTACTTTTTTTGTTTTGCAGTCGCAGTAACAATGGCAACAACTAGACTAGACTGCTAACAGTGCACCACCTGCCTTACTTCAACTATTCTAAATGTTAAAGAAGTAAATAAATAGAATTATAATACGTAGTGGTTAGTTTGTGGTTAGTTTGTTAAGTTAATTATGCACCCCTTTACAGCTCAAATGTCATCGTAGTACAAAAAAATACCAAACAGTACACAGAAAAAGTACCCATGATAAATACTGAACCCCGAAAATGTATAGTTCCATATATCCCTGGGGGTAAAAAAAAAACAAAAACTTTATTATATGCCCAAAATATTGAACTTCACTGATCTATGTACACATCCGAGCATCGAAGAATCCTTTTCACTCTTTTCTACATGGATTTTATTTTCTATCTCCATGGGGACCGAGTATGTTTTAGTCCATAAAAGCAATTGAATAAACGCAAGAAGGTGGCACACTACAGGAAATACCAAAATAAAATTTAAAAAAAATCGTAATAGTATTTTTAATGAAGTTAAAGTAGGCCTATAAATTCAACAAGGAAATTCAAAGCACTAAATCCATTGTTCTATTTCCACCGGAGCAGCAGAACAATCAGCCTCCCCAGCCTCTAATTCTCCCTTTGAATCTCTAGACCCTAAAGAGACAATACTGTTACTACAACTGCACAGATCTGGTCTGTAAAGTGCATGGTGGCATCACAGTTTAATGCCGTACTATGGAACATTCTAGTCAAAGCAATACCATTTCTAGGAGACCAGAAGGTGGCGCACACAGGGGTGAGGACTTAAAACTGTTCAGGGGGCTAACTTACTTAACTATGCACTATGTAACTTTTTGGTTGGGGGTCTATCGCCTGCTTATTTCTATGGAGATGTCATCGCTCTGCCTGAAATGTTCCACAGTATGACATTAACCAGCTCTACTTTACATTTATTCAATTACAGGTGCTTTTATGGCTCAAAAATACCTGGAAAAATAGGCATTCTGACTGTAAGCGAGGTCGTCTATCCACAGATCTGACCTGTAACTTGGTCTGGTTTGGTTTTCATGAAGATAGAAAGGTTTAATGCCACACTGTGAAACATTCCAGACAAAGAAATAACATCTCCCTGCAGAAAAGCATCTGATGGACCCTCCACCAGAAACTTGAACATGCAGAGATCCAAAAATACTTATTATATATAGTCTTTGTAACTTTTTAGTGTCTCCTTTATTATTTTTATATTATACTGTATTTAATTGTGAACAAATCTTTCATTCTTTGCCAGGACTTTCCGTTTTCCGGAGCTGTCTCACGTGCCTGTAAATCACCAGGGTGAAACTAGTAGGAAAAGGCAGGTTAAGTGCAAGGGGAGCGCGGAGAATTCCTATTTTTTGGGCCATTATTGAAAGCATCAGCAGTGCTTCCCTGGGGGTACGGTTGTGCGAATGGTTGTCTGTCTGTCTCTCTCTCTCTCACAAACACACACACACACACACTTGCGCGCACGCACACACATGCACACACATACACATATATATAAAGTTTTCAGGGTCAGGTAGGTGAATGTGCAGAGAGAAGTCGTATGAGAGCCACTTTAATGAAATGCTTGAGAAGAGCCAATGGAGCAGCAGAGGCCCCAGCTCGCACCATGAGAAATACAGACAGAGACAGAGATTGAGAGAGAGAGAGGGAGGGACACACACGAAGAGATGAAGAGAGATGGAGGATGAATTTGAAAGGTAAGACTTCCCGTGTGCTAGATTGAGGAGAATGGGCAAAAAGGTACAGCTGAAAAGGAGACATCTCAAGCTTGAGCCCTGTGTTTTTGGATTCTTCTGCATAGCTATTATATGTTTCCATCTTTACACAAATGGAAAATATGTTCTCATTTAATTCAATACTTGCCTAAATTGCCTGGGGTTCACAGGAAACAAAAAATTAATTCTGTAAACTGGACAAAACCTACCTACCTACAGTGAAAAGCCACACACCATAGTAGTTTACTGTATCCGTATCTGAGTATCTGTATTAGCTGAGTGCATTGAACTACCCTAAGGTGTGAACTCACTTGGGAATCTAACCCACAACCTTCTTTCTGACAGTGACAATCTTCAAGGTCCGCTATTACACCTTATAGTACATGACCTTTAAGCCATGTTATAATGTTGTTACCTCCTCAAAAACATACCTGGAGTTGTGTTTTGTTTCTTTCACACGTCTAACTCTTTATTATTAGTCTGTCTACATCTCCAAAGTTCAAAATGCTCTGTTCCACTCTGTGATGTCATGTAGTGGCAGTTTTCAAATTAACAGCTGCCTTTTATCATTTGTTCAGTTGAGATTGGCAATGCAGGAATTAAATTATGCAAATGATTCTTGTGAAGGCGTATGGAGTTTAAAAACACAGTGGAGCACATCCTCTTAATACCACATGACATCACAAGGTGGAACAGAGTGTTTTCTGTAATCACGAAAATCACGTAATATTGGCCCTTTAACCACTGGACCATTGCTGAAAATGTTAAAGTTGCAACGTTCTCGATTATAAAACCAGCACTTGGACTCCTTCTATTGACTTTGGTACAGACACAGAATATATTCCATCAATAATGTAAAACATGTACTTTTTGTGTGTTTATTTTACAATACCTTCCACGGTTTTTCTACCATTGCCTTGAAATAAATTACACTAAATAAAAAGTAGTGAGACCTTTGGGGACCACTTTATGCACAGAAAGCATCGCCATCAAATCAGGAGGACTTTTTTGGCTAGCGCTTTTTTGCTAGCATGTTTTATGGCGCTAATAAAACAGAGCGGAGTGGGCTAGCTTCTACTCTGTGCGCATTGTTGCACTGTTGCCTGGCCTCTATATATCAGAGCTGTTTATTCATTTATTGAGTCTTTCGCCCATGCTCTGCCCAGAACTGCCCTGTAAATTCTGCCATTCTACAAAGCACCGGTTTACATCTCATGATTTACAAGAAACACTAATGAAACATATGATTTCAATGTGATAAACACGTATATAACATGGGATATTTGATACCCTTGTTGAATGTCAGTACCTATGTGTTTTGGATCTAATTTTTTAACATGGCAAGCACCAATAAAACATTAAATATTCACATGAGAAATTTGGGATGCTGGTTTGCGATCTCCATCATAACGTAAATCTACAAAACCCCCAAACAATCTTATGTGATGAAATTGATACTTTGCAGCTGATGTCGTAAAGTTTCCTTGGGATTGTGATGTTGGCTGGAGGCACTGCTGTGTCAGAAGCTCTATTAGACTAATCTCAGCTTTGTTTTAACGCAGTCTAATTAGAAAGAACTGACTTAGCTGGAAATACAAAAGGTTAGCTGATTTGTACCGTTAAAAAGTCCATTTCGAATAACATTACAGCCACAACTAAGCTAGCATTAGCAAACATTTGTTCAAAACCAAAAACCTAACAGGATAGCCTCACAGGATCCTGAAAATGTAACTTTTAAATCCATTTTGTATTTATCCTTGAGTTTTCAGACGATCTTAAAGTGTTGGCCATTTGCTATGTGCGCGTTGTCACCATCAAAACTGCTGAACATTCCGCCATAGACGTAGATGCAGAACACTCCCAGCCTGTAGTATCAATAAGTAAAGCGAAATCCCAAGAAGCTACCTTGCAATCCTGAGATCTCTAGAAAGTTACAATTACAACACCGTCAGAGGAAGTGACTGACCAAATTATTCGTTGACAATTAACGACTCCATTACTTAATGAGCTGATTGTGCTCTGGTGTCCGTCATGGGCCAGTTTGTGCGTCATTGTGAAGACAGGGGGTAATATGGACTGTTTTGCGTTAGTGTGTTGTTGTGAATCTGTGGTCAAGTCAATAAATCTGCTTGTAGAATGTGAACGAATGTGGTTTTAGATGTCATCCATGCATGTTACAGTAATTTAGCAATCTCTCCTCCAGACCCTATTCAAACCCTCTTTACGATTAGCTTTAAGATTCTGTCCAAAGCTCTGCCCCCAAGCCGACGTCACTCATGCTCCCACACGGAAATTCTCCATAAATCTACAAAAACATAATACAAACTTGCACACGACAACTTGACAAACCCAATGCGGTGTGCAGTATTTTCATAAGCAGGATGCACGCTGATTGAGCTGTGGGAGCGATCTGAAGGGGGATAATTAGCACAGAGAGCAAAGAATGTTGAGAAAAACGAAGGATGCTGAGAAAAACTGTAAAAGATGTAAGTCATTTTGAGCGAATATAGCATTTTCAAATCAATAAAAGGTATGTTCTTAATTATTATGTGTTAGCAGTTAACGTCCCATAGAAAAAAATCGCCTGTTTAAAAATTCAAGTTGGCATTGTAAAAAAAAACAGAATTCTAATATATTTTGAGCCTTTTGAGTTTGACATACTGTAAATCACTTGTCATCTCGTTTGTGCAACCTCAACTATTATATCCAAGAAACGACACCACAAGTCAAAGCATTTCATATGATCTTGTGCAGTGTGCAGCCTTATGAAACTGTAATGTGGGAGCTGGCTATCACGCAGAGAACATTCCAAGTGAAGCAATAGCATCGTCATGGAGATGGAAAAGCTACACATTGCATCTTTATTGTAGCAAGTTCAATTACGCGTACACGAGTCAGATCCTGGTTCAGAATTTGGACCATGTAAAGCTGTCTTAAAGAGGCAGTATTAAGCAAAATTGATTTTTTTTTTTTTTTCGCATTAAAAATATGTCTGAAAAGATTTTTAATGTCATCCATGCATGTTTGTGTAATTTAGCAATCTCTCAAACCCTCCTTATCGTTAGCCATTACATTTAGAAAAATCCTGAACAAAAAAAAAACTATTTGAATACAATTTGTTGTTTTAATTGTTCAGTTGTTTTGCCGTTTGTGCAACCTTAAATGGGCCATATTACACTATTTTCTGATCTGTTGTGTTCACACTAATTCACATATGTTCTTCTTTGAAACAGAAAACACACTGTTCCACCTTGTGATGTCATCTGGCAATACAGGAAGTGCTCCACTGTGTTTTTAAACTCCATACACCTTCACTAAAATCAGCTGGATGATTTCAGACCTGGAACTGCCGATGTGTACCGAACAAAGGGTATAAGGCAGCTGTTAACTTGAAAACTACTGCTTTATGACATCACAGGGTGGTACAGAGCATTCTGAGCTTTGGAGATGCAGACAGACTAATAATTAAAGAGTACTGAAGTATGTGTGTATGAAGTAAACCACAACTGGGGGTATGTTTTTGATGAGGTAACAACATTATAACACGACTTAAAGCTCACAAGAGGCCATTTTGTGGAATATACACCCTTTAACTATAACATCTAAAAAATGACACCACAAATCACACTGGCTCATATCATCTTGTGTAGTCTGCAGCCTTATGAAACTGTAATATGTTTGGGAAGAGGGAGCTGGCTGTTACTGAGCCAAGAGACTGACACTGAGAGAAAGAGGAGGGTGGGAGGAAGAAGAAGAAGACGACGAAGAAGAAGGGGTCGAGATGGGTCCAGGCACAGTTTGAAAACAGGAAGAACATTCTCTATGGGAAAGCAGCCCCAAATGGATCTAAATGACACTCGCCCCACCAGTCATCACCACATCACCACACACCCGCTGGGCTCAGGGTGAGGCTATTCAGACCGTCTGAAACTGGCTTGGCCCCAGCTGTCGGCTCATCTCATTCATTTCACATTCACAATCACAAAATGAACAGAGAGCACAGCGGTTGGATTGCTCAGACTTGAAATCTGTCCAGGGTTTTGAGACAGCCATGGGATCAAGACATTAGGGTATTATGCTGTGTTAAAGGGGTTATATTACGGTACTTTCTGATCTGTTATAATGTTGTTTCCTCGTCTCAAACATACCTGGAGTTGTGTTTTGTTTCATTCACACGTTTAACACACAAATCCTGCATATTTAGGCTGAGTTTTTCTCCCAAACAGAACACACTTCATGTACCTTCACTAGAAACATTTGGATGACTTCAGCCCTGGAACTGCCATTCTCTACTGAACTAAAGATAAAAGGTAGCTGTTAACTTGAACACTACCCCGTCATGACATCATAAGGTGGAACTGAGCATTAAGACGAAACTACATCTTCGCCACTGGCTTCTCCGACCACTACCAACACTCAGTCACACATCACCGTTACAGTGTGGGTGAACAGTCTTGCCTAAGGACACAACAACAGTTTTTACCACTGCTGCCCCACTGTACCTCCTGATATTCCCATCCAAACACTAACGAGACCATAACCCTGCTCAGCTTCTGAGACGTGACGAGATCAGGCTTTGACGAGGAGCTTTTAGCCACAATGTACAATACAGCGAAATATTCGGCGATTTTCTGATCACAAACATACCTGGAGTTGTGTTTTGTTTCATTCACACACGTTTAACACACAAACCCTGCATATTTAGGCTTATCTCAAATGGAAAACACTGTTCCACCTTGTGATGTCATGTTGTAATACAGGAAGTGCTGCACTGTGTTTTTAAACTCTATACACCTTCATTAGAATCATCTGGATGATTTCAGCCCTGGAATTGCCAAACTCTACTGAACAAAAGGTAAAAGGTAGCTGATAACTAGAAAACTACTACCTCATGACAACAGAGCATTTTGAGCTTTGGAGATGTAGACAGACTAAAAATAAAATATAAAATAGCAAACTCTAGGTATGTTTTTGAGGTGGTAACAACATTATAACACGGTTAAAAGCTCACAACAGTCATTTTTTTGGTGTGTGTAATACAGGACTTTCAAACTTGTCTACCTTGCATTTAATTAATGAATAAAAAACTTGAAAACATGCATTCTAACGAAGTCACCTCTGCATAGATCTGACCTGTAAATTGGCTTAGTGGTGTCACATTCTTGTTTTTGAAGAGATAATGACATTCTAAAATAGCGTGTATGACATGACAAGAGTAAATTTTGCTTAATATAAGACCTTAAATTTTTTGACTAGTTGATGAATTGTAAAAACGTATTTGCAACAACACGAGATTACGTCGCTCACAGAACATTACAGCACGAAAGAAATCTTAGTTTGAGTGAGAGACCTGACTTCAGAATCAGAAAATGTTATTGATCGCGAGGAGGATATGACCATCACTGGGGAATCTCTGTGTGAAGGAATTGCTTTAGATAAACGGACAAATTAAAGAGGTCTGACAGGAGGGGGAGGAGCTTGTGGGGTTTGATTGATCGGAGGATAGCCATAGAAATGAGACGTCTACGGTCACTATGGCAGCTAACAAGACCGGCGCATGCATTCAAACAGGACGGATGGAGAGATGAGAGAGAGGAAGAGAGGGGAGAAAAGGAATGGACCATAACTAAATGATATTGACCCTGGTTTCTATGGCATTGGCACGTTGCAGAGGGGAAACAGGAGGAGAGGGGCCAAGACTGCACTTTATGATCTGAAAAATGCGCAGTGAAAAAGGGAGACTCAAGTGATGACTTATGTTCAATATAGGTTTCGTATGAATGAAGTCGGGAAGATGAGTGGGACGCTTTAATGGAAATATGTGATCAATGTTGTTTCTGGTAATGGAATTTATGCAGAAAGTTTAAAACCATAATGTGGAACTGTGGAAAGCAATAACATCTCCATGGTGGCAAGTAGGTGGCTGAACCTTCACCTGAAAGTTAAATAGTGCAGGGTTAGGGTTTAAAATGAGAGCTATTATGCAAAATCTACTTTTTAGAGGTTTTAACACACATATTTATACAACGGTCTACACAGACAGTGAGGGCGAGGTGGATTAAGTGTCTTGGCCAAGGACATGACACTTTCTGGCTCTACAACTCATCTATTCAGACTGGCTTTTAACACTTAGTAATGCAGTGACACTTTGCACAGTTTGTTTTATTTCATTGTTAATGTTTTGAATGTTTTTATATTGTTTTGGTTTTATTGGAAAGCACATTGAGTGTTGTAAAGGGTTCTATAAATAAAGTTTGATTGATTGATTGATTGATTGATTGACTCAATATCATATGCAGAAGCTTGACTTGCACCACCAACCTGTGGGTCAAAGGATCTGACTGCTCTACCAGTGATGTATATGTCAAGAGCGGGATTCGAACTCCCAACCTTCAGATGAGTGGAAAACGATCTACCAGCTGTCCATAGGAGGGGCTGACAGCATACGGTGCTTTGTCATGGCGATATGGTGATATACCGTAAAGTGTCAGATGCACTTTTATCTTTCAAATCATTTTAGATCAACATTGCCAATGTCCAAATACAACACGGATCAGGTGTCATAAATTATAGAACTTATATAGCTCACAAACACACAGTATGTCTTCTTTAACATTTCCATTGATTTCCTATGCTTAAAATGTATTCCTCTTTAGACACGAGATATTTCAGTTTGGCAGACAAGGATTGGTTGACCTTTACTACTCATTTAGAAGTGTAGCATTCTGAAAAGACGGATCAGCAGCATGGCTACGGTCAACATGGAGACCATATGTCTGAAAGCCTTTACCTTTGGGTTTAATCAATGCAGCAAAAAAATTATAACTTATGAAGCTGCAGTGGCTCAAATGGCTGTGTCCTTGGGCAAGACACTTGTTTACATAAGAAGTGTAAGACATTATTAAAGGAAATGTATAGCCTGAGCTCTTACAGTTCAAGCTAATACCATCAGAACTGAACCTGTGTTGGCAGAGCCTAAAGAGAACACAGACAAGTTTGTCTCATTCTCAGTATATGGACAGAACTGCAGCAGAGGCAGATTCATGAGACAATCACATCAGAGTGAGTTAGGTTAGGTTTAAATCAACTTGACGTATGTGTGTATGTCTGTATGTATGTGTATGTGCATGTGCGTATGTGTTATTTTTATGGAATCAAAATGTTACATTTCTCTTAATAAAAGACAAAAATAATAACCAGTCGTTTTCATAATAAGAGAATTGCAGTCTTGCTTGTTGAAGTGACACGTTGTAAACTTTTGCAGTTTTCATTATCACATTTTGCTCATTACTTTGACAAAGTCTGAAGTTGCTATTGTGGTGTGTCAGGCTGCAGTGCTCCTCACAGCCTCCAGACACAGACCCCATGCTGGCTTTAGCACGTTAGCATTTTAGCACGTCGTTCTCGCTAACAACAACTCCACTGTGTCAGACCCCATTGGCTCACAAGGCCCCCCCTTTGCTTCACAACTCAGTCACTTTGCCACAATTCAACTGCAAGGGGCTATTTATTCACGTTTTTTATTGTATTTAAAAGGTGCATTATGTAACTTTTTGATTGGGGGTCTGTCACCTGCTTGTTTCTATGGAGATGTCATTGTTCTGCCTGGAATGTTCCACAGTATGACATTAAACAGCTCTACTTTACATTTATTCAAGAGTTGTCAAAAAGTCAAAAAATGTATTCCTATTTGCAAATTACAACGTACTTGAAATTACTTGAATAGGATGTTTAATTGTTATGGTGAGTGGACTTGCATCTCCACAGATCTGACCTGTAACTTGACCTGGTAGTGTTTTGTTTTGTTTTTTCTCCATGGAGATAGACATGTTAAATGCCATATTGTGAAACATTCAAAGCGATAATCTCAATAAAGACAAGCATTTGCCACACCTCCACTGGAAAAGTTACACAGTGCACCTTTAGCATATGAATTTAAAACACCGGCTATTAGTACTATATCTTTGAGTACCCGGAAAGATGCCTTGAAGTACTATTTTTAATACACAACTTCCATAAAGTAATTTCTCGTGCGGATCAATAAAGTATAAAAAGTTAACCATCGCCTCCAGCCGACTGAACCATGCAATCACCTTTTAAAAGTCCTATTTTAAGTCTTGATGTGTTTATTTGCCCTCATGATCAAGGTTAAAAAAATAAAAGATATATTTGGAGAGAGGAAAGTAAAGTCAAAGTGATTACGTTTGCCGGCGCGGTGTCTAACGGGGCAGAGATAATTACCGCTCTGCGCATATATGAAGCTCAATTGGGCGTTAAGGTTTTGGATCGGCTCCAGTTTTGGCTTTGCTGTTGTAGATTTGTATTTTGAGGGTAATACATACACCACATTCATACCAGGCGAGATGGCTGAAGTGTCTTGCAAAAGGGTTCAACAGTATAGTATTTAAACTTTAACAGATGTAAATGCTAACTAGAGGCACTGCTATGTCTGAAGCTCTGTTAAGAACTGATTTAGCTGGAACTACATCAGGTGAGATGTTTTGTGATGTTAAACAAGACACATACATACTCACATTCTCTTTTTGTTTTTCATTTATTATACATTATCGACTAACATAACTTTTTGATTGGGGGTCCGCCACCTGCTTGTTTCTATGGATTTGTTATTGCTCTTCCTGGAATGTTCCACAGTATGACATTAAACAGCTCTACCTTACATTTAATCAATTAGACATGGTTTTATAGCTCAAAAATACCTAGAAAAACAGGCATTCGGACTGTGAGCGGGGTGGCCTCTCCACAGATCTGACCTATAACTTGGTCTGGTTTAGTCTCCATGAAGATAGAAAGGTTTAATGCCAGACTGTGAAACATTCCAGACAAAACAATAACATCTCCACAGAGAAAAGCATTTGGCAGACCCTCCACCAGAAAAGTTACACAATGCACCTTTAACTCGTTCTTATAACTCGTATTGATCACAGGCTCCTGAAAATGAGCAGTTTAAATCCATTTTGTATTTTTTCTTGAGTTTTCGGGCTGTGTTTCCTGACGTCACTGCAAAATATCAATAAACTCTCTATTGCTTGGAACAAAATGCCTTCACCAGACCTGCTACTATTGCTTCTAATTGTGCACACTAAATGCTACACCTTCCGTCCGACTTAAACTTGAATGAAAAATAAGTCTAGACATGTATCGAACTCTCCCCTGTTTGGTTCTCCTCTCGTGGTGTCCCCCCGCTCCCCCTATCTCCGCCCTCCTCCCCCTGCGGCTCGCTTATCCAATTAGGCCTCTGTCTCTGGGTTAATCAATGGAGACATCCCTGACATGCCACACACCCATAGGCCCGGCCCGCACACGTCTCCGAGGCCTGTCTTGTGCTGTTACCAGGGAGACGCACGTGGCAACCGGGAGTGGAAGTGACAGAAGCAGATTCACTGTGAAAGAGTCAAGTCATGAAGCAAGCGTGTATTGATTTTGATTAAAAAACAGTGTGAACCGCTTTTGACAAGAAAAATAAAACACCAGGCTTTCCTCTCTTTAGTCACTTGGAAATGTGTGTCAAAAGGCAATTCTGCTAAGTCATAGAAACGTGTGTTTTCTTCAAATACAACAAATTGTAAAAGCAAAATTGTTTATTTAGCTGACATGTTTGGGTGGGATACGAGAAATACACCTGTCGTTCCAGGTGTATTTCTCGTATCGAAGATGATGGATACAAGAGGCTGTTCAGGAGGGTGCACAGACCATCAACAGAGACGAGGGGCCGATTCCCTTGGCTCACACATGGGACTCACTTTTCCAGAGACCACCTTGTGACAGTAGGCGTGGACAGGCTGATAGATCTGCCAAATCCATCAAACAGCTGACACCTGTGACGTAGGCGGGAGTGCTACCACTCAAACATGTCAGGTAAATCAACTATTAAGCTTTTTACAATTTGTCTTGTCTCCTTGTCTAGAAGAAAACACAAAGTTTATATCTAGAAAGAAGACAAAATGATCAAATCTCTTCTTTATTAATGCTCATTTTATGATGATTATGTTTTGATTAGTTTGTATTGTGATTTTTTTTTTTCTGTGAAGCACTTTGAATTAGTTTGTGTACAGACTGTGCTATAGAAATAAACTTGCGTTGCTAAGTCATATGTTTTCACTTGAATAAATAAGGACTTGCTTACAATTGTTTTTTTGCCAAATAACGTCCCGCAGGGCAGTCAGTGCAGATCACGCATGGATATTGGTGTAGTTGGCGGATATTGGTTTTATCAAACGGTTTCTACATGGCTTTTCATGGACTTTAACAGGAAGAGGGAGTTATTAGTCTAAAACCAGAAAGATTAAATGTTCCTAAAAACTGCTTTAAACTGATTGCCTGTTTCATTAGCAACTAGAACCAATATGGCCATTTGTTTTTTATCAGTACATTAAAAAACAAACCAGGGGTCCCCCAATTGCCACGTTTCAAAATACATTATATTTCAGTTTTGTAATCTTTATTTAACTTTAAAAATATCAATCCAAAATAATAATACTTAGCTAGTTTATAACTACAAGTTATAAAGGAACCCATTTATTCTTGTCAAGTGTTAGGACAATAATTGCACAAAAAATGAGTTGAGAGCCTTTGTAATATGTTTGCTATAGGCAGGGCGCTAGACAAAAACACTCCTACACACAGTTCCTACAGGCTTTTTGGTCCCACGTGAAATATGAGAATGCCAGCCAACAATATGGTGCAGAGTGGCCCAGAGCTGCAGAAAATACAGTGCAACGCCAAACAAAGCCATGATATGAAGTGAAGAGAGTTTTTGTTCTATTGTTCAGAATACAGGGACAAGTAGTAGTAGTAGTAGTAGTAGTAGTAGTAGTAGTAGTAGTAGTAGAGTAGTAGTAGTAATTTGAATAATATTGAGCCATTTTGTCAGCTAGAAATGTACTGGAATTGATTTTAAATTAAATTATGGGTTATTATTATATACCCATTTTTATCCATTTCCATTATCGATTAAATACTGGAAGATTGGAAAGGAAAGGTTTACTTTTTATGGTCAAATGTAGCTTGAATTGTTTATCTAAAGCAGGGGTGTCCAAACTATGGCCTGGGTGCCAAATGCGGACCTCAGAGCAATTTTTGTTGGCTCTCAGGCACCTGCTGAATCGACCTAAGTGATCACAGACAGTACGTTTTACTGCAAATTCAAGTATTTCCATCAGTGTCACCTCAATAACAACTCAATGCATTGTGATACAGACTTAAATTAGTGTTTCAAGACTTTTTACAGGTACAGTGGCTCCATCAGACTGAATGACTCTCTGTATTGACCACCTGTCTGTGTCTGTGCCTCCGCTATGAATGAGTCTACACTGTGTGCATAATTATTAGCCAAGTTGTATTTTTGAGAATTCATTTTATAATTGAACAACTACAGTGTTCTCGATCAATCCAAAATGTTAATAAACCTCAAACTGAATATTTAAGAAAGTAAAAGTGAAGTTCTGGCTTTCTGAGGAGAAAATCTATGTGTGCACAATTATTGGGCAACTGTAAATGTGCAGAGTTACTACGCAAAAGTGAACATTTTCCATTCTCACTTGTTACTATTCTGACAGATGAAAATAAACAACTTAAAATTTACAAATAAACATTTCTGACATTAATTTAAATTAATTTGTGTCTTTTTTTCTCAACACTTTTCTTGTGACTTTGTTGACTATTTGCAACAAAACGTTTGATGGTTCTGTGACCACGCCCCAATATCTTTGCAATTTCAAGAGTGCTGCATCCCTCTGAAAGTCTTTTTACAATTTTTGACTTTTCAGAGTCTCTGATTTTGCCTGAGGAAAAGAAGCTGCCTAATAATTCTGCACGTCTTAATATAGGGTGTACCTTAGGCCACACCTTCCCTCATTAGATACCAGATATATGCTTAAATCCAATAAGAATTCAAGTTTATAGAGCTTGGGGTTGGATACTTGCCTAATAATTATGCACACAGTGTATATGCGGTCCTCAGTGAGAAAAGTCTGAACTCCCTTGATCTAGAGTTTAATATGTTGTTTTGACACATGACACAACCTGAGCTGAATTATTTTCTGGACGCTGCATATGGGACTTCCTTAATAAAATCAGAAATATGAATACACAATCCAGTTATTGGATATAACAGATGAAATATGGGAAATTGTCATATTTTTACGTGAGATTGACAGGCAGATCGGTGCAGCGTCGGCAGTGATGTGGTCGCTGTACCAGTCCATTGTGGTGAAGAGGGAGCTGAGCCGAAAGGCAAAGCTCTCGATTTACTGATCAGTCTACGTTCCTGCCCTCACCTATGGTCATGAGCTTTGGGTAATGACTGAAAGGACAAGATTGCGGATACAAGCAGCCGAAATGAGTTTCCACTTTCAAGGCACACAAAGCGCTTTACATCCAGGAACCAGTGCAATACAGTCTTCACTTGTGGACGACCCACCTACAGTGCTATACAATGTTCATCCTGAGTGCAGGATTTGAACTGGCAACCTTTGGATCAGAGGGCTAACAAATGTCCCTATCAAAATAAATAAATACAATAAAGATTTCTTGTTAAAGTTTATGCAAATACCTAGTGGATAATATGGACAGGGTTGCCAGATATCAGGTGAGAAACAAGCAAAATGATCTAAAACGAGAAGGCAAAACAAGGAACCACCACTCTTTATAAGTCTTAACGATACAGAACAAAAACTCGCAAAGAGGTTCAAACAAGAAACTATCTCTCAGAAGCAAGCCCCAAAGAGCACTTACAAAATTCCAAACAAGAATTCCTTGGCGGGATATCATTTGGAGTTTGCAGACTGATTAACCAGAACCAGCCGTGTATAAACCAGCATACAAGAACAATGAGTGAGTGGCCTCCTACCTTCTTGGACAGCCTGGAAAGGGTTGTTCCCGTCCACAAACTCCACAGATACGGTGACCTTCTCAGTCTCCAGAATCTCGTTGTTCAAGTTGAGGTCGGCCACAGCAAGCCGGAAAACCTCGTCATCCTTTCGTGCAGATTCGTCAAAAATGGCACCTGAAAGAGGAGATGAGAAAGTCAGTTATGAGGATTTAAATCAGTAAAAAGTAAAACAAACTTGTCCATTTATGTAATATTTATGTATATTTATACTCAAACCCTTCTATACTGCATTATTCTTTCACTCCCAACATTTGTTAAAGGATCCATATTCAGGAAGTGCTCCACTAGAATCATTTGGAGAATTTTAGTTCTGGAATTGCCTGTCTCTGCTGAACAAAAGGTAAAAGGAGCTGTTAACTTGAAAACTATAGCATCATGACATCACAAGGTGGAACAGAGCATTTTGAGCTCTGGAGATGTAGACAGCCCAATATTAGAAGATTACTCAAGCATGTGTGAATGAAACAAAACACAAAAAGAGTCAATTTTGCGTAATATAGATCTTTAAACTATTTCCGAGTCGCAGGTGTCAGACGAAAATGTGGCTTTGAGTCTGTGCCAACTGTCTTCTCCAACCAGCAGCGATCCAAACTTGTGTGTGCATTGCCCAAGGACACAACAGCATTATGAACTGTCAGTCCCTCAGGCCTCAGGAAGTAACAGCAGCTGATATGTGATGTGTTAGCAAGCCCAGTGACAGTTCAATGAATGGCTCCCAGCTAGCAGCCAAAACATGTCAAAAAAGTAATCAAACTCCTCATTTATTGTATTTAAATGAACTAAAGTTAGTGGATATAAAAATAAAATACAGGTTTGTGGATTAAAGGGCCTATGTTACGCAAAATTGGGAGTTTAAGCCATGTTATAATGTGGTTACCTCATCAAAAACACACCTGAAGTTGGAATTAAATAGTAAATCATCAAACAGAATAGTTTATAGTACTTTTTCCATCTCCAAGGCAAGTGCATTACATCAAGGAACCTTTCATCCACTCACACAGACTCATACACCAGTTTATGCAAACACTAGGAGCGGGTTTAAGTAAACGCCTTGACAAAGGACACAACAGCAGCATTTACCTGTCAGATCTGACTGCTTTACCAATAATGTTTATGTCAAGAGCGGGATTTGATTCACCAACCTTCGGATCAGAAGAATACTCTGCGTACTACTGTATAACTCAGCTACTACTATTACCACAAACAGGATTCAAACCACCAACCCCCATAGGCTTTACAATCATTTCCTCAGTTGACCTAATACACTATAATGTTGTTTCCTCATCACAAACATACCCACACGTTTAACACACAAAACCTGCATATTTAGTTCTTCTCTCAAAGTCTGTTCCACCTTGTGATGTCATGTTGTTATACAGAAAGTGCTCCACTGTGTTTGTAAACTCCATAAACTTCACTAGACTTATTTCGATGATTTCAGACCTGGAATCACCAACCTCTACTGACCAAAAGGTAAAAGGAGCTTTTAACTTCAAAACTACAGCTTCATGACATCACAAGGTGGAAAAGAGACTAATAATAAAGAGTTACTCAAACATGTGTGAATGAAACAAAACACAACTCCAGGTATGTTTTTGAAGAAGTAACAACATTATAACATGACTTCTATTAAGAGTCAATTTTATGTAATAAAGAAAATGTTCTGAAATGTAAGTGTTTCTTGTATTTATTATTTTCTTAATGTAAATATTTCTATGGTTTTCAAATGTCAGTGCTCTTGGAAGTGTAGAGTACTTTCCTAACAAAATATCATCAAATTTTGTCAGAAAAATTGCTATTTGAAACCAAATATTCCCCAAATCCTCAGCTCTGCGGTTTCCACGGAGAATAAAAGGCTGGTAGACGTAACCCGTTCCACATAATTAGCCATGTGTTTTCTTTTTGTTCATTAACTCACTCTCAGCTGTTCATTTGAAGCCATTTTGTCCCTGAACCCATTGAGCTACTAATTGTGTAAAGTCAGTTCACTGAGGCACAGCTAACCGCATCCCACTGACCAGAAAATAAGGCTAATACACCAGATGTGCAGCTGCAGGGCCTCAAAACGCATAAGGAGGGAGTTTTGTCAATAAAACTGCCAGAGAAGCCTGAAACAACATTATATTCTATGGTATTCTGTGGTATTAAAGGATCTATATTACACTGTTTGTTATAAGATTGTTTTCTCTTCAAAAACATACCTAGAGTTGTGTTCTCTTTCATTCACGCATGTTTAACACACAAGAGTTCTTCCCTTTAACGTAAAACACTGAACTACTACATGACATCACAAGGTGGAACAGAGCATTTTGAGCTTTGGAGATGTAGACAGACTAATAATAAAGGGTTACTCAAACTCCAGGTATGTTTTTGTGGAGGAAACATTATAACATAATGCTAACATAAAGCTCACAGGAGTCAGTTTTGTGTAATATAGGACCTTAAACAATGAAAACGGTTTTATTTCCTCAAATTCAGATGGGTGTGATTGACAGGTGGTTTGTCCAATCAGGGGCATGCATGGTCAGCCTGTCAAAACAAACATGGCTGCTTACAACAAAACAAGAAAGAAATAACAGGGATTTACAAAACGTGCAGATTTCAGCAGAATCAATGACTCAAGCACTAAACACTGTTAATTTGAGGAGAAAAAAAAGAAAAAAAAAGAAAAAGTTGATAAATTACAAATGAGCAGAGAAGGTGGTCACCAGACTGAGAGCTTGTCTGTATCTCTGGGTCCAGAATGATGAAAAATGAGGCAATGGCGATTCAAAATTTGAAACAAAAAACTCTTTTAAATGTTGAAAAAGTCCTCAAAATGTTGCATATGGCAGGAAGCTGAAATGGAAAACCAGTCCGAATCCCAGACTACCAACTAGAGCATATTAAAGCTGCACTATGGAACTTTTCTGCTGGTGGTTGCATCACTAGTCTCATTGTTTTGCCATATTACCAAACTGTTCCACATCAGGGTACATTTATTCAATTATAGTTGTTTATATTACCAAAAAATACTTGGTTTGGTGGATTCATCTGCTTGTTTCCATGGAAATCACCAAATTTTGTGCCATTCTGTGGTACATTTCTAGCAAAACAAACAATCTTCATTAAGAAAAGAAGGTCTAATACCCTCCAGCTAAAAACCCACATATACATGGGTTTTGGTTTCCTGATTTATGCAACATTTTGACGACTTTCTACCACTCAAATGACACAATATTTCATTGTTAATTCAATTACTATGGCAACGATCTTAAATTTAATGATTCTGAAACTTATAAATAGTCCATCTTTAAACTCCTAACCTTAAACACTGTATTAAAGGTGAATTGTGTAACTTTTCTGGTGGAGGGTCTGTCAAATGTTTTTCTCCATGGAGATGTTATTGCTTTGTCAGGAATGTTTCACTGTATGGCATTAAACCTTTTTTTATTTTCATGGAGACCAAACCAGACCAAGTTACAGGTCACAGTCAGAATGCCCGTTTTTCTAGGTAATTTTGAGCTATAAAACCACCTGTAATAGAATAAATGTAAAGTACAGCTGTTTAATGTCATACTGTGGAACATTTGAAGCAGAGCAATGACAATGAAATGAGAAGGTGACGGATCCCCAACCAAAGAGTTACATAGTGCAGCTTTAAATTGGGAAAACCGTCCCTTTAAAGCATACAATGTCCTTAAAAAAAATGAATGGGAGATTTATTAATAATCGAGCTCAATTCTTAAACACTTCAGTCAGGTTAGCCAAATTAAAAAGCACTACAGAGTCAAATCCTTTTCAGAATGGCGAGTAATTCAAAGGGAGAGCAGCAGTTTGCAGGCAGTTAGCAGAAGTGTGTGAGCTGTATCTTTATTAAACAGACTCATGAAAAATGCATTCTCCAACTGTTTGAATCATCAGCGTTTGGCCTCTGTAAACAGCACTGGGCCTGATTGAGTGCTACCTTCAAGACATGAAATATGAACGAGCAGGCAGGGGCGGACACGAACAGACAGGACCAGGCAGGGGCAGGCAAGAGGAGACAGGAGGAGACAGGGGCAGACAGGGGTGGGCAAGAGGAGATAGGGGCAGACAGGAGGAGACAGGAGCGGGCAAGAGGAGGCAAGAGCAGGCAGGAGGAGGCAGGGGCGGGCAAGAGGAAGCAAGAGCAGGCAGGAGGAGGCAGGGGCAGACAGGAGCAGGCAGGGGCAGCCAAGTGGAGACAGGAGGAGGCAGGGGCAGACAGGGGCGGGCAAGAGGAAATAGGGGCAGGCAGGAGGAGACAGGGGCGGGCTAAAGGAGATAGGGACAGGCAGGAGGAGACAGGGGAGGGCAAGAGGAGGCAAGAGCAGGCATGAGGAGACAGGGGCAGGCAAGAGGAAGCAAGAGCAGGCAGGAGGAGGCAGGAGCAGAGAGGAGCAGGCAGGGGCAGACAAGAGGTGATAGGAGCATATAGGAGGAGGCAGGAGGAGGCAGGGGCAGACACAGGGAGCAGGCAAGAGCTGGCAGGAGGAAACGGGGGGGTGGACAAGAGCAGACATGAGTGGACAGGAGCAGAAAGGAAAAGACAGGGGCAGGCAGGAGCAGAGGCAAACAGGTAGATTGCAGCAGGTGGACAGGAGCAGGCAGGAGCTGACGGGGGCAAACACAGGGAGCAGACAGGGGCAGACAGGAGCAGACACAGGGAGCAGACAGACAGGGGCAGACAGGAAGCGAGCTCAAACACAGACACATTAACTATTCCATTATGCATACATAATGAATGAGTTCCGTCAAGTTTGGGACGACACGAGCGCGATGCCTTTGTCTCGACTTCATGAAAACTTCAAACCTCTTTGTGGAAGACGCGACTGTAGCGAGGGAGAAGGAAGTTTGTCACGATGTTGACATATATTATACAAAAAAAACAACTGTAATGCTGACTACAAGAAGAGCATGAGCAGACTCTACTTCCTCAGAAAGCTCAGGTCTTTCAATGTGTGCAGCGGGTTACTGGAGATCTTCTACCAGTCTTCTACCATTTGTCACAGTGAGGGACAGGAGGACACTGGACAAACTGCTCTCCATCATGGACACTCCTGTTCATCCACTGCACCAGACTATAGAGGGACAAAGGAGATAATACTCCCTACAACTGTACAACACCTCACCCTTATGTAACAGATAATACTCCTTACAATTGTACAACAACTCAATCGTAAGTAGCGGATAGCCTTATGCCCTGTCAATCAGCACAGTATTTGCACTGTCGTTCTTGTCTCTTATAGCTGTGATTTTATAGTTTATTTTATTACTTATTTTTCTATTTTATTTTGACTTGTACATATATACATTTATTTTTATAATTATGTCTCATTTTGACACCTGTCTCAAGAAGCGCTGTTGTTAGTATCGTGACTGTGCAGTATTTTCAAAAATGACTTTAAACAATAGTTACATAAGATTTACACTGCTGCGTTTCATCGAGAGCTTGTCCCATTGTGCGTTCTCCGTGTTTGCGTTGTCAAATCTTCAGCATTTGTGGAAATTTAAAACGAAATCAAACTAAAATGGACGCTGATGGCCGATGTGCAAAGCTGTGACTCGCAAATGTTTCAAACCAAGTTTCAGAAGAACTTCAAACCAGATCTGTAGACTGATCACTGGCGCTTTTGGAGGGGAAAAAATATTTACCTCGCAACTTTTTTCCCCCAATGTAATTATATTTCCAATTTACGTTTTCAAATGAGGATTCAGTTCACAGTGCACATTCTAAACAAGAGCCTTAGCACTATGTAACTTTCCGGTTGGGGGTCCGTTACCTGCTTATTTCAATGGATGTGGCATTTTTCTGCTTTGAATGTTCCACAGTATGACATTAAACAGCTCTACTTTACATTTATTCAATTACAGGTGGTTTTCTAGCTCAAAAATACATAGAAAAACAGGCATTCTGACTGTGAGCAGTCGCCTCTCCACAGATCTGACCTGTAACTTGGTCTGGTTTGGTCTCCATGAAGATAGGAAGGTTTAATGCCATACTGTGAAACATTCTAGACAAAGCAATAATGTCTCCACGGTGAAAAGAATTTGAATTAGACAATACACCTTAAACATACGGGAGAAGACTGAAATTTGAACTGCTAAATTATCATGCACATGTTTGTTGAAACCTAAAGGCAGTGTTGGTGAAGTGTCTTGCTAAGGGACACAACAGCAGTATGAGTGGCTCAGCTGTCGACCCACCAAGCACTGACAAAATGTATGGTGCCATTGTTGTGTCCTTGGGCAAGACACTTCACCCACGTTTCCTGTGTATGTCAGAGCGATTTAGTTTTTCAAAGTGCTGTGGTTTAATCCTTTAAAAATACCAGATGCTGTTCATTTTAATCAGTTCAAGTTTTGTCTGTTGTCTTCCAATAACATTCACTTCATTTTTGACTGCTCTGTCCACTTCTTTGCAAATCCAGAATATCTCTCCATTGTGTCTCCAATCAGATGTTTTTTTTTTGTTTTTTTGTTTTTTTCAATGACACATGTGAAATGACCCACAGTATCTCCAGCAGGATCCACCACCATCCTGAGAACCGCCACTGTAAAGATCCAAACCCGATAGTGTCCCTTCCTCCTTCGCTCTAAAGACATAGTGAGCACATATGCAGAGGTCGCATCATAAATCAAACAGGAAACAAAACGCACTGAATCTTCGGGGTCCGGACCACCTAGACAGCCCAAGGGCGGAGACCGCAGCTAGCATGTGGCGCTAAATCACCTCGCTAGCTTTGACCCCTCCCCGTCATCAACAACGGAGCCAACGCGAGGTTCAGTTTGCAGATATCGATCAGCTGTCTGCCGATCGTGGAGAGGTAGATGTTCATTCTGCGCCATGTTTACAGCGATGAAGACGCGATAAATAGGACGCGTGTCTGCTTAGTGCCAAACAGGGCCCTCGGTACAGATAAAGCAATGCGTTATGGGATTCAGAGTCCACAGCAACAGAGGAATGACAAATGACCCTTGGGAAATAAGAGGGAGAAACAGAGGGACAGAGGAGGAGAAGAGAGAGAAAGTTTGACCCCCAATTTACACCAAAGCGTAACAGGTATCACTTTCTATTTTAACCGATTGGACATTTTACACCAGCAGTGTCATACGCATCCAACGGCCGTCATTACGCTACGCACTGTTCAAAATAAGTTGGTGTTCTAACGGAGCATCTCCAGGCTTTTTAGCAGGGGCAAGACAGGAAATAAGCACGTGGTGTCAAAATAAACTTCTGATGCCCTTTCAAAATACGTTCTCTAAAACCACTTCAGTCGCATAAACACCGTGCGTTGCATCCAGGAGCTCGGGGAATGACTCGTGATGGACTACGGAAAGTTTACAGCCGTGGAGGATAAATATAAAATACTTTACAACATCAGACATCAACTTTGCAAGAACAACTTCTGAAGGAAAAGGTGCGTGGAGCAGAGAACCAAAGTTAAATGGCGAGTAGCTTAATTAATGCAGCACCGCAGATACGCCTCGTAAGCATCGTAAGCACCGTTTCTCTTGTTGTCAACTTCTGTTTTGTGATTTAAAACATAATTCATCCAATCAGCAATGAATACAAAAGCAATCGGTTTCATTCACATATTTAACACACACACCCTGCATATTTAGTCTGAGTTCTTCTCACAAACAGAAAACTTTGTGAGGTCCTGTGGTAATACAGGAAGTGCTCCACTCGAATCACTAGAATCATTTGAATGATTTCAGCCCTGGAATTTCCAATCTCTTCTAAACAAAAAGTAAAAGACAGCTGTTCATTTTAAAACTCTGGCTTCATGACATCACAAGGTGGAACAAAACATAACTAATAATAAAGGATTAGTCAAACATGTGTGAATGAAACAAAATACAACTCCAGGTCTGTTTTTGATGAGGTAACAACATTAGAACATGACTTAAAGCTCACAAGAGTCAATTTTGTGTAACACAGGACCTTTAAAGATGCACTACGTAACTTTTCTAGCAGATGCATTCTGAGGGTCTGCAAATGATGTGTGTCCAAGGAGATGTTTTTGCACTGAATGCATTCTGAATTGAATTGAATAGAATTGAAGAGTCCACAGGTCAGATTAGTGTATTTTGAGTAATAAAAATCTCTAGCAACATAAATACATAATGCCATACTGTGGAACATTCCAGGCAAACTTACGGACACAAACCAGTGGCATATTTTCGACCAAAAAAGTTACATAATGCAGCTTCAAAACTGATCAAATTACAGTACAGTCCACTTGTCAGAAACTAGCTGACATTTACAATAACCATTAAATCACAAAATCTTACATTAACAAAACGTATATTGAATTACAACGCTCAAGTGAATCGAGAAATTGACTTTTGCCTTCACCTCGGACTTTAATGTAACTGCAAGAAGAACCTCAACTGTGAAGCTAAAAGGCTAAAGCTAACACAGTGCTAGGTAGCTACACAGTGAGTAAAATACACATTAGGAAGTAGAAAATTCATAATATGTGTCGCTATACTTTGTGATGAGGTATTTAATGCACAAACCACAAAAAACACATTTCAGAATCTCTAACCTGCCGCAGCTATCGTTTGGTTCATTTGGTAAATTTTCATGGCGTTATTTGGTTTTCTTTACCTTGTCTTCTTGTGTTCCCTCCATGGAAAAGTTTGAAAATGTTTGGGGAGGGGCCAAACTGCAACTTCCTGCTTTTGAAACCTGCCATGGTGATGTCATCGATTACATCATCTTTTTTTTTTTTTTTTTTTTTTTTTTTTTAATCAGATTTAGTTTTCCTTTTTTTTTTCGTCTTTTTATATTTTTATTTTAAACATGTATATTAAATATCTCGGTGGTGTTGTATTCAGATTTTAAATTTAAATTAGCTTTCTGATATTTTAAGATTCAGACAAATATAAATGATTTTAAGTTAAATGATACACTATGGGGTCATTTAGCTGCTTGTCGCTATGGAGATGTTATTGCTTTGCCTGGAATGTTCCTCAGTATGGCATTAAACTAATCTGTCTTGCATTTATTCAGTTATATGTGTCCTGGTTCCATCACCTGCTTGTCTCCATGGGGATATACAAGTTTAATGCCATACTGTGAAACTTTCTAGGCAAAGCATTAAATTAACTTCCATGGAGACGAGCAGGTTTCCTCCAGAAAAGTTACACAGAGTACCTTTAAGTCCAGTGACAAATATATTACTCACATGTGACCCAAGCAGGACATGCCAGTAGTAGTAATAGTAGTAATAGCAGTTGTAAATTTAGTGGTAGTAGTTGTTAGTTTAGTAGTAGTAGTAGTAGTAGTAGTAGTAGTAGTAGTAGTAGTAGTAGTAGTAGTAGTAGTAACACGTTTCACAACCACTTCATCGCATATTTACCTCCGCCAAGGAGGTTATGTTTTCGCCTGAGTCTGTCTGTTTGTTTGTTTGTTTGTTTGTTTGTTTGTTTGTTAGTTAGCAAGATAACTCAAAAAGTTATGGACGGATCTTGATGAAATTTTCAGGAAATGTTCCTAATGGTAAATCCAACAGATGATTAAATTTTGGTGATGATCCAGAAGAAATCCTGGATTCTGGATCACTTTGAAAACTGAGCTGCTTGGCGGAGGTCTGCGCTCTCTGAGTGCTTTTCTAGTTTTATTCTCCAAAAGCAGCAGTAGTAGAAGTGAGTTTAGTTGTAGTAATAGTAATAGTAATAGTAGTGGTAGTAGTACTAGTAGTAGTTGGTTTAGTAGTAGTAGTAGTAGTAGTAGCTTAACTATAAAACCGTTCAGAGTTATTTGTCACTGTAGTGGTCTGATACTTCACAGTTCTCCATCTGTCAGAGGCTCAGAGAAAAAGCTCCAGGGCACCACAGCTCCCCCTCCATCTGACGCTGTACCTGCCTCATGCCCTCTCCTCCTCTTCCTCCTCTCTTTCTCTCTCTTCTCACTCTTTGCTTTTCTCTCTCCTGTGTACTTGTCTCTTTACTCTCTCTCCCCTCCAGCCAATGTTCCCTCTCTCTGTGCACATGTCTTCTCCTCTCTCTCCTCACCTTCTCTCTCCTTCCCTCTCTTCTTCTCCTATCGATTTCCCCTCTCTCTGTGTCCTCATCTTCCTCTTTCCTCCCTGTGTCTCTCTTTCACTCTCTGTCTTGCTTTCTCTCTGTCCTCCCTCTCTTTTCTCTCTCTTTCTTTACCTCTTTCTCTCTCCTCCCCTATCGCTCCACTCTCTCTTCCCTCTGTGTACATGTCTCTCTCCTCCCCTCTCTTCTTCTCTCCCTTTTCTCTCCCCCTTTTTACCCCCCACTCCTGCCTATCTCCTCTCTCTGTGTACATGCTTCCTCCCCTCTCCTCCTCTTCCTCTCTTTCTTCTCTCTCTCTGTCTCTCTCTCTCTCTCACACTCTCTCTCTTTTGCTTTTTCTCTTCTCTCTTTCTTTTTCTCCTCACCCTCTCTCTCCCCTCTCTCTGTGTATGTGCTTCCTCCCCCTCCTCTTTCCTCTCTCTCCTCTCTCTTATCTTTCTCTTCCTCATCTCTCTTGCTCTCTCTGCCCTCTCCCCTTCTGTGTTTCCTCTCCCTTTCTCTCTCTCTCTTTGCTCTCACTCTTCTGTGTTTTTGTGTTCTTCTGTCTCTCTCTCTTGCTTCCTCTCCCTCTCTTCCCCTCTCTCCTCTCTCTCCTCTCCCTCTTTCTCTCTCTCTCTTGCTCTTTCCCTCTTTCTAACCCTTTCTCTTCTCCCTCTTGTGTTTCCTCTCCCTCTTCCTTGCTTTCTCGTTCTCCCTCACTCTCCTCTCTCTCTTCGGTGTTTCTGTGTTCTTCTGTGTCTCACTCTCTCTCTTGCTTCTTCTCCCTCTCTTCCCTCTCTCCCTCCCTCTCTCCTCTCCATCCATCCCTCTCTTTGATGGAGACAACTCAAAAGCCCTCTCCATAACTCCCCAGCCGTAAAGGTGATCCATTCTTCTGTGACTTAAACAAACCCTACACCTGCGGATAACCCACGACCAACAGTAATACGACAACCGCACAAACACACACACACACACACACATGCACACACACCACATGCACACACGCACACACCTATGGCTCATTTGTGACAAGGCTGCGCCCATAAGAGATTCAGTCTCGGAGTGATGATGAAAGCGCGGCGCTGACTGATGATGCGATGGACGGGGGAGGTTAACTTTAGCGCGCCACGGTGTCAAAAGTCCACACACACACACACACACACACACAAAGTCAACACAGTTATTTACAGCACAGACCAAGGAACGGACTGAGAGAGGAGGAGGAAGGAAGAGCGAGACAGAGAGAGGGGGAGTGGAGAGAGAAAGAGAGAGGAAGAGGAGAAAGAGAGAGAGAGAAGGAGAAGACAGAGAGAGAGTGGGAGCAGAGAGAGAGTGGGAGAGAAGAGAGAGAAGGACCGGAGAAGGAGAGAGGGAGGGAGCAGAGAGAGGAGGGGGAGGCGGAGAGAGAAAGAGACAGAAAGAGAGAGAGCAGAATTCGAGAGAGGGAGAGGAAGCAGAGAGAGGGAGAGAGCAAGGGAGCGGAAGGTAGAGAGAGTGAGAGGGGGCGGACAGAAAGAGAGGGAGGAAGTGGAGAGGAGAGAAAGAGAGAGGGAGAGGAGAGAAAGAGAGAGAGAGAATGAGAATAGAGAGAGACAGAGGCGGGGGGCAGAGAGAGAGAAAAAGAGAGAGGGAGCGGAGAGCAAGAGAGAGGGCCCTTTGACACGAGGGAGGACAGAACACAAATGGTGTGGGTGTGTGGAGAAAGAGAAGAATTGCTTTGGATGTATCTGTGAAGAGTCAAGATGGAGTTTAAAGGAACTGGGGGCTGGAGCACACGCAGAGGCCATTACTTATTCTGAACAAACTCACACATTTTTATATTTTGTTTTTCGTGTCTTTTTGCACTTTTTCTTGACACTGACTTTTACTATCTGAAGAGTGCTTTTTTTTTGGAGATGGCGGGTACTCTTTGCTTTCCACGTTAAGTCACTGCCCCTTCAGAGCACTATCACAACACAATCAGAGTGCATCCCGCGTATGAAACTACTGCGCATCACATCAGGTTTGTGAAGTTGTGTACAGTACAGGATTGTATGTTTTTAATAGAGAATTGTCGTATGGGTAGGCTTGTGGAATAACCATGCTCCGAATCTTACAGCTAACAGTAAGGAGGGTTCGAATAGGGCCTCAAACATGCATGGATCACTAACTCTAAAATCTAAAAACCTCTTTAGGCATGTTTTTGATGAGGGAAATGTGTTATAACATTGTGAAAACATTTAAAAAAAATCAATTTTGCATAATACGTCCTCGTTAAACTTATTGTCCAAGTAGGAAGACACGTTTTTAACAATACACCAGCTCTGTATTTTATCAAGAAACCGTTCACATACGACCACATTCCAGTGTACAAGGACACAGAAGCAAGGCAGGTTGAGTGTCTTGCCCAAGGACACAACAGGAGTATACACACAAGGGAGCAGAGATCTAACCAACCGCAAGTGTTTGGTCCATGGGCAAAGAGTGTACCGAGCAGATTTAAGGACGAAAACAAAAAAGAAAAATGACTTGAGTTCAGACAGTAATTACTTTCAAGGGTCTCATAGTTTATGAAGCAGCTCTGGGTTTCGGAGGAGTATTGAGTATTGATTTGTACTTTTTACTATTTAGCAGATATATTTTTGTTTGGTACTAAGATTGCACGACCACTCAAAAGTTTGGACGCAACATTTCCATGACTATTTACATTGTAGATTCTCACTGCAGGCATCAAAACTAAGCATGGACCCGTATGGAAAGTAGCAAATCAAAAGATTAGATAAAAAAAAAATATAATAAAATATTTTATTTTATTATATTATTTTCAACCCTTTGTTTTGAACCCTAGTTTGCTTTTTTTTTTTTTTACCCTGACAAGATGAAGTGAAAACCATTTCAGTAGAATTCATTAAGAGAGAAGGTCATGGGTTTGCAGCGCTGTTAACAAAGCAAAGGATGTAGATTTAGAGGATTTCAATAAAAGTTATTTTCACTTTTTTCTTTACTACATAATTCCGTATATCTTGCTTCATATATTTGATGTCTTCTGTATGTATCTAAAATTAAAAAATATATAAAACATAAAAAAGAAAATGAGAAGTTGTGTCCAGACTTTAACTAGTAGTGTATGTGGTTGTATTTTTTATGCATGCATTTATCTGGGTATGGGTATAGTAAATAAAAAATAAGAATTACAAAAAAATAAAAAAAAAGAACGGATCATTCAAAATACTGTATGACTCGGGTGACAGTTCACACCTAGGGTAGTCCAACTGACAACTAGGGTGTAGTTAGCTCCGCCCTTCAAACACATGTAAGGCAGTGTCTCACCACAACTCTGTCAGAACCATTTAGATTAAAAAGTATTTACTCAAAAACTTTCAAAATAATAAGACATTTCTTTCTGTTATCGTTGATTTACTGCATAGTTCAAAAATACATGAATCTACAGTACATGCTTACAGTGAAAAAACGCTTGACAGTGCCATGACACATCTCTCAGGTAAGATCATTTGTGAGAGAAAAAACTTCCCCTCTCTCCCTTTCTCCTCCTCCTCCCCCCTTCTTTTATTACTGCCGTGTAAATTAATTAGCTCCGTCGTTAAGGAGGCGTGCAGTGGGAAGAATTTGCAGTCATAGTTCAGTGGCATTGGAGTTCTTTGTCACGCTGTCAGGGCGCACTTGTGAAGGTCGCTCCCTCCTCTCCTTCTTCTCTCGGTCCTCGCTCTTTCCTCTCGCTGTTCTTTCTCTCTTCTCTACCTCCTCTCTCTCCTCTTTCTCCTCTCTCATCTTCTTCCTCTCCCTCCCAGTGTTGTCATGATGCTAAAATTTCAACTCTAAATCAGTACTAAGAGACTATATATACCTATTCTTATACCACAATATTAAAACACACTTCCTTCTTTAGACAACAGAATCGTAGTACTTTTTTTTCTATTCCCACGTGGTCTTATATCTGTGTACTTCCTCAGTGGTCCAGGTAGGTTCCATAGTGCTCCATGGGCGTATACTATGTGCTCTTAGACTTGTTCTGATACAGCTCAAGATCATTCTAAAGCGATTTAATTGATTTTTTTTTGTTTGTTTGTTTTTTTTCATATCTGACCATTTCGACTGCGTACTAGCGGTCTTCCTCAGAGTGGTCACGTGATGTTGCGGTGACGTGTCTAGTCAGCTGATTTAAACAGGATTTGGCACTGTCTTCCTACCAGTGAGGCAGAGACAGGACAACAGCGCCATCTGCAGTCCCACTTCTTCAGGACAGTATCAGGTGCGTGAGAATAAAAAGGCCCCCTCATCCCGGTTTAATGTCTCATTTAAAATCAGACGACCAGACACGTCACAGCAACATCACGTGACCACTCTGAGGAAAACCGCTAGTACGCAGTCGAAACTGTCAGGTATGAAAACAAACTAAATCTTGGTCTGAAAAAAGAATCTATTATAATAAATGAAAACCAAATGAACCTCACTGGACCAATCGAAAGCTAAAAGGTTCATATCTGTCCTGTGAATGTGGCATTTTTAGTATCGATATCTGCTAGTCTAGTTTCAATACTGGTTTTAGTATCAATCACTATATGATTTTCAGTACTTTTGACAGCCCTGCTCTCTCTTCTGCTCTTGTAGTCTGTACCTCTCCCCTTTAACTGCCCAGTCTGACAGTCATTTATTGTCCTCTTGTTGATACTTAGGGCCCCACATGCTCCCACTCACAGCAGCCTGGCCAGACTCACTGCTTTCTAGTTAAATTCAGGGTTGAGAAAGTCAGGCTGGTTTGGCTTCTGAGGTTCTGGTGCATATTCAACAGACTGCTGCACCTGGGAGGGCATCATGGTTGAATGGCTATGTGTAAAGTAATTAATAATCATTCCTGAGCCTTGGCGAGTTATGAAATAGAACAGAGGTTTATTGGTTGTACAGGCTTCAGATGGCATCACTAGCAGTTTATTCTATTTAGGACTGGATACGGTTTGATTTTATTTGTTACCAGTACTTTATACCTACTTTTCGATGCCTCTTCCTGAACAGTTCTTTTTTCTGTGATTGTATTTTTAATGACCAATATTATTAAGAAAATACTTTTCAATCCTTGAGTTACGTCTGTTGTGCTATGTTCCTTCTATGGTGTGTTCAATCCTCACATGGACTCATGCACACAAGTTTCACTTTTGTTTCTCCATATATGGCACTTTATATCAAAGGTAGCACACACAGCAGATGCTCTTCATTTTGGCAAATCACTTTACTCTACTACGGGATTACCTGAATGGAAGAGAAAGATAATGGAGAATTTTACGAGGACTTGTTTGGCTGTATCTTTATGCAGACGCACACTCCACACTGATATTATCATAGGCTACTTCATTAGGAATGACGCTTTTACTGGGACAGAGGAAGAGGAAGATTTTGGCAGAGTGTGGTTCATGTTTTCTGTTTGGTTCAACTTTACACAGACACTGCAGACTGTGACTGGATGTGGATTTACAACACTAGTCACAACACTTTGGCTTTGAGACACAGTAAAGGCACCGCACTGGAGACTTGACGTGTCTTTGGGTGGATACAAGTTGCATCTCTGTTCATCTCTTCATCTCTTCAGTTTTACCTGTAAGACGTCACACTGCGCTTTGCTGAGTGCTGTTTAGCCATTCATTTGTGCAGAGCACAGTTGTGACAGTGTCACACTGCTGATAAATAAATCAGTACGGTGTGTGTATTGGTTCAATGACACAGGCATTTCAAGCCAAGGAACCAAAATCTGGCAATGAATGAACGTTAGTCCGGGTATGTTTGTGATGAGGGAACAATGTCCGCTTGGAATAGTATGTCTTCTTCACTTCAACTCATAAAATATTAAATAAAAGTACCATAATAGGCAGGGTTGACAGGGTTGTGTGTCAGCTCCTTTACCTCAGAGGAAGATAGGCTTAGTCTGGTCTTTGATCTCTGATCTCTAGGTCGGTCTCTAATATCTAGTCTCTCATCTCTAGGCTGGTCTTTAGGCTGGTCTCTGGTCTCTGGTCTCTAGTCTCTGCTCTCTGCTCTGCGCTGGTGTCTGGCCTCTGGTCTCTGGTCTCTGGGCTGGGCTCTGGTCTCTAGGCTGGTCTCGGGTCTCTAGTCTCTAGTCTCTGCTCTCTTCTCTGCACTGGTCTCCGGTCTCCATTCTGCGCTGGTCTCTGGTCTCTGGTCTGTTCTCTGGTCTCTCGTCTCTTGTCTCTTGTCTCTTGTCTCTGGTCTGGTCTCTGGTCTCTCTACTGCGCTAGTCTCTGGTCTCTTGTCTCTGGTCTCTGGTCTGGTCTATGCTCTGCGCTGGTCTCTGGTCTGGTCTCTGGTCTGGTCTCTGGTCTCTCCACTGCGCTGGTCTCTCCTCTGCGCTGGTCTCTGTTCTGCGCTGGTCTCTGGTCTCTGTTCTGCGCTGGTCTCTGTTCTGCGCTGGTCTCTGGCCTCTCCACTGCGCTGGTCTCTGGTCTCTTGTCTCTGGTCTGGTCTATGCTCTGCGCTGGTCTCTGGTCTCTGGTCTGGTCTCTGCTCTGGTCTCTGCTCTGTGCTGGTCTCTGGTCTCTCCACTGCGCTGGTCTCTTGTCTCTGGTCTGGTCTCTGGTCTCTCCACTGCGCTGGTCTCTTGTCTCTGGTCTGGTCTCTGGTCTCTCCACTGCGCTGGTCTCTGTTCTGCGCTGTTCTCTGGTCTCTGCTCTGCGCTGGCCTCTGGTTTGGTCTCTGCGCTGGTCTCTGGTCTCTTGTCTTTGGTCTGGTCTCTGCACTGGTCTCTGGTCTCTGCTCTGGTCTCTGGTCTCTGCTCTGCACTGGTCTCTGCTCTGGTCTCTGCGCTGGTCTCTGGTCTCTGTTCTGCGCTGGTCTCTGGGCTGCTCTTGGGGCTGACTCAGCTGCATTGGAGCCAGTGGAGCTGCAGTGGCTATGGGCCAGAGGAGAGAGAGTGGGCCCTGCCAAACCCAGCGTGAGTGATGGTCCACGGAGAGGAGTGACGTCACTGCTGTTCCCTCCGTGTACTCCCACCAGACGCTTTTGTGTAAATAAGGCAGGACTGTTCAAATATTAAAGCGCCCATATTTTCTGAACAATGCTATAATGCTGACTTCATAAAAAAATACCAAGAGTTGTGTTTTGTTTCATTCACACATGTTTAACACACAAACCCTGCATATTTAGACTGAATTTAAAGGTCCTATATTATGTCAAATTGACTCTTGTGAGCTTTTAGCTGTTAGAATGTTGTTTCCTCCTCAAAAACAGACCCGGAATTGTGTTTTGTTTCATTCACACGTTTGAGTAATCCTTATTATTACTCTGTCTACATCTCCAAAGCTCAAAATGCTCTGTCCCACCTTGTGATGTCAAGAAAATGGTAGTTTTAAGTTAACAGATACATTTTACCTTTAGTTTAGTACAGATTGGCAATTCCAGCGCTGAAATCATCCAAATGATTCTAGTGAAGGTGTATTGAGTTTAAAAACACAGTGGAGCGCTTCCTGTATTACCACATGACATCACAAGGTGGAACAGAGTATCTGAGAGAAGAACATGCAGGCTTTGTGCGTTAAACATGTGTGAATGAAAAAAAACACAACTCCAGGTATATTTGTGAAACAACATTATAACATAGATCAGAAAATAGCGTAATATGAGCCCTTTAAACCCCCAAAGTCCCATATCACTTATCCCCCCATCACTCCTCTCCATCAGCACACTCCTCCTCTCTCTCGCTTCGTCTCCTCACCTCATCTGCCCGCCCCCTCGTGCCCTCCTCCCTAGGTCCCTTCGCTTTCCTCTTTCCTCACGGTGCTCCCTCGCTTCCTACATGCTTTCACGGTGCTTCTATTTCCCTAAGCGTCACTTTACTTTCACCTCTTCCACTCCTCCACCTCTCCTCCTCTTCCACCCATCCACCTCTCCCCCCTGCGGTAATGCAATGCCCCAGCTGTGACTTTTAATCTGAGTAAACTGGTGCTATAGCCCACAGAGGCTCATATCCATCAAGGGACACACTAGTTTCCATTAGGGACAATATGACATTTACTTTGAGTGTTTTTGCATCCACAACACAGCGTGAAAATTACAGCTGTGCTCCGTTAGGCCATCTCACAAATGGACTAAAAACAGCGTTATAGAAATTTGTAACAACATAGACACAAGCCATTCAGATACCTGTCCTTAATGGATACAATACTACACAGGCGTTATACAGGTGTTTTCAACCTTTTTTGAATCATTTTTTATTTTTATTTTTATAGATTCTGTTCTTTGGATTTGGCAGTTGTGAGTTTTTTTGTTTTCTTTTCTAGTTCAGGAGTTGCCAAGGATACACCAAAATGAAAAATGATTAAAGGGTGTGCTCGTGTACCATCTAATTATAAAGCATTTTACTGTCTGATAATCAGGAAGTGCGCGCTGCCATGCTAGTTGGCAAATGGTAAAAGGTCACATTTTTGTATAGCTCTTATAAACTCATCGTGGTGAGTAATTGAGAAGCTCAAAATGCATAAGGTAAATGAGGATGTTTTAAGATGTTCTAATTAAGATGTTTTTAAGATGTTTTAAGACTGTAAAAATGAGGTTCAGCCCCTTTGAATGAAATGCGTGTGTGAATCTGGTAAATAAAATTGAAATTTCGCAGCACACCTCAAGGCACAGTAGCAGTGACTCACTAGTGTTACAATAAATTGCCTGTAGATAAAAATGTGGTGCAATTGTAGAATTTATGAAAACAAAATTCTTATTGTGTTTCTGATTAGGAAAACACTGCTAAAATCAAAACAGATAAATATTGTAAATCAGTAGAACATTGGAACTTTAACATGTCTACTGTGGTACTGGTGGTACTTCTGCAGCCACAGTTGCCCTGAGGCTAAATACTGGTAAACATGGCTATCATCTCACCTTCTTTAACTCTTAAAATGTAAAAAGTAATTCACAGTAATTCATTTATAAGCGCATTCACAACTTTCAGAGACCAGAGCGGAGTTTGTCGTCACCGTAAACCTAACAACAACTAGCATGCTAACAGCGCACGTCCCGATTCTCTGATACTAATTCGATACAGAGAGGGCACAGCAGACTTATTTTGACTGCGATAAAATATAACTGCAGGCCCAGACACATTTTGCTCAAATACCTGGAAAGATGTGCTCTACCAAAGTCTGTTTTTACACCACCTTCCTCCTCTCTTCTTCTTCTTCTTTTTCTTCTTCTTCTTCTCTCCTCTTTCAAACAGACCCCAGCCTCCTTCCTTGACCCCACCTGGCCTCTCATTTGTACTGTCTTTTTAAGCTCCACTCTGCTTCTCCACCTGCACCTCTGGCCCTCACTCACAGTCCTGTATCCACACATCAGAACATCAGATAGAATGCATTGTAAAACAGATCTCACAAAGCTACTGAAAATGTACCAGCAAAGCCTTATGGGTAAGTCCATTCAGATACGAGCGGGAAGGAATGTAACAAAGTAAGGCTATACACAGAAAATGCAGTATTTCTGTGGTGCGGTGTCTTCTGAGAAAATAAAAATGTGTACATTCTGTCCAGCTTGTTTCCATGGAGATTACGGAGTTAAGTTCAATGCCATACTGTGAAACATTCCAGACAAAGTAATAACATCACCATCGAGACAAACAGGTAACGGACCCTTCTCTAGAAAAGTTATATAGTGCATCTTTAAATTGGAAAATCAACCTCAGTGATTCTCCGTAAATATACAAAAGTGTGTTACAACAACTTCACAAACCTGATGCGATGTGGCAGTGGTTTCATGAGCGGGATGCACGGTGATTGTGTTGTGATAACGCTCTGAAGGGGGGGTTACTTAGCACGGAGAGCAAAAGGACAGTTAATACGTTGCTTTCTGCGAATATAGCATTTTCAAAACAAAACAAGGCAACATGGCGATCTAAATATAGTATGTCCTAGCAGTTAATACCCCATAGAAGTCCAGTACCCCCTCTTAAGGTATTGTTACAAAGGATTACCAATTAAATGTACTTAAGTAAACGTAGTACTGCATCTATACACAAAAAAGCATGTGTAGATCAGTAAAACCAACAGTGGAGCCACATACAGTACCGCCTGTTCCAGTAGTTATCACATTACTGCACAGATATGAGAGTTAGTGCAGTTAGCCAATCTCATTCACCGAGCTGCTCTGCTCAAGTGCCCTGACCACAGCCCAGCCTCTCAAAGGCCACGAGTCAGCACAACCTCCGGACACACACAGGCACACACACACACACACAGGCACACACACACACAGGCACACACACACGCAGGCACGCACACACACACAGGACCACAGGTACGCATACACGCAAAGACAAACGCACACACACACATGCAGGCACGCTCTCTCTGTTTCTCTCTTCCACTCTCTTTCTCCTCTCACTTTCACTTTCACTTTCACTCTCACTCTCTCTCTCTCTCTCTCTCTCTCTCTCTCTCTCTGCACCCCCCTCTCTCTCTCTCTCTCTCTCTCTGACTCTCACAGCTCCTGTTTTATTCATCACCACAGCGAGGGATGTGTGGCCTGAGGACCCTCCGCCCACACCAAGACACGACGGTGCTACCAGGTGCACAAATACTCTGCCTTCTTCTGTGTCGCTCTCTTTTTTACAGATTAAAAACATGAGAAACAGAACTGGTTCATTTTAAAGGTCCAGAATTACACAAAAAATTTACTTTTATTATTTGTCTGTCTACATCTCCAAAGCTCAAAATGCTCTGTTCCACCTTGCGATGTCATGCAGTGGTAGTTTTCAAGTTATCTTTCAAGATATCTTTTTACCTTTAGTTCAGTAAAGGTAAAAAATTATCCAAATGATTCTAGTGAAGGTATGTGGAGTTTAAAAACGCCGTGGAGCACTTCCTGGATTACCACATGACATCACAAGGTGGACCAGAGTATTTGCAGTTGGAACAGAATGCAGGATTTGTGTATTAAACTTGTGTGAATGAAACAAAACACAACTGTATGTTTGTCATGAAGAAACAACAAGGAAAACTGATTTTCAACCATTTTTTCAACTTTTCTTCACAAATTGCTTCTTAATTGGCATAAAACTAAAATTTATATTTCCAACAGGTATTATTCTACCAATTTAAGTAGAAATTAGAGAATCATCAAAACTACTCATACGCATTTAACTTTGCAGTGGTCCAAACTTCCCTTGTGCATTCAGAGCATTCTAACTATTCACCGTGATGAGTTTATAGGTGTTTTTTACCATTTTCAGAGATCAGAGGGAAGAGTTTTGCAGTTACGCTAACAACTAACAGCCAAACATGCACTTCCTGACTATCGGACAATAAAAACGCTTTCTAATTAGCTGCAGACAGTATGCAGAGGATTTATTGTGACCTCAAGAGCTGCTTATACACTATATCTGTACTGGGGTAAGCTCGTTTTTGCTCAAACACACAGAAAAACTCAAGTACAGGTCCTTTAATAAGACTCTGTGTGTGGAGGGTGCAGTGTAAATTGATATGCATTGGTTATTGATCTGTATGGGACAGAGACAGAGGCACAGAGGAGAGCTGATAGTGTTTTTTCCTGTGTGGGGCGATAGTGGAGAATGGCTGGTTTTCGGATCCTACTTTTCGGATTCTTTTATGTTGTCAAACTCACAGACGGGGGGAAGGCAACGGTATTTCTTTAGTGATTGACAAAATGATCCGTAAAGCTGGTCACGTGATACATTTGTCACAGTGAGGGACAAGAGGACACTGGACAAGCTGCTCTACATCATGGACACTCTTACAACTGTACAACCACTCATCCTTATGTAATATAATACTCCCTACAACTGTACAACAACTCAGCCTTATGTAACAGACAACCCTATGTCCTGTCAATCATCATATCTTCTTTGACCTCTTGTATATTGCTGAGATATTTTTATTTCTTATTTCTATTTTACTTATATTTCAAATGTATTATCACCATTTATATTTTTTTACTCTTTGTTATTACATTATATTGTGATGTGTGAGCTTCTGTGTCTAAGTAATTTCCCTTGTGGATCAATAAATTTGTCTTTTTAGTCTTTTTAAAGTTTGTATTTTCTCATATGATCTAAAATATAAGGCCTACGTGTAATATTGAATCATTTCCATTTTTCCAACCATTATTTTATCAATATTTAGACAGGACACAGCATGTATTCTTGAGGTTTTTTTTTTTTTTTTATAGATTTATAGATTAAAGGTGCACTGTGTAACTTTTCTGGTATGGGGTCCACCACCAGCTATGTTATAATATTGTTTCCTCATTAAAAACACACCTGGACTTGTGTTTTATTTCCTTCACACATGTTTAAAAATGCACTGTGTTTGGCTGAGAGTCCGTCACCTGCTTGTTTCTCGGGATATGTCATGGCTCTTTCTGGAATGTTCCACAGTATGACATTAAACAGCTCTGCCTTACATATATTCAATTACAGGTGGTTTTATTGCTCAAAAACAGGCATTCTGACTGAGCGGGGTTGCCTCTCCGCAGTTCTAACCTGTCATTTAGTCTGATTTGGTCTCCCTGAAGATTTAAGGTTTGAAAAGCAATAACATCTCCAGGGAGAAAAGCATTTGACAGAGCCACCACCAGAAAAGTTACACAATACACCTTTAACACACAGACCAGTGATGTGAGAGATGTAATGGTCCCCCCTCTCCACACGGGGCAGTAAACGTGTTTTTTTCTGGTCGCTCTGTGCACACGTTCCATCTCAGAAGAATCCATTTCTCTTTGGATCATTAACACAGGCTTATTGTGCAGGGTGAAGATGAGCAATCCTTTCGAAATCACAATTTAAAAGGACGCAATTAGCATTTTTTTTAGTATCGTTGTTTTAGCATCCACAAACAACAAAATATCCTGTCTAACCCTAGTTTAAAGCCACAATATGTAACTTTTTAGCTAAAAGATAGACTAAAATAAAAGCATATTTTGTTGTTTTTTTCAATTAGGTTGTGTTTATTGTACTGAAAAATATAGAAAAACATGTGTCCTCCTCTGAGCTGGCTTGCTTCTCCACAAACCTGACTCTTATTTGGCCTGGAGGAGGGTCTCTTCCTGCTTGTTTCCATGGAAATGTAGTTCCTTTGACTATAATGTTCCAGTGTGGCATGAAACGTATCTATCTCCATGGAGAATGTTCTGAAATATGGCTTTGACTTTCTATTTTCATGGAATCAGGTTGGTGATGTGGTACCTCAAGAAAGTTCCATACAGTAGCTTTAATCTGTACAAACATGTTCCGTTCTGTCATTCTTGTATTAGTTCATATTTCAGTGTTTTTGAACTTTAATGATTCTATAAAACTGAATAATGTGAGCTTTTAGCCATTTTAGAAAGAAAAAAAAAAACATTGAGTTGTGTTTCATTCAATCCCATATGTCTGAGTAATCCTTTATTATAAGTCTACATCTATGCAGCTCTAAAGGTGCCGTTCCACCTTATGATGTCATGAAGTGGTAGTGTTCCAGTTATCTTTTACCTTTAGTTCAGTAGAGATTGACAATTCCAGGGTTGAAATGATCCAAATGATTCTAGTGAAAGTGTATGGAGTTTAAAAAAACAGTGGGGAACCGCATGACATCACAAGGTGGTGTTTTCTGCAGTGTTTTCTGTTTGAGAGAAGAACTCAGCCTAAATATGCAGGGTTTGTGTGTTAAACATGTGCGAATGAAACAAAACACAACTCCAGGTCTGTTTTTGATGAGGAAACATTAGAACACACATCAGAAAATAGCGTACTATGGACCCCTTAAAACATAAATTGCAAATCGAATCACAATTCCAACACTTTTCCTCAAAATTGCCATTAAAAAAATTTTTCCAGCCCCGTGTGAGACCTGGCCCACTGCAGTAATAAAAGGACAACAACAGCACACCAGTTTTCATTATGCTTTGTCCTAACAAATTGGAATCCATTTTGAACATCTACAAACCATCAGAATTGCAAAAAAGTGAAGATTACAAACATTTTGCCCGAACCTCTGATTAATAAAAGATTTTGTGAATTTCCAAGCACACATTTAATTCATGAAGGACACAGGTGAAAAAAAAAAACAAGAGACAGACACTGGCACTGTCTCAATGAGCTGCTAAAATGTTCCAGCAAAGGACAAGGACGCAATTTAAAAACAACAAAGAAGCAACAAACAAGTATTCAGAGGCTTTTTGTTGTTTGTTTTTTTACCATATTATACATGTTGTTCCTTCTCCTTTACCCATATAATGACTCATGTCGTTTCCATTCAGGACGCCATTGCTCTCTTAACCCCCATACATTTTTTTTTTTTTTTTTTTTTGGTCAGCACTCTTTCCTCACAGCAAGAAGGTTCCAGGTTCTACTCCTAGGCCTTTGTGGAGTTGGCCTATTTTACTCTGGGCACTCTGGTTTCCCCCATCAATCCAAAACATGCACAATCAAATCAAATCCTGCAGTCCTGACCAAGACTAGAATGGGGCGTCCTGACAGGTGCCACTGATTGTCATAAAATAGGACCTATAACCACAGAACAGACAAAAGCAAAACATGTCATCTGTAATGTAAGCGTATGTGGCAGCTAATGTGGCAGAAGACCTTCCAGAGGAAACACTTTGAGGGAATTAACCTTTTCATCACCACTCAAATACCAGAGCGGAGTAAGAACAAGGCCTTTCCTGTTATGTTCACGTGGCTCCCCCTGCAGGCTGCTGTGATGCTGGAGGACTCAGGACACTTTTGGTTCTGACCTTCCAACCTGACCAGTCCTCCTGTTAAACTGCACTGAAACCTTTGACTGAGACACAAAGAAAAAACTTCCTCAGGCTCTATAAAGTATCTGTCTAGCTTGCTCTCTCTCGAATAAATAATCAATCTAAGCAAGTAAAACTATACACCAAAAGTATCGATACATAAGGTACTAACTGGTACAAAACCTTATATCGAAACTGCTGACCAAGTATCAATACAGCTGCACAGGGCTGAGGGTTGGCACTCACGCTTCACAGCAAGAAGGTTTTGTGAAGACCAAGACTAGTCACAACATCTGGAGATGTGTCCCCGAGCACTGTGCTGTGTCGCTCACTGCTCTGAGGAGTTAACCCGCGGCACTGAAGGATGGGTCAAATGCAGAGGACAAATTTCTCCACGGAACAAGAATGTGTACCTTAATTTTACCTTAACCTTACTGGAAAAAAGCACAGGATAATATTAAACTCATTGTGTATCTTCTGGTGGAGGATCTGTCACACCTACTTGTTTCTATGAAGATGTCTTTGCTAAGCCTGGAATGTTCCATAGTATGACATTAAACAGCCCTACTTTACATTTATTTAATTACATTGGTTTTATAGCTTACTTTATAGCTTAAAACAAAACAGGTATTCTGACTGAGTGGGGTTAGCTCTCCACAGATCTGAGCTGTAACTTGGTCTGGTTTGGTCTTTACGAAGATGGAAAGGTTTAAAACCATACTGTGGAACATTCTAGACAAAGCAATAATATCTCCATGGACAATAGCATTTGACAGACCCTCCACCAGAAAAGTTACACAATCCACCTTAAAGAAGCTACCATTTTTGTGTTGAAACTCACATTCTAGCAAAAACAGTGTTCCTTTTAGCATTTCGGTATCAAATTTGGTACTGAGTAAAAATGCTTCTGCTTAGTATTAAAATCAAGGCTGAAATTTTTGACCAAAGTTTTTCAAAATCCACGCAGCTTCTTGTTTATTGCCTGAAATGTACCAAAAGAACAATGGAACTCTCCCACTGCTGTTTCCAGAAAGCCTCATTGAACATCCTCTTCGACTCTGACCTTTGTATGTGTAAACTCATAACCGCCCCGGCTACTACTTTTTACAATATCAATAAAAAATAACATTATAAATCTTTAATCAGGAAATTTTAAGGTTAGCGGAGGAGGAGAGAGGGCAAAGGAACCATTTTATGTTGAACTTCAGCTCACCCTTTGGCCATGGAGCCTGTTCCGATCATGACTCCGTTTAGTTTCCCTAGTCACGCATTAGCTTGTGTTTCTTCCTTCTCTAAGCCCTCCTCTCCTCTTCTATCCTCCATTCTTCTCCTCCTCTTTCACGTCTCCGTCGGTCCGCACTGTCTGCAGCCATCACATTTTAAATACAGGGATGAGACAGAATTGTGCCAGGGAGAAGGCTCTTTTGAATTCTAATTTTGCTTTACAGGCTGGAGTTTCCAATTCTCGGCGGCGGAGACATGGAGGAGGTGAGGAGATGAGAGCCACTGTGCTTTAAATGCATTTGTCAGAACCATAACCCTAACCTACAACTCACTTTAGACATTTATGTGAATCAATTCAACCAAGTCAAGTCAATTCAACCATGTATTTCCTTCTGTATTTACCACCTGTGTTATCCAAGAAGTACAGAAAATGTACAGATACAGACAAAACCATGTAAAGGTGCACAAAGCAACTTTTCTGGTTGGGGTTCCAAGCCTGTTTGTCCATGGAGATGTTACGGTTTGTCTGGAACGCCACAGTATGGCTTGTATTTGTTCAGTAGTTTTGATTTAAAGATGCATTGTGTAACTTTTCTGGGTCTATCAAATGCTTTTCTCTGTAGAGATGTTATTGCTTTGTCAGGAATGTTTCACAGTATAGCATTAAATCTTTCTAACCAGATATCAAAACAGACCAAGTTACATGTCAGTACACTTGTTTTTTAATAAATGTAAGAGCAATGTCATACTGTGCAACATTACAGGCAGAACAATGACATTTCCATAGAAACAAGCAGGTGACGGACCACCAAATATAAAGTTACAGTGTAAGAGGGCTCTTCTCTCCACAGATCTGGCTTGTAATTTGACCCCAGACTGCTTTGGAAGGTAGTACCTCCAGCGGGCCGCTTTAGACCCATAAAAGAGGGTGGTGCGGATCACTTTATGCAGTGGAAACACTCAGGGTCCGCGCCGTTCCGTCCCATACCGGCCCTATGGAAACGAGGCTATAGTGTTTTTAAGTAGTGTTCAAGTCAACATAACTCATCAAATATTATGAACATAATTTAAAACTATTAAATAACATTTTAAAAGTTACTTAAAGATGGTGTACCTGATTTTTACTGTCTTAAAACCTTTGAAAACCAGAACTAGTTCAATTTAAACTGTTTGCAGCAGTCCAAAATTATTTATCACTTTCCTAACATAGTTCAAGCATCCTAATTATTCACTGTGATGGGTTCATAAGCGATTTTCACAGTTTTCAGAGTCCGGAGTGGATGCTATGATGCATTTTGACCCTGCTGCTTTTACAATATGTCTGTACTGCTCAACTACATGGATACAGTTATATATATATTGGCCATTACTTCATATTACTTGTAGTACAAAAACACGTGTACATATTCAGAACAGCTGAACTAATGTTAAAATAGAGACGTACAGGAGGAGACTGGAGACAAAAGCTGTACAATGGGGATTGTGTTATCAATCTAGTTCCAAGTCAGCTCTATGAGTCAGCAGCACTCTCTCTGTCTTTCTGTCGCCACGGACACCGCACAACTATTTTTAGCTTCACATCTGCGAGCGGTAGCATACGCACACACAAATGCTCGACTGCACAGGGAGGCAGGCATAAAGTATACAGCAGCGAGTATCATGAAGGATCAAAACACACAGAGATACTTCGAAAAGGAAAGAGTTAGAATATTAAAGATGTACTATGTAACTTATGTAACACTTGATAGAGGCTGTGTCCAAGTGCCCATCCTAGTCCCTAACTTTTCCTTCCCTACATAGTATTAGCACTATATATGAAGCACTCATTCACAGAAAGATTCGGACACGAGGCTCACTACTTTTGGGTCACATGCCTCTGGCGTCTAGGTGAAAAAAAATCCGCTAAACGTGATTCATGTCATAAATAATGATTAGAGGAGACTGGCACACAAGTTTATGGAATAATAATAACCACACAAGTTTCTGTCACGCTGGATCTCACGCAAACAGATTTGCTATTTGCTTTTTGTCTGAAATGTGGAAATTATCGATAAACAGCCCGCACTTTTACACCATAACGCTTTATTTTCTTCCATCAACAGTGCCATAAACCAGCGCTTTCATTCAGTCATGTTGTGTCCACGCTGAACGCTATTGTTTTCCCGGCTCTCGCAATGCATTGTGATCTATATTGACCACTCTAGTAACCACCGATGCCCACTACTTTTCAAGGTGCATTGTGGGAAATTTTGAGTGCACTACTTTTTCACCTGCTGGTCATTCGGACACCCCTAAAAAGGACACGAATAGTGTGGACATTCGGACACAGCTACAGTGTCCAGAAAGATTAAATTGACTTGGAAAGAGAGTACATTAATTGCTAAACCTGAATCTCGTCAATCACAACATCATAGAAAAGATAAAACATTCCCATAGAAGCTAGCTAGAAAATAGACCTATAAAAAATATTTAAGCACAAGTCAGAACTGAAGAAGCAGGTTGGATGAGCTGCGAAACGTAGTCGACCAAATAAACTTTTGTCCAGTTGACAAATTGGATTTCTCCTTTTGCCATTATAGTACACATTTTTAAAAAGTCTTAAAAAAAAGTTTGTGTGGCTATATATGACACCCGTGAATAATTATGTTAACATCTGGACATTTTAAATTGCAATATTTATCTGAAACAACTTAATAAAAGAAACAAGTCCGCGATTTCCATGTTTGAAAACTGCAGAGCCCAACGGAAGATGATGTCGCCATAAACGTCATCCTTACAAAAAAAACACTATACCAGAATGACCGATGCTACCAAATCCTTCGTGCATCAGCGATTGAGAAAATAAAATTGGAAAACTGGAAAATAGACCAAGTTCTGTTTGCAGTGGCCCAAAGTTATTCCTCTTTCCTAACACATTTTGACACTTCCTTGTTCTTGGACAGTAAAACGCTTGATAAACATGATAAACAATATGGCATTTTGAAAACAAGTAAGTAAAGATTGCTCAAACATGCACGGATCACCCCAAATACAAATACAGAGAGTAAACGAGAAGGGGGAACAGCTATAACTATTTATTACTATTTAAAGTCACTACCTGCTACTTATTTATTTATTTAACCACCACTGTCCATCACTGCACTGTACACAATATTGTGATTGTAAATACTTATTATTATTTATCTTGTTTTTGATGTGTGCTCTTGTTTTCCTACTTTTTCTGAAACTTGCGTTGTGACATTGAAATTTCCCCACTGTGGGACGAATAAAGGATTATCTTATCTTATCTTATCTTATCTTATAACATATAGTCATAGATGTAGTTGTCTTTTGCAGTGGCGTCTCGTGACCAGCAGGGGCAGCACACTTTCACTGTGCTCTGGGGAATACTCCATCTTTGTCACTGGAGCAGGTGACTCCTCTGAGCAGTGAGAGGAGAAGCAGGAGACATCATTAGTGCAAGAGCGTGAGTGCACTGGAAAGAAAACAGGAGCGAGAGCGAGAGAAGAGGGGGGCAAAAAGAGATACCAGCAGGGAGAGGGAAAGAGAGAGTAAAGAAGAGCAAGGAGAATTGGAGAAGATGGAGAGAGAAATGGGGGAAGAGGTGAGAAAGAAAGAGAGACCAGAGAGTTGGAGAGAACAGAGAAGAGAAAGACAGAGGAGAGAGCGAGAGAGGAAAGAGGAGCAAGGAGCTGACGGGTAAGCAAGAGGAGAGTATGTGCTCATTTAGATGCACAGTTCAAAAGACTCTTTATTAGAATAGCAGTCTTGAATTCTTTTCACTATATTTTCATGGGCTTTTTCCTGAACCCAAGCCCCAGGCCCCAACATGGCCGCCAGTGTGAATAAATGGGCTGAGCTCATTGGCATGTGATGCTAGTTTAGCCTTTAGCGGCTATAGGTACGTCTACTTTCACGCAGTCGCACAAACCACGGGACCGTCCGGATTAGCAGCTGGAGAGGAACGGAATGAGCCGAAGATAAAGTTTTTAAAGCTGTTTTAAGTCGTCTGCAGATTTTTGAACTGAGAAAAAGTTTGTGAGCTGAAAACAGGCAAAAATCAACACCAAATCTGAAAGCTGTAGGTCCTTGTCAACCAAACACAGGCCGTTTGTGTTTACATTGTGATCTATGGAAAAAATGCTTTCTCAGCTGCAGAGGATTTTTTTTTTTTTTTTTGCTGCAGTACCAATGGACCGGCCACTAGTCCAACTCACAACGGTTTAAGATGGCAATACATTATCCAGATATTGGAATAGATCCAGGTCACTACCTCACAGACACCATTTTGTTGCCGTTTTTATTGTGTTCATGTTGTATGTGTTCGCTGTAATCTGTTCTATTATTGTAAAACATGTCTTATTATGGAAATGTATTCATGCTGACTGAACTTCTGGGTTATTTCAGGTATACACGGTGCATTCTGTTGCTATAAAACAGTGCCTCAAAGTTCTCAGGTAGTTTCACTTTTTTACTGTAGAAATCAGCCAGTCCTTGATTCCGCGTGTGTGCGTATGTGCGTATGTGTGCGTGCTTAAGAAACCTCCGGCTAAATATCCCCGATGATATTTCCGAAAGCCTACAAAGCATTTAAAGCAGAAGGCAGCTCATTTTCCTTGTTACGCCGCACCGAGAGAGCAGAGAGGGAGACGAGTGAGGAGCGAGTGACCCACTTACACAACATTTAAATAGGGATTCCATTTAGAGAGACGCATTAATTGGAGCAGATGCCTTCTCAATTATTAAGAGGCCTCTGAGGGCACAGCACCAGCTATATTTAACCTGCTTCGACTGCACGGGTCCCATCTCCGGCATCTGCACAGAGGAGCTGGGGGCACTGGTGTGGGCAGATAACTATACTTATGCACCGGGAGGATCTGAGGACGGATGCACAGTAGATAGTTTGCAGTGACATCGCGTTGGGGGGTACTGTGTGTATGTCGATGGAGTTGTTTAGCAGCTACCATAGTGACACATATTAGTTTCACTAGTTTTTAAAACACAAAGTGGATTTAAACAACGTATTTTCAGGAATCTATGATCAATATGTGAGAGTAACTGAAAAACTTTGTGCTAATGCTCGCTCACAACAAATAATTTCCCTTGTGGATCAATAAAGTTTGTCTAAGTCTAAGTCTAGCTCATGACTGTGACATTATTTGAGACGGACTTAACAGCAGAAATCAGCTCACCTGTTGAAAGCATGAATGTTACTAGGCAGGGTAACCTTCACCTGTTCGCACCTACGCTATATTTACAAGGTTGTGTTTGACCCTTTCCACCCTGTCACATTTATCTCACAGGAAGACAGCAAAACCCTAAAGATAGGTACCTCGCAACATATAAATACTGGACCTGTAACCATTTGAACATATGCATGTACCGCAGCCTGCTTTGTAACTCCTGCTTCCCTTCATCTGATCAGATAAAGCACTTCTTTTACGACTCTACCTGGTCTATTGTCTCTTACTTTTTCCATCACGACTTCACCTGTGGTACTGCAGCTAAGTCACTTCTTTGTGGTCAGATTGTGTTAAAATAAAGTTCAGATGAAGTCTAACTTGAGTGGCCATGCTTCAAACTCTGCCCCCTGCAGTCAGGTGTTTGTAATCGGAAACTATCAATCAGGGCAGTCATGTGAGATGCCACATAGTACTTGAAACTGCAGTGGTCACTGAAGGTAGCACACACTGTTTTTGAACACAAAACTGCAAAATTACAATTGGTATAAACCCCGGTGCCAGTCTAATGTTTGCACTATTATTGTCTGCAATAGACACAAAGAGGAGCTGTTTCTACATGGTTCTCATCAAACTCCTGATTTGACAAAAAATTAGTTCCTCACACTGTCTTATAATTATCACTCAACAATATACACCTTTAGAATGCTTATAAAGGCATTCAGTCTCGTTTTCTTTCTAAAAGAGCTGGTTTTATATTACATTAACGTGACATTTACCTGAACTAGGAGAAATAAAAGTCACCTCATTAAAAAACATACCTGGAGCTGTGTTTGATTAATCCTTTATTATTAGTCTGTCTAATAAAAGCCAAAGCTCATGTTAAATGTTATGTTCCACCTCCATCAAGTAGTTTTTAGTTAACACCTTTTACCTTCAGCTCAGTAGACATGGCCATTTCCAGGGCTGAAATTATCCAGATGATTCTAATGAAAGTGTATGGAGTTTAAAAACACAGTGTAGCACCTCCTGTATTACCACATGACATCACAAGTGTTTGGGAGAAGTACTCAGCCTTAATATGCAGGATTTGTGTATCTAGGTATGTTTGTGATGAGGAAACAACATTATAACATGGAAATAGTGTAGTATGGACCCTTTAAAATAAAATCGTGTTGAAAACGTCTATAAAATGCATTTATCGAGGTAACTAAAAGTGCAGCTAGCATGTCAACGACTCCACTGCGCTAACAGCCCTCGGTGGGGGTCCAGTCAAGGTTGTTAGAGACACTTTGTTATTAGCAACCAGAGAGAAATTACAAGAATTCACAAATGCGCCCAAACATCTGTGCCCTGTGTGGTTCTTTCTCCAACACGACTCAGACCTGGGCACCACGACGGCGCATGGCGTGCAATTTAACGCCCATTTCACCGCGATTCTCCACACGCTGCTCATTACACCCAGAGCCGAGGCAGATTTATAGAAGCTAATTTATCAGAGAGGCAGGTGAGCGGAGAGAGGGAGGAGAGAAGGAGAGAGAGAGAGAAGATGGAAGAGGGAGAGGAGAGACTTTTGACTTTTAACAATACATTTATTATATGTCACTTGAAAATATGCAAAACAATGTAATCACACATTTGAGAAAAGAGGAGAGAGGAGACAGGGGTGGGGGGTGAAGAGAGGGAGAGGAGAGAAAGAGGAGGGGGAGAAGAGAGAGAAAGAAGAGGGATAGAGAGGGAGAGGAGACCTTTGACTTTTAACAATCCATTTATTATATGTCACTTAAATATTTGCAAAGTCATGCAATCACACATCTGAGAGAGGGAGGGGAGATAGAGAGAGAAAGAGAGGAGGGAAGAGAGTGAGAAGAGGGGGAAAGGAGGGAGAAGAAAGAGAGAGAAGAGACTTTTGATTTTTAACATAAACTTTTAACATAACTTCAATGCATTTATTATATGTCAGTTAAAAATATGCAAAGCAATGCGATCACACATCCGAGAGAGGGAGAAGAGAGAGGATAGAGAGATAGAGAAAGAGAGAAAGAGAGGGGGTAGAGGGATAGGAGACCTTTGACTTTTAACAATACATTTATTATACTTAAAAATATGCAAAACCATGCACTCACACATCCAAGAGAGGGAGGGGAGAAAGAGAGAGGGAGGGGAGAAAGAATGTAGAAAGGGAGAGGAGAGGGAGAGAAAGAAAAGACAGGGAGCAAAGAGAGGGAGAGGAGACCTTTCACTTTTAACAATACATTTATTATGTCAATTAAAAATATGCAAACCCATGCAATCACATGTCCGAGGGAGGGAGGGAGGGAGGGGAGAAAGAGAGGAGAGGGAGAGAAGAGAGAAGGAAAAGAGAGGGAGCAGAGACATGGAGAGGAGAGACTTTTGGCTTTTAACAATACATTTATTATATTTCACTTAAAAATATGCAAAACCATGCAAACACACATCTGAGACAGAGGGAGAGGAGAGAGAACAGAGAGAGAAGAAAGAGGGAAGAGAAGGAGAACAAGAGAGAGGGGAGAGACGATAGGGATGGGTGAGAGAGGGGGAGCAAAGAGGAGGAGAGAGGAAGAGGAGGGAGAGTTTGTGTTGTCAGGGGAACACAGGGAACAAGTTTGCACTATAGAGATGTGATGTCCTCTCGTACTCCACAGAGACCAGTGCACTGTGCCACTGTACATTACTCATCTGTGCTGTTAGTTTCTCTTGTTCTCCACTCTCTCTCCACCTTTTCTTTCTTTCTTTTTCCTATCTTTCTTTCTTTCTTTCTTTCAAATAATAATACATCAGACTTACATAGCGCTTTTTTGGACACTCAAAGACGCTTTACAGACAAAATAGGAAGTAACACTGCAGAAAACGGGGGGAATCATGGGGGGAATGGCAGCTCTCTCTCTCTCTCTCTCTCTCTCTCTCTCTATCCCCCTCCCTCTATTTGTCCTTCCCTTTTCCTTTCTATATTTCTCGCTTTTTTTCTAGAGACCTTAACCGAGTACCAATGCCCTGCTTCAACCACCCTCTTTCTCTCTCACTCTCATTCCCTCTCTCCCATCCTGCACTCTCTTCCTCCCTCTCTCTTATCTCTCTCTCCCCTCCCTCTAAGTGTCCTTCCTTTTTCCTGTCTCTCGCTTTGCCTCTCTTCCTCACTCCCTCTCTCCTCTTCCTCTGTCTCCTTCTATTCCCCTCCTTTCTCTGCTTCTCTCTCTCCTTCTGCAGTCCTTGACCCATTCGGCATGTTCCTCTCCTTTCTTTCCTCCCTCCCTCCCTCCTCTCTCCCTCGCTCCCGCTCTCCTCTGTCCCATTCTGGAGTGATTGATGACCATGATGCTTTGCTCTGGGGCAGTTTATTAACTCCATGAACAGTGTTGGACAGGCAGCACATATCCTTTCTTTTCTGCTGCGTCTCTTCTTTCACACTCGTCTTTCTCGCTCTCGTCCATCACTCTTTCCTGTGCAAGCTTTTTCTCTCCGTTCGCTCGTGCACTCCTCTTTCATGAGTCACTTCATCACAAACACAGCATCAGACAAAGGCTGTTCAGAGACACACATCTTCACACCATGTTCAGGCCATTTCTCTTCTCTCTCCTTTTCTGTCCTATAGGCCTAAATAATACAAATACGCAGGATTTATATAGTGCTACCGAACTACACACCCAAATAGCTTTTCATTACATTATTTAAGTGTTGGTAATGCTAGCTAGCTTGTGACTGTAATGTTATTTAGGACGGACAAATCAGCTGACCTGTAGTAGTCCAGCTAAGTCGGTTGTCTATGGTCAAATTGTGTTAAAACAAATCTCTGATTAAAGTCTAACTTGAGTAACAGAGTTTCAAACAGAGCAGTGCCTACTGATAGGTATCCACACTTCAAACTCCACCCCTTCAACCTGGTGTTTGTGGCTGTTATGCATGATGTCACATAGTACTTGAAATGACAGTGGAGGCAGTACACACTGTTTTTTTGTACCGTTGTTAGCCACAGTTGCCCTGGGGTAGACTGAAGGAAGAAAGGCTGCCAATTTGTGCCATTGGACCCTCCAACCACCACCAATAGTGATGGAGACACCACAGTCATACTAGGCAAGATGGGTGAAGTGTCTTGCCTAAGGACACAAGAAAATCTGCAGTAGAGTCACCGCTGCCCAACTGTGGGACCAACTGGTGTCCCATCCAAGTACTAACCAGACCCAACCCTGTTTAGCTTCTGAGACCTGACGATAGCAGGTTTTGACACACAAACACAAATACACAATCTGATAACCTGCTGAAAGTTCCTCTGAATAAACTCAAGACTTTTAAGAATTTGAATTTAAATTTGTCTAAGTAGTTCCTGTCTCTCACAAAACAAAAACAAAACAAAACAAAAACAAAGCATGCAACAGGGTGGACCACCAGCTCACATCTCACATGGCTCTTACAAGTTTGCATAGATCAGTGTTTTCCATTTACATGAAAAAAAAAAAAAAAAAAAAAGTTGGGTACTTGCTGCAGCTGTATCCCTTCCTACTCCTAGAACCCTAACCAATCTGAACGCCCTATGGTCTAAAGAAAATGTGTATGTCATGGTAGAACTCCTCTCTGCTGGCTTTTCACACTCCTAAAACAAATGGAAGAACTAATAAAATGCATTTTAACAGCGTGTCAATAATACGTTACAGATCGTCAGAAGTGCCATGCCGTTATAGACAACAACAATGACTTCACGTTACATTTCTTACATGTGTTTTCTGCACACACTGTCATCTTGTAAACCCATTATAAAACAATACCACACACCCTGCTCCGTCTTCCTCCTCCATCACCTCCAGTGTCACTCCCTCATAGACTCACAGCAGGGGGCCATGCATGTATCAGAGGACACGTCCCACGCATGTGTCCCTGTGCCTGTCCTATGTTATAAATAAGCTTTATGTTGTCATTACTTACTCAGAGCAGCAGGCAGACTTCAGTGCAAACACATGGAGCCTTAAGTCCATAAATTACCTCCAGAGATGTTCCGACATGTAAATAGTGAGGATATAGAAGCCACATATGGGCCCAGGCTGTACACTAAAGCAGAGGAGAGAAGGAGCAGCTGCTGGAAGAAATACTAGTCACTGTGGTTGTAACTGTGATGTCCTTAAAGAAGAAATATTATGTTTATTTAAAGAAGATGGGTATAAAATGCATAATTATTTAGCATTTTGTTCTTGTAAATTGCAATTATGATGATGACATGATTAAAAGAGGGAGTATTTTACTTCTATGGGGGATTAACTAACACGACATCTTTAGATCACCATGTCTTTTACTGTTTTGAAAATGCACCGAAAACAACGTATTAACATGTTTTAAGTTTGCTTTTATTTTTGATGCTCCCCTCCTTTTGCTCTCTATGTTAAGTCACTAAGGTCGTTTTCACACATGTTCACTCTTTGGAGCAACACCAGTGCGCACTAGATGCACTGCAGTTCTGTTTACTTCACTTTTGTTGGTCTTGTTCACACACACCTCACATCATTCACCCCAAACACACATCATAAGCCATGTGAGAGACATCATCTGATCAGAGAACTATCAGAGAACTGTCCAACTGAAACAACGTGCTTCAGTTGGACAGAGCCCCATGAATACGCACACATTTGCTCTACGCACTGGTGGTGGAGGAGAAAAAGCTTTTTAAGCGACATAGACCCAGGCTCAGCTGTGCACACAGAGGCAGGAGGAGACGTGTCGCTGATATGAAGTTGATCCAAATTTCCACATCAGACGAACGTGTCAAACAGCAGCTCTACAGCATCCAGTCATACAAATATACGTGATCTGAGCTTTTTCACCCAATTCCAGCTTTGTTACTGTCACCGTGGATGGCGTAGGTCGGCCCGAGGTCGGCCGCATTCACCCAGCTCCAGAGTGAGAGTGGAGCCGCTGTGAGCTTTTAATGTGAATCAGACGGTTCACACCAGCCCAAGCGCATCGCTCTCAGAGCGAATACACTTTTACGATGACCAAACTCGTGACAGTGTGCAAAACGATCTGTCACAACATAGCTGTACAAGGGCAAGACAGACTTTGCTCAAACACGTGGAAAATGATACAAGTCATTTAAGCCCCGTCCCTTTAGTAACACAGGGGAATTATGTGAGAGCATCTGATTCTTTTGCACAGAAAAGACAAAACCAGGGAACAAAAAACTACTTACACAAACAATATTTTATCAGTCTAACCGCACCATTAACCACACCATTTTCTGCTCATAGACCTTTGAAGAAATTTATAGTGTTGGTAAAATAATGTCTTTTAAACTACCAGGGATAAAGCAAAAAGTCGACACACTTGACCGTTCATATTCTTATATTTGCCCTAAGCCTCTGCTGTATGTCACTACTTCTGTATTTCACCTCCTTAAAGGGCCCATGTTACGCTATTTTCTGATCTGTGTTATAATGTCGTTTCCTCATCACAAACAGACCTGGAGTTGTGTTTTGTTTCATTCTCACATGTTTAACACACAAACGCTGCATATTTAGGCTGACTTTTTCTCTCATACAGAAAACACTCTTGTGATCTCATGTGATAATACAGGAAGTGCTCCACTGTGGTTTTAAAGGTGCACTGTGAAACTTTTCAGGTAGAGGGTCCGGCACCTGCTTTGCTCTGTTGTTTATTTCCTGAAATGTACTACAGTATGGCATTTTATTGGACTATCTCCATGGATACAAGCAGACCAGCTCACAGTAATAATGCATGTTTTGTGGTAGTTTTGAGAAATAAAAGCACATGTAACTGAATAAATACAAGATATATTTGTAAAATGCCATACTGTGGAACATCCAAGACAAAGCAATAACATCACCATGGAGACAAGCAGATGGCGCACCCTCTATCAGGATAGTTACACAGTGCAGCTTTAAACTCCATACTCCTTCACTAGAATCATTTAGATGGTTTCAGCCCTGGAATCGTCAATCTCTGCTGAACTAAAAGAAAATGGGTTAAAAACTACCACTACATGACATCACAAGGTGGAACGGAACATTTTGAGCTTTGGAGTTGTAGACAGACTAATAATATAGGATTACTTAAACATGTGTGAATGAAACAAAACACAGCTCCAGGTCTGTTTGAGGTATGAGGTAACAATATTTGAACATGGCCTAAAGTTCACAGGAATCCATTTTGTGTAATATAGGTCCTTAAACAGACTTATATTTAAGCCTCTTCTCTACAGTCAAACTTAAGGAGGGTTAGGGTTTTTTTTCTTGTATTTGTGTCCTGGACCTGCAAATCCACTTAGATCTGTCCATTTGATAAGATTAAAGTTTTCATTCATAACCTGTTAGAAGAAACAGACAACCACAATGCACTGAGATTATTAAAGGTGCACAGACCCTCAACTTTTTGGTTGAGGGTCCATCACCTGCTTGTTTCTATGGATATGCCATTGCTACGCTTGGAATGTTCCACAATATGACATTAAACAGCTCCACTTTACATTTATTCAATTACAGGTGGTTTTACTGCTCAAAAAAATAAGAAAAACAGGTGTGACTGTGAGCGGGTCGCCTCTCCATAGATCTGACCTGTAACTTGGTCTGGTTTGGTCTCCATCATGACAGAAAAGTTTTACGCTATACTGCGAAACATTTCAGACAAAGCATATGGAGACAAGCATATGACAAACCCTATGCAGGAAAAGTTACACAGTGCAGCTTTAAGACAAGGCTCACACATGCACTCTCATCACATCAGAACTGGTACTATTGATACTTCGCAGTGACATCACACTGGGGGCGTTCTACATGTATGCGTATGGCGGAATGTTCAGCGGTTACCATGGAGACACAATGCCACATTGGCAAACACAGCGAAAACAGTGAGAAAAGTGGATTTAAACATTTTCAGGAGCCTGTTTAAGTGTTTGATTTTCAACTTTAAAATGTGAGAGCGACTAACTGAAAAACTTTTAGCTTGTTTAAGAGCACAAGTCAGTATTTGAACAGTAAGTGGCTAAAATGAGGGTTATCTACAGTACAGCATATGGACAGTTTCAATAAATAAATAACAGGTAAAGTGACGTGAGTGAAGATCCACATATGTTACAGTTAGACATGGGACAATATAGAAATTTGATGTCACGATTATCATGGCCAAAATAATTATTATTAACGATTATGTCATGGTAATTATTAAAGTTGCTGACCGTTTAAAAATGTTATGGATAGAATAAGTTTAAACAGCTTTTATATAATTGTAGTTTGATCTAACAGAGATCGTGATGGACAAGTAGCTTTTTTCTACACATTTTGGTGATATCTTTGTTGGCAATTATCACGATTATGCGAAATGTCCCACGAACTATTATTGCCAACCCTTTTTATCACGATAAACGATATTATACCTGTTGAAATAAGGGCGATAAAAACTTGCCAACATCACATGTTAAATGTAAAAATAAAATGTTTTGCTAGATTGTCATAAGCCGTGTTGTATTTTAAAATATTGACTTTTGGTGCAAAAAATGTTAAAAAACCTCTCATAATCTTCTCTTGAAATCTCTGAAGCAAAGACCCTTGACCTCAGCTGACAGGCGCAGTCTCATATTGAGTCTGGCTGCTTTGTTGACGGAGCATCTCTGTATTTTCTGACCTATTTGTGCTGCAACAGTCAGAATGGAAAAATGTGATTTCTAGAGCTGCCTCGTGCTAATCCTCTCTCTCTCTTATTGTGAGTCTATTTTCAGCCGAGGAGAAGCACAAAGACAACACAGGGAAATGCATTATTATAAGGAGCTCGTACACAAAAAGCAGTTGGGTGTTGATTCTGTATACTCTTGGCTAGAAAATGTATCTGTTTTAATTGAAAGTTTACATTTAAGTGTCATTAAAGTGCTCATATTAGGCCATTTTCTGATCTATGAGATAATGTTGTTTCCACATTAAAAACATACCCAGAGTTGTGTTTTATTTCATTCCCAAACACACAAACTCTGCGTATTTAGGCTGAGTTCTTCTCTCAAACAGAAAATTCCATGTTCCACCTTGTGACGTCATGTGGCAATACAGGAAGTGCTCCACTGTGTTTTTAAACTCAACACTCTTTCGCTAGAATCATCTGGATCATTTTAGCCACGGAATTTCCAAGCTCTACTAAATAAAAGTTAAAGGCAGCTGTTAACTTGAAAACTACTGCAACAGATTTTCCAGGTATTTCAACAACGATTTCTTAGCATACTTTAACAATCAGTTCAAATGAGGTTACAAACAATAGCAGCTGGCTTCCAGTTTGACTACGTTTTGAGTAAAGGTGCGTAGAAACTGTATAAAGTATTTCCTTTCATTTCACCTGATGATGTCACTAGGTGGTACCAATCGATTTGAGCTGTGGGGAGGGACAAGAACTGCATATAAACGATTAAACAGTGAATAGATTACAACATAATTGCGTTTTTGACATGACATAAGGCATGTTTTTGAAGGTACTGCAGTTTGTAAAATAGGATAATACAGCTTATATAATACCCAGTCACTTTGAACTCCTGAATAAAATGTGGACTGTTTTTTTTTTGCTGGCAACAGTGGGAGTGAGTAACAAATCAGAATTATAGCTATTGTCAACATGATGCTGTATGATGGACACTTTAACGTGGTGCAATGAATCAATGAAATGTCTTTGAAGGCCACATAACTTTCATAAGCTTTTAACCATGTTCTAACAGTGTTCCCTTAACATCAGCTTCCTCATCGCTGTATTTCAATTGATTCATGCAAATTGGAGCTTGAGCTGTGTTAGGGCTTGTGAGCTGCTTACCTACAAAGAGATGGTGTTGATTTTCTGAAATGTTCCACAGCATGGCATTCAATTGTCTCACTGAGGACACTGGGCCTGTTTACGAGCCAGATCTATAGAGACGCCTAGAGACACTTTACAAACAGAAACCTGGGAACAAACAAATCTCAAAACTCTATAGAATACAGTGAAGCTGTGCCTACTGCTCTGTACTTATATTAGTACAGAGTAGAATACTTTTTACTGATATCAGATCATGTATATGGGGTTGACAATTTCTAACAATAAAAATAAAAACTAATAAATGAAAATCTGCTGCTTGCTATCATGGTTAAAGGCTCATATATAGCTTTTTCTGATCTATGTTATAATGTTTCATCATCAAAAACATACCAGGAATTGTGTTTTGTTTCATTCACACACGTTTAACACAAACACTGTTCCACCTTGTGATGTCATGTGACAATACAGGAAGTGCTCTACTGTGTTTTTAAACTCTGGAATTGCCCATCTCTACTGATGGTAAAAGGAGCCGTTAACTTGAAAACAAAAACTGCATCACAAGGTGGAACAGAGCATTTTGAGCTTTGGAGATGTAGACAGTCTAATAATAAAGGATTACTCAAACAAAGTCCAAGTATGTTTTGATGAGGTAACAACATTATATTGGCTTATTATGGCTTAAAGCTCTTAGAAGAGTCTATTTTGCGTAATATAGGACCTTGAAATGAATGGCCTACCATTTTAGCAGTTTTAAACAGGAAGTGGACCTATTTTAGATCAATATTGTAGTTTAGAATCTACAAAATGTAAAAGAAAGACATACATTTGTTATAGTTTAATACTTAATACACTAAAAAAGCCTAATATGTCTTCTCATTGCCTCAGCTAGCCCACAGGAGCAGTTAAGTTCAAAAGGAGACAACCTCACTAAACACCGTGACATAAACTTCCCTGAATGGAACAAGGGACCACCGTTGTAACACATAAAGCTTAAAAAGGTTAATGAATTATCTCTGCACTTTCAAGTAACAATTAACAGTTAATGGTGATAGCAGTGCCACAGGGCGTTAGATAAACTCCGGTTGAGCCCTGGTCTCCTCCTACGGACCAGTGCCCACCCGCCACACACAAGAGAGGGGTTAAGTGCTTTAGCGTCTCCTGGGCCAAACACAGCACCACCACGTTCAGGAAAACTGTCCATAGAGACACTTGGAGACACTTTACAAATGAAAACTGGGAAGAAATTCATCTCAAAACTCCACAGAATACACTGAGGTTGTTTTAGGTAACATGAACTGCTTGTCTTAGAGATGGTATTGCTTTATTCCCTGAAATGTTCCACAGTATGGCATTAAACCTAGCTCAGGACACCATCAGGCCTAGTTACAAGTCAGATCTTTAGAGATGCTTAGAGACACTTTACAAACGGAAAATTGGAAAGAAATGAATCCTCAAACTCCATAGAATTCACTGAGGTTTTGTAAGGGAACGCAGCCTCCTTGTTTCCATAGAGACGTTGCTGATTTTCTGAAATGTTTCACAGTATGGATTTATGACTTTACAAATGGGGGAAACTGAGAAGAAATGAATCGCCAGAACTCCATAGAATTTACTGAGGTTGTGTTAGGGCCTGTGACCTGCTTGTTTCCATAAAGATGTTGTTGCTTTTTCCTGAAATGTTCCACAGTATGGCATTAAACTTGTCTAGATCAGGACACCACCAGTTACAAATGGATACTGGGAAGAAATGTATCCCAAAACTCCATAGAATACACTGAGGTTGAATTAGGGAACGCAGCCTGCTCCCCACAGAGATGTTGTTAATTTTCTGAAATGTTCCAAAGTCCGGCATTAAACGTGTCTAGCACAGGACACTTTACAAATGGAAAATGAATCCAAAAACTCCATAAAATTCAATGAGGTTGTGTTAGGCCGTGCCACCAGCTTGTCTTAGATGTCACTTTCTCCTGAAATGTTACAGAACGTAATGGCAGTATGCACTTATCTAATGGATTGAGCCGGTGAACTTTGGGTTGTTGGGCAAACCGTCTTAACCACTGAGCCAGATTCAGACGTAATGATTAAATTTCAACTCTCTAGTCCACACACTGAAACAACAAAGTGCTCCTGTGTGTTTTAAAGTTTATACACAAGTAAGATCTATATAAACAACAGTCAAAAGTATCCTTATATAACATCATTTAGCTATAATAATTAATAAAATGTACTAGTCCATACCTCTCAAATCAAGATGCCTATTCTGACTCTGATTCAGGTAGTTTAACTTGTATTTTCCTTGTGGCAGTGACATAGTCTTAAATGAAGTTTAGCCTGGAGCAGAGTCCATGTTTCTCCCTCAGTGTCAGTGGGTCAGAGTGAGCTCATAAAACATGTACAGGCGTTTACATGCAGTACATCACAGCACATGTATTATAGAGACGCTCCTGTGTCAGACCTATGCCTGGCCCTTACACCTTAGATACTATGAGCTAACTGCTGTCTCTTATCCTGCTGTCTTTGGTGTCATGCCCCCCTTTAAACAAAGCATTTCTACCTTAAAGGAACTCTACGTAGCCTGCGCTCTTACAGCTTGAAAAAAGGTATTAAAGTCACAACTGAACCTATGTTGCCAGTGCCTTAACCTGCAGATACAGGTTTTTCTCATTCTCACTATTTGGACACGTCTCATGTGAAAGCTCAGAACCTCCAGAGTTCATTCACTGAGCTCCAGAGGCTGCACTAGCACTGATTTGAGTTTCGGTGGTGAGGATTCAGAACAGAGACAGAGAGAGTCCTTTTAGGTTTAAACCAACTGGATTTAAAAGTTTTCAGAGCTTTCTACCTTGTTATAATGTTGTTCCCTCATCAAAAACAGACCTGAAGAGGTTTTAGACAACATCCATGCATGTCTGAGTAATCTAGCAATCTCTCCTGGGCCCTATTCAACCCCTCTTTACGGTAAGCAATACAATTCTGTCCAATGATCAGCCCACAAGCCTACGTCATCCAAAGCCCCGCATAGCAATTTTTCATAAATACACAAAAGCATGATACAAAACAATACATTACAACTTCACAAACCTGATGTAATGTGCACTCTGAAGGGGGAAAGGGGAGGGGAGACTGAGAGTACCAAAAAACGAAACTGAAACTAAACATTTTAATAAGCTGTGTTCAGTGAATATAAGCATTTTTTCAGCACAATAAAGGGTAACATGGTGATTTAAATTTGTTACTGTGTTAGCGGTTAATACCCCATACTGTAGAAGTAAAATACCCCCCCTTTAAAATTAACCAAATGGAGCAGGCACATAGTTTCTCACGCTGTCCTGAATGGTGCGGTCACAGAACTGGGGTAACTGCTCTGTTAATCAGGCCGTCCAAAATAGAGCTCATCACGTCGCCTGATGAGGTTATCTTTGGAGCTCCATCGGGCCAAAGCACCGAAATCCACTTACACAGAACACGCTCTGGAGCTCTGAAGCGGTTTCTCCATTACAACGTATGTGTGCACGTTTAATCACATGATCTGTATCAGGCCACAGCAGGGCAGGGCTCTCCAGGTGGTTCTACCCATTTCTTTTCATGTATTTGATCAAAATCTGTCTTGCCCCATTACAGATAAGTCCAAAAATAAGTCCATTGTGTTCTGTCTGGATCTAATTAGAAAACATAGTATAGTCCAAGAATCAAGAAGTGCATGTTAGCATCCTAGTTGTCATCACAGCAAATTCTGCACAGTTCTGTGAGAGTTGGGTTTTGTTTCATTCACGCCTAAAACAAACTCTGCATAGGCTGACTTCTCTCAAACTGAAAAAAAAAGTTCCACATTGTTTTTAAACTCCATACACCTTCACTAGAATCATTTGGATGCCTTCAGATCTGCATTTGCCAAACTTTACTGAACAGTAAACGGTAGTAGTTGTTGTTAGCTTTACTGTGAAGGCAAACTCTGCTCTGGTCTCTGAGAGTTATGGAAATTGCTTATAAACTCATCATGATGAATAATTAGGAGGCTCTGAATGCATAAGATAAGTGAGGAGCAACTCTGGACCACTGCAAGCCATTTAAAATGAACTATTTCTGTTTTTCATGTTTTTAAGACCGTAAAAAACAGATATAGCATTTTTAACATGGACATCAAGAGAAAATGGCTCAGTTGGTCTCATAATGACAAACTAAATCGATATAAGTCTGGAAAGAAGCCTTAAAAGAAATTTGCTTTAATTGTGCGATATTTCTAACATACTGGAGGTGTGCAGACGAAACAAGGAAAAACACTATGTCCCCATATAACCCCAGATCTGGTGAAGAAACTCATGAACCTTGAATTATTTTGAATCAAATGAATGCATATCGAAGTCAAATTGTAATGGCTTCTATCGGTTGTGTTCAAATTGTCATAACATCATCAAGGCTATAGTATAGAAGTATTATAAAATGGAGCTAGAGGAAGGTTAAAGCTTGATGTCTGAATGTGCTGTGAAAGCTTTGAAATGAGACGTTTTGATGAATCATTTCTAAAACCAATTCACAAAAAATCCATGTCCTTTCAGTCACCACTAAGAAGTCACTTTAAAATACAGGTTTGGTGTTTTTTGCAGCAGACAGGAGCAAACTAACCCTGCACAGCAAGATGGATTCTCACTATATTTGTGGGCCCGAAAGAACTCAATCGAATCAAAACAAACATGGCAGCGCCGACATACTTCAGCCTATTTTAGCATCAATACTGACTATTTTATTTGTGGAAAAACTGTGCATTTGTGGACCGGGAAGATGTCTGTGCTTTTCTTTCAACCAGATGTAACAAAAGTTTAATTTTTCAACCACTCCGATTCAAATAGTCGCCATGATATTCAGAGTTTTCCAACTGCTTTCAACGAGAGCTGTCCCAGATTGATAATGTGTAGAACTCACTTCAGAGCATAGACTGTATGAAGAAGTGGACTGAGCGAGTGTGACACCAGGATCATGTAGAGAGGGTTAATAAGAACATTTTAAGACCAAAATGACGAGTCTCACAGCAGCAGTTAAAGAGAGAGGGGCCACAGTGTTCTAATGTAAGTCAATGGGAGCCAGGGTCAGAAGGAGCCGGAAGAGCCACATGCGAACTTCCTGAACACAAACACGGTGGCTAATGTGTTAAACTGTATATATAAATGGACATAGCTATGTGTGAGTGACACACACAGGTCAATCTGGTGTGAGCCAGGTTAGGGCAATACAGCATTTTTTAAACCATTCAAATGATCAGGTCTGAAGTAAACAAATTATTAGCTTCACATCTGACATCTACCAGTAAGAAAAGATTAAATACACCCACACATGGTATCTGAAAATCTGACATTTACATTTCTTTATCTCGGTTTATCATTAGCCATATTCTTTACATACAAGTAAATTCAGATGGAACGCTCTAAGGTTGCAACTCGTAACCTTCAAGTGGGAATTAACAAATCTCAGTTGCCTGGAACACATTCTCGTTTTGAAGACCCAACAACCCAACAACTTTACATCTCCATTAAAAATACTATCCATGCATTTTTCCAAACCTCTGCATGTGAAATTCCAACACCGTCAAAACCATCAAAAACAAAGATATTCCTTCAAAACACAAATAATGAAAAGCCCGTGCCCTCTGTGTGAGCTCCGTTTCTCTGGAGCTCTGGCCCTCTTCACTTTTCATTTCACTGGAGCTGATTGAACAGTTCTGATTTAGTGCTCGGTCTTATATCTCCTTTATGTGCTCTGTATTGGGACAAATGCCTGAAATGGTCTATGTAAATGAGTGATAGTCTGTTGATGATAGAGTACAGGGAAAAGGGGGGCTCAGGAATGAAGGAGGAGGATATTTGACTGCAAAAACCTGACTAGAATTTGCAATATGAATGTTAATTTGAGAGGAACTAACTGGTTTAGATATATTGACTTGTTGTGGCATGTATTCATGAGCTGATCTACTACATTATTTGTCATTGAAATTAGAAAAATGCACTTGAAGTAAGAAATAAATTCCACTTGCAGATGATTAAACTGGGGGAGAAGATTTATTGTGAGTTAAGTCATTCATGAAAACACGTCCATAATAATAATAATGGCTGATTCGTTTAAAGGGCCCATATTACGCCATTTTCTGATCTGTGTTATAATGTTGTTTCCTCATCACAAACAGACCTGGAGTTGTGTACGGTTCATTGCAACAGAAAAATTCAACTGGACCGAAAGTTTTTGCTCAAAGTCAGATTGCCGGTGGACACTGCCTCATATCTGCCTGACGTTAGCTCCTCCCTTCAGGCAGATATTGTTAAATTCATATTTAAATACTCAAAAAAAGCATAATTTGCTGCTGCACTTTGAACGGAATTTTCTGGAACTCAGCTCTACTTCTTGTATTTTTGTACTTTTCTACTTTTACCACAAACTGCCATTTAAAGGTGCATTGTGTCATTTTTTTGGTGGAGGATCTGTCAAAAGCTTTTCTCCATGGAGATGTTATTGCTTTGTTTGGAATGTTTCACACTACTGTAGCAAACCTTTCTAACTTCATAGAGACCAGGCCAGGTTACAGGTCAGATCTGTGGAGAGGCAACTCCGCTCACAGTCAGAATGCCTGTTTTTCTAGTATTTTTGAGCTATAAAACCAGCTGTAATTTAATAAAGGTAAGGTAGAGCTGTTTAATGTCATACTGTAGAAAATTCCAGGCAAAGCAATAACATCTCCATGGAGACAAGCAGGTGAAAAGTTGCGCAGTGCACCTTTAACTGACATTAAACTATGATAAATATTTAGCACAGGTACTATCCCACCAAACCATGTCATAATTAGAAAAAATATGAAAATATATGTACTTTAAGACAATGTATGTCTCTCTCATTCTCTTTCTCTCTTTCCCTCATTTTCTCACACTCACATCAGCAGCAGTTCACCCATTTGGACTATTGATCAGTCCAATCAGAGCAAATTCAGAACGTGACGAGAGGCCCCAGAGACGCTAATATGACAAAGAAATGCCCCGACAGCTCCTTCAAAATGTACAAGAGCAGGGCAGAGACATGTGCAAAACAGGTAATTAGATGCTATGTCCTGACAGTTAGTCTTTAAGTTATTCTTACTTGAGTAGTAGTTTTCCAGAATGCTTTTTTACTTGCTTGAGTAATTGTTTTGGACCACTACTTCGTACTTCTACTTGAGCAATACTATTTTGCAGTAATGTTACGCTTACATTAGTACAATTTGTGGCTACTCTAACCACTGATCATAGGCACATTTTAGCACAATGCAGATTATTATTATTATTTAACATCATGTATAAAGGTATATTAAAGGTCCATTGTGTAACTTTTCTGGTGGAGGGTCCATCACCTGCTTATTTCTATGGATATGTCATTGCTCTGCCTGGAATGTTCCACACTATGACATTAAACAGCTCTGCCTTACATTTTTGCAATTACAGTGGTTTTATTGCTCAAAAAAGCTAGAAAAAATGCAGTCTGACTATGAGCGGGGTTAACCTGGATTACACCAGATTGATATGAGTATCACTCTGAATTGAGTTCTAAACATTATCGATTGGGAACGGTTTTCGCTGAAAGCATTTAAAAAAGAAGGGACTTACAGCAGAATGCCTCGAGCTGATTGAGCGCACCACCCCAAAGTGCCCACCCACCAGTCTGTTTTTAGCCAATCACGGCAAACCTGTCAAAATGACATATCCAACTTGTACCAGGTAAAAACAAAACAAGAGTCATGCTGCAGAGGGAAGATGTCCATAAACCAGTTTAGCCGTTTTTGCAATACAAATTTGCGCATTAAGGGCCCTTATAAGCCACCATCACCGTCCGCCACCATGTTTTGCTTCATGTAGGCCTGGCGCTTGGGGTTGTCTGAAACTCCTCCCCCTGTGTAAAGAAGCCTTGTGATTGGTCCGACCACTGCTCGGTTTCAGTTTAAATGGAACAGCATGAGCAGCTCAAGATGGATTCTCATGAGTTTGTGAACTCAGAAATATCGCGAGAATCCGTCTTGCTGCTCACCATTAAGCAGCGTCGCCTCTCCACAGATCTGACCTGTATCTTGGTCTGGTTTGGTCTCCATGAAGATTGAAAGCTTTAATGCCATAGTGTGAAATATTCCAGACAAAGCAGTAACATCTCCATTGAGAGAAGTATTTGATGGACCTTCCATCAGAAAAGCTACACTGTCATGGTTATTGTTTTGTAGTCACTTGTGTTGCATATTTTGGTGTATTTTATTCCTTTAGTGTGTTGTGCCCTTAGTGTTTTATTTTGTCATTTGTCCTGTCAGCTTGTTGTTTTTGGTTTTACTTCCTGTCTGTTGATTGTTTTCCCCGCCCTAATGTGTTACTCCTGTGTCTGTGTGCGTTTATACCCTGTGTTCTCCTCTGCCCTTTGTTGGTCCATTGTCATTATCAGTGTCTCGTCATGTCATGGCTGTGTCGATTTTTGGATTTTGGTCATTCTTTGTTTGTTATTAAAGAACTTTAACAGCAGTCCTGCATTTTGGGTCCTCCCTCTGTTTCTACACGACATACACACTGCATCTTTAAGCAAGGACGCCTATTTCCTACCTCCTTTAGACTATCGTAAAGCCTAGTACTTCACCTCCCATGAACTCAAAAAATTGTCTCCCAACTCATACATAATGACATATTACACACAAGCATACAAATCTCTAATAGCATCCTTGTTTATTATCTCATGTGGTTGAACGAATGAAGACTCCAGTTTACAATGAAGCAAAGCCAATGTGGACGGTCTCTCCCGCACACAATAATGAACCTCTCGGAAATCCAAAGTGAGTAATCTATTCTATTAACACTCCAACTGCCCTCCTCAGTAGAACCCAATTGCTTTCTGTTGTGCAATAGCTAGCGCGCTACATTACCGCACGCGACCTTGACATCTTGTTACAGTTAGCATTAAACTTTACGAGAGAAAGCTAACTAGAGCGGAGATGTGTGTACGTGTGTGTGTGTGGTCGGAGTGCAATGAGAGGCCGTGTCCTGGTATAGCAGAAGGATGGATGGAGGGAGAGAGAGTGAGAGAGAAGAGAAGAGATAGGCTCTTTGGATTGGTTGCAGTAAAAGTGTATGGCGAAGGGCAGATATGTGGACTGGAGACGCCATTCGTTTTAAAGGCTTATGGGTGAGCGGAGTGACTTGGCGCTCTTAATGCACTGATGGTTTGTCTCTGATGATTGCGCTCATTCACAGCCGACGGGACGGTTCTGCACAAGCAATGAGGAAAGATGGTGTTGTCTAATGCTAACACTACAACAAGCTCAGATGACGATCTCAACAGCCTACTGTGTGATTATTAAAGGTTATAGATGATGTTTGATGTTTTGAAATCACTTCTCAACACCATGGACACATAGTAATAATGCAATAGATTTATATAGCGCCTTTCAACACAACGACAGTGCTTTAATATTGCATTATTCATTCACTCCACACTCGGAGGTGTAAGATACTATTATAGCCTCAGCTGCCCTGGGATAGACTGACACAAGTAAACCCATCTGCACTACTGGCCCCTCAACCACCACCAACACTCACAAACACCACAATACTAGATGGGTGAAGTGTCTTGCCTAAGGACACAATGGCAGTATGCACCACTGCTGCCTCACTATGGCACCTGGTATTCCCGATCGTCCCCCATCCAAGAACTAACCAAATCTAACCAATTTTAGCTTCTGAGATCAGACAAGATCGAGCATTGAAAAGGTGTAATGGTCGTAATGATTTAATTCTGATTAAATACAGGGTGCATTCACTTGCACATACTGCAACAAAATTGTGACTAAATCATAAAGTAAACCTGGACTAGCCCAGGACTAAACCAAGAAAACTAAACCAAAACTGCATCATCACTAAACTTTACTCAAACCAGGACCAAATCAAGACAAGTGATCCTCGTTCCCTTTACTCTTTGTATTTATCATTGTACAAGCAAATGTAAATAAATGAGTCTAGTGAGGGAGTATATGGAGTGCTTTAAAGGTCTACTACATAACATTTCTGGTGATGGTTACGCAATGTCCTCGTTTCCATAGAGATGGTGGTGCATTTTCCTACAATATTCCAGAGTATGGCATTGTCTATTTCTGCAACCCCATTCACCATAAGAATGGCATTAAACTAAATTATTTTTCATGTATTTTTCAAGACCTTTCAAAACATGCCTGCCTGGTAACATCAACTGTCATGGAGAAAATTATGTTTAATGCTGTACTGTGGAACATTCCAAGCATCTTTAAACAAAACTGTGAACAGCTGTTGGATGCTGGTTTATTTTTTATAAGGAAACTTCTTCTTCTCTGGTCCCTTATGAGTCACAGTATAACGTGGCTACATCATCATGCTAATTTGAACTGCTAGTTTTCTGTAGGCACAAGTGATTAGCGAAGTCTGCAGAAACTTTGAAAACAGTTGGCGAGCGAGTGCAGGGGGGCAGTAAAAGTGACAGCAGCTAAATCATGTTTATATCACGGTGCGGATTGTTTTATGGGAATTCGATTTATAATGTCACAGAGAGGGACACCTGATTGTGCATTTAAGATTTCTGCAGATTAAACTCACGCATTTCATATCAGCGCAAAGGAGAGGAGCAATATGCTGATAACTATAAAAACTGCCATTAAAAGGTGCAGATGTGAAAGTGGATACGCTGTGTTCACGACATTCAATAATCTGATGTCACAACTGCAGATGACTTCCTGTTTCCTATTATAGGCGTCATTTTGAGGATTTTGGACTATTCAAAGATAAGATTTTGTTATATTTTGTTTATTATGAGCTATTATGTCCTATTTTTTATCGCTCGTGGATATAACTCACTGTGTGCTTCACTGTTTTGGAAAGAAATATAAAAACTGAAATGCATGCATGTGTATTTATCGGTTTTGTTAAGGAATTCGTTCTCACATTTGCCACACTAAAATATAGTACAGTATAGTTTTTCTGATAGAGAAGATATGAACTCAGTAATTACAGCGATATTAACCACAAACCATGACATAACATTTGCATTTTGACAATAAAAGGGCGGGCATATTACATTATTTTCTGATCTGTGTTATAATGTTGTTTCCTCATCACAAACATAACTGGAGTTGTGTTTTGTTTCATTTATTTAACACACAAACGTTGCATATTTAGGCTGAGTTCTCTCAAACAGAAAACACTATGTTCCACCGAGCGCTCCACTGTGTTTTTAAACTCCATATGCCTTCACTAGAATCATTTCGATAATTTCAGTCCTGGAATTCCCAGCATCTACTGAAATTAAGGTAAAAAGTAGCTGTTAACTTGAAAACTACTGCTCTGTGACATCACAAGGTGTAACAGAGCATTTTGAGCTTTGGAGAGGTTGATAGACTAATAAACCCGGATTACTCAAACATGTGAATGAAACACATCTGCTTCGCCAGCTTTTATCCATGGAGATGTTATTACTTTGCCTGGAATGACCCACAGTACGGCATTAAACTTATCAGTCTTGCATTTTTTCCAAATACTGGTGTTTTTCTTTGAGACAAAATAGACTGAAAAACCTGCACTGTTAAGATTAATGTCTAATTTGACCTTGTGGTGTCACCTGCTTGTCTCCATGGTGATAGATCAGTTTAATGTTATACTGTGAAACATTCCAGGCAGGCAAAACCTTCCAGAAGAAAAGTTACATGTCGCACCTTTAAACCACGGCGGTTGAGAATGTTGTGGTGTCACGTGATCCCACTCAACTCCTGCACACATTTTTTAGACGGATCATATTTTTGTGTATCTAATAGCAACGCTGTGTTAGTCTGAAAGCTTCTCCAAACATATTTCAGGCTTAGAGCTGGAGTAGGACTGTGATCAAAGACAGAGGAGAGGCATGCGGACAGCAGAAGGAAAAGTGCCGTTTCAGATTTATCATTCTTACCTAAAAACATTTCAACCTGGACGGACAGACAGTCAGACAGACAGAAGACATGAGGTGTGAGTCTCACAGCAGGGGTGGGTGATATGCCAAAGTATTAATATCATGATTTTCTGGTGGAAGGTACGTCCCCAGCTTCGGTCCATGAGTCAAGTGTTGCACAGTATGGCATTACACTTGTATATCTCTACAGGGACAGCAGGTGATGCCACAGGGTCAGGTTACATGTCAGATTTGTGGAGAGGCAAGCCCACTCACAGTAACAATACCAGTTTTTACGTCAATATAAACCCATGTCGTTGAGTTACAAAACAATAACATCTCAGTGGAGACAAGCAGGTGGTAGATTTTACCAAAGTAGCATCTCGTCAAAGGACCACCATAATAACAAGTGTGTCCAGGTGAAGAGGAGAAACAAAACATGCAAAACAGAATTAGTTCATATGGTCCATGTATTTGAGCGAGAGTATTTGAGTCTTGTCCGTGATATATAGAATAAGCATCTCTTGAGGTAAAAATGAAGTCCACTGTGTACTATCTGCATCTAATTATAAGGCATTTTATTGTCCATTGAATAAGAAAGTGTACAGTTAGCATGCTTGTTTGCTTTAGTGTGATGGCAAGACTCCGCTCACATCGCTAAAAGTTGTGAAAAATGCTTGTAAACTCATCATGGTGAATAGTTAGGACTCTCCGAATGCATAAGGTAAGTGAGGAATAACTTCTGGACCGCTGCAAACTGAACTAATTCTGGTTTTCACATTTTTAAGACAGTAGAAATAACGTACAGCGCATTTAAGTTTAAATCCATGCAACATTCAAGGCTAAAGCAATAAAAACCTGCTGTTCGTAGCGTGTTGCTTTTCATGTATTATTTGTTGCACATTTTAGTTTTTATTGTCAAAATATTTCTATTCTCAAAGACATGGCATCATTCTCTTGTTATTGCCAATTCAAAAAGAGAACGGCACTCGGTGTAGAAGTCAAGTGTGGTTCATTTTTATAAAGAATTAATTTGGAGGGGGAAAATTAGGCAATTCAACACACGTGCTACTCCGAGAAGCACGCATGAATGAAGAATGAAGAATCCTCCATGTTAGTGTGATAGCAGCTGAGAGACTGAGGAGCTCCGTAATGCCATACTCTGTTCTCTCAAATGTGTTTAGCTAAACTCCACTGTACAATGTTCTCCCTGTCCTACATCGCCCTGGCAACAAGCGCACGCCTCAGATGTTACAGCGTCTCCAAATCCAAATGTGTCAAATCTCATATTCTAATTCATCTGGTACAGTGAGACATTGGCGGAGTGACCTGTTTCTGTTGCGAGCACAAAGAAAGTGAAATGCTGTATTGGCAGTTGTTGGTTTTCCATTTTAAACTTTTTGACAATAGTAAAATAATTGGATTGTTGTAGTCAGCCAATTACAGCCTGATCTTTCTCGACTAGTCACCTCTTTAAAGGGGCCCATATTATGCTATTTTCTGATCTATCTTAAAATGCTGATTCCTCATTACAAACAACATTTTGAGCCTTGGAGATGTAGGCAGACTAATAATGCAGCATTACTCAAACGTGTGAATGAAACAAAACACAACTCCTGGTATGTTTTTGACAAGGTAGCAAGATTCAAGCTCAATTTTGCATAACATACGACCTTTAAATCAAGTAGTAGTATATTTCAATTTAAAATAAGATATGTGAACATGCTTTAGTAGCGTTTTAGCACATTCTATCAGGCGTTTAATGAAGTTTACTTAATATAACTGTAGTTCTATGAGGTTGGTTTGGGCTCAGACGTGCAGGGAATACTTTGGGCTTGTGTTGGGTTAAGGTGCACTTAATTTTCCCCATAGGGTCCTGTGCATTTGACCCATCTTTCAATGCCTCTGGGAGTGGGTGTCGCACACAGGAACCCATCTCCATGATTTCCATCATTTTGTTACTAGTCTTGGTCAGGACTACCAGGACTAAAGCTGGTGGACTGTACCCATGGAGCTCAACAGTAGCTGACCACATCCCAGTTCCTGAACATTTTTCTCAGAGTTTCCGAAAAAAAAATAAAAAAAAAAAAATTGAAAGTTAGAAAGCTCAGTGCTAATCAGCTACATTTTAACTACAAAACCTATATTTTTTATTTGGAATCGGTTTCTGAATCTGCATAATATCTATTGCATAAGTTATTAAAGCATTTCGCTGAATCTTGTGTTTTAAAATGAGTCATTATTTCAAAGGTTTACAGTATTTTACACTGCTGAAAATGATCAAAAAGGCAACGTTAGAGTTTGTTTCATTCACACATAATTGAGTAATTTTGCATATTTAGGCCATCTCCCTCTACACCGGTTATGTGGGCCTCTGCTTTCAATTTGAAATGAAGACATCAAACCATAAATACCATGAATGCCAACAACTGTACACAGCCTCTCTTAAATTCTGTTGAAAGAGCCTATTACAGTGTGTGTATATGTGTGCATGTGTGTGTGTGTGTGCGTGCATGTGTGTGTGTGTTTCAGATAAATTGGCCGTTTGAGATAAGGGACTCCACTTAATCAATAAATGCGACTCAGAGTTGAAGGGACTTGAAAGAATGCGTGACAGGGTTAGTGCCAGACTGCAGAGCGGCCAATCAGAACGCAGAATGCACTACAGAGCGGCCAATCAGAGCACAGATCACAGCTCCGGGGCAGTGGGGGTGTAATGGGCAGATAAAGGGCTTTTCTCGGCTCGGTCTCTCACGCGGATTTAGAGCTGAGCGTTTGATCAGGCTCTTGGCACCATCCTCATTCTTATGTGTGCGTTGTTTTTGCAGTAAATGCAGAGTTATGGTGCAGAATATAATGTGGTATACAGGCTGGGTAACACTTTACTTTTAATAGCCCTCAAGGTGCTCTGTGTAACTTTTCTGGTGGAGGATTCGCCTACTGCTTTGCCTAGAATGTTTCACAGAATGGCATCTTTCAGCAGAAAAGGAACTTGTCTATCTCAGTGGAAACAATCACCTAGCCAAGTAGTTACAAGTCAGATCTGTGAATAGACGTACTTGCTCACAGTGACGATGCGTTTTTTAAGTGATTTTTGAGCAATGAAACATTGAAGTTGAATAAAAAGATATTTAGGCTTAGCTCTTCTCTTAAACAGACCATTGTGTTTTTTAAACTCCACATACCTTCATTTAGATAATTTCAGTAATTTCAATCTAATTACTCTACACCACAAGGAGGAACAGAGCATTTTGAGCCTTGGAGATGAAGACAGACTAATAATAAAGTGTGAATGAAACAAAACAGAGCTCCAGGTATGTAGGGTTTGTTAGATCAGAAAATGGCATAATATGAACTGTTTAACGTGAAACCCGCCCCAACTTTGTCACTAAACATTTTGTACAGTTCTGCCGTTCCTTCTCATACTTGTTACCAACACATCCATCACAGCGCAGCCTTGTTTGCCAATATTGACATAAGATTTAGAGCTCAGGTTTGTACAGAATGCAGCGGTGGAGTTTAAAAGTGTTGATTTGACGCTGTGTCGATGCTAAGTGGAGCCTGAATCGATGAGTGAATGTGCGGTGATTGACGGAGCACCGAGCATTGCTAGTGAATCAATACAAGTTTGGAGCCGAGTGGAACTTAAATGGCAGTCCTCATGCGCCCTCAGCTCCTGCACTGGTACTGTGTTTACGTCTCTATGCGGCCTCTAGATGGTCTCTATGTGGTATCAGAGGCAGCAGGCGGCTTGTGTACATTCAATAGTGAGGCTGATTGAAGGCAGCTGCAACTTTGTCATATAAATACCCTTTCTTTTTTGTTTCAAAGGTGAAAATTGTTTGCACATCTCATACATTTGCAGTTGCAGAAAATCCAAGTAATTTGAGGTTATATAACTCAAATTTCAAAAGGTTGCACATTTTACCTGTTCTCTACCTTCAAGGAACCCTTCAAGGAACACCCATTCATACACCAGTGGGGGTGAGGTGTCTTGCCCAAGGACACAACAACAGTATTCATCTGTGGGTGTGTGAATTTCACCGCTGTACCACTGATGTTAACGTCGAGATCGGGATTCAAACCGCCAACCTTCGGATCAGTGGATGACCGGTCTACCAGCTGAGCTCCAACAGTGAAGTAATTTGAACTTACACAACTCAAATTTCAAAAGGTTTCACATTTGACCTGTTTCTACATTCAAGCCGCTCGTAGACACTGGGGTTGAGGTGGGTTAAGTGTCTTGCCCACGGACACAACAACAGTATTCATCTGTGGGAGCAACCGCACTTGCCCCCAGTGTATGCAGACATTGGGGGCAAGTGCGGTTAAGGGTCTTGCCCAAAGACACAACAACCGCACCACCAGCCTGCGGACTGTACCGTACCAATGATGCCAACGTCAAGATCGTGATTTGAACCACCAACTTTCGGATCAGTGGATGAACATCTACAAACTGAGCTACTGTTGCCCTAGTGAGACATGAGAATCAACTTCCATCCATCCATCCATCCATCCATTTTCTTCCACTTATCCGGGGCCGGGTCGCAGGGGCAGCTGTCTTAAGCAGGGACTCCCAGACTTCCTTCACCCCAGACACTTCCTCCAGCTCCTCCGGGGGGACCCCAAGGCGTTTCCAGGCCAGCCGAGAGACATAGTCCCTCCAGCGTGTCCTGGGTCTTCCCCGGGGCCTTCTCCCGGTGGGACGTGCCCAGAACACCTCCTGAGGAAGGCGTCCAGGAGGCATCCGGAACAGATGCCCGAGCCACCTCAGCTGGCTCCTCTCAACGTAGAGGAGCAGCGGCTCTACTCCGAGCTCCTCTCATGTGACTGAGAATAAACTTTTGGCAGTGAAAGTATAAGTATTGTATGTCAATTTGTATTCAGGTTTCAGGCAAATGATTCTTTGATGATTTGAATGATTTTGTGAAGACTTTTTCCCATGCAAATTATATAATATTTCATATCTCTTTTGCAACTTCAGAAAATTTTTACTTTTATCATTTCAATTCCAAAAAGTTACAGTAGAAAATCCAACTTTGACTTTTATTTGGCAATCTCAAGTACATTTTAATTAAAAGGCTTTCCATCAAAACCCAGTTGTACTACCAGGAGGGAAAATACATTTATTTCAGATCAATATTATTCTTTTTTATTGGCGTTTTGTATCAGTTTGTCATTGTGTTGGTAGCTCAGTTATGATTCCAGGTTTAATTTGCAGACCACATGGGGACTTTCTCTCCTCCAGTTTATCAGCAGGATTCCTCTAAAGCGACTAAATAAAAGAAACACATTTGTTGATTTCTCCATTACAAAACAATGGTGCCCAATGTACCGTAAACATCAGCACAACAAAGACATTTCATTTGTACCAAAATGACAATGCAACGCTGCCGAATCCTACGTGTATCATTGATTAAGAAAATAAAACTGGAGAACAAAGTAAGTACACAGGAGTAGGCATGTACCAGTGGCGTGTATTCCAAATACAACTTCGAGAGGGTAAATAAGAAGGGGAAGCAACTGTAACATGGTCAAAAGCACTGAAAAGTCTTTAATAACTTTAATAAAACAAGACTGTAATGCTCAAATCCTGAAATTTTATCAACAATATTGCTTGACTTTCTTGGATAGAGATTTTCGAGAGAGACAAATAAGATAGAAGTTAGAATTTTGAGTCCCTTGGGTGCTCGGGATAACACAAACTTAGTGGCATTGACCTTAATACATGACATTCTCCTGCACTAAGGACCACTCATCTGCTATCACACAAAAAGAGGCTGTACTTATGATACTGTTGTAAAGTTTTTCCAAGAACAGAGCGTCTCACACCGGGGGGGAACGAACTGGGATGGTACGCAGAGTTCTTAAAGGTGATGTTCCTGAGTCTTAAAAACTGGAAAAGCAAAAGTTGTTATTCCTCATTTACCTTATGCATTCTGAACAACTTTCAGAGGCCACAGGTGAGTTGGTTGTCACGGTGATGCTAACAACAACTCGAATGCTAACATTATTCTCTGATAATAAAAACACTTTATATTAGATTAAAACAGCACACAGAAGTCTAATTTTGACCTCAAGAGCTGCTTATACAATCTGTACTGAGGCAAGGCAAATTTTGTGCAAATACATGGGGAAATATTTTGTATAGTCACTTAAGTACAGATATACATACGCATTCTTGGAGTTTCATTCAAGCTTGTTTCATTAATCCTGCTTAGAAGGTCCTTTTATTGTGAGCCTCCGAAAACACTTGGTTTGAAATTTTTCAGGATTGTTACTTCACCAGAAGACATTTTTCTCAGTTTTTAAGTACATAAATCATCGGCAGACTCATTCTAAACATTTCTGTCATCAAATTGCTTTCATTACAACTGAGTGTTTGTCAATATATGGTGTACTAAGGCCTATCTAAACAGAATGATGTAAAAATATAGTTTTATAGTTTGTCTCCATGGAGTTGTTCTTAAGTATGGTATTGGACATCCATAGAGATAAACAGGTGATACCAGCGGTCAGATCTGAGGACCTTTTCAGGTTTTTCTAATAAAAACTCCTGTAAGTGATAAAATTCCAAGTAGCTGTTTAATAGTGGAACAGGTCAAAGCATAACTTCTCCATGGAGACAAACAGGTGATTGGATCCTCTGCCAGGAAAGACACATAGTGCACATTTAGTATGTTCAGGTGTAAACAACCGGAGAATGCCATTTCCTCCTTCTAAACACATACTTTCCACATGCTTTGTCTTAAGAGAAGAAGACAAGCCATAATTGATGTTCTAATTGTGGGTTTGTCTCAGCCAGGACCAGAACAAGCCTGATTATTAAAGTCCAGCAGAGATCACAGTTAAGTCAAAGGACAGCGCATTAGTCAGCAGCACCAGGCCTTGTTCTGTTAGCCTGAGAAACAAAGCACAAAACATCAGTGGGACTCAAAAACAATCTATAAATGAATACACGTAAGGCTAAATGCATGTATACATAGTGTCTTTATTTGAAAAAAAAAAAAAAAGAAAAAAAGGACTAAATATTTAGCAAAATTCTAAGAGATTCAGAAGTACCCTGATCCACTCTGGTTATATTAGCCTACCATAGCCTGGGATCCAGAATACACCCTTCTGCAATATTTTACGAAGATGAGACTCTGGGCACTGGTGAATCTCCTTGTTTTTTTTTGTTTTTTGTTTTTTTTTTTCAGATAGGAGTGATTGACAGGCACATTAGCCAATCAGGGCTTATGAGGAACAAAAATATAAAGGAAAAATATCACGGGACTGCAAAACATATCAGATTTCAAGAAATATGATTTTGTTTCTAAATGATCAATGAGCTCCCCCATTGCATAACTGAAAAAACAGATCTGATTGGGCGATCATGTTTGGGGAATGGAGACCAGAATGATAATCTGGATTAAAAATATAAATATAAATATAGACACTAACATTAACTTCTGATTTAAATTAAAACTGTAATCGTGTGAGCCCAGACATATACTGGTCAGAGCTTTATATATATTATGAGTTTTATTTTATTGTTAGTATTAGTAATGTACTGTACTAGTACAGTAAAAACAAGTGTGTATTGTGAGTATCAGAGTTTGTTCAGGTTGCGGTCTCTGGCTCTGCTCTGGTGGGCGGTTATTTACTGGAGTCGTGCTTTAGTGAGGCCTAAGCTGTGATGAGCTTTGATTCCTCTGTGTGTGTTTAAATGGACTCCCCTCGACTGAATTATCTGCTGTCACAATGATTCTCTATGGAGGCTCAGGACATGAAACACTGGCTCTCTCACAGCAGCACAGAGCACATACACACACAATAACACACACCCACATACGATAACACATGCGCACACAGACAGTCCGCTCACAGAGACACAACAACAAAAGTAAAAGTGATTAAGTACCAAAGTGTGTAACTTTCTTTAGTTAATGGTAACTGGCCACATTTATATAGCGCTTTTCTACCTTCAAGTCTCAAAGCGCTTTACATCAACGAACTACTCACCCATTCACACACACAAACTCACACACCAGTGTACGCAGACACTGGGGGCAAGAGGGATTAAGTGTATTGCCCAAGGACACAACAGCAGCATTCATCTGTGGGGGCGGGAATCGCACTGCCAACCTGTGGGTCAGTAGATTTAACCGCTCAATTAGTGATTATGTCAAGAGGGGAATTCGAACCGCCAACCTTCGGATCAGCGGACAAACACAGCTGATGTCATCAACGTTCTCTGTGGGTGTGATGTAACTGTAGGCACTGCTCTGTCTGAGGCTTGTTAGACTTTAATCTGACCTTTATTTTAACACAATCTGGACAGAAAGAGCTGGTTAGTCACTTTGATTTTTTTGTTGAAAATCAAAATTGCTCATATTGATCACAGGCTCCTGAAAATGTGGGGTTTACATCCACGTGGCCACGTTTACATGATGTTTTTTAATTCCAAATGAATTATTCTGAATTAAATAGTTCGGAATTAAACTATTCTCCTTCTGAGTTTACATGGAAATAATAATTCCAAATTGAGGTTTACATGGAAAACTCATTAAATCGCCTTTATTTAATTCCGCTCAACATCTGGGGGTCGGGAAGGGTTCTGATTGGACAGGGACATGAACGTATTTACGTCGACCGGAATAAAACACACAATCAGCTGCTACCGGCTTTTTGTCATGCCAATGAGCATGCGCCGAACGACCAGAATTATTTTTAAGCGGAGTAAACATTTACATGATCAACGACTAAATTAATTTAGCTTTAAAATCGAAATAAACCACCCACTTAATTCAGAATTAAGCTCAATTCCGAATAATCATTTTCAGTAGGAATTAAATGTTTACATGGTCTTTTTAAAGCTGAATTAATTTTTATTCGGAATAAACTTACTTTTAATCGGAATTAAAGCTCGTGTTTGCTAATGTGTGTATTGTGTCTCCCTGGTAACTGAGGGATATTCCACCAACGCAAATCCATGTAGAACTCCCTCAACGCAAAGTCACTCAAAATATCAACTGAAAATAAACAAATATTTTAAACTTATACCATTATTATATTTGTACGCAGTGACTAAGAAACACGTCCGATGTAATAGAGTTGAGATGTGTCTCTCAGACCTCTGACCCTGTCTCCTCTGTCTCTGCACCGCCACGATAAACCCAAAATCAATCTTTGTGTTTGTAGTTATTTGTTATGACACTCCCTCTGAGCTCTGAGCCTGCACCAGCCAACCTCTGACACTTCACAAATAGAAACTCACTGAGGGCGCAGAGACGACGAAAGAGGGATGACAAAAACAGATGTGACAAAGGAAAGAAGAGAAAGATGACACTGGAACAGATAACACAAAGAGCTGATAGTCTCGAAAGTTTCAATATATACAGAGTTGAAAGTAATCGGAATCTCTTGACTTTTTGACTATTAAAGTGGGACTAAACATCTAAACTTTGCCCACAACCACGTTTCAAACAGAGCTGAACTCACCCACTGCACCAGACTATAGAGGGACAGAGGAGATAATACTCCCTACAACTGTACAACTCACCCACTGCACCAGACTATAGAGGGACAGAGGAGATAATACTCCCTACAACTGTACAACTCACCCACTGCACCAGACTATAGAGGGACAGAGGAGATAATACTCCCTACAACTGTACAACAATAGCTGTGATTTTATAGTTTATTTTATAGTTTATTACTTATTTTTCTATTTTATTTTGACTTGTACATATATATTTATTTTTATATTATATCTCATTTGACATCTGTCTCTTGCTATCTTTTTGCTTTACCATCTATTTTTGTTACTCTTTGTTATTATATTATATTGTGATGTTTGAGCTACTGTATTCAAATAATTTCCCTTGTGAATCAATAAAGTTTGTTTAAGTCTAAGTATATCTACAACGGCTGGGGTTGGATCTTATTGTCCTTGAATTGTTTCCTGTTTGAATTCAAGGGAGTCGACAGAAACAAGGTGATTCTGAGCTGTCTTCTTTGCTTTTGGCACAGACTCCAGACCTTGGTTTAGAAAAGTACAAAAATCTTTGGAGGGTAAAACTGTACAAACAGGAGATGAGCGCGCCTCATTCGTGTGCTCCTTGAGTCTTCCTGAGGTGAAAATATTTTATTCAGACTTTATTTTGGAAGTTTGAGATTTTGACTCTCCAGATCTAAAACACTGACATATTGCGAGTCAGTGTTAGTATTTACAAAGCTCAATGATACAAGATAATTTAACATGTTTAGATCACCATGTTACCTTTTATTGTTTTGAAAATGTCATATTAAAACAACATATTAACAAGTTTTTCTTTCGTTTTTGACACCGAGTCTACTGCTAGCTGTAAGGAGGGTTCAAATAGAGCCCTGGAGAGATCGCTAGATTACTCAGACATGCATGGATGACATCAAACCTCTTCATGCATAGTTTTGATGAAAAAATCAATATTATAACATGGTAAAAAGCGCCAAAAAGTCAATTTGCTATAGTAAGGGCAATAGATTTTTTACTAAATTTACAAAAAAAGAAAAAAATACAGTAAACTAGCAACATTTAGTCAAAGGAAAATGCATAATAAATCAGTATGGTATGGTCGTGCATCAAAATATGGCTAAACATAAAGATTAAAACTAAATAAAAATGAGTTGAATTGAACCGTCAACCATTTGGTAAGGGGGCAAAAGCTCTACCAACTGAGCCACTGAACTGAGATTACGGAATACAACAGAATTAGAACAAAATAATCTATATAACAGACAGGAGATTTTCAAAGAAAGCTGAAAAATAAAATACCAGGCAGAATTTCAAACATATCTCTATATAAATCCATTACGTGTGTGAATGAATAATAGTGGAATTATTTGCTCGGTTTGGCATGGGAATCTCGCTCCAATCCCCCGATAAGAGGCTCATACAGTTTGAATGGACCAGGCGGCTCTGTGGAGAGGCGGAGGGGTTATATCAGGACACTGGGTCTGGGCCAAAATCTTCTACAGTGGAGTTGGAGCAGGTACCAGAAAAGAGCCGATCAGGAGCCAGAAACACTTTGCTCTTATTTCATTTGACCAGTTTTATTGTTTTAAAGAAAACCTATTCTGCAAAACTGACTTTTCAGAGCTTTGTAGTTGTTTCCTCTTCTTGTGTAAGATTTCGAAGTTGTATTTGGAGTGATTCGTGCATATTTGAGCAATCTTTAATCTTATTTTGAAGACGCCATATTGCCAATCAACTCCCATTTGCACCACCACCTACTTTGTTCTCCAATTTTACTTACTTGAAATGAATATATGTATATAGTGCGTGTGGTTGTATATGTATATAGTGCGTGTGGTTGTATATGTATATAGTGCATGTGGTTGTATATGGATATAGTGCGTGTGGTTGTGATGTATGAATCTCTATGACTTTTACCTTTTTGCAAGTTGTTTTTCATGGTATTTTATTGGCATATGTGCCATTTTATATCAACCTGTCCAGGGACTGCAGGTGGAAATTAGCATATTTGCTATAACCTGGCACAAACATATTACCTCTTTTGTGTAGGTCAATGTTTTTATGTGCATTGTCCCTGTCAAATAAACTAATAAACTAAACTAAACTAAACTTTCCTAATCAGTGATACGTGTAGGATTTGGCGGCGTTGCATAGTAATTTTGGTACAAAATTACGCCAATGTCAGTTCCCATTGGGCACCACAGATTTCTAACGCAGAAGTCAGTGGTCTTGTTTTTTTTATTAAGTCTAAAGATGAATATTGCAATTTAAAATGAGCAAATTATAACCTAAAGATCCACTGGTGTCATATATTATAACTATATAGCAGACTCAAGCACAATACATCTTCTTTAAGTTTAGTACGATTAATATCTTTATTTTGATATTATAATTATGATTGTTATTGTTGATGTTATTGTTATTGTAGATGTTATTACTGTTGTTGTTGTTATCGTTGTTATTGTTCATATTATTATTGTTGTTGTTATTCTTGTTGTTATTGTGGATCTTTGCAGCACTTTGAAAACTGTCTGTTTATGAAATATAACATAAATAAAGTGGGTTGGATTAGAGAAATGTGCTGCTAACACAAGGGAGAGGCCCCAGAACAGCATGGGGAAAACTGCATTTCATCATTGGCCCTTTGATAAGACACTGTGCTTTTATTATTTGTGTAGAAAAAATCAAAAATAATTTAATCACTTCACCAGAGGCAGTAAGACTGTGCCAGTTTATAAGATGATGTTAAACACTGTTGAATGTGTCTCAGTGTGTGATGTTTAACACTTAAAATTAATGCCGAGTATCAAGGAGTTCCTCAAATAACAAGTGACTATTCAAATTTAAGTTTTCCTGAATGGATTTGACTCAAGATCTCAATTTTATCTGATTTTAAAGTAATGAAAGTTTGTAGCATCTTTTTCTGAATTCTATGGCATTAACATACAAATTAAACTTTTTTGGTCAGAAAGGCTTTTTTTTGTTTTCCGCATAACTCCACATTGTTTGGCAATATCTTTTTTTCCATTTTTTTTTTATTTTTTTTTTGCTATATTAAAATTTCTGCTAACATATTTACACAATTTTGTCACCAAACCATTGATGTATGTTTACCGGATAATGCTCTGTTTAGTTACATGCTTTTCACTTTCCCAGGGAACGCTTGGATTAAGAGTTTGATGCCCTCTGCTGGCAACAATGGGAAGTGAAACCTTTAAAATGGCAAAAAAGCAGCACGGCTAAAACTAGCAATACTGTGATAGCACATAGGAGGAGTTTATGGTTTCAAATGGTATTGTTTAGAAGGAGAGTTTTTCACTTGGGATATTTTTTATTATTTTTATATAAATACCATTGTGGAAAGCTACAAGTATTTAGTACTGTAATATATAAAGATGATAATTTTACATTCTCTCTCAAACGATTTGAACAATTAACTCTCAGTTCAAAACTAAATATCCACATTTTTCAATCAGTCATTATCTGGCAAAAGTAATAACTGAAATGTGGGTGGAGATAGGGGATAAGTTAAAACAGGAAATGTCTGAGAACTCAAGCCTCTAAGGAAGGAAGGAAGGACTATTCTGGATTATTAAAACTTCTATGAAGCAATCAAAAATACAGCTCTGATTAAACTAATGAGGGAACACTGTAAGAACATGGTTAAAAGCTATAGAGTCTATTTTACATAATACAGTATATCCCCTTTACATGTATTAATAAATGCATATTTATGTTTAGTAGCTAATTAGTCACACTGTTTCCTTCTTTGTTGTCACAACAGTAATAACAAAACTACAGTGTGAGAGTTAGCGCGTTCTTTTGAGTGTGTCCTCATATATTCTCTGTTCTGTTTGTATCTGTCTTAAGCAGTGGCCCCATGTGTCGCTCAGGGCTGGTTCATGAACTTCACTCACAGCATTTCACAAAGACACAGGGCCCTCTACGGCTCCCTACAGCTCCCTTTTTTACCTCCCTACAGCTCTCTGCAGCTTTCTACAGCTCTTCACAGCTCCCTATGGCTTTCTACAACCGTATACGGCTCTCTACAGCTCTTTACAGCCCTTAGAGCTCTCTACAGCTCCCTATGGCTCTTTACAGCTCCTTACAGCTCTCTATGGCTCTATACAGCTCTCTGCAGCTCCCTATGGCTCTCTACAGCTCCATAGAGCTCTCTACAGCTCTTTACAGCTCTCTAAAGCTCCCTACAGCTCTCTACGGCCCTTACAGCTCTCTACAGCTCCCTATGGCTCTTTACAGCTCCCTACAGCTCTCTATGGCTCTATACAGCTCTCTACAGCTTCCTATGGCTCTTAACAGCTCCCTATAGCTCTCTCTGGCTCTATACAGCTTCCCACGGCTCTCTACAGCTTCGTACAGCTCCATGCGGGTCTTTTCAGCTCCTTACGAAGATGGCGAGCTCACACACAGTAAAAACACCTGTTTTCCCATGCATTCTAACTGAACAAGTGCAAGACATATATGTTTAAAGCCATACTGTGGAACATCCAGGCTCTGAGTGAGTAGTTTCAACCAATCACAGTGAAGTATGAAGAAGAAACAGATAGCTTTAGCTCCGTTTAAATAGCATATATAAAGAATAAATATGCTATGTGTCCATACATACATACACTGTGGCACTGGCTCGACCCTGCCTCATCTGTATCTTATCATTTTGAATAAAAACAAAAACTGTAAAAAAAAAAGTTTTTACATTTTAACTAAATTATGTCATGAGATTTGCCATTTTGAACTAATTAACAACAGCTTCTTCTACCATAAAATTTAAGCCTGTCATCAAGCTCAAATTTAGACTGTCAAATGTCTCCCCAGACCGCCCTCCACGCCCTCTTGCTCATGTCTCGATGTCATTCTCCTTATTTCCACATGATCCTGTGCTACAGTGTGAGGTTTAACCCAGATCAGGCGAGCAGCAGGTCAAAAACAGACTGTTCTCTGAATATGGACGAGCTCACACTGAATACATTATCAGCTCAGAGTCCTGTTTAAATTTCATGAAACCTCTGTGTGTCACCACCATCTCTGCTATTTGAATTTATGAAATTTAAGACTACAGTGAATGGGGTTTTGAACAGAGGCTGCCTGTATTAACCAGTCAGGGGGGTAACAGGATAATGTGGGCTGAAAATGCATAAATCTTAAATAAATTATTATTAGTAAATCTTGACAATGCATTCCAGTTACCTACTTCTGGACGTCTTAGTATTAGTAGGTATTTTTTAAAGAGAAGTAAATACAGTAATAAGTAAATACTAAAGTAAATGCAGTAGTGCATATTTATGAAAACAAGTAAAAAAAAATAATAATTCTGTGTGTATTTTTAAAAATATAAAATGCCATAGTTGAAGTAGAAGTGAAGAAATAAATTGGTTTATAGTGTATATCTAAGAGATAAGATAAGATAAGATAAGATAAGATAAGATATGCCTTTATTAGTCCCACAGTGGGGAAATTCCAGTGTTGCAACGCACAGTTCAGCAGAAAAATGGAACATGCAATAAAACAAGATAATAAATAATGGCTTAAAAATAATTTAAAAATAGACTCTAATGTAACACACTGAGATGCATATAGAGTATAAGCAATTTGAATTTATTTATTTATTTATTTTTTAATTTGGTTATGATATGGATTTTTAATATGCAGAGGAGCAGTTTCAAATTACCACCTAATGACATCACAATGTGGAATTGGCCCAATTCCAATTGAATTTACTGAACTGTACAAATGAATACAAATTTTAAAATGCATTGTTTACGATTTAAATTGAAATTTCTATTGTATTTTATTATGTCAAAACCAAAAATAAATAATTAATCAATGTATTTATCAGAGAATAAAAAATATAAAAAATATGTATAAATAAATAATAAAAACTGTAACATAATTAGAAATGTTTTAAGAGTTTTTAGATGGGAGATGCAAAGTAAGAATGCATGTTTTCTCTATGATTCTCAACTCTTTTGGCTAAAAAGTTACATACTGCGGTTTTAAATACAAATACTCTGTAAATACTATAAGTGCTTTTATTGTGTATCCAAAAATATCTCTAGTACAATTTAATCAGATCAGAAAACTGGACCATGTAACCTCTGAGTGAGTGGTACAGCTGTGAGGGAGATTAAAGCTTTCTCTGAGTTAAGCTTCAGTGTAATACTCTTCTATAATATATAAAACCGCCATGAATAAACCAGGAAGTACATTGTTCTCCTATGTGTAATCCAGTAAGTAGACCCTTCCCATTTACACCAGTTCAAAATCATCACTACAAGAAACAAAAAAAGTTCATTTCTTCACAATGAGCGGTAGGATTTCCCATCATGCCTCATCTTCCTGTTGCGGCATTAGCGGGTTATGTTAAAGTATGATGTTTAGCGGCGCCGCGAGCTAATCCTAAACACATAAATCACAATAGAAGTCCCACTGTCCCACTGTGTCCTGCGCTAAGCTCCACTCACTCTGCTGTACGTCTGCGTCTGTATATTTGCAGTTACACGGGTGAAAATGAGATGAATGAATCGAGATTGTACTTCACAACTGGTTTCGAATGGATTTCCTAACAGATTTTTAAGTTTATTTGACTTATTTCAATGTATATTTAAGGATATCAAAATAAAAAAATCCGGTAACCGTTTTTTTCCCCCACGTATTTCAGCAAAAATAGTCTCACCCCAGTACAGATAGGTCAAAATAAGTCTGCTGTGTCCCCATTATTTTATCCGATAATGAGGAAGTGGGCGTTAGCATGCTAGTTGTTGTTAGCTGTACCATCACAAAACTCTGATCTCTGAAAACTGTAAAAAGTGCGGTATAGTTTGGTTTTTTTAATTGTTGTTTGCTTTTTTTTTTTTTTTACATTACAGACAGTAAAGTTACACAATGCACCTTTAAATCTCAATATTGATCTTAAATGTAACTATGTAACTTTTTCGTTGGGGGTCTGTCATCTCCTCTTTTCTATGGTTATGTCATTGCTCTGCCTGGAATGTTCCACAGTATGACATTAAACAGCTCTACCTTATATTTAGTCAGTTAAAGGTGGTTTAATAGCTCTGAAACAGCCAGAAAAACAGGCATTCTGACTGTGAGCGGGGTTGCCTTTCCACAGATCTGACCTGTAACTTGGTCTGGTTTAGTGTCCATGAAGATACACCTTTAAGGATATCAAAATGAAAAAATCCAAAATCTTCCATTTTTCCTCCATATTTCAGCAAAACTGGTCTCACCCCACTACAGATATCGTATAAGCATTAGGTCAAAATAAGTCTGCTGTGTACTACCTGGATCTAAATAAGGAAGTGCGTATTAGCATTCTAGTTGCTAGGTTGTTGAATATTTTAATTTAATCGTTACCATTATTCCATTTTTATTTGAAACATATTTGCCATAGCTCACGCACTTGACCCATGGGTTTCAGAATGTTGAGAAGGTTCGGAATGACGGACCGTTGCCGTAGCGATTAACAATTCAAAACTAAATATTATACCTTTAGAGTGGGGGAAAAGTCCTCAAAATATGGCATAAAACAGGGAGCGGAGACCCATGACACCTATAATTAGCAGACCTCCGCTCGCGTCACCAGGAAGTATTCGTAATAACAGAAAAAGAATGAAACAACAACAATATCCCTGATTAGTGCGGACCTTCACATAAAGAGGATTTGAAGCTTAAAATTTAAAGACTCGGCACCGCTTTGTTAAAGAATAAAACATTTACATAAGGATTAGCCATGACCCGCTTTAACGCTCTTTGGTTTGGGTAACGTCAATCAAGTGAAAAAACAAAACACAAAAAACTAGTGTTCAGTCAGTGGAATTACAGCTCATTACAGTTTTAAAAAAGTAGTTCATTAAAGATTCACTACGCCTGGAATGTTTCACGGTATGGCTTTAAAATGATCTCGATGGAGACAAGAAGGTGATGCAGCCAGATCAAGTTACAGCTCAGATCTGTGGAGAGGCAGCCCCACTCATAGTAGGAATGTATGTATTTTCAAGGTATTTTAAAGCAATACAACACCACAAAAACTAAAATCTAAAATCTAGCCAAGCTAAAATCACTTGAAATAAGAAAAAAATCATGATTTGAGTAAATTTCACTTGACAATTAAAATTATCTGCCAATGGATGAATAGACTTTTGTAGTTAAAATATGAAAATAAGAAAAACAACTCTTCACACTTAAAATAAACAAAATTTTAAAATAAAACAAAAAGAAAAACACACTTATTCCATTGATTGAATTGAATCTACTGAAAATAAAATGTTCTTAACATCGCCATAGCGACGAGAAGTTGGTGGACCCGTTACCAGAAAAGTTACATAATGCACCACATGTATATAACTGATATATTGCTAAATGTGATGTTTGGGGTTTTTTTGGATTGTTTTTTTTTTCCAGCTTGTTTTGCTTTTGAATTTGATAAACATGTGTCCCCTGATATGAGGTAAACATGTTCAAATTAAATATGTTTTTTTTACTGAGAACAGTTGTAATGCGGATTTATTTTTAATTAAAAAAACATTGGACATGATGGACAAGTTGTTTATGTTATAATTTGGTGTTTTGATTCTCAGTGATTATCCAATAAGACTCATATTAAGTCTCTTATGTGTAAAACCGCGTTTAGATCTTGTTTTGTTCTGGTTTAGTCCTGGATGAGTCCTGGGATTAGTCCTGGGTTTAGTCCTGTTTTAGTCCTGGTTTAACCCTGGTTTAGTCCTGGTTTAGCCCTGGTTTAGCCCTGTTTAAGACCTGGTTTAGTTCTGGTGGAGTCCTGGTGGAGTCCTGGTTTAGTCCTGGTTTAGTCCTGGTTTAGTCCTGGGTTAGTTCTAGTGGAGTCCTGGTTTAGTCCTGTTTTAGACCTGGTTTAGTTCTGGTGGAGTCCTGGTGGGGTCCTGCTTTAGTCCTGGTTTAGACCTGGGTAAGTTCTAATGGAGTCCTGGTTTAGTCCTGGTTTAGACCTGGTTTAGACCTGGTTTAGACCTGGTTTAGACCTGGTTTAGACCTGGTTTAGACCTGGTTTAGTTCTGGTGGAGTCCTGGTTTAGTCCTGGATTAGTCCTGGTTTAGACCTGGTTTAGTTCTGGTGGAGTCCTGGTTTAGTCCTGGATTAGTTCTGTTTTAGACCCGGTTTAGTTCTGGTGGAGTCCTGGTTTAGTCCTGGATTAGTTCTGGTGGAGTCCTGGTTTAGTCCTGGTTTAGTCCTGGATTAGTTCTGTTTTAGACCTGGTTTAGTCCCGGTGGAGTCCTGGTTTAGTTTAGTGTTGGAATTCATTTTGAAGGAATTTTGAAAACCACCCGTCGAGAGTTTAACAGCAGCTCAGTGCAGGTAAAAAACGGTGTACAGAGAAGAGGAGAAAAAGAGGAATGAAAAGGAGGGTGAGAGGGAGTGAGAGAAGAGACAGACAGAGGGAGGAGGAAAGAGAGGAGGAGGACAAGGAGAGAGGAAAGATAATGGGAGGAGAGAGAGGAGGAGGAGAGAGAGACAGAGGAGGAGAGGAGAGCAGGAAAAACAATAGTAGCACACATGGGAGGGAGAGGGAGAAAGAGAGGGAAAGAGGGAGAAGAGGAGGAGGAGGAGGAGAGCAGGAAAAACAATAGTAGCACACATGGGAGGGAGAGGGAGAAAGAGAGGGAAAGAGGGAGAAGAGGAGGAGGAGGAGGAGGAGGAGAGCAGGAAAAACAATAGCGGCACACACATGGGAGGGAGAGGGAGAAAGAGAGAGGGCCCAGAAGGAGGAGTGCAGCAGACAGGTCTAATAATGCTGTCTCTAGAACACATTTCACTGTATAAGAACCACTGAGCCGAATCCACTGGGCTCCATTTGTGTACGGGGCCCTTTTCATCAAATGTGCACAAAACATGTCTCTCAAATACAATACAATATACACAATACACACAATACACACAATACACACAATACGCACAATACGCTCACCACACAGCACAGTGTTTTTTTTACAGATGGAGCAGAGTCAAATATGATCTTGGTTTCATTTATTGTGCGATTTTGCTACTCTTGGATAAAAAATAGAGGGATCTAACCCTACAGGAACTTACTTTCAAATGAAAAAATATATATTAACGAGTTAACGCAAAACTATGTTAATTTTTTTATCGTGAGATTAACGCTCTTTGTGACCTAGTGAACTAGTTTTTTTCATAAGCTGTGGCCACTGCTGTAAACAGGAAGGAAAACTATTGGTACGAAACTTAGAAGTCCCAGAGGAGGTGGGCCAAAGCACGGCACGGCCGCCCATGCACACGCAAACGCACACACACGACTTCACCACACTAACCCTGCGCGCCCGAGCACGGCACGGCCCAAAAGTCCCAGCGCGAGTGCGCCCCCTAGTGCAGCAGGCGTTGGGACAGACAAACACAGTCGCACTAACTGGAGATTACCGGACGTCCTTCAGTAATGGAACTGCCTCAGGGTCACAGCACATTATTTCACCCACAGTAGGAACTTCAGTCGCTTTGACTCTTATGACAGAAGAGAAGCACTTCACTCACACTGATGCAGAGCACTTCATGAAAGTGGAACGTGAGAGTGGAACATCCAACACAAAATCTCACTGACAATTGTTATGTTTGCAATTAAAAAAAACATTTGCACAAAGCAAGCGTATCCACTTTTTTTTATGTTGAGAAGAGTATTAAATTGTGTATCTGGAATGTTTCACAGTATGGCATTAAACCTTTCTATCTTCATGGAGACCAAACCAGATGACGTTACAGGTCAGATATGTGGAGAGATCAGATCAGAATGATCAGAATGCCTGTTTTTCTAGGAATTTTTGAGCTCTAAAACCACCTGTAGTTGAATAAATGTAAAGTAGAGATGTTTAATGTCATAATGTGGAACATTCCAGACAGAGCAATGACATCTCCATAGAAACAAGAAGGTGACAGACCCTCCACCAGAAGTTACACAATGCACGTTTAAGCAAAGAGACTTGTAATTCGATCTATTATGATGGTATCCGTTGTTATTTTGAGACTTCTGACAATACGATATCACGATATTTCTGTTATTGTGACATCCCTACTCAGAAGCAGCATAACGTGTGATCATTAGCAGCATGTGGACCCCCTCCTCCTCCTCTTCCTCACTTCCTCTCTTCCTCCCCTCCTTCTCTCCTCTCCTCCCCCTCCTCTGTTCACTGTAAACAACATGAAACATCAAAGACCCTGAAAGCGCTCATTACACGGCGTCCTTGGCTTGGGTTCATTTATTTGAGAAGTCCTACTAACCTTTTCACCTCTGCACAGTGGTGGAGGAAGTACTCAATTTTGCTACTTAAGTAAAAGTACAGATCACAAAAAAGCACCAAAAAAATACTTAAACAGTTCTACTTGACATTTATTCAATTACAGGTGGTTTTATAGCTCAAAAATACCTAGAAAAACAATAATTCTGACTGTGAGCGGGGTCGCCTCTCCACAGATCTGACCTGTAACTTATGTACAGATACCTAAAGTACAGTACTTTACTACTTCTACTTTGTCACCTTCCACCACTGCAGAAGCATATTTTCATTTGTTATCGCTGTGTAATTTCTATCAGCGGCGGACAAGTCAGCAAAGGTTATTTATTTGTCTGAGTGAAGAATTTTTTAATCATAATGTGAGGTTATCGTCAAAATCCAAATTAGAATTGCTCAAGAATTGCTTAACAGACCTTACTAAACCTTTCAAAGTAATAAAGGAGCACTAGAGGCGTTTTAAATCTGTTTTTCTCCAGCATATATCATTTATTAAGGAAACGTTACATAATTAGAAATATTTGTGTGAGATTATGTGAAAACCCACTGACGATTAGGGAATTATTTGAACGGACTATATTAGTTTTATGTTTTATTATATTACAGATAGACAGATATATAGACAAAACCGCCAACATTTTTAACATTACAGACATTTTTCCTGTTTTCAAGTGCATTTTAATGTATTCCATTTGGCTCGTGTGATTACATTTATGGATTGTGTAATGTTATAAAATGTAGGACAATCTCCAAAATGACTCCTTTCCACAGAAAACTTTGATTTAGGCCTGCTCATTCTAAATATTATAGGCTCACAAAGTCTTTAGGATAATGTGATTAGCCTATGGACTGACACCAAGAAAACGGTCTGTTTATGAGTGTGTGAGGAGGAGGGACGGGTCTCATCAGTGTGGCGCATTATAAAAACCCGTTTAACCAATTAGAAAGTGATATTTAAGTGAGGAGCAGACTAAGGCCCAGTGTTGCCTTGACTATCTGTACAGTAGATGTAATAATAATAATAATAATAATAATAATAATAATAATAATAATAATAATAATAACAACAACAACAATAATAACAATAATGCATCAGTTTTATGTAGCGCTTTTCTGGACACTCAAAGACGCTTTACAGATCATTATTCATTCACTCCATACTGGTGGTAAGCTACTACTGTAGCCGCAACTGCCCTGGGGCAGACTGACAGAAGCACGGCTGCCAATCTGCCATCGGCCCCTCTGACAACCACGATCACTCACACACACACCACTTTCATACTAGGCAGTGTGGGTGAAGTGCCTTGCCTAAGGACACAATGACAGTTTTTTGCGACTGGCGCCCCCCTGTGGCACCTGATTTTCCCAGTGTCTCCCATCCAGGTACTAACCAGGCCCGGCCCTGCTGAGCTTCTGAGATCTGACAGGATCAGACTTTGATAAGCTGGTATGGCCATAATATTGTGGTTTATAACAACAAACTATCAAAAGGAGGAAGTACATACTGTACGTATGTTATAGTTCACTATGAAGTACCTGTGTTTCTCCTTCATGGAGTCAAAGTACTAACCTGCGATCACTGCACAGTACTGCAGTCTCTTATGGCTGTCAGTCCATCTCTGCCTCACAGTCTCTCTCTCTGGTCTAGTTCACAGTTCTACTTCAGTGACCCACCACACACACACACACACACACACACACACGCACGCACATGCACACACACACGCGCGCACATGCACACGCACGCGCACGCACACGCACGCGCGCACACACACACACACACACGCACGCACGCACGCACATGCACACACACACGCACGCGCGCGCGCACACACACACACGCACGCGCGCGCGCACACACACACACGCGCGCGCGCACACACACACGCACGCGCGCGCGCACACACACACACACACACGCACACTCACGCGCACACACACACACACAACCAGGGCGCCACATTCAAAACAACACAGCGTTACAAGGTGGTAAATCGTGTGTGTACAGACAGCAGATCCGTCAGCCCTGATGGAAACATAACTCCAGACCATATGAAGCGGGTAATACATGCGGCCGTGCTCCTGGGACACTCGAGGCTCTCTGAGAAATAGATCCTGACAGCTGTAATGCTGGAGTCACACACAAATCTGAATATGTGTTAAGGAAGAGAGAGAGACACACACAAGGACAAAATAAACAAGAGTACACTTAAAGATGCACTGTGTAACTTTTCTGGTGGAGGGTCCACCATCTGCTTGTCTCCACGGTGATGTTTTTGCTTTGCTCGGGATGTTCCACAGCATGGCATTAAGCAAATATATCTTGTGTTTATTCAGTTACAGGTGTTTTTATTTCCCAGAACTACCGTAAAAACACTTCTCCATAGAGCTGACCTGTAACTTGGCCTGGTGATGTGACCTTCTTGTCTCCAAAAAGGTGGACCCTCTACCAGAAAAGTTACACAGTGCATCTTTAAAGGGCCTTTACGTAACTTTTAATTCAATTCAAGTTCAGGGATAGAACTTTGACTCAAACTATTATTATAAAAACAGCTATTTGAGATTTTCACCATGTTATAGTAGTTTCCCATCATTACTCACACTCTGATTCGTGCATGTTTGAGAAATCTTTATTCACTTATTTTCTAGACGTCATTTTGCAGATCAGCTCCTGTTTTGACCGCCACCGTGTTTCTGTCAAATGTCTATTGTCAAAGCAAATACCGTTAATCACAGTGTTTTTTTCCTGGTAACTGTCAGTCAATCAAAGCCTGAATCTTTACCGTTTCATCAAATACTCAAGTGTGAAGAAAAATGCAAAGTTGGATTGAGCAACTTTTATAGCAGCCACAGTTGCCCTGGGGTAGATGGACGTAAGCAAGGCTGCCAATCTGCACCACTCTACTAGCACACATAGGGAAGGTGGATGAAGTGAAGTGTCTTGCTCAAGGGTACAACAGCATTATAACTATAACTAGTACTATAACCCAACCCTACTTTGCGTCTGAGTCATTGACAACATGGCGGCCATTCATAAAAGTGCACTCTCCTCCTTTCCTACCATTTGATGTATGACCGGCCTTTCTGCCCCACAACGCAGCAACAAAACCGTCAGCCTCTTCATCCTCTCCATCTCCCCCTCTTCACCAAAACAGCCACAAGTCTCTAGTGCCTGTAACAGAGTTGTCATGATTCTAAAACTTGATTTTATCACTAAGGACTCTATACGCAATACAGATTCTGATACCGCAATGATTATTTAGACAACAGAATGTGATTTTCAGCGTAAATCGTAGTACTTTCTTCTATATTTCCATGTGTTGTTATATCTGCGTAATCCCTCAGTGGTCCAGGTAGGTTCCATAGTGGTCCAGGTCTAAACCAGGTCTAAACCAGGTCCATGGGCGTATACTAGTCTATGTGCTCTTATACTTGTTCTGATACAGCTCAAGATGATTCTAAAACTATTCAGGAAAGGTTCATTTCTGTCCTGTGAATGTGACTTTCTTAGTATCGATACCTGCTCAAATGAGTCTCAAGTTTCGACACTAGTTTCAGTATTGATTAGTATCACATTTTGCGCGCTTAACACGTATCTCTTCCAAGTCAGCCATTACATTTTACTTATTTGTCAGATTAAATATCCGGAGATTCTGGAATAAAAACGTGGAATTTCCCTGTTAAAAGCAGACTGCGGACAACCCTGGCGTGAATACTGAGCGTTCTACCCAAGCGTGCCAACGAGAGGAGTCACGTCCACGGAGCGGCGGCGCGTGAGGAGAAGAGGGGACTTTGATGTAGTGCATATCTTAACACTAGACCCACACATCCGCTCACACTTTATAATGTAATGTGAACTACAGCAACAGTGTGCAGGACCGAGAGGGGGATCGGCATTCTGGGCACGAGATGATGAAGGAAGAAGGAAGGGAGGGATGGATGGATAGAGAAAAAGAGAGAGGAGAGGAAAGCAAGGGAGGTGTGGTGTGTGTGTAGAGAGAGAAGAGGAAACAGGAACAGAAAGAGAATGTGAGGGAGGGAAGGAGAGGTGTAGAGACAGGGAAGGAAGAGAGAGTGGGGAAAGCAAGAAAGAGAGACAGCGAGAGAGACAGACAGAGAGAGAGAAAGAGATAATAGACAAAGAGATACTGAGAGAGAGATACTGAAAGACACCGAGAGAGAGAGAGATATACAGAGAGAGAGAGATGCATAGAGAGAGATAGAGATACACAGAGAAAGAGAGATACAAAGAGAGAGAGAGAGATACAGAGGGAGATACACAGAGAGAGAGAGAGAGATACAGAGAGAGAAAGATACAGGGAGAGAAAGATACAGATAGACAGAGATGCAGATACAGAGAGAGAGATACAGATACACAGAGAAAGAGAGATACAAAGAGAGAGAGAGAGATACAGAGGGAGATACACACAGAGAGAGAGAGAGATACAGAGAGAGAAAGATACAGACAGACAGAGAGAGATGCAGATACAGAGAGAGAGAGAGAGAGATACAGATACAGAGAGATACAGAGAGAGAAAGATACAGACAGACAGAGAGAGATGCAGATACAGAGAGAGAGAGATACAGATACACAGAGAAAGAGAGATACAAAGAGAGAGAGAGATACAGAGGGAGATACACACAGAGAGAGAGCGAGAGAAAGATACAGAGAGAGAGATACAGATACAGAGAGAGAGAGAGATACAGAGATACAGAGAGTAACAGAGAGAGAAGAGAGAGAGAGAGAGAGAAAGACAGAGAGAAGGAGAGAGAGAGAGAGCGCAGGGTAGAATCGAGTCCCGCCCCTTCTCTCCTCCATGGGGCTCATTAGGAGGGAGCAAAAGGCTGGAGAGACGGGGAAGCCAGTTACCCGGCAACTCAATCAGCAAAGCACATTCACCGTTTCAATACCAGAGACAGAGACGGCCACTTAACAAGCGCACACCAACACCGCACGCTTCACTATGGATTTTTCTACCGTATACGACACCTTTGTTTAGATACTGGTTTGTAAGTTAATGTGTGTATGACAAAAGTGTTCCGTTTCATCACCTGTAGCCTTCAGTTTCACAGAGAACGTGTGGATGAGGTGACTGGTGCCCTCTGCTGGACACAGTGGGGAGTAAAAGGTTTTGAAATGTAGAATTAGCAGCACGGCTAGTTCCAACATGATGCTAACAAGTAGATGTTTCATATTATGGTAATGTAAAAAATAAATAATAATAATAACGTAAAATGTATCAGATTTATTTTGGTTAAGGTTAAAATAATTTAAAAATAGAATAATATTTTAAAGAATATGCATTTAAACTATTTCACAAAGGAAACATTTAAATACTGAAACTAAAGGTGCCTTATATTGCATGGAGATGTTATTGCATTGTCTGGAATGTTCCCAAATATGGCATTAAACATATCCACTGTTACTGTATTGTGCTTTTATTGAATTACAGGTGTTTTTATGACTCAAACACATACATTATTACTGTGAGTGGGGTCACAAATCTGTAACTAGTAACTTGTTGGTATAGATTAGTTTAAAGCAATACTGTGGAACATTCCCCGGTAACGCAACAACATCTCCACCAGAAAAGTTACATCATTAAATACCAGGTCAGCCTTTTCTGTCTGCATCCTGTGTTGGTTTTAATATTCCATTCTTCTCTCCTCTCTCCCTCCTCTGGTTCTTTAGCCACAGAGAGATTAAAGCAGATTACTGTGACATGGATGTGCTGCGCCCGTGGGTGCTGCTGTTTCTCATGCAGCCTGTGGTCAGAGGGAGCTCAGACACAAAGCACAGGTCAGCAATACAGAAAAGGAGGTGAGGACGGACAGCTCTGAACAACATGTACTGAGAAATGTTCAAACTATATACTATATGAGTTCTAACTTTAGTAAAGACAAACATTTGAGAGGACACTGAAATATTATAAATTACACACTCATTTCTACATATTACATTTTCATACAATGTTACATAAATTACTTTTAAATGTAGTCTTGTGTCATGATTAAACTCACACAAGAAGCAAGATTAAAGGTACATTTGATTGTGGACAGGGCCAGTGGACACATGCAGAGATGGATTCTCACAAATATCACAAAAATCCATCTTGGTGTACAAGGTTATCAATTTATAGACCAGAATGGGATATCGATTGAACTGTTATCTTTGAACCGATATCCGATCCATCAAAATGTTCTGTATCTGTGTAGATATCTGATACCAGTATTGTATCAGCATTCTTTTTAACAAGACAATGCCAACTCCAGACACATAGGCTCCCTGTGGTCCTGAACTGAACATGGACCTTCTTGCTGTGAGGCGAGTGCCTCACCTGCTTCCCCCCGATTGTTATTTGCCTTATTAGAGATTTCTTGTGATTTGTTGTGAGTTTTGTGCTTTAAAATAACGTCCCAGTACTTGTGGCTGTACTGCAAAGAGATAAGAAGTGAGGTCACATACACACTGCACAGGGCGCGCTCATTTAACACTCTTTCACTGCTTCTCCATTTAAACTGATCAAAATATTTGTGGATTTACTTTTTTCAAGTGCTTTGTCTTTTTATCCTCAGGACAAATAATCTTGCGTGTGAGGGAGCACATTTAGTGACTTAATCTGACATTAAACAGCATTTGACCAGAGCCAAGGTGAGGCTAGTCTCTCACACTCTGCCTTTGTCCCTGCGAGGGGGCGTGTCTCGGTGAGGGGGCGTGTCTCGGCGAGGGGGCGTGTGCCTGCGAGGGGGCGTGTCTCGGTGAGGGGGCGTGTCTCGGTGAGGGGGCGTGTGCCTGCGAGGGGGCGTGTCTCGGTGAGGGGGCGTGTCTCAGTGAGGGGGCGTGTGCCTGCGAGGGGGCGTGTCTCTGGAGAGGGGGCGTGTCCCTGCGAGGGGGCGTGTCTCGGCGAGGGGGCATGTGCCTGCGAGGGGGCGTGTCTCGGCGAGGGGGCGTGTGCCTGCGAGGGGGCGTGTCTTGGTGAGGGGGCGTGTGCCTGCGAGGGGGCGTGTCTTGGTGAGGGGGCGTGTGCCTGCGAGGGGGCGTGTCTCTGGAGAGGGGGCGTGTCCCTGCGAGGGGGCGTGTGCCGGCGAGGGGGCGTGTCTCTGGAGAGGGGGCGTGTCTCGGCGAGGGGACGTGTGCCTGCGAGGGGGCGTGTCTCAGCGAGGGGGCGTGTCTCGGCGAGGGGGCGTGTGCCTGCGAGGGGGCGTGTCTCGGCGAGGGGGCGTGTGCCTGCGAGGGGGCGTGTCTCGGCGAGGGGGCGTGTGCCTGCGAGGGGGCGTGTCTCGGCGAGGGGGCGTGTGCCTGCGAGGGGGCGTGTCTCGGCGAGGGGGCGTGTGCCTGCGAGGGGGCGTGTCTCGGCGAGGGGGCGTGTGCCTGCGAGGGGGCGTGTCTTGGTGAGGGGGCGTGTCTCTGGAGAGGGGGCGTGTCCCTGCGAGGGGGCGTGTCTCTGGCTGCACATTTACTACAGAAATATGGACTATAAGTTTAAACCAGACAGTGTCAAATTTCAGTGCACAGTTGAACTGAGAGCACATAAACTATAGTCCTAGTGGAGATTCTGTTCACTCAATATGTGCAGGAAGATTATCTGAACCACTAGTTCCATTTTCACACTGTGGTGTTTAGCTTCACCTGGTTAAGTCTCTCGTCTATAGTGCAGATGATCATGTTTTTTATTAGTAAAGGTGATTCTTGTCATTTCTTTTTTTCTCATACATCACTGGTGTCAATTACTCTGTCACCTCCCTCTATATAAGAATCCACTTCATTTCAGAACATGTTGCTAGAAGTCTGAACCGCACAACTGTTTTGTGATTTCGACTTGCTTTCCTTTCTGCACACGGCTTAAGCACAGGAAATATTAGCTTCACTCATGTTCACACCAGCTTTTCTTACAGCTAAAATACAGATAATAGGAGCCAAAGTCGGTGTGAGAAAGTAGAAAAGACTGCTGTTTGGGGATGAGTGCTTTTGTTGTGATTCAAAGAACATGTGGCAAATGGGAAATGGGCTATTGATCAGAAATACTGTAAACCTGAGCGAGACCAGAGAGGCCGGAGACTGAAGCTACAATGGACGCCTCATCACTATTCAGAACAGCACACATGTTTAGCCTGGAGTCCGCAGCCCCGATCCATACACGCTACAGGAACACGAGGAAGCAGACCGTGAATCGAGTCTATAGGAGGTGTGCACAATAAGGATTTCATGAATTCACCATTTAATGATGTGATTTAGTCTGTTATAGAGTTATAATCTATGACTCCCATGGATCATTGTGCTTACTTTGGACATGTTAAATCTCAGTATTGATCTAAAGTGACTTAATAAAAGAAACAAGTGCACCGATTTACAGGTTAGAAAATCACACTAGCGAGCAGTCACGATTAAGAAAATACAACGTGCTCTATTCACGTTTACGTCCCAAAACCAGAAGACGTTTGGAAACATACGGATGACGACTTCCGGCGGCTCTGTTGGCAGTAGCAAATCTGGGAAAACTGAGAAAATGGCCCAGTTTTCTTCATCTAGATGTCATTGTATTTTTTTTTCTTTTTATAAATTGCCTATTAATTTGTGTATTATAATTTGTCTAACTTAAAAAAAAGATTCTGTTATGTTCGGCAGATCAACAGTTACAAGCAGCTGTCCGTAAGTGACATTGAAGATGCGATTAGAGTCACTTCCCCCATGGAAAGCTTTGGCAGGATGTGAAGACGCTGCTGCTGAATCCACGGTTTAATCAAATCAGCTATCATCTACACGTAACTACACCGGAAGTCGTCGTCCGCATGTTTCCAAACGTCTTCTGGTAAGCGTGACTAGAGCCTGTTGGAGAATGAAGTTAGTACAGAGCAGTGGCTGACATCTTGAATACAGGAGAATAAAGATTACACAGACAGGCACAAATCACTCTAAATACAGTACTCTAAAAACTTGGGGAAACAGAAAAGTTGAGTTTGCACAATAATAAAATTCAAACTCAGTGTAAGTATTAAGGAAAATGCTTCATACCAACTTCGATACCATTTACCTCTATTTAGTTTCATTTCCACGTCAGATTGTAATAATAGTACTTTCTATAAAGCAACACCATGTAACTTTCTGCGTGATTCCATGTAAATAGAAAGTTCAAATCATACTTGAAAACAATCTCCATGGTGATAGATGAGTTTTGCCATACTGTGGAACAACAAACAAACAAAAAGCAGCGTGTTTTTCTGTGTTTTTAGTGGAATAAAAACATCCAAAATGAAAAAAAAAAACCCACACTATTTTATTTTCACAATTTTTTTGCCTAAAAAGTTACATGGTAGGGATTTAATATTATATAGTTAGTTATAGATTAAAACAGTTATACAATACAATCTATTTTTGTGTTTTTACAGAATTGAAACTTGTATGTAGATTTGATAGTTTAAAGGTGCATTGTGTAACTTTTCTGGTGGAGGGTCCGTCAAATGCTTTTCTCCATGGACATTATTGCTGTGTCTGAAATGTTTCACAGTATGGCATTAAACCTTTCTATCTTCATGGAGACCAAACCAGACAACGTTACAGGTCAGATCTGTGGAGAGGCGACCCCGCTCACAGTCAGAATGAATGTTTTTCTAGGTATTTTTGAGCTATAAAACCACCTGTAACTGAATAAACGCAAGGTTGAGCTGTTTGATGTCCTATTATGGAACATTCTCCATAGAAACAAGATGGTGACGGACCCCCAACCAAAAAGTTACACAGTGCAGCTTTAAGCACAGATTGTCATTATAACTATGGTGCAAAAATCCTTATCCAAGTAGAGGATCCCCGAGTGCTCATAACGTGTGGTGAAGCATCAGGTCCATAAACTCACTGTATTTTGTCCTTTATAAATTGTCAACTCTCCAGCCTGTGTGAATGGCGCCATAATATTTAAATATGGCGATAAAACATAATTACGTTCTGTTCATTTTGTGCCAGTTTTTGTTTTATGTGAATAGGCCCAGGACAGATATGAACGATAAAACACATCAAGACATCTGCATTTTGACTGTTCACTCTATAGTCTAGAGAGAATTAGCCGTTTCACATTGAAAAGTACAGATGTCTGATATAATGTTTCTGGCTGATTTCTGGCTGTCCACGTAAATAAACGACACAGAGTTCAGCATTTTCTGTGTCCGAGAGGATGTTTTACTTCTATGGGGAATAAACTGCTAATACATAACATCTTTAGATCACCATGTTATCTTTTACTGTTTTGAAAATGCTATAATCACCGAAAACAGCGTATTAACATGTTTTATTAGTTTCACTTTCATTTTCGTTTTTGCTGAGTCCGCCTTCTCTTTGCTCTCCATGTCACTCCCCCCTTCAGAGCACTATTACAAGGAGGGCTCGAATAGGGCCCAGGAAAGATCGCTAAATTACTCAAACATGCATGAATGACGTTTAAAACCTCTTCAGGCATGTTTTTGACGAGGGAACAACGTTATAACATGATACCCCCTCTTTAAACTATAAACTGGCGATATAATTCAATCACATACAGTATTTTCTAGATTTCAGTCCCCAATTTATCAGAATTAGTTTGTAAATCCAGAAGAAAGAGAGAGACCAGGTTATAGAATTGTTCTTTTTAAAATAGTGCTTCTTCTGTGGTGGTGAAGGATTTGACAGAAATGAATCCAATTGATATATCAAATTGCAATGTCAGATTTTGGATACTTTAATACTTTAACATATGCTTAAATCACAAAAGGATGCCACTATTGACTAGCCTCCATCGGGTTCTCAGTGAGTGACAGGTGCCTTCAACCAATCAGAATGACGTATGAGCTCCTATACCAGTAAGTGAACTAAAGGCAATATACAGTATTAGAAAAGATACTAGGGTTGTCAGGAGTATTGAAAACCAGATACTAATTGATACTAAAACTAGTATCAAAACTTGATATTCATTTAAGCAGGTATTGATACTAAAAAAGTCACATTCACAGGAGAGAAATGAGCCTTTCCTGAATAGTTTTAGAATGATCTTGAGCTGAATCAGGACAAATATAAGAGCATATGGACTAGTATACGCCCATGGACCACTGAGGGAGTACACAGATATAAGACCACATGGATATACAAAAGAAAGTACGACAATTGCATTCTATTGTCTAAATAAAGAGTGTTTTTTATTATCATTGTGGTATCAAGTCTATTCCTTAGTATCAAAATGGAGTTTGAAATGTGTGTGCCTGTATTGTGACTCAGAAGATAATAATATAATCCATAAACTCCATAAAGTAATTGAAACCCCTACTTTCAATGTAAGATTATGTCAAGAAATCTCCGTACACAAACGCAGCCTATTCTTACCTATGGCACTTGCACTGCCATTTTAATCCATATGTGCTCAGTGAGTGCTATGTCATTACACAGGGCTGCTATTAAAAAGCCACTCTCACAAAGGGCCCCTGTGTCTGTAGGTGAACCCAGGCAAAGTGATGGATCGCGCGGGTTGTCATAGCAGAGGGGCCCCGTATAGATGTACTCCAGAGATCAAACCATTCAATCACACACATCTGTCAAACTAATGAATTACGCTGCTGCCCCCACAGGGCCAAACGCGCCGCTACAAGTCTCTCTCCACAATCAGACTTCAGAGAGTTGGCTAATACATCCCCCCGGCCGTGTGGGGCAACGCCATCTCAAAACCATCACTGCGCGACGGAAATTTTAATCATCGGAAAGCCTGGTAAAGCTAGATTGTGGAACTTTTCTGGTGGAGTGCTTTTGCTTTGCCTGAATGTTCCACAGTATGCCATTAAATGTACTTATATCCATGCAGGCTGGGGTTGTCAAAAGTATTGAAAATGAGATACTAATCGATACTGAAACAAAACTGGACTTTTCCTGAACTGTTTTACATTTCATTTTATCAGAACTAGTGTAAGGTAATAAACAACATTATTCTGAGTTGAAAATTACAATATTGTCAAAAATGAGCTTTTAAAACGATTATTTGGGTATCAAAATCAACATCTAGTATTGAATCTACTCTTCAGTATCGAAATGAGTTTGAAATTTTAGTATCATGACAATGCATACAAACAGGCAACTCCAAAAGTTCAAAGTTACAGCTCAGATCTGTGCAGAGGAGAGCCCACTCACACTAAAAATATGTAATAAAAACACCTGTAATCGAACATATGCAAGATATGTTTAATGCCATACTTTGGAACGTTTAGAGGCAACATCTCCATGGAGACAAGCAGCTGACGGACCCTCCCCCAGAAAAGTTCCACAGTGCGGCTTTAAGACTGTTAGCAAAGTGCACAATCACGTATAAGACGGCTCAGACTCCAAAGTCCAATACGACGCTGGAACAGACTTTGGACGTGCCCCGTGCGTCATGTGTAAATGCCCATAGTGAAGCGGACGCAGTGATGTCGCATAGCAGACAGGTGCTTGTACCGCTGCCCGCACGACTACCACGCTCTTCGGCACATCCTCCATCCAGCGCCCCCTCCTCTCTCTCTCTCCCTCTCCTCTTCCTCCCTCCTCTTCCTCCCTCCTCTTCCTCCCTCCTCTTCCTCCCTCCTCTTCCTCCCTCCTCCCCAAACCCGCAGACAGAGCTCAAGGCTGCGCTGCCGCCGCTACGGATCGACCGCAAGAATCGGCTCTCTCGTGTCGACAGCACAGCCCACACAACACAACAGTGCCACTTCCCCTGTGGTGCTCCTCATCCGTGCTCCTCGCGGCACTGCGGTATCTCGCCTTCACCGTGTGCCGCACCAAAGAGCGCGCGCCGTGATACCCTCCAGCTCGCCTCGTGCTTCCTGTGCCAAGGCTGGACCTGAACCACCTGTTTACGCACACACGCGCACATTCACATTTACATCATCCATATGAACAGTGAGAACGGGGGAATCACAGACCGTTTTAACTCCAGACAACTTCAATGAAAATGTCTAATGACGCGGCATGACAACGCAGAGGACCGCTTCTCCAGCCGTGAGCAAAGAGGAGATAAGGACATTCAAATAAGAGACAGGCTGTAGGGGCATTAAAGACAGTTTAATCAGATAGGCAGAAAGCAGTGTTCTGCAACTGGACACAGCAGTGAAAGCGCCAGTGCAGCTCACAGAGCCACACAGAGGCGCAGGACCCGCTGTGCTCCAACGTGAGAAAGACGCACTCACTCACCGATGTGGATGATTGAGTCTGACAGCGCAGACTTCCACTCCAGGCTCCAGAACACGGCGACAAACAGCAGCGCCGACACAACTTTCATGTTGTCCAAAGATATTTCCGACAAAAGAGCGAAAGCACAGCCCGCTGTAGTGAGCGGAGCAGATAAACGCCGAGGTGCTCAGCTCCGTCTCCTAGACTCCTAGACTCTTATAGTCCATCCGCGAGGTGCCAAAGGAAATTCCCTGATCCTCGCGGCGGAGCTCCTGGCGCTGTGCGCGTGCCTCCGCGGAGGCAGACGGTACAGATTCCCGGGATGTCACAGACTCGTGCCCTGTTGAAATTCCTCCAACCGTTAAATCACAGCGCGAGCGCGGCAGGCTCAGCCGCAGAAACAAACCGCCGACGTTTTGGTCGAGCGGAGCTCCGGTGATGTGGCGCTTATTCAATAGAACTATTGTGAACCAGTTGATTGCGCAGGGAGCCCCGGAGCTGATAATCAGCCCGATCCTCGCGTTTGGAACAGGCGCAGTTCCCTGCACCAGCCTCACACAGCGGCAGCTTGCACAGAGCACACGGGCTAAACTTCCATTTTCCCCCGAGCTTTGATCCTCCTCGTTCGGCTGCGCCTGAACTCACAGGCAGCCGGACTTTGTGGAGTGACTGAAGGCCAGTGATGGAGAGCTGTCACATGGCATCACCAGAACAAGGCTCCATATTCCCAAATAATCTCCAGTTTCCCGCGGAATGCGTCCCTCACGCGGGCGGAATACAGATGAAGGTGACAAAATAAAGAGCCGGAGGATCCACTTTGCGTTGTGCAGAGCAAAAGAAGTAGACTCCAGTGCCCGCTACGTCTGCGGCCGCGCGATCAGCCCCAGCGCCGAGGTGCTGTGAAGAGGAGGTCTGTGTCCGTGTGGGAGAATCGGCGAGGGAGGGGGCGACGCGAGCTGCGCGAGCGGGAGGAGAGGGAGGAGACCCGGGAGAGGGAAGAGAAGCAGCCGGTGGTGGTTAGGATGAAACCACCGCGTCTGAAATGACATTAGCGTCTATGTTACAGGGGAAGGAGCGCGAGGGCTTTTAAATACAACATCAGCCTCGGTACACGCGGACACTTTTATCTTCCTTTCTATTCCTTTATTCATTTATTCTGCTGGCTCAGCAAATCATGGACCACTGACATCCAATTATGCATAATTTTACTCTGGATGCCCTTCCAGCCACGCTGTGACCACCAGACTCTTACAATGTGGATGAATGTGTTGCCCTTGGACACCACCTGATCAAGTAATATTTGAACCGGTGACTGTGTGGTTAGCGGGTTGATATGTTACATTATGTTCCCATTATTCAACATGTCCTTTATGTGGTGATCCACATAAACCCATCTCCTCTGAGTCTGCAGTCTGCCCCCTGGAGGCTGCAGTGGTCAGGGTCTCTCTTAATCTGGCCCAGCCTTGGATTAGGGATTAAAGGTGTCGACAGCGGCCCAGGGTGTGTATGTATTTAAGGAACATCAGATTAGATTAAAGCAGCACTCTCTCTTATCTTTTACATACATTTATATACGAACTGTTTAACCCTTGTGGAAATACAAGAGATCTGCACTTTTGGACTTTGATACATAATAAAATAGAAAAACTAACCCAGATGAACACTTCCACATCACATCAAAACTGGGATTAAACCAGCACTAAGACTGGGACTAAACCTAAAACTAAACCAGGACTAAACCAGGACTAAACTAGCATTAAAACAGCACTACACCTAGGACTAAACCTAAACCTAAACCAGGACTAAACCAGGACTAAGACTAGGATTAAACCAGGATTAAACCTGGGACTAAACCAGGACTAAACCTAGGATTAAACTAGGACTAAACCAGAACTTCATCAAGACTAAATATAGGACAAACCATGACTAAACCAGGACTAAACTACGACTAAACCTAGGACTAAACCAGGACTATAGGACAAACCAGGACCAAACCAGGACCAAACCAGGACTAAACCAGGACTAAACTAGCACTAAAACAGCACTACACCTAGGACTAAACCTAGGATTAAACCTAGGACTAAATCAAGACTAAACCAGGACTAAACCACGACTAAACCTAGGACTAAACCTAGGACTAAAGGACAAACCAGGACCAATCCAGGACTAAACCAAAAAGAGTTTGTTCTACTCTGATGTCTTTCAATGAACGAGACAATACAATGAGTGTGATTTTAAAAGAACTGAACCAAAAAAAGCGTACAGTAGGTCTCTCACTGCTTTTCAAATGTCAGTTTTGAAAATACTAAAAACATTCACGTCTCATTGCCTCGGAGAGTTTTTACATTTCAGATGGAGAGATCTTTTGGAGCATGGATGGTATTTCTGTGATATTTTGTGAAAGTGAAAGATGTGAGGAGCGTGCTGTCACCTTGAGTCTCCTGCGGTGTTTGTGCGATTGTATCTGCATAAACTAAGGGCGTTCCTCTGTTTAAAGTCCTCAAAAACATGAATTAGCCACTCACATATCCTAAAGGGGGAAAATAGTGAATATATCGACTAGTGCATCACAGTGAAGTCTGAACCTTTCAAAGTAACAGATGACTTTTAGTTTAGTGTAGTTAGATTAGTTTTTATTTGAAGGGACAACGTACAGAGATATTAAGCTCATAAAAAACACCGGATTAGAGCTAAATAGCTAGTTTCCATCTGCACTCCCTGATTTACAGAAATAAATTATGCAATGGAATTATAGTCAACAATAAGAACAATTCACACTTTCCACTCTCAGACACACACACCATCACACATTAACAAAGCACTGCATTTCTGACAAAATTTAAAGGCAGTTTAAAGACAAAAACTGTGCACTTTTGAACACTGTTGTATTGTGGTTTCACACTTTATAACTTGTGTAATGTAAATATATTTAAACATTATTTTTAGTTTTGCTAACTTTACCGTCAGAGTTGTGAAAAGCTCGTAAAAACTCACGGAACAATTTGAATAATTTTGATTCTCTGCACGCGTAAGGTAAGTGAGGAATAACTTTGGACCGCTGCAAACTGTTTAAAATGAACTAGTTCTGTTTTTCACGTTTTTAAAGAGGTACAGCACCTTTAAATATGTGAATGAAACACAAATATTATTATGTTTATATATTTTTTGGGGAATTACTGACGTGCAATATGTCTCCTTTAATCTAAGCTAAAAAAGCGGCTCCTATAAAGTACCAGGAGGAGTGGAGTTTACTGTGTCCTCCCCAGTGAAAGTGTGACTATTCAGGTGTGTGTGTGTGTGTACATGTGTGTAGCGGGTTGTTAGCATGCACACGGTTACTGTCACTATCTCTCAAGGGCATTGTCTGCTGTGGGAGGTGGATGGAGAGATAGGCAGATAGATAGAAGGAGAGATGGAGAGAGCAGGGGATGTGTGTAAATGAGTGTAGACGGGCGTGTAGGACGACTCAGGATTCACAATAATACCAAAAAAATATCGAGGTCTTGGCTGGATTTACATTTACATCGTTTCGCTCATCCACTCCCCAGGCTTTTCCGATCGTCAAAAAGCAGACGGCTGGCGGCTGAAGTGTCTTGCTCAAGGACACAGCAAAAGCATGCGCTGATCTGGGTTGGAATCAAACTGACAAACTTCTGGGTACATACACCTGATTAGAGTTTGGGCGTGATAATGTTTCCTTTGTGGGAGCTAAAGATGTATTTGGGCATCGACATTCCTTGGGGGTGTGGTGCTAACTGAAAGCACTACTCTGTCTGAAGCTCTGTTACTCAAGTTAGACTTAATCTGAACTTTATTTTAACACAATTTGACCAAAAAGAGCCACAAGTGAGCTCATTTTTACTTTTTACTTTCACATATCATTGAATTGCAGTCATGAGCTGGTTAGTTTTTCACTCTTAGCTTTTTATTGAAAATCAAACTCCTAAACGGGACCATGAACGCTCTTAAAAAAAAAAAAAAAAAAAATGTGTGTGTTTGCTAATGTGTGCATTGTGTCACTGCTGAACATTCCGCCAATAGAGGCGCATGTAGAACACCCCCAGCATGATGCCACTGCAATGTCAGTGTCAAGTATCAATATTCTACTCACCAAAATCCTTGTTTCTGTGTCAAGTTGCAGGAGCTGTAGTGTGGGAGCTCTCCACGGTGCTGAAAGTGCAGAGAACAGAGAGCTGTCCAAATGATCCACCAACACAAATCAACCTGAGGGAAGAAGTACAACATTTTAGTGTGACACCGTAATTGGACATAATTTATATGTAGTTCAAGAAACAACAAAAAATGAGGTAAGTGCGTGTTATTAAAGTGCCATGGATTTCTGCACTCACAAAATGCAAATGAATGTGGCACATAAAAATGATTATCTAATGTGTTGAGGTTTTTTTAATGAAAATTTTAAGGAGCTGGGCATGATGTGGTAAGTTTTGTGCACAGTTTGATGTTAACCCAAGCAGCACATATATAGATCCACTCTCCAAAAGAAGTTGTAAAAATCACTTGTGTCCGTTTGCGGTGTGGGAGCGGTCTGCGGTGCTGAAAGTACAAAGAACACAGGAGCTGTCCTAATGATCCACCAACACAGATAAACCTGAGAAAAAAATAGAACCTTTTAGTGTGATAAAGTAATTGGACCATTACTATCACCACTGATGAATTACAAGACTTTCTAACATCTAAACATCTAAAAAACATTACAGTTTGGACATTTTTTAAGGAAGTGTGCATGATGTGATGAGTTTTGTGAACAGTTTGGATGATAGTTCAAAACACATAGACTCTGCTCACTAATATGAGTGTTATATAGTTGTATTTCTACATAAGTTGCAAAAATCACTCGTTTCTCTTTGCAGTGTGGGAGCTGTCCATGGTGCTGAAAAACACAGGAGCTGTCCAAATGGTCCACCAACACAAATACTTAAGAAAAAGTAGTAGAACATGATGGTGGCGTAAGTGAATAATTTACTAATAACATTACACTTAGAGTTACATTTTAATACGTATTTATTAATTCATTTATTTTACATATTTATTTGTATTATTATTGTATTATTATCATTATCATCATTATTATTATCATTATTAAAGCCATTTTTTTCTTTTTCTTTTTTTGAACACACACTTTAGACTGTACGCTGCCTTTTAACAACAGATCTCAAATACAGGTTTTATGTAGAAAAATGCCAGCTCTTTCCTCTCTCCTCTCTCTCCGCTTTCTCTCCTGTCTCTTTCCTCTCTCTTTCTCTATCCCTCTCTCCCCCCTCCCCCCCTCTCTCTCGCTCTTGCTCTCCCCTTCTCACCCCTCCTCCCTCTTTCTCTCTCCAATGTTTAAAACTTGTTAAGTGACACAGGACACAAGCAGAATGAAAGGCCCCATTACTGCGTCAGAGCCACAACCTGTAATCAGACCTGCATCTCCCAGTGGTGGAGTAAGCACAGGGGGAGAGAGACGGAGAGTTAGAGAGAGGGAGAGAAAAATAGGGAGAGAGAGAAAGAGAGGGGGAGAAAGCGAGAAACAGGGGGAGGGAGAGAGAAACAGGGAGAAAGAGGGGGAGAGAGACAGAGAAGAGACAGCGGGAGAGAAACAGAGAGACAGAAGGAGAGAGAGCAAGAACTTAAGGCTTAAAATGATCATCATAGAAAAATATATATCACCATTCATGCAGCCATAAACACATTTAAAACAGTGAGACATGTACAGAAATGCAAATACAGCCTCAACCTCACTGCACTACCACTACATTCTTTTATAGGTTTATTATTCTTCTAACAATAAAAGTCCACCTGACACGCCATCTCTTACAACAATATAGTTGGAGTAATGCCTAGTTTTTCTGCAGAGAACACAGCAGGTCCTGAAACTTGTGATAATAACACAGATGATCCTATTGTGATCATACATGTTTGGCAAAGATGAGGAGAAGCATAAACTGAAAATTATAAGTTTGAGGAATATTGTAATCCAAAAAAATAAAAAACAAACAACCACAAGATTAAAAAACGACAAAGGAAAATTGGACTGTATAAAATATATATAAAGAAGTCACTGTGTAGAAAACTGAAGTTGAATATTTTCATTTTTTCCTAGTATTTTGGGAAAAAGGTACTACAAGACTAGTCTATCAAACTGGCAAACCTGTGTGTGGGGGGTTTCTATTAGTTTGACTGATGTCGGAGTCATGCATTTTGTCCAGTTCTAAGAAAAATCCCTTGAATCAGAAGTGTTTGAGGTGAAGTGGAGCTGTCCGTGGTGCTGAAACCCTGCTGAGCGCACAGGAGCTGTCCCATGATCACAGGTTTTATGGAAAGAGCACTGGAGCTGTCCATGTCATAGTGCTGAAAGTGCTCCACAATGCAGGCAGGAGAGAGAAACGGCGCCGTCTGTGGTTCTGAAACCTCTCCATAATCACAGGTTTTATGGCGAGAGCACTGGAACTGTTCATGTGGTAGTGCTGAAACCTCACCAGAATGCACAGAGGAGAGAGAACCAGAGCTGGAGAACCGGAGACAGAGCGGAGAAAGAACGAGAGAGAGAGATTATGTGCAGGAGCTGTCCATGTGCAAGTGCTGAAATCTCGCCATAATCACAGGTTTCACAGAGAGTGCACTGGAGCTGTCCAAGTGCTAGTGCTCAAACGTCATAATACACAGGAGCTGTCCACTTTCTAGTTCTAGTGCTCACCATAATATGCAGAGGAGAGAAAAACAGATGGAGAACCAGAGATGGAGACATTACTATAGAAGATGTCCATGTGCTAGTGCTGAAACCCCACCATAACATACAGGAGCTGTCCGTGGTGCTGAAACCCCACCATAACATACAGGAGCTGTCCGTGGTGCTGAAACACCACCATAACATACAGGAGCTGTCCGTGGTGCTGAAACCCCACATAACATACAGGAGCTGTCCGTGGTGCTGAAATCTTAACATAATGGAGAGAGTATTGCTGGCTTTCAGATGATGTCGCAACATTCTAAATACTGAATACAGATGGGGGTCTGTGTTTAGTAATACAGTGAGTTCTTGGGTTTTGTCACTAATAGAAATAATTCAAGTTCAACATTTGTGCATTTACCTTTTGAATATTTCATGACAAAGTACAATGTAATCAATAGGAAAAACTGGCTCTTGTGCCTTCATCTGTGAGTCATCATCACATTCTCAAATCTGAAAACCATCAATGGAGAGAGCACAGGAGCTGTCCACGTGGACAGTGTTACAGATGACACAGAAAATGTTATTTAAATTAAATTTGCTCATATATACACCTCCATAAAAGCTACACAATTTTGGGGGTAAAAAATCAAACTGCATTTTGTCTGAGAAGTAGTTTGTTGGCAGTGTTGGGTGTAATGTACATTAACAGTACTTTTTTCTGGTAAAAATAGTGTAACGCGCTACTATTGAAAATTTGGAAACAAAACAATTTTCTTTTTCAATTTGGCGCAACGTTATTTTTCTGTGTACAGTGGGCACTGATCCTACGGCCCCAGACACAGCCGTGGCGTCATGCCACCTTCACCTCGAGTCTTTCCTGGCTGAACCTGAGAAGTGCACTCGACGTGTCACTACACACAGCGACACCCAGGGAGAGGTCCCTCGAGGGGATCCTCTCGCACCGAGCGGCCGTCCCTTGCCCACCGAGTTGAATCCCCCGGGCAGACTGCGCGAACCCCACCCGTTTACCTCTCAACGGTTTCATGTCCTCTTGAACTCTCTCTTCAAAGTTCTTTTTCAACTTTCCCTTACGGTACTTGTCGACTATTGGTCTATTTAGCCTCAGATGGAGTTTACCACCAAAAAGTTACCAAAGTGACGAGCAACATAAAAAGTTACTTTCCATAGGGGGTAACTAAGTAAAGTAAAGGATTACTTTTTAAAGAAGTAACAACTTATGTTGAAAAAGCAGGATTCTGTTCAGAATGCACATTGTAAACAACTCCGGGAGCATTAACAAATAAATGCCATACTGTGGAACATTCCAGGCAAAACAATAACATCTCCATTGTGACAAGTACGCAGCGGTCTCTCACTCTAAAAAGTTATATAGTGCAGCTTTAATAGCGGTCTCCTCTCTGATTATAACTACACAAACCCTGCAAACTATTGTATCATAATTTAAACATTAGTATTTTATTGTGAAACATAGAAAACTGCAAAGATAAAAAAGTAAAGTTACAACACTCACACTGCCACACATGACCCTGAACATGCACAGAACATTTATTCACATTTTAATTCAAAGATCGGATTTGACAGAAGGACGTTTGAGCTTTCTGATGGTACAAAGCTTTTCTTCATTCATATGACAACACGCGATTCTTACAAGATTCAGAGTAACAGGGACTTTTTATTTCCTGGTTGTGCCATAAAGAACTGCTTTTACAACTAAATTTAGAAGAGAAAAGTCGGGTAATGCAGCTGTAATAGTTTCTTTAAAGAGCGTATTACACTTTTATGGAGTTTTGCTAATTACGAACACATTTTTTGAAAACAGCTTAACATGTTTAATAAGTTTCAGTTTGTTTCAACGTGCATCCCGCTAATGAAACTACTACAGAAACAACGGGATAGTGTCATGTGGTTTGCTTATAGTTCTCCAATCTCCATCTACTTTAAGTTTTTGGGTGTTTTTGTCACTCTTGAAAATGCACCATGACAGAGAATCAAGTGTCATGTGGCTTCTGTATTAGTTAGTACCTGAGAAAATTCTGTGTAAAATGAACAGACTATATGTGACAGTTTCTATTTATTTCTTTTACAGCTGTGTTTACCATACAATGCTTAGTAAAAAATAATTTATCGTGACAAAAATAGATTTAAATCAGGTACAGTGACTTTAATACAGTAGTTCTAGATCCGCACAGTCTCTGCTTGAGCTTGTGAATTCTTAGTTTCTCAGAGGAACTGCAGACATGAGCTGTAGTACTCCAGGCTGGCAGTAGAGGGCTCTGTTCCTGTCATTAGTCTCACAGAAAATCACTTTCAAACAGCATTAAGCTCATACTTTGACACTTTGCAGCTGATGGCATCAACATTACCTGGGGGTGTGATGCTAACTGAAGGCTCTACTGCGTCTGAAGCTCTGTTACTCAAGTTAGGAGCTTTATTTTAACACAATCTGGCCGGAAAGAGCTGATTTAGTTGAAACAACAACATACATACGCAACACATAAAATTACAGTCACTCACTAGTTTTTTTTTTTCTTTTTCAGTTAGTCAGAATATCAGAATAGGACCCTGAACGCTTGTATTGATCACAGGCTCCTGATCTATGATATAATGTTGTTTCCTCATCACAAACATGCTTGGAGTTGTGTTTTGTTTCACTCTCACATGTTAGTTATGTGTGAATGAAACAAAACATAACTCCGCGTATGTTTTGGAGGAGCAAAAACATTATAACATGGCTGAAAGCTCACAAGAGTCAACTTTGCGTAATATCGGATCTTTAAACTTTGATTCTGAGTGGGACGGGCCCCTGTATATTCTGCGTTTCTTTGTAGCTCTGATCCATTCACAAAGACAAACGTGCTCCATCATAGTCACAGAAGCAGCGTTCGGACAAAAGGACCAGGACCGGTGCTTCCTCTGCCTCATGTTTCTGAGCTGCGTTCGGATTGGACAAAGGTGATTAATGAGGCTCCATAAGCACAGGGTAACCAGGAGGTGAATGGGATCCTATTATGACCGCCACAGGAGCAATCCTCAGCTAATCCTAAAGCTGCATCTTTTACTGTTCAAACTACATTTTCATAGCAAACACAGATTTATAGTTATTTTGTCAGAGGTTGCTACAGTGCACACATTTTATTTGTTATTTTGTAGAGTTTTAAAGGGCCCATATTACACTATTTTCTGAGCTATGTTATAATGTTCTGGAGTTGTGTTTTGTTTCATTCACACATGTTTAACGCACAAATCCTGCATATTTAGGCTGAGTTCTTCTCTCATATTGAAAAAACTCTGTTCCAAGGGTAATACAGGAAGTGCTCCACTATGTTTTTAAACTTTAAACTGGAATAGCCAAAAGCTATTGTTTTAGCCTTGTTAAAACTACACCAGATATTAGAGTCTTTTTGTGGCAATTTCAAGAAAAAACACTTTTAAAACTGCTTATTCTAGTGTATTGTATAATAAAGTAGTTCATTTTAGGCTACAAATAAATGTCAACTTGAAAACTACCACTTAATGACATCACAAGGTGGAACTAAACATTTTGAGCTTTGGAGATGTAGACAGACTAATAATAAAGGATTACTCAAAGGTGTGAATGAAACAAAACACAACTCCAGGTCTGATTTTGATGAGGTAACAACATTATAACATGACTTAAAGCTCACAAGAGTCAATTTTGTGTAATATAGGACCTTTAAGACAGATGCCCACCCTGTCCCAACTAGACATGTTATGCTTGTTTCCATACACACCAAAAGATCTGATTTCTGGTGTCATCAGTTTATTGAAATGTCATGCAAACAGTTACATCTGATCTGATTTCTCTCTGATTGTTCACACCTGTGCAGTATTAGCAAGGAAAATTACGCAAAAAGGGCAAAGTAACGTGGCGAAATGAAAGAAAACATGTTAAAAGGCCCATATTAAGCTATTTTCTCTATGTTATAATGTTGTTTCCTCATCACAAACAAACCTGGAGTTGTGTTTTGTTTCTTTCACACATGTTTACCGCTTCATGACATCACAAGGTGCAACAGAGCATTTTGAGCTTTGGAGATGTAGACAGGCTAATAATAAAGTGTTACTCAAACATGTGACTGAAACAAAACACAGCTCCAGGTCTGTTTTTGAGGAGGTAACAACATAACATGGTTTAAACCTCACTAGAATTAATTTTGCTTAATATAGAACCTTTAATATGCAATGTCCTAATTAAATAAATACATTAAAATAAACTGAGTGCATCTAATTCTGGCAAATAACAACAACAGTAACATAAGCAGAATGTTGAATATTGCACTGGTCACATGGTACAATGGTGTGGGCTCTTGATCCACCCCGCTCCCCCTTCAGACCACAGACTGACAGCAGATTAGTGCCTCCACAGGCCCTGTAGCACCAGCAGCACGGAGCTAATGGGACCAGGCAAGAACCACGAGTGACCTGGGCGTGTCAAACAGTCACCCCCGCTGCCATGACGACGCACTCACAGCCAGCGGGTCGCCCTTATCAGACGCACCCCACCCTCTCAGCCCTCACCCCTGACCCCAGCACCCACAGGGCACCCATCAGGCACCCACTATCAGAGTGTGGACAGCCAGTTTTCATTAGTCGCAGCAGCAGGACAGAGGAAGGGCAGCTGGTTTAATACAGAAAACCCCATGATACACTTGAGATCAAACATGTAGATACAAGATATGAAAGTTCCAGTGTATTGTGCTTTATACTGGTGTTTTTGAGCTGCTTTTGGACATTTTAGCTTGGTGTTTTTCTTATGAGATTTAAAGGTGTACTGTGTAACTTTTCTAGTGTAGGGTCTGCCAGCTAGTCGTCCACATAGACTGTATATATAAATGGACATAGCTAACCTGATAGCTGCTGTGTTCTAAATAGGAAGTGAGCATGGGCGCGCTTCATGCTCCATCCACTCTGGTTCCAGTTCACTTTCTATTGAAAAATTGTCACCCCTCTCTCTGTAACTGCTGCTGTCAGACTTGTCGTTTTGGTCTTAAAATGTTCATATTAACCCTCTCTACATGATCCTGGTGTTTTTATTTTGCCATTTTGTCCCTAAATCAACATATGAACATTAATAACAGCAAGTTCTTAGCAACAGGTTTGATTGACAGCATTGCTAAGCACCCGCCCCCTGCTAAACCTGTGATGCGAGCAAGAAAACGTATTACGTTCAACAGCAAATACAAGCTAGATATGTTTAATGCCATACTGTGAAACATTCCAGGCAAAACAATAACATCTCCATGACACCCAACAGAAAAAAGTTATAGAGTAGCTTTAAAATGGCTTAAAATAATGTACGAGTATGAAAATCTATACTAACTACTACTCCTACTATTACTACTAACTCCTCCTACTACCACTACTATTACTAACTACTACTCCTATTACTACTCCGACTATTCCTACTACTCTTTCTATATACTCCATCATCAGTGCATCTGTGCTCTTTTGTCCCACATAGTCACTTTTGCTAATTCTAAACTCTTCCAAATCCACTGATAACTCCAGCACATTCATATTTGTTAATGTTAGTCACTGCTACTCTAGGGGGACCAAACGTCCTTATTTACCCAAGGACAGTCCCAGTTTTGAGCCCTGTGTCCCCTGTCCCAGCTGATTTATCCAAAACCATGGATTTGTCCCAGTTTTATACAAGAAATGTCCCAGGTGTCCCTATTTTTGACCAATCTGATAAACACCAACGGTAAAGAGGGGCATTTGTTTAGCAAAAATACAGAAAACGGAGCTTGAAAATGACTATAAAGCAAGTCGAGAATGGACAATATCACGCACTCTTTTCACAATTTTATTTATAGCCTACCAAGTCCCAAGGTGTGTCACAGTCTTGAATTTTGAAAATCTGGTCACCCTATGCTAGTCACTACGACTGGTACCTCTTACTTTTACTAGATCAGCTGCACATTTTCCTATTCCAAACATTTTGAGTGAACTAGCTGAATGGTTCGGACTGTTTCTGAGGGTACAGTCACTGGCCTGGTTCATAAAGTGAAGAGCTTTTTGATCATCATCAACCAAAATGGCCGCCTCTTAAGCAGCTGCGCCCGGACTCACCACACGCCGAGGTTTGATTTTCTGCTTGTGCCGTGTGGGTGCCGTCTTTAGTTTCCAGTACAGCAGGTGAGTCTCAGTACTTTTTATTCACACCACTGAATATCCTAGTTCTTAGCTTTAAAGAAAGCATTTTGAATTAGTTTTGCCCAGCTGTATTCTCACATACCACCACTAGAGGCGATCTATGTTGCTGCTGTCTGATAGTGTGCCAGTTTTGGTTTGACAGAAGAAAAGCAGAGAGCGCAGGTGCGTCTGAACAAAGCCCAGGTGAGGGGAGGAGACAGGTGAGGGGAGGAGACAGGTGAGGAGAGGAGACAGGTGAGGGGAGGAGACAGGTGAGGGGAGAAGACAGGTGAGGGGGGGTAAGGAGGGCACAGGTTTCACATCTACCGTTTACTGGTGAAAAAAAAAAAAATGAAAAAGTGTCAGGTGGTAGCTTTAACCTAATTATAAGGTAACAAAAAACAAAAATACCAAAATTCTTGAATCAACCATAATAAATGATCTTTAAATCCAGCTTTGACCAGCGCAAACTGTTCCTGTGTCCTTGAGCAAGACTCTTCATCCACATTTCCTATAAATATGATGTGTGAGGTTTTCGGTTCAGATTGGCAGCCACGTCTCTGTCAGTCTGACCCAGGGCGACCGCAGCTACAGTATAACAGCACAGAGAGTGGAGAGTGAATGGGTAATTCAATGTAAAGATTCTTTTTTACATTTAAAATAATTCACTTGTCCCCAGCTTTTGTTCCCATTTTGAGGTCACTAGCACAGACCCTGAATAACTTTTTCAGACACAGACGGAAAGCCATTGGAACGTGGCTTAAAACTCACAGGAGTAAATTTTACGTAATATAGGATCTTAACAATGACATGAAAACAGCATGCAGCGATCTGTTTTACACTGTATGAGGAAAACATGAACGTACAAATATAAAAAGCAAAAAACGTTGGGTAATTCAGCTTTAAGTGTTTGAAAATCATTCAGCGAGGCCGGGCACAATAGAAGACAATGTTCAATGGTTGGTCTTTTGTTGGGTGGTTTGTGGTGGAGGCGGTAAGAGGCTAGAGCCGAGTGGGCTGGAGGAGTCATCAGCCGCTAACAGTAGCATCACATAATACACCCATCTGCTCCTGCAAAAGGCCCAGGCTAAATCTGTCCTGCTACTGTACACACCACAGTCTGCACGCTGCAAAAAGAGCAGGACTACAGCAGGACTAGAGCAGGACTAGAGCAGGACTACAGCAGGACTAGAGCAGGACTACAGCAGGACTACAGCAGGACTAGAGCAGGACTACAGCAGGACTAGAGCAGGACTAGAACAGGACTACAGCAGGACTAGAGCAGGACTAGAGCAGGACTAGAGCAGGACTACAGCAGGACTAGAGCAGGACTAGAACAGGACTACAGCAGGACTAGAGCAGGACTAGAGCAGGACTAGAGCAGGACTAGAGCAGGACTACAGCAGGACTACAGCAGGACTAGAGTAGGACTAGAGTAGGACTAGAACAGTCTGCACGCTGCAAAATGAGCACATCCATATTATACAATATCTCACTGAACTTAGACTAGACCAGGACTTTACTTGGACTAGACCAGGACTAGACCAAGACTGGAGCAGGACTTGAACAGGACTAGTCAATGTGTATTTCTTTGTATTAAGGTTTATTTTATTATTTTTTTATTATTTTTTGGCCATATGATAAGATTTAAGCCATAAAAGATTAAATTAAGGAGGAGTGTCTGGGAGCCCGTGCTTAGACTGTTGCCCCCATGACCGGGCCCCAGATAAGCGAAAGAAAATGGATGGATGGAGATTAATTTAATAACTTCTATGACTCATTATAAACGCAAACTAAGTACTGAAGTGTTTCATTCTGGTATTTATTTATTGCAGCTCATGTTTTTTTTTTAAATATTGTAGATTTAGAATAGTTGTTTGGTATAAATTATCTATACAAAAGTATAGATAGCAAACCTTGACTAGACCAGGACCAAACTATGACTAAACAAGCCTAAACTGGGCTCAAACCATAGACTGCATATATAAAAAGGACAGAGCTAACCTGCTAGCTCCTTTCAAATAGGAAGTGAGTATGGGCACGCTTTTGGCTCCATCAGCTCCAATTCACTTTATATTGAAAAAACATCACCTCTCTCTTCAACTGCTGCTTTCAGGTTCCTCAGTTTGGTCTTAAAATGCTGTGTTTTTATTTCACGTTTTTTGTTCCTAATCCAAATATGGAACTCTGCTCCAAATTCGCCCCTGTAACCGCAAGCCTCAGTAAGCTTCATTTGACTGGAGCTGAACGCTATGGGAGACCTCACACTCACTTTGCCCACTTCTTTAAACAGTGTATGGCTCAAACCAAGACCAAACTGTACTAGAATAAAATGCATGACAGGTAAGTTTAATGTCATACTGTGGAACATTCAGACATCTCCATGGAGACAAGCAGATGTCTCTGTAAACCCATTGTAACTCATGGAGGTGCTGATTTTTTGCAGTATTGCCGAGAGCAGGAGACTGTGTGGGCACACGCAGCTCCGGGGCACTCCAACTGTGCCAACTGTTACGCCAACTTCCTTTCAACCAAAACACCGGTAAAACGCTGCTGAACTCTGTAGGTTTGGGCACGGCACGTCAGGAGAGAGACAGGAGACAGACAAAAGGGTTTTTTAAATAAAATCACAGAAATTCTCAAATCAGCTACTTTTATTGAAGCTACAACACTATATCAAGAGCTCTTATTATGCATTATTATAGCTTTAATTTCCTCCTTTAAAAGAAGACAATGTGCTTGTATCTGCTGTATAGTTATAATCTATTGAATCATTACGTTATCATTTGGACGTTTTAAATCGCAATATTCATCAAAATCGACTTCATAAAAGAAAAAAGTCTGCTGACGTCTGGTACCAAATGAGTACACGACACTGCCGAATCCTGCGTGTATCAATTTTTAAGCAAATAAAACTGGAGAATGACACAAGTACAGAGAAGTGGGTGAATGACGGTGGTGGTGAAAACGGGGTGATCGACAAAATGGAGTCTATGGTGATTCTCAAACATGCATAACTCACTCCAAATACAACTTTGACAGGGGAAATGAGGAGAGGAAACAAACTCCAACTCCAGGTATGACTATCTCAGATCTTAAATGAAACATACACAACACGTAAAAAGTTCCCTGTAGCTATAGTCGCCCACTGCTCCTGAGGTGTAGTTACTGAAGTATGGGTCAAATGCAGTGAAATATTAACTGTAAAGGTCCTATATGACGCAAAATTTACTCTTGTTAGACTTGTTAGAATGTTGTTACCTCCTCAAAACCTGGAGTTATGTTTTATTTCAATCACACATGTTTGAGTAATCATTTATTATTAGTCTGTCTACATCTCCAGAGCTCAAAATGCTCTGTTCCATCTTATGATGTAATGAAGCAATAGCTTTCAAGTTCACAGCTACCATTTCCCCTTTTTTCAGTAGAGATCGACAATTCCTGGGCTGAAAGTGTCCAAATTATTCTACTGAAGGTGTATGGAGTTAAAAAAAAAGGAGGAGCTCTTCCTTGAGAGAAGAAAGAACCATAAATATACAGGGTTTGTGTGTTAAACATGTGTGAATGAAACAAAACACAACTCCAGGTTTGTTTTTGATGAGGAAACAACATTATAAACACAGAAAAATGGCGTAATAGGGACCCTTTAAAATGCTCACAGTCCGAGCCTTGTGGTTTCAACTACAAAGTTTGTTTTGTAGAAAAGAGAAGCATAGTGAAGTGAAATAAACATCAAAAAAACTGAATCAGTCTCCTTCTGTTTGAGTAACTCAGTCTTCAGTGCTGTCCTGGGTCAGTTTAGAGGAGCAGGAGCAGAGGCAGGAGGACGGGTCAGAGCAGAGGTCAGAGCAGAGGTCAGAGCAGAGGTCAGAGCAGAGGTCAGAGTAGAGGTCAGAGTAGAGGCAGGAGCAGATACAGGAGCAGAGGTCGGAGCAGAGGCAGGAGCAGAGGTCGGAGAAGAGGCAGGAGCAGAGGTGGAAGTGTAAAGGGACAGAGGTCGGAGCAGAGGTCAGTGGCAGGAGCAGAGGTCAGAGGCAGGAGCAGAGGCAGGAGCAGAGGCAGGAGCAGATGTGGACGTGTAGAAGGAGCTACTGAATGTTAAGTGTTCACAGTGAGGGAGAGCACTTCTCCGAGGGCTCAGCTTTGATCTAAAAGAAGAATCCGGAATCGGCCTCCTCAGCAGTTTGTGCCTCCACTGAAGCCAGCAACAGAGCAGCCATGTTCTATTGGATAATTTCAGCCCTGGAATTGCCAATCTTTACTGAACAAAAGGTAAAAGGAGCCGTTAAGTTGAAACCTACCGCTAAATGACATCACAAGGTGGAACAAAGCATTTTGAGCTTTGGAGACAGCCCAATAATGCAGGGTTACCCAAACATGTGTGAATGAAACAAAACACAACTCCAGGTATGTTTTTGAGGAAGAAACAATATTATAACACAACTAAAAGCACACGAGCCAACTTTGCATAATATAGGACCTTGAACTGATAGGGGACAAGTTACCCGAGTAGCATTGATGGATGGGTCAAATGCAGAAAGCAAATATAAGGGAAAAAACTGATGTGGCTGGTATAGGCGCAGCATTCAGCTTAATAATGTCCACGCACCCAATTAGCATTGCCAGCACAGACTGAGAGAAAACATGAGGTTAGGAGCTAAATGCAAAATGGAATCCAATGACTCTGCAACTTGACACAGGCTTTGATAGAATTAACTCCGTCTCCACAAAATAAAGCGCTTCTCGTGACGCTGCACAGAAATCATTAAAACTCATTTGAGGAGAGCCAGAGACATTTGGACAGCACACATCTGTTCTGCTGACAGAGACCAGAGTGTGGGGGGTAAAGTACGCCGCAAAAAACATATTACAGTGTTCTCTGATCTGTTATAATGTTGTTTCCTCATCACAAACACACCTGGAGTTGTGTTTTGTTTCATTCACACAAGTTTAACACACAAACCCTGCAGATTTTGGCTGAGTTCTTATTTCAGCCTTGGACAATCTGTAAAAGGTGTTAACTTGAAAACTACCGCTTCATGACATCACAAGGTGGAACAGAGCATTTTGAGCTTAGGAGATGTATACAGGGGGATACTCAGACATGTGTGAATGAAACAAAACACAACTCCAGGTATGTTTTTGTGGAGGAAACAAGATTCTAACATGGTTTAAAGCTCAGTAGAGTCAATGTTGTGTAAAATGGGACCTTTAAAATGCAGAGAATTCAGAAACGTAATCTTGTTTTGAGTTGTTTTGACTAGTTTGTTTGTTTTGTGTAAGTAGGTCTTGGTTGTTAAATGATTTCAGGGTATTTTTTTATTGGTTTAAATTTCTATCCTACTCTAAAGGTACACTGTGGACCTTTTCTGGTGAAGGGCCCATCATGCTTGTAATGGCATTAAATGTATCTATCGCCATGGAGACAAACAGGTGACAGCACTAAAGGCAAAGGTACATGTCCATTCTGAATAGCCTACATGTTTTGAAGGTATTTTTCAGCAATAACAATGCCTAAGTTGAATAAATGCAAGGTTGATAAGTTTAATGCCATATTGCGGAGCTTTCCAAGAAAAACAATGGCATTTCCAAAGAGGGCATGCGGGTGGAAGACCCCCACCAGCTTACACAGAGTACCCAATTCCTTGAGTACCATGAAAAACACATTCTTACTGTGAGCTGCTCGTTGCAATTAAGATAGATTTTAGCTCAATGCCACACTGTGGAACATTCCAGGCAAAGGAGGAACAGTACAACGCTACTTTAAGGATATGGAAGGATCTACTCACATCAGAGAGGGTGAGATAATGAAATAATGTGCTTTTGGCCTCAAATACTCGGCCTTTTATTGGCGTAGCCAGGCGTTAATCAATGAACGGCCAAAGAAATCCACCTCCTCACGCTCGAGCGCACCCCAGCGTTACACCACACCCAGCACGTGTCGACAATAACAAAAACAACCAGTTCAAACAGGCAGACACCCCAAACCACCACAGCCTTAATCCGCGTTAACTTGTCCCAAAAGTTCCCAAAGCGAAATCTGAGATGTGAGTGTTTGGAGTGAAGCTGACGGCGGTACTCACGAATGCCGCGCGTTCACAGTCCAGTCCGGTTGAGTCTCTTCCCAAAGCGCAGCAACTGCCGTGGAGAGTTTTAATCCAACAACGCGTGGAAAACAATAATCCGAAAGCAACACACCGCATATCTCCAGAGTTAGCCCCACGGCCTTGACAGCGCTGGCACGGGTCCGACTTGGTGTGCGTGCGCGTCTCTTCTTCACTTAAAAACCCATCCGCCTGGAGAGGGCGCAGTCTGCAAATCAAATCAACATAATAACATAAAGGACCATACACAAAAATATTAGCAACAAATAAGTTTCACCCCATCTGAGTGAACCAGGAGGCTGGGAGGACCTCTGTGGTCTTTACAAACCAATAACATCTCCATGGAGACAAGCAGGTGGCAGACTTCCTACAACAAATGTGACGTAATGCACCTTTGATGTTTATCCACAACATGGCATTTTTCTCGATTGTCAGTGTCTGTTAACGTCAGATGAAATGAGAAATAGTGCTGTGCTTTTGTTTGAGCCGACAGGTGCGGCGACAGGAGCGTTGACAGGTGCGATGGTAGGAGCGATGTGTTCAGTGAGAGAGAACGTCAGATCCTGTCAGACAGATGGTGGACGGGCCAAATGGATCCAAACATTCAGAGGCTTTTCTGTCAAACTTCAAGATGCAAGACAAAACCACAAGACGCTATAGGGACTGTGTGTGCTGGGATTTATCACACCGTGGGGACTAAATCTGTACACACACTCACATCATGGGGACCTGCCTGCTTTTTAGGGACAAAATCAGGTCTCCATGAAGTAACTCCTTTATTATTACATCAAAAAACAAGATACACACTATGCACTATTGACTTTGATGAGCTTTAAGCCATATTATAATGTTGTTACCTCATCAAAAACATACCTGGAGTTGTGGTTTGTTTCTTTCACGCATGTTTGTCTAATCCTTTATTAATCTCTTTACATCTCTAAAGCTCAAAATGCTCTGTTCCACCTTGTGATGTCATGTAGTGGTAGTTTTCAAGTTAACAGCTACCCTTTACTTTTAGTTTAGTACTGATTGGACATGAATGTAAGTCAGTGTACAGGAATGTCTCTAAGAAGCATGTGAAGCCAACGCGTGTGTGTGTGTTTTAACTTCTTGGGTTGTTTTTTAAAGACTATAACAGTAACATGTATTTACCTTGTTGTTTTGGCTGTCACCAGTGTTGGTGGTGACGTGTCGTATATGAGCTGTTGTTACTTCCTGTAGGCGTGGTCAGCTGTTGTTACTTCCTGTAGGCGTGGTCAGCTGTTGTCACTTCCTGTAGGCGTGGTCAGCTGTTGTAACTTCCTGTAGGCGTGGTCAGCTGTTGTCACTTCCTGTAGGCGTGGTCAGCTGTTGTCACTTCCTGTAGGCGTGGTCAGCTGTTGTTACTTCCACTTGGCGTGGTCAGCTGTTGTCACTTCCTGTAGGCGTGGTCAGCTGTTGTAACTTCCTGTAGGCGTGGTCAGCTGTTGTTACTTCCACTTGGCGTGGTCAGCCTGATGGACCTGGCAGGTCGCTCAGACTGACCACGCCTCCCGTCGCCCGGTGCTCTCTGGAGGAGGGTGTCCCAGGTGTGTGAAAGGAGGAACGCTCCGTCATCATGGTTAATACTGACATCCGAACATCCCACTGCACATAAACTTTCAGTAGTAAGGACATTATTCGAACGGGCCACACTCATCATACAAGTGCTCAAACAATGTCAGTATCTCAACTGGGCCATAAACAAAGGCAGACAACAAGTCAACAATAAAACCAACAAACCAATAGAGGGCAGCAGGATCACAAGAACACAGTCACACTACCATACATCAGAGGAATAACTGAACCCATCCAGAGAGCCATGAATAAACACAACATAAGTACTGTAGTCAAACCATACACAAAACTCCGCCAACAGCTAGTACACCCCAAAGATAAAATCCCACAAGAACAAAAATGCAACGCCATCTACGAAATCCAATGCAAATCATGCAATAAATCATACATAGGGGAAACGGGCCGAGCATTTCATATCCGAAAAAAGGAACACCAAAAGGAATGTGAAAAGGAAACATCAGGGCGACTCACCAGAACACAAAAAGACAAAGCATTGCAGGAAAACCTAAAATCCGCCATATCAGACCACTGTAAAAGAAAAAAACACATCATGGATCGGGACGGGGCACGGGTCACTGGATCGGAAAACAACAAGTTCAAACGCTGGATCAGGGAGGCCATTGAAATCAGGAAACGAGGCACAAACAGTATTAACCGTGATGACGGAGCATTCCTCCTTTCACACACCTGGGACACCCTCCTCCAGAGAGCACCAGGCGACGGGAGGCAGGGTCAGTCTGAGCGACCTGCCAGGTCCATCAGGCTGACCACGCCTACAGGAAGTAACAACAGCTGATATACGACATGTCACCACCAACACTAGTAACAGTTCTGAAGATGCAGCAAAAAGCAACCCAAGAAGTTAAAGTACATAAGAAGACAAAATGAACATCTTTTGGTTTAATGTGTGTGTGTGTGTGTGTGTGTGTGTGTGTGTGTGTGTGTGTGTGTGTGTGTGTGTGTGTGTGTGTGTGTGTGTGTGTGTGCGTGTGTGTGTGTGTGTGTGTGTGTGCGATCAGCAGATGCATGTCAAAGATCTGCAGGGGAGATGATGGACCGGCCTGCTCTCGTGAAGGTAACAGAAGACAACATGTCACTCCTCCTGGTGTAAATATGGCGATGCACTCCCAGCTGAGCTGCCATTAGCCGTCACGAGCACATCATCTTAGGGAGGGTCCTGATGTGCGGCAAACTGGTTTTAGTCATAAGATCTGGCAACCCAAAGTGAGGAGATCATTGTGCGTTCTGGTTGGAAATAAAATATATCCATGGGTTTCAGAGTGGCAAAATAGTTTGGACTGTTGCCATAGTTACAGTGTTCATACTACGCTTTTTTCTGATCTATGTTATAATGTTTCCTCATCACAAACAGACCTGGAGTTGTGTTTTGTTTCATTCACACATTTTTAACACACAAATCCTGCATATTTACATATATATATATACAGGAAGTGCTCCATTGTGTTTATAAACTCTTACACCTTCACTTGAATCATTTGGATCATTTCAGCCCTGGAACTGCCAATCTCTACTGAACTAAAGGTAAAATGTAGCTGTTAACTTGAAAACTACCACTTCATGACATCACCAGGTGGAACAGAGCATTTTGAGCTTTGGAGATGTAGACAGACTAAAAATAAAGGATGTGTACGAAACACAATTCCAGGTATGTTTTTGAGGAGATAACATTATAACAAGGCTCAAACCTCTCAAGAGTAAAAAAAAAACAAAAACAAAAAAAAAAACACCTTCCCACAGACTTGACCTGTATCTTGGCCTGGTCTCCATGGAGATATATATGTTTAAAGCCATACTGTTGAACATTACAGGTAAAGCAATAAAAACTCCTCAATGAAAATAGTGCACATTTCACATTAGAAATTATAATTAAGTCAGTTTAGCGTAATAGGCCTTGTATATGGAGTTTAAAATTAGCTGTAATTTCAGAAGGTCATATTAATTATTCCACATCTTTAGCAACCGTTGTTCACTGCTGCTTTATAAAATAAAAAAATAAAATAAAATAAATTCTTAAAGGTGCATTGTGTAACTTTTGTGGTGGAGGGTCCGTCAGATGCTTTTCTCCATGGAGATGTTATTGCTTTGTCTGGAATGTTTCACAGTATGGCATTAAACATTTCTATCTTCATGGAGACCAAACCAGGCCAAGTTACAGGTCAGATCTGTGGAGAGGCGACCCCGCTCACAGTCAGAATGCCTGTTTTTCTAGGTATTTTTGAGCTATAAAACCACCTGTGATGGAATAAATGTAAAGTAGAGATGTTTAATGGAGCATTCCAGGCAGAGCAATGACATATCCACAAGAAGTGATGGACCCCCAACCAAAAATATACAGTGCACTTTTAAGCTTTTACCAGTTAAATCACTAAAAATGGTTTTCCCTGTGGACAAACAAAATCAGAGGAGTCCATTTATCTCCAGCACTGGATTATTTCTGTAATTTGAGTGCAACTGTCAGAAGATAATTACAGATTTGAGTCATTTTACCTTAAGCAAAAGGTAACATTTTAAACACTTCCTTCTACAGATACAGTCAACATTAACTGTTGAAGGGGCTCAGTACAGTTTATCCTGGTATCTAGTTTGCCTAATAGAGCTCCTGCAGCTGTCATCACGCAGTCCCAGCATGCACCTCCAAATCCCACACTGCCAGTGGTCGCAGTTGAGAACTCCCATAGAAACTAATGGCGTGGGCCATGCGTGGTTCTCCACGAACAAACTTTATCGGAGTTTCAGAGATTGTGGATTATTGTTGTGCACCGGGATGAACACATTAGCAAAGATAGAAAAAATCCTGCACCTTTTACCAGACTGACAAAGTTCCAGATTGACCAGAGAAGTGAATTTGTGCAGCTAAACAGACTAGCATCTAACGTTAATCAAACTGGACATTAATAATATTTTATTTAATTTGAATGATTAAACCATAGTCTCACAACAATTCAAAAACTGTAAGTTTGGGTATTGCCGATTAGCATTAAATAGTGTATTGATGAGGCAGAGAGAGAGTGGATTGAAGAGAAACATTCACAAATGATTTCCTTTAATGACAAAAAAACTCCAAAAGCAGACTCGGTGCCATTCATTACCGCTAATCCACCACCGCCAACATGGCGTCCCTGTCAGATTTAGTCATGTGGGTGTAGGAGCTCGATTTGGCCACATAAGAGATCGTTTTTGTACTTTTGATGAGGAAACAACAGCAGAACATTGTAATATAGTGAAAAAATGCATTCATCTTGGTCCAGGACGTGTCTGAGTCTTCGTCAGACCAGAGCGAATCCAAACTCTGAACACTTCCTCGGGCGTAAACAGACAAACAAAAACTGACTCATGATTCCATTCAGTGCCAAACCTGGTCACTCTTTCACTCATTCACTTCTTCATTCCTTCACTTGTTCCTTCACATTGTTCATTTTTAAGACAATACAGTCGGCCATGAACAAGTGAATGAGTAAAAAGAAGTTTTTGGATTGCATCCCTTAACCTGTTTTTCATTCACTTGTTCCCTTCATTCACCCCTTCACTCCTTCATTCCTTCACTTGTTCCATCATTGACTCATTCACCCATTGATTAAGTCACCCCTTCACCCAATCACTTCTTCATTCATTCACCCTAATCAATCACTCATTCAACTGTTAACCTATTCACTCCTTCACTCTTTCATTTATTTCATTGCCTCGCACACATATTTACACCTTCACTCATTCACACACTTGTTCATTCATTCCATCATTCACCCCTTCACTCATTCACTGGTTCGACTTAGGTTATTTTTTAAGATGGTACAGGACACGAATGAGTGAATGAGTAAAAAGAAGTTAATATTAAAAAGAAGACAGAATGAACATTTTCGGATTGCACCCCTTCATTCACCCCTTAACCTGTTTTTTTTTCATTCACTCGTTCACTGGTCTCACCCATTGATTAAGTCACCCCTTTACTCAGTCTGCTCACCCCTTCATCCGTTCACTCATTCACCCAATCACTTCTTCATTCATTCACCCCAATCACTCATTCAACCTCGATCACCCCTTCACTCATTCATTCACTCATTCACCTTCACTCGCTCACTCGTTCACCCCTTCACTGTTTCACCGCTGATTCATTCACATGTCCACACGTTCCTTCGCCCCTTCATTCACTCCTTCACTCCTTCACTGTTGGTTCTGCAGCTGTTCAAACATGTGCTCGGATATGGGGCGTCTCTATCGTTGCTCCATTTTCTCCCTTTGATTTTATTAAGACTTTTTCTTCAGAGATTTGTTCTGTAAAAAAGAGAGCGCTGTGGAGACGGAGCTCAGAAGTACGAATTTGGATTTTTTCAAAGAGCATTATTTAAACAACTCCTTTTTTGTATCCAACATTCGCTGTGCTTAAAGGTGCATTGTGGAACTTTTCTGGTGGAGGGTCCTAAATGCTTTTCTCTATGGAGATCTTATTGCTTTGTCTGGAATGTTTCACACTATGGCATTAAACCTTTTTATCTTCATGGAGACCAAACCACACCAAGTTACAGATCAGGTCTGTGGAGAGGCGACCCCATTCACAGTCAGAATGCTAGATATTTTTGAGCTATAAAACTGCCTGTAATTGAATAAATGTAAAATAGAGCTGTTTAATGTCATACTGTGGAACATTCCAGGTAGAGCGATGACATATCCATAGAAATAAGTAGGGACGAACCTCCAAACAAAATGTTACATAGTGTACCTTTAATGCGAGACACTGCAGCTCAATAGGAAAAGTCTATACATTTACGTAAAGCTATCCCATTTAAACTCGCTGGCATAAATATAATGTACTAGTTTTTTATTTTAAAGGTAAGTATCGTTTCTGCTGGAAGGTCTGTCACTTGGCCATATGTTATTTATGCATCTGTCTAGTTCCATGGAGACAGGAAAGTGATGACAACGTTGGAGATATTTTAATCTTAAGACATCAGCCATTGAAATTTCGAATACGTCTATGAAAGGAAACTTACATTAATCATCATATGGTTTACAATGGACAGTTTTAGTTCCAATTGAAAGTTTAGGGAGCAAAAACTCACCCAAGAGAAGACTGTCCTCTTGGAAGTGGCAATTCGTGTACTGAAATAAATTCTAAACAAAAGTAAGCAACAGCCTCTCAGCTTTTCACCGCCTTTATTTGTATGAAATAACATGAAGAAGAGTGGAGCTGCGGACACATCCCTTTGATAAAAGCGTTCATCGAGTGAAAAGACTAGAGTCTGTCGGACTAAAACACTTCACATTTGTGTAGGACAGGGTCACGGAGGTCAGAGGTCACAGCTGACTCACACTGAAAGAGGGGCGGGCTCGGCTTATGGAACAAAAACAAAACACTTGATTCAATATATGCAGACAAACCTTGCAAATGTCCAACGTGTGCAATTTGAAAACACAACAATGCAGGCTATTCAACGAAATGTTCCAGATGGCCAGATTTTAGGTCGGATAGGTGCACATCACTACTTTTAAAACAATTTGAGGACACATAATATACCCCAATACTAGATCTGTTTCAATTAAGATATAAAAACAACTGCCATATTTGATTTTTTTCTTGTTGTAGACTAGAAACATTTCACCCACCTCTATGATGGCCCACATTAGTAGAACAACCAGCCCAATACAGAGTGAAAGAATCTACAGTGAATTTAGCCTGAATATTCCACTATATAAAACATACAAAAGTGTGCAGAACCCAAACAGCGCCCCCTTCAGTGTGACTCAGCCATCTTTATCTACACAGTATTAAAAAGTGTGTCACCCGCATGGCTCACAAACAAGATTATTCCAGTCCACAGATAAGAGAGTTCGGAAAGAGAGGACCGCTGGACTGGCTGCGGTTTGAGACTGGTGTTTTGAGTGTGATAGTTCTCCATTTCTTCTTCTTTTGTTGTGTTTTTTTCTGTGGATAAATACTGTTCACAGGCTTTGGCAGTAGCTTCCATCCTCCACTGCATTTCACAACTCCCCAATATCATTCTCGGAGGTGGGTAGTACTACAGGTAGTTACATTGTACTTTTCAGAGTACTTTTCTAGCAGCATACGAGTCTATCCTTTGAAAATATCAGATTCTGTGTATTATTTCATGTTTTGTCCTTCAAATTTAATTAACTTCAAATATAAATCAGATGTTACCTTCCGACAGTTACCTGAGTAGTAGTTTTCTTGGACCACTACTTCGTACTTCCACTTGAGTAATATTATTTTGAAGTAGTGTTACTCTTACTTGAGTACAATTCTTCTCCGCTCTACCCACCTCTGATCATTCCACCCATAATCTCGTATGGTTTAACAAACAGAATACACACGTACACAGTAATTACCCATAATTACAAACAATCAAAAACATATGGCATTATTTATCTACATTATACAGCTCGACAGGACTGTACAAATGACAAAAGACATGGCATCATTTAAATAAGACTGTGATACTTAAAACAATGAAATTTTAATGTCGTCCTGAGCAGCTTACACTATACAAGAAAGAACTACATTAGATAAAATAACTTGAATTCAGAATATGAGTTAGATTTAAGCAGCAGATTATATTGATAATGTAAAAGGTCTTATATTACGCAAAACTGACTTGTGAGTTTTAAGCCATGTTAGAATGCGGTTATCTCCTCAAAAACATAATTGGAGTTGTGTTTCATCCACATGTTTGAGTAATCCTATATTATTAGTCTGTCTACATCTGCAAAGCTCAAAATGCTCTGTTCCGCCTTGTGATGTCATGAAGTGGTGGTTTCACGTTAGCTACTTTTTACCTTTCGTTCAGTAAAAACCAACATCCAGCCAAATTAAGATGACTTGAATTAAGAAAGTTTTATTATGATTTGAGCAAATTTCACTTCGTAAGTAAAATGATCTACTAATGGAACAAGACTTTATGTACTTAAAACAAGAAAATATATCTTATCTTAAGATAAGATTGGAAGAATGGCAATTGGCAATTCCATCCAAATCATTCTAGTGAAGGTGTGTTTAAAAGCACAGTGGAGCGCTTCCTTTATTACCACATGACATCACAAGGTGGAGCAGTGTTTTCAGTTTGAGAGAAGAATGCAGCCTAAATATGCAGAGTTTGTTTTTGAGGAGGTAACAACATTATAACATGACTTAAAGAACAAAACCTGACTAGTCAAAGCTACTTAAATCAAGTTTAAAGATGCACTGTGTAACTTTTCGGGTGGAGCGTCTGCCACTTGCTTGTATTACTTTGTCTGAAATGTTTCACAATGTGGCATTAAACTTAACATCTACCATTCATTTAATTATCGGTATTTTTATTGCACACCTACAGTCAGCGAGAGGCAGTTCTCTGCACAGATCTGACCCGTATCTTGGTCTTGTGGCATCTCCTGCTTGTTTCCATGGAGATTGTTAAGTTTAATACCATATTGTGAAATATTCCAAACAAAGCAATTAAATGTAGGCGGACCCTTCACCAGAAAAGTTAAGTTTCCTTATACAAACGGCGTATACTGGATTGTGAATTCAAGTCATTCTAACTGAGCTAGACAGTCCTTTTTGCGTTGTAATTTCACCCATCATTTTCTACCGCAACATAAATAAGGCAAAAATAAATTAGCACAAAAATAAAAACCACCCAGCCACAGATACCTGGCACCTGTGATTCTCAAACCAATCTGGGCACATTTGGACCACATTCTCCCGTCCTCTGGCGCCACGTAACGCTTGGCATCGCCTAATACCAGCTAGTTAATTGCCTTCACCAGGTGTAAAATTACCCCCCCGCCGATTAGAATACCAGGGCGAACATGGGCAGCCTTGCAAATCCCAATACACACAACTGAGCTTCTGCAATGAGATAGAGACTGTACGACAATAAAGAAGAGATAAGAGCAGAGGAGAAGAGAGGGGGAGTCAAATAGATGAAGAAATCTAGTGTCTAAAGTACAGCTGTGGCTAGGGGAAAGAAAGATACGGGTGGAATAAAGGAGGAAACAAAAGAGTTATAGTATTTGCATGTGATAGGGAACAACGCTAGGAGACGAAGAAGAAGAAGAAAGGGAGGAAGTTAGAAGATTTTGCAGATTGGAGAGTGTACGAAAAATAAAAAGAGGATAGTTGGAGTTCAAGTGAGTTTGGGAGGTTGGAATGGTAGATGTTTGTTTGCCATTTTAGATCAAGAGTAGATTAAAAAACACTCTTAAAATGTAACTCTTGTACCGCTTAAAGGAAACATTATGCTTTCATGTGACTTATATAATACCCTATGCAAATTTACTGTTAGTATTTAAACATAGCATGACTTAATTAATGTGCATGTTTGTATGTAAGACCAGTGGTATTTCAGCAAGGGATGGGACAAGATTTCAAATTATTATAATTATTATTATTATTATTATTATTTTTTTTTTTAACTTTGATAGCAATCGGCTACCAAGTTACATGCTATCAAAATGTGTAGTTCCTGATATAATTCTGCAGTTCTTTTTAGAATTGACTATATGTACCAAATATGAACGCAACATATTTATTTTAAACCGATGTCTCACCTTATGTTCTTATGTTGTATGTAAAAGCTTGAACTACACACTCCCTCTGCTGGCAACAACTGAACCATTTCAACATGAGAAATTAGCAGCGTCTAGTTTGTCTAATACTACACTAGCATTAAAAATATATGGGGCACTTCCTGGTTCTAATTGCTTTCTTTATGAAACTATTACTTAAAGGATCCATATTTCGCTATTTTCTGATCTCTGTTACACATTAATGTTGTTTCCTCATCGCAAACAGACCTGGAGTTGTGTTTTGTTTCATTCACACGTTTAACACACAAATCCTGCATATTTAGGCTGAGTTCTTCTCTCAAACCGAAAACACTCTGTTCCACCTTGTGATGTCATGTAGTAATATAGGAATTGCTCCACTGTGACTTTAAACTCGAGACGCTTTCAATAGAATCATTTGGTTAATTTCAGCCCTGGAATTGTCCCTGGAATTGTCTATTTCCACTGAACAAACGGTAAAAGGTAACTGTTAACATGAAAACTACCGCTTCATGATCTTTAATTTTGGAAAACAAAAATTAAACTGAGCAGGGGATTATGCTGGAGTCATTTAGAATTCTGTATTTTTATTGTACCATTATTCTGAAATATAGGGGGCGCTCCACTGAGAAATCATAATCATAAAGGCATTACCAAGATCTACTTATCTGTTTGTTGAATGTTAAACAAGTGACAAAACAAAAAGCATTTCAAGGTGCACTATGTAACTTCTAAGGTGCGTACTTGCTTGTCTCCATGTAGATGTTATTTCTGGAATTGTCGATTTCCACTGAACTAAAGGTAAAAGGAGCTGTTAACTTGAAAACTACCGCTTCATGACATCACAAGGTGGAACAGAGCATTTTGAGCTCTGGAGATGTAGACAGACTAATAATAAAGGGTTACTCAAATGTGTGAATGAAACAAAACACAATTCCAGGTATGTTTTTTATGACATAAAAGCATTTTAACATGATTTAAAGCTCACAAGAGTCAACTCTGAGTAATATAGGATCTTTAAACAAAAGACCCCAGGTATGTTTTGGATCAGAAAACAACATTTTCTTATTCACCTTTAGCATACTGTCTCCTTTAAGAACAAGAATCACGTAACCTTGTTGTTTTTCTCACTCATAACAGGCTAATATCGTAGCTGCTAAACGTAGTCACCATTAGACTCTGTGATATCAACCACTTGTTTACAGATGTCTGGCTTTTTAGCTCCATTTAAACCGTGAACACAACATAACATCAAAGTGATCGCTCCTCACGACTCTCACACAGAAATGGCAGTAGCTGTGTATGTAAACTTCATTCAAATATTTGTCCCAGAGCCCAACCAGCATAATTACAGCGTTATCATACCAAATGTCGTCTCATTAGTGCAGTTTGTAGCACATCTGAGGACAGGGAGATGAAAGAGGACCGGGCACTGAAGTCAAATCTGATGCTTTTACTGCCGAGCTGTAGCGGCTAATGTTAGCGCACGGTTTGTTTTCCTTATTGACAATAACATGGGGTTTGGGAAGAGGACAGAATTATATGAGCAGTCAAAAGGATGTTCTCAGTTAATAACATTTGGCATGAAGAGGTACTATGTAACTTTTCTGGTCTCCATGGAGATGTTGTTGCTTTATCTGGAATGTTCCAGTATGGCATTAAATGTAGCCATCAAGCATTTATTCAATAACATGTTTTTTTATTGACTTTTTTTTTTTTTTTTAAACTTGATTGTTATTGTGAGGCTCGCCTCCCCACGCATCTGATATGTAACTTGGCCCTATGGCGTCACCTGCTGTCTTCGCGGAGATAAGCGTAATGCCATAGTGAAGGACATTCCAGGGAACATCTCCATGGCGACTAGGATGTGACGGAACTTCTTTCAGAAAAGTAACACCACACCTTTAAAGAGGCACTATGTAACCTGTTAGTCTCCATGGAGATGCTATCGCTTTGCCTTGAATGACAGTTTGGCAAATTGGCATTAAACTTTTTCTTCTCCATGGAAACAAGCATGTGACATAACCATGCCCAGTTACAGGTAACGTCTGTGGAGCGGCTACCACCTCCATAGATCAGCCCATTAACCTGTCTCCATACTGTTTATTTCCATACTGTGGAATAATCAAGGCAAAACCGTAATATCTCCATGGAGTCAAGCAGGTGGCGGACCCTCCAGCAGAAAAGTTACACACTGCACCTTTAGGACCTCCATGTGCCCAGTCCTCAAAACAGTAAAGGTACAGTTGTTTGTCCATTCAAGTCCATTACGTGTTTATCAAAAGCAAACAATTAAATATAGAACATTTGACTAGTGAAAAATTCTATTAGTATTATTTTCTACCAAAGACATTTTGTGCAGTGAGTGGATTATATTGCACAGTATTCTTCCAAAACCATTATTTAGTGAGTACAGAGACATTCACAACATCTGAAGGATTGATTCCCGTAAGTGATTCTTCGAAAGAGGTTAGAGTGAGGACGATGCGGTCGCTCAAATCCAGTTTTTCTTGTGGCTCCAAAGTCATATTAAAATATATTAATGATTGTTTTGTCCGTCAGTACGCCGCTCCAACTTGATCACAATTTTGGCAACAAGCACAAAGGTCTGTCAGGGGCACAGTTCTTGCCTGGGATCCAGAATGGACACTTTTCCAATACTTTATGCGAATAGATGCGAGTGTGGTCGCCGGTGAGTCTCCGCAAGGTCAGATGGGCGTGACTGACAGGGGGATTAGCCAATCAGAAACACGCATGGTCCGTCGGTAACAAAATAAATATGGCAGCTTATGAGGAAAAACAACATTGGGACTGAAAAGCATTGCGGGTATCTTCAAAATCAATGAACGAAGCTCTAAATTCTGTTAATCTGAGGTGAGAGAAATGTCATTTGATCCAATATGATGGAGTGATGAATGAGCTCCTTCGTTTCACACGTGTCACTGAAATAAAAAATCTAAATGGACGATCATGTTTGATTCTGGCTCGAGACGTGACGGAGTAGTGACCAGACTGATAACCCTCTGTTATGAAAAATACAGAGAGAGATCATCCTGAATTCGCCAGGCAAGCATAGTTCCATAAGCAGCATACATTGATTGGTAAAAACAGTTTAAAAAGGCCTATATTATGCAAATTTTTGATCTATGTTATAATGTCGTGTCCTCATTAAAACATACCTGGTGTTGTGTTGTGTTTTGTTTCATTCACACATGTTTAACACACAAACCCTGTATATTTAGGCTGAAAACATTCCCTTCCACCTTGTGATGTCATGTTTTAATACAGGAACTGCTCCACTGTGTTTTTAAACGTCATACACCTTCACTAGAATCATTTTGATAACCTGCAACTCTGGAACTGCCAAATGTTGAAGCTACAGCTGCTGTTTTAGCCTTGTTAAACCTTTCTATGGCAATCTCATCTGAGCAAAAATGAAAACAAAAACTTATGAATCAGTTCTTAAGCCTAAAAACAGTTGATGACTTTAAAACCATTAATGACATCACAAGGTGGAACAGAGGATTTTGAGCTTTGGAGATGCAGACTGCCCAATAATGCAAGATTACTCAAACAAGTGTGAATGAAACAAAACATGACTCCAGGTATGTTTTTAATGAGGTACCAGCATTAGAAACACGGCTACAAGCTCACAGGAGTCAGTTATGTGTAATATAGGCCTTTAATCTGTCTGTTTGGTGTAGATTGTGCAGTAGTCCCAGAGGCGTTGTATCAGTATATTTCGGAGTTCACATAGAGGAGTGTGTGTGTGACTGGAGCGTGCTCTTGGTGTGTGTGTGTGAGACTGGTGCATGCTCTTTGTGTGTGTGTGTGGGCGTAAGCACATCCAAACTGTCAGCGTGACAAAGAGGTGGGAGCTCAGATCGACGGGTGAGAGCCATTTGGTGCAAACAGACTCGAGCGTTTTCAAATAAATCTACTTTTAAGAGGGCGAAGAGGGGAGCGCACCGTACAAAAGTGTTTCAAATGATACGGATTGAGAATAGCTGTCTTTTCAAAGTGTTTACAGATGCATTATGTAACTTTTAAGGGTGGAGGGTATGCCATTTGATTGTCTCCAAGGAGATGTTATTACTTCGTCTGGAATGTTCAACGCTATGACATTAAGCGTATCTACATGTGAAAAAGCAGGTGACTTCACTAGATCATGTAAAAGGTCAGATCTATGAAGAGGCGATCCAGTTTACACTAAGAATGCACGTTTTCCGAGGTTTTTGAGCAATAAAACATGTGGAATAAAAGAAAAAGTTTGATGCCAGACTGTGGAACATTCCAGACAAAGTAAGAGTATCTCCATGGAGACAAGCAAGTAACCAACCACCCCAGAAAAGTTACGCAGTATGCCATTAAGTAGCATACTGTAAGCAGGCACAACATCCATAGAAATGCATGAGCTAAAACAAGTGCACAAAAGAGCCATGGAACAGTCCTATTAAGTGCTCCATTTGATTTCTAGACTATCTGCGATTTGTTAGGAAGATGACACAGTCCTGAGCTCTAATTACCAGGGCGCTTCTGAAAGGTTGAAATCAATTTTTGTAATTTATATTTTCACTGGCGGACAGTTTAGTTTGAATCGAGGAAAAATAAAGTACTGAAACCAGACAGCACAAAAACCAACAATCTATGCCCCGTGAGTAATTAGATCTAAAATCGCCCAAATTACTCAAGTCAAAACTACACAAGACAGTTATTTTCAATTGTCAAGGTGATTCTAATACAGATAAAGTATTCCTTTAATACAGTGCTCAAACTCTTAACTCTCCTCCTTAAGTGTGATTGTATACGCATGGGGCTGACACCATTAGACACTATGAGCAGCACTTTTCACTTGACACTTGAACGTACACTGCGTAACTTTTCGGTTGGGGGTCCATCACCTGCTTGTTTCGATGGATTTCTATGGAACATATGGATATGCTCCACAGTATGACATTAAACATCTCTACCTTATGTTTATTCAGTTACAGGTGCATGCATTTACTGCTCAGAAATATCTAGAAAAACGGGCATTCTAACTGTGAGCGGGACTGCCTCTCCACAGATCTGGGGTCTAATTTATAGGAAGTGTTATGGTTACGTATGTGACTTTCCACGTTAAGTTTGTGATGCATAAAAAAAACAACTTTACATGAAAAATGGTCTAAAAGTTCTGAACTTTGGAGCAAGTTTGTGGAAGTTTGTGGAAGTTTGTATTTTGTCCCTACATACATTTTTAGTAAGAATTCTACGTAAACTTGTATAAATGATGGGTCTGGCTTGGTCTCCATGAAGATAGAAAGGTTTACTGCCATACTGTGAAACATTCCAGACAAAGCAATAACATCTCCATGGAGACAAACATGTGACAGACACTCCAACAGAAAAGTTACACAATGCACCTTTAAAGTCAGCGCTGGCTGGCGAAACTACGACTGATACGGCGCTCCCTCAACTGTCTCTCTGCGTCAGGGCCTGCAGTTCAGCCGTCTGGAGCGAATGTTGGAGGAAAACATTTTTACGACTGTAACTGTGCAAAGAGAGGGGACCGCGAGGGGGCTGTCCTAACCGCCCTGTGAACGAGGAGGAAGAGGAGGATGAAGAGGAGGGGGTGGGAGGAGGCGGCGAGCTGGGGTCAGAAGACGAAAAGCTGCCTCTGCTTAGGCTGTGGAGACTACAGGAGGCGCTAGATCCAACTGCCCGGGGTATTTGGGACACAGGGGGGTGAGTGTCTCCTCTTCTTGCCCCAACGGAAAGAGGGGCGCTTTGGGTTAAAGACTCCGCCGAGGAAGATACCACCTCAAACTGTCGACTACGAGACGGCTGTGACGGGGGAAACGTTGACGCGAGGATAGCAGCGTTTGCGGTGTGGTTGCGGGTTTGAGGAGGGGCCTGGTGGTGGCGCTCTTCTCTGGCAGTGTTGGCGCGCCCGTGCAGCGGGTGGTGAGGTGCATGCTGGTTAACGTGGTCCCCTGCGTGTGGTGCTGCCATAGCTCGCGCCGCTCTTCGCTCCCTTGGGCCCAGGCTGCTGCTGTTGCTGCTGTTGCCTGCTCCTGACCACCGGCCTGGAGGATTGGTCTGTAAAACAAAACAAGAAAAGAAAAACACAATTTAAACATACTGTATCGTATTTTTACAGTCTTAAAAACATGAAAAACAGAACTAGTTCGTTTTAAACTATTTGCAGTAGTCCAAAGTTATTCCTCACTTGCCTTACGCATTCTCAGCATCCTAACTTTTCACCACAACAAGTTCATAAGCACTTTTCACAACTTTCAGGAGCCAGAGTTTTGCCGTCACAGTAATGCTAACAACAACAGTGCACTTCCTAATTCATGGACAATACAGAGCTTTATAATTAAATGCAAACAGCACGCAGCAGTCTCATTTTGACCTCAAGATTAGCTTATACAATCTATCTGTACTGGGGCAAGACAAAGTTTGCTCAAATACATGAGGGAAAAAATGGGTACAGCCACTTTAAGTAGGTCTCTCAACTGTCAGTGTTTAATTTATATCTGCTGTTTTTTCAGAACCCTTTAGAGGGAAAACTTGTCTTTGGGGAACAAGAGAGCAGTGTTGTCAAGATACTAAACTTTCAAACTAGATTTCGATACTAAGAACAGACTCAATACCGATTCTGATTACTATGATATTTAAAAACACTCTTATTTAGACAATAGAATGTGAATTTCAGCTTTAACTGGTAGTACTTTCTTTGTGGTCTTATATCTGTGTAATCCCTCAGGTTCCATAGTGGTCCATGGGTGTATACTAGTCTATGTGCTCTTATGCACAGCTTATGCATAGCTCCAGATCATTCTAAAGCTATTCAGGAAAGGTTCATTTCTGTCCTGTGAATGGGACTTTATTAATATCGATACCTGCTCAAATGAATATCTAGTTTCAATACTAGTTGTAGTATTAATTAATATCAGATTTTCGATACTTTTGACAATCCTACAAGAGAGAAATAATGAAAGAAAGGCAGACGAAACAGACAGATAGCCAGAGTTTGGGAGAGGGGGGAGAGTAGTTGTGTAGTCAGTTTGTGTTGTTAATTGCGTGACATTTGTAGAGCGATCTTTCCCAGCTCCTGTGGCTTGTTTTAATTGTTTCTAAACCAAGCGGAACCTGCTCTGTAACAAATGCAGCTCCAGACATGCACCCAGACACAAGGCTGCAAAGTTATGGAGGGAAAGCGGACAACCCTGTAGGGTCTATGGTTAGAGGAAATTAACAAAAATCATATCTTGGTATATTTTGGATTACCCTGATAACAACCAAATATATTTATATTTTTATTATGGGGTAAATGAATTGTTTCTGTTCAAAAGAGAATGTGGTAACACTTTATCATAACTCTTTTACAATAACACTTTAAATTGTGTTAATAAAGCATGAAGTGCTTGTAAAACTTATGATAATCCAATTTTCCTTTTACAGAAAAGAGATGTAAGAATCGTCAGCGAATCCAATATTTATACAGGTTTCCAATAACAATGGAAAAATGTGTTTCAAAGGTTCAAATCAAAGGTGTAAATCTATGGAACAGTCTAAATAAAAAACCCAAAGCTTCAAAATTGTTTAAAAGAAATGTCAAATATGATATGCTAAAAAAGATGGTAGAGTAACTGTCTTTTTGTGTTAATTAATAAGTCCTTAATATTGTGTATGTCACTTAAATAAATTGCTTATAAATGTAGTACAGTTTATACATTAAATTGGAACGATTTTTTGTGTGAAAAGGGGACATATAATACAGGTCTATACTTCTTTCTCCTTTTCATTCACAATGATGTATGAAACATAATTTTATATTGATCTTACATTCAGGCATAGTACCCTTAACCCCTTAATTCACATACTATTACTAATACTAATAACTTAATACAGTTATATAAATATCTATTTTTCTTTTATAAATAACCATTTTGTGGAACTAAATTATTCCCTGATATAAATAATCACAAAGGATACGGTGAATAATTCTGGTTTCATTATACCTGTATACTTTAACTTTAACTTTTTGCACTAAGAAATTGATAAAGGTTAAAAGAATCAAACTGTACCCCTTCTGAGCCTTGCTGTCGCCGTTAAATCAGCTATATTTCTTGCGACTGCTAACAGGAGTAGCTCACTGACATTTTCATTTTAAAAAGGTTAGAGACCTCTGATCTACACCATCTACTAGCTTATGCCTAGAAAAATACATTATCTCTAACAGATTATTTACTTTTTTTTTTTTTTTTTAATTTTTGACAACTTTGCAGTGATATTTTCAGGTTATTTAACTAAATAAAATAGTTTTTATGTACACAATAATCACAGTATGTTTTTAAGCGTAATCACATTATCATTACCTTATCTCTTATTCTTTTAACATTATGCACAAAGCCTGAATCCAACAGCAAAGTCTGTGTCTCCCTCAGCACAGAACAGACTGAATGGGGAGGAGGCAGGAACAGAAGCCACCTGTTTCCTTTCACACTCCACTACACTGCCTTATGCAACATCTCCACTGTCCCCACGCGTTCCACAGCTCCACACAACCGCACAATTACACAACTACAGTCAGGGCTGACTTTAAAACACTGCTCCACACGACCACACAACTACAGTCAGACCTCACTGCCTTATACACTGCTCCACACAACCACACAACCACACAACTACAGTCAGACCTCACTGGTTTATACACAGCTTCACACAACCACACAACTACAGTCAGACCTCACTGCCTTATACACTGCTTCACACAACCACACAACTACAGTCACACCTGCTCTTAAAACACAGCTCCACACAACCACACAACTACAGTCAGACCTCACTGCCTTATACACTGCTCCACACAACCACACAACTACAGTCAGACCTGCTCTTAAAACACAGCTCCACACAACTACAGTCAGACCTCACTGCCATATACAACATCTCCACTATCCCCACGTGCTACACTGTTCCACAAAACCACACAACTACAGTCAGACCTCACTGTCTTTTACACTGCTCCACACAACCACACAACTACAGTCAGACCTCACTGTCTTTTACACAGTTCCACACAACCACACAACTACAGTCAGACCTCACTGTCTTTTACACTGCTCCACACAACCACACAACTACAGTCAGACTTCACTGCTTCAATACACAGTTCCACACAACCACACAACTACAGCCAGACCTCACTGTCTTTTACACTGCTCCACACAACCACACAACTACAGTCAGACCTCACTGTCTTTTACACAGTTCCACACAACCACACAACTACAGTCAGACCTCACTGTCTTTTACACAGTTTCACACAACCACACAACTACAGTCAGACCTCACTGTCTTTTACACTGCTCCACACAACTACAGTCAGACCTCACTGTCTTTTACACTGCTCCACACAACCACACAACTACAGTCAGACCTCACTGTCTTTTACACTGCTCCACACAACCACACAACTACAGTCAGACCTCACTGCTTCACACGCTGCTCCACACAGTCAGACCTGCTCTTGAAACACACAACGTTTGATCAAACACTAAATCTCACACAGAAAAGTCTACGGTGACATTTTCAGATGTTTTATGCTGAACAGTATTGCAGAGAACTGGTTAAATCAACAGGAGACGTCTGTATATGCAACAAGGCGTTTTATAATTGCAGGTTTCAAACGGCTGCTCATTATTATACGGGTTTATACGGAGCTCAGTGAACGCCAACGCTTCACTTCTCCCATAGACTAAAATGTAAATACAAAGTTGGAGAGCTTGTTGTGGGATAATTAGTTAAGTGGAACAAATAATCACACTACCTATAATTTTATTTAAAGATGCACTGTGTAACTTTTCTGGTGGAGGGTCTGTGACGTGCTCGTCTCCATGGAGATGTTATAGCTTTTACCTAGAAAGTCTCACAGTGTGACATTTAAACTTTACTATCACCATATAGACAAGAAGGTGAGTCAAGTTAACGCTTCAGATCTGTGGAGAGGTGACCTGCTCAAAGTATGCATAACAGTATACTTTGAGCTACACAGCTGATATAGTTTCACCTTAAACTCTTAATATTTGATTTTTTTTTTTAAAAGTCTGTGGGGAAAATTAATGAGAAATTTACCTATGGAACTTTGGTGGGCGTTTTTGTAGAGCTCCATATGTTTAAATGGCACTGGGTATTTTTATTGTTAATATAATGAAGGTTAGAGGTTCTCCCACAAACATAAAGGTCCTAATTTACGTAATATTGTATTGTAGTGAGCTTTAAGTCATGTTAGAATGATGTTATCTCATCAAAAACATACCTGGAAATGTGTTTCGTTTCATTCACACATGTTTAAGTAATCCTTAATTTTTAGTATTAGTTTGTCTACATCTCCAAAGCTCAAAATGCTCTGTTCCATCTTGTGATGTCATGAAGCTGTAGTTTTCAAATTAACAGCTACATTTTACCTTCGGTTCAGTAGAAATGGTTAATTTCTGGGCTGAAATGATCCAAATGATTCTAGTGAAGGTGTATAAGGTTTAAAACCACAGTGGAGCACTTCTTGTATTGTGTGTTAAACATGTGTGAACAAAACAAAACACAACTTCAGGTCTGTTTGTGATGAGGAAACAACATTATAACAGATCAGAAAATAGTGTAACAAGGGCCCTTTAAGGTTGGCAGTACGATTTGAAAAAGAGAATGAGTAAGGTATGAAGTTCTACAGCAAGTGTGAATGTGCTATTTAAGAGTGAAGCATTAACACAAATGTACAAATATAATTTTATGTACTGTGCTAAGATGTACTTGTTTATAATAGAAATCTACCATTCCCCAATTAGCAGATTATCACCAGTAATTTTGCTTGTCTCCATCTCATAACACTCTAAAGACTCTTGAATATTGTGGTCTTATTTGCATTTACGTGTTATAGCAAAAACGCAATTATGCTTGTGTGTGTCTGCGTTGGCAAATTGATATTAAAAGCAATGTCATTATACTGTTAAAGCTGTTAGGAGTCGTTTATGTCCTTTCGAGACCATGTAATTAGCCATAACTGTATAAAATGAATGAGAGCGATCTAAAAGAAAATGCTAATTTCATAAAATGGTGTGTTTATGAAGTCACCCCATCAGACGGGGATCAGGTTTAATATGAAAAGAAAAGATGAGATGGAGAGACCGCAGACACAGAGAAAAACAATATGTCCATAATTACAATTCATGCTTTGGAAAAATGTGGTATAGCAACAGCAAAAAAATACACAAAACAGCGTCATATGCAGCAAAATGTTTAGTCTTTTTAGAACTTTTGGCTAATTTTGTAGTAGTATTTTCAAGTTAATTAAATAAAAGCCCATGTATTTGAAAAGAAATGTGTGCAAAATGTGTCTTGCCCCAATACAGATGTACTGTATTGTCTAAGCAGCTCTTAAGCTCTTGAGACAACTAATTATAAAGTGTTTTATTGTCAGAGAATCAGGAAGTGCGTGTTGGCATAAAGAGCGGTGAACGGTGAATAATTAGGATGCTCTGAATGCATAAGGCAAGTGGGGAATAACTTTGGACCACTGCAAACCGTTTAAAATGATCTAGTTCTATTTTTCACATTTTAAGACATTAAAAAGCAGCACCTTTAACTAAAGAAATTAATTTGTACAACCGACAGTGAAGACAACCATGCTTGTAATACAAAAACTTACTGTGACAGGGCTTATGCCTATACGTTGGCTTGTCCCATGTAATTATTAGGACTTTTATTATAATTCCAACAAAGTCTCGGACTTTTTTGACCGTTTTTTTATACTACAAGCTTGGTCTTCTTTACTGTCTGTTAGCTTTTGAGCCTTTTCCATGAGGAGGACCTGATCTGGACTTTGAACTAAAATACTATCCCCTGAAGCTCACACTTCTTTCGTGTTTTTAAATTAATTTGTATGTAGCACTTTTTTTACATTTTCGTTTTAGATTTGCTGTTGTCTGCAGTAGTGAAGCATTTCCAAAAGCAACACAACACTAACAGAAACGTGTCAAACAAACTTAAGAATGACTGTGAATGTACGATACGACTTCAAATGACTACTTCGACTAGTGGAATACATAGTTATATAAATAATAGTTATGCAAAATTGAAAGAACAATAGTTGAAAACAATGTTGACATCACACTAGGGAGACTCAGCATTCCATCTAAAAGGCAGTCACAATGTCCCTTCAGGAGGAGTCCCAGAGGGAGACCCAGGAGACGCCAGAGGGACGATGTCTCCGGACTGGCATGGGAACACCTCACTATCTCCCAGGAAGAGCTGGAGGAAGTGTCTGGGGAGAGGGAAGCCTGGGCATCCCTGCTTAAACGACTGCCTCCGCAACCCAGCCGCGAATAAAAACAGAATGGAATAAAAACAGATGAGCATTTTTCTCATTAGTTTTAGTTATATGAAATACTTTTTTTTGTTTTTAAAGTTTGGTTGCTAGTCCTGAAATTACCCAGTGACATTGTAAAGCACAAATAATGTCAAAACGGCATAAACTAGTAAAAAGTTCTGTTACATCGATTTATAGACACAGCCGTACTGCCTGGCTTCAAATGTTTTTGTAGACAGTGTAAACCAAGCATGTAGTATTACTCAAGATATATTTTTGAGCTGTAAATAACATTAGAAAAAAAGATGACTTGGAAAAATACTGTATATATCAACTGTAAACGTTGCAAAAGCCAAATGACACTAGAGGCGTTGAAGGATGGGTCAAATGCAGAAGACAAATTTCCCTATGGCGACAATAAAGTACCTTTCTTCTAAATTTAAAACAGTACCCATTATGTATATATTCGATTTTTTACAAAACCTGTGAAAACCAACAGTTTCAAGGGTTTTTTGCATCTTAGAGTAACAGAAGACGACACTATAGGTTTAGATATTGGCTCCATGATAAAGTGGGACTAAACACTCGACCAAACTCCACCCACAAACACATTTCAAATAGAGTTTATGAACTGGGCAGTAACTCGAGGACTAAAGGGGAGAGTGAGGGGCGGGGTCTGGACATATAAGGAACAGTGTGATTGGTTGAACAGGTGTCCACACTTCAAACTTCAAAAAAAGAGAGACAGAAAGGGAAATTAAATGATAAATTGGCCAAAATTATATATGTATTTTTGTATTATTTAATTAAATTTGTGGGTGGGTGTGTTTGGGGGGAAGGGGTGGGCAGTTTTTGTTATTTTACATTTGTTGTAGGTAATTTTCTGTTTTTTGTTTTGTTTTTATGTTTATTATTGTATTTTGTTAAATTAAAAAAAAACAACAAAAAAAACTCTGCTCCCTAGCTGCGATCGGGGCAGTCTTGTGTGATGTCAAAAACTACTTAAAATTGCAGAGGTCACTGAAGGCAGCACAAACTTGAAAGCTGCAAATTTACCCAGTTTGCATTAAAGTTTGTAAAAAAAAAAGTGGATTTAGTATTCCGTTTTAGGCTAGAGTCATGTGAGAAGCAGGTTTGAGGAACTACAACAGGTAAACAAGATTCAGAGGGAAACAAGGGAACCATTTTGACCTTGTATTGATCGTACAAGTCATAAATTTGCAGGTGTGTTTTAACAAGAAAAAGAACCAAGATAAACGGTCTAAGTCATATAAATAAAGCCGAAGAAGAGGACGTTGTAAGACAGAGACAGGAGTCTGGGACAGCGGGGACGAGGGTGTGAAGGAGAAGGATCGTGAAAGACCTGCTCGCTGTAGAAGTACGCCGTTATATCAGTTATGAACATTATAGGCTCTTAAAGTTTAAAAATGATTAAAACTATTCCATTTTTAATATCAGAGAAAGATGTCTGTGTAATTCCTCATTCGTCCAAGAAAAGTTTTAAAAGGCAGTTTTCTGGACTCTTTTGAAAACTTTTGTACATCAGAAATGGAAATAAACTGGACTTTCGCATCTAAAAATACATAATATATTTTTTCACCAATTGACACTTTGCAGCTAATGTCACCAACATTCCCTGGGGGTGTGAGGCTAACTGAAGGTACTACTCTGTCTGAAGCTCTGTTACTCAAGTTAAATGTTAATCTAAGCTTTATTTTAATTAATTTATGAATTTATTTCTGACCAGAAAGAGCTGATTTAGTTGGAACTACAACAAGTGAGCAGCTAGAATTATCCAACAATTTTTCAGTTTTTCACTCTCACATTTTTATTGAAAATCAAACACATAAACAGAACCACGAACACTCGTATTGATCACAGACTCCATTTTGTATTTTCTCTTGAGTTTTCAGACATTTCTGGCTGCATTTGCTACGCTGTGTCCCCACGGTAACAGCTGAACATTCCACCATTAGAGACAGATGTAGAACACCCCCAGCATGTTGTCACTGCAAAGTATAAGGCATTTTTAAAGGAGGAAAACCTGCAACCACCGTGTGCAGTAAAAGAAAGTATTTGGTTTTTGTTACGGTACTTTCTTTGTCTTCTTTCTTCACAACAGCCCAAAAGGAGCTCAGGATGTTGTTTGTGGAGATGAAGATGTTTTGTTACAGCAGTAAAACCATAATCTGTCTAAAATCAAGTCATTCTTCAGTCATTTCCTACACAGAGAGCTCGCCGCACAGTTGTGGTGTTTGATGCTTTCTTTTCTAATCTGTTCTTTCCAAACACAAACAGAAGAGCCAAAAGTTCACAGCGTTGGAGCCAGCATGTTGTCATCTGCAGCTTACTTAGCCTAGGGAGGGCTGTGTGATTTAATGGGCCCTAATCACCAAAGCAACATTACAACAGCTCACGGAGATGTTTGACAATTAAACAAGACATATTGTGCTTTTGTCTGGTAAACAGTTAGAATCTATGACACCCGTGGATCATTATGTTGTGTTTTTAACTTTTTAAATAGCAATGTTGTTCTAATATGACATAATTAATTAAAACTGTGGAGCCCAAGTAGGATTTTTAGGGTTTTTTGTTTTCGTTTGTTTCAAAATGGCTACTTGACGTTGCTGAATTCTACGTGTATCGCTGATTAAGATAAATAAATTGGTAAGTACAGAGCAGTGGCTGTGTATTTGTGGTGAAAATGGGAATGATTAGAGTGTTGATGACTTGAATAAAGGACAATAAAGATTACGTAGAAGTATCAAAAATTTTAATCAATACTAAAACTAGTATCGAAACTTGATACTCTTTTGAGCAGGTATCAAAACCAGAAAAGTCGCATTCACAGGACAGAAATGAACCTTTCCTGAATAGTTTTAGAATGATCTTGAGCTGAATCAGAACAAGTATAAGAGCACATAGACTAGTATACGCCCATGGACCTGGTTTAGACCTGGTTTAGACCTGGACCACTATGGAACCTACCTGGATCACTGAGGGATTACACAGATATAAAACCACATGGGAATATAAAAAAGTATTACCATTTAGTGTTGAAAATTACATTCTATTGCTTACATTCTATAGTGTGTGTGTGTGTGTTGTTTTTATTTTATTTTATTATTATCATCAAGTATTGAGTCTATTCTTTAATATTCAGATTGTGTTTGAAATTTCAGTATCGTGACAACACTAACTCAAAAAGCATGAATCACTCTAAATGCAACAGGAAAACAGTTATAACATAGAAAAAGCTAATAATAATAATAATAATAATAATAATAATAATAATAATAATAATAATAAGTCTCCTTCAAAGGTCCTATGTTACGCAAAATTGACTCTTGTGAGTTTTAAACCATCTTAAAATGTTGTTACCTCATCAAAAACATATCTGGAGTTGTGTTTTGTTTCATTCACACGTGTTTGAGTAACACTTTATTATTAGTCTGTCTACATCTCCAAAGCTCAGAATGCTCTGTTCCACCTCATGATGTCATGAAGTGCTAGTTTTCACGTTAATAAAATACCTTTTACCTTTAGTTCAGTAGAGTTTGCCAATTCCTGAGCTGAAATGATCCAAATGATTCTAGTGAAGGTGTATGGAGTTTAAAAACACAGTGGAGTGTGGAGTGGAGTGGAGCGTGTTACCACATGACATCACAAGGTGGTATAGAGTGTTTTCTGTTTGAGAGAAAACTCCAGGTATCCCACTGATGAGGATACCTGGAGTTTATATAGTTTTATAACATAGATCGTAATAGTGTAATATGGGCCCTTTAAGAAGCCTGTGAAACCTACAGCATATCGGCCAATATTCTTTTTCTTTTTTCTTTTTCTTTCTTTTCGCCACTTGGGATGGAGTGAGAAATCAAAAGGGAATTGCTACTGTAGTAATTTGTGTGGGTTAATTAGGCCTAAATGAGCAAACTCGCAAATGGCTTTACTTTACACCTCCAAAGTACTTAGAAAAGAACAGAAGGTGTGGCAACAAAACCACAAACAACAAGGAAATAGTTTTGGCAAGCGATGAAACTTTGAACGCCATAATGAAAGAGACATTTGAGGAGACATATGCTGTGAATCAGAGGGGCAGTCCTTACTAAAAAGAACAACAAATATTTGGAAGAAGTATGCAAATGTAATGAATCAAATGAGAGGGAAAAGTAGGGCAGATCTGGCAACGAGAGGACGCACGAAACAGGTCAAGTACAACGCTACGATAACGTAAAACAAATAAAGAGGATGGGGGGATAAGGGAGACAGAGAAGGAGGTGTAAAGGGAAAAGCATGTCCTCGTTTACAAAGTCAGGTGTCCTCTCTTAAGTACAGAGGGAGGGAAGGAGAGAGGGAGAAAGAAGAAAAAGTAAGATTGGTTTGGTAGAGAAAAAAGAGGAGGAGGAAGAGAAGAAGGGCTATGGAGAGGGAGCATACAAGAGAAAGAGAGGTAGAGAGAAGGGAGCAGAGAAGGAAAAGAGAGGAAGAGGTATACAAGTAAGAGAGAAAGATGGAGAGAAAAGAAAGAAGGGTAAATAATAAGGTAAATGTAATAGTAAAGCCTAAAAATAGAAAGAGAGAGATAATAGACAATAAGAGAAAGAGGAAGGAAGACAAGGGTGAAAGAAAGGGTAGGAAAAGAGGGGGGTTAAATAGAGGGTAAGGAGAGAGAGAGAGAAAGGGAGAGAACAGAAGGAAAGAAAGGACAGTAAGTGGAAAAGAGGGATTGGGGGTGAGAAGAGAGAGAGTCAGAGTGAAGAATGTAAAGGCAGGTAAAGAGAGAGCGAGCAGAAGAGTGAGAGAGAGATAGAGGAGGGAGAAGAAAGAAGAACGCCAAGAGAAGGGCAGGGAGTTTAAAGGGAGAAAGGGAGGGAGGGGAGAGAAAAGGTGAGTGGGAGACAGCAGAGAGAAAAAAAGAGAGCGGGGGGAGAAAGAGAAATAAAGAGAGGGTAAAGGGTGAGAGAGCAAGAGAGGGAAAGGAAAAGATAGAAAGAAAGAAGGAGGTGTGAGCAAGTAAGAGCATGGAAAGAGTGAGCGAGTGAGGGCAGAGGAAGCAGAGGAGAGAGAGAGAGAGAGAGAAAGAGGAAAAAGAAAGAGAGAGAGAGCACACACCTCGATCCAGGTAAACCACATTGATTTATTCTGCAGACACATTCTTTACGAGCCAATGAAAACACAGCAAAGTAATGGACACGTTTGCATAAAAGACACACTAAAAAGACTAAAATGTCTCTTTAAAGTTTACTATGAGCTACGAGGACAGAGAAAGGAGAGGAAGAGAGGAGAGAGAGAGATTAGAGGACAGAGGAGTAGAAGAAGAGAGAAGAAGAGAGAGGACAGGAGAGGAGATGAGAGGAGGAAAGGAGAGAGACGACGTATAGGAAAGAGATGAGAGGAGAGGGATAAGAGGACGAGAGAGAGGAGAGAGAAGGAGATGGAGAGGAGAAAGAGGAGAGAAGAGAGGAGAGGTAGATTTATTTCATTATGTTGTCTGACCTCAGAGCAGCTCGTAATATGCAGCTAAACTGGAGGTGCTTATAGTGGGCCTATTCGTGTCAGTGGCACTTCTTAAAGCCATCAGTCACAGCACATTCAAGAGCTGGCTTAGTGTTTACCTCGACTTACAGAGGGAAAAATCACTTTGTGTCACCATGGCAACAAAACAATAGCGATTAAATATAAATACATTTCAACAACATCAACAGTAAAAGCAAACAACAACAAAAGGGAACAAAAAACGCACTACTTTTTACTTTTTTGTTCTGGCCGTCATTGTTTTTGCACATGGCAGCATATGCACATGAAATTTAAAGCCCCATCATGTAACTTTTGAGCCAAAAAAAAAAAAAAAAAAAGCATGGTTTTAGTTTTAGTTTCTTTGTTTTTACATTTTGGTTGTTTTTTTTGCACTGAAAAACATGCGTCCTTATCGCAGACTGTACAAAAAAGTGGACTAAGGGAGTGCAACGTCACCCACAGTGTTCAGCTCCAGTCAAATGAAGCTCACTGAAGCTAGTGGTTATAGGAGAGAATTTCATATTAGGAATAGGAATTGAAATATGGACAACATAGAGAAATAAAAACGCCAGGATCATGCAAAGTGGGTTAATACAAACATTTTAAGACCAAAATGACGAGGCTCACAGCAGCAGTTATAGAAAGAGGGGCGATGTTTTTTCAATACAAAGTGAATTGGAGCCGGAGTCAGTGGAGCCTGAAGCGCCCATGCTCACTTCCTATTTTAGCCATGTCTATTTATATACAGTCTATGGTCCTTACTCCGGGCGGACATGCATTTCCACAGATTTGACTCCTACTTGACCAGGAGGAGGGCCTGCACCTGGATATTCTGTTCTTTTGATGGCATTTCTATGTCAATGAAATCATTCAAACAACATGCCAACTCCAGTAAATTACACACAGTACCTTTAATTTACAAAATAATAGTTGAAATTTAATCTTGGAAAGAAAGGATGCTAGTAGGCCAAGATTGTAGCCTATTTTCTGTTAAGTTACCGCGATAACCCAAGTGGAAAAACGTTAAACATCCTCCATGCAGACCTTAACACCATAAAAGTGAGAGTTTAAACATCTCAGATCTTGTGTTTCTGTGTCCTCTGAAAGACTCATTAACTATTAACCACTAGTGGGCGCTGTCTTGGCTCCCACATGAAGAGCTGTGCGGGTGAAGTCTTGTGCACACAATCAAACGCTCGCTGTCTCAAGGCCAAACGCACCTCTGCTTTGATCAGTGCACTGGGCTCTTGTACTGCCTCGAGCCACATCCTCTGGTCTGTCTGCTGTCTGTGTCTGTCAAATACCACATGTTTTATTTTTCTTTAAGCCTATGCACTGGGTTCCTTTTTACATAAGGTCCACTGGTAAATTGTAATAATTATGAACCTCATCTGTGGTTCTAGTCCCGTGTGAATCGGCCATGTTTGTAAAAATGTCTAATGTATAAATTCCTTTAATTCAGCAAAACCTCAGAGATCCTCAGGTGATTCTAGTCCTGTGTGAACGCTCATGTCTGTAAACTGGCCTGTTTTTCATCTGTGCATTTTAGGTCCAGATATAAACTAAATACAGCTGTACAACAGTTGTACAAATACTCCCTACAACTGTACAACAACTCAATCTTAAGTAACGGATAACCTTATGCCCTGTCAATCAGTATATTATTGCACAGCTGTTCTTGTCTCTTGTTTATAGCTGTGATTTTTTATATTTTATTTTACATTTTATTACTTATTTTTCAATTTTGACTTGTACATATACATTTATTTTTATAATTATGTCTCATTTAACACCTGTCTCTTGCTCTTTTTGCTATACCATCTATTTTTGTTACTCTCTGTTATTATATTATATTGTGATGTGTGAGCGACTGTATCCAAATAATTTCCCTTGTGGAGCAATAAAATTTGTCTAAATCTAAGTCTAAATCAACAATATTTATTCTCCACGGACTATTCTCTAATCCAGTTATTGTATTTTTCGACAATTAAAAAGTAAAGAACATAAAACAAACTGCAGTAAAGATGTGACCCGGAAGTACAACCCCATTGTCGTGTCAACCGAGGAGCTTTTATGGAGAAGTTTGGAGCTTTTGGTGCAAAGTTTGAAAAGTTTGGATGGGCGGGCCGCACAGCGTAAACAGATTAACAAAGAAAGAGAGGCTGAGGCTGTTTCATAAGAAATCTGATGGTGTGGATGTCACTGTGATCACTGTGTTTGATGCTACAGTGCAGGTGCATTCGGCTAAAAACATGGGTCATATATTATACATAAAATTGAGTCTTGTAAGCTTTGGATCATATTATAATATAATATAATGTTGTTACCTCATTAAAAACATACCCAGAGTTGTGTTTTATTTCATTCACACCTGTATTATTAGTCTGTCTACACCTCCAGAGCTCAAAATGCTCTGTTCCACCTTGTGACGTAATCAAGGTGTAGTTTTCAAGTCAACAGCTACCTTCTGTTCAGTAGAGATTGGACAATTCCAGGGCTGAAATCATCAAAACGATTCTAGTGAAGGTGTACGGCGTTTAAAAACACAGTGGAGCACTTCCTATTACCACATGACATCACAACGTGGAACAGAATGTTTTACATTTGAGAGAAAAACCTAAATATGCAGGGTTTGTGTGTTAAAAGTGTGTGAATGAAACAAAACACAACTTCAGTATGTTTGTGATGAGGAAACAACATTATAACAGATCAAAACAGATTATAACAGTTATCTGTTATAACAGATAACAGATATAATTAGATCAGAAAATAATAAAATCAATACTGACGACATGATGGATTTGTTTTGGTGTTTATCAGTCCAACATTTCCGAAACAGAGTCCATCAAAACAGGTAGTTCACCGAAAATTCCCATGATCCCGTGCGAAAGTATACAAAAAACAAAGATATTATGGCGTACTCGTGTATATAGCTGAGAAATATTTGTATTATTGTATTCCTATTTTTGTATTTTTACTTGTGCATATGCATTTATATAATTATGCCTTATTTGACACCAGTCCGTTGCTATTTTTGCTACTTATTTAGAATTTATTATTACCATTTATATTTTGCTATTTGTTATTATATTATATTGTGATGTCGCAATTTTAAGAGGTGGGCAACTCTATGGGAGATTAACTGTTTTTCAAAGAAATATCCAAAATAGAAATCTATAAATGTTGAACGTAATCATTCTTTCTTAGGCGATGGCTCCATAGACTCAAAGTTCTATCAGCTGACAGAGATTTAGGGTTGAATAATGGCACCGCTTTCTGAAGCTGCTGCAATAAAATAATTTCACTTTTGTTTATTTATACTGAGAGAGAAGAGTCAGTTTTTGTTGTGTCAGTTTTTGTTTCATTATTCGTTATCCACACAAATTGCAGAGATATTAATTATAAACCAATTTAAAAAATCTGTAATCTGAATCACAACCTTCATATTTAATACAGCGCAAATGAACAGTGTTAAAATGCTGTTTTTTTGTTGTAATACCGTGAGGTGTAGGGTGTAGAAATAATAAGGAAAAACTTTTCGATAATGCAGTGTAATTAAAGGTACATTGTGTAACTTTTCGGTTGGGGTTCGTCACTTTCTTGTTTCTATGGATATGCCATTGCTCTGCTTTGAATGTTCCACAGTATGACATTAAATAGCTTTGCTTTACATTTATTCAATTACAGGTGGTTTTACAGCTCAAAAATACCTAGAAAAACAGGCATTCTGACTGTCTCTCCACAGATCTGACCTGTAACTTGGCCTGGTGTGGTCTCCATGAAGATAGAAAGGTTTAAAGCCGCACTGTGAAATATTTCTGACAAAACAATAACATCCCCATGAAGAAAAGCATTTGACAGACCCTCCACCAGAAAAGTTACACAATGCACCTTTAGTAGGAATAAACTGTGTCTCGCCCCCATCTGGCAGTTTGACGTCATCACAATCTGGAATCTGAAAACGATCAATAAAAAAACAAGACGTTTTGTACTTTGCAGAGGAACATTATCTAAATATGGCAGCTCTTGAGATAATAACATTGAACTGAAAGGTGCATTGTGTAACTTTTCTGCCGGAGGGTCCGTTTAATGCTTTTCTCCATGGAGATGTTATTGTTTTGCCCGGAATGTTTCACAGTGTGGCATTAAACCTTTCTATCTTCATGGAAACCAAACCAGACTAAGTTACAGGTCAGATCTGTGGAGAGGCGACCCCGCTCACAGTCAGAATGTCTGTTTTTCTAGGTATTTTTTTTAACCAACTGTAATTGAATAAATGTAAGGTAGAGTGTTTAATGTCATACTGTGGAACATTCCAGGCAGAGCACTCGCAGCTCCATAGAAACAAGCAGGTGACGGACCCCCAACCAAAAAGTTACGTAGTGCACCTTTAAATGGTAAATTGTATTTTTTTGCAATATGTTCTACAATGTTCTATGCCAAATATTAAAATTAAAATATTAATATATTAAATAATATTTTAATTGAATTTTACAGTATTCCCTTGCTAAACCGCTACCTGCACAAACTTAATATGAAATAATATTTAAATCACCAAAACTGAAAATTCTAGTACTGTCACAAAATAAGTAAAAAAAATTTGAAAATGTGTTTAGTTACAGAATACTGAATAACTGCATTAAAACATATTTTGTAATGTATTCCGTTACATGGGCCAATCAGAGTATTGTATTCTGAGTACTTAGAATACTTTTATACTGAGTTACATTACATTAGTGCAAAAAACATGACTTTTTTTAGCGATGCATCAATTTATATCTAATTATTTATGAAAAATCACCCATGTACAAGTGTTCTATGTTGTTTTTCTCACTAATACTGTGCAGTGCGAAGCCAAAATGACATGATGAAGTACTGTCATGGATTCCTTTGATTTTAGGAAAGTAACTGTACTCTGAATACCACCAAATGAAAAAAGTAATTGTACCAGAATGCAGTTACACTCTTGGCCATATCAATACAGCAGCTCACAGTATCTGTACTGTATCACCAAATTTAGTATCACAGTATTTCTATATTTTAGCATGGCCCTTGTTTCTACCCTGTATTCTGTGCATGGAGCCAGAAAAGTACAAATACACCCTCTGGAAGTCCTTATCTTAAGCCTGGTGTTATTTTGGGGAAATGGGCAGATACATGGAACACTAGCAGCATATGTATGAGCAGATTTCAGCCTGAACAAAACTAAACAAAACCCAGTTAGTTCATCTGTTTTTCTCATTGTCACGTATTCGGTGGAGAATTAATGAAGCTGGAGCCTAAATTCAACCAAGTAGTTCTGTATTTCACAATATTTGAACCCCTCTCCAGCAGCGAGCAAAGCACCAGGAGGCTGTCAGGATGGTCCTACTTCACGCCTAACCCAGCGTTGGTTGTTAGTTTTAACAATTGATACCCTGCTGTTTTCAGTTTTGTTTTTTTGTTTTTTTTAAATAACTGAAAGCACTACGCTGTCTGAAGCTCTTTTACACAAGTTAGACTTCATCTGATTGTTTTAACACAATCTGACAAGAAAGAGTTGACTTGGTTGGAACTACAACAGGTGAACACCTTTTTTTTTCCCATGTAGAACACCCCCAGCGTGATGTCACTGCAAAGTAGTTCGTAGCCGATGTCATCAACATTCCCTGGGGGTGTGAAGCTAACTGAAAGCACTACTCTGTCTGTCTGTCTGTAGCTCTGTTATACAAGTTCGACTTAATTCGATCTTTATTTTACAAAGTCAGATCAGAGAGAGCTGACTTGGCTGGGACTGTGACGGAGATGATTTGTGCTGTCTGTGGTGCCTGTAGACTATAATTCAATAACGCCACATTATTTAATACTATGATCAAAAAATAGACTTACTTTATGACCTCTTGTACATACTTATTCCTACATTATTTCTTTTTTACTTGTACATATGCATTTATATAATTATGCTTTATTTGACGCCAGTCTCTTGCTATTTTTGCTGCTTATTTTGAATTTATTACTACCATTTATATATTTTCTCTTTGTTATTATAATATATTGTGATGTGTGAGCCACTGTGTCCAATTCATTTCCCTTATAGATCAATAAAGATGGTCTAAGTCTAAAAAATAATCCACTTTAGTTCATTTTTACATCCAGAGAACATGGTGAGTTTGTTGAAACTGCCAGTTTCTATTTCTCTATGTGAAAAGGCCCAGTAATTACAGAGATATGAACCATAAACCAGGTCAACAAATCTGCAATCTGCAAATTCCACCGCAGAAATCTGTAATGTGAACCCAACCCCTTCACTTCATCATTTATGGGTGTCTAACTGTTCACTGTAACTTCTGAGATAAATTGTTCTTGTGAATCCTGAAAAACAAGGAGCTTTGACAGTGAAAATCAGTGACTCAAAACACCACTTCTCATAAATACGAAAGTTTGGATTTTTGTAGCGAAAAGTCTATACTTGCTTTCTTCTAAAATGTTACAAAATACAATTGCCCCGACAGACTGGAGCTTAAAGGGCTGGACACGACTCTGAAAACACAGAAGAAACTGTTTACAATGAGAGGATTTCAGGTTTGAATCGATTTTACACATAACTGAGACGATAGGCAGTATTGTAACAGTTTTAGAAGCAGCTACGTCAAACTATAGAAGCAAGACAAACACTCCAAATGTAACAATATGTTCATGTTTAGATCAAGTATCCATAATTATTTAATTCTGAAACTTTCAAGATCCCCATGTTACGGGAAACTGACTCTTGTGAGCTTTTAGTCATGTTATAAAGTTGCCTATCTCTTCAAAAACACACCTAGAGTTGTGCTTTGTTTCATTCACACATGTTTGAGTAATCCAGATTTATTAGTCTGTCAGCATCTCCAAATCTTAAAATGCTCTGTTCCTCCTTGTGATGTCATGAAGTTAACAACTAATTTTAGCCTTTTGTTCAGATGAGATTGGCAATTCCAGGGCTGAAATCATCCATATAATTCTAGTGAAGGTGTGTGGAGTTTAAAAACACAGTGAAGCACTTCCTGTATTACTACATGACATCACAAGGTGGAACAGAGTGTTCCATTTTGTTTCACATAGGACCTTTGAAAAAAAAAAATAAAAATCTAAATGTAAAAAAATAAATAAATGTATTTTTAAGTGTAAAAAAATTTATTTCTAAATGTAAAAAAATGTATTTCTAAATGTAAAAAACTGTATTTCTAAATTTAAAAAAAAATGTATTTCTAAATGTAAAAGTATTCCTAAATGTAAAAAAACCTGTATTTCTAAATGTAAAAAAAAATGTATTTCTAAATTTAAAAAAAAGCTTTCTAAATGTAAAAAAACCCCAACTGTATTTCTAAATGTAAAAAGCTGTATTTCTAAATGTAAAAAAAACTTTCTAAATGTAAAAAAAACCCAAACTGTATTTCTAAATGTTAAAAAACCAAACCTGTATTTCTAAATGTTAAAAAAAATGGATTTCTAAATGTTAAAAAAAATGGATTTCTAAAGAGCCCACTGGAGATTGTTCATGATTTTTGGCTAACGTTCTGACCCCGTCTATAACTGGTATCCCTAACCCCTGTACTTGAGATAGTCCGTGTAGAGGAGTGTACCACCACGGGACGCCTCATTCTCCGCACGACTACGCCAATCCTGGAACTGACCGCCGCCAACGCCACGCTGCGACCAGGAGGCGTAACCAGCGCTTTCCCGGCCCTTCTGATGACCCAATCTACAATCTACCGCCCCACCAACAGGTCCGAGTGCGCCGCCGTACACCAGGGCGAGCTCGTTCGTGTGCGCGCCGAGGCTAATCACGGCCAAACTCATCGACCACCAGCCTGCGCCAATATGGAGCCAGATCAGTGCCCAGAACGGAGCGGGGGAGAGGAAGAAGAGGAGGAGGAGGAGGAGGAGGAAGAGGGTGAGTGAAAAGCAGCAGAGGAAATTTGAGATGAAAAGGAGAAATTTAATGGAAAATGGAGGAAGAAAAAAAAAAAAAAAGATGCTAAATTAAATGCAGCATGTTAGAATTAGACGTGTACCCCGCTGCTGGTAGATTTAAAGATATACTATGTGACTTTCTGGCAAAGGGTACGCCACATGCTCATCTCCATGGAAACAAGAGAGAGAGAGAGAGAGATGAAAGAAGAGAATCAGAGAGAGATGGAGAGAAATATGGAAGGAGAGAGGAAAGAAAAAGAGAAAAAGAAAGAGGAAAGGAGACTGGATAAGAGAGGGAGAGATGGAGAGGGGGATATGAAAGGAGAGAGAGGAAAGATAAAGAGAAAAAGAAAGGAAACGAGAGAGGATAGGAGAGGGAGAGATGGGGAGAAAGAGAAAGAAAAAAAGAGAGGGGGGGCAAAGATGAAACCAGAGAAGAGAAAGGGGGGGCAAGACAGAGGGATAGAGATGAGAAGAGGAGGAGGAAGAGGAGAGAGTGTCCATTAGAAGTCTACCCCACTGCTAGTAGATTTAAAGATGCACTATGTAACTTTCTGGCAGAGAGTACGCCACCTGCTTGTCTCCATGGAAACAAGAGAGAGAAAGAGATGAAAGGAGAGGGGGAGAGAACAAGAGAGCAAGACAGATAGATGAAAGGAGAGAGGGAGAAAGATGGAGAGAGACAGGAAAGGAGAGAGAGGAAAGGTAAAGAGAGAACGAGAGCAGAAAGGAGAGAGGAAAGGAGAGGGAGAGAAAGAGAAAGAGAAAAAAGAGAGGGGGGCAAAGATGAAAACAGAGAAGAGAGAGAGAGGAGGCAATACAGAGGGATAGAGAGAGAACATGGGAAGAGAAGAGGAGGAAGAGGAGAGAGTGAGCGAAAAGCAGCAGAGAAAATTCAAGATGAAAATGAGAAATTTAATGTAGAAAGCCAAAAAAAAGTAACACAATGAAATAAATGAAATGAACTAAATTGAATTAAAACTGTGATGTTCATCTGTCCGTTAGGAGTCTGCCCCGCTGCTGGTAGATTTAAAGAAGCACTCTGTAACTTCTGGCAGAGGGTATCCCATCTGCTTGTCTCCACAGAAACAATGGTCCACAGAATGACATTTAATTTATTTATCACCATGGAGACAAGTCACATCTCCAGTATTAGGCGTACTAGCTCATAAGGCCTTTTTGTGTAACTGAATAAATCAAAGATGGATCATTTAAATGCCATAGTGTGGGGCATTCCAGTTACATCTCCTAGGAGACAAGCTGGTGATATTTATAACCGCTGCATGACACTGTGCAGAAAATGAAAAATGTGCCAGATTGTATCTTTAAGTGCTATAATATAATTTGTATGCTGATGTCCTGAATTATCCATCATGACTGCACTATAACCGATAAATGTAAAAGAGAGAAAGACAGAGAAAAGGAGAGAATAAGGGCAAAGAAAGAGAGAAAGAGAGAAAGGGAAAGAGAGTCCATGATTGAAGGGTGAGAGAGAGAGAACAGGGAGAAAAGAGATATGGAAAGAGTGCATTGAGAGAGAGAGAGACAGGAAGACGGGCGTCATGATAGAGAGAGGGAGGTATAATTGGAGAAACAGAGTGAGAAAAAGAGCGCGAGTAAGGAGGAAAGAGGAAGAGTGGAGAGTGCAAGAGAGGTGGAGCAAGATAGAGAGATGGATCATTGGAAAAGAGACACTCAGAGAAAGGGATAACTGGAGACAGCTGTAAGAGGTAGAAAGAGAAAGAGAGAGAGAGGGAATGAGAGTGCAGAGAGAGAGAGAAAGAGTGAGAGAGAGAAAGAGCGAGAGGGGGCAAGATAGAGGGATAATGACTGAAAAGAGACAGAGAGAGAGAGAAAGAGAAAGGGGGTGTCATGATAGAGAGAGGGGGTATGGTTGGACATATAGAGTGAGAAAGAGAGAGGGCGAGGAAGGAGAAAAAAGGTAGAGAGGGGGCAAGATAGAGGGATAATGATAGGAAAGAGACAGAGAAAGAGAGAGAGAGAAAAAGGGGTGCCATGATAAAGAGAGAGGGGTATGGTTGGACAGAGTGAGAAAGAAAGAGGGTGAGTAAGGAGGAAAGAGAAGGGGAGAAAGATAGAGGGATAATGATAGGAAAGAGATAGAGAAAGAGAGAGAGAAAAAGGGGTGCCATGATAAAGAGAGGGGGTATGATTGGACAGACAGAGTGAGAAAGAGAGGGTGAGTAAGGAGGAAAGAGAAGGGGAGAAAGATAGAGGGATAATGATAGGAAAGAGACAGCGAGAAACAGAGAGAGAGAAAGAGAGCTGGACAGAGAGAGAGGAGAGAGTAGCGATGATTAAAGCGTATGCGAGGAAGAGGAGAAGATCACAGGTACAGGGAGAGGGAGGCACAGGTGCTGATGTAACCCCCGGCCCATCCAAAAGTCCCACCAATCTGCCTCAAACAGCAGCCAGCATCCTCCTGTCTCCCCTCCAACTCAATAAAACACGACGGCGTCCACATTACGCTCTCGTTTCGGTCTCCGCAGCTCCATCGGTCGAGCTTTGCCGTTTTATCTCCGCTTTATCTAATGAAAAGTTAATTATCCACGCGCTGATTAGTCGTGAAGAGTCCGGCCACGTGTAAAAACTGACGATTGTTACTTAACGCTCGGACATAAAATGAGATGGGATTCTGTTAAGCTGCTCCACGCCGTTACAGACCGGTGTTCGCTGTTGCTTTGCAGCTGATGTCATCAAGATTTCCTAGGGTGGTGTGATGTTAACTGGAGGCTCTTCTCTGTCTGAAGTGGCGTGACTCAAGTTAGACCCTATTTCATCAAACCGAAAGAAGCACCAAACCAGGCGAGCTTCAGAAAAACAGCTCACCAGGCGCTCTCCAAATGTCAAGTGTGGTTAGAACCGAGCTGACATGTAAACAACTGTAGTGAGGGAAAAAATAAACAAAAAAACATGGAGGAAATATCTTATCCTTTGAACATTTAAAACAGCATGCAACATTACTAAAACTAGACTTCAGTACAAAGAATAGACTCCACAACCAATACTGACTTCAATACCACAATGGGAATTATTTCAACCAAAATAACACTAGCTTCTCTAAAGGTGCAGTAAGTAACTGATTCTATGGAAATAAAGTTAAAATCATACTTCTCCATGGAGATACGTATGTTTTATGCCATACTGCAGAATATTACAAATATTATATCACATATAGTACATAAAAACAGGAGGAAACCCTCTTCCAGGGTAAATAAGAGTCAGGTTTGTGAAGATGCGAGCCTGCTCACAGTAAGGATGTATGTTTTCTGACCAAAATGGGGGGAAAAAAGCAAAAAACAGATGTAAGTCTAAAACCAAATAAAGTAAATACTAAATTGTTTTAAACAGCACATGTAAAGGAGCTATTATCAGTTCATGTGTTCATGGTCCCATTTAGGAATTTGATTTTCAACAAAAAGGTGAGAGAAATCAAATCAGCTCACCTGTTGTAGTTCCAGCAAGTTAGCTCTTTATGTTCAAATAAAGTCTAGCCTCAGACAGAGCAGTGCCTACAGTTAGCACAATTTTTCCCTTTACCAATACTTATTCAAGTGAGTATTTGAATCTAGTTTTAATGTCAATCAGTATTTGGATATCTTTTTGACAACCCCAGACCAGAGACACAGAAATATGGAGCAGCTCATCCATGTTTTTGTGTTCAAACTGAAATAACTGGGTCTGCAATTAGCAAAGGAAATGAGCCACGTCATTAAAAATCTACAGCTTCTTTTAATAGAAAAAAACTGAATAGGTTCAATAAATATGTTCTTGAAGTGGTCACATCTTATCAGTTCATGTCTGTATACTGTAAAAGCTCTTGTACAGCACAATACATTCAGGAAGCAGCATTTAAAAAGGCTGGTATGAAACGATGGTCTGAATGACTGTCCTGTTTGAATACTTCTCTGAATTACTTTGGTCCTTCAGAAAGTACAAGAATTCTTTGTATTATCAGTATTCTTTTGTATACACATTCCAAAAGATTTTCCGATTCATACCTTTGAACAGGAACACTATTAAAGGTACATTAAAGGTGTAACTTTTCTGGTGGAGGGTCTGTCAAATGTGTTTCTCCATGGAGATGTTATTGCTTTGTCTGGAATATTACACAGTACGGCATTAAACCTTTCTATCATCATGGAGACCAAACCAGACCAAGTTACAGGTTAGCTCTGTGGAGAGGCGACCCCGCTCACAGTCAGAATGTATGTTTTTTTGAGCTATAAAACCACCTGTAATTGAATAAATATAAAGTAGAGCTGTTTAATGTCATACTGTGGAACATTCCAGGCAGAGCAATGACGTATCCATAGAAGCAAGCAGGTGACGAACCCCTAAACCCCTAAAAACCCCTAAAAAAGTTACACAGTGCATCTTTAAACAACAACTCTAGGCACTAAATCTTGTGCTGTTTGAATCAATACAAAAAAACTTATTCCACTGGTGGATAATTTTACTTGTCAAGCCAAATCTACTCAAGTTAACGTTCTTAATTTGAGTAATTTGAACTTATATTACTTTTGCAGTGTTTGTTTTGCTTTGTCCCCAGGTGAGCGCATGGTCCCGGCTGGTCTTATCCCATTAAAGGGGCTCCACTGAGTCTGTACTACGCAGCGCACAAAAGCAGCTCTCCCCACAGCACACAGGCAGTTTGTTTGTCTCGCGACTGTATTTAACCACCAAATGAATGTGAGAAGACGTCAGGCACGCTGAGGTACAGGTAAGATCATTAGCTGTCGGGAAAGTCTATTTACAATTAAGGAAGCTTTAAAGGGATCATATTACTCTATTTTCTGATGTTATAATGTTGTTTCCTCGTCACAAACACACCTGGAGTTGTGTTTTGTTTCATTCACACATGTTTAGGCTGAGTTCTTCTCTCAGATTGAAAACACTAATTTCTACCTTGTGATGTCATGTGATAATACAGGAAGAGCTCCACTGTGTTTTCAAACTCAATGCACCTTCACTAGAATCATTTGGATAGTTTCAGCCCTGGTATTGCCAATCTCTAGTGAACAAAAGGTAAAAGGAGCTCTTAACTTGAAAACTACAACTACACAACATCACAAGGTGGGACAGAGCATTTTGAGCTTTAGAAATGTAGACAGACTAATAATAAAGGATTACTCAAACATGTGTGAATGAAACAAAACACAACTCCAGATACGTTTTAACCACATTAAAACACGGCTTAAAGCTCGCGTAATATGGGACCTTTAAAGTGAAATAGAATAGTATATTTTCTTTAGGTTTTCACCAACAGAAACAGTACGATGGAACAAATGAACACATCTTTCTTATAGTAACTTCTAAACCTGAACTTAGTAACACTGTGACAGGAAAGCTCATCTCGTCCCAGCTGCCAGTTGTGGGTCTTTTTCCAGATTTGCTGTCAACAGTCAACAATGCGCCGTTCTTTTAGATGTGTCACTGCCCTCAACCTGTCTCAAACGCTTAACTTTCTCCCAGCGATCTCTCTCCTCATACTAAGGCTGCCAGAAGTATCGAAAATCAGATACTAAACGATACTACAGGAATATCGAAGCTAGATACTCATTTGAGCAGGAAAATAAGTCGCATCACAGGACAGAAATGAACCTTTCTTGAATAGCTTGAGAATGATCTTGATTTAAAGATCCTGTATTACCAGATGACATCACAAGGTGGAACAGAGTGTTTTCAGTCTGAGAAATGAACAGAGCCTAAATATGTGTTAAACAAAACACAACTCCAGGTATGTTTGTGATGAAGAAACAACATTATAAGATAGATCAGAAAATAGCGTAATAAGGGCCTTTTAATGATGAAAATCACATTCCGTGGTCTAAAGAAAATGTTTTTTTTTAATTATCATAGTTGTATCGGAATCAGTATTGAGAATCAAGTCTGTTTTTTAGTATGGTAATCGAGTTAGAAATTTTAGTATCGTAAAAAAACTACTTTCCACTATCACTGCTCCTCCCATATACTGCCCCAAACTCAGCTCTCCCTCCATCTTAAACGCTCCACAGCCTGATACATTTCTCAATTATTTAAACTGTGTGGTTACATAGATTTCTGTGCAGACTACAAAGTACAGGAGCCATCTCTCATCTAAATGACTGTAGGCTGTCTATGCCCAGTGAGGAGACTGAGAGGACTGCTGCAAAAGCAATACAAGTCCACACATTAACATTGTAATGGATCAACACTATTACAGCCATCTATCTGAGCTACCAGACATGTGCTCAAAGTGTTTTTCTGTGATGACAACAGGGCCATACACAGTCACACAGTATATAATTATTACTGTGTAGACCACAAATCAAAACTGGTGTTAAACCTGGACTAGACCAGGACTAAAACAGGACTAGACTGTTACTAGAACCATGTCTACAGTACATTCAGGCTAGAGTCGAATCAAGCCAGAAGCAAACCAAGACAAATGTGAATTTATAGCATGTTTAAAGAGCTTTCTGCCATGTTATAACATTGTTCCCTTATCGTTTAGATGTCATCCACGCATGTTTCAGTCTAATCTAGCACTAGCACTAGCAGGCAATTTTCCATAAAAGAAACTTATTAAACATACAGGGCCACACGAAGTCACACGCAATGAAGTAAAGAGTTAGGAGTTTGTATAATGCAGTGACACAGAGATATAATTATTACTGTGTAGACCAGAAATAAAAACTGGTGTTAAATGTGGACTAAAACAGGACTAGAACAGGACTAGAACAGCATTAGACCATGACTAGAACCAAGTCTACATCCAGACTAAAGCAGAATCAAGCCAGGACCAAACCAGGACAAATGTGAACACACAGCAAATGTTTAAAGAGCTTTCTACCATGTTATAACACTATTCCCTCATCAAAAATATGCCTGAAGAAGTTTTAGAAGCCCTCAAAGTATGTTTGAGTAATTTAGCACTAGTGCTACCTGGCAATATTGCATGAATATACAAAAGCAGAATACAAAACAATACAACTTCACAAACCTATCGACCGTAATGTAGTAGTGCTCTGAAGGGGGGGTGACTTAGCTCAGAGTGTCAGTAATGAGAGTGAAATTTATTACATGTCAGTATGTTGTAGAATATACAGTGGAGGAAATAAATATTTGATCTCTTGCTACTTTTGTAGGTTTGCCCACTGACAAAGAAATGAACAGTTTATAATTTTAAATCAATTAATATATTTTCTATAATGTGATTTTCTGGATTTTCTGTTTGATATTCTATCTCTCAATGTTAAAATAAACCTATCATTAAAATTATAGACTGTTTATTTATTTGTCAGTGGGCAAACCTACAAAATCAGCAAGATATCAAATACTTATTTCCTCCACTGTAGAATTTTCAAAAGAATTAAAAAAAAGTCAGAACATAGTGAGTTTTGGGGTTTACTGCGAACAGATTTTCCAAAATTTTATTCAACATTGGAAGCAAAAAAGAGAGATAAAAGAGGGGACTTGCCCAAAAATACTGAACAAGCTACCCTCAGTCATTAAAACAACAGTTTATATTAAGTATTTGGCAAGATGGCCCCATTTCTCCTCACAAAGTGCCTAAGAAAACATGTAATTTCTCCAGACATCGCATTAGTTAGTGGGGCTCCTGATGGTAACTTCTAACACGCCGTTAAAGAGGTCATTTTTCCATCTGGACGACTTTTGAGCCATTTGTGTGTTGAACATGTGTGAATGAAACAAAACACAACTCCAGGTATGTTTTTCATGAGGAAACATTCATTACAACATAGCTCAGAAAAAAGCGCAATACGAGCCCTTTAATAGGCTTGACCTGGGCAGATGGTTGGATGTGCGCACGGACAACTTAAAAAGCTGCTCCTCACAGTCACAGCTGTCGTCTGCTCACACCAATATTTGATGAAGTAACATTAAAAAAGCAGAGTCTTGGTCTGAGGGGAGGAGGAGGACGAGGAGGAGGATGAAGCAGATGCTGAGAAAACATTCAGGGCCACGGTTGTATTTTTAGACTGTGTGACCGGGCAGCTGGGAAGAGAGTGATACAGTAAAATACATGTTTCACCAGCTTTTATTAAAGGTGTGTAACTTTCCTGGTGGGGGAGAGAGTCTGTGGCCTGCTCGTTTCCATGGAGATGTTATCGCTTTCCTGGGAATGTTCCATAGTACTGCGTTAAACCTGTGAACCTCTATTGATTCTTGTGCTACATGTATCTCTATGGTGAAATGTTAAGTAGATGCACACATGAGCAAACACTGCCAAAAACCCGTTGTAGTTTCAGCTAAATCAGTTCTTTATTGTTAAAAAGCTCAGAATAAAGTCTAAAACGGATAACAGAGCTTCAGACAGAGCAGAGCCTACAGTTAGCATCACACTCCCCAGAGCCACAGCGTTTTTTTCATCACAAACCTCAGTGTGAAACAGCACCAAAACACTGCACTTATCCTTCAAACATTTCTACGTTATACCCCTCCTCTCGTCTCCTTTCTCTCTACTCTCCCCATTTCTTCTCCACTTCTCTCCCTTCCCTTCCTCTCTCCTCTCTTCCTCCTCTCTGTCTCCCCCTTTCCTCTCCTCACTCCCTCTCCTCTCTTCCTCTCCTCCTCCTCTCTGTCTCCCCCTTTCCTCTCCTCACTCCCTCTCCTCTCTCCTCTCCTCTGTCAGAGCCAACCCCATAAGCCTCTTTCCCATTTCTCATCATGCGCGCTGTGACAGGGCAGAGAGCTAAACATTACAGCAGTGAAGGAGGCCGTGGGACGGAGAGAGAGAAAGAGAGGGGACGGAGAGAGAGAAGGAGAGATTTTTCATCCGATGTCTGGAAGGGCTGATGAGAATAGTGTGGAGCTGCCACCTGTGTCAACCCACTGCAACCCACACTCTGCTCAGTGACACAGAGGAGATGGGCCAGAGAGAGAGGGCTGGAGGGAGAGATAGAGAGGGAAAGAGAGAGGGAGAGAGGGATACAGAGAGGGGGGGTGGAGGAAAAAGGGAAGGAGAGAGAGAGAGAGAGAGAGAAAGGAGGTGATGGAGAGAGAGAGAGACAGAGAAAGAGAGGAGGAGAAGATGGAGAGTGTGATATCTCCTCTGGTACAGTCAAGATGCTTAATCCATAGACTGTATAAAGAAGTGGACTAAACGAGTGCGACGTCACCCACAGCGTTCGGCTCCAGTCAAATGAAGCTCATGAGGCTAGCAGTTACAGGGAGCCAGACTCTATATTATGAATAGGATTTTTTTAACTGACAAAATAGCAGAAAAAACACCAGGATCATGTAGAGCGGGTTAATACAAACATTTTAAGACCAAAATCACAAGGCTCACCGCAGCAGTTTGTCGTGGGTTCTTTTTGACGAAAAAGCGTACAGCGTAGTCAAAATAGCATTGGCGATTTTACTTACAGAAGTGCGCAAAATAGTGAAAATGGGAAAAATATATATATATATATTTACAAACCCCAACACACACACTGCCTCTGTGAAGATGGGAGGCCCTTTTTAAAGTACGAGGCTCCTCCCCCAAATCAATTAACAATGAAAAACGGCTTTTTCTCCACATATAGAAACAGATACATCCCTCTTTAATACTGAAAAATCATAAACATTATCACAAACAAAAGTGACGCAACAAAACGCGGAAGACCAAGATGCTCAAGTTGGCCGACTGACACATGCACTGAGGGGCAGCGGACATGAAGGAAATTTGGGGGATAAAACAATGGCTATGGCAAGAGAAATGTTTACGCAGCGATCAAGTGTGCACCCCTGACTGTAGCGATGGTTATGTGAGGAAACTCGGGGATAGCGGTAAACGACTGGGTAAGTGAAACGCTGGTGTGCGTGTGCATGTACTATATCGGCACCATGGCCTCCCCACCTGGGCTGACGGGACTACTCCGTCACACAGTTACAGAGAGAGGGGCGACAATATTCCAATGTAAATCAATGGAAGAGCCCACCTGCGAAATTCCTATTTAAAATGTGGCGGCTAGCGTGTTAGCTATGTCCATTTATATATACAGTCTACGGTTAACCCCAACAGCACAACAGCAAATGAAGGTGGATTTTTGGAGTTTATGAACTTGTTGACAACATTATCATCACAGAAAACACTAAATAAAATACTACACTGGAAGTAAAACCTTAAACTAAAGTAAACTACATTTTCCCAGGACTAGAATAGGATCAATCCAAGTCTGAGAAAGCACATGAAGATCATAGCACATATAAAAATACAAACAGATCATTACAGCATCACAGATTTAGTATCTGGTATCTGTTTACGTCTGTGGCTTATGCTGCCAGTAATCTAATTTATTCTTTAAAATTTTCTTTAGAGATAGTCTTATTTATTGTTTATTTTTCTTATTTATTCTTATTTTTTGCTCATGTACTGTGACAATTGAGTAGCCTTAGTCTACCTCTTCTCTATTGGACAGGTATCGGTATTGACGAGTACAATAATGCAGAGTATCAGATCTGATCAGATCCCCAAAAAATGGTATTGGAGCAACACTAGAAGTAACTGACATTAAAGACAAAACAATAGTATGTGCTCAACACTCTACACCACTGCCACCAATCCCAGCTTCTTCTAATGATAGAAAAATAAGGAAAAGGAGAGTGAGAGATCTACTTCTGATCAAGGATGTAGAATCATCTGTGTGTGTGTTTTGGACTTGACAAATCTGTAGACAGCACACAGGGAGAGCCGGGCCAGATCAGATGGTCTCCTTTAATTGAATCCACTTTGAGTTCACAAACAGTGGTCGCTGCAGTTTCATAGTTAGGACGTTAGGATTATGCTCATGATTAGATGAAGGTCACTCACTCAACGGAAAAAAGGGAAAGCAGAGAGCCCCGGTCAATACAAATGAGCTGGCTGCAATGTTAAAGTGATGCAAGACTTTTTCTATGGTTTCTACGTTGAGTTTCTGTTTGAGTGTACAAACTGGGTCTGGGTCTCAGCTCAGCAGTTTATTAAAGGTGCATTGTGTAACTTTTCTGGTGGAGGGTCTGTCACCTGTTTGTTTCTATGGATATGTCATTGCTCTGCCTGGAAAGTTCCACAGTATGACATTAAACAGCTCTACCTTACGTTTATTGACTTACAGGTGGTTTTATAGCTCAAAAATACCTACAAAAACAGGCATTCTGACTGTGAACGGGGTCGCCTCTCCACAGATCTGACCTGTAACTTGGTCTGGTTTGGTGTCCATGAAGATAGAAAGGTTTAATGCTAGACAGAGCAATAGCATCTCCAAAGAGAAAAGCAAAAGAGAACCTTCCACTTGTTCCATAGCACCTTTAAATTATGAACGCTGACATAGTTATAGCACATGTTTCAGGCTATACATTAGTCTGTTTTTGATCAAAGAAATGTATTGATGCTTCCCACAGTTCAGATATTCTCCGATAGCGATCTCTTTTCATGTGAACGCCTGAACGCAGAAATATTCAATGACATCGTGCCTATGAGCAACACCGGCATTACAAACTCCTATCTGCTGTATCTGCTCTAGCTCGTCTCACTCTATTCAATTGTAACTTCAAACGTCCAGTGTTAACAGAAGATCACATGATATCGACATTGTAGTGGTTTAAAGAACATGGAAAAGACATGTTTAATGCAGACAGTGAACAAGCCCCAAAGGCCCCATTAGAATACCAAGGCAAAACAGACACATGTACAAAGTGTGTTTACAGGCGTCATTCTGCAGTCTACATGTTAAATTTAGTCTGAAGTGTTCACAAGAATAAACATGTGTAGGGTTAGAAGGGTAGAATCCCCCTAAGCGTGAATAAATAAAGCGATTCATAATTTTTAAAGGAGACATATTGTGCAAAATCGACATTTTAGAGCTTTTAAAGACATACTGTATTGTGCTTGTGTTTGCTCTATAGTTATAATGTGACACCAGTGAATCATTCTGCTATAATGTGTACATTTTAAATCGCAATGTTCATCGACTTAATCAAACGACTTAATAAAAAAAGCAAGTCCGCTGATTTCCGCGTTAGAAAAAAGCAGCGTCCAATGGGATCTGACGTTACTATAAATGTCACCACAACAAAGCGTCGTGAAGTTGTGAGAAGCTCCTAAGGATCACTACACATCACATTTGTACCAAAATGACAACATGACGCTGCTGAATCCTATGTGTATCACTGATTAAGAAAATAAAACTGGAGAAAAAAGAACGTCACAGTGGGTGTTTACCGATGGCAGTGAAAACGGGGGTTGATTGGCAATATGACGTTTTGAAAATAAGTGATTAAAGATTACTCAAATAGGGATGTAACGATATCAAAATCCCTAGATACGTTATTTTCATGATATGCATCTCGTTTGATATTTTTTGCAATATTTTGTAGAGGCTTACAAAATTGTGAATATGCTACTTTTTCCTTTAAAACGTCTTGGAAAAGCCTTGAAACATTTTTGGTACTGTAATAATATGAAGAATTAAGATTTAAAGTGCTTAATAACATTTATTTCTTCACGTAGTCTGCACTGACAACACCAAAGGATCATGGTCTATGTAGTTCCCTCTGGCAAAACAAGTTTATTTGTATAGCACAATTCATATACGAAGTTATTCAGAGTAAGAAAGACATTAAATTCACCATAACTCTTAACTGAAACAAAGAAACTTGTAATTTGATATATTGTGATGGCCTCCAATATCACTGTGAGACTTTTGACGATACGATATCACAGTATTTCAGTTATTGCTACAACTCTATACTCAAACATGCACAAATCACTCTAAATACAACTTTGATGCGGTAAATGAGAAGGGGAAACAGCTAACATGGTTAAAAGCTCTGAAAAGTCAATTTTGCAGAATATAACTGCTTTAATCATGTTTTTAACCAACTACATTCTCATTTACACATGACTTTTCTTTTTTTTTACCCATTTAGAGTGATTCCTGCATGTTTGTGTAATCTTTATTCTCCTGAATTTGGTATTTGTTCCTCAATTGTATTTTCTTAATCTGTGATACGCGTAGGATTTGGCAGTGTTGTGTAGTCATTTTGGTAGAAATGAAAAACAAAAAAAAAAGATTCTAGTGTGAAAAAACTTCACAGCTCTTTGTTATGATGACGTTTGTGGCAACATCAGCTCCCTTTGGGCTCTGCAAATTTCCAACCCGGAAATCAGCAGACTCGTTTCTTTTAAGTCGCTTTAGCTCAATATTGTGATTAAAATACCCAGAATACAACACAATGATCCAAGGGTGCCAGCAGACGAAAGCGCAATATGTCTTCTTTAAACAGAGATTAATGGTAGAACTGTGCGTGGATGAATCTTGGATAATCTGTATAGAAAGCGCGTTACACTGCTATCTTGGAAAACCGCCAGTAACATTTTCCAAACTAGACTCTTCCCAAAATGAGGTTGGGCAAAAAGAGGGAAGGAAAATTAGTTTGCACAAGTTATTTTGTTCTAATTACGTCTTAATGAACTATTTTTTGCTGGGAATAATTGAATCTTTTCTCATATAAACGCTGCCGAGATCATTAGCCTACATTCTACATTGGTATTGTCATTGTTTCTATGGCCCATTTTAGCCTTCCTCTTATCAGCAGCTCTGTTAAAAGCTGTGTTTAAACTCCGAGGGTGGACACGTATGAGTAAACCTGAGCGTTATCGGCACAGACCAGCTGGTTGCTAAAACAGACTACGAAAACAGTTATCTCTGAAATGTCAGCAAAGTCCTGATAGACAATATCTTGCGTTTACGTGACATCACAACACTTTACAATCCATATACTTTTGTAATTTGGCGGGGGTATCTGACATGTGCTTGCCTCCATGGAGATGTTATTGCGTTTTCTGGAATGTTCCACAATATGGCATTAAACGTATCCATCTTCGGGTAAATCTCTTGCAACTTTATTGTTTAATGACGTATTGTAAATGTGGCCGAAATGTTTTACTTTGAAATACCTGATGTATTTTACTGTGAAAGGAACTCTACAGGATGCAAGGCCATCTAGACATTTATTTTAAAACAAAAATAAAAAATGATCCGCCTGTTTTCTGGTGGAGGGTTCGTCAGACGCTTTACTTCATGGAGATGTTATTGCTTTGTCTGGAATGTTTCACAGTATGGCATTAAACCTTTCTATTGTCATGAAAACCAGACAGGTTACAGGTTACAGGTCATAGCCAGAATGTCAGTTTTTCTAGGTATTACAGAGCAATAAAACCACCTGAAATTTATTAAATGTAAGGTAGAGTGTTTAATGTCATATCCATAGAAACAAGCAGGTGAAGGACTCCAAAGCAAAAAGTTACATCGTGCAAAGTTATTGAATATCACTATCTATTCTAACTATATTTAGAATCCAGTTACAATCTTGATGTAATGAGACAAGATATTGCAAAGTCCACAGTGTGTATAGAAGCTGCCGGTACCTCGCGCTGGAGCAGAGAACAATGATGAGAGGAAGTGAAAACGCAATGCCGGATAGAACAGTGAAAGGATCCATATCCACACAAAGAGATGGGCACTATGAGCTTAGATTGAGTGTATGATTAATTATCCTTATTGTAGCTTCATTGAAAGACAGTGTGGGGAAAGACAGTGACAAATGTTCAATGCAAAAGCCCACAGAAGAACCATCATCTAATTCTGGGCAGAGAAGTGTCTTAAAGGTACACTGCGTAACTTCTGGTACCTTCGCTTGTTTCCATAGTTATGTTCTTGCTTTATTTCATTACATTATTCAGTTAGTTTTTACTGTAATGTTATTGCTTTAAACTTATCTACCTAACATTTATTACATTACAGGTGTTTTGACTGCTCAGAAATACTTACTAAAACGGCGTAAGTGGGGTCGCCTGTCCACAGATCTGACTTGTAGCTAGTCCCAGTGGCGCCACCTGCTTGACTCCATGGATAAAGCTGAGTTTAATGCTATTCTTAGCAAAGCAATAAGACTGGAAGAGCGCAAGTAGCATATCTTCCAGCAAAGTTAAGCAAGGCAGTTTTAAGGTTCATTAAGCAAAGCAAAGTTTATGAAAACACTGTGTTACAAAGGTCACTATGTTATTAAAAAAAAAACATGGAAAATAATTTAACCACCTCCCTTAATTACAAACTTAGAAGATTAGCAATAAGAAAAAGACTATAGGTCATATATTGCACAAAATTGATTCTTGTGAGCTTTAAGACATGTTATAATGTTATTCCCTCATCAAAAACATACCTGGAGTCGTGTTTTGTTTCATTCACACGTTTGAGTGACATTTTATTATTAGTCTGTTTGCATCTCTGAAGCTCAAAACGCTCTGTTCCACCTTGTGATGTCATGTAGTGGTAGTTTTCAAGTTAACAGCTCCTTTTAACCTTTTGTTCAGTAGAGATGGGCAATTCCAGGGCTAAAATTATCCAAATGATTCTAGTGAAGGTGTGTGGAGTTTAAAAACACAGTGAAGAACTTCCTGTATTATGACATCACAAGGTGGAATTGAGTGTTTGAGAAAAGAAGATTTGTGCGAATGAAACAAAACACAACTCCAGGTATGTTTGTGATGAGAAAACATTATAACATAGATCAGAAAATAGCGTAATATGGGGTTTTTAAGTTACATAACTACATTACGGTAATTAGGATGATTCTATCCATTCGTTACAGAAGTCGAAAAAGTAAGTTTGACAAGTCTTTCATGTTAAGAAAATGCATTTAAAAAAAAAACAAAATTATGAGAGAATTTTGTGAAGAGGGGATATCAATGAAAAGTAGAGTGGAAAGGCTAACTAATTACCAACTATTAAAGCATGAATACGGAATCTTGTCCAGCTGTCCGGACTCAATACAAAGTTAAAAATGTCCACTTATTTTCATAATTATCACCCATTTAAAAACCATCTGAATCAAAATACTGAATCGTGGTGAAGAAATTGCACTTCAGATTCCAGTCAATGAATGAGAGTGAATAGTTCTGTAGTTCTGCGGTAATTTGTCAAAAAAGAAAAAAAAAAAAGAAAAATACACTACACAATACCAGCAGTGGGCGCTATGACTGTATCTGCTGGTATATTGAATAATAAAGTAGTTTGCAGAATGCTAAAAATTAAAAATGCAGTCAGTTATTTAAAGGTTCCATGTTACACTCTTTTCTGATCTATGTTATGATGTTGTTTTCTCATCACAAACAGACCTGAAGTTGTGTTTTGTTTTATTCACACGTTTAGCGCACAAATTCTGCAAATTCAGGCCGAGTTCTTCTCTCAAACAGAAAACACTGTTCCACCTTGTGATGTCATATGGTAATACAGGAGTACTCCACACTTCTCTAGTAAATAAAAGATAAAGGACTTGAAAACTTCCACTACATGACATTACAAGGTGGAACAGAGCGTTTTGAGGAATGTTTTTGAGCTTACTTGTCAATACGACCTTTAAATTTAAAAGCATTTACGTATTTTCATAATTATAATTGATTTAATTGTGGTAAAGAAATTCTATGCTCTTCAAATTTGCTTGTAGTCAGTAAATTTAAGTGTAAGTGCTAAAAACTGCTAAAAATCCAAGTTATTGTAAACAATAACTAAATGGTGAACTGTTTATGCTGGACTGTTGAAACTTGCATCTAGAGAAACAAGTCCATAGCTTCTCTTGTCGCGTATTTTCCACAGTTTTGCATAACAGAGTTTTCATTTTTAGCGTACAGTGCTGCACATCAGCCGAGGCAGTTAAATAGATGCATAAAAGTGTTATTTCTGAATGCAAATCCAAATATTGAACTAGAAAACGGCACAATCGCGTGTGACATGGCCACATAAGATCTCCATTATGAGTCTGTCAGGTTGAATAAATGGGCGAAGTTTGGTTGCTTAGAGGCGTAAATGCGAGCAGCCCCGACAATTTCAGATTTCGTGTCATTGTTGAATATTCATGAGTAATACTTGTCAGCGAAATATGCCATCTTTGTTTTGCATACTTCCGTGTGTCTGCGTGTGTGTGTGCATATGTGTGTGTTTGTAGGTGTGTGTATGCCTCTATGTGCGTCTGTGTGTGTGTGTGTGCGCGTGGCACGGAGTTTTGCCCGTGGGCTTTCCGGAATGCGTGGATTCCGAAAAAGAATGTCTCATCAATATTCATAAGAGTTGATGCTTTCATTAATGTTGCAGCAAATTGTCTGAGATCAAACTCACAAGCTCCTATCTCAAACAGCGGAGGAGAGAGAGAGAAAGAGAGAGATGGAGAGAGAAAAAGATAGACAGGGAGAGAGGGAGACAGCGAGAGGAAGGATGCTTTGTTTCAGAAAGAGGCTAGAAAGTGTTTTAAATTTATTGACTTAGGGTGCAACTCTGTCAGAATAGTGTTACTTTTATCAGTATCATAATACTATTTAAACAATATTAGGTTAGTTTATTTGACATTTGTACTTATAAATCAAGTGCAATAAGAGGCATTACAAAAAATAATGTATGAACAACAACAGAAAATCATTACTGTGAAACAAAATACAGAGATAGGCTCTATTCACGCACATTGGAAGACTTTGGAAACATGCGGATGACGACTTCCGGTGTAGTTCCCGACACTGGGCAGGTGATAAAACCGTGGATTCAGCAGCAGCGTCTTCACATGGATCTATAATAACATTTTTATTATAGTTCTACGGGTCTTCACAACCTGCCAAAGCTTTCCATGGGGGACGGGACTCTAATCGCATCTTCAGTGTCACTTACAGGCAGCAGGTTGGAACTTTTTTTTTAATTAAGTTAGACAAATTATAATACACAAATTAATAGGCAATTTATAAAAGGAAAAAAGAAAGAATACAGTGACATCTAGATGAAGAAAACCAGGCCATTTTCTCAGTTTTCCCAGATTTTGTCAGAGTTACTATCACCAACAGAGCCCAAAGGAAGTCGTCATCCGTATGTTTCCAAACGCCTGCCGGTTTTGTGACGTAAGCGTGAAAAGAGCCCATTAAGGAGCTACAATATGAAGGTGCTACATCAAAGTTCAAAGTGCCACCTCCTGCTCAGCACCCCCTCGGTTTCTCATCCTCTCATCGGCCCCTTCACTCTCCTCATCCTTTCATTGTCCCCTTCACTTTCCTCATCCTGTCATTGTCTCCTTGACTCTCCTCATTCTCTCATCATCTCCTTCACTCTCCTCATCCTCTCATTGTCCCCTTTACCCTCCTCATCCTCTCATCGCCCCTTTCACTCTCTTCATCCTCTACATCTCCAGCGTCCAGGCCCTGGGTGGAAAACCTCTCCTAAACAACATCTAATCGGCTACACCCTTCATCTCAATGTTTTCTGTCGGGTCTGAGAGCCAAAGAAACCTCATTCCATAAAACTAAACTAAACTAATACTTTGTGTTTGTGCCTATCTGAGTCTCTCCAGGTTGAATTGCCCTTTAGTAAGAAACCAAAACTATCTTTCAGACTTATCAAGTCTATATCCATTGGTTTCAGAGTGATAAAGAAGCAGGACTGTTCCCATAGTGATAAACTATGCAAAACAAAATATGTTTTATTTTTTTGAATGTTCAAAATATCCTCCAGAAACTATTTTGTGGAAAAATTGCAGAGCAGTGCAGCGCAGCCAAGTCTGACCGTTTTTCTCATCTTGACCACAAAGTTTAATATGTGCCACAACTTTTAACACAATTTGGAGTCGCACAAAATATCCCCACACTATTTGTTTCTATAACAACAACAACAATAACAACTGCTATTTTAGATTTTTGTGTGAAAATAAAATACAAAAGGCTTCACCAGCATTGCTCTGCCAAACTGTCAAATCAATAAAGAACCAGAAGCCTATATTGTGCTGTTTTTCTGATCTATGTTAAAATGTTGTTTCCTCAAAAGCATTCCTGGAGTTGTGTTTTAACTCAATTCTAATTTTGATTCTCAATTATCGTTTAGAGAGCTCCACCTGAAAAGGTCTGCTCCAGAGGACTAGCGTAAAGGTCACGCAGATGATGAGGAGAAGTTGAGTTGTGAAGGTGCTACTTTTGTCCTATATAGGTTTGACTAATGAAGCTGCAGTGCCCCGGCTCCCCCTTGAGGCCTGGAGGACCACAGAGCACGGCTGCTCCACTCTGAGCCTGTCTGGACTCTAAACCTGTGTCTGCTCCATATTTCCGCCATGCATATGACTCCTCTCTGCTCTTTTACAGTTAATTTATTGATAATTTGCAATGGATCACACTGGGATTTCTGAATGTATGTATATGGTGGAATGTTCATCAGTTACCATGGTGACACAATGCAGACTTTAGCAAACACTACCAAAAATGTTTAAGATGGTCTGAAAACTCAAGAAAAAAACACAAAATGGATTTAAACACCAGAGCGTTCATGGTCCTGTTTAGATTTTCTGTTATAGTCAGCTCTTTATGGTCAGACTGTGTTAAAATAAAGCAGACAGGACAGTGCTTTCAGTTAGCGTTAGCAAAAAAGTTTTCAGATTGTCTGAAAACTCAAGAAAAAAACATAAAATGGATTTAAACAACACATTTTCAGGAGCCTGTCGTCAATACAAGCGTTCATGGTCCTGTTTAGGCGTTTGATGTTCAACAAAAAGGTAAGAATGAGTAATTGAAAACTGTTGGCTAATGCTAGCTAGCTTGTGAAGGTGTGAGAGACTTGTTTAAACACACAAATCATCTCACCTGTCCAGCAAAATCAGTCCTTTACTGTCAAAATGTGTTAAAATACAGTTCAGATTAACTTGAGTAACACAGCCTCAGACAGAGTAGCGCATTCAGTTAGCGTCACACCCCCAGGGAATGTTGTGAAGTCATCTGAAAACCAGCAAAAGGAACAGGAAGCAGAACTGATATTGTTACATTAGATTGATGAGAATTCCTTGGGGCCATTTTTGTACCAGTGGAGCAGAAAAATACAAAAAGACGTGTATTAAAATGTATGAAATTATAAGTAGTCTCTTCCCATAGACAAACCACATTAGTATTCACACTGCATTTGTCCTGTGAGAAAGAGTCATTTGACAATCTGAGCTGAAGCCAAAATCTTCCTGAATCGTCACGTTGTTGACTTAACGTACCTTTTCGAAAAACATCGCCCTCTAGGGGTTTGAGCTGACAGTCGTGCCAAATTTACTGACGCATTATAAGTATGTGGGCTGTGATAATCCTAATTAAACTCAGAATTATAGCGCTCCAAATGGATGGATCTATTTTGGTGCACGAAAAAGGAGCACATGGCCCCTTAGTCACTCGGGTTGACGTTAAAAATGACTTGGAAACCCAAAGCACACATTTACACCTCTGGACTTCATTTTGAAATACTTCACGTTGTTTGAGAAAAGTGTAAAATTAAGCCTGGGGAGCTGTAAATTCACAATGCAGGGTTAAAATGGCTGGATCACCGGAAGTCGCATTCGCAAACAAAAAATGAAAAACCAGGGGCTGTAACACCTTCTGAACAGCAGTGTGCATAATCGCCATGTAGATTTTGGAACGTCTAAGAACACCAAATTAAAGGTACATAGCGCAACTTTTCTAGTGAAAACTTGTCTCCATGGAAATGCTATTGCTTTGTCTTGAATGTTCCAGAGTATGACATTAAACATCCATCTAACATTTACATTATGGGTGTTTCTATTGCTCAAAAATACAATCATTTCTTTTGTGAATAAGGGTGACTCTCCGCAGATCTGAACTGTAATGTAGCGTAATACAGTAACCTGCTTGTCTCCCTCGTGATAGATGGTTTAATCTATACTGTGGAACATTCTAGACAAAGCAATAACATTTCCATGGAGACAAATCGGTAGCCAGTAAAGTAGAGTTTACAGTTGAGTGAAATTATTTAAAGGTAACTTATGAAACATTTCTGAGGGTCAAGGGTCCGACACCTACTTGTTTCCATGGAGATTTGATTTCACATAGTGGGGACCAAAATCTCTACACACACGTCCTCACGCATGGGACAAAAATCAGGTCAAATCTTTTATTATTAGATCAACAACATGGTTTAAAGTTCAGTTATGCGTTAAATAGGTAAAGGTTTAGGGTTTAGGTTAAGTGTCTGCAAGTAATTATTATTATTTTTATAATTATGTCTCATTTGACACCTGTCTCTTGCTATCTTTTTTGCTATACCATCTATTTTTGTTACTCTGTTATTATATTATATTGTGATGTGTGAGCTACTGTGTCCAAATAATTTCTCTTGTGGATCAATAAAGTTTGTCTAAGTCTAAGGCTGCGTCCCATTACTCTGTCTTGCCCCTTCCCCTTCCACTTTATCTATGTCTTTGTCTTACCCCTCGATACCGAGCTGTGAGGACTAGGGGTACGAATGTTCCCCTAAGAAATGGGACACCACTCGATTACCGTTTGCTTCTGTTAAGCAAATTGACTTCACACTGATTTCACTTAAAAAGTGCCATGTCAAGGATTATCGGGTACCTCAGCTCGATAAAAAACGAGCTTGTTTATACATGAAAGTTTGATGAAAACGATAACGTCGGCTAAACAGACATTACTACAATTAAAACCGCAACAACAGTTCACTAAAAGTAACGTAGAACATAAGTGTCATAACTGTAAACCTGCTAAACTGTTACAACTGCGGAAAATGCTTCCATTTATGAGACTCCTTGGCTGGTCGATGTGACGCTCCATCCTGATCCCAACACCTGCCTGAGCTTGTAGGCCGACCCCTTCGTTTCAAGTCTGGTCGAGAGCTTACTTCCTTTCAAGGGGTATGTAGCCCGAGGTTGTGGCCCTAGCCCGTGATCAAAATTAGAATCGAGACACCCCTTGCCCTCACATGAACGCGTAAAACCAAGGGGTAGGCGTAAGACGAAGGGGTAAGACAGAGGAATGGGACGCAGCCTAAGTCTAAGTAACGACTATGGTTAAGGTCAGGATCAGGCTCCAGGAAATGAACGGAAGTTAGAGTAAGGTCCCCACAACTATGTAAACATGCCGCGTGTGTTTAAGTGTGGGTACCATGCGTGATTAACCATGTTCACAGGGGAAGTCTTAATCACATGTAATTAGCCTCATGAGCCAGATGAGAAAATAGATGTTAAAAAAAAAGACAGCATTTCATATAATATAATCCAGACACTAATGTCCTAATATAAGAACACATTACATTAGTTTTACAGACATGTAAAAAAGAAACCTGTTTGCAGCAGGAACCTATGCTAAAACTATACTTTATTATATTAGTTTGGCTTTATTGAATTGAATATATTATTGTCTGAGCTGCTTATTATCGTCTGAGTGGAGACTGTATAATAGAAGTGGACTAAGTGTGACGTCAGCCATTGCGTTTGGTTTTTTTTTTTTAGAAACTAAGCTGTCAATCAAACTGTTGCTGACGCTAATGGGAGTAGCCTTGGGGAAAGCGTGCAGCAAATTGGTCCGTTAATAATGTTCATATCTTAATAGGGACAAAATTGTTTAAAAAAAAGTTACAGAGAGAGAAGGAATGACTTTTCAATGGAAGTCAGCTTTAAACGCAGCAGTTAGCGCATTAGCTTTGTCTGTTTATATATATCGTCTATGGTTACAGGTCAGATCTATGGAGAGGCAAGATTTCAGAGTGATAACAACACCTGTAATTGAATAAACGCCAGTACAGTTTAATGCCAAACTGTGGAACATTCCTGGCAAAACATTAGTATGGAGGCAGGCAGGTAGCAGATCCTTCACTAAAAAAGTTACAGTCCACCTTTTAACGTAATGAAACTATATAAATATTTTTGGTACGGGCGTATTTGAATAGCAGAATAAAGTAAAATGTAAAATATGATTCAGTGTCAGAGTTTGGCTGGTGTTTGAATGACCCCAGTGGTTCTGTGTAGTAGGATTCTCTATATTAACACACTCACATTCAGTTGTGTGGTGTCAGAGGGTGCACTGATATCTGCTCCAATGGTGTCATGTCGGAGAAAGGAAATTTATTGATTTTTTTTGTGGATACTGCAATCTCACAACTATACACACTCACTTAATCCACTTTCCCGTTTGGTCTACAACAAGAAGCCTTCGGGACACGGGCGCATATGCAAAAACAACCACTGTATCCATATATTTGTGGACCGTGTCTCCACAGAGCTACGGTGTTGGTTTAAAAGGTTGTGTCCCTGCCTGCTGCTATACTCTGCTTACGTGTGTCTCCCATGGCCCTATCCCGCTCAAAAAATGAACCTGAAAACTAATTGCTTTTTTAATAGCGTGGAACATGGCATATTGTGCTTCTGGGTCTCCCATGTGGATAGGAGTATATGAGGGCGCGTGTGCTCTGCTGTTATGTGAGCCGTCCATTTTGTCTTATGTTTATTTCTTACTGCAAAAACGCACAATGCAAATATATGGGATTACAGTATCTATTGATGTAGCATAAACAAGCTTTTATGCTATTGTATCACCTACATTGTGTTACTGTTATAAATGAAAGTTATACTAACACTTTGAAACTGTTATGTGAATGTGAGACCGCATGCTACATCACCTTTACCATAACTTAACATGGGACTATAGTACTGATAGTGAGTATTGATAAACATTCCCTGGAGGGGTGATGCTAACTGTAGGCACTGCTCTGTCTGAAGTTCTGTTAGAATGTATTTTTATTTTAACTTTATTTACTTCATTATAATGCATCCCTCAGTTGTCCAGGTAGAATCCATGTCAAAGGGAGAAATTCAATTTGTCAGCTGGACAAAAGTTTATATGGTTGAATATGTTTATGTTACACTGTTACTAATAAATGCAAGATAAGTTTAATGCCATTTTGTGGAACATTACAGGAAAAGCGATAACATCTCCATTGAGACAAGCAGATGGCAGATCCTTTCCTAGTTTCCTCGCACCTTTTATGTGCTTTGAAAAAGGCCGAAAGAGAACATTTCTAGGTAAAATATAAAAAGCAGAAGGAGGTTTTCAAGATCGATTTATAAAGGAAAATAAACACCTGCTAAACCAAAGTGTTGTGTTATTGTTTTAGAACTCAAACGGAATATTCCCAGTGTATCAGAGCTCATTAGAAGAGGCACAGAAATGTGCTAGTTGACGTTTGTTTCCATGGAGATGTTATTGCTCAAACTTTCCACAGTTTGGCATTAAACTATCTCCGTGTAGGCAAGAAAGTGATATCAGCTGGCCAAGTTATAGGTCAGATTTGTGGTGAGGCGAGCCCACTTACAGTAAGAATTCATGTTTTTCTATGTACTTTGGAGCAATAGACCAGAACACCTGTGACTGAATAAATGCAAAATACATAAGAAAACAATGAAATCTCCATGGAGACAAGCAGCTAGCAGATCCTTCACCAGAAAGTTACACCTTAATGTGATTCTAATGAGTTTTGGAAAGGTCTGAATTTCAGGTAAAATATATGTTATTGCTTTGCCTCAAATGTTCCACAGTATGGCTGCTAAACCGTAGCGTTGTGTTATTGTTTCATAACTCAACTAAAATATTCCCAGTGAACCAGAGCCCATTAGAAGAGGCAGGGAAATGTGTTAATTGTGCTGCTTGTTTCCATAGAGATGTTAATGCTTTGCCTCGATTTTTCCACAGTGTGGCATTAAACTTATACTGCATAGACTGGTAGGTGATGTCAGGAGACCAAGCTACAGGTCAGATCTGTTGAAAGGCAAGCCCACATACAGTAACAATGCAGTGCAGTGCAGTGCAATGCAAAGTTACTGTGGACTGGCCTACAGGGATGCACACGCGTGATATTTATGAGTGGCAAAGCGAGATTTGAACCACCAACCTTCGGATCAGTGGGCAAACACTGAGCTGTACTGTAGCCTAATAACATCTCCATGGAGATAAGCAGAAAGTTACACAGTGCACTTGAATATAAAAATAGAAGTTAATTATATTGTGATAATAATAATAATGCATTAGTCTTATACAGAGCTTTTCTAGATGCTCAAAGTCACTACAATTTGGTGCATTATTCATTCTTCCATACCCAGTGGTGGTAAGATAATACTGTAGCCACAGCTGCCCTGGGGCACACTTACCGACCACCGCCAACTTTCATGCACACACCACATTCATACTAGGCTATGTGGGTGAAGTGTCTTGCCTAAGACACACAACACACAAGACACACAACGATGATGTTTTTGCCACTGGTGCCCCACTGTGGCACCTGGAATTCCCAGCAGTCTCCATCCATTACAAAGGAAAATAACCCTGTCGTAAACCATAGCGTCGCATTATTGTTTTATAACTCATTAGAAGCCCATTAGAAGAGGCAGAGAAATGTGTTAGCCGTGTTGCTTGTTTCCATAAAGATGTTACTGCTTTACTGAGAATGTTCCACAGTATGACATTAAACTATCTCTATGTAGACCAGCAGGTTTTTCATTGTATTTTTGGGCATTTCATAAATGAAAGATACGTTTAATACCATACTGTGGAACAATACAGACAAACCAATAAGATCTCCACGGTGATAAGCCGAAAGTTACTCAGTGCACTTTTTATGTGAATTTAATGACTTTTGAAAAAGTCTGAAAGAAAAAAATGTCTAGGTAAAATAGAGGAGGATTTCCAATATCGATTTACAAAGGAAAATAACCATGTCCTAAACCATAGCGTTGCATTATTGTTTTATAACTCATGGGATACTCCCAGTGTAGCAGAGCCTATTAGAAGAGGCAGAGAAATGTGTTAGCTGTGTTCCATAATGCAGTAAAATTGACTGGTTTGGAGTGTTTACATAATGCATGGCACAAAGCAGCACTAGCATGTCTGGGAGGTGAGATAATCCTTGGGTTTTTCATCTTTTAAAACCTCCTCAAATGTAACTCGAGGGATGGCTGTGTGCTCAGGTGGGACAAACATGATAATAAGATGGATTTTTCTGTTTTTCTACTGCTCTGTGGGGCAACATAAAATCTGATATTTGCGATAATGGACCTGCCGATATTTTCACAAAAGAACGGAAAGGAGAAAGCCGGTTCCGAATCAACATTTCCAAATGTCACATAAAAACAGCAGGCTTTTCACTGCTGATTTTAACATGCTTTTTGAAGTCTACATCAGAAACACACAACTTCAGAAGTAATCGATTTTCTTTTGAGTTTAAAGCTGCACTACGGAACTTTTCTGATTGAGGGGATGCCACCTGATTATGGAGATGTCATTGTTCTGTTGAGAAATAACTAAATGAATAAAGATTTTCAGTAATTGTATTCTGGTACAGTTACTTTTCTAAAATCAAAGGAATACATTAAGGTTTTTGATAGCTCAGTTTGGGTTTTAACTGCACAGTATTAGTGACAAAACTCGAAAACACTGCTCTTGTGGTGAGGCATGTGTGATTTGTACTTCTTCAGTCAGTGATAGGAAATGCAGAACAAACTAACACTATAATTTAATTGCAACTCGGTGTAAAAGTATTCTAAAAGTACTTCAAGAACACAGTACTCTGATTGGCCCATGTATCAGAATATGTTACAGTTTACATTTGAACGCAGGTATTCAATATTCTGTAACTACAGTAAATACACTTTCAAAGTAATCTTCCCATCATTGTGAATATTCCACAGTATAGCATTAAAGCTACCATCTGTAATTAACATACTGCATAGAATTCACAAAATCTTCCCTCTTAACAGCACAAAACCAAACATTAGAATATTAAGACTCTATAAAACGTACTGATCCCCACTAGACCATTTCTACTGTTAGACTGGAAATGAACGGGAGGAGATCACAGAGGAGACAATTAGTTTTGCACTGCTAATAAAACTCAATATTTTGTGTGCAGTGAAAACAAAATGCAATTTAAAAGTACAAATATGGAAACAATATCTCTGTTTTGGCATTGGGTGGGTAAATCTGTGTTAGCTGCTTAGAAACAGCTTCCCATTCTGCTCTATGGGCAAAAATATACCCTTATAGCAGTACTTTTTCCACAATAGCTTCAGAAAGTGGTGTTATTATGTGGACGTGACTGTCAGCTGAAAGGATTTAAAGGGCCTGTAACAGATTTTCCCGCATGTATTTGAGCAAATGTCTTTCTTTAGTACACATATATTGTATAAGCAGCTCTTGGGATCAAAACAATTCTGCTGCTGTGTCTTCATCTAAATATAGATAATCAGGAAGTGCACGTTAGTATGCTAGTTGTTGTTAGCATTACTGTGACGGTAAAACTCCTTCTGAAAAGAGTGAAAAGAGCTTATAACAGGTACGGCGCCTTTTTTTTTTTTTTGGGATACTTCTTGCAAAAACAGTAAATCTCACGCAGAGATTTGAAATGAGGACATCTTCAAATCCTAGGTCACTGTTTCTCAAACTGTGGTATGCGAGCTCCTTCAGGGGGTTCTTGGACAGCTCTTCACTTTGTGGGTTTGTTTGTGGAGTGAAAGTTAAACTTTGGACAATAGCAGCAGAGCCGACGTGCCAACTTATTTGCATATGTTAAAGGCACACAGTGTAACTTTTTGGTTGGGGGTCCGTCACCTGCTTGTTTCTATGGATATGTCATTACTCTGCCTAGAATGTTCCACAGTATGACATTAAACAGCTCTACCTTATATTTATTCAATTACAGGTGGTTTTATATCTCAAAAATGTCTAGAAAAACAGGCACTGTGACCATAGATCTGACCTGTAATTTGGCCTGGCTTGGTCTTGATAAAGATAGAAAGGAGATGTTCTTGTCTCTTGTATATAGCTGTGATTTTATATTTTATTTTACATTTTATTACCTTCTTTCTTACTTGTACATATACATTTATTTTTATAATTATGTCTCATTTGACTCCTGTCTCTTGCTCTTTTTGCTTTACCATCTATTTTTGTTACTCTCTGTTATTATATTATATTGTGATGTTTGAGCTACTGTATCCAAATAATTTCCCTTGTGGATCAATAAAGTTTGTCTAAGTCTAAGTCTAAGTTTAATGTGATACTGTGAAACATTCCAGGCAGAGCAATAACATCTCCATGGAGCAAAGCACTTGACAGACCCTCCACCAGAAATGTTACACAATGCACCTTTAAGTAGCCACGTGCTTTGGGCTTCCTTGTCTTTTTGCAGGCCTCAAACAACCAAAAAAACAGACTGCCTCTAGAAACAGTGAGATAAAACATTACCTAATGTCTCCATCACTGTTCTGAAGCTGCTGTACTGTGGAGGAGTATTTAAATATAAAAAAGATATAATTTCACAATACTAGCAAATTATGAAGCTATTTAAGATTTATATGATAATTGTATTCAACTGGAGATAAATTCACTGTAGAGTGCTTCACGATTTATAAAAGCACAGCCTAAATTGTGTAACTAAAAGAGAAAAAAAAAACAAAAAAAACCCCACATCTCTATGAGTCAAAATTATATAGTCCAGTTTTAGACCTGGAATAGCCCTGTTATAGACCTGGTTTAGCATTAGATTAGACCTAGAATAGTCCTGTTATAGACCTGGTTTAGCTCTAAATTTGATCTGGAACAGTCATGTTATATAGATCTGGTTTAGACCTGGTTTAGACCTGGTTTAGACCTGGTTCAGACCTAGATTAGACCTGGAAAAGTCCTGTTGTAGACCTGGTTTAGACTTGCTTTAGCTCTGGTTTAGACCTGGTTTAGACCTGGTTCAGCCCTAAATTAGACCTGGAATAGTCCTGTTGTAGACCTGGTTTAGACCTGCTTTAGCTCTGGTTTAGGCCTGGTTTAGTCCTAGATTAGACCCGGAATAGTTCTGTTACAGACCTGGTTTAGCTCTAAATTTGATCTGGAACAGTCATGTTATAGATCTGGTTTATTAGACCTTGTTCAGACCTGGTTCAGCTGTAGATTAGACCTGGAGTAGTCCTGTTATAAACCAGGTCTATAACAGGACTATTTCAGGTCTAATCTAGGACTAAACCAAGGCTAAAGTAGGTCTAGCCTTGGTTTAGTCCTAGATTAGACCTGAAATAGTCCTGTTATAGACCTGGTTTAGACCTGGTTCAGCCCTAGATTAGACCTGGAATAGTCCTGTTATAGACCTGGTTCAGCCCTAGATTAGACCTGGAATAGTCCTGTTATAGACCTGGTTTAGCCCTAGATTAGACCTGGAATAGTCCTGTTATAGACTTGGTTTAGACCTGGTTCAGCCCTAGATTAGACCTGGAATAGTCCTGTGATAGACCTGGTTTAGACCTGGTTCAGCCCTATATTAGACCTGTTATAGACCCGGTACTCAGAAAGACAGATCTTCTCTTTGGTGGTTCTTGGTGTGAAAAATTTGAGAGCCAATGAGCTAGGATATAACTCTACATATTAAATCACAGTGTACTGAGAGTCTAGGAAACTCGGTTATGAAATTCCAACCAAGCGCACATTAAGCAGACAGCAGCTTGTCGCGTTTAGTGTGTGACAAACGGCTCCTATGATCCATCATCAGTATAAACAAACAGCGGTTGCCAATAGCGATAGTTCAAAGGCAGAGTAAACATGCTAACAGAGGAGCAGAGATGGAGCGAGGAGAGGCCTTCAGGGGCAGGCAGAGTTGAACGGCTGTGCGTGCTCCCTGCTCTCTCTCCTCTGGGAAAGTTCATTGTTTTGCTGCTGCTTGTTTATAAAGAAGGTCAATACCAATCTGGCAATTTATACAAGAATAACTGATGATTGGGGTGAGGAGAAAAGTGAAGCAGTGAATAAGCAGTGGGGTAGTTTTGGATTGTTGCAAAGAACTGTAGCCCAGCTCTCCACCCCCTTCCAAGTAGCTCATCAAGGGATTTCTGAATTATACGTATTGTGCTGAATAACTAAAATGTTGTTGCCTATTACCATTGTACTATTATATCATTTAGCTGCATAATTCGTTCTTGCGACATCCAAAACTGGTAGCTCTCTTTCATTTTTGTTTTTGTAAAGGTAGCAGAGGAAAAAGGTTGGAGAGCTCTGATGTAGCCTGTACTCTTATAATGCAAAAAACTGAACCTGAGTTGCCAATACCTAAACCTGCAGATAAGAGGCACATCCAAGTTTTTCTCACTCCCAGAATATGGACAGTACTTCAGCAGAGGCACTGGGTAATAACTGGCTGCAGGTGCTGAGGTTTAGGTGGTGAAAAGTCAGATCAGAGAAAGTCCTTTTAGGTTTAAACCATGTGTATTTCAGCATTGAACCTGGCAACCCAAATGAGAGACTCATGAGAGGCTCTTTCTGTTTTCTGATTGAATAATTGTCTTGAGAACCAAAACACCAATTATAATAATGCCCCATGTTCCTGCCTCTGTCTGAGCAGGTGAGTCTGGGTTTCTGTGTCGCGCATCTGATCAGCTGGTGCCTCCCACGTGGCTCATGGCGCATGTTTGAACCTAAATCTTAATGTTTTATTCTGTTTTCGTTCTGTTCAGTTTTTATTTAAAAGGTGCACTGTGTCAATTTTCTGCTGGAGGGTCTGTCAAATGTTATTGCTTTGTCTGGAATATTACACAGTATGGCATTAAACCTTTCTATCTTCATAAAGACCAAACCAGACCAAGTTACATGTCAGATCTGTGGATAGGCAATCCCGCTCACAGTCATAATGCCTGTTTTTCAAGGTATTTTGTAGCAATAAAACCACCTGTAATTGAATAAATGTAAAGTAGAGCTGTTTAATGTCATACTGTGGAACATTCCAGGCGGAGCAATGACATATCCAAGTGTTTGTGTGAGTAAACTGCCCCCGTAGCTTTATCCAAATATAGTGACTGTTGGTGTGAGCTATAAGAGGTTTTGGAGTGAGCTTTCAGAATAACTACCCCAGAGTGTGGTACCAGCAGCACCCATGTGGAGCCTATGGACAGCGCTGTGGGCTCTGTGGCAGCTGACCCACTTCCTAAGCCCTTTCTAAATATAACAGTCAAAACAGAAGTGGTCACATTTTTACATAGCTCTTTTCCACCTTCAAGGCACTCAGAGGGCTTTACATCAAGGAACCACCCACCCATTTTCACACACACTCATACATCAGTCTTGCCCGAGGACACAATGACAGCATTCTTCTGTGGGAGCCGGAATAACACTGCCAGCCTGTGGGTCAGTGGATCTGACCGCACAACCAGTCATGTTTATGTCGAGGGAGTGGGATTCGAGCCGCCAACCTCTACCAACTGAGCTACCGTTGTCATAAATCGATTAATTGCACGATAATCAGATTGTGCTTGTTAGCATGCTAGTTGTTGTTAGCTTTGTTGTGATGGCAAATCATCGCAGTGAATAATCAGAATGCCCAGAATGCATAAGGTAAGTGAGGAATCAATTTGGAGCACCACAAACAGGCGCATCAAACTGTGGGTGTAAAGGGCAGTGTTTACCCAGGGCCAAGTGCAGAAAGGGGCCCCTCACAATCTTTGCAATGTGCAAGACAGTAAAAATCAGGTTTAGATACTTGCAAAGTATCTGATTATAGAAAACAACTTGAAGGCATTTATACATTATAGCAGACTATCATTTCACACGGCCAGTAGAAATCAGATTAAAAAAAAAACTAGATCTGATCCGGTTACTCACATCAGATGTAGTGTCACAATACTAAAATTTTTTGGTACAAAGGAATAGACTCGATGCTCAGTACCGATTCTGATACCACAATTATAATAAAAAAAACACTTTCTCTGGACGACAGAATGTTATTTTCAACATATCTGTGCATCTTGTTCTGATAAAACTCATTCTAAAGCTCTTCAGGAAAGGTTCATTTCTGTCCAGTGAATGTGACTTTTTAGTATCGATACTTGCTCAAAGTATCAATACTAAAATCTAAGTATCTAGTTTCAATAGTATCGATTAGTATCTGTTTTTTGATAACAGCCCTACCACAAAACAGAAAATGATCAGACATTGCCATGGTAACCTATAATGTATTCATATTAATGCATTCATCTTCTTTGTAATAATGTCTGTACATTGCACCAGTCTAGCTGTAAGTGAGCCATTTACATTCAGACTGAGTTGTTACAGCAACATCAAGGTCTATGTAAATAGGTCCTGTATCATCTGTTTGGCAAACCACGCTCAGAAAAAGTCAAAGATGAGACTAATTAGTGTCACTTTCGCTTCCTCGTCAAACTGATCATTTCATACTCGGATTCTCTATTGCTGACGGATGCACTTTATGGATGTGTCCTTTTAACAGCTTTATTTATAGAAAAACAGCACTTTGAATGTTGTACTGCAGTGACAATAAAATGTATGTCTTTTGTTTTATGTCTAATAAACCCTCTTGTACCAACTAATGGAAATATTTGAATATCTATGGTTAAAGGTGCATAGTGGAGGGTCTATTAACTGTTTTTCTCCATGGAGATGTTATTGCTTTGTCTGGAATGTTTCACAGTGTGTCATTAAACCTTTCTATCTTCATGGAAACCAAACCAGACCAAGTTACAGGTCAGATCTGTGGAGCGGCAACAGTCAGAGCGCATGTTTTTCTAGGTATTTTTGAGCTATAAAACCACCTGTAATTGAATACATGTAAAGCAGAGCTGTTTAATGTCATACTATGGAACATTCCAGTCAGAGCAATGACATATCCATAGAAACAAGCAAGAACGTTACATAGTGCACCTTTAATATATCTGCAAATTACATAAAACAAAAACTGGCATAGGGCTCAGTGTCTTTTCTGGGAGTAAATAAATCAACTGGTACAATTATTTTCTTAAAATTCAATCACAAAGGTGTATTTATTTGCCAGCTGAAAGAACTTTTAAGGCAGAAGCGAAGAATCTTTAGTTAAAACAAATAGTACTAAAGTGGGTATATGGTACATTTGCAACTTTGTGTTTAAAAACAGTCAAAAGCGGAGGGTGTGCTGCCTCTAGTGGCCACTGCAATTTCAAGTACTACATGACATCACACAAGACTGCCCTGATTACAGCCAGGTGTTTCTGATACAAACACCTGGCTGAGGGGGCGGAGTTTGAAGTGTGGAGACATGTTTGACCAATCACACTGTTCCTCTTCTCACTATCCTGTTTAGTCCTCCAGGTCCTGCCCAGTTCTATCTGCCAAAGTTTAAGTAACAACTGTATCCTGCCTCTCAGTGTTGGCCAATCCCAGCTGTTTCCTTTGTCTTACAATCTTTCTATCTCAAGCCAGGCTTTTAAATGCTTTTTTCTCTGCCATTTTAGCTACACGTCATCTCCTCCTCTTCACCACCATGTCTGTTCTTTCTATACAACGCATAGTAGAAATAGTAGAAATATCAACTTTAGTTAAACGTGCCAAAGTGTACTATCTGAACTCATTTGTTGCATCATATGAGCATGGGGACTAAACTTGGAACTAAACATGGACTAGAACAGGAGAGAAACAAGTTTACATTATAGGACTACACTGAGCTCAAACCAGGACCAAACCAGGACCAAAACAGGACCATCTGTGAATGGAACCTAAAAATCTTTGCCAAAGTGTAGCTATTCAGTAAACTCATTTGGACTAGACTAGACCAACACTAGAACTGGACTAAACCAGGACTAGAACAAGACTAAACCAAGTCTACAGCAATACTAAACTGGGCTCAAACCAGAACCAAACCAGGACTAAACAGGATTAAACAGAACTCAAACCAGGACTAAACAGGACCAAACCAGGACTCAAACCAGGACCAAAGCAGGACTAAACAGGATTAAACAGGACTCAAACCAAGACCAAACCAAGACCAAACCTGGACTCAAACCAGGACCAAAACAGGACTACACAGCCAAACCATGACTCAAATCAGGACTCAAACCAGGAGTCAAACCAGGAGTCAAACCAGGAGTCAAACCAGGACTTAGACCAAACATGTACTCAAACCAAACAAGAACCAAACCTGGACCAAATATGAACTCACACAGGGTCTCTCCTGGTGTCAGATTTCATATTAATTGCCCTCACGTCTCAGCAGTTCTATATTACAGCAAAGCCCAATAAATGACATGGGCGCACAAAGCATCTTTAATTAGAAAAACTAACACTCCACCTCCACCACACTGCCATTAATTAAATTGAAGAGTGACAATAAAGGCACGCCATAAAGCTTTAAAAAGGTACTTATCTGAGGGCCAGGAGTTTTCAAACAGACTATCGTGCAGAATCTGACCTTTTCAAATCATTTTTCATCAGCTCAGGAACAATAAAAAACTCATTAAAGCTGCCCAAGTATTTTTAGATAAAATAATTGAATAAAGAGCTGAAAGGCTGAGGCTGGCCGTTTGTTGCCTTCGATGGCTGATTCACAAACAACATTAGCCCCACACGCTAAAGTGAAGTGATCTCATTATGTGGCAGGAGCAGTGGGACCATGGCGAAGGCTGGACTACGGTGTAAAAGCATATGCATGTGTGATATTAAGTGTGTGTTTGTGTGTGTGTGTGTTTGTGGTCTTAAAACAGTTACGGCAAGACAATACAGGCAAAATTCATTTATTATTTTTTGTTTGTTTTTGGTCAGTTTAGTTTCTTAAAGGTGCATTGTGTAAGTTTTCTGGTGGAGTGTGCGTCTAATGCTTTTGTCCATGGAGATGTTATTGTTTTGTCTGGAATGCTTCACAGTGTGGCATTAAACCTTTCTATCTTCATGGAGACCAAACCAGACCAAGTTACAGGTCAGATCTATGGAGAGGCAACCCCGCTCACAGTCAGAATGTTTGTTTTTATAGGTATTTTTAAGCTCTAAAACCATCTCTAATTGAATAAATGTAAGGTAGAGCTGTTTAATGTCATATTGCGGAACATTCTAAGCAGAGCAATGACATATCCATAGAAACAAGAAGGTGACAGACACCCAATCGAAAAGTTACACAGTGCACCTTTAACATACAGGCTTTCATGTAGAGACAACAAAACTGTCCACTCTACACCAAAAGAAGTTTAAATATTTAATTTAATATATAATTTATATGGAACATTGTAACTTCAAAGGCTGTTTTCTGAAAATGCATTTTCCTCTGATAGGGACATAAGGATCACCCCTTAAAATACACACCAACATTTCTCATCTTGCACTTTACAAGATTTGGATAAAACGTACAGAAGGATTTTCTAGTCTGGTTTTAACTTAAAAATATAAATAAGCAAAAAAATAGTCCAAATTTGAATTTTAGGCACATTTTCAGTCACATCTACTTATTCAAAAACTAAATAAGATATCCCAAATCCCCTCTGTATATTTTTATTAATATGTCAACAGAAATGCCTTGGTTTTATATGAAAATATTATATGATGAAAAACTTGATACAGAACTACAGAAGACGTTTATATATCTGTACTGGGGCAAGACACTTTTAGGTCAAATACATGAAAGAGAAATCATGTGCATTGCCTTTAAATAAAATAGAGTACAAGAACATTGGCTGTTTGAAAAATGTCCAAACATCCTTGATTAGATAATTAGCCAACATGGACTTTTCCTGCACGAGCTCATTTAAGTCCCCATAGAACGCTTTGATAAGATGTCCTGTACAATCTGCTCACAATGGATTAAACGGAAATAACAAAATTCAAGAGAAAAAGGTGCATCATGGCTATAGTTCTCATAATGCTAATAAAACGGCCTGCTAAGTTTGAAATTATCAGATAAGAACAGGGTATGTAAAGGTCCTAAATTACACAAACGTGACTCTTGTGAGCTTTTAGTCATGTTATAATGTTACCTCATCAAAAACATACCTGGACTTGTGTTTTGTTTCATTCTTACATGTTTGACTAACCCTATTATTAGTCTGTCCACATCTCCAAAGCTCAAAATGCTCTGTTCCACCCTGTGATGTCATGAAGCGGTAGTTCTCAAGTTAAGAGCTGACTTTTACCTTTTGTTCAGCAGACATTGGAAATTCCAGGGCTGAAATCATCCAAATGATTCTAGTGAACGTGTACGGAGTTTAAAAACACAATGACGCACTTCCTGTTTTACCACATGACATCACACAGTGGAATAGAGTGCTTTCTGTTTTAGAGAAGCACCTAAATATGCAGGATTTGTGTGTTAAACATGGAGAAAACATTATAACATAGATCAAAATATGGACCATTTAAAAAGTGCACTTTGTAACTTTTCTAATGGAGGTTGCGCCTTTTGCTTGTCTCCATGAATATGTTATTTCTTTGCCTAGAATGTTTCACAGTATGGCATTAGATTTTCCAAAGTGTCTAGAAAGGAATTTGTTTTTAATTTTCTTTTAACTGTAACGTGCTACAGCATGAGTCAAATTTCCCCAAAGGGACAATAAAGCACTTTGTTTTGTACTGTATTTACCTGGCTAGCCTTAACCACACACTTTGACAAAACTTTACAAAGGTGAGTGGATCTGGAGCTGTAACTCGTCTCCCTAATTTCAGAGGCCGTGATTGACAGATGGATTAACCAATCAGAGGGCCGCCTGCTCGGTTTGCGCCCAAAACAAACATGGCCACTCACACATAAAAAGGGAGAAAACTCTACAATCAATCAAATATTAAAGCACCAAACTGTTATTCATCTCAGGTAAAAGAAGTTCTGAATTCTGAATGATGAGAGAATTTTGAGAAAAGTTTCAAGTTTGTTTACCAAATGATTTTTATCAGCTATATTTTGAAAAATGTCTGCAGGCTTTGGTTTCTTCAAGCCTCTAGTCAATCATAAGTATAGAAATTCTTATGGCCTCTTATCTTCCCGTACACAAAAAACATTAATTCAGTAGTATTCAATAACTATTTACAACTGCGCCCTTTTACATGGCACCTTTACTCGTCTCCACACACTATGCCAGCTCGCGCAATATTCGAAGTGATACGCACCAGGCTGTAAGTTTATTATCGTTATATAAAAACCTGCGCTACACACTTTTATTACACTGATGCTAGTTTTATCAACACAGATTTCATAGACTTCATTTCTGTTTTGGCATAGATAGAGGGCTGTATTATGCCAGCACAGGCTGATAAAACGACTCCCAGCGTAACACCAGACACCCAGGTTTATATCAGGTTATTACAGGGCCCTTTATGATCTTTATGTTATCTGTTTGCCACTGACATAAAATAAGTATTAGCCTGACTTTTTTGTGCTGAAAGCCAATGTGAAAAGTCTAAAGGGCCACGTGAATGATACAGGACTACGTTAATTCATTATAGATAAACTGTCTGACAGTCAGGAGGTGCGCGTTAGCATTCAAGAGTTTTACCTTCACGGCAAAACTCTGCTCTGGTCTCTGAAAGTTGTGAGTGCTTATAAACTCATCACTCTGAATAATGAGGATGCTTTGAATGCATACGGTAAGTGAGGAATAACTAATGTTTAAAATGAAGTACTTCTGTTTTTCATGTTTAAAAATCTGGTATAGTGTTCAGAAATTTGCTGTTTGCACCTACCCCCTATCCCCGCCCAAGATCTGTACTTAACCTACTTTTTTTTATATATATATATATAAATTCAGACTCAAGGGTCATACATGTAGGGTTAAGAAATGTTGAATAGCCATTTTTAAACACAAAAATGAGAATCTGCTGCTTGCTATGGACCACAGTGAGTTGTTTTAGATAAATATTGTGGTTTACATCAAATAAAATGTAAAATAATTATCTAGATATTTGATTTGAGTTTATTTCTAAATACCAAAAAAATGTAAATTCCATTGTGGATCATAGACTGTAAATATAAATGGACATAGCTAACCCGCTAGCCGCTGCATTCCAAATAGGAATTGAGCATGGGCGCACTTCTGGCTCCATCGACTCTGGCTCCAGTTCACTTAACATTGAAAAATTACCACCCCTTCAACATTTGGGTCATAAAATGTTCGTATTAACCTGCTCTACGTGATCCTAGTGTTTTTATTTCGTTATTTTCTCTGTAAATCAAGATATGAACATTAATAACAGACGAATCAGGTGGCTTCTTTCACTGAGGTCACTCCCGCTAGCGTTAGCAACAAGTTTGATTGACAGCGTAGCTAGGGCAGAAAGGGCGTTACCTCCCAACAGCCTCGCTCCTGATTGGCTCTTTGATCTCTATGGTACTTGTGGTTGGAATTCCAAATATGGAACTTGACTCCAAATTCGCCCCTATAACCGCTAACCTCACTGAGCTTCATTTGACTAGAGCCAAACGCAATGGGTGATGCCACACTCACTCAGTCCACTAGTCTATGTAAAAAAGTCTCATTTTAAGCTTAATTTTGTATACAATTGCATTTTTCCGAGTGAAGGCGTTGGAAAGGAATTTTGTGGACATAATTATCGCCCTGTCCAGACTGCACGGCATATTTGGAAGAACAAATCCAAGTTTTACTCAAAGATATGGGAGTGAATATGAGCCCGGTCCAGCACAGTCTTGGCTGGTGGAGTCTATGTTCCACAGATCTGAGCTCTGATGGTCGGTCTTGGCATGGTTGGGTATTTACACATATTAATATCTGCATTTAAAAGACACTCGCTAACAAAATGCAAGCACAGAAGGACGAAGGTTGAAGTCTGTCTCGTATGGCCACACACTGCTCAATTCCCTGCAGACAGGACGCAGTGCTAGCAGTTAAAGCAACACTGTGTAAGAGGTGGCGAATAGAAAAGTTCAAACCATACTTCAAAACTTTGTCCATGAAGATAATTTTATGACATACTGTGGAATATTATAGCCAGAAGATCAATATTTCCATGGAAACAAAGCAGGAGGAGGCCTAAAAAAGGTAGGATAAGTAAGGTTTGTGGAGATGCAAGCCCGCTCACAGTAAAGACGCATGTTTTTTTCTGATTTGAACAGAATCGCAATCACAAGGCTGGTCAAAAATTGAAATTAGAATTTTTTCACAATTTTTTCCGCCCTAGCTTGCAGAGGAAATTATGAATGAAAAGTTCAGATGATCATTTAAAATTTTTTTACGGAAATCTAAAATTTCTTTGTTTGAATTTAAAGAGGGGTTATTATGCAAAATCAGTGTTTACAATGTGAGCTTTTGACTATATATAATGTTGACCATGTTATAAACTTGACAAACGATGTGCAGTAGTTTCATTAGCAGGAATGAACGCTGATAATGTTGTGATAACGCCCTGAAGGGGGAGTAACTTAGCCCAAAGAGCAAAAGAAGGGGAGACTCAGAGCATCAAAAAACAGAAGAGAAACATGTTAATACCTTGTTTTCGGCGAATATAGCATTTTTAAAACAATAAAAGGTAACATGGTGATCTAAATATATTGTATGTTAGCAGTTAATACCCCACAATAGTAAATTACCCCCTCTTTAACGCAATTTGCACTATGCGTATGAGCCTATATGTAATTTTTGTCTGCAGATCAGATTCTATTGCCATAATTCTTACAGTTAAAACAAGGCAGAATAGAAATAAAAAGAAGAATTCCCGTGCACAATATCCCATCACATCCCTTTAACAATTCCTAGAGCAAACTGAATGCACTGTCTCCTCCTCCCGGGACCGTCCGTTTGTCATAAATCGAAAACATTTGAAATCCACACGCAAGAGATGGATTTTCTGCCATAAAGTCCTTAAGTAAAAATACATACATCATACACGTACCACTGCATGTTGCAATCAAATAAATGTCTCCTGCACCAGCCGCTCTGGACCATTCTTAAAGTGATGTGGCCTTCTGTTTGACAAATGCATCTACTGTGTTTTTTTTTTCTATTGTGCCACAGAGCAGGCTTTCTGTATGCTGTAAAAATGTTTATGTTGTGTTCACATTTGTTAAAAGGCACCGTATTGTTATGATTTTTCTTAAATATGTGAAAAGCAAAACTGGTCCATTTGAAACCATTTGCAGTGGTCCAAAGTTATTCCTCACTTACCAAACGCATTCAGGGCATCCTAATTATTTACCGTGATGAGTTTATAAATCTTTTGGAGGCCAGAGCGGAGTTTAGCTAGTGAAGCTAACAACAACTATCATGCTATCTGTGCACTTCCTGTTTTGAGGAAAAGAAAACACTCTACTGAGAAGAAAAAATGTGGGAAAAAATATGGGTACCGGGACTTTAAATATTGGCTTGGACAGTAAGTAGGGCTGAAGGTTTTAGGGAAAATATGAAACTGCAGTTTTTCTGATTTTGTTTAAGGGCGTCCATAAGAATTGACAAAAATACTGAATTGACAAAAAAAATTGACAAAAAAATACAAGAATCAGATTTCAGAACATGTTTGTATAGATCTAAGCTACAGGGTTGGCAGTTTTTATGCAGAATAAGACTTTGCAGAATAAGATTTTGTTGTTTGTGGAGGAAATTACGGTACTTCAAAAACTGCAGTCTTTGCGTCCACTCAAATTGCAATTTTGATACTACTACTACGACTACTTCTCAAGACTGGATACTTTTCTACCTTACTTCTCTCCACCCACTCAAATTCTGATTGCTACGAACACGAATTTCCATTGTTATTGGCTTTGATTCTGGTTAACACCATTCATTCCTATTTAGAACTAGAGAAAAATCTTCTAAAAATCACTAAAATATGATATAAAGTAGTAAAATGTTCAATGTTCATGTACACCAAAAAGTCAAAACTGCTCCGATTCTCTGAGTGGCTTCGTAGTCTGTGCAGTAGTGGAACTGACTTTATACAGCCCTGTGCAAAATCATATAATCATAGAAATCCCAGAAAAAGGTCAAAACAAAAGATGTGTACACCCAGATTTCCCATGGACGTGAGCGTCGGGAGGGAAAGAACAATTAGACAAACACACGGTCCGTTCGTATCAAAAACAAACATGACCGATTATAAGGATAAAAATAACACAGAGGATTGAAAAACAACCTGGACTTCTGCAAAATCAATGAGTGAAGCAGTAAACAGTTAATCTGAAGTGGCAGAAGTCTGATTTTCTACAACAGAAGAGCAATGAGCTCCGCCTCCTCTCCTCCCCCACATAGAGATTTAATTCTAATTTAGAACATTTTTAGTTACAACTTTTTGGGAGTTTCAATGTTTTTTCTTATTTCAAAACAAATTGTCTACCAAACGGTATGAAACTTGCACTACCTGAGCCCAATAACAGATCCATTTTCTCATTTCAAGCCCAATAACAGATCCATTTTCTCATTTGAAGTGACATTATCTGGGTTAATTTCCAGTATTATATTTGTATTTGACCCATTTTTCAAGGCTGCAAGGCAAACAAATTTTTGACATGTGTACAAGTAAGAATGCACCCATATTCTGCATAATTTAAGTCATTAAATCTTAACTACAGTGAAAATTACTCAAATTCACAAAATATTCTGATTTCAAGTCATTTTTGCCAAACCTAGATCATTTTTTGCAGAGTATAGAATCTACAATGTGATGTTGTCATACTACCAGCAAGAGACAAGACATTTTATATATATATATATATATATATATATATATATATTTTTTTTTTTTGTCATTTTGATCATTTCTATTAATGACTAGACCTGAGAAGTCACTGTATTACAGGAAAAAACTGCATTCAAACCATTCATTTAAGCTTCCCCTATCTGTATTAAATAGTACTGGCCTATAGAATATTGTGATGTCACCTGAAACCCAAAAATTCTTCCTTTGCAGCTAATGTCAACAACATTCCCTGGGGATGTGATGCTAACTGTAGGCACTGCTCTGTCTGACGCTCTGTGACTCAATTTGAACTATAGTTTAGTCACCGTTTAACATCAACACGTAAACTGGACCATGAACGCTCGTCTTAATCACAGGCTCCTGAAAACGTGTATTTTTCTTACGTTTTCAGACTTTTTTGGCCGTGTTTGCCAACGTGTGCATTGTCACCGTGGTAAATGTTGAATATTCTGCCGTAGACCTACATGTAGAACCCCTACCCTGCACATTATCAATCGTGTGTGTTAGAATTGTCCTCATATATTCCTTGCTCTTTTAACCCCTGCGCTTGCAAAAACATGTCACGAAATGGGGGTGTACGGTTCACAGGAGACGTGGCGAATCACGAGGCAGACGCTGGGATGATTTGGAAAAATGTAATCTGGCGTTTTTTATCAATGTCTCAAATGGTCAATTAAATAGTGTCACATGCTCATGTTTCAGTCAGAAACCAAAATCTGTGTAAAGTTGAAGAAATTTGGTAAATGGCTCCAGAATCAGATTAAGTTTCATTGGCATGTCTGTGTGCAGGGTTTTATAAATGAGGAATGTGCTAAGTTTGATTTCAAATTTTTACTTATTTTCAAGCAATTTTCCTTGCTTTTCCCTGGTGGATGGAAAAAAATGTTAAACTCATACCAAGAAGACATTTTTTTTTTAAAAACTTGTTCCTCCTTCTTGCGACTTGTGGTATCAGCTAATCACAGCCCCCTCACAGTTACATCAATGTACTTCCTCTATACAACTTTATCCCATATACTAAGTTCCACAGTGAAAAAGCAGTGGTTCAAATGCTGTTCTTGCGTCCTTAGGCAAGACATTTCACCCCCCTTGCCTTGTATGAATTTGGTGTGTGTGTGATTGTTGGTGGTGGTTGGAGGGGCAGATGGCGAATATGAAGGGAATCAATAATGCAACGTAACAGATCTCTAAGCGTCCCAAAAGCGCTGTATAAATCAAATGCATTATTATTATTATTATTATTATTATTATTATTATTATTATTATTATTATTATTATTATTTTATCAAGACTCATTTGCAAGTCTCACATAATAGAAATTCAATTGGATAATCTTCTAGCAAGATAAACCTGACTCAAAATTTGGAGAAGTATTAAAAAACCCTGATGTTAAACCCTGATGCAAATTCTGGTCCTGTTCCAAGTCCTGGTTTAGTCCTGATTTAGTCCTGGTTTAGTACTGTTTTAGTCCTGGTTTTCCTGGTTTAGTCCTACGTTTAGTCCTACGTTTAGTCCAACGTTTAGTCCAACGTTTAGTCCAACGTTTAGTCCTACGTTTAGTCCTACGTTTAGTACTGGTTTAGTACTGTTTTAGTCCTGGTTTAGTCCTGGTTTAGTACTATTTTAGTCCTGGTTTAGTACTGTTTTAGTCCAGATTTAGTACTGTTTTAGTCCTGGTTTAGTCCTACATTTAGTCCTATGTTTAGTCCTACATTTAGTCCTGGTTTAGTAGTGTTTTAGTCCTGTTTTAGTACTGTTTTAGTCCTGATTTAGTCCTGGTTTAGTACAGTTTTAGTCCTGGTTTAGCCCTGGTTTAGTCCTACGTTTAGGCCTACGTTTAGTCCTGATTTAGTACTGTTTTAGTCCTGGTTTAGTACTGTTTTAGTCCTGGTTTAGAACTGTTTTAGTCCTGATTTAGTCCTGGTTTAGTACAGTTTTAGTCCTGGTTTAGCCCTGGTTTAGTCCTACGTTTAGGCCTACGTTTAGTCCTGATTTAGTACTGTTTTAGTCCTGGTTTAGTATTGTTTTAGTACTGTTTTAGTCCTGGTTTAGTACTGTTTTAGTCCTGGTTTAGTCCTGGTTTATTCCTGGTTTATTCCTGGTTTAGTCCTACGTTTAGTCCCGCGTTTAGTCTTAGTTTTAAAAAAAAAAGTTGAAATTAGAAGTGAAATGGGTTATTCTACCAGTCCAGTTCAGTCAAACATGTATAAAAGCAGCACTGAAGTTTGGCTCAGATGCAGAGGACATATTAGTGGTAAAATACGAAACAGTAAAACAGACTTTAACCTTGATGGTGCCCTGAGTGTCTCCTCTCCTCTCTGGGCTGTGGTTCAGGTCATTACATTGCTGTGATGTGCTGTGATGTGCTGTGATGTGCTGTGATGTGCTGTGATGTGCTGTGATGTGCTGTGATGTGCTGTGATGAGCTGATGTCTTTGTGCGTCTCATTAGTCTCATTCTGGCTCTCAGTTATAAGCAGCAGGTCTGGAGGGATCCTGACCTCAGCTCATGGCCGACCTCTACTCAGCCCGACCCCAATTACAAGCACTCCTGTAGTTTGGTTTGAATGGCTTTTGTGCTTCACTTTCTTAATGTTAAAGTTCATCTTTACATTTGAGTACTTTAGAATAGAAAATCTAGCTTATATGATGGAAATTTAGTAAGTGAAAAGTGGCTTCAGATCACGTTGTCACTGCTGAAATATCTGTCCAAGCAAAAATCTCCATCTTAGGCAATTTTGTAAAAGATTTCAGACATTTTTCATTGTCGACTTAAGCAAACTTAGCTTCTGTTTTGATCATTACCTCTCTCATCTTGGTTAATTTTTTTTTTTTTTTTTTTTTTGTTTAGGTTTAGGTCCCTTCATTAATAAAGATCAGTTACATATAGTGCAGTTTTTAGTATAGGACAATACCAGGAAATACTTTTAGGATTGTGATCAATATTACACAAAAAAACACAAAAAAGTTCAATCATTATAAGAAAAAAAAAAAAAACAACAACTGCTGATTAAATAACTCATGTTCATTTTCACATTTGAGGACATTAAACCTAACTCTCTTAAGGGAGACAACTATAGGCTACATTACAACTCAGATCTGTGGAGAGGCAACCCTATTCACAGACAGAATTATTGTATTTTTGAGCAATAGAAACACCCATAATGTATAAATGCTAGTTAGATGTGTTTAATGTCATACTATGGAACATTATAGGCAAAGCAAGAACATCTCCATGGAGACAAGCAGGTGACGGATCATCCAGAAAAGTTGAGCAATGCACCTTTAAGAATAGAAAATCTGATTTATATGTCACGTAAACTTAAAAAATTATACATATTTTCCCCCTTTGGCGAAGTGAAGCAAAAAGTATTTTTGAATTAAAATTAAAAGTGAAAAAGTCTCACGTCATATGCAAACATATTTTGAGCAAACATTTTTTCATCAGCTTCTGTTTTGATCATCACCTTTCTCACCTTGGTTTAAACTCATTTGCACAACAGAAATGGTTATAGTTTTTGCAGTTTTTGTTCCGTTCTTTGTTTACACAGCTCCCTGGCTCTTTCAGCTTTAATGAGGCAGATGTCCTTTCATTAATAAAGTTCAGGTCTGAGAGAGCTGGCTCCACTGTAGAGCTCTGTAGACTCCACTCACCCTTTTGTAATAGCTTAAGGCACCCGCATATGCACCACTATCCCAGAATGCACTTTCACAGCCCAGTCAAAGTGAATAGTATTGTTTGGATAGCGACGCCGGGCTTTGTTGTAATATAAATGCGTTATTGGTACAGACTGTGCATGGAGGAACAGGTTTTAATATTTCACAATCATCTGATTCATGGAGAGAATAGAAAAACAACAGTAGTATCACTCCATAGTTCACAACGAGGATTCCCAAACACAATTTCTCATTTGAAGTAACACAGCAGAATAGCATACAATATAAAAATGCATTGGTTAGAAGTATAAAAGCTTTTTTTTAGCTTTCTACCATGTTATAATCTTGTTCCCTCATCAAAAACACGCCTGAAGAGGTTTTACGGGCCAAATAAACTTTTGTCCAGTTGACAAATTGAATTTTTCCTTTTGCATGAAGAGGTTTTAGCCGTCATCCAAACGCACAACACAAAACTGTACGCAGCAACTTCACAAATCTGATGCGATGTGCAGTAGTTTCATTAGTGGGATGCACACAGCATAGTATTAAACCTAAATCTATCGTCATGGAAACTAAACCAGGCCAAGTTACAGGTAAGATCTGTGGAGAGGCAACCCCACTTACAGTCTGTTTTTCTGAGCAGTAAACCCACCTGTAACTGAATACATATCCACAGAAACAAGCAAGTGATGGACCCCTAACCAAAAAGTTACACAGTCCACCTTTAAATGACTATAAAAAAGCATAATACCAGTAAGAAAATGCAATAAATACAACAATGTTACAAAAACAAGAAAACAGGAGGTAAAAACGCCAGTGCAAAAAGGTGATCTTGGAAAATATAAACTCCGAGGATAATTGGAACGCGACATAAGACACGAGTTTCAACTTTTTGAGGACATTTTGAGGACTTTTGACCATTGAAAAGATAGACTATTTAGTTCTGAATTATTAATTGCTATAACAACAGTGATCAACACATGGACATTACAATAAGAACCACAAGAGGAGACAAGCAAGTAGTGTTCTTTCAACTAGAAAAGTTCCATACGGATTGGACCTACACTGAACAACTCTTTATGTAGTCAAACTTAAAGGTCCCGTATTACTCATAATTGACTATTGTGAGCTTTAAGCCATGTTATAATGTTGTTACCTCCTCAAAAACACACCTGGAGTTGTGTTTTGTTTCATTCACACATGTTTGAGTAATCCTCTAATATTGGGCTGTCTACATCTCCAAATCTCAAAATGCTCTGTTCCACTTTGTGATGTCATGAAGCGGTAGTTTTCAGGTTAACAGCTCCTTTTACCTTTCACCAGTTCAGTAAAGACTGGGGGAAAAAATTGGGCTAAAATCACCTCAGTGATTCTTGAGAACGTCCATGGAGTTTAAAAATACTTCTCGTATCACCACATGACATCACAATTTGGAACAGAGTGTTTTCCATTTGAAAGATGAACTCTAAAGCCTAAATCTGCAGGTTTGTGTGTTAAACATGTGTGAATGAAACAAAACACAACTCCAGGTATGTTTGTGATGAGGAAACAACATTATAACATCAGAAAATAGTGTAATATACGCCCTTTAAAGATGCACTGTGTAACTTTTCAGGTTGGGGGTCCGCTGCCATGGAGATGCTATTGTTTTGCCTGTAATGTTCCACAGTATGGTATTAAACCTATACAAGGTGCATTTATTCAATTTTAGTTTTAATTGCTCAAAAATACCATTAAAAACATGCATTCTGACTGTGAGTGGGGTCACCTCTTCACAGATCTCACCTGTAAATTGGCCTGCTTGTTTCTATGGAGATTTACATGTTTAGCTCAGCCTCTGCACAGACAGCCTTCTCCTACAAGGGCATCAAAGAGTGGAACGCGCTCCAGACAGGCTGAAACTCTCCTCTGACCTCAGGGACTTCTCTTATAACGTCAGAAAAGTCTATTTTAGAGAGTCCGCACTAATACTGATTTGTATTTGCATGAGGTAAATTATAATGGAGGCTTATATGGTAATATCCGACTTGTATTTGAGTAATTTTAAATGTGGAAATGTGGAGCATGATGTTTTTGAATGAAATAATGGGAGAATGCATGGTTTGATTGTAAATGGATGGATCCTTGAATGTATTTTAAAGGGCCCATATTACACTGTTTTCTGACCTGTGTTATAATGTTGTTTCCTCATCCCAAATATAACTGGAGTTGTGTTTTGTTTCTTTCACACGTTTAACACACAAACAAACTGCATATTCAGGATAAGGTCTTCTCTCAAACAGAAACCCCTCTGTTCCACCTTATGATGTCAATACAGAGTGTACTCCACTGTGTTTTTAAACTCCATACACCTTCACTACAATCATTGGGATGATTTCAGACCTGGAATTGCCTCTCTGCTAAATCTCGAATGAACAAAATGTAAATGGTTGCTATTAACCTGAAAACTACCACTTCATTTTGAGTTTTAGAGATGTAGACAGATGGATAATGCAAGATTACTCAAACAAGTGTGAATGAAACAAAACACAACTCCAGGTGTGTTTTTGAGGAGGTAACAGCAGTTAAACATGGCTTAAAGCTCACAAGAGTCAGATTAATTGTTTGTAATCCGCCCGGGGACTGCAGATGGAAACTATCTTTAGCCACATCTGGTTTAAAGCATCTCTTCTTTTATGAGATTAATGTGTATGCACATGGTCCTTAAACTCATGCCATACTTTGGAATATTGAAGGTAAAGCAATAACATATCCATGGAAGAAAAAGTTAGAGTGCACCTTTAAATTATTCCAAAAATGTGCCTATTTTGTGCTGTGAATATTAAATAAAAGCATGAAAGAATTCCGATAGATTAAGGGTAAAAGTGAGATAAACAAACATGGCGAGCCCCCTGCAGTCACCAAAGGAAGTTCTTGGTTAGTTTCAAGGAGGTGTAAGCGGCTTCCTGTTGCGCCCTGAGGAAAATCCCATGTCTTTTCTCCGGAGAGCGCCCCCTGCTGAGATGCACCAGCTGTTCCTGCTCCATCACAAAACACTGGATTACCAAATGCATACGCACACATCCAAACTAAACCAACACATGCATCAAAATGACAACTGCTCTGGGCCCAGACCACAAAGCGTGCAGTAAATAAGGCTCACGATTTTTCTGAATAATTATGGAGATTCTTATGGATTTTAATGCGTATATACAAACATTTCTAACACTTTTTATTAACTAGACTGTAATTAGCCTTAATAAAGCATGAATAAATACTTAAAGGTGCATTGTGTAACTTTTCTGGTGGAGGGTCCGTCAAATGCTTTTCTCCGTGGACATGTTATTGCTTTGTCTGGAATATTTTACACTATGGTATTCAACCTTTCTATCTTTGTGGACCAAATCAGGACACCAAACCAGACCAAGTTACAGGTCAGATCTGTGGAGAGGCAACCTACGATGAATATAGTAAATAGCATAGAGAAAATGGAAGAAGAGTCTTGCCCAGGGACACAACATTAATTCTGGTTCTATTTAAAGTTCCTGTATTACACAAAATGGATTCTTGTGAGCTTTAAGACATGTTAAAACGTTGTTACCTCCTCAAAAACATACCTGGAGTTGTGTTTTGTTTCATTCACACGTTTGAGTAACCCTTTATTATTAGTCTGTAAAGCTCAAAATGCTCTGTTCCACCTTGTGATGTCATGAAGCGGTCATTTTCAAGTTAACAGCCCCTTTTACCTTAAATTCTGTAGAGATTGGCAATTCCAGGGCTGCAGGTGTGGATTTTACAAACACAGTGAAGCACTTCCTGTATTACCACATGAGTGTTTTCAGTTTGAGAGAAGAGCTCAGCCTAAATACGCAGGGTTTGTGTGTTAAACGTGCAAAAAAACAAAACACAACTCCAGGTCTGTTTGTGATGAGGAAACATTATAACACTGATACATATTAAAACAGAAAACAGAGCCACATGGGCCCTTTAAGTCTGTGATGTCTGAATGTGAATAAGACTGCGCTGTAATTTCCCTTGGGATTAATAAAGTATCTATCATCTATCTAAGTACACACCTGCCTGTAGTACATGGGCTTACAACAATTTTACACAGAATAGGAAAGGCTTATTTTGACTGCCGCTAATCCACAAAGAAATCTCTAAAAGTCTATTTGACATTATTATCTTGTTCCAGTCAGATTGTGAGGCCCGGGCTTATTGAGCGGGGAACAGTTTTGTCTCATTATGAGCAGAGGGTCTGTTATGATATCAGAGGAAACATCACAAAAACTACAACAAGGATTTCCTAGTGGGGATATTAAAGGTGCATCGTGTAACTTTTCTGATAGAGGGTCCGTCAAAAGCTTTTCTCCGTGGAGATGTTATTGCTTCGTCTGGAATGGTTCACAGTATGACGTTAGGCCTTTCTATCTTCATGGAAACCAAAGCAGACCAAGTTACACGTCAGATCTGTGGAGAGGCATGCCCGCTCACAGTAAGACATTACAGGCAGTTATTCTCAACAGATTACAAAAATAACAACTGCTGCTTTACTAAAAAACATTGGTCCAACACTGCTCCGTTTCCTCATTGGCCAATTTAAAATCCTATATTAAAGCGTAATTTCCAGTATTTTTAAATGGTTTGCAGTGGTCCAAGGTTATTCCTCACTGACCTTGCGCAATCTTCCTAATTATTCACCCTGACAAGTTTATAAGCGCTTTTCACAACTTTCAGAGACCAGAGCACAATCATGGAAAAGGTAACGAAAACTAGGGCTTAAATAACTTCTCATGGAAAGAAGACAGGTCGGTCATACTACTTTATTCATGGTAATATGCCAAAGCTTATAAACCAGTATGAAGACTACGAGGAAACAGTATTTTTTGGTGAGGATAACCTTAAAACAAGTCTAAATGCATTATGCCAGTTACCATGCTCGTATTATTACCATGCTATTACCGTGCTGTGAAGTAAAGTTTGTCTTGATTTTCTTTGCAAAACTGTGAGAAGGGCTTAATGATGTGTTCAGACTGATAGAACAGCACTGTCTCGGAGTCTCTTATACAGTATTTATGAAACTGGCATTTACAAAGTGCCTCAAACACATCATGACCTTTATGTGAGGATGCAGCCATAACAGCTACATCTGCATTAGAAAACCATTTAAAGACAAACAGGGTCACAGTATAATATAATACACAAGGAAAAAGAGACTGATACCTCGCAGTGATATAAAACTGGGGGTGTTCTACATGTATCTCTATGGTGGAATGTTCAAGCGATACCATGAAGACACAAAGCACACATTAGCAAATGCTGTCAAAAAAGGCAGCGTGGGGCCTTCTTCAGGTTGGCCGAAATGCAAAGTACTTTAAATGCAGTCGGAGTGCTTCATTTTTTTTCTTTTTAATGTCTGCAAGTGAAGTTTTTCCACTGTGATCCTGATGAGCACCTGACCTGAACTTTGATCAACTGAGGCATTCATCTTCCTCTTAAAAAAGTTTTAAGATTGTCTGAAAACTCAAGAGAAAATACAAAATGTATTTAAAGACCACATTTCCAGGAGCCTGTATCATGGTTCTGTTTAGGTGTTTGATTTTCAACAAAGCAGGTGAGAATGACTCACTTCCTAATAAATAATGATAAGGTTCAACATTTGTGGATCATAAATTTGCATATTTAATCAACACTGTTACACACGCTCCTGTATTATAGTCAACACGTTACATAGGCCGCTGTATTATAATCAACACTGTTACATAGGCCACTGTATTATAGTCAACACTGTTACACAGGCCGCTGTATTATAATCAACACTGTTACACAGGCCGCTGTATTATAATCAACACTGTTACACAGGCCGCTGTATTATAATCAACACTGTTACACAGGCCGCTGTATTATAATCAACACTGTTACATAGGCCGCTGTATTATAATCAACACTGTTACATAGGCCGCTGTATTATAATCAACACTGTTACATAGGCCCTTGTTTTATCATCAACACTGTTACATAGGCCTTTTTTTATTATCAACACTGTTACATAGGTCATTGTTTTATAATCAACACTGTTACATAGGCCGCTGTATTATAATCAACACTGTTACATAGGCCGCTGTATTATAATCAACACTGTTACGTGAATCATGTTTGTTTTAAATGTAAATCTCATCACAATGATTTAAACTGACCTTTGTCTCAAAAGTTTTCCTTTAAGAAATTGGGTTTTTCAATTTCTATTAAGTGTAGCCAAAGAAAAAACAAACAAATGAAAAAGAACAGAATATTAAACTCCTATTATTCAGCGTTGGTATGACAACCACTACGCGACCACTACATGACCACAATAACAAGATGAGTTCAAGTATCAAAACCAATCTCTGGAATATTCCGATGTTAGAGAAAATTACTTATTGTATGATTAACTATTCGAGTGGTTGTGCTCCAGAAGATTGTGTCCGTATGTTTCTACAAGCTAACACTGACTAGCACCTCACAGCAAGAAGGTTCTGGTATTAAGGTTCCCAGGTCACTGCGATTTTTCTGTGCAGAGTTTGTTTGTTTGTTTCTCACTGTGTCTGGGTGGGTTTCCTTCTGTTTCACTTATCAACCCAAAACATGCACCACAGGTAAATCCTCCAGCTAAGACTTGACCAAGACTAGATCAAGACCTGGAGATGGGTCCTCACCTCCTGACAGGTTTCACCCAGAGGCATTAAGGATGGGTCAAATGCAGAGGACAAATTTCCCATTTTGAATAGTGAATTAAAATGTAACTTTTAGCAATCAAAACACCAAGTCATGATATGAAATTGTTATGCCATACTGTGGAACATTTCAGGGTAAGCAATAAAATTTCCATGGAGACAAGTAAGTGGAGAAAAGTTAAATAGTATTCCTTTAAATTTTCTCCAATTTATGCCAATTCACTTTTTTTCCCCTAGATTTTCTGCAGGTCTAGGACACAAATTATAACTTTTTTTTTTTTGCATATTAATAAATGGAATATCCCTAGATGTACATGGAAAATCATTTTTAATCTAAAATTGTAAACTTCATTTTTTTTATACATTATTCAACAGTTTTCAATATCAAAACCTGCATTTTCCTTCCATCATGCAACCATAATCCATCCCAACACGTTTTCCCATTTACCCCTTTACCCACTGTACCTGAACGCCACATATCACATCACTTATATCTACATTAATAATCCCTACACACCTGATACTACTGTATGAAACATGTTTATGTCCCCTGTGGAGCTACACAACGCTCTCAGAAAAGGATACGGTGACGAATTAGACCTGAAATAAGATATGACACCCCTCTCTGCCAGGCGCCCCATGTAATCACAGCTATGCAAATGAGCAGCCATCACTCACAGCCAAACAACCTGTGGATCCGCTTGATGGGAACTTAAGACTGCTGCAAAAACAAATCGCTCTTTATAAATCTGATCGGACTCGTATATTACAGCCATTAATGTTAATTAGGAGCGCGTGGTAATGATTTGTGTTGATTATTGGGACTATTTTCGAGTAAATCAAAAGTGACATAATCAAATGACGGGCGTATCACTGTTACACGGAGCAGAGGGAGAAAAGGAGGTTCAGTCTGTACAAGTAAAAACCCACAGAAAAACATTTCTTACCGTTATATTTATGTTTTAAAGGGTTTATATTACGCCAAATTGACTCTTGTGAGATTTTAGCCATGTTATATATTAGAATGCTGTTACCTCATCAAAAACAGACCTGGAGTTGTGTTTTGTTTCATTCACACGTGTTAAAGTAATTATTATAAAGTTATTATTAGTCTGTCTACATCTCCAAAGCTCAAAATGCCCTGTTCCACCTTGTGATGTCATGAAGCAGTAGTTTTTCAAGTTAACAGCTCCAGTTTACATTTAGTTCAGTAGAGATTGTCAATTCCGGAGCTGAAATTATCCAAATGATTAACTTTTTTTAAAAATGTATTTATTTTAACCTTTTTTTTTTTTTTTTTACTTATTTTTACCTTATGCCCTGTCAATCAGCGTATCATTGCACTGACGTTCTTGTCTCTTGTATATAGCTGTGATTTTATATTTTATATTTTATTACTCACTTTTCTACTTTATTTTGACTTGTTCATATACATTTATTTTAGAATTATGTCTCTTTTGACACCTGTCTCTTGCTCTTTTTTGCTTTACCATCTATTTTTGTTACTCTCTGTTATTATATTATATTGTGATGTTTGAGCTACTGTATCCAAATAATTTCCCTTGTGGATCAATAAAGTTTGTCTAAGTCTAATGCCGGTTTATATTATAGACTAATGTTACTAATATATATTATAATATTAATCCAAAACAGATTTTTAGATTGCCTTAATAATAATATTATAGTTTTGTTGCTGGGCTGTTTTTATTTACCTGTATTTGTTTCTAGTGAAGGTGTGTGGAGTTTAAAAACACAGTGGAGCATTTCCTGTATTACCACATGACATCACAAGGTGGAACAGAGTGTTTTCTGTTTGAGAGAAGAACTCAGCCAAAATATGCAAGATGTGTTTATTAAACGTGTGTAAATGAAACAAAACAAAACTCCAGGTCTGTTTTTGAGGAGGTAACAACATTCTAGCATGTCTTAAAGCTGCACTGCGTAACATTTCTAGTAGAGGGTCCGCCACCTGTTTGTCTCCGTGGAAACATTATTGCTATTTGCTTATTTGTCTAGAATGTTCCACAGTATAGATTAAAACTGTCTATCACAAGGGAGACAAGCAGGTTACCACACTATGCTACATTACAGGTCAGATCTGTGGAGAGTCGCCTTGTTCGCAGAAGGAATTATGGTATTTTTGAGCAATAGAAACACCCGTAATGAATAAATGCTAGATGGATATGTTTAATGTCATACTATGGAACATTCTAGACAAAGAAATAACATGTATGTAGCAGACCCTCCACCAGAAAAGTTGAGAATGCACCTTTAAAGCTCAAAAGAGTCAATTTTGTGTAATATAAGACCTTTAAACTCTATGGTAAGTTTATGGTAAAAAGGAATGGAAAAGTTACTTCAAAAACCACAGTGGGCTTTGACTACGGAGCATCCTCGCAGCTGAAAACTGTACATGCCCACCTCGACCACAGATGCGTTCAGACGTCTCCCTTAAGACTGGCAAAGTACAAAGCTAATCATACACTGGACTTGGCACAGATCTGGAGAGCCACTTTCGCACTGGGCTCTTCTGTTGAATCAAACCCCTTTAAAACTTGTCCAGCGGGTCAAATTAAGCACAGCCAAAGTAAATCAGATGTTAGGCGCGTCTTGATTGGAGAGAGCGCGGTGGAAAAGGGGGAGAAGAGTGATAGATAGATGACAGATGGCACACACTTCCAAACCTGGGCCAGTAGTTGGACTTTAAAAGGGCAAAGCGACCATTATGGCTCCTGTGGCCGGCCAGACCCCAGCCATAAATTACGTAGAATTAATTGCCAAGAATTTAACAGCAAATCATTAAAAGGGTTTTATTCATCGAGTCAATTTTAAAATGTCAATTAGGAGCTGTATTTCATAAAAGTGCATATGACAAGTTATACCACGGACATCGCTAAAGCCATCATTTTGTTTGAGATTTATATTTTTGATTTGCTAAAAAACCTCGCCTACTTTGACTTCATTTGGCAATTTTGGTGAAGGTTAAAATGTTGGACAGGTGCAGCAGATGTCACATAATATGAAGAAATTTGATAACTGTCACCATAGCAACAACATTTTACAGAAGAGCAAAAGCTGAGCGATGAACACTGGGACAAAACTGTATTTTTTACACCTCAGCTATTATTTGGTTAATTAAAATAAATGACAACGAGTCTGATGTGTTAATTAAAGGTCCTATATTACTCAAAATGTACTCATGGGTGCTTTAAGTCATGTTATACGGTTGTTACCTCATCAAAAACATACATTACATAGATAAGAAAATGGCGTAATGTGGGCCGTTTAAATGTTCAAAACATCTGAAAATGAGTTCTTTGAATGTAAATTGTACCTGACTTCTTAATGGAATTTCTTGTCTACCTCCAGTGTCACCAATATGTTTTTTAACTCGGTGCTTTTTCCTGTAATTTTTCAAATAGTTTCTTCAAAAACTGCCACTTGACTGATATAAAACTATGCTTCATTTGCATGTTACACTACCAAAAGTAATAATTTCCAAAAGACCAAACCTCATATGCACTTTTCTTAATACACTATTTGTTCATTATGAATTAAGTCATTTTCAGGCAAATTAAAGTGATTTTATTTTAAAGTGTTAGGATTGCACGATATTGGAAAATTTAGCGATATGTAATATGGCTATTAAAGTTTATATTACACTATTCTCTGTTATAATGTTGTTTCTTCATCACAAACATACCTGGAGTTTTGTTTGTTTCATTCTCACATGTTTAACACACAAACCTGCATATTTAAGCTGTGTTCTTCTCTCAAACGGAAAACACTCTGTTCCACCTTGTGATGTCATGTGGTAATACAGAAGTTACTCCCTTCACTAGAATCATTTGGATCATTTCAGCCCTGGTATTGCCAATCTCTACTGAAGTACAGGTAAAATGTAGCTGATAACTTGAAAACTACCGCTGCATGACATCACAGGGTGGAACAGAGCATTTTGAGCGTTGGAGATGTAGACAGATGAATAATAAATGGTTATTCAAATGTGTGAATGAAACAAAACACAACTCCAGGTATGTTTTTGATGACGTAACAACATTCTAACATGGCTTAAAGCTCACAAGAGTCAATTTTGTATAATATAGGACCTTTAAGCAAACTCAACATGGCTTGAGGTTACTATTTAGTTAGTTTGTCGTCTTATATCGTGCAGCCCTAACTGAAGAATTCCCAGACCCAGGTTTGAAGCATGGTTGAACACAGATGGATACTGTACCTGGTTTTGTTGGGTTTATCAGACCATGGTGCTTACTGCGTCGTCACAGGGACATGCATGGACATATGAAGAGACACAAGAGACAGGCTTAGTGGAATGACATGAGACCAATGTAAACACAAACTGAAAAAACACACACACAATGGCGATGAGCAGATGGAAGCCACACGGATAAGGACATGTAAATACAGCTGGGGTCTACAATATGGAACAGCAGGGTTTAAAGTGAAAGCTAATAGGGCAAAACATAGGGAAGGCTCTGTAAGGTGTTTTAAAATGGTTTCTTAAGTGTAATAATAATGTTTAGCTGGATTTATAATTGTAAACACTAAAATACTACCATTATCTAATGTGTTCAGTGGAAATAACCCAACCCAAAACATGCAGAATAGATAAAATCCTCCAGCTAAAGTCGTCCTGACCAAGACTGGCTTAAGATCTGAAGACGGGTCCAGTGCTCCGGAGAGGTTGCCCCAGTGGTATTGACGGATGAAAGGATGAAGGATCAAATTTCCCTATGAGGACAATAATTTCCCTATGAGGACAATACCTTCACCTTAAAGTAAGTGAAAAGTAATATGTTTATCACACTAAAATAAATTTGTCTTTATTTTCCCTTGTGGATCAATAAAGTTTGTCTAAGTGTCTAAGTCTAAAACTTATTGACATACATAGAGGTAAGATGTGTGTAAAGCCACACCTGTCTGGAGGCGAGCAGGTAGGGCTGCTACAATATCAAATGTTAGTGTTAGGATTATTGTGATTAATCACAATATGAATTATGAAATAATTTTAACACTGTGACCCTAAGTAATATCCGTTTTCATTTATTTGTGGTCAATTTATCTATATACCCTGAATCTGTACTTTGAGTATTTCCACCAACCTGCTCAGTTACTACACGTGTAAATGAGTATTCATGTTATAACCTGGAACATGATGTTAAAAGAATGGGAGCAAATATTATCTCTCATCAGTCAAAAGAAAGAAAAAGAGGAGGAGAAGAGGAGAAAAAAAAACATTTGTCTTATATAGCTCTTTTCCAGAAGCTCAAAGTCGCTTTACACTTTCACGCTTTATTCATTCCCTCCACAGTCTGTGTTGGTAAGATCCTCTTCTAGCCAGAGCTGCCCTGGGACAGACTGCCAATCTGCGCCATCGGCCCCTCCAACCACCAACACTCACGCACACACCTCTTTCATACTAGGCAATGTGACTGAAGTGTTTTGTCTAAGGACACAATGACAGATTTTTACCACTGCTGCCCCACTGTGGCACCTCAAATTTCCCAGCGAAATCCCCCATCCAAGGACTAACCAGGCCCGGACGTGCTCGGCTTCTGAGACTTTGACAAGGAGGTTTTGGCCACAGGAAAAAAAAAAAGGAAATATGCTAAAATGTAATATCAAATTTATTGTTTACAGTCAAGTCTTCGCACATAAGAGCTTTTGAATAAGGTAATGCAAAACAAACACTGGGCTATTCTTTTTTTGTACATATCGCCCACCTCAGCCTTTTGGTGCTTTACACAGTCACAATCGCTTAAATCCATTTTTAGCCGCTGTTAAATCCATTTTACACTAGAAAAGATGCCCTCCCACCAGACGCAGGGCCCTATCCTTACAGATCCTACACCCAGCCATAGTTCATGTAATTCTCATCTGTGCCAGAGAAACAGACGTACCAGAGAAGCCTGAGAGAAACAGCAGATGAAGAGAGGGGGCGCCAACACAGAGGGAGGTCTGGACCAGGGACAGAAGAAGAGGAGGATCAAAGAGCGCCATGACAACACAACAACTGGAAATGACACTTTGATCGAGGATGAATCAGGTCTGTGGAAAGGTGAGAGTAACCAGGACTAATCCAGGACTTAACCAGGACAGGAACAGGGCTAAACCGGGACTAAACCAGTACTGAACAAGGACTGGAACAGGACTAGAACAGGACTAAACCAGTACTCTGAACAAGGACTGGAACAGGACTAGAACAGGACTGCAACAGGACTAAACCAGGACTAAACCAGGACTAAACTAGGACTGGAACAGGACTGGAACAGGACTGCAACAGGACTACACCAGGACTAAATTAGGACTAAACCAGTACTGAACAAGGACTGGAACAGGACTGCAACAGGACTAAACCAGGACTACGCTATAGGACTAGAACAGGACTAGAACAGGACTACACCAGGACTAAATTAGGACTAAACCAGTACTGAACAAGGACTGCAACAGGACTAAACCAGGACTACGCTATAGGACTAGAACAGGACTAGAACAGGACTAGAACAAGACCAGAACAGGACTAAACCAGGACTAAATTAGGACTAAACCAGTACTGAATAAGGACTGCAACAGGACTAAACCAGGACTACGCTATAGGACTAGAACAGGACTAGAACAGGACTAGAACAGGACTAGAGCAGGACTAGAGCAGGACTTTACCAGGACTAGTCTTCTGAATTAGAAGTTTGGATCAACCATAAAATGATAAAGAAATAGAACTGTCACCATAACAAATAACAATCCAAAACAAAACAAAGTCTTTTGACTAGAGAAAAGTCCTCAACATGGCGTCCATAACAGGAAACTCCAACCCAGGCCCAAACCACAGCACAGCTCAATTCAACTGGAAGTCAAAAATAATAAGATCAACTCAGACAAAGAAGGATTTCTGAGTCTATTGTATTGTATTCCAGGAAGCGCTCCACTGTGTTTTTAAAGAGGCACTGTGTAACTTTTTCTGGTGGAGGGTCCATCACCTGTTTGACTTCACGTAGATGTCATTGTTTCTCCTGGAATGTTCTACAGTATGGCATTTGATTTAACTATCTCTATGGAAACAAGCACGCAACACCACCAGGCCAAGTTACAGGTCAGATCTGCGTAGAAGCGGGTCTGCTCATGGTAATAATGAATGTTTTTGCGGTAGTTTTGGGAAATAAACACACTTGTAAATTAATAAATACAAGATATATTTGTTTATTGCCATACTGTGGAACTTCCATCACCATGAGACAAGCAGATGGAGGACCCTGTACCAGAAAAGTTACACAGTGCACCTTTAAACTCCATACACCTTAACTAGAATAATTTGGAATTGCCCATCTCTACCGAACAAAAGGTAAAAGGTAGCTGTTGAAAACTTAAAAACTACCGCTTCATGACATCACAAGGTGGAACAGAGCATTTTGAGCTTTGGAGATGCAGACAGCCTAATAATAAAGGATTACGCAAATGTTATTTTGTAATATAGAACCTGTAACACTCCTGAACGTGTATTTGTCACTTATATTAAAATATGGTAGAAACTGTAAGTAGATTAAGCCTGTATCCGTTCTTTAAAGTGCAGAGGGCTCGGCTGCAGACAGTGGGGACCTTTCCTTATTCATTCTAATAGGATCATTTACAAGTGGGTCAGAGCTTGACGCAGGAGTTGTACTTTCTCTACCTCAATGAGAGACAGGCGAGCCAGGAGACGGACTCACAGACAGGCCTTGAACGTCTCACCATTCATTACACCAGCCCCAGTCTTTGCACAGCGAAACTCTGCGCATCTCTATTCTCCATTTTATAAAGCCATCCAAATAAAATATGTGTGTAATTGTTTCAAGCTGAAGGCAGAATTATAATTGTGACAGTGCAGAGGGAGACTGGGGTTGTAAAGAAATCAGGTCTCATAAACATTTCAGCATGTTACAGTCAACTGGATTTCGCTGAGTCAGTACTGTTTAACGCTCATCAGTGAAGAATGTGTCAAGTCATAAATAAAAATGTGTCTAGAATGTGCGTTTTAAAGACAATAAAACTATTTTCTGTACTCTTTTCAGTAGATAAATGAATTCGAAATCTGTTTTTAAGTTTTTATTGCGAAATTGACATTGCAATTGCGATGTTACAACACAAACTATTACTGTCTACTGCAATTCTTCAGGCTTATTTAAAATGGCCATATTTATAAAGCATTTTTCTACCTTCCTGGAACTCAAAGCAAATCAGGGAACCACTCACCCATTCACACACCAGTGTACGCAGACACTGGGGGTGAGGTGGGTTAAGTGTCTTGCCCAATGACGCAAAAGCAGTCTGTGGGTGCCGGAATCGCACCGCCAACTTTTAGGTCAGTGGATATGACCGCTCTACCAACGATGCCTTTGTTGAGAGCGGGATTTGAACCGCCAGCCTTTGGATCAGAGGATGAGAACGCTACTGACGCTGCTGGTACGTACAGTATGTAACTTTCTGGAGGTTCAATGGGGCTAGAAAGTTAAAACCATACTTCGGAACATTCTCCGTAGTGATATTTTGTGCCATACTGTGCAAGATTCTAGCCAAGGGAGCATTTCCATGGAGACGAGCAGGGGGAGGGTTGTGGGGATGCAAGCTCATTCAGATTTTCCCAGTGCAATACACACAGCAAAAAGGAAAAAAGCTCTTCATTGTGTATATTTTTGACTAAAATGTGACATACTGTGGCTTTAAGCAAACAGATAACCATTTTTTTATTCTGTTTTATCAGTAATCTTGGAAACTGTAGGCGTTCCTTAATCAAAAACAGTTCGATCTAATGTGTAAGAGTTCCAGTGTTTTGTTTGTGCTTTTAAGCCCACACACAGAGTACTTTCTGCTTTATAAAGTAGGTCATCTTTTGGAGCTGGGAGCCTGTTCCTGCCTTTGTGGACTGGACTCTGGTATCACTGGAAACTCACTTTTACAGTATAATATGGAGTCTGTTTTCTCTTGCCTTTTCTATCTCTCTTGTATCTGCATCTGTACACTATATCACAATCATATCAAATTAATTCACATAGCCTGCAGTTATTTAGATCATAACAAAATGTCCTGTTCTTTTATAGAAACATCTTATATCTGTAGTTCAGACCACTTCTCTCAGATGTTAAAGGTCCCATTTTCTGATCTCTGTTATAATAATGTTGTTTCCTTATCACAAACATGCCTGAAGTTGTGTTTTGTTTCATTCACACATGTTTAACACACAAACCCTGCGTATTTAGGTTGAGTTCTTCTCTCAAACTGAAAATGCTCTGTTCCACCTTGTGATGTCATGTGGTAATACAGGAAGTACACCTTCACTAGAATAATTTAGATGATTTTAGCGCTGAAATTGGGAATTTTACTGAACAAAAGGTAAAAGGATAGCTGTTAACTTTAAAACTACCACTACATGACATCACAATGTGGAAAAGAGATCTGGAGATGCAGACAGACGTGTGAATGTAACAAAACACAACTCCATGTATGTTTTTGAGGAGGTAACAGCATTATAACACGACTTAAAGCTCACAAAAATCAATTTAGCATAATATAGGACTTTTAATTCTCCTGGAGTTGTTTACAAAGAGCCCTCTGAACAGAATCCCACTTTTTGAATATCTCAAATCTAATTACAATACTTGCAATCTCTATTCTCTATCCATTCAATTCAATCTTCCAAATCAAATATGTGTGTAACTCTTTCAGAGCTGTAGGCAGAATAACAATTGTGACCAGGAGCAGGAAGTAGAGGTTTGCCATACTTAGAAAAATCATAATTTAACCCAAACCGTTTTTATTTCCAAAATCGTGAAGCCCTATGTGTTAAAGAGGAGATATTATGCAAATCTGACTTTTTGGAGATTTTCTACCATGTTATAATGTTGTTCTCTCATCAAAAACATTGGTGAAGTGGTTTTCGATGTCATCCATATGTTTGAGTAATCTAGCGATCTCTCCTGGGCTCTGTTCAAACCGTGTCCAAAGCTTCGCCCACAAGCCTACGTCACCCATGCTCCCACGTGACAATTTCTCATAAATACACAAAATCATGACACAAAACTACACAACAACTTCACAAACCTGATGCGATGTGCGGTAGTTTCAAGTGCATGGCGATGGTGTTGTGATAGCGCTTTGAAGGGGGAGTGACTTAGCACGGAGAGCAAAGGGAAGGGGGACGCCGTGTCAAAAACGAAACTGAAACTAATACGTTGTTTTCAGCGAATATAGCATTTTCAAAACAATAAAAGGTAGCATGGTGATCTAAATATTATTATGTGTTAGCAGTATAACAATAACCACATTTTTTAAAGGTACATTGTGTAACTTTTTTGGTGGAGGGCCCGTCAAATGCTTTTTTCCATGGAGATGTTATTGCTTTGTCTGGAATCTTTCGCAGTATGGTTTGGTCTACATGGAGACCAAACCAGCCCAAATTAGGTTATTTTTGAGCTATAAAACCACCTGTAATTGAATAAATGTAAGACAGAGCTGTTTAATGTCATACTGTGGAACATTCCAGGCAGAGCAATGACATCTCCATAGAAACAAGCAGGTGACGGACCCCCAACCAAAAAGTTCCATAGTGCACCTTTATTATAACCTCTCCTCCATGTCTTGTCCTATAGTTAGCTCCACCTCTTCTTCTTCTTCTTCTTCTTCCTGACTTCCTGTGTCCTCTGTCCTGTCCACGTCTCCTGCCTTTCCTCCGTCCCCCCCGCTGTCCTCGAGTCCACGCTCTCATTGTTGGTATAATTATTTCTTAACATGTTTACGTCGGCACTGTTGCCCTGGTCTGTCGGCTGGTGCCATCTGTGCCCAGTGAGGTGCCCGCCTCCCTGTGCCGAGCTGCCCTGCCCGCGGGGGACACTGGGCCCGAGCCTGTCCTCCTACGCCAGGACTCTACACTGCAAAAAAGGTTAAGGCTCTGACCGTGATTTTTACTGTTTTCAAAATGTGAAAAACAGAACTCGATCATTTTAAACAGTTTGCAGTATTTCTCACTTACCTTCCATTCTGAGCATCCTAATTATTCACCACGATCAGTTTATGAGCACTTTTCACAGCTCTCAGAGACCCAAGCTGAGTTTTGCCATCACAATAATGATAACAGCAACTAGCATGCTAAAACTGCACTTCCTGGTTCTCATGCAATAAAACAGACACAGCACAGCAGACTTATTTTGACCTTAAGAGCTGCTTATACAATATATCTGTACTGGGGCAAGACAAATTCCTCAAATACAAGGGAAGAAAAAAATCAGGTACAGAGGCTTAATGAGGTATTGAGTATATAAAGTGTTATCGTGTTAAGAAGTGAGGAATGAGTTTGGACAGTTTAAAGCAGCCTATTAGGCAAAATTGATTTTTTCAGAGCTTTTAATCGTGTTACAGTCATTTACCCTTCTCACTTACACTCTCTATAACTTGCATTTGGGGTGATTATTGCACGTTTGAGCAATCTTGAATCACTTATTGTCAAGACGCCATACTGCCGATCAAATGCCATTCTCTCCATCACCAGTACACGCCCACTGTGACGCACTTACTTTCTTCTCCAGTTTTAGTTTCTTAATTGGTGATACACATAGGACTCGGCAGCGTTGTGTAATCATTTTGGTACAAATAAAAAATTCACCGCTTGCGAGTGTGATGTGCAGCTATCCATAAGAGATGCTGACAGCTACAGTGGACTTGTTTATTTTATTAAGCCATTTTAGTTTAATATTGCGATTTAAAATGTGCAAATTTTAACATACTGATCCACGGGTGTCATAGATTATAACTATATAGCAGATTCAAGCACAATATGTCTTCTTTAAAATAACTAGATTGGTTTTTCACAGTAGAGTACCAAAATAAGGGTCAAGATAACTATTCTGTACTTAATTTATTTATAGACACTTTGTTTTTTGCAGTGTTTGGACGCAGAAGCTCCTCCAACACAGTGCGCCCTTGTCTTGCTCGCCGCGGTACTGCCCTGGGGCCAGGTGGGGTTATAGCGGGATGGAAGACGCACAGCAGGGGGCGCCGCGCTCCCTTCTGTCCTCCTCTAATGCTAATTCTTGTGTCCACTAAGCACACGGACTCAAGAAGGCACGGAGGAGGAAGAGTTCTAAAGTTATTTGGAGGACGGTGGAAAGACGACGCACTTAAGGCATATTATAAACCTGATTATAAATGGAGATGGATCAGGCTGAAAGCTGCTCACGGCCGCTCGGATTAAGAGGAATCATGTCTCTGCAATAAACCACAATCATCTACACTGTCACATTACAACTAACAAAAGGTGAATGGAAAAGAGGAGCTAAGCAATACTGAAATACAAAACACTATGTTAGATAATGCCATGTCAAAAGTTGCATTGCGTAACTTTTCTGGTGAAGGGTTCGTCAAATGCTTTTCTCCACTGAGATGTTATTGCTTTGTCTGGAATGTTTCACAGTATGACATTAAACCTTTTTATCTGCATGGAGACAAAACCAGACCAAATTACTGGTCAGATCTGTGGAGAGGCGACCCCGCTCACAGTCAGAATGTTTGTTTTTCTAGGTATTTTTGAGCTCTAAAACCACCTGTAACTGAATAAATGTAAGTTAGAGCTGTTTAATGTCATACTGTGGAACATTCCAGGCAGAACAATAGAAACAAGCAGGTGACGGAGCCTCCACCAAAAAAGTTACACAATGCACCTTTAAAGGGCCGGTATTATGCACCTTTTTGAGCGTTTAACTATGTTTTAACAGTGTTCCATCATCATTAGCAACAGCTTACTCAATGTTGTATTCCGACAGATTAATGCATGTTTGAGTAATTCTGTAATGTCCTGTTTGAAGTTTGAGTGTTCAGAAAATATCTGTTTTCACCTATCCCCTATCTCCACCCACTGCTCTGTACTGTAACATATTCAAACTCCAACTCCATATTCAAACTCCAACTCCATTCAAACTTACATTCTCAAAAAAGGTAAATGAAAATCTGCTGCGTGAGCCGACTAACTCCAGAACAGGAAGTAATCAGTTGTTGATCAGTATTGTGGTTTATAACGCACAATTAAATATAAAATCTGTGTATGTTATTGTTTAATACTGAACATCTGTAATATATTTGTATTTGTATGTATGTGTGGTACAACTGACAACAACTTTTTCTGACGAACAAGATTCAAAGATATTGTGACATAAGAAAGCAATTTGGATGAAGTGTGTGTATCCACTCAAGCGAGATTCTCTGGTTGATGGGCAAAGGTTTTACCCAGAATGCAACTATCACACTGTCAAACCGCTTTTCTTTTAGAATCTAAACTTAAAGATGGACTATGTAACTTTTTTGGGGAGGATTGTTAGAATGTAGACTGTAGCTAGAATGTTTCACAGTATGGCATTAACCTTATCAACAAGTTACAGGTCAGATCTGTGGAGAGGCGAGAACACTCACATGGTGTTTTTGTAGCAATAAAAAAAACCTGTAACGGAATAGATTAAAGTTAGAAGTTAAAGTCATATTGTGAAACATTCCTGGCAAATCAATAACATCTCTACTATATCAGACCCCTAAAAGAAAAGTTACATAGAGCATCTTTAACCTCTAAAACCAAGACTTTTTCATATAGATGTGACTGACATGGAGAATTAAATTACATTCCATTGCCATATTGGGTAATTACTCCTATTTGTACTGGCTGACCATCCATGTTGTTGTTTTCTTAGCTAATTACATAAGAGCGTTTCTCTCAGACGACTGAATAACAGTTACAGTCGTGTACATTATGCAAATGTGCCCGTATGCTGTGTGTTCCTGTGAGCTGCAGATTGTCATGTGTGTACAGCATAATGCATCCTTACAGCCATTTGACAAAGAGCCACACAAAACATATTGAGAGCAGTGAGGGAGGGCATACACATACACATACACAAACACATACACGCAAATATCTACAATAGAATATATTAGGGAAATGACTTGTGTTTAGAAAATTTATCTTGTTTGTATGGAGTTCGTTTAGATTTATTTACTAATGTGGACTGGGGTTGTTAAAAGTATCGAAACTCAGATGCTAGTCGATACTAAAATTCGAAATTAGATACTCATTTTGATTTTGAGACCAGAACAAGTATAAGACGTTGTTAGTATTAGCCCGCAAAAAGAGGCTGGAACCAACCCATCGATCACATTTACAGTTTAAAGTATTGACTGTGTAAACCTTTCGAGGTCTTATTTTAGATTAGCGTGTAAAAGTGGCATCTGAGCTAACGAAAAACCCACTTTCAGTCACGATTTCTGAACCTGTGTGGTTCTGGTAAAGTATCTAGCACAGAATGTATATTTACGCAATTCTGGCTTCAACGACTCGGGCTTCAGTTCACTTTGTATTGAAAAACCGCCTCCCGTCTCACCTGAACTGCTGCTGTCAGGTTTGTCATTTTGGTCTTAAAATGAACTCAACAAAAATTTGTATTAACACACGCTACATGATCCTGGTGTTTTTATTTTGCTATTTTGTCCTTGAATAAATTCCTACTCCTAATATGAAATACGACGGCTCCATATTTTCCCCTTTAACCGCTAGCCTCAATGAGCTTCATCTGACTGGAGCCGAACGCTATGGGTGACATCACACTCCCTTCGTTCACTGCTTTATCTATTGTATCTAGTGACGCTAAGCCTCCTCCTTTACATGTTACTGGTGATGAGACGATATAAATGGCATAAATATCATGAAATAAACATCTTATATACTTTAACATGGGAATTGCCTTCTCCATTCATTTATATGTGAACAAGCACTAGAATTAACTCCAAGTAGCAGCCAGCCAAATGAGAGAACTTGTAGAGATGGAGAATTTCGCATCTATGAATGTCTATGGTTAAGGGGGAAGCTGGGAGGACAAAGTGGTCATGGTAACCTCAGTGAAGACGCAGAGTGAAGAGTGGCTAGTTCCTGGGGCAGAGCGCAGAGTGGAGTGGGCTACTTCCTGCAGCAGAGAGGCTCATTACTGTGAATGGGCCTGAGACGGCGCAGCACATGTGTGTGTTAGAGTGCCTCAGCCTATAATTAGAGGCACAGGCAGTATCCCCTGAGCAGCAGACTCACACAAGTGCTCTGGCAGTGGGCCAAAAGCATCACTCTCCCCCTTCTCTGTAACTATCTGTCCATCTATCCATCAGGACAGCATCCATTGATCCATCTCTGCCTTTTTAAGATAGAGATCCAGTACAGTCAATTGCCATTAGGAGGACCCCACATCTCAGTCTATAGGCCAGCAGAGGCCTGATAGGACTGAGACAGCTAGGCCAGCATGCGGTCAGTCTGAGGAGAGGAGAGTGTTCTGAATAGGGCATGTGGGTAATCAATATGAGCCTACGCCAATCACGATAACAAATGTTGAAGTGTCATAATGCTACAGACCTATCACGAACAATAATATTAAAATGGCACTGACGCAGTAACTCTTAATCATGATCATCCAAGTAATCCCATTTTCTAAGATTGCAATATTGTTTAAAAAAAAAAAAAAAAACAGCTGCAAGAAGTACAAAAAACAACACAATGAACAGTACTTTGTTAGTGTCTATAATTAGTCAAAGAAGATGCACCCTCTACACCCCAAATCTTGGTGTACTACAAAGAAAACAAAACAAAATGAATACCCACTAGTGCAAATGATGTTTATACTGTTCCAGCTATTACTGACTGAATGCCACATATAAACACCGAAACAACAGAGAGAAGGAAAATGAGGCTTAGAAGAGGCTTTTCTGTTGCGTTTTCAGAGTTCACTTGGCTCCCCCTGGAGGTTGCTGTGATACTGCAGGACAAAGAGGACACGGAGGATGGACACTGTTGTTCTGAGTGCTGTTATTCTCCTTAAACTGCAATGACACAAGATCTGATGACCCTACTTGTTAAGCTGCACTGAGGCTTTGTTTGAGCTATTATTATTGTATTTTACTGTTCAATGTGCTTAAATTCGCACTCTGGTACAAGTCATTTTGATTGATTAATTGATTGATTGATTAGTCGTTAGATTCACAACATTGTAGACCTGGATGTCATACCTTCAGATGGAGGACAGAGGCAAACTTTCCCTACTGGGTCGATACTGATAGATAAGATGTTGAACCTTATGCCAGTTCTAGTTTTTCCATAAGTTGACCAAGACATTTTAAGGGTATATTGTTTGCAGTTTCTTTTCGTTATACAGACATTTCTACCATAGTATTTCCACAAACCCTGAACTACAATTTTAAATATACTAGGACACCATGAAAACCAAACCCATATTGACTCATCTATGCCTGTTTAAAGGAGCAATGTGTAACTTTTCAGGTGGTGATTCGTTCCATGATAGAGATGTTATTTCTTTGTTATTTTCTACAGTCATTAAACTTCTAACATTGCATTTATTCAAATATATTGCTCAAAAACACCTGTAAAACTTTACATTTTTACAGTGAGCTGGTTCACCGAGCCACACTTGGCCTGGTCTCCATGGAGATACATACATTTAACGCCATACTGTGGAACATTCTAGGCAAAGCAACAGAAGCTTAACGGAGATAAGCAAGTTACATAGTGCACCTTAATGGCCTTATATTACGCAAAATTGACTCTTGTGAGCTTTAAGACATTTTATAATGTTACCTCCTCAAAAACATGGTGTTTTGTTTCATTCACACGTTTGAGTAAACCTTAATTATCTTATCTTAATGTCTGTCTACATTTCCAAAGCTCAAAACGCTCTGTTCCACCTTGTGATGTCATGAAGAGGTAGTTTTCAAGTTAACAGCTACTTTTACCTTTAGTTCAGCAGAGATTGGCAAAGAAATTGGCTGAAATTATCCAGATGATTCTAGTGAAGGTATATGGAGTTTAAAAACACACTGGAGCACTTCCTGTATTACCACATGACATCACATGGTGGAACAGAAAGCTTTATGTTTGAGAGAATTCAGAATTCAGCCTAAATATGCAGGGTTTGTGTGTTTAACATGTGTGAATGAAACAAAACACAACTCCAGGTATGTTTGTGATGAGGAAACAACATTATAGCATAGATCAAAATAGTGTAATATGGGCCCTTTAATGCCATACTGTGGAACATTCCAGGCAAAGCAACAGAATCTCACTGCAGGTTACACAGGTTGCATATTTAAAACTGAAATCTAGTCCATTGCCATTGACTGACAGCGCCAGCCCAGCCAGTAGACGCTGTCATTTTTTGATGTAGAGTTCCTGCTGTAGCAAGTATAAGACGAATCAGCATTAGCATATTGTGCATTACTTGGTTTTTGATGTTTTGTGCTAATAAAAACTCCATCCGGCCGATAAAAAGAGATGTCACTGGAGCTGGGTGCTGTCCTCAAATCCCAGCGCGGGCTTTTCATTAGACTTATGCACTTTTTACACAGGGCAGGAGATGTTTTGGCTTAATTAAAAAGGTCCATCTCTGTGAGCGTGGCAGTTATGTAAGCAGCACCTGCAGATGTCTGGGCCTGAGCCACTGCTGTGTTGTGCAGTCACCTTGGAGCTCCTCTCTCGTTTAAAGGATTGCTCTGTGCTCGGAAAGAAAACGAGCGCCCAGGCCTTTGGTAAAGCTGGATTGTACTGATCATGGGGACATCTGGCACTGATAATGTCTTTAGAACAGGTGTGCACAGCCTGGTACTGATATTAACGTTCTGTGTGAATTTTGACATTTGTAGACAATGTATCTGGGAATGAGTAGAATATGGAAGATAATTTGTTAAAATAAATTAAAATAAAATAAATTAGTGAAAGACCCAATGAACCTTGTTGAATTATCAGGCTACATATTTGCTTTTACGATGGAAGATCATTTGTTTCATCAGATTTTGAATTTTAAATATCGTCGACTTTCTCACTTTGAATTCTAACTCTTTTAACTCTAAAAAAGTAGTTTGAATTATTTGTATTCTGAATTTTAGGTGCTGAAATTTTAAGTATACTTTTTCAATATGTATAAAAATTGCAAATTTTACACTGTGAATTTTGACTTTTCAATTTGAGGGCTTGAAAATATTTGTGCTGAATATTTAAAAGGTAAATTATTAATAATTTTAGTAATTTTCACTTTGAAAATGTATGACATTCATGTTTTTTCAGAGTTTTTTCAGAGTTAAAAAGTTCAAAGTGTGAAATTTAGCAGCATTTAAATTTCAAAATCTGATGAAACAAATGATCTTCCATTGTAGAAGCAAATCTGTAGCCTGATAAGTCAACAAGGTTCACTGGGTCTTTCACAAATTTATTTTATTTGGTTCTTTTTTGTTTTCATACCCAATAGTTTTGACTCAAAGTGGTCAGGTGATGTTGCTATGACGTGTCTTCCAAGTAGGAAGAGCGCGTCAAAACCGTCTTCCTACCTGAAATGAAAACAAACGACACCTTGGTCTGAAAAAAGAAACTGATAAAATAAATCTAACCTCAATATTCAGCTTAGTTTTATACAGTGTGGTGCTTAATAAAATTTCTGGTTCAAAACTGGTTCAGCACTGGTCAAGCATAATTCCATGTAAATTTCAGCGCTAATCACTATGACAATAAAAAAAAAACAAAAAAAAAAAACAAACAAAAAAAACGCACTACAGATGATAAAGTTTTTTACCAAGGCTCTGGTGTTACTCACATGTGGTGGTAGTCAGTGTTTAAGTAATGAATATATAGTGTTTTAAGTAAGCATTAAACATTAAAGGTGCATTGCGTAACCTTTCTATCTTCATGGAGACCAAACCAGACCAAGTTACAGGTCAGATCTTTGGAGAGGCGACCCTGTTCACAGTCAGAATGCCTGTTTTTCTAAGTATTTTTGAGCTGTAAAACCACCTACAATAGAATACATGTAAAGTAGAGCTGTTTAATGTCATACTGTGGAACATTCCGGGCAGAGCAGTGGCATCTCCACAGAAACAAACAAGAAGCAAGTGAAAAGTTACACCGTGCACCTTTAAACACATCTGTACCACATGCATTTTTCGTTCAGTGTTGATACAATTTTCTGACAACACAGTGGAGGAAACATATTAGCAGATATTAGCGCTAGTCGTTTCTGTGGAAGTGTTTTTATATTGTGAGGGGCTGGTAAGTGGGTCTCATATGGGGCTGCTGTTGGCCGGGTTTACCCCAGAAGGCAGCATCATCTTTGGGCACACACACAGCACAGTACCGGGGGGCAAGTACTCTCCACCTGGGTGATGGAGGCCTTTATCTCTGTGGGAGGGCCTCGGGGTGGGCTTAGATCACCCCTCTCCTCGCCCTCTCTTCCTCCCCTCTCCTCCACACCACTGCCGTGATTCTACCCCCACCTGCTCCCCTCTGACGCACTACATGTATCTCAGTACAAAGCACATGTTTAGTAAAACTATACATATATCTATACTCATTCGGTTGCATTCATAGTCTAGTATTTTATGACAATATCAGATGGAGAACAAGGCCTATAATTGTTAAGGGTTTTGAAAGAAATATCCAAATGTTGAATCTATATTTATTTATTAATTTATTCATACCATTAATTGAGATTAGCTTCATAAACTTGTCATATTGTTCTTACAGTCTGAAGCCCTTTCAACAATCAGGTCTCTGAGGTTGAATAATGGGACTGTCTCAAACTATCGTCAGTCCACTGGGGCTCGGACATTGGCTCAACTCAGCCGGAAGACTGACTATTTTTACTAAGTTCTGTTGTTCTGTCCTAAGGCGAGACACTTCGCCCACATCGCCTGGGTATGAATGTGCGTGAGTGATGTGGTCGGATGGTTGAAGGACGCAGATTAACAGCCTCACTTCAGTCAGTCTGCCCCAGGGCTGCTGTGGCTAGTATGGAGTGAATGAATGCTGTTAAATATTATGGGTGTCTTGAAAGAAGCTATACAAATCCAGTGCATTATCATTATTATTATTAAACCAGGTCAAAATTTCTTAACACCACATCTCCACCACAGCAGCGAAATTATCCTCCTCCTCAGCCTCTCCATTAACTCCTCTTCACATGTGCCTCTAGCCCCGAATCCGTAATTCTCTCCTTTATCCACTGGCAGCTCTCCCTGCTGTGGTCTTGTTTTAGAATCATCCGCTCTATCTGCAGCACAGTGAGGGAGAAAGTGGAAGTGCTATCTCTTGGATCTTTGAGGAAGTAACTTTTCAATTATATAAAATGTTTTTACTTAAACCAGGGTAAAACAACAGTAAAACAACCTCCACCACAGTAGCAAGTACTGCTGCCAAAGTTTTTTAAAAGTATATGTAAAAATACTCAGAGTACTAGTTATTTTTTTTAGATGCTTTTATACAAAAATTGATCAATCGAAAAGGGTAAAATTTATTCAGTATAGACAGCCATGGATTGGGACAATATGGATTTGTACTGTACACCGTAACTATATTATTTCAAATGTAATTAATTGCAACTGCACGCTTGAATTATACTCAGGTACAGGTTTAAAAATCTACTCAAAAGTACCTTAAAAATTTATTAATTACTTTCTCCCTTCCATACTTTTCCCCTTTATCCACTGGCAGCTCTTCCTGTTGTGGTCTTGGTCTTATCCGCTCTATCTGCAGCACCGTGAGGGAGAAAGTAGAAGTATTATTTCTTGGATCTTTGAGGAAGTAACTTTTCAATTATAATCCCGCATTCCCATAAATAAACAAGCCTATTTGCCTCCACTTAATGGCGTGTCTACAATTTTGTTTTGGACAGCACTTAGTCATGTGGAATGCACCCGCACACTCACCTTGGCACAAACTCTGTCTCATTAAAGTGGCTGCCCCCGGTGGCTGAACCAGAAATGACTCATAATTTAACACTGCCACATTACTGTCAGTCTGTGAGAAGCTTAATGAGCAAAAAGAGACAAATCTGAATCTTCATGTGGTAAAATTCTCCATTTGAAAACAAGCGAGCGTATGGAGGCGCGTAGGTGCCCTTCGCAAATGGAGCAAATAAATGAGTCTGTAATGGCTCTTAGCATTTACTTTGTGCACTGACCTTCAAATACGAGTGCACATGGGCAAAAACGCACCACTCAAAAATACAAAAAGTACGTGCGTATTTTTGTAGGTTTATTTTACAGAATTAATCAATTATTTGTGAGTATTCAGATAATGCGGATGTGCTTTGTCGAGGTGGCTGGATGGAATAAGAGGCAGGTCATTTAAAAAAAACCAAAAAAAACTGCACATTTTCTGGCCACCTGTTTTGTCTCCATGGAGATGTTATTGCTTTGCCTGGAATGTACCAAGGTATGGCATTAAAGGCGCTGTGCCTGGTTTTACTTAGAGATGCACGACCCGATACTGGTACCAGATATCGGCACTGATATTGAAAAATCTGCTGGATCGAATATCGGTTTCTAAATAAACATGTCGTCTTTTTCCTCTGTTGCTGTGAGTCATTGGAATCATTTGCCAACAGAGATTCAAACCTGCACACGTCTTCAAATGTTTGCACGTCTGACAAAGAAGTGGCTGATCTCTAAACAAGCTTGTACACGAGGGATGAGTGTGATTTGAATGATCAGTAGAATGTAGAACGTGTGTGTGTGTGTGTGTTTCTGTGTGCGTGCATGTGTGGGCCTTGATAGACAGTGGATGAGGCTAAGAGCGCATGTGCTTATGTGTTTGGTGTATGTTGTTTTTAAAATAGTATTTGAACAATGTGACCTTGTTTTAATTTATTTGTGGGCAATTTTATCTATATACACTGAATCTGTACTTTGAATATTTCCACCAACCCGCTCAGGTATTTGGACTGTGTAAATGAACATTCATGTTATAACCTGGCACCAGCATGTTTCCCATGATTTTTGTCTTGGTTAATGTATTGTTGTGCACTGTCCCTGTACAAATAAAAAGCATACTATACCATACCAAACATCGGTTCAGCCGATATCCTGATTGGACATATACGCTGACGTAATAAGACTGTTTACTTAGCTGTTCTGTAATTACTTGAGGGATAAATAATGGGTAAATAGCACTTAGGATGGATCAGTTTTGGGGTTTTTTGTGTAACGAAAAAAAAAAGCTGTTTTCTGTCACTGTACTGGTATAGGCTGATATCGGGGATCAGCAGATACTTAAGGCTAAAGTATCGGAATCAGTATCACAACTGAAAAAGCTGGATCGGGGTGTATCTCTAGTTTTACAGTCTTAAAAAGCGAAAAACAGTTCATTTTAAATGGTTTGCAGTGGTCCAAAGTTATTCCTCACTCACTTTATGCATTCAGAGAATCATAATTATTCACCACTATGAGCTTACGCGTTTTTCACAACTTTCAGAGACCCGAGAAAGCTTTATCCTGATGGCAAAAGCCAACAACAACAACTAGCATGTTAACGTGCATAAAACGCTTTATAATTAAATGCAGACAGTGCACAGAGGACATATTTTGACCTCAAGAACTGTTTATACAATATATGTGTACTGGGGCAAGACAAATTTTGCTCAAATACCTGAAAAGAAATCAGGCACATGGTCCTAAAACTGAAAACCCCCCACAAGAAAAGTTACATAGTGCATCTTTACATGACTTTTTTTTAAAGACAATAGAACTTTTATTTGTCCCAGACTGGAGAAATGTTTGTGTTTCAACAGTACGGGTGTACAAATATACTGAAATATTGATATCATGATACTAAATTTGGTGATGCAGTATTGTTATCATGGGCTGCTGTACCAGTATATCGTATTTTTGGCCTCCTTTAGCAATTTGTTTTGTGACGACACTATAATTCTGTTGCTTATTAAGTGGAAGTAAACCTTTTATGCAATACACTTGAAATATTGGCCATATTGTGAAAATATCATTGTGTATCGAGTATCGTATCGAATCGTGAGGGACCCTGTGATTCCCAGCCCTATTCAAAAGCATTAGAATACATAATATAATACAAATATGATTAAAAAAATAATTAAAATACTTTATAATGAGATGTTTGACTAGAATAATAAAACAGGGGTTGGCCATCTGAAATTAACCTGGATTATGATGTTAATGGTTGGTGTGTGTATGTGTGTGTGCGTGTGTGTGCGCGCGTGTGTGTGTGTGTGTGTGTGTGCAGGTAGGGTTCAGGCCCCAGGGGCAGTGTCAGGGTGAACAGTGCAGTGGCAGGTACAGTAAATAAAGGCTATCGTTTATAACAGTGTGTTGACAGGCGGGGCAAGGTTCACACCAACAACCACAGCATTCTCACACTGGCTCTGAATACTAAAGCATGCTCCAGAGCAGGGCAGTGCAGTGGGGATGGGACAGAGGACAAATCTATTAAGAAAAGGGATTTTAAAGGGACTATATTGTGCTAGTTTCTGATCTATGTAATAATGTTGTTGCCTCATAGCTGGAGTTTTGTGTTTTTTAACCCTAAAGGTAAAAAAGTAGCTGTTAACTTGAAAATTACAGCTTCATGACATCACAAAGTGGAACGTTTTGAGCTCTGGAGATGTAGACAGACTAATAATAAAGGGTTACTCAAACAAAACACAACTCCAGGTCTGTTTTTGAGGTAACAACATGGCTTAAAGCTCACAAGAGTCACTTTTGACCTTTACATGTTTAACTGTGCACTCATATCTAATGGGTTATTCAACTGATGTTAAGTTCATGTACTTTTGAGTAATATAAAGTCCTCAGTTTCCGTCGTGGGTCGGTTTAAATTAATTTAATACATTAGAGTTTTGAACACCAAGTACTACACATATTCTGAAACCAATGGTCAAACAGGTGTCTAGGACTATGGATGTTAGGGAGTACATACACAGTTATAGCTAGATAATTATTTACAAATAAGGTAGAAAGGTAAAAAAAATGTATTTGTCTAATTATTTAAAAGTGCAAATATACTGAAGAGTTTTAAAGGGAGACGCAGACACTGTGGGAGCTACGGGCAGCATTCCTCTGAACTACACTGAGGGACTGGACTGGGCAGTGCAGGTAAAAGCATGCCTCACTGCGGAGCTCTTTTCACTCACTCTTGATTTGAACATGGCAACTTTATTCAGTCATTTACTTCACATAACCACCTCTACAACCTGCTGGACTGGTGTAAACAAAGATGATATTGACAGTGTATGATACTGTCTTTTCTGTCTGACTGTTATCATTTACAAGGATCCACACTGCTAAATGGAATAGCTCCCATAGTTTAAATGACTTCACTATGACTAGATCTGCTCTTTATTATATAAAATACTTTTGACAAGTTGAAACATATTTAGTTAGCTGGTCTAGATTTTTGGAAATTATTCAAAGCATTTCAAAATGTCTTCATTCAATTTCTGCACTTGTGTCCAATAAAGAACTCAAATATCTTATTCAACAGAGAGCCAATTTTGTAAAATACTGATGAAAGCAGTTGGATGGTACTTAATAGAATGTAATATAATAAGATCTATTTTTGTAACACTTTTCAAGTTTGAATCACTCTTAATAATAAATGAATGTGTTCATTTATGAATAACAATTTTCTCTCTGTTTTATTATGGCCAATTAAAGGTACAGTATGTAACTTTCTGCAAAGAAATAAAAAGTTAAAAACATCTTCCATGGTGATAGATATGATGTATGCCATGTGTGGAATATTAGGAACATTTCCACAGAAATAAACAGGTGCAAGTCCTTATCCAGGCCAAAAAAACTTTTTTAGCTTTTATCTTATTTATTTAATTTTTGCTAAAAAGTTACATCCTGTGGCTTTAAGGTGTTTTTTTTTTGTTAAGTGTTACAATTTTTATATATAATTTAGCTTTACAAAATAATGAATAAATGAATAAATGAATAAAAATAGCTTGAAACGCCTCCAAAATCCTAGACTCACTAACACATAAATAAAGCTAAACTAGTCAAAACTACTCAAACCTGTATGGGATTTGAACTCTTGTAGTATTCCAGTTTTTCAGTGCAGTGATTCAGTGGTTTATGTGAAGTAAAAGACGTCAGGGGCCATACTGTTAAACCAAGCGTCAGTAGAAAGAGCGCCCCACGCTGGTACAGACTAGAACACAGCACGTCCATCAGGTGAGAGCAGAACAGACACTCACTCAGCTGTCTCCGTGACGACATAATGGCGCTCCCGTGCGCCCTGACGCCCTGAAAACAGAAGACATTTTGATTTACAGAAAAAAACGAGAGAGAAAGATGGAGATGGTTGTATACGTAAGAAGAGAAGACACATGCACAGGGCCCCATGTCCACTAGGGGCGCACAAACTGACATTTTCCAGAGATTTGCTCACATAGTAAACACTTCTATGGATTTTCTGTCTATACATTTCTCATTTAAAGTGTATCTGATGTAAGAAAACACCTTTTTTATATATATTTTTTGAATGAATCCATTGAGATTTCAGATTTCACTCCCAGGTCTGGCACACCTATAAAATATGCATAATTGGGCAATCCACCAGCTGGTATATTTACCTAGCAAAAGACAAGAATAAACTTTAAAGAGTTCAGAGAAGGACAAAACACTCTCACTGCCAAATCCTACATGTATCACTGATTAAGAAAATAAAACTGGAGAACAAAAGTAAGTACAGAGCAGCGGCTGTGTACTGGTGGGCGGGGACGGTGAAAATGGGGCATTAAGTGATTAAAGATTGCTGAAATATGCAATAATCACACTAAATACAACGGCGAGAGGGGAAATGGTAAGGCGAAACAACTATAACATGGTCAAAAGCTCTGAAAAATGTGCGAAATACACTTCCAGTCAAAAGTTTGGACTCACAGTCTCATTTTTTTCTATATGTTTATTACTTTCTACATGTGATATACATACAGAAGACATTAAATATTTGAAGATATATGGAATTATTAAGTAAAGAAAAAGTTAAATAACTCCACAAAGCAAAGAGTGGCTAATTTGAGGATTTGAATATAAACTATAAAAAATATATTTATTTAACTTTTTTTTTTTACTTTACTACATAATTCCATATATCTTACTTCATATATTTGATGTCGAAAACAGTAAACATATATACAAAAAAAAAAAAAAAAAAAACACTGAATGAGATGGTGAGTCCAAACTTTTGACTGGTAATGTAGGTCTGTTTAAAGGTGCACTGTGTAACTTTTCCCGAGCAGGTCCAGTCACCTGCTTGTCACCATGGCGATTTTATTACTTTGCTATTAATATTACTTAAATTATGTCCCCATAGAGGCAAGCAGGAGATGCTTCTAGGCCAATTTACAGGTCATATCTGTGGAGAAGTGACCTTGCTGCAAAGGAGTGCGTGTTTTTAGGTATAAAAAAGAAGAAAAGTTACACAGTGCAACCAGAAAAGTTACACAGTGCAACCTTAAGTGACAAATAGGGGGCCACCAAAACAGGATTTCACACGGGACCCTCGACAAAGCTACACACGGCCCTGCAAACCGAGCTGTAGGGATTTAAAGTTTTTCGGGTACAGTGCTACGAAGCTAAAACATTTCTTCTGTCTTCATAAATCAGCCGCTGACACCACCTGCCCTCCAAATGTGTAATTATCAAAGCAGGACTGTCATTTTTCACTGCCTCAAGAACACAAGGAAATGACTCCGCACTGTCACAAGGAGCCGTAGAGACGCACGGCTATTCATTTAGACACAGGCGCACTCCATCATGAGAGCTGCTCCTGTTTTTTATTACCTCATCACATGTCACTCATTCACACGTAATGAATTCTTCTTCCTCCAGCAACAACAACTGGTCTCATGGCAACTCATCAGTTTTAAAAGGCCCATATTACGCTGTTTTCTGATCAATGCTCTAATGGATAATGTGGTCTCCTCATCACAAACATACCCGGAGTTGTGTTTTGTTTCATTCACATTTTGAGTTCTTCTCTCAGACGGAAAGCACTGCACGCCGTACACCTTCACTAGAATCGTTCAGATGATTTCAGCTCTGAAATTGTCAATCTCTACTGAACTAAAGGAACTAAAAGGTAGCTGTTAGCTTGCAAATTATAGCTTCGTGGCATCACAAGGTGGAACAGAACATTTTAAGCTTTGGAGATGTAGACGGACTAATAATAATAAAGGGTTACTCAAACTTGCGTGAATGAAACACAAACAAAACACATCTCTGGGAATGTTTTTGACAAGGAAACAGTGTTATAACATGGCATGGAGTCAATTTTGAGTAATACTGGACCTTTAATGAATTCTTCGACCTTCAGCAACAACAACAAGTCTCATAGCAACTCATCAAACTTAATACATGCCTGCTTTTGTATTGTTTGGTGATCATGACAAAGCATACGATTAAGTATGGCATAAAAGAATATACTAGGGCACACTGGTATTGATACTTTGCGGTGACATCATGCTGGGGGTGTTTTACATGTATCTCTGTGGTGGAATGACCTGAAATACTGTTGGCTTATGCTAGCTAGCTTGTGACTGCAATTTTAAGCGAGGGCCAGCACAAATCAGCTCACCTGTTGTAGTTCCAGCTGAGTCAGTTCTGTCGAGTCTGATTGTGTTAAAATAAAACTCAGATTTAATGGGAGAGGGGGTGGCTGCCTCTCCACAGTTCCGACCTGTAACTTGGTCTTGTGGCGTCTATACCATAGTGTGGAACATTCCAGGCAAAGCAATCTCAACATCTCCATGGATACAAGCAGCCAGAAAAATTAGCTTTAACTGTTGAAATATTGCAATAATGTGATTGAAATTCCTGTGTTTTAGTTTCTTGTTCTGTGCAACTTTTTGAGGACTTTTTCTCCATTCAAAAGTCCTAAATTTCATCATTCTGGAACCATGAACACAAATCATTGTTATTGAAAATTGCTTTTTTTGTGCATCCTTGTACTTAAAGGGTTTATGTGACTATATATTGCAATCCTGTTTTGTCTTTAATTTTGCTTTTTTGATTTGAACAATTCCCTCTGTATGAAAACACTGAAGAGTCGTGAGTCACCGGCAGGGCTCTTTAACTAGGAGGGAGAATGGGCCGAGTGGGTGACACAGCAGGAGAGCTGTATAAATACAGGTGGCCTATACGCACACTGTGTTAATACAATGTGATAAGAGAAACATGGGGCCAAACAGGAGCCGCTGTGTGTGGGCAGAATAATGGAGTGTGTATTTATAGCAGCGGTTAGCAGCCTTTTGTTTTGTCAGGCCACTGGGAGTTTTGGTCATACCACAGTGGTCGCTTTTTCATGTATAGTTTGAGTTATCCTTCAAAAAGTGGTAAAAAAGTTAACTTCCACAGTATAATAAATGGCATAAAATAAAAGACTGAAATAGTATATGGGATTTAGAGTCTGGTCATCATAGTCTGCTCCATCATCACGATTTAAATGGGCAAAATTAGCATAATGTAAAAAATATACATTTAAAGCAACATAATTTTCTCTGCTAACATACATTATTTAATTACAGAACCTGCCAACTCTGTAGTTTAGACCCCAGTGGTTTCTATAAATAAATTACGTGATGAAAGATGGCACTTATTGGCATAGCACTTATCAAGTACACAGATAAATATACATTGTGGTGTTTATAATGTCCCCATACCAATTTTGTCATCTTTTTGGGGGGGATTTTTACTCTTTGTTTTGCACAACCCACTGCTCAACCACTGCACCAGACTATAGAGGGACAGATGAGATAACACTCCCTACAACTGCACAACAACTCACCCACTGCACCAAACTATAGGGGAACAGAGGAGATAATACTCCCTACAACTGTACAACAACTCACCCACTGCACCAGACTATAGAGGGACAGAGGAGCTCATTCTCCAACAGGCTCCTACAGCTCCACTCAAACAGTGAGAGATACAGGACTACTTATGTGTTTTTTTGTTTGTATTGTGAGCACTTTGAATGACTTTGTGTATGAATTGTCACTTCCTAAAAGCACCCGACTGGTAGGATCCATGAAGTTCTTTTACTGCTGTTTCACTGTTTAAAACATTTAGCAAGTTACCAAATACCAATACAATATAGAACAATATATTGTAAATAAATATATTATAATAACAACAAGGTTCTCCAGCCAATAAAAATGTAGTTTTATTTTAAATTAAGCCTTAAAAGGGTGATTTTATTAAAGATTTATAGAACCAATTATCAACTGAAGTAGCTGTAAGACAGACTTTGGACACCTTATACTTGTTAAGAAACCCCACCAACTCAAACCAACAACACCGGACTGAAGAGAACTAGGAGAAAACAGACAGGTTCATGAGCGGGCCGACAGGTGCGGTGTGTGACGGCAGGTGAAATCCAAGGTGACTCCTTCCTGGTCTCATCAGCGCTCACTTCAGGCAGTTTGGGGACAGACCAAGTTTTATCGGGGTCAAGAAACAAGGGCTGTAGTGACTCTGACAGGGGGGTGTGGGGAGTGGGTAACAAAGGTTGGAAGGGTAACCTGGCGTGCCATCTGGTACAATGATGTGATCTGGTGGAAGTGTCTGCATAGGGTTTTTGTACAGGGATAAACAGAAACATGAGCCAAAAGTTCAGCTCATCTCCCGGTTTTTCATCCATTCTTTTTTTTTTTTTTAAATTATACAAATTTGTTTATGAAAGTGCATTGTTAGCATGCTAGTTGTTAACAAAGCTCATCACGGTGAATAATTAGGATGCTCGAAAGTTATGCAAATGTTTTTAAGTTTTTAAGACGGCCTTTAACTTTCTTTTGCTTTTGTCTGATTCACAATATTTCACGAACGTCCAGTATGACACAAAAAAATACTGTGACAAAAGTCTTGTTCATTTTTATTTTATTTATGTTTCGGGCTAAAATGCGAATGAAAAATGTGAGTACTGCAGTAACTCTCTGCTCCTGACAGGCTGCTCTAGCGGCACTGGGTGATGGATGGGTCAAATACAAAGAATGAATTTCCCTCACGAGAGATCAATAAAGTGTAACTTAGTTTAAATGTAAACTCAAATCTAAACACAACTTTACACGTTCAGTTATTGTATTTTGCAGTGTAACAACTGTAATAGTAAAATGTTACCAAAACTACTGTGCTAAATGAAAAGACCAAAAAGAACAGCACAAAAAGATATCCAACACATTGCTTCTTGTTTCTAAAACCACTTTAGTATCTTATTAAAGTGCCAATGACAGGTAAGATTATTAATTTTACTAAAACACAGTTAAGGTCATTATATTTAAGATTTTTGCAAAAACATTCACACTTGTTTTCCCAATTTGGGCACTTTTTATGTTTCAAATTTTACTTCATGGTTGGAAATCGTGACAGGGAATTCCGTAACTGTTACCTAAAAAAATTCCTCTAATGTACACAGAAAATATTATCTGACAAATACAAATCTAAGAAAACACCTTTACTTTGTTGAAATCATGTTTCAAGTCTTAGAAGAAATTGTTCTTTTGTGTAAAATATGCCGAACTTTTGGACAGAATTCTGGCTAGTGTGACGTCATCAGCATTTTTGAACTTTCTACTTCCTGTAATTTTCCACATATTTTTCAACTTTTCTTCTCAACTAGCCTCTTGATTGGTGTAAAACTATTTATTTTTATTTACAATAGTTATAACCCCACTAAATTAAGGCAAAATTAGAGAATCATAAACATCTGTCATATCCACTTAAGTAAATATGCACTCTTTTCTGGTGGTGGGTCCGTCTGCTTGTCGTCATGAAGCTATTATTACTTTGCCTGGAATGTTCCGCAACATGGCATTAAATGTGTCTGACTTCGTGGCTCCACCAAGAATGTATGTTTCACTAAGACACAACCTCAAACGTTATGGTGCACCTTTAACATTTGCATTCAATCTTTAATCACCATCGAACTGAATTGCAATTTTTAAAACGCCATAATTTCCTCAACAAACAACAACATATCCCATCATACTCTGCAAAAAATTCTAATCCTGTAGTTTAGATCTGTACAAAAATTTTCTTGTATTAGTTTCAGTCTTTTTGTCAATTCTCTGAGCGCGTTTAAAAGTGCATTGTGTAACTTTTCAGGTGGAGGGTCCGTCAAATGCTTTTCCCCACGGAGATGTCATTGATTTGTCTGGAATGTTTCGCAGTATGGCATTAAACCTTTCTATCTTCATGGAAACAAAACCAGACCAAGTTACAGGTCAGATCTGTGGAGATGCAGCCCTGCCCACAGTCAGAATGCCTGTGTTTAGGTATTTTTGAGCTGTAAAACCACCTGTAATTGAATAAATGTAAAGCAGAGCTGTTTAATGTCACACTGTGGAACATTCCAAGCAGAGCAATGACATATCCATAGAAACAGGCAGGTGACGGACCCCCAACACCTTTAATAAAGAACTTTCAACAGAATCTTATTATTAAAACAAATCACAAATCAAATCACAATCGCAATACTTGTCTGAAAATTCGCCATTAAACATCACAAGCAGTGCAGCCTTAGATTCACGTATTATAAACAGACTAAATATTTTGGGCTAGCATCTGAATGAGGCTGGCGATTTGTCTGAACCAAAGGACCTAATTCAAAATGGGGTTTGGTTTTCAAAAAGAACACACCCAAAAGACGAAAATGAAAGGAGAAGAATGAGACGGCAGGACAATGGAGGACAAAGTACAAAGTTAGGGGGCCGAAGTAAAAAAAAGACGAAATACGAAGACGGGCCCAGACATCACAAGAAAGAAAATGATCTGCTACAAAGGAAAAAGCGAAAAGGGATTAGGAAAATGTAGTATGGAGGGACAGGGCTACTAGCACAGAGAGAGATAGTGTCAAAAATGTCTAAGTAAGACAGAAAAGTGCAGCTCTCAAACCTCTATCTGACACTTATCCATCTCCTCTGTATCCAGGGGTTTGCTATCTCCACTATGTATTTTTAGTCGCCCATCAACTAATGTAAGGTTCCATTTGTGCGATCTATAAATGAGAAAAGTGCGTGTGGTAGCTGTGAAGGAGGTTCAAGTATTGTGTAAATCGGAATGGGCTCAAGAAAAGTGCATAAATGTTTGTTATACTCTTCAAAAATTACAGTTTTCTATTCATTTAAAATTTCAATCAACTTTTTAGCATGGCGTTCTTTATAACAGTTGAAATACTTTTTCTATGAGGTATTAATTGCTTATAACAAATGTATGTTTTATTGTTTTTTAAAATGCTATATTCACTGAAGACAACATATTAACATGTTTTATAAGTTTCATTTTCATTTTTTAATGGTCTGAGTCACACCTTCCTTTGCTCTCAGAACTAAGTCGCTGTGTAACGTTGCTGTGCACAGTTTTGTATTTTGCTTTTGTATATTTATGGAGAATTGCCTTGTGGGAGCATGGGTGACGTAGGCTTGTGGGCGGAGCACTGGACAGAATCTTACAGCTAACCGGAAAAATACTGCTTCAATGCTACTTCAATGCTAAAATACTAAAACACATCTACATCTACTTCTAAAACTAAAAGAATCTAAAACCACTTCAGGTACGTTTTCGATGAGGGAACAATGTTATAAATACTGTGGTAGAAAGGTCCAAAAAGCCAATTTTACATAATATAACCTCTTTAATGTTAGATTTTTGCATATTCCTTCAAAATATGTCTGCACAGTTTAAATAAATGGTAAATAGTAAATGGTAAATGGATTATAAAGTACTTTTTCAAGGCACCTATATTAAGGAACCACTCACCCATTCACACGCACATTCATGCACCAGTGTACGCAGACACTGGAGGCGAGGAGGGCTGAGTGTCTTGCCCAAGGACACAACAACACTATTCATCTGTGGCAGCTGGGACCGAACCACCAATCAGCTCTACCAACAATGTTTATGTCGAGAGTGGGATTTGAACCACCAACCTTCGGACCATCACAAATCATGATCAGAAATTGTCATCTGTCTATACAAGAATTAAAAAGCTTTAAAAGTGCAAAATTCAACATTTTAGAGGAGGGTCCACCACCTGCTTGTATACATGGTGGTTCTACAGTATGGCGTAACTTATCTGTCTCCATGGGGACAAGCAGAAAGTGCCACCAGGCCAAGGCATAGGTCGGATCTGTGGAGAGGCAAGCCTACTCACAGTAAGAATGCAGGTTTATCAAGATATATGAGCAAAAAAACAACTATATTGATAAAAGCAAGTCAATGTCAGTGTGGAACATTCCAGGCAAAGCAATAGCATCGCCATGGAAACAAGCTAGATGACAGATACTCCACCAGAAAAGTTACACAGTACATCTTTAAGCCTTTATAAGACTTTTTGCCATATCACCCAGAAGAAGTACAAAACAGAAATTGTGATATTATCTTACACAAGCAACACCACATTTCGGTCCATTTTAAACACACCACAACACTTTGAAAACTCCAAGCCACAAACAAAATGGCTATTCAGTGTAGTGACAATTGCAATGAACAGAGGCTGTATTTGTCAGCAAAAAACAATCTTTCTTTGAACAGAAATGGGGGTCAAAAGTACAACCTGTCAGCCATTAACAACTCCATCCTCAGACCCAAACCAAAACAAAGAAAACAATAGGCTAAACACTGGATGCTAATAGGAGTATGCTAATAGGACCATTAGGGGCAGAAATGATTATGCAAAATATGACTCAGGGACAGTTCACAGCTTAGGACAGTTCAATGGGCTTAACTCATTACTGTAAACAACTAGGGTGTGTTGGTTTCAGTGTTATTAGCTCCTCCCTTCGGACATACTATATTTACACAGTCCTTTACCAGATCTACATCATAAGATAGAAGCTATGATGTGTTTTAAAGATGTTAGTTCAGTTGACAGAATTTAAAAACCCTGTAACTCATGTTTTTTCCATGTATTTGAGCAAAATGTTGTCTTGTCCTATCCATCCATTTTCTTCCGCTTTATCCGGGGTCGGATGGCAGAGGCAGCAATCTGTGCAGGGAAGCCCAGACTTCCCTTTCCACCCACACTTCCTCTAGCTCTTTCGGGGGTATCCCGAGGCGTTCCCAGGCCAGCCAAGAGACAAAGTCCCTCCAGCGTGTCCTGGGTCTTCCCCGGGACCTCCTTCCGGTGGGACATGGCTCTACTCTGAGCTCCTCTCGTGTGATTGAGCTCCTCACCCTATTTCTAAGGGAGCGTCCAGCCACTCTACGGAGGAAACTCATTTCAATCGCTTGTATCCGCAATCTTGTCCTTTCAGTCTAAGTAGGACAGAAAAGCGCTTGTCTTCCACCCCTCCCTCTATATCTCGCTCTCCTCTGTTTCACTCTCTCCATCCCTCACAGTGCATTACTCAGTGAGGGACTGCACATGATCTAGTTTACAGGAATAGGAGCTGGAGACCTACATAGTGTCCATCACCCAAGCTGCCTAAAGGGGCGTGGCCACAAACAGCTGCAAAGGTGACGCATGTAAACATGTGGTCCGTATGTACTAGCGTTGTCATCATACTCAAATTTCAAACCAGATTTCAATACTAAGCAATAGACTCGATACTCAATATTGATTCTGATACCACTATGATAATTACAGACAATTCTTTAGACAAAAGAATGTGACATAGTAGACATAGTACTCTCTTTTATATTACCATGTGGAACTTTTAGCAAACTAGCCAAAATGACTATCTTGTCAGATACATTATATTATATTAGGCCAGTTTGATTTTATTTATTGCTACATATGCAAATTAGCTTTTCTTTTCTTTTCCTTTTTTTTTTTTTTTTTTTTAAGAAACGGTACCTTTTAAAACACTATTCATTTGTAAAACTAAATATACATTTCACTGGCTCAAACAGTGTTTCCTTTGGCCCTGTGCTAATAATTAAGGTTAATTCAATAGCCTAGATTTGTGATGAACTCAAGCAAGTCGTGTTGTGTCACCGAATGTGTATGTCAAAAGAATGTGTGTAGGCTTGTGGAGATGCAAGCCTACTCACAGTAAGGATGCATGGTTTTCTATGTTTTTCAGTGCACAAAACAAAACTTGCTTTTATTTTAATCTATTTTTGGTTTATAGTTACACACTGTGGCTTTAAATAAATAAGTTGAATTTTAAGCAACAATGTGTTTTGTGAAATATACAAAATCATAGTTACGCTGAATCCTAAATTGCTGAATAAAGTTTAAAGTTGAATCATCGATAACTCCAACAGCCCAAATCAAAGTTCATTTCCATAACTAAAGTCTCCCTAAGAGCAGGCGGTGTTCAGGGCGCTGCTGTGTGCATGTATCAGTAAGAGAAGCATTCCCCTGACCCCCCGGTCGATACTAAAGGACCAAACACACCTCCAGCAAAAGCAAAGACAAAGAATCAATGGTGCTCTGCTTTAGTTTGGACAAGTGTTAGGCCATCACTTTCACAGCGCTGCAGGGGACACTACCCACATTGCACTGCACAAACTTTTACAGCGGGGTTTAGGGAGAGGGAGAGAAGAAGAGGAGGGGTCACTTCATCTGCAGGATTCCATGAAAACAAAGTTGAAACCATACTTAGGGTAAGAGGTTTCCCAAATGCGTTTTACTTTAGTAAAGAGAGCGCAGGTGAAGGGAGGGGACAGGTGAGAACAAGGGGACGTGCCAGGTAAAAGGAGAGGGGAGGGGACAGATGAAGAGAGCTAATTTCTATCTTTGATTTGTTCCTTATTAATAAGACAAAAAGAGAATTATTGTCTTTCAAAAGTGTATGTTTAGCCATAAATTGTAACAAATATGTAAATAAAGTAGTAATAGTCTAGAATAACATAGGATTACCAGGGTGTATATCTCACTCAGTCACTGCTAATATTAGCTTAGCCTAGCCTAGCTTCGTACCTCAACGCACTTTGAACTTTGTTAGCATTAAACACCTGCAATCCCTTTTAAACATGAGATGTGAAAAAACACTAAATTGTAAATATGTTAATTGTTTTCAATCAGCTGATGGACCCAGAAGTGAAATTACACTGAACAGCCCTATAATATTTGCAGTAAAAGATGCTGCAGACGAGTCAATACAAAGTAAAGATAACAGATTAGAGAGAGTAGTGGAACAAATGCGCTCACATCCAGATGAGTGATGCGAGCAGAGTTGTGTTTTCCACCTGTGCATGGCCCAGGCTGCACTCCTATTGTTATCTTGATAAATGGCTTTTTCCACAGAACCATTAAGGGATCACTGTCTGCTCCAGGAGGCGTCAGCAGACAAACCCACAAACCCAGAGCTTCAGGGGAGTCCAAGACCACAGCAACAGCACGAGTCAAGCCAGGACAAAAGTAATATGTGGGCAAAACTAACCCTGCACAGCAAGATGGAGTCTTGCGATATTTGTGAGGTTACAAACTCACCAGAATCCATCTTTGTGCCCGCTGGTGCGACAAGGCCCAACAGGTGGCGGGCGACCAATCACATTGCAGCATTGAGGACTGTGCTGAAGCCGAAGGTGAAGCGCCCAAATGAACCAAAACAAACATGATGACACCAACAGGCATGAGTACGGACTATTTAGTTTGTGAAAAACGTGCAGAAGGTAAGAGCTTTGTGCATTTGTGGACAGAGAAGCTGCTGTGTGCTTTTCTCTCAACTGGATGTAACAAAAATGTTATTTTTCAGTCAGATTCAAATAGTCTCCAATGATGTTTTGCGTTTTATATCAATTTATTTCAATTTTATATCAAAATATAACACTTCAAAATTTGTTATTTTGGCAAGTCTATTATAAAGTTATCTTAAAGTTGTATTATGTAACGTTTTGGTCGTGGGTCCATCACCTGCTTGTTTCTATGGATACATCACTGTTCTGCACAGTACGACATTAAACAGCTCTACCTTACATTTACTCAATTACAGGTGGTTTAATAGCTCAAAAAGACAGAAAAACAGGCATTCTGACTGTGAGCGGGGTTGCCATTCCACAGATCTGACCTGTAACTAGTCCGGTTTTGTCTCCATGAAAAAACAAAGGTTTAATGCCATACTGTGAAACATTCCAGACAAAGCCATAACATCTCCGAGGAGAAAACCATTTGACAGACCCTCCACCTGAAAAGTTACACGACGCACCTTTAACTGACTGAAAACAGATCATTTCGTAAACCAGTCCACTCTCTGTTGCTGAGTCAGTAGTTATAATTAGTCAATCCACTTTTTGTACAAAGCTCAGAGTTTATACTGAATGTTCTCTTCACAGATGGCCACATTATGAATTACAGTGTCTGTAGCATCAAAACAAATGCATCCAATTATGCAGCGATTTGGTCTTTTTCAAAGTTAAAAGCAGCACTCCCATTGTTTACATGCTTATTATGGGACCTGTGCGTATTCTCAAAACGTCCACTGCATTTGAGAGACAGTTTTACCCATAAACCTGTGATGTAAATGCAGAGACATAAACAGAAGATTAAGTACTATTAGACAAAAAACAAAAAGTATACTGAAGTAAGAATACTGTTACTTTAGAGGTTCAAGTAAATAAGAGTATTTGGGGAAAGTATGTTTAAAAGTTCATTTTAAAGGTTTTCAGTGCAGTTGTTCCTCACTTACCTTATGCATTCAGAGCATCCTAATTATTCACCACGATGAATTTGTAACCGCTTTTCACAACTCTCTGAGACCAAAGCAGAGTTTTGCTGTGACTGTAAAGGCAACAACAACTAGCATGCTAAAGCACAATTCCTGATTCACTGGCAATAAAACTCTGCATACCGCACGCAGTGAACTCAAGAGCTGCTTATGCAATACATCTGTAATAAGGCAAGAACATTTTTACTCAAATACACAGGAAAAATCTGGCTTTTAGGAAGTCAACAACTGCTTTATGATTTCAAGTTAATGTAATTGGAAGGACAAATGATTAAACAACGCACAAATTCAGGTGTTTCCAGAGAACAGACGACTATAATTACAATAACTAAATCAAATCTGAAGGAGCAGTTCAAGAAATAAATGTTAAAATGATTTCATATTACCACCAGTGGCAGCTAAAAAGGACTCTCTCTGGTCTGTCCATTTACTGAGAATGAGAAAAACTTGGATGTGTCTTCTCTCTGCAGGTTTAAAGGTGCATTGTGTAACTTTTCTGGTTGAGGGTCTCCATGGAAATGTTATTGCTTTATCTGGAATGTTTCACAGTATGGCATTAAACCTTTTTATCCCCATGGAGACCAAACCAAACAAAGTTAAAGGTCAGATCTGTGGAGAGGTGACCCCGCTCACAATCAGAATGCCTGATTTTCTCTGTATTTTTGAGCTATATATCCAAGTATAATTGAATAAATTTAAGGTAGAGCTGTTTAATGTCACACTGTGGAACATTCCGGGTAAAGCAATGACATCCATAGAAACAAGCAGGTGACGAACCCCCAACCAAAAAGTTACACAATGCACCTTTAAACACTGACAACCCAGGTTCAGTTGTGATTGTGGTTCCTTTAACTAAATAATTTGCCTCTAACAAAAATATTTGCGCATAATTGCTGGGAGTGTTCCGAGACACAGCTGAAACAAAAAACTGTGATAATAGATAATACAATAAAGTGCTATTAGACAAAAGATGTTCTTAAATTTGAAGTTCTGCTCAAAGGTACAGACACACCAAAACTATTCCCCGTTCTCCAGTCTTCACCGATTCACTGGACATAAAGGCTGAGTGCTTTGGGGCCGGAGGGAGGAGACAAAAAACTAAATCATATCTGAAGGAGCCGTGCAAGAAACACAAGTGCAAATCATTTCATATTGTCCACATAAAGCTTTTGTCACTTGACTTACTCACAGTGGGAAGAGGAACCACAACTTTTACTCAAGTAAGAGCAGTGTTACATTTGAGAGATTCACCTGTTTATTTAATGTGTAGGTATAAACCGAAAATAAAGGACTATTATTAAAACATACAGTATCGTTAAAGGCCCTGTACCTGATCATTTCCATGTATTTGAGCAAGATTTGTCATATATATTTGTCTAAGCAGCTCTTGAGGTCAAAATAAGTCGGCTGTGCACTGTTGGCATCAAATTAAGTGTTTCATTGTGCGATAATCAGGAAGTGCGCTGTTAGCATGCTTGTTGTTTTGTGTAATCCCTCAGTCGTCCAGGTAGGATCCATCCATGCTAGTTGTTGATGACGACAACCTCTGCTTTGGTCTCTGAAAGTTGTGAATGGCGCTTATAAACTCATCATGTTGAATAATTAGGATGCTCGGAATGCGTAAGGTAAGTGAGGAATAACTTTGGACCACCACAAACCTTTTATTAATTCGTTTTTCACGTTTTTAAGCCAGCAAAAATCAGGTACAGTGCCTTTAATTTGGGAGCTGTGTTCAAAAGTAAGCACAGACGAAATAATCATTAATATTCAAAAACTATTCTCTCTGTTCCCCCGTTTTCACCGATTCACTGGACATAAAAGAAGAGTGATTTGGGGCCAGAGGGAGGAGACTGCAAAAGTTGTGGAAATCTGCCGAGAATAGAGAGAGAGAAACGTTTAAACTGTGCAGGAAGAAAGGAACAGTGAGCTAACCATCACTAGCCTTTGATTGTGCCATAAAAACGCTACTTTTAAGAATACCCATGAAATTAGCTGGCTGAAAAAACCACCTCCAGCTCTTAAGAGTCTCCACGGGACATAAAAAGATTTTGACTGTTCTCGCTAACCCTCTTATTTTGATTTTCTACTGCGGTTTTCACACTTTGGCCTATACCTGCCATACCCATCCATCCAGACATAGCGGGGTTCATGGGGGCGCTGTCTCTATTGCTCTACAGCCAGACAACTCAAGTCTAAGAAAAGGAGAAGAGCAATATTTGTTCAAACCATAGACTATATAAAGAAGTGGACTAAGAAAGTGTGATGTCAGCTATAGCATTTGGCTCCAGTCAAATGAAGCTCACGAGGCTAGACGTTATAATGCCTAATCTGGAGTCGTTCCATATTTGCCAATCAGGAGTGAGCTGGTTGAAGGTGCAGGCCCCTTCCTGCCCACAACGCTGGTTTGGCAGGGAGTGGGCGCTTAGCAACACTGTCAATCAAACCTGTGGTTAACGTTGACGGGAGAGACCTAGGAAAAGAATTTGCCTGATTTGTTTGTTATTAAGGTTCATATTTTGACTTACGGACAAAATAGTGAAATAAATGTTTCAATAGAAAGTGAAGTTGATGGAGCATGAAGTGCGCCCAGCGTCACTTCTTACTTGGAACGTGGCGGCTAGTGGGTTAGCTATGTCCATTTATCTATACAGCATCACTGAAGGCAGTACACACTTAGATTTAGACCAGAAAGCTGCTAATTTACCTTGTTTGCGCTGAAGTTACCAAAAGATGACTAGGAACAGTATATAAAGCTATTAAAACACACTATACACTGTTTAGTAAAAGTGGATTTAGTGTTTAGTTCCACTTTGATAACAGTTTCTGCTCGTGTGAAGTCATGAAAAAGTCTTCAGACAACTGACATGTGATGGCTGCCTTCTATGGCTGATTATTGCTTCATTCTGCTATTTATATGTTGCAGCTCAGACCTTTTACTGATACGGTTTATTTAAAAATGCTTTACTGGGACTATCTTACTTTATTGTTATTGTGACAGTGGCATAAAATAGTTTCAGTGTAATCGTTTATTAAAGTATATCTCTGTACCAACATATCGCGCTTCAAAATGTGTGATAGTGACAGACCTATGTATACTGAGGGCTCTCACTGCCAGCTTATTACCTAAGCCTATGTAATCAACGTATAATACTCCCTACAACAGAAGCCTGGCCAGACTGGACTGTACTAGCCTGGAATGGACAACACTATCATAATGTCTATGGACCCGCACTGATGGCAAATAAAGTTCTCCTGTGTTAGAACTCCTCTGTTTACATAATAGTTAAAGAATTGCTCTTATCTTCCACTCTCAGGCTACTACAACTTATTCTACAGCATTAATAATATTAAAGAGTTTTCCTCCCATGAGCTTTGGGTACAGACAGTTTAACATCCTCTTCTTGGCACACTTTGACGACGCAACCCTGTTAAAGTTGCTACATAACTTTGAAGCAAGTCCTGGAGTTGTACTTATGGGACAGGACTGACTTCGTGCCCGGGGAAATCAGAGCAGGACGACGTCTGTTGCTTTCCTCGAGACAAAATGGAGACTGAACAGAAAGAGAGTGAAGAGAAAGGAGAATCTAAAGAGAGAGAGAGGCTTACTTTAGGGCCCCCAACGAGTGAAGGACGAGAGGAGGAAGAGGAGATAGGTAAACGTACAGAGAGGAGAGGCAGGCGTGACCTCTGAAGCAGTAGAAATAGCTGTCCCACTTGTAGACACACTTTCTGTTGCTAGCCTGGATGCAGTGGGGTGGCTAACCTACATAGCCACTCACGCTCTGTGCAGGAGGAGGGCCCCATCCAGGACGCACATGCTACACGCCACTGCTGAGCTAAGTCACCTGTGCTAGCATCGCGCGCTAGCAGGCAACCAGCTGCTCTTCTAATTAAGCCCGTGTACTCAGCCAGCAGCATATGGGCCTCTCTATAGCTACGTTCTGGTTTTATATTAGACTGGAGCAACATAAGGAGCAAACATGGGCCAGATCCTCTCCACTTACATATTTGTATAAACAACAGCTCAGCAGGGTTAGTTCTGGTTTTCTTGTGAGGTTTAAGTCAAGTTATACTGTTGTTACCTCATTAAAAACAGACCTGGAGCTGTGTTTTGTTTCATTCACACACGTCTGAGTCATCCTGTGATGTCAAGAAGTGGTTGTTTTCAAGTTAACAGCTACCTTTTATCTTTTGTTTAGTAAAGACTAGAAATTCCAGGGATGAAATGATCCAAATGATTCTAGTGAAGGTATGTGGAGTTTAAAAACACAGTGGAGCACTTCCTGTATTACCTCATGACATCACAAGGTGGAACAGAGTGTTTCCTGTTTGAGAGAAGAACTAAATATGCAGGATTTGTGTTAAACATGTGAATGAAACAAAACACAACTCCAGGTAGGTATGGAGTGAGTTCGCTGGAATACTGGGGCGTGATTTAAGAAGGAGCTGTTTATTAGTACTTCTCTGTTTACATAATATTTCCATGGAAACAAACAGGAAAAGGCTCTCCTCTAGGCCAAATAAGAGTCAGGTTTGTGGAGATGCAAGCATACTCACAGTAAGGATACATGTTGGTTTTCAGTGCAATAAACACAGCCAAAATGAAAAAAACATGCTTTTAATTTAATGTATTTTTATCTACAAAGTTACATACTGTGGCTTTATATAAATGATCATTAGTTTGTGTTAGTTCCATTGACACAGTCTTTGCTCTATCAAAGTTTTGTTGTATTTTGTACAATGGCAGTAAATGTAATCTTATTAATACTGTGTCATGTGCGGGCGTTATTTGCGTTATTTAAACCTTCCACTACTTTTGCTTCCCTTTCATAATAGGTTTTGTAATTGCTTTTTTTTTTTTTTTTTTTGCTTAACCCTTTTTTGATGGTTTATTTTTGCGTGGCTGTGCAGAGCCTATAAATATGGCCGCCTGTTCGTGGTGCGCTCTCCACTTTGCTCCTCCACTCCGTGTGTTCTTCTCCGCCCAGCCCCGCTCACCTTGAGCGCTCCAGACTCTGTATGTGCACCCTGTCGGTGGCTTCGCTCCTGTCAGCAGGGTGCTGTTAGGTAGCTTTTTGTTAGCCGTTAGCCTTTTGTTTTGACTTGGTGTGACCAGGTCTTTGGGTTGAGGTTTGTTGGGGTTTTTTTTGTCTTAAGTTATTGGTGCTGGTGCTGGCGCCGGCTTCTACGGCCCTGTACGGGGTTGGCCCAGTGCACCTGTTTGCTCTGTTTGGCTCATCATCACCTTTCTGTTTATTATTTTTTCATTATTTTTGAGCATGGGAGGATTTTTTTCATTATTTCTTTAAAGCAATCAAAATAAAAAATGAAAAGTTAAACCTTGAGTCCTGTGTTAAATATGTTGCCCTTTGGACCAATGAACAGCACATTTCATATTTTTAGACCTTTCTTCCTATAGTTTTCTTCTTATAGATTCAATTCAATTCCTCCATTACGTCTGAAAAATGAAGCCTTCCACCTACAGTACAGATGTAATGGAGGGAGCACTCAGATTAAATGCCCCTTTAACAGATCTACACTTTGTATAAAACAGCGCTTAGGCTCTCCACGTCGACTGGTGTGGAAATTAGTGTAATTATCGTCAGGATATTACTTCAAATTAACATAATTATAATTATTCTGGGTGTCTGGGAATAAACTGGGCTTTGAATAGTAATGGAGAAATTTGAGACTGCTGCATGTGTGACTATTGATTTTCATAAAAGAGCTCTGTCAATGTAAGAAACAAATCAGAAATAGAGCTGCTTACCGTTTACGCTATTAGGGCTTAAATCATTGCAACAACCAATGTACTCACAGTTTCATATTTTAAAGTAGAATTTCTGCAAGTGGTGCTTCTACTGATTTGAAAAGTACAATAGAATCACAACTTAAAGGGCCTGTATCACATTATTGTCTGATCCATGTTATAATATTGTTACCTCATCAAAAACATATATGGAGTTGTGTTTTGTTTCATTCACACATGTTTGAGTGACCCTTTATTATTAGTTTGTCTCTTCAAAGCTCAAAATGCTCTGTTCCACCTTGCGATGTCATGTAGTGGTGGTTTTCAAGTTAGCAGTTACCTTTTACCTTTTTGTTTAGTAGGGATGAGCAATTCCAGGTCTGAAATCATCCAGAAGATTCTAGTGAAAGTGTATGGAGTTTAAAAACACAATGGAGCACTTCTTGTATTACCACATGACATCACATGGTGGAACAGAGTGTTTTAGACTTAGACTTAGACAAACTTTATTGATCCACAAGGGAAATTATTTGGATACAGTAGCTCACACATCACAATATAATATAATAACAGAGAGTAACAAAAATAGATGGTGTAGCAAAAAAGAGCAAGAGACAGGTGTCAAATTATAAAAATAAATTATATGTACAAGTCAAAATAAAATAGAAAAATAAGTAATAAAAAATATTAAATAAAATATAAAATCACAACTATACAAGAGACAAGAACGACAGTGCAATAATATGCTGATAGGGCATAAGGTTATCCGTTACTTGAGATTAAGTTGTTGTACAGTTGTAGGGAGTATTATCTGTTACATAAGGGTGAGTTGTTGTACAGTTGTGGGGAGTATTATAATAATAATGTAGTCCTGTATCTCTCACTGTTTGAGAGGAGCTGTAGGAGCCTGTTGGAGAATGAGCTCCTCTGTCCCTCTATAGTCTGGTGCAGTGGGTGAGTTGTACAGTTGTAGGGAGTATTATCTCCTCTGTCCCTCTATAGTCTGGTGCAGTGGGTGAGTTGTACAGTTGTAGGGAGTATTATCTCCTCTGTCCCTCTATAGTCTGGTGCAGTGGGTGAGTTGTACAGTTGTAGGGAGTATTATCTCCTCTGTCCCTCTATAGTCTGGTGCAGTGGGTGAGATGTTGTACAGTTGTAGGGAGTATTATCTCCTCTGTCCCTCTATAGTCTGGTGCAGTGGGTGAGTTGTTGTACAGTTGTAGGGAGTATTATCTCCTCTGTCCCTCTATAGTCTGGTGCAGTGGGTGAGCAGGAGTGTCCATGATGGAGAGCAGTTTGTCCAGTGTCCTCCTGTCCCTCACTGTGACAAATGTCTCCAGCTCACAGCCGATTACGTGACCCGCTTTACGGATCAGTTTGTCAATCCGCCCAATGTCCCTTTTACTGGTGCCGCTCCCCCTGCAGAACCACAGCGAAGTCCAGGGCGCTGGCCACCAGTGTTTGAAACATTATAACACAGATCAGAAAATAGTGCAAAATGGGCCCTTTAACCTCGAATGCCATTAGCTGTGATATGCTAATCACATCACATCAAATAGAGGGGGTAGGATTAGTAGGATCTGGCAACCCAAAGTGAGGAGCTTATTCTGCTTTCTGATTGAACACTGGCTTCACAAAATACAAAATGTAAACCTAAAAAACTATTACATCATGCTAAAAAATTATAGTTGTGAATAAATTAGCTTTACTATAGTTATTAAAATTCGTATTTGATTTGGACATGTGCACTTCCCATCTCAGAGTGCAGATAAGTCAGTATATGAAACAAGTATAAATGTGCACAGATACAAAAACCTGCCTTCAAATGAAATCACTGTACTGACACAATACTTTTACTCCTACTCGAGTAATATACTTGACATTGTAAGTAACAGTACTCTTACTTGAGTAAAAGTTTTGGTTCCTCTTGAAATGATTTGAACACTTGTGTTTCTTGCACGGCTCCTTCAGACAGGATTTAGATTTTCTCATTTTCGTGATCTACTGTGAAAACACCAGATTTGTGTATAATTTAATTATTTATCTTTCCAGTTACATAACCTTCAAATTAGTTGCTAGTTAGTTACTTCAAATTAATTCAGATGTTATGCCCAAACACTTAAAGGCGCTGTAGCCGATTTTTACGGTCTTAAAAATGAGAAAAAACAGAACTACGGTTTGCAGTTATTCCTCATTTACCTTATGCGTTCTGAGCATTCTAATTATTCACCGTGATGAGTTTATAAGCTTTTTGCAAGTCAACGTTACCGACAACTAGCATGCTAACGAGCACTTCCTGATTATCAAACAATAAAGTGCTTTCTAATTGGACACAGACAGTATGCAGCGGACTTATTTTGACCTCAAGAGCTGCTTATACAATATGTCTGTACTACTACAAATTTTGCTCAAATACACTGAAAGAAAAATAAATACGATTTCTTGAGGAGTAGTTTTTCCCCAATACTTTTTTTACTTTTACTTTAGCACAATTATGGACAATTAGACCTGATGCCAAATAATACTGGGTGCAAGATTTTTCCAACAAAACAATTCCTAGGACAATGTTTATCTTGTAAATGTGTGCAAAGAGTGACAAAGCTGAAAACATATTGCGAAAGACAAATGAAGAAGGATAGCCCACAGCATGTTCCCATTTCCGCTACAGGTCCCATTTTTAGACAGTCATCCATTAAGACTGCTGCGCTCTAAAACTGTCAGCAGGGGGCGGGAGACAGCACAAACACGAGCTCCGCCGCGCTCAATGCAACACAAGAGCGAGTGCTGGTTTATAAAGTGAAAGTCTGTGCAGCGAAACAGTTTTAAGAAGACGAAGATGGATCGCACATGATTTTGTTCAGATAAAGAAAGGGAGAAAATGGAAGAAACACTGCAAAAATAAGAATATCTACAGATAAAGGTGCACTGTGTAACTTTTTTGGGTTAGTCTGGGGTATGCCATCTGGTTTAGTTTAATGCCTTACCGTGTAACATTCAAGGCAAAGCAATATTATCCCCATGGAAACAAACAAGTAAGTGGCAGACTTTCCAACAAAAAGGTAACACAATGCACCTTTAAATTAACTTAAATTCCATATGTTAAAGTGCACTACGTAACTTTTATATTGGATTATCCGCCATTTGTTTCCATTGAGATGTTTTTGCGTTGCCTCAAATGTTCCGCAGTATGGCATTAAACTTATCTATCTTATCATTTATTCAGTTAGGTGTTTTTACAGCACAGTTTTTACTCCACAGATCTGACCTGTAACTTGGTCTTCTGTCACAAACTGCTTGTCTCCACAGAAATGAATTTGTTTAAAACCATTCGAGGCAAAGCAATGACATCTCCATAGAGACAAGCAGGTCTGGAAAGTTACATAGTGCAGCTTTAAAATGACTTGAATTCAGGTTATGAGGAATTAACAAGTAAAGATATATTTCTAATTTAAAAACATGATTCCTTATTTCTAGATAAAATCATCTGTAATCAGCTGTAAACGTCTAAAACTTTTTAAAGTGCGTATGACTTTTGGTATGGTTTTCATGTTTTTCAAATTATGATTGGTTTGGTGGGATAGTATCTGTGACGTTTAATGAAAAAAGTAAAAAAAATAAATACATAAAATAGTGCGGAGTTCTAAAATGAGACAAAAATTAGCCAAAATTTGTAGTCTTTTGTAGTACAGTCTAACCTGCCATATGACCTTAAAATACACAATAAAATAAAAACAGACACACACATTTAAAATGATCAATCCTTTTAAACCAAACTAAATATTCTTTTTTGCAGTGTTGCTGATAGATGCATTGTCCCGCACAGATTTCAAAGAGGATTTCCACAGATCCGTGTTGGCTTTGTGTATATATACTCTCAAAGTGCTTCCAAACACGCATTTTCATAAACAGTCGGTGTCCGTAGAGGCTTTGAACAGTAGAGAGAGGGTCTATTTTTTCTGTGTGGACTCACCTCTGGCCCCGTGTGTTCAGTCTGCGTGGTTCGGTCGCTCATTTGGCAGTCTTTTATCTTCAGGGCAGCTCTGGCGGTCTCCTGCATACAAAGCAAACCAAAACGCATCCGTCACGGTCACATTCAGCACAACAAATGAAAAGGGAAATACATTAGAAGAGCTACAAAATGCTTGGACGACAAAACCTGAAAAAGTACAAACTTCTTCGGCCAAGTAAAGAAACGAGTGAGAGGAGGAGAGGATTTTGAAGAGGTTGCATCACTGTTATACAATGAGGGATACACCAAGAATCCAAGGTCACTCAGCCCTGGTTTCTATAGAGATATTCATTAGCAAACATACATTTTCACATTACAGTTTCTTCTTCAGTTCTTTTTCACTTCCCATACCAATTTCGATACTATTGGTGGTTTTCCTCGGGGACAGACGGCGTCTAATCGGACTATTATTAATGTTTATATCTTGATTTATGAACAAAATAGTGAAATAAAAACCCCAGGATCATGTAGAGAGTTTTAAAACCAACATTTTAAGATATATAAATATGAAAGTGGTGTGTGCGTGAGTGATGGTGGTGGTCGGAGGGGCCGGTGGTGCAGATTGGCAGCCTCGCTTCCGTCAGTGAATGAATAATGATCTGTAAAGCGTCTCTGAGTGTCCAGAAAAGCGCTGCATAAAACTGATGCATCATTATTATTATTTTTATTATTATTTCAAAATGACGGGTCTGACAGCAGCAGTTACAGAAAAAGAGGAGATGATTTTTCAATAGAAAGTCGATGGAGCCAGATGTGCTCCCATGTTCTCTTCCTATTGGGAATGCAGCAGGTAACAGGTATACAGTCTATGGAGCAGAGGCACCTCCCGTCTGGTTCCGTTAGATTAGTTTAATGCTAAACCGTGGAATATTCCAATAGCATTCCATAGCAACAATATTAGAGCTGGCTGAAATGTCTATGCTGTACACCGACTAGTCTTGACAAATAGACTTTGACTATCTTCGAAGGTCTTAAAACTGGACCACAACATTTTCTCCTAATGCATTTGGAGCAGGAAGCGTCCACAAAGTACAAGAGCGGAGAGATTTATAAAAGGTGACAGGTGCTGGGTCTGGACAGCACAGTGGAAGGTCCAGAGGAGATAACTCATGGTTTTCAGTGCAGATTTTACCTGTGCCAAAGAGGAGACACAGCTCTGCTCCTCGCTCTCAAAACACGCTGCAACCCAAAGAACTGACAACTCCTGATTTCCCTGAGTGATGGAGAAGGCAAATGAAGACTGAAGAGCTGTGTAATGTCTCTAAGGTCTAACAAAAGAGATAATGGAAGTTATAAAGTATTTAAAAGTGCTATACTTGAGTAATACTGTTTTAAAGGACCTATTTTTCTCACGTATTTGAGCAAAATCTGTCTTGCCCAGTAGATATATTGTAAAAGCAGCTCTTGAGGTCAAAATATGTCTGCTATACTGCCTCTATCTAATTGTAAAGTGTTTTAATTTGCTGCTGATGTCATCAAGACTCCCTGGGGGTGTGATGCTAACTGGAAGGACTACTCTGAAGCTTTGTTACTCAAGTTAGACTATAATCTGAGCTTCATTTTAACACAATCTGACTAGAAAGAGTTGCCTTAGTTGGAACTACAACAGGTGAGCTGATTTGTGCTGTTAAACAAGTCTCTCAAACGTTACCGTCACAAGCTAACTAGCATTAACCAATGTTTTTTCCTTTTCACGCACATATTTTTTTATTGAAACTCAAACTCCTAAACAAGACCATGAACGTTCGTATTGTTGTTATCGTATTGTTTATATCCATTTTGTCCTTTTTTCTTATTCTTAGAACTTAAAACATTTTTGGTAGTTATTGCTAATGTGTGCAATATGACACCATGGTAACTGATGAACATTCTGCCAATAGAGACCCATGTATAGAACACCCCCAGCGTGATGTACTTTGCTGCCCAATTGTTAGATAATCAGGAAGTGGGAGTTAGCATGCTGCTTTTTGTTAGCTTTACTGTGGCGGCAAAACTCCAAAGCTCTGACCTCTGAAATCTGTGAAAAGTGACTAAATTAATGGTGGTAAATTAAAGTTAAACATTTGTAATTTGATAAAGACAGCACACAGAGGTCTCATTTTTACCCTAAGAGCTGATTTTACAAAATATCTGTACTTTTTTACAGGAAACATGCATGAAAATAAACAAATGTAATGTAAGGTCCCTGTAGAGAAACTGGTCCTTTGGCGTTTGACACATCCTTCCCATATTATACTGTGAAATGAATACTTCCGATTCCAGGCAAAAATAAGTCATTTCAAACAAGTCTATGGGGAGAGAGTAGGAAGAGAGAAAGAGAAGGAATAGAGAGATCAGGTGGGAGTGAGAGAAAGGGCGAGAAGAGAGGAGGAGAGAATATGTGGAGGGAGAGAGGGAGTGAGAGGCAAAAATGGAGAGGGAGTGGCAAGAGAATATCTACAGTCCAAAAAGAATGACTGAAATTTGTTGTGTATTATTGTCTGTCAACCCTACCCAGAATGCTTTGCTTTTTGACAAAACATCCCAGTCCTTATCCTGTCACTTGGGCCTTTACGAGAGAGTGACGTAATCGTATTCTCTGAAAATGATCTGTTGTTGGTATTTCATAGTTCCCAAGGTGAGTTTAAAACCTGAAGTTCAAATGAGTCATGCTGATGTCTAATGGAGGGTTTCCACCGTTCAGATGTAGGAGAGGAAGTACAGTCCTTCAAAATACAGCAGGAGAGAGGGAGGAGAGAGAAGAGAGAGGAGACAGAAGAAAGAAGAGACAGAGAAGAGGAGGGACTGGGAGGAGAGGGGTAGAGAGAGAGAACGAGGTGGTGGGTTAGAGTTAGGGGGAGAGAGAGAGGGAGACAGGGAGAGAGAGGCACATAACAGAAAAGAGAGAGAGAGGCACATGGAAGGAGAGAGAGATAGAAGTGGTGGGGGAGAGGGGAAGAGAGAGAGAGAGGGGCATATGGGAGGAGAGAGGGGGGCAAAAAAGAGGCAGGAGGGAGAGGTGAAAAGGAGAGAGAGGGGTAGAGAGGGAAGGAGAGAAGAGAGAGGAGACAGAGAAAAGGAGGGACTGGGAGGACAGGGGTAGAGAGAGAGGGAGGGAGACAGGGAGAGAGAGGCCCATAACAGAAAAGAGGGAGAGCCACAAGGGATGAGAGAGAGATAGAGGGAACACAGGAGAGGCAGGAGGGAGGGGTGAAAGGGAGAGAAGGGGGTAGAGAGGGAGGGAGAGAGGGGAGAGGAGACAGAGATAGGAGGGAATGAGAGGAGAGGGGTAGAGAGAGAGAGAAGGAGGCAGTGGGTGGAGAGGGGGAGAAAGAGGGAGACAGAGAGAGAGAGAGAGGCACATGGCAGGAAAGCGAGAGGGGGTGCAGAGGAGAGGCAGGAGGGAGGGGTGAAAGGGAGACAGGGAAGGAAGACACAAGAGAGAGAGGAAAACAGAGGGAGGGAGACACAGGGAGTGTGTGTGGGAGAGAGGGGAGGAGAGAGAGAAGAGCTGGCATGTGTAGGAGAGTAAGAGAGGGAGGAGAGAGAGTAGGGAAGAGCAAGAGAGAGAGCAGGGGGCAAATAGAGAGAGAGAGAGACATAGTGAGGGTGTGGGAGAGAGGGAGAGAGTGGGAGTGAGAGGGAGAAAGAGAGTGGGAGTGAGAGGGAGAGAGAGAGTGGGAGTGAGAGGGAGAGAGAAAACTCATAAAAAGTGACAGGCAGTGATGGCCAGCCAGCAAGCAGGTCCTGCTAGGAGATAATTAATAGGTTTTCACTGGCAGATTTACAGAAGGAGGCAGGGAGAGAGGGAGGAGGGAGAGGAAGGAGAGGAGGGGGGTGGGTGAGAGAGAGAGAGAGAGAGAGAGAGAGAGAGAGAGGTACAGACACTGACAGAAAGTGAGAGGGAAAACAAGAGGGGGGGGAGAAGAGAGAGAGACAGAGGAAGAGCAAGGGAGAGAGAGGGGGAAGAGAGAGGGAGAGAGGGTGGCAGATAGAGGAGAGAGAATGAGAAAAAGAGACTGAAATGAGAAAAGGATGGGAGGAGAGAGAAAGACAACAAGAGTGAGGAGAGAGGGGAGAGAGGGAATGAGAGAGAGAGGAAGGAGCAGGAGAGAGAGGGGAGAGAAACAGACAGAGACAGAGAGAGGAGAAAGAATGAGGACAAGAGAGAGAGTGAGGTGAGAAGAAGGGAGAAGGAGGAATAAGGAGGAAGAAAAGGAGGAGGAATGTAAGAGAAAAAGAGAGAAAGAGAGAGAGAGAGAGAGGAGGAAGAGGAGGAGGTGGAGGAGAGGAGAGAGTTGGCTGAAGTGCTCTGCAGCTGCCAAGGTGTTCTTTAGCCGAGCTCAGATAAGTGCAGTGATTTCTATATTAGCTGTGATACATTACAGATGCAGGAGCACAATGTACAGGGCACTGGCAGAGTGGTTAGCCTCTCGTTCAAAAAGCACATAGAATATATATATATTTAGAACATATAGTTATTATGTTAAAAATCTTTTCCCCACGTTTGAAAGTTTTGGTGAAGTTTATCATTTTACTCCCTGGTTGGACACGGGCGGCAGATAGAGGCAATTCTATAACCGTTACCCATAGCAACCATAATGTTAACAAGGGTTAAAATATTTCTAATTTACTTAATAGTTGGGATTTGATAAATACAAATAAATGATAACAGGCAGGGGAGAGGGGGGGAGAGAGAGAGAGAGAGAGAGAGAGAGAGAGAGAGAGAGAGAGAGAGAGAGAGAGAGAGAGAGAGAGGACGGGAGAGAGAGAAAGAGAGAGAGGGGGGGAAGAGAAAGAAGGGGAGAGAAGTGAGAGGATGGAGAGGAGGAATACAGAGAGGGGGAGAATGAAAAGGGGGGTGAGAGAGGGAGGGAGAAGATAGTACGAGAGACAGGAGGAGGAAAACGAGAGAAAGAAGACAGAGTGCGAGAGAAAAGAAATAGGTGGAAGAGAGGAGAAAAAGAGGAGAGAGAAAGGAGGAAAGCGAGAGAGGAAGAGGAGGAGGGGGAGATGTCAACAAGGGCAACTCCTCATCTAATTTACACAATATTTATGATTTGACAACTAAAAATAAATTAGAACATGCATGGAGGACATCTAAAACCACTTGGAATATTTATTTATTTTTTAGAATTTACTTATTGGGTCAAGTTGTACAGTAAAAGGTACAGACTAAGTTTTTATATATTGGATTATAAATTATAGATTATAGCGCCACAAGGGTATTTTTTTTTTTCCAGGTCAAAAAACGGCATGAGGTCACTTCGCTATTGTGAGGCTTTTGGAGCAGTCTTTGACATTCATTCTAATAGGATTCGTCTCCTGGCTGTAAGTGCTGAAAAGGAGACAATAACCATGACGCGTCTCTTAGGGAGAGAGAAAGCGAGAGGGAGATAAAGAGAATAAAAAGAGAAGGTGGAAGTGAGAGAAGGGGGGCAAAGAGGAGGAAGAAGAGAGAGAGTAGAGAGAAAGAACAAGAAAGAGGAGAGAGAGGAGGGAGATGTGGAGGGAGAGAGATGAAGTGGCTATATGGGTTGAAAAGGAGAAAATATCCATGACACGTCTCTTAGAGAGGGAGAGAGAGAGAGTGAGAGAGAGAGAGAGAGAGAGAGAGAGAGAAGGAGAGAGAGAGAGGGAGAAGGAGAGAGAGAGAGAGAAAGAGAGAGAGAAGGAGAGAGAGAGAGAAGGAGAGAGAGAGAGAGAGAGAGAGAGAGAGAAGGAGAGAGAGAGAGAGAGAGAGAGAGAGAAGGAGAGCGAGAGAGGTGAGGAGAGAGGGAGATAAAGAGAATAAAAAGAGAAGGTGGGATTGAGAGAGAGGGGGGCAGAGAGGAGGAGAGATGAAGATTCATGAAGTGTCTCTTATATTGTTTGGGTAGGATTCCAAATATAACTAAATCAACAGAAGGGCGTCTTGCCGTGTTTCTGATGAGGGAACAACGTTATAACATCGTAGAAAGCTCCAAAAAGTAAACCTTTAAACTCTAAAATAAATGGTTATTTGTGTTTAAGTCTCCCAGCATTTTTGATGAAAGTGTGTGTGTTGATGACACTGTGGTGTCGGCCAGTGAGAGACCCGTCCCCGACCTGAAGGCGCAGGGACGTCACCCTCTGGTTCACTGGGGTGAACTCCAACACGTGGCGGCTGAGCTGTGGGGCTATAAGCGAGCCCACACCAACCTGCTGTCGCTCCCCGTGGGAAACGCCAGAAAAATGGAGGGTCCAACCCCTCTTGATAAGTTGGGTACCAGAGCCCAAGCTGTGCGTGGAGGTGACGAGGTGACGTTCCACGTCCCTACAGCCAGGTTCTGTGCCCGTGGACTAGGTTGTCGGCCTCTGGCCTCGACTACCGCCTAGTCCTCTTTGCACCCGACCCCTATGAAACCCTCTGCAGGTGGTGAGCCCACAGGAGGGCGGATCCACGTCGTCCTTTTGGGCAGCCGGGCCCCATGGGCAAAGGCCCGGCCACCAGGCGCTCACTTTCAAGCCCCAACCTCAGACCTGCCTCCAGGGTGGGGCCCCGGCTGCGCCATACCAGGCGACATCACGATCCTTGGTATTAGACTGTTCAGAGGGGATCATGGTAGAGGGATTCTTTTTTAGAACTGTAAATTTTATTATTTCTCAAATTTTTTTCCACAAATTACACTTAACTGATGTAAAAATTATGACATATTGCCCACAATGGTGGAACGTAACAAAGTAAAAGTAGAAAAGTACTGTAATAAAGTAAAAATTTTAGGTATCTGTTAGGTATCGTAAAGGTGTACTACGTAACTTTCTGGTTGAGGGTCTGTCACCTGCTTGTTTCTATGGATATGTCATTGCTCTGCCTGGAATGTTCCACAGTGTGACATTAAACAGCTCTACTTTACATTTAAATCATTCATTCTGACTGTGAGTGGGGTCGCCTCTCCACTGATCTGACCTGTAACTTGATCTGACCTGTATCTCCAGATCTGACCTGTATCTCCATGAAGATAGAAATGTTTAATGCCATACTGTGAAACTTTCCAGACAAAGCAATAACATCTCCATGGAGAAAAGTATTTGACGGACCCTCCACCAGAAAAGATTTTTACAGTGGATACTTTTTACTTTTACTTCACTGCATTTGAGAGCAGGTATCTGCACTCTCTGCACTACATTTTTGAACAGGACTGAAAAGTAAAAGTATTTTTTATTATAGTTTGAGACCTGCGGAAAAGGCTGAGGGTTTATTTTTAATACGGTCCTAGTTTGGACAAACAAAATTATACAAATAAAAACAGCTAGGAAAAAAAAATATTGATTAAATTATTTCTCAAAATTCTGCACAACTCTGTATCAAAATCACAACATTTGAAGGTTTATTAGATCTCAAAATATGCACAAAATACTTTTACTTTTTACATTTTAAGTACATTTTAAAACTGGTACTTTAATACTTTTACTCAAGAAGATTTTTTCATGTGATTCTTTTACTTTTACTTGAGTTTTGAGGGGTTTTTTTCTCTGGTATCTGTACTTTTACCTCAAGGTGCATCGCGCAATTTTCCTGGTGGAAGGTCCGTCACCTGCTTGTCTTCATGGAGATGTTATTGCTTTGTCTGGAATGTTCCACGGTGGAGCTTAAACCTATCTATCTCAAGGGAGACAACCATAAGATAGATTACAGGTCAGATCTGTGGAGAGGCGACCCTATTCACAGAGAGAATTACTGTATTTTTGAGCAATAGAAACACCCGTAATGAACAAATGCTATACAGACGTGTTAAATGTCATACCACGGAACAGGCAAAGCAATAACATCTCCATGGAGACAAGCAGGTGACGGACCCTCCACCAGCAAAATTACGCAATGCACCTTTAAGTAAAAGTACAGATACCGGAGCAAAAAAAACCTCAAAACTCAAGTAAAAGTACAAGAATCACATGAAAACATCTTCTTGAGTGTGTTTGGAGTACTTCTTCCACCACTGTCCAACCAAACCAAGTAATAATGAGAGAAACTTCAAAGCCTATCATGTGCACTTTAAGTCTTAAAGAGCCGGTTCTTTTCGATTCTGAGCATCTGTGCGTGCTCGCTACCACCTGTCCTCCTGCGATGGGTTGATCCAAGTGTGACAGGAAGAGTAAATAAATAAATAAACAAAATGGCGGCTTCATCAACTCCGCATATGGGAGGTGTTTTGTAACAGTTGTTCAAAATAATGACAGAAAAGTTATGCAAGAACGCACAACAACGGGAGACTCGAGACTAAACAAAAGAAGAAATGCTGCATATCACAGAGTTTGGATTGTGTTTGAAATTTTAATTATCGTCTCTCGCAATTTCTGCATTCGTATAAAAACGATTCTTGGAAAGTAAAACAGCTGTGTTATGAGAAAGTTCTATTGCTGAGCTCGGAGAGGTGTTTGAGATGACAGAGAGAAAGAGAGAAAGAGAGACAAAGGGGAAGGAGAGAGAGAAAGAGTAGAGAGAGGGGGATCACGGGGAAGATGAAAGAGAGAGAGAAAGAGAGGAGAGAAAGATGGAGAGAGAGGGAGACAAACAAAGACAGAGCGAAGGAGGGAGATCGAGAGAGGAAGAGGGAGGAGGGAGGGAGACGGAGGGAGAAAGGGAAAGATGGGGAGAGGATAGAGAAAGAGGAGTGATATAGAGGGAGAGAATGAGAGAATAGACAGATAGGGGAGAGAAAGAGAAGAGAGAGAAGAAAGAATAGAGAGAAAGTGCGTGAGTAAGACAGACATAGAGAGAGAGTGAGAGAAAAGACAGATAGGGGAGTGGGGAGGACCGAGAAAGAGGAGAGAGATGGAGAGAAATGGGGGGCAGAAAGAGAGAGAGAAAGAGAGGGAGAGAATTGAAAGGTAGGAAGAAAGAAAGAGAGGAGAGAGAAAACAGGAAAGAGAGAGCGTGAGAGAGAGAGAGAGAGAGAGAAAGGATGGGGCAGGGGAACAAGATAGAAAAGAAGACAGAGAGGGTTGAGAAAGGGAAACATGGGAAAGAGAAAGAAGAGAGAGAAAGAATGAGTGTTTGTGTTTCAAATTATAATTAATTCTTGTAATTTGTTTATTGTCGGAAAAAAGATTCTCATAAAACTGCTGTGTTATGAGAATATACATGAGCCCAGAGCAAGACTTAAAATGTCAGAGAGAAAGAGGGAGAGAGAAAGAGAGAGAGAGAATTAGGGAGGAGATAGGAAAGAAGAGGAAGACTGAAAGAGAAGAGAGAGAGGAGACAGAATAGATAGAGAGTAAGAGATTGTGTCAGTAAAACGCATTTGCATAAAATTTCATTCACACCTCGTGCTATTTGAGAGTAAAAGAGGGAGAGAGAGGGAGAGATGGACAGAAAGAGAGAGAGATTTAGGGAGGAGAGAAAGAGAGGAGAGAGACGACAAGATAGACAGAGAAATAAAGGGGAAGAGAGAGGTTAGAGAGAAAGAGACAGAACAGAGGGAGTAAGTTGAGAGGAGAGATGGTGATCTGTGAGTGAGAGAGAAGATACTACATAGTTAAGATTGTTTTTCAAATTATAATTAAGATTGTTTTTCAAATTATATTATCTCGTAATTTCTTCATTCTCAGAGGGAATTGTGTGGGGAAAAAAAAAAAACTATTTCAGGGGGAGTGAAACAGCTGTGCTACCTGAGCCTGGAGCGGTGTTTAAGATGTCAAAGAGAAAGAAAAAGAGGGAAGAGAAGAGAGAGGAGACAGGGGACTAAGAGAGGAAGAGAGAGTGAAGGCAGAGAGGAGGAGTGATAGAAAAGAAAGCTGGGGGGGAGAAAAGAGAGACAGGTCAGAGAGAGGGAAAGAGTAGAGAGGAGAGAGGGAAGAGAGACAAGAGAGAGTAGAGACAGTACATACAAGGAGAGGAGAGAGATGGAGAGAGATAGGAGTAAAAAGAAAGGCAGGGGAGTAGAGAGAGAAGACAGGAGAGAGCAAGAAGAAAAGAGAGAAGAGGGGGAGAGAGAGTACATATTAGTTTTTATTGTTTTTATAATTACCGTCGCGTGATTCCTTCGGTCTTATAAGAAAAAGAAAAAAAAGAAAGTGGGAGTAAAACAGCTGCGATGAGAGAGAGAGAGAGAGCTACCTGAGCCTGGAGCTGTGTTTAACATGTCAGTTTTTATGGAGAGAAGAACAATTATTATAATTGTTGTTTGATAGTAGATCAGTATTACCATGTACAGCTGTGCCCATGTTGAAACAGAAGAGAGGGAAGAGGGATGGACTGATGGGAGACAGAGAGAGAGAGAGAGAGAGAGAGAGAAAGACAGAGAAGAGTGAGAGAAGAGAAGGAGAGGGAGAGTTTAAGAGAGTTTGACTTTCCATTGCTTTGTATGATCGCTTAGAGAAGAGAGAGAAAGAGGGAGAAGAGATAGAGAGAGAAAGAGGGAGGGGGGGTGAGAGGGGAAGTGAGGAAAGAGAAAGAGCGAGAGAAAGGGGGGTGAGAGAAGGAAGGGTGGGAGAGAGAGAGTGAAGAGAAAAAGGACAGAGAGAGTTGAGTAAAGAGAGGACGGAGAAAGGTGGGTCAGAGAAGAGACGGAGGTGAAAAAGGACAGAGAGGGAAAGAAAAGGAGAGGGAGGGAGAAAAGAGAGGGAATGAGGGAAAAGAGTGATAAAATTAAATACTAGAAAAGAGGGGCAAGAGAAACAAATTAAATGAGACAATTAGAGAAAATAGAGAAAGAACATGGAGAGAGATAGAGAGAGGAGGAGAGGATGGGCTAATGGAGAGATAGAAAGGGAGAGAATGGGGGAAGAGTGACAAAAATGTGCCAGTAGATCCAAAAACCGTGAAACAAACAGATGCCAAATGAGACAGTCGTCCGCGGGTTGGACTGGCACCACAGAGCCGTCTCATGACGGGGACATTACACTGTTCACAACTGGCATCATCTGGGCATTGTCCCACTGATGGACCCTAGACAAATCATACACAGGTGTACACACAAACACACACACAGGAATACACATACACATACACATACACAGGAACACACACACACACACACACACCAACCCCCACACACACAGACACCCACATCCATGTCCCCTTAACACAGGCATGTCCCCATAATGTGAGTGTGTGCACAGATTTTAGCTCCCACAGTGTGATAAATACACGTCCAGAGGAGAACTGTGTGTACTGGAGAATTCAATGTTTGTATATAAACCTACACTGTTTCATTAAAATGGTAAATGATCGATCTATAGCTTTACTTCAGACTTATTTGTTGGTTTAGAATCTGACAGGTTGACGGGTGCGGGCTTAACCCACCGTGTCACTATGATCTCCTCCTAATACTAAACATGAAGAAGAAAGAGAAACACAAACACACCAGCTCAGCCTGTAGTTTGAGAATGAGCTCGTCCTTCTCTCTCAGCTGCTGCAGCAGGGCCTCTTCTCTGACCGAGTCCTGAACACAAACACAAAAACATCTAAGGTTACACACAATACTCTACGCTTCAGGTACTTTTATTTACACCCGCAGGTAGAACTGGTTTAAGAGTGGGTGACATTGACAAAAATTAATGTCTCAATAGTTCATGGGCGCTCCAGATGACAATACCCAATTCACATGCTAAATGTGCCTGTAAAGTACCACACAAAAGTGAATGAAGCGTGAAAATGAAAACAAAAGTGCAGAGAAACCACTTAAAACCCTTTTAAAGGATAATTTAATAGTATTGCTACCTGCTCAAATGAGTATCTAATTTTGATGCCAGTTTTAGTATTGATTAGTACCTGATAGGATGATGATATCTCGATACTTTGGACAAACCTAGTCCTCACCCTAAATTTTAAAGATGGAGATATTGTTGCTATGCCTTGATCATTGCACAGAATTGAAATTAACTTGACAATCACAATGGAGGCAGGTAAATGGTCAGATCTATGGAGAAGCAAGCCTGCACATGTAAGAATGCGTGGTTTTTTGAAGGTATTTTTGAACTATACAACACCTGCAACTGAACAAATCCAAATTAGATATGTTTAAAGCCCTACTGTGGAACATTCCAGGCAAAAAAACAATATCTTCATGGAGACAGAACACCTTTAAACTACAGGCAATCTGCTAAGCCTAGATATCACCAACCCTCCTCCAATTCCACATACCTTCCAAACAACAATCCCAATATTACCTTGAAGAGACATTATATCACCTGCCGTTACCAAGACAACGGTGGACATTTTGTGATTTATTTAAGGCTTCATATTCCGGCAAAAGCAATACATCTAACCCAAAAGGACAATGGCGTAGGATGGCTGTTTGGCAGAGCGGTTTCCATAAATGTTTACGTGTGTTCTATGTGCTTTTATGAGCGGCTCTGTTAGTGCGTGTTGGTGTGAGGGGCTAATAAAGTTGTCATATGGGGCAGACCAGGCTGTCCTCTCCTCTCTGTGAACAGTGATAAACTTGTAGTGTCCTTTAGCGCTAGCCTCACGCATGTACCACTTTAATATGACCTTGTGATTTTACGGATTTTACGGCGGAAATACGAGAGAAAGAACCACGAGACGAGTAACACACAGAATTTCAATTATCGTATTATATGAACATGCTAAAGCCCTATTCGCACAGGATTTGTTATATTATAGGGTCTCCTGGTAGATTCATCTGGGTTTAATTTTGTGCGAATCGTCCATGTCTATAAAAATGTCGGTAAAAACCTTCCTGAATTATACGTCCTGTAATTCTGCAAAAACCTCAGGAGATTCTAGTCCTGTATGAATGTTTATTTCTGTAAACTCGCCTGTTTTTCGTCTGTGCACTGAAGCTAATAGTGACTGAAAATGTCTCTAAGGCCCATTTTAGGTCAAGATATAAACTAAACTAATAATATTCATGCACCACGGACCCTACTGTAATCCATTTTTTTTCTACAGTTAAAAAACATAAATCAAATTGCTGTAAAGACGTGACCCGGAAGTACAACCCCGTGGCAACCGAGAACCAGCAGCATGGAGCCTTTATGGAGAAGTTTGGAGCTTTTGGTGCAAAGTTTGAAAAGTTTGGATGGACGGGCCGCACAGCATGAACAGATTAACAAAGACAGAGAGCCTGCGGCTGTTTCATAAGAAATCTGATGGTGTGGATGTCATTGTGATCTCAAACTGGAATCAAAAACTGACTCAAACTGAAAATAAAAGCAACGTTGGCAACATGATGGATTAAAAAGTTCTTGTTTTGTTTTAGTGTTTTTATCAGTCCATTTCCAGAATAAAGTCGGTAAAAAATAATTTCACCTTTAACAGACGTCCCTAGGTAAAACTATTCCCGTGCGAATAGGGTTTAAGGCTTTTCATGGGTCCAGAATGATGGAAAGCTATGATTGTTGTCATAGCAACTGAAAATTCAAAACAAAATTGTATATTGTGAATGGTCAACCCTTATAACAGAAAGCTGAAACTCATGAATTAATGATATCAGATGTACAAAAAGTTTTATTTTGTAATAATTCTGTTTCAAAATACATTGACTTGCTTTTAGTCATATAATGTTATTCCCAAATCAAACATATAACTGGGCTTGCGTTACTTTTAATTCTATATTTTGAATGTTTTGAAAAATTGTTACAGCAACCATGCAAATCTTCCCTCTCACATCAGTGTATAATGTATTCCTCAGTCTATCACACTACTGAAATTTTTGTAACATATGAGAAATCCATATTTGAAAAACCATCTCATTTAGACATTGCAGATGCATAAAATAATGTTACTTGAAAACCTGTCTATTTGTAAAGTCTTGCTCATGTTAGTCTAAATTACTTTTGTGATGGTAACTTCTTTTTTGCATTTTTGCATTTTCATGACAATGTTCTTTTTCTGACTTGGGCTGCAGGATTCAAAAATAACAGTGCACCTGGTTTTGGGAGAATGGTCTTATTTCCAAATGCCACCGTGACTCAGGACAAAGTAATTCTGGTACTAAAATATAAAAGAACATTTGACTATAAATGTCTTATTTATTATTATTAGTGTGTCATGGCATGAGTTGTCCGTCTGTTTTGTCAAAGGGTTGCCACAGTGAGCGAGATGTCTAGTAATGGGTAAAGGTTTAACGAAGGTAAATGCTGACCTACTTCTTTTGTATTCTTTAAAGAGGGGGTTTTACACTTCTATGGGGTATTAACTGCTAACACATAACATAGATCACCATGTTCCCTTTTATTGTTTTGCTATAAATGTTATAATTGCCAAAAACAACATATTACTACCCCTTAGTTTTGTGCGTTCATGTGAGGGCGAGGGGTGTCTCGATTCTAATTTTGATCAAGGGCTAGGGCCACGACCTAGAGCTACATACCCCTTGAAACGAAGTAAGCTCTCAACCAGACTTGAAACGAAGGGGTCGGCCTACAAGCTCAGGCAGGTGTTGGGATCAGGATGGAGCGTCACATCGACCAGCCAAGGAGTCTCATAAATTTAAGTATTTTCAGCAGTTGTAAATATCAATTAACAGTTTAGCAGCTTTACAATTCTGACGCTTATGTTTTATGTGACTTTTAGTGAACTGTTGTTGCGGTTTTAATTGTAGTAATGTCTGTTTAGCCGACGTTATCGTTTTCATCGAACTTTCACGTATAAACACGCTCGTTTTTTGTCGAGCTGAGGTACCTGATAATCCTTGACATGGCACTTTTTAAGTGAAATCAGTGTGAAGTCAATTTGCTTAACAGAAGCAAACGGTAATCGAGTGGTGTCCCATTTCTTAGGGGAACATTCGTACCCCTAGTCCTCACAGCTCAGTATCGAGGGGCAAGACAAAGACGTAGATAAAGGGGTAGCGGAAGGGTTAAGACAGGGTAATGGGACGCAGCTCAAGTCTCTCCTCCATTTGCATTCCCCTTCAGAGCATCATCACAACACAATCAGCATGAATCCCGCTAATGAAACTACTGCACATCGCATCAGGTTTGGGAAGTTGTCATGTGTTGTTCGTGTCATGTTTTTGTATATTTATGGAAAGTTGCCGTGTGGGAGCATGAGTAACGTAGGCTTGTGGGCTGAGCATTGGACAGAAATGTACTGCCAGCTATGAGGAGGGTTCAAGGAGGGTTCAAATAGGGGAGAGATGGTACTTAAACATGCACAGATAAAACCTCTCCAGACTGTTTTTGATGAGGGACCAATATTATAATATAGAAATATAATATAAAAAGCACCAAAGAGTCTATTTTGTATAATACCGCTGTTTACATGTTGCATTCCAGTAACATGCATGGATAGGGGACATCTGCTGTGCACATTCCATAGAGTAAATATGTAAATGGACATAGCTAACCCACTTGCCGCCGTGTTCCAAATAGGAAGCGTTCATGGGGGCGTTTCCGGCTCTATCGACTCTGTTTCCAATTGACTTTACACTGAAAAATTGTCACCCCTCTCTCTTGCAGTGAGTCTCATCATTTTGGTCTTAAAATGTTCGTATTAACCGTCTCTACATCATCCTGGTGTTTTTATTTCACTATTTTGGAACTGGCTCCAAAATTCGCACCCATAACTGCTAGCCCTGTGAGCTTCATTTGACTGGAGCGACATCACACTCACTTAGTCCACTTCTTTACACAGTCTGTGGCACGTACAAAACAAAAAGAGCCGAACACAAGTCTTCTTCTGTGGTCCGAATAAATATAAAACGGTAGTACATGTTCAGAGGCCATTTAGAGGTTCAAATGTAGGAGAGGTTCATTAGTGGTGGGTAACACCGAGCTCCAGAGGGGGGAAGATTATGTATTACTATTTGTGGGAGCTGGTCTAAATTTAAAAGACAATCCCGGTTGGGCTGGTGTGTACAGAGTGACCAATCGCACAGACCCTGAGAGAGACGAGAGAAAAGAGAGAGACAAGAGAGAGAGGAGTGGAGTATTAATGTCACAGAAGACGGAGAAACGGCAATGGCAGCAATAACTCCTCAAGGACGACTAAACCAGGGAGAGGTGACACAAGAAGAGAGGGAGAGAAGAGAGAGAGGAGTAGAGAGAAAAGAGCAGAGACGAGAAAGGGAGAGGGAAAGGAGAGAAGAGAGCGAAGAGATTGAGGGAGAGAGGAGAGAAGAGAGCAGAAAGAGAGAGAGGGGTGAGGAGATGAGAGAGAGTGAGTGAGTGAGAGGAGAAGAGGGAGAGAGAGTCAGAGAGAAGAGGGGGAGAGGGGAAAAGGAGAGAAAAGAGGAGAGAAAAGAGGAGAGAGGAGAGAAGAGAGGAGGACAGGAGAGAGAGAGATGACAAAAGGGCGAGGAGAGAGAAGAGAAGAGAAGAGAAGAGAAGAAGAGGGAGAGGGGAACAGGAGTCAGGGACAAGAGAGAGGGAGAGAGAGAAGAGGGGGAGAGGGGAAAAGGAGAGAAAAGAGGAGAGGGGAGAGCAGAGAGGAGGACAGGAGAGAAGGAGATGACAAAAGGGCGAGGAGAGTGAGAGAGAAGAGAAGAGGGAGAGGGGAACAGGAGTCAGGGACAAGAGAGAGGGAGAGAGAGACGAGGGGGAGAAGGGAAAAGGAGAAAAAAGAGGAGAGGGGGAGAGCAGACAGGAGGAGAGGAGAGAGGACGAGGAGAGTGAGAGAGGGGAGAAGAGGGAGAGGGGAACAGGAGTCAGGGACAAGAGAGGAGTCAAGAAGAAGAGAGCGAGAGGGGAAAGAGCTGGGGACAAAGAGGACAGATAGGAGAAGGCAGAGGACACACCAGGCCTCAGGCTGATGCTTAGAAACCACAGGGAGCCACAGAGCCAAGGACATCCACACAGAGTACAAAAGGTGCGTACGTGTCCTAACTTTGACCTGCAGGACATCAGTGTACAGCTTCTTTATTCAGAAAATAATATATTAAGAAAACACAGGGGAACAACGATTCTCATAGATTCAGACAAGTATGAATAAAAATACACTACAGATCATGTTCAAATAAAGAGCAGATTTAAATCTAACTTGAGTCAAAATGCTTCTGACAGAACAGTGCTTCCAGTTAGCCTCACCCCCAGGGAATGTTATAATCTTTAAGTAAAAATGACAAATCCAGTTAGGAAGGTTACAAATTAATGTGTGTAAATCTTCTAAGGTTTTATGACTTGCATAGAGACAAACTGAAAAAAACACTACAGAGAATCGGAGAATGGTGCTCATTAAAGAACATTTTACATTAATCAACCTATTTAATTATATTATATTTTAGTTTTTCTCAAATTCTCCATTGAAATGATTGCGATCCCCGACCAATTAACCGAAAGTTCCACCACAAAGAAAGTGCAGTTTAGAAGAGTCAAAAGTGGACGGGGCAAAGTAAGGCCAATACGTATTTATATGAACGCAAAGTACAGTGAATATCTCAACATGAGACACAGCCGGAGCAGGAACACAGGAACACAGCTAGAACAAGCAGTCTGGCACATGCTCCCTGCCCGCTGCACATGGAGGAGACGCACACACCAGAAACACACAGAGAAACGCACACGAGGAGATGAAAAAGAAAACAAAAACAGTATATTGGTAACGTTTTTAATATTCTGATAAACAATATGAGATACATTTGGAATCCATCAGAAACGTGAGAAAAAGGGCTTGGTTGAGGTTCCAGTGCCGCACGAATGTGGATATAAGATTATCTGTAAAATTTAAATCTAAAAAATGTGAAAATTTTTGGAAGAATTGTTAATTGTTAATTTTTTTTTTTTTTAGACAAAACTCACAGCATTCAAATTTTGTAATTTTGCTTGCATCTCCACAAACCTTATATATGATAAAACATATCTATCTCCATGAACAATGTTACACAGCATGTTTTTATTCCATTATTGATTCTACTTCCATGGAATCATGCAGAAAGTTACATACTGTGGCTTTAAGAAAGAATCAGAATTACCTCAAATAAATATGCATGAATAAAAAGTATCATTTGTCATAGCAATTTATTGGTTTTAGACAATGGGGCGCCACCATATTCTCCTCTATAATGGGAAACACTAAATCTTATGGTGTAATGCACAATCCATGCAGCACAATTTAAATGCACACAATGTCCGTACGCGTGAAGCTATAGAACACATCAGTGAAGGGCGCAGCCTGTAAGGAGAGACCAGTCCTGTACATTAGGCCTATGGTGGTTTTCCGAGCTATTGTCCAGCGCTGAATGAATGAAACAGGCTGAGGAAGGGCGTCTGCCGTGGAATCCAGCTCTAATGTGATTGGAGCAGTTTTGGTGGCGACAAATTTGATCAAATCCACTGGAGTGAGACTACTTCATGTGATTCTGAACAGAGCCTTGTATAACTGTACTCCGCAATCAGGAGCCAGAGCTGAAGACGGTGGAGATAGAGGATTAGAGTCCACTTGTATCCCGAAATAAATCAATTTGTTAACTTTAAAAATATGCAAGAGAAATGTCAGAGAATGTGCAGTCATTATCTGAACAATTCTCAAGTACTTTTAAGAATTATACTTAAAAGTACATTTCAAAGTAGAGGATTGGGCTGCTGCTATGGTGAACTTTGGTGAACGCCTATAAAGAAATTCTTGTTCGACTAAAGACATGTCCTGCTGATCGATTGATTGGTCGACTAAAAAGGGGGCATGGTAAAAGCTCTCTGTGTATCTGACCCAAACTGCACTCACAAGACTACACCTCCAGGGGAAGTTCATACAAAAATGACTATTTATGCAGAAAAAAAGTACTAAGAAACAATGTATTTATATCAAGACAGATTAAATGTGTGAATCATGAGTTTAACCTTAATATAAATACAAAAAGAATTCTCACCCACTAGCTGCTCCTTTTTGCTGTTGTCCCATATAAATCCTTGTTGACTAATAAAAATTTTGGTCAACTTAAGGCCACCACACACTACAGGATTTTTCAGTCTCAAATGATTTTTAAACGTGCAACAAAAAGTGCACACCACAGGCACGAAGACAGTCTTGTGAGATTTCAAATCTTCGATCGCAAAGGCTGCTGTGAGATATGGCTATGGACCACACGCTACACAGGTGTAAACGCGCCTCGTGTCAACCGTTTTCTGCCTAGAATAAAACGACTCGCTTTGAGACTCTTAAGTGTCCAAAAGATCAGAGCACTGCACTTCTAGTTTAGATACAAATCAAAACCGTGTGGTTATTATTTGTGAAATGTGGTGCAATACTTCACATACATGATTTTTAATGCACAGAAGGCTGGAGATAAAGAACACAGGAAGTAGAGTCACTATCGCCAATCTGCAGCTTCACCCTGATCTGCACGCTGCATGGTTTTAAAGAACACTGCAAACTGGTTTAATAGCGCTGTTTTGTGGACTGGGTGTCATTATTTGAGGAGGACGAATTCTATGGATAATGTGGATGAGCTGCTGCAGTTTAAATGTACAACTTTATGAGAGGTGAGTAATAATTGCTTTCGCTGTTTACTGAGTTTGTATCTTGTACCTCTGTGTCCGTCACTCCATCTGCCCCCGACGCTCTGTTTTATTGGCTGTTACCGTAGCGTTGCTGATGTTTGGTGGTTATGATCTGACAGAGCAGCTCAGAGTCACAACGACACCGCACACGAGGAGCTAAGTGGCTTCAAAATCGCACATGAAGACACAAAGTCTCCCTGAACTCGAGGAGAACAAAATCGCAGCCTAAATCAGGCAAATTCTCCTGTAGTATGTGGCGGCCTTAAGGCACCATTAAGTACAGCCTTACTATGAACTGTGTTTCTGCATTATAGTGGGGTATATGTTCTTGTGAATGTGTGAATTTTGACTCCCTATACAGTAGACTGTAAAAGCAGGATTAATTAACCAAATCAGACCAATGTGAGAACTAATAATAATGTATTGTATTGATTGTGAATCCAGAAGACAAAAAAGTGTTGCAGCTCTATTTTGCAGTCTGAAAAAGGCTGCTCTAAAGCTCTACCCAAAAATATAAATATAGTACAGACATATTGTAAAAGGTAATAAATTATCATTGTACTGTTTGTACCTAATTATAAAGAATTTTATAGTTAGAAAGTGCATGTTAGCATGCTAGTTATTTTCTTATCATGGCAAAACTCTGCTCTGGTCTCTGGGAGTTGTGAAAAATGCTTTCTAAATTCATCACAGTGGATAATTAGGATGCTCTGTATGTGTAAGGTAAGTGCAGAATAACTTTGGGCCACTGCAAACTGTTTAAAATGAGCTAAAAATCAGCCACTTGTCTCCATGGAGATTGCCACATTGTATAATATTTCAGTCAAAGTAATAACATCTCCACGGAGACAAGCAGGTCTACAAGATATGTTACACAGTGCACCTTTAATGTGCATAGATAAGTCTTTTCACAGTGCAGTGAAAGCCCCTAGCAGCTCTGAGTATATTTACTGTACAGAGGAGCATAAGAGAGACATCACCTGTCTGTGGAGTCTGAGCTGGGAAACCTCTGATCCCTTATGGAATTATCAAATACAGCCCAAGTACCCATGATAATGATAATATTATTCAGAGGCGCCTGGTGCGGTTTGAATTCATTTTGCCTGCACAGAATCAGGTCTCAAACTCATCTGTTTTCATAGATGGCTGCTTGGTCTAATGGGGTTTTGGGAAGCCAACTCCAGAGATGACACAATGTTAGCATAATGAAAGCCCTGAAATGTATAAGGCCTAATCAAATGTGACAATTGGGTTTGGGAAAGCTCTAGATTCAGATCACAAATGCATCCATTTAAGAAAACGCACAGGGGCTTCAGGGAATGTAAGAGAGGGCAGTGAGCAGGTGCATTACTTCTACTCCTGAGTAATATTTTTACACGTTTACACACAAAAGTTCACTTAAGCTATTGTTTTTGGTAGAGGAGGGAGAGGCGGTGGGCTTATGGCCCCACAGCTCAGCTCCACATGTTGGAGTTCACCCCAGAGAATGAGTGGGTCGAGGACAGGTTTCTCACTGATTTATTGGCCAATGGGCCAAACAGCAGTGCAGTACCAGTGGACAACTGGACAGAGCACCAACTGGGGACTGCATTGTTCTACTGAGGGATTTCAATGCCCACGCATCTGGAGAGGGCTGATCGGGAGGAACAGCCTGATCCAATCTGAACCCGAGCAGTGTTATGTTACTGGACTTCTGTGTCAAACACCATGTTCAAACATAAGAGTGTCCTTCTTGAGGTTGTGGAGTTCAGCAGGCCCAAGGGTATCGTGAGGGTCTGTTGGGAGCATCTGGAGCCCTCTGTCAGCAGAACCTTGAAATCCCACCTTCAGGACAGCTTCTCCCAGATCCCGGCAGATGCTGTTCTCTGCCTCCATTGTTGATGCAGCCGTTGTAAGGTCTTTGTTGCAGCACGCTCCCCCCACAAGTCTACAAGGCTCGATGGGGCTGAAGAAGCTCACTGTGGTCACAGAGGCAAAAACAGGGCTGGGAGGAGTTCAGAGAGCACATGGACGAGCACTATTGTTGACCGCAAAGAAATTGAGTCAAACAGTCCGACGCCTCAGAAGATACTATTACTGTTAAGTTGATATTTTTTTGTGACCGAAAAAAACATGATTATCAATTAAACTAATCCTGACACATCCTTTTCTCTCCCACAGGTACAGTGCAGTAAGGCCACACTGTGTGTTTGCACAGGGGATTATGGGAGCAGCTTATAAACACAGGCTCAAAGCAGAGTGGCAGTTTTACACTGTCCGAAACCACATTCATCACTCTGTTTATTTTTATCCATCTTTATTACTGCCGCTAATACACTCCCTTTACCGCTTCTCTCTGTGTCCTTGACATGGTTTGGTCCAACAAAACCCCGCGCAAAACAATGTCCACACAAGATGAAACGACAATATTAAATGTTTATCTAATATCATGAAAAATTATACAAGGAGTGATAAAAATTTAAGGTGCACTATGTACCTTTTCAGGTGAAATGTCAGCCACCTGCTTATCTCTATGGTGATGTTATTGCTTTGCCTGAAATGTTCCACCGTATGGTGGTATATGGCCTATATTTATTCATGGAGACAAGCAGATGATTCCACAAGGCCAAGTTACTATTCGGATCTACAGAGAGGCAAGCCTGTTCACAGTAAGAATACATGTTTTCCAAGGTATTTTTAAGCTATTAACAAACTGAATAGATACAAGATGGATTGGTTTAATGCCATAGTGTGAAACTTTCTAAACAACCCGGTAAAACAGCTGCAAACAAGAAAAGGTAAAAGAACCTTTATTTGTCTCACAATGGGGAAACAAAAACACAAAACAACTAAAATCAATGAATGACATCATGCCTGGGGGTCCTCCATGGGTGTCTATGGCGGAATGTTCAGCTGTTACCATGGTGACACAATGCACACATTAGCAAACACTGACAAAAAGTTTTAAGATAGTATGAAAAAATACAAAATGGATTGAAACGACACATTTTCAGGAGTCCGTGATCAGTACGAGCTTTCATGGTCCTGTTTAAGTGTTTGATTTTCAATAAAAAAAATGACTAAATGAAAAACTGTTGGCTAATGCTAGCTAGCTTTTAACTGTAATTTTATTTGAGATGGACTCAGTTCTTTATTGTGATAAAACAAAGCTCACGAGTACTAGGGCTTCAGACAGAGAAGTATCACAGTTAGCATCACCCCCCAGTGAACTTTGAATCCATCACCTGCAAAAGTCTCAATAAATAATAATCAAAACTATTTACTTTCTTATATAAATCGAAAGAAAACCAAATAAGGCTTTAACCAGGTGTTTTGCATAAAAATACAGCATGCTTATCTAATGTGCTTGTTTTAAAAATATAACAGACAAGCATATAATTATAGAATTTGCTGCTTTTATAATAACCACACATTACTCATTCCTAATTGTGCAGTTTTGACAATGATGGATTTTTTTAAGCATGAAAAGTTCCCGGGGAGACTGAACACATAAAGTCAACGTGGTATAGAGTTGTACATATGCCTCTTGTTCTATATACACCTACAGCAGGAGACCGAGGGGGGCGTTTGAATCGTGTAGTAGCTTAAACTGGGACAGAGGAGTTTAACTCTTAAGATGTCTGTTCTGTAGTTAATGGTGCACTATGTAACTTTTCAGGTAAGAGTCTCCGTGGAGATGTTATTGCTTTGCCTGGAGACCGCAGATCTGACCTGCTGTGGAGACGTGACCCAGCTCAAAGTAAAAATGAATGTTTCTCAAGCTATATACAGTATGTGCAGTAAAAAAAAAAGAAAAAAAAAAAAAATGTAATTGTAAAGTTGAATTTCAGTGTCGCAACAGATAAGTACAAAAAACATCTAGGCAGTTTTGACAATGATGGATTTTTTAAGTGTGCAAAGTTGCAGGGGAGACTGTACACACAAAGTCAATGCAGTACAGTAAAAGTAGCTTACCTGACCAGGCAGGACCACACGCTTTGACAAAACTTTACAAAGACGAGTGGATCTTGAGCTTATCCTGTCTCCCTGATTTCAGAAGGCGTGACTGACAGACGGATTGACCAATCAGATGCTCCGTTTGACTCAAAAACAAACATGGCTCTACATAAAGGACTGAGAAACACTGCAGATTTTTACAGAATCAATAATCAAAGCATCAAACTATGACTTATTTCGGGTAAAAGAAGTTATATATTTTGTTCTCAATGTTAAGAGAATTTTCAATAGACGTCTTCTGCATTTGAGAGACACGTGCTACAAATTAGTGGCTGTGGTTGGACCGTCTCAAATTTGCGCAGAGGTTTTTCACGTTCTATGGTCCAGTTCCAGACCGTTCTGGATTCTAACAGAATGTAGAAGGGACTGGCTGGTCAGGCAAAGAGAGAAGTACAAAAAAACATCTCATTCCTCATTGTGCAGTTTTGACAATGATGGATTTTTTAAGTATGAAAAATTGCAATGGTGACTGTATACACAAAGTTTGCAATGTATTTATTATTTTTACATACGCCACAGTATATATGCGCATTGTTTTTTTTTTGTTTCTTTTACATAAAATGAATCTGAAAATAAGAATAAATGAAAATACAGTGCATCCGGAAAGTATTCATAGAGCTTCCTTTTTCCCACATTTTGTCATGTTACAGCCTCATTCCTAATTGTATTAAATTCATCTCTTACCTCAAAATTCTACACACAATACCCCATTATGACAATGTGAAAAAAAAATTTTTTGGACATTTTTTGAATTTATTAAAAATAGAAAACTAATAAATCACATTTACATAAGTATTCACAGCCTTTGCTTAATACTTTGTTGATCCACCTTTGGCAGCAATTACAGCCTCAAGTCTTTTTGAATATGATGCCACAAGCTTAGCACACCGATCTTTAGGCAGTTTTGCCCATTCTTCTTTGCAGTAATTCTCAAGCTCCATCAGGTTGGATGGGAGACTTCTGTGCACAGCCATTTTCAGGTCTCTCCAGAGCTGTTCAATCAGATTCAAGTCTGGACTCTGGCTGGGCCACTCCAGGACATTCACAGAGTGGTTCTGAAGCCAATCCTTTGAGATCTTGGCTGTGTGCTTCGGGTCGTTGTCCTGCTGAAAAATGAACCTTCGCCCCAGTCTGAGGTCAACAGCACTCTGGAGCAGGTTTTCATCCAGGATATCTCTGTATATTGCTGCATTCATTTTTCCTTCTATCCTGACTAGTCTGCCAGTTCCTGCTGCTGAAAAACATGCCCATAGCATGATGCTGCCACCACCATGCTTCACTGTAGGGATGGTATTGGCCTGGTGATGAGCGGTGCCTGGTTTCCTCCAAACATGACGCCTGGCATTCACACCAAAGAGTTCAATCTTTGTCTCATCAGACCAGAGAATTTTGTTTCTCATGGTCTGAGAGTCATTCAGGTGCCTTTTGGCAAATTCCAAACGGGCTGCCATGTTCCTTTTACTAAGGAGTGGCTTTCGTCTGGCCACTCTACCATACAGGCCTGATTGGTAGATTGCTGCAGAGATGGTTGTCCTTCTGGAAGGCTCTCCTCTCTCCACAGAGGAACGCTGGAGCTCTGACAGAGTGACCATCGGGTTCTTGGTCACCTCCCTGACTAAGGCCCTTCTCACCCCGATCGCTCAGTTTAGACGGCCAGCCAGCTCTAGGAAGAGTCCTGGTGGTTCCAAACGTCTTCCATTTATGAATAATGGAGGCCACTGTGCTCATTGGGACCTTCAAAGCAGCAGACATTTTTCTGTATCCTTCCCCAGATTTGTGCCTCAAGACAATCCTGTCTGGCAGGTCTACAGACAATTCCTTTGACTTCATGCTTGGTGTTTGTGCTCTGACATGCACGGTCAACTGTGGGACCTTATATAGACCGGTGTGTGCCTTTCCAAATCATGTCCAGTCAACTGAATTTACCGCAGGTCGACTCCAATTAAGCTGCAGAAACATCTCAAGGATGATCAGTGGAAAAAGGATGCACCTGAGCTCAATTTTGAGCTTCATGGCAAAGGCTGTGAATACTTATGTAAATGTGATTTCTTAGTTTTCTATTTTTAATAAATTCAAAAACTTTCAAAAAAAACTTTTTTCACATTGTCATAATGGGGTATTGTGTGTAGAATTTTGAGGTAAGAGATTAATTTAATACAATTTGGAATGAGGCTGTAACATGACAAAATGTGGAAAAAAAGAAGTGCTGTGACTACTTTCTGGATGCACTGTAAATGCCTCTTTTGTTCTATATAAACCTATAGCAGGCGACTGAGGGGGCCATTTGAATGTTGTAGTAGCTTAAACTGGGACAGATGGAGCTAAACGTGTCATGTGCATTGGACGTGAGTGAAAGTAGGGCGCGCTGTGACACGGCAGTCTCTCAGGTGGATACGGGAGGAGTATTTTTACACCAGTAGAGTTGATTTGTGTAGGGCCAGGACAAACCACAGCTCGTAATAATTCCTCTTACCCTTCTTCTTAAACTAGTCCCCAGCTTTGAGTCTCTGAAAGTTCCCAGTCATCCAGGTCAAATGCTAACTTTGGCCAAAAGCAACAGCCTGTAAGTGTATTTTGGTAGGCGCTTTGAAAAATACGCACTGTGGAAGTCTTCTGATGGGAGTTCTGACCAGCAGCTGTTTGCCTCCATAAGATACTATAGATATTTACTGTATTACTGTTGTATATTTTATTATTATTATCTTGGAAAACATGCATTCTCACTGTGAACAGGGTCACCTCTAAACAAACCTGACTCGTAACTTTGCCTAGTGGTGCCACCTGCTTGTTTCTTTGGAAATAGATAGGTTTAATGCAATACTGTGAAACTTTCCTGGCCAACCTTTTCATGGAAACAAGCAGGTGGTGGACAAAAATATATAATTATAGCACTACTCATTATGCATTATTCGAGAAAATAAATGTACTGCAATAAGACTAAAGTTCTACATTTAAAAAGTATTTTAAAAAAGGGCCCAAAATGAAAATGTTACTCTTCTTCATCCTGGTTGACTTTTTAAACACTATGTAACTTTTCTAGACACATGCTTGTCTCCATGGAGTTGTCGTTATGCTTTGCCTGGCATGTTCCCCAGTGTGGCATTAAAATATTTATCTACACTGAGACAAGCAGAGGACAATTGACAGGTCAGATCTGTGAACAGGTGACCAAATACACAGTAAGAATTCATGTTTTTCTATGCATTTTGAACCCATACGAAAAGTTTCATAGTCCACGTTTGTTGTTAAGTGAAATTCCTGTGTCTTTGTTCAAATATACAGTATAATTATTGCAATTTTCAAATTCAAATACCAGTTTTTGTCCAGGTAAGCTTCTCTTCTAAAGCCTGGTATCCACGTCTCATATTGCAAACGTTCAAACCCGTATTTTTCCCCAAACTAGAACATAACAATTGTGTGAGCTGTCGAGTGCAGGGCTGTTATCATTCTAATCTTACACTGAAGATACACTGGCTAATCTTCTGATAGCCGCTTCTTCTCTTTCCTCACAAGTCTCTTTGTGTTCAAATCACGCCTCAGAACTTACAGAAAAAGCTTACAGACTGACTTCCTGCATTTATACAGCAAACATAAACATGATAAAAGGAAATGTACTAATATCCGCTTGTCTCCATAACAAGATGCAGTTTCAATGTCAGAGTAATTGTATATATGCTAATGTATTCTCCAATGTCAATGTAAGAGAGGATTCTATGAATTCTACAATGCTGGGCTAAGTTATAAACCGTGAATTTTCTGTAAAACACATAAAACAAGCATGTCACACTATATAGCACACATTAAAGGGCCTGTACCTGATTTCTTTACATGTATTTCACCCAGTACAGATGGATGTTTAAGTGCGCGTTAAAATGATAGTTGTTGTTCCCTTCATGACAAAACTAAGCTCTGGTCTCTGAGAGTTGTGAAAAACGCTTATAAACTCATCATGGTGAATAATTAGGATGGTCTGAATGCAGAAGGTAAGTGAGGAACAACTTTGGACCACTGCAAACTATTTAAAATGAACTAGATCTGTTTTTCATGTTTTCAGAGAGTAAAAATCAGATATAGTACCTTTAAGGCAGCACAAAATATTACAAATTTAAAGATGCAATGAGTAACTTTTCTAGAAGAGTGTCCATCACATGCTTGTCTCCATAGACTTGTTAATTCTTTGCCTGACATGTTCCCCTGTATGGCATTACATTTATCTAAGTAGTGCACTTTTAAACAGTCTAAATTGTTTACATATGCAGTATTTTTATAATCTGACATGTGATGGTCATGTCGCATTTTAAATTATGTCAATCTAAATAGCAGGTTTTCTGGTTAAATAAAAGGTAAAGGTTAAAGGTCTTATATTGCACAAAATGTACTCTTGTGAACGTTTAGCCATGTTATAATGTTGTTACCTCAACAAAAACGTACCTGGAGTTGTGTTTTGTTTCATTCATACATGGTTAAGTAATCCTTCAATCCCATCAAGTGGTAGTTTTCAAGCTAACATCTACCTTTTACCTTTAGTTCAGTAGAGACTGGCAATTCCAGGGCTGAAATGATCCAAATCAGTTGTTCTAGTGAAGGTGTGTGGAGTTTAAAAACACAGTGGAGCACTTCCTGTATTACCACATGACATCACAAGGTGGAAGGTGGAGTGTTTTCTGTTTGAGAGAAGAACTCACCCTAAATATGCAGTGTTTGTTTGTTAAACATGTGTGAATAGACTTAGACTTAGACAAACTTTAATGATCCACAAGGGAAATTATTTGGAAATAAAGGAGAAATGAAGGAATTTGGAATGAAACGAAACACAGCTCCAGGTCTGTTTGTGATGAGGAAACAACATTATAACTTCAATCAGAAAACAGCGTAATATAGGCCCTTTAAATTAAACAACATCTTAGTCAATGATTCCCAGTGTGAGGAGGATAAATAAGGTGTATTTATCCTCCTCCTCACACTGTTTTCCTCTCTCTCCTCTCTCTCCTCTCTCTGTCATGTCCCTTTATCCTCATCCATTAGCTTGCGTGTCGTGTCCCAAACTCGCAGTTTTAATTTCCCCTTATCATCCGGCCACAACTGATCCTTCATGTAGGTCAGTAATGAGGGCGCGCTCTCATGCAAACCACACCAGCGAGTTGTGTGGAGCCGCACGCAAACACACTTTACTAACTTTATCACACAAAACAGCACATTCATAACAGTAGATTCATTATAGAAAGTTAATACGTTTTAGCGATTGTAAACGAATAAGGGACAACAATGCCGCACTTTTACGTTTCTATTCAGTGCTTGTCTGTCTAGAGTCCTCTGCTATATTCAGGTAAATATAGCAGCTGTATAGTTAAAGGTACAAGGTGAAACTTTTCTGGGTCTGCCACCTGCTTGTCTTTATGGAGATGCATTTATTTCTTTGCCAGGAATGTTCCCGAGTATGGCATTAATCCTAATTATTATACATTAAGGTGACATAATTGTTAAAAATAAATATGTATCTTAAAAACATGCATTCTTACTGTGAGTGTGCCCGCCTCTCCACAGATCTAACCTGTAATTGGGCCAAGTGGCATCACCTGCTCTTCTCCATTGAGATGCTGTACATCTCACGGTACGATATTTATTGCAATATTTTGTGGAGGCTAACAAAACTGTGAATATGCTACTTTTTTCTCTTAAAATGCCTTGACAAAACTTAATCCAAAGAACTAAGATTTAAAAGTGCTTTTAACAGTTATTTCTTCATGAAGTCGACACTGAAACACTGAAACTGAAACGGTGCAAAGGATCATGGTCTATGTATGTGAGTAGAATCCCTCAGTCATCCAGGTAGAATCCATGGCAAAAGGAGAACTGAAGAAGCAGCTTGGATGAGCTGCGAAACGTATTCGACCAAATAAACTTTGTCCAGTTGACAAATTGAATTTCTCCTTTTGCCATGGTCTATGTAGTTCCCTGTTTTGTTTTATTTTTTTAATTATTGCTGCACCGTAACTATTCATTTAAGTGAAGAAACTTGTAATTCGATATATTGTGATGGACCTTTGACGATACAATATCACGATATTTTGGTTATTGTTACATCCCTACAACAAACTGACACTTAACTGATGTAAAACTATGATAATATTGACCAAAAGTACTATCCCACCAAAACAAGTCATAATTAGAAAAAGACATGAAACAAAAAGACACAAACAAACTTCCACTAAAAAGCTCAAACAGCACTTTAGCATAAACGGTCTCCTTGAAATTGAAATCCTCTGAAGTGAACACAGTAGTGGTGCTTTAAGTGTGCCACATACAGGTAATGCAGTCTGCCATTGTCCTTGAGCTCAGGTACAAGGCAGGACCATTTATTTTAGCTCCAGTCAAGGACACAACCTGAGCCGCTGTAATGATGAGGACCTGAATGAGAAGAAGCAAAGGTCCTGCTCTCATCACCAAAGGAAACTATTTAACTCTTAATATGTCTGTTCGGTACTTAAAGGTTAACTATGTAACTTTTCAGGTCAGAGTCTGTCATCTCCTAGTCTCCATGGAGATGTGACTGCTTTGGTTAGAGACAGCAGGTCAAATCTGTGGACAGGTGACCCAGCTCGAAGTAAAAATGCATGTTTCTCAAGTTATTTATGAGCAGTAAAAACACCTGTTGTCTCCACCTTGTTCCACCTCCTCTGACTGCTACTAAACCAAATTTCTGGAATCCTATACATTTTAAAGGAGAAATACAGAGAAGTTTGCTGACAGCCTGCTACAATATAAAGTAGATTTATGTGTGTAAAACTTTCAATGCTCGTGTGCAACAATAGGTCAGGACAGACTTGGATTGCTACATGGGGCTGCTCGGGGGACTTAGGCCGGGTTTACGCTAACTCCTGGGCGGGTTAGTTGCAGACTGTTCTTTACACCAACAACAACTGTGGTGTGTATTTGACCAGAGCAACGTACTTTCACATGGATTCACACGATAACACTAATGACCTAAAAACTGCTGCAGACAGCTGTGGTGTCCAGGAAAAATAGACTTCTTGTGGATTATTTCTTGAGACCCACACCTTACCTGGACCCGCACTCGCTCTCCGCCAAGGTCAGTGTGGCAGGTACAGAGGTCAGTGCAACAGGGCGCATTGTGGGACCCGTGCGAGTCCTGGCCACTCTTGTCGTCTGCGTACATCCAGCTTTACCAAAATTCACTGGATCTTACCAGAACTACTCAACTGCTCCTTCCTGCAGTTAGACAGTTAGATCAGAGATATTACTTTTACTGTATCTAATGTTGAAGTGAATAGTGGTGGCTGTGAAACACAATTTAATTTTTATGTAACATAAAAATGACAAATAAACAGATCTAATAATGCCCCTTCTTCTGTGTGGCTTGAACTGCCTCTGTTGTCTGTATAGAACTTATCTGCTGTCAGATCCTTAGCCTTATGCAAAATCATACAACCAAAATTTTAACTCAACTCAAGAAAATAAATACAAAATGGATTTACACAACCCATTTTCAGGAGCCTGCGATCAATACAAGCGCTCATGGTCCTATGTGTTTGATTTGTGACTGTAATTGTGGTTACGTGTGAGAGACTTTAACAGAACAAATCATCTCACCTGTCGTAGTTCCAGCCCTTGTGCTAAAATAAAGCTCAGGTTAAAGTCTAACAGAGCTTCAGACAGAGCAGTGCCTAAAGTTAGCTTCAAACTCCCGGGGAATGTTGATGACATCAGTTGTATACCAATATTTGTTCACTCATTCATCCAAATTAGAGAGGAGAGCTTAACAACGACCCCTGCTTCGTAATGAGAGTAGACATGTTACAAGGTTGGACACACACACACACACACGCACACGCACACACACACACACACACACACACACACACGCACACACACACACACGCACACACACACACACTCACACACACAGGGATAACTGGGCTCTTGATCTCACAGCTCTGATGGACGAGGCTCCACCGAGGGCCTGTCAGAACTAACCCTCCTTTCATTCAATTTGCCCTCTCCCTTCAAACATTTTATCCCCGCTTTCCTAGTGCCTCTTCATCCTCTATGTCTCATCCTCTTCCTCTTCCCCTCTCCCCATCCTCCTCTCTCTCTCCCCCTCTCCTCTTCCTCTTCCTCCTCTTCTTCATTAAGCCTGGATACTGAAAAGCCATTTTATTGTTCTCATAAGGCTAAAAACTGGAGGTGACACAGAGAGAAAGGCGATATCTCCAGCAGGATAAGTGTTACCTCGCCGCTGGTCTGATTAAACTAAAGCTCCAACGCGGAACCTTAATTGCAGCCCCAGCGTGAGTGATGTGTGGTTTACCTTAAAGGGAAGGGACTTCTCGCTGCAGGGGCTGATGGGTAGAGACTGCAGGCTGCTGGCAGGGCTGGTTTCTGCGCTCTGGAACAGATAAGAGAGTCTAATGTAGAGCTTTTGTTTGATCAAAACATTTCAGCGAGGAAAAAAAGAACATTGGTTTTCTGTTTGTAATTTAACTAAAAAAAAAAATCTCAAAACAGTGAAATGCTTTTTATCGCCATGGAGATGTTGCAGTTTGACGTGCATGTTCCACAGTATGGCATTAAACCCATCAATGCTCATGGAGCTGAGCTCTAGGCCAAGTTACAGGTCAGATCTGAGGAGAGGTGACTCTGCCCACTGTATGAACACATGTTTTTCAATATTTTATTAAGCGTAACGATAGACAAGTTTAATGCCATACTGTGGAACATTCCGGGCAAAACAATACATTCTCCAGGAAGACCGTCTACCAGAAAAGTTACATAGGGCAACTTTAAATACATTATGTCACCTTTTTCCATTTAAATGTATTGTACTTCTTTATATAGACCATTATCATCAGACACATTTGTTCAAATCAACATAAATTACTTAAATGGAAAAAGATTAAAACCATTTACAGACGTGAAATTATAAAAATGTATTGAAAATTAGCAGTGGTGGTTTTGACAGCTTCTTATACTACAGTAAGCTTATCCTTACATTTATACTAATTATACAGAAAATGGCTAAATAATGCTTTTCCAGATACTCAAAGTCGCTGTACAGTTTTATCATTCATTCCCCATACTGTGTACTGGTCCATAGCCATAGCTGCCGTGGGGTAGAATGACTTAAGTGTGGCTGGCAATTTGCACCATCGACCCACATCGGCAACAAACAGTAACTGGAGAATCTCGTTGCGTGCGGTTCATAGTACATTGGTAGTATCGTAGCAAAGCCTTTAGCCTCTTTTGTTGCACAGCTAAAATGTTCAGGAAGAATTTAATGCTTTTCTGTGGGATTTTCTTCTGACAACAAAAACATGTAAAGTAGTATTCACTGAAGTACAATGACCATGAACCTGTAACTCAAGAACTATAGAAATGTCTCCAAACACAGCACTACAGTCGCCCGCTGCTCCTGACAGCTCTCCCTGTGCTATAATGGATGGTTCAAATGCCAAGGACACAACATACATTAAGCAAACATTGACACTGACATATAAAAATTACTTTTTTATAAATGTGTATTCACCGCATGGGCTGGTTTAAAGGTGCACTGCATAACTCTTGTGCTGGAGGGTCAGCCACCAGCTTGTCTCCAAGGAGATATTATTGCTTTGTCTGGAATGTTTCACAGTATGGTGTTAAACCTTTCTATTGTCAGGGAGACCAAACCAGACCAAGTTACAGGTCAGATCTGTGTGGGGTTTTTTTTAGGTATTTTTGAGCAATAAAACCTGTAATTGAATAAATGCAAAGTAGAGCTGTTTAATGTCATACTGTGGAACATTCCAGGCAGAGCAATGACATATCCATAGAAACAAGCAGGTGACGGAACCTCTGTGAAGTTGGCACCTCATCAAACGCAAACCTACACAAAAACTATGTCTATCGTTCGTGCTTTGTTTGTGCTGCAAAAAGTTTTGTTTGTGCTGTTTTAGTTATTGCGATATTAACGATTCTTTTATAGGTTAAATTGGGGTCAGCCAGTCCCCCAGGAAACTTAAAAATGCTCTAAAACGGACTAAAAAGGTGTCAATCGTTTGTGCTTCGTTTGTGCTGCAAAAAGTTTCGTTTGTGTTATTATGGTTCTTAAGATATGCAGTTATATTTTCGGCCGATGACGTCATCCAGCCCCTCAAAATGTTAAAAAGCTTCAGAACGTTTTGTGCTGTGACAATTTTCATTTATACTAGTATATTTCTAAAATTATTAATTATCAGATCAGTGGAAATGTTAGCCTGCTTACAGTATGAATACATGTTTTTTGATAAATTTAGGAGCAATAAAAAACACCTTTAACTGTAGTAAATGTAAGATTTAAGTTTAATGTCATACTATGGAACATTCAAGGCAAAACAATATCATCTCCACAAAGACGAACAAGTGGCAAACCCTCCACCACTAAAGTTACACAGTGCGCCTTTAAAGTGGGTATGGTTCTGGTAATTCTCTCATTTTGACTTAATTTGGTGGGATAATACCAGTTGTAAACATAAAAACAAATCAAGAAGCAATTTGTGAAGAAAAGTGGAGTTTTGTTTTAGAGTTCAGATACAAAATAAAGGTGTTTTCTCATATTTTTATTTGGTAAATAACAATCTCTGTGCACATTAGAGGAGTTTTGGCCCAGTGAACTACCTAAAATGGCCAAACCGAGAAAAAACGTAAACAGTTTTATAGTAAAATCTTAAATATGATGATCTTAAATGTGTTTTATTTCAGTAGAGCATCAAATATGTCATTTTTTATGCTCAATAGTGCTTGGATCTTTTTAATGAAGAGGTCTACATCCAGTAGCTGGGATAGCAGCAGCTTTAATAGACCAGGGTCAGAGTTTTTAACCTGCATACTTCAATAAATGCATTCTTATTCTGCAGTTAGATTACTTTTAGTTCTTTATGTCGCAAGGTGATGTCGGTTTTGTTGATTTTATGTGAAGAAGGTGAACCAAGATAAAAAGTATGTGCATCTGCAGAAATTATCGAAAAAAGATATGTACTAATGTATGGTGTTAAAGGTGCACTGTGTAACTTGTCTTTTGGAAGATCCAGCACCTGCTTGTCGCCATGGAGATGTGTCTAGAATGTTCCACAGTACGGCCATAAGCGTACAAGTCAATTCACAATATGGATGCATGTTTTTCAGTGCAATAAACACAACCATTTTAGTATGTTTTTCAGCTAAAAAGTTATGTACTGTGGCTTTAAATGTCCAGAAATCAGATAATAATCCGATTTTCGTGTGCGTGTGAACATGTGGGCCATTTTCAGGAGAAAAAGAAAAACACCTAATCCACAGAAAATGAAACGTTTTAAAGTCACTGTATCATGTTAGCCAAGACGTATATTTCCCCAGTTTGTCTTGTGAAAGAGAGTGTTTGTGTACCAGCTGTGCTCAGACCGCCCTCTCCTGCACACAGGTGTCTAATGGCCCCAAAAACAGGAGCCAGAGGGGGTCCTGCACAAACAGAACAGAGCAGGGCATAAATCCAGCACATATCAATGCACTCACACAGGCGGAAACCTTCAGAGGAGCGAGCGGCGCCCTCTGGAGGTCACCTGTGAAAGCACTGGCAGATGGAGCAGCGGCGGAGGAGGGCACAGTGTCTTTAGAGAAAGCTCCGGCTGTTTACATAATGTAGAACCAAGACATGACAGTTCACAAGAGCAGGAAGAGCTAAGATAACAGTGTAACAGGCAGATGGGAAGAGGGATTAGTGAAAGAGTACATGTGTTAGGACTGGATAATGGTACGATAGAGGTGCCCTTAATTAATTAAATCTCAATTAATTAAAATGGATTCTTGTGAGCTTTAAGCCATGTTATAATGCTTTTACTTGCTCAAAAACATACCTGAGTTGTGTTGTAATTCACACGTTTGAATAATCTTAGTCCGTCTATATTCTCTAAAGATCAAAACGCTCTGTTCCACCTTGTGACGTCATGAAGCTGTAGTTTTCAAGTTTTCAGCGGCAACCTTTTACCTTTATTTCAGCAGAGATTGCCACTTCCAAGGCTGAAATCATCCAAATGATTCTAGTGAAGGTGTATGTAGTTTAAAAACACAGTGGAGCACTTCCTGTATGACCACATGACATCACAAGGTGGAACAGAGTGTTTTCTGTTTGAGAGATGAAGCCTAAATATGCAGGTTTGTGTGTTAAACGTGTGTGAATGAAACAAAACACAACTCCAGGTCTGTTTGTGATGAGGAAACAACATTACTACATAGATTAGAAAACAGCGTATTATGGACCCTTTAATTTACAAAGATACTTTTGTTTGTTTGTCAAAAAGCCTCTATTACACTATTTTCTGATCTATGTTATAATGTTGTTTCCTCATCAAAAAGTACTTGGAGTTGTGTTTTGCTTCATAAGTGACTTCATTATTAGTTCATTCTGATATATATTTGTAGCAGCTCAGGCCTTTTAATGATACTGTCTATTTAAAAATGCTTCACTGGGATTATCTTGCATTATTTTTATTGTATTAGTGACATAAAATAGATTCAATATTATCGTTTATCACAGTATTTCTCTGTATTTGTTATCGTGACAGGCCTATCACTCTACCTCTACCTCTCTGCAACAACACCTGACTATGAAAGGACAGTAAATTCTTTCCATCATCTGTATGGAGACACCAGGAGTCATTTCTGTGAGTGCTTCATCTGTCAATAGCAGCAAACAGAGACCTGCAGAAGCCAGAGTGATGCGAGCCGCTCGGAGTGGAGTTCTACACATGATCAATCTGGAACGGCTCATTGGAATCTGTCGGGAGAATTGGAAGAGCGGGTTTAATACTTTAAACTGATGGAGCGGAGCGAGCCGATGAATCAAACTATAACCAAATCCAGAGAGAAAAACACAGACGTCTTTCCTATCCACAAATTCAAGTGTTTCCCACTGCTCATTTTTTTTCCCTCCAAAATAATATGAATTTCTGTGTTGGGTTCAATAGGCTGTGTGCCACCACCGTTAGCATCACTTCCTGTCCGATTGGGCATCTATGGGGTTTTTGACGAGTCGTGCTAAAATTAATAAATGAATTAATTGATAAACAAGTCTCAAGCTAACTAGCATTAGCCAACAGTTTCAGTCACTCTCACCATTTTGGTTGAAAATCAAACACCTAAACACGCTGAAAATGTGTTGTTTACTTATTATTTTCCTTGAGTTTTCAGGTGATCTTAACACTGTTCTGTCAGTGTTTGCTAATGTGGGCATTGTGTCACCATGGCAACTCCTAAACAATCCGCCATTAGAGGTACATGTAAAACACCCCCAGCGTGATGTCAGGTAAGATAGAAAGAGAAGGCCTTAGACAGCGAGTTGTAGGTGGACGAAGTTAAAAACTACACAAATAAAATGGATACTTCAGAGGAGCACACTTCTGTGTTTAGACAGGTAGAGATTTGTGTCTCAAAGCTAACGCTAATGCTAATTTTCAGGCACAGTAAATATTTAAACACCACAAAACTGAAGTATTCTACATATTAAAGTAATTGAATCGTCTTTATTTTAATTAATTTTAATTTTAATAGGTTGTTTATTTTATATTTTATGATTTAAAAAAAAGTGACTGTTAGCTTTGAGACACAGTGAGCTAACTAGCATGCTACTGTGCACAGAGCCAGTAGCTGTCTTCTTGGCATGCCCATGTTTGTTTTGGTTTGTTACGGTTTCTTTTTGGTATGAAAAGCAAGCCCCAAACCACAAAGCTGGACCGATTCACCAGTGGATTGAGTCACAAATAGTGCAAATAAAAATAATCTTGGAGCTTAAGAAGCAGCAAAAATCCTACTGATCCTTTGCAGCTGATGTCATCAACATTCCCTGGGGGTGTGATGCGAACTGTAGACACTTTGTTACTCAAGTTAGACGTTAATGTGAGCTTTATAATCTGGCATAAAGAACGGAGTTAGTTGGAACTACCACAGGTGAGATGATTTGTGCGTGATGTCGCTGCAAAGTATCATTTACAAATTAGTGTTGTCACTGAAACCAAATTTCAAACTCAATTTTGAGAGTGAAGGAAAAAGTTTGCTATCCAATAGACAGCTGCAGTACATCCAGAACGCTGCAGCTCGGGTCCTGACCTGAACCAGGAAGTACGAGCATATACGTCCTGTGCTCAGGTCTCTACACTGCCCCCTGTGGCTTAGAGACTTTAAAGTGGCTCTGCTTGTGCACAAATCTCTCCATGGCCAAGCACCAAAGTACATCTGTGACATGCTAGTGCCACATGAACCATCTGACACTCAGAGGACCTCAGGGACCGGCCTCCTGCTGGTGCCCAGAGTCAGGACTAAACACGGGGAGTCAGAGTTTCAGATTCATGCAGCTAAAACCTGGAACAGTCTGAACATGTGAGACAGGCTCAAAACAGCTCTGTTTAGCTGCGTATGACTGAAAGGTTTTCATTCTGCACTCTTTTCTCATTTAATATCTCTCTCTTTTTTTAATTTATGATTATTTATGTTTTGATTTGTTTGTGTTGTGATTTTAATGTATTTCTATTGTGTATGAATTGTGCTATATAAATAAACTTGCCTTACCTTGCCAATAGGGCTGAACGATTTGGGAAAATGATGTGATTGTGATCTCTCTGACAAGCTTTGCCACTGAGATTAGATTTGAGATTTATGTTTTAATAATAGGATTCTGTTCAGGAGAACTGACAAAAAGACTGACATATGAACGGACATTAATACAAGAATCACATTACAGAACGTGTTTGATCAAATCTAAACTACAGGGTTTGCAGTTTTCATACAGAATTAAACAGGATATTGTGTTGTTGGTGGAGGAAACTTTGGTCCTTCAAAAACGGCAGCTTTTGTGATTTGGTAATTGCGTCCATTCAAATTGCAGTTTTCGTTTAGATTGCGATTAATCTTACAGCGTTAATGCTCGATACCAATTTCAGTATCACAATGATAATAAACAGTAAACAATAGAGTGTACTTTTCAACACAAATAGTAGTTTCTTCAATATGTCTATGTGTTATTCTAGTTCTGATATAGAATAAGACCATTCTAAAACTATTCAGGAAAGGTCAAATTTTGTCCCATTATTTTTTTGTTTCAGTATCAACATATCCCATATTACGCAAAACTGACTGTTGTGAGCTTTAAGCCATGTTACAATGTCGTTACCTCATCAAAAACAGACCTGGAGTTGTGTTTCATTCACACATGTTTGAGTAATCCTTTTTTATTAGTCTGCCTACATACTCTGTTCCACCTTGTGATGTCATGTAGCAGTAGTTCTCAAGTTAACAGCTCCTTTTTACCTTTAGTTCTGCAGAGATTGGCAATTCCAGGGCTGAAATTATCCGAATGATTTTAGTGAAGCTGTATGGAGTTTTAAAACACAGTGGAGCACTTCCTGTTTTCAGTTTGAGAACTGAACTCAGCCTAAACATGCAGGATTTGTGTGTTAAACATGTGTGAATGAAACAAAACACAACTCCAGGTGTGTTTTTGATGAGGAAACAACATTATAACATAGATCAGAAAATAGCGTAATATGACCTCTTTAAATGAGTATTTAGTTTTAGTATCAATTAGTATCTGTGTATTGATACTTTTGACAACCCTAGCACAAACTCATTGATCTAAAATAAAGATAATTCAGTCCATCTACACTGTTGTGCTGTATAAGTGAAAGTTTACATAGTTTGGTCATGTGTTGGACGCTGTGACAGTGAACCCGAGCCAGAAACCTGTCTACACAAACTTGGCCGACCTTTAAAGCTCTATACCTTCCAATCAGAATTATAGGCGTGCTGTGGCATCAGGCCCTCTGTGTGTCAATGGTGATCAATGCATCGTCCCATCCCAGGTTCTCCCCTCAGTTCTCCCTCCCCTCTCATGGATGTCAATGTTTATAAGAAAGAAAATCAGAACAAATGTTGTATATATGCGGCAACCGATAAAGTAATAACAGCCAGTAATGTAATCATTTTAGCCAGGTTTTATGGTGCATTGTGTAACTTTTCTGGTGGAGGGTTCGTCAGTATGGTATTAAACCTTTCTATCTTCATGGAAACCAAACCAGACCAAGTTACAGGTTAGATCTGTGGAGAGGCGACCCCGCTCACAGTCACCGTGCCTGTTTTTCTAGGTATTTTTGAGCTATAAAACCACCTGTAATTGAATAAATGTAAAGTAGAGCTGTTTAATGTCATACTGTGAAACATTCCAGGCAGATCTATTACATATCTATAGAAACAAGCAGATGACGGACCTCAAAAAGTTACATAGTGCACCTTTAAATGTAATAAGCCCATAATGCAATAACAAGCCAATAATGTAATAACTATGCAGGGCTTATAACTTTTTAACATTTTGCTCGCAAACCTTTCACATCAAGTACCACCCAAGAAAAGATTTGGATTTCCAAGTACCACCCAGGTCTATAACAGGACTATTCCAGGACTAAACCAGGTCTATAACAGGACTATTCCAGGTCTAAACCAGGTCTATAACAGGACTATTCCAGGTCTAATCTAGGGCTGAACCAGGTCTAAACATGGAATACATCATTTCCACTGTAGTTTTAAACAAGAAATGATCCAAAGTAGGACAAAAAGTGGCTAAATTGAACTGTAAAAGAGGCAATCCCACAAACTGAAGCGCAAGTAGCACCTGAATGAGCTTACATACCACGAGTGCTACATGTAAACCAGCGAGAAACAGTGTAATAAAGTGATTATATAATTGGCTGGTTATTAGACTGTATCTTTTTCTCTGATAATGCAAAAACTGCAGCCAATAATGTAGGAATTGCTGTCCAGAAGTTATATTACCTTATTGGCTCACCATAGTTATTAAATGAATGAATAACTAGACTGTTAGAAAAGGTAATCCATTTTAGAATTCACAGCTACTTCCTGTATTTTTTATTTATTTATTTTGTTTATTCCCTTTCATAGCACCTTTCATATGCACTTTAAAAACATCTATGCCTTTTTTTGTCTTGTTGCTTGTTAAAAGTAATTATTTCTGGAATACACCAGTGTCCAAAATAATAGCACTACCACCATATCCTCTTTAAGGTCACCCTGTCCCATAGGCCTTTGTACATAACAGTCCCTACAATTAGATGTGCTTGAGTAGAAACCCTCTCAGATTTAAACATGGCCAAAGCTGCCAACAGTGCTGGATTTAATGACTAGTGCTCCCAACAAGTTAAACGTCTAAGGATGATGAATGGAGTAAGAAAGAAAGCAGTGTTATAGAGGCCTGGTTCGCCCCTAGAATCACCTTCAAGTATTGGTTAAAGATGCATTATGTGACTTTTCCGGTGGAGGGTGCGCAACCTGTTGTTTTGCCTGGAATGTTCGACAGTATGGCGTTAAACTTATCTATCTTGCACGGCTGGGGATGTTCTACATGTACCTGTATCTAATGAATGTTCAGCAGTTACCATGGTGACACAATGCACACATTAGCAAACACTGAAAACTCAAGAATACAAATATACAAAATGTGTTTAAACAACACATTTTCAGGAGCTAGATCAGTTCTTTCTGGTCAAATTGTGTTAAAGTGAAGCTCAGATTAAAGTCTAACAGGCTTTCAGACAGAGCATGCTTACAGTTAGCGTCATACCCCCAGGGAATGTTGATGACTTGAGCTGCAGAGTATCAACACTTATCCATCCCCATGAAAACAAGCAAGTTGGAACCACTAGGCCAAGTTGTAAGTGAGATCTCCTGCTCACAGTACAAATAGATGTTCTGAAGGTAATGTTTAGCAATCAAAAAATATTTAATTCAATAAAAACGTTTAATGCTCTACTGTGAAACATGCCAAAAAAAGTTCACTCTCACGGATGCTTGATTTTCTGTCAAAATCTGTATGCACTCAGACTTCTCAGGCAAATACAAGCTGATCTGATGTATGTCTCCAAATGCCAGCGCTAGTGTGAAATAATGGCTTTTTGTTTGTTTAAAAGCTCACTCTAAAGCTTTTTTTGGCAAAATAATAATATCAGTGAGTGCTTTGTTGCTAATAAAAAGTGAGAGACAGTGAATGCTAAAATCCGTGTGTAGAATTTTAAAAGGTTGTTTTTGAAAACTTTGCACAAAGAACCTCGAGAGATTTATCCAAGTCATAAAAATGATAAAAGAGGACACTGGGGACTGAGGACAAGTACTTTAACGTTGCATTTAGTTTGAGTCGGTCTATTGCACAGAGAGGAGTGTCTGCTGCCCCCTGCTGACGACAGGGAGTATTGGTGAAAGTCAAACTAGCAGCATGGCTATACTGAAGATGACACTGACAGATGTGAAAGCAAAAAGAGCTAATCTCTGTGCACTATATGAATGTGTGTGTGAATGGGTGAGTGCTTTGAGTGCCTAAAGGTAGAAAAGCTGGGTATAAAAATTAGTCAGGGTTAGTGTTAAAGATGCACTGTGTAACTTTCGGAGTGGAGGGCCCTTTACCATGGAGATGTTGTTGCTTAGCCTGTAATTTTTCACAGTATGATATTAAACTTATATTTCTCCATGGAAACAAGCACCATGCCAATTTACAGGTCTGATTTGTGGAGAGGTGGGCCCGTTTTTTCAAGATGTTATTTTATTGTATTTTCTGCATTTGATCCATCCTTCAGTGCCACTGGGGCATCCTGTCAGGTCACCTCGCCAGAACCACACGCTTTGACAAAACTTTACAATGACGAGTGGATCTGGAGCCATTTCCTGTCTCCATGATTCCACTGACAAGTGGATTAACAAATCAACACGCCGTTTGTGTCAAAAATAAGTAGTGGACCCATCTCCAGATCTTGAGTTAGTCATGGTCAGGATCTCTTTACCTGGAGAATCTCACCTGTTGTGCATGTTTTGGGTTAATGGGGGAAGCCAGAGTGTAGCTGGAGGAAACCTACCCAGGCACAGGGAGAACATGCAAACTCCACACAAATTCATCTGCTGCTCAATCTGTTCAAATGAAGACCACTCTAAATGGTGAAATACATTTTTAAAATGCATATGTTGTTTTGTGCAAACAACTCTGTGTTGTTACTTTATTTTGGTTCAAATATAATTAGAGTTTACTGATGTTACCCAATAATTAGATCTGATTTTTGGTGTGTTTACATGCACCAAAGAATTCTGATTATCAAAAATAACTGGAGCCATGTGCCAGTTAATGTATGGACTTTTTGAGTAACTGTTGTACAACGTACAATATTTTTTAAATAATTCTTTCAATCTTTAAAGGTCCTATATTATGTAGAATTGAGCTTTGTGAGCCTTGTGAGCTTTAATCCATGTTAGAATGTTGTTAATTCATCAAGAACATACCTGGAGTTGTGTTTTGTTTCATTCACACATGTGAGTAATCCTGGTTTACTGGTCTGTGTACATCTTCAAAGAGCCAAATGCTCTGTTCTACCTTGTGATGTCATGGAGCGGTAGGTTTCAACAACAGCCTTTTACCTTTTGTTCAGTAGAAAGAGGCAATTCCAGGACTGAAACTCTCCAAATGATTCTAGTGAAAGTGTGGAGTTTAAAAGCACCACCTGTATTAACACGACTTTACAGTGGAACAGAGTGTTTTCAGTTTGAGAGAAGAACTCAGCCTAAATACACAAGATTTGTGTGTTAAACATATGTGAATGAAACAAAACAAAACTCCAGGTCTGTTCTTGAGGAAGAACCAACATTATAACAAAGACCATAAAACAGTGTAAAATGGACTCTTTAACATTTTTTTTCTGTCTTTCACCACATTAATTTGCCCTTTTTCTCATAATTTTCCTGGCCAAAACCTACACAGGTGAAAACAATCAGAGAAATCAGATTACTGTTTACAGGTCATCTTGATAATCCGATAACTCCAGAAATGAGATTACAATCTCCTTTTTTGGTGTGCATGTTAACATAGCCATTGCCTCTATACATCTACATAGACACACGCCTAATTTCCTGTTTACTCTTCCTAACATGAGCGTGATTGGACACTGTAAAACTGCTTGCCAAAAAGTTGCTGACACATAAACTCACAGCAAGACGAATCGGCTTTTCTCAAACGCAATAACAAGCCACATTTAACCATATGTAATTACAGAGCAAAATCACGACTCAACAATGCTACGCCGCTAAAAGTGATGTGTCTGGGGCCCCACGAAAAAGCTATAAGTCACCAACCTAGCCCAGAGGAGGGAGGATGGATAGCGACGCAAGCTAGCCAAGTCTGTATGTGTGGATACAGCACAAACATGGCCGCCAAGACTGTGAATGTAATGCAAGCGGTGACAAATGAGGCGGGCGCGGTTCTGCTTGAATCCCTTTTCCTGACAGTGATGAATGGAGATTACCATGTTCGGGATCATTAATACGTGCGGACACTGGCGCTAAGAAAGTTTTAGTGTGACCAACAGAAGCAATGACTCGAGGGGAATAAATCCAGAGTGAATGGGGAGGTCCTAGCAGTTAAACCGTGCTTATTTATAAGGGTATTTTTTTGTTTAAAGTTGTACTGTGTAACTTTCCTGGAGACAAATCAGGAGTTGAAGCCATGACCTTCTTGCTGGCAGGTGAGAGTCATACCTGTTATGCTACAATGTCTTCCATTGTAACTTTAAAACCAGGGGTCTCAAACTTGCAGCCCATGGGCCAAATGCGGCACCCAAGATCATTTCTACTGGCCCGCAAGAAGATTTCTAATTTCTCTAAATATTGGCCAGCCAATTAAAATACATAAGACAAGTTGAACTACAGTTCCCATAATGCTTTGCTGCCTCTACCTCCAATTCAGCCCCTAATGTGTAGAAAGCCCTGGTACCTCTACACTTCAGAGGACGACGCCCAACTCTACAATGAGGACTTCATCCTGGAGGCTCTGCTCAATGGGATGGTCCAACCACAGCCACTAATTTGTAACACTAGTTTCAAAATTCTCGTATCATTCAGAACAAAATATATAAGAGTTTAGTGCTTCGATTGTTAATTGTGCAGAAATTTGTGCTGTTTCTTTTTCCTCTGCATATTTTTTTTTTTTTTTTGTTTTGACACGAACACGGAATGCGTCTCTCGGATTGGTTAATCCATCTGTCAGTCACGCCCTGAAATTGAGGAGACAGGACACAGCTCCAGATCCAAACATCTTTATAAAGTTTTGGCAAAGTGTGTGGTTTATGCTTGCCAGGTACACAACACTTTTTGAATCATTAATTGTCATGGCAAGGGTCCAGACTTTTCATCATTCTGAAACCCACAGATAGTTCAGCATTTTCATGTATTACCACCTGACCTGTCTCTCTTGTCTTTCTTCCTCCTGAGTGCAGTTTTCTGTCTGTGATGCTGATATTACAGATGTATGAAAACAAAGGGAGAGACCCAGGGTGCACAGCTCAATAGCAGAAAGTCACGGGAATAAAATGCAAAGTGGACACACACGCACAGTCACCCTGTTGGCCCGTACTACATTATAGATCACAGGCTCTCGAAGAACAGACAGAGCCAAATCTGCAAGTTAATGACACAAAACAAAGCAAAAAGCCCAGAGACTGTCCCCATTACATATTCAGGTCCTGCTTCTACCACTGTCTGCCTGTCTAACACCACACAAATGGGGTGTGGCAAAAGCTCTCAAAACTATTATGTACGCTACCAAAAGTTTGGACTCAACTTCTCATTCAGTATTTTTTTTTCTATATGTTTACGACTACTACTGTTTGGTACACATACAGAAGACATCAAATATATGAAGTAAAACTATGTAGCACGAAAAAAGTTCAAGGTGCGCTATGTAACCTTTTGATGGGGGGTCCGTCAACTGCTTATTTCTATGGATATATCATTGCTTTGCCTGGAATGTTCCACAGTATGACATTAAACTGTTTTTCTTACAGTTATTCAGTTACAGATGGGTTTATAGCTTAAAAATACCTATAAAAACAGACATTCTGACTGTGAGCGGGTTTGCCTCTCCACAGATCTGACCTGTAACTTGGTCTGGTTTGGTCTCCATGAAGATAGATTCAAGGTTTAATGCCATACTGTGAAACCAATTCCAGAAAAAGCAACATCTCCATGTAGATAAGCATTTGATGGACTCTCCACCAGAAAAGTTACACAATGCATCTTTTTTCTTTTACTAAATAATTCCACATATCTTGCTTAATATATTTGATGTCTTCTGTATGTATCTAAAATGCAGAAAGTAGCAAGAAAAAATAAATAAATGAGAGGGTGAGTCCAAACTTTTGACTGGTTGTATATCTCTGTGTATCGGACCCAAACTGCACTCATAAGACAACACCTGCAGGGGGAGTTCATGCAAAAACTACTATTTATGCAGAAAAAACACAAGGAAACAATGTATTTATATAAACACAGATTAAACTTGTGAATCATGAGTTGAATCTGCCTTTTTTACCTCACTCATTCACTTCTCCTTTCTACTATTATCCCATATACACGCCTGATAAAAATTTTAAGACCAGTTGAAAAATTGCAAGAATTCACATTTTGCACTGTTGGATCTTAAGAAGGTTCTAAGTCGTGCTTCAAAATGCAAAAAGAAGAAACGGGAGTGAGACAAGAAAAATTTTGAGTAAGCAATTTGTTGCAAACAACCATTAAACTGAAATACGCTGTTTATGAGCTGATCAAAAGTTTAAGACCATATTTCAAAAAAACCCCAAAAACCCCCTAAAAGAGAAATAAGATTTTCAAAAAAGGACTCAGTAAAGAGTAGCTGCGCCATTCTTGTTAATCACCTCAAAAATTCGTTCTTGCAGTTTTTTAACTGGTCTTAAAATTTTGATCAGGAGTGTAAATGTTTATGATTCAAATAAAATACTTTGTTGACTAATACAAAGTTTGTTCAACTAAGATCGATTAATCAACTAAATGACTAAAGGCCTACCACCACTCTTCTCTAATTATTATTTCATTATTTGTACATCTCTCTTTTCCACAATCCAAATGTACTAGTATGTCTATCTAACTAAAACTAAAGTTAATGGGGCACTATGTAACTTTTCTGGTAAGGGGTCGGCCACCTGTTAGTCTCTGTGGATCTGTGTTTGCTTTGCTTGGATATTCCACACGTGGCATTTAACCTCTTCAAGATTCAAGATTGGGGGAGAGAGGGACGATAAAAGTTCTTGCATTTGTTCAGTTACATTTCATTTTACTGATTATTGACAAAGATGCATTCTTGAAATTGAACCAGAGCCTGTTTTTTGTTTCAATTGTGCACAGTTTGCATTGTACTTTAATTGTTTGACTGTTGATTGGTATTGCTTTAAATTGTTTCTTTAACATATGGACAAAAGAATGGATGTTTTCTTCTATTTTGAAGTTATTTTGCCTTCTTTATACTTGTTTATTCAGTTTTGCAGTGTATGAAAACCAAAAACAAAGGGAACGCCACACCACGCACTCACTCAGAGCTGTAATCCAGGTCCAGCTTTGATCTGAGTTTAGAGGCGCTCGCTAATGGAGCTCTCTGCTGCATTTAGACAGAGTGTGTGTGTGGTGCATGTGTATGTCCACGTGTGTGCATATGTGTGTTTGTGCGTGTGTTTGCGTATGTGTGTATATTTGGGCAGGCCAGACACTCATGCAGATTACAGACGGCGCTAATGGATGCTTTTTGAGTCCAGTCTCGGAATTTGTAGAATTTGTAGTATTGTAGAGATGTTCCTCTTTGGTATGTTAATGTAAAATAACTTCAAATCACGCAATGTGTAAATCAGTAAAAATATGTTAAGAACTATTAGAAGTATCTGTATTTGCTATATGACTTTTTCATTGTATTCTTCATAAAATAGTCCACTTAGTTTGTATGTAATTCCAAGGCAGCACTGTAGTGGATCAAATAAATGCAAAAGAATGAATGGCTCTTAACTATGTGCTGTATTGTTACACATTTAAATAGCAATAAATAGGAAAAAGTTCAACATCTCTTGTCAAATCCTGGGAAAGTGAAGAAGTAAATCGTTTAAAGTTGAGTTTCAACCATCATCTTAAACATATGTGATATTTTACCTTTCTGAAATTAACTTGTTTATCAACCTCTGATATTTTGGGATTTATGAGTCATGAGTCTACTTTTTGTTTTAAGTACTTTTTATAATCATAACTGAACCTGGGTTGTCAGAGCCTTAACCTGCAGACAGAGGACACAAACAGGTTTCTCTCATTCTCAGTATATGGACAGATGTGAAAGCTCAGAACCTCCACTTAGCTGCAGAGGCTGCACTAGCACCGATTCATGATTGGCTGCAGGTCCTGGGGTTTAGGTAATGACCATTCAGATCAGAGAGTCCTTTTAGGTTTAAGCCAACTGGATTTCATTTTTGCTTTGAAACTGGCAACTCAAATCATTCTGCTTTCTGACTGGATAATCATCTTGAGAACCAAAACACCAAATTATTAAATCATGCCCAATGTTTTTTGTAATTAAGAATAAATCAGTGTTTGGAGGTGAATTTGATTTGAACACATCTGGGGACACAGTTAAGTCATATGGAATTTAAAATCAAAATCTTACATATACAAAGGTGACAGTGACCGTTCGTACCTCTTGCAGTGTGCGTTTGAGTCGGAGCAGTAGTGTTTTGACAGCGGTACAGTCCTGCTGCATCAGCCTCAGGGGCAGACTCTCCATCCCCAGGGCTAGAGGCTCCTCTTCTCTCCCCACAGCCAGCGCCGAGTTCCCCTCAGCGGGCAGCAGACTGGAGGGTCGGCTGGCCTCCCTGGAGAAGAAACAGATCTAATGTTACTGGAGTAGAAGGGAAAATGTTCACTCCACAGGCTGCCGCTGGGATCCGTTGTTTTTTACTCCAGAGATGATGTTTAATACAAGAATCCTCAGACATAAGATGCATAAACGATTCAAGCTTTCCTCCCTGAAGTCATGCATCAATATTATGGGCCGATGTGGACTGGAGATAGAAAGAATAGGTTAGTTATTGCCTTCCATAAAATACTTATTTACTTACTATAGGTGCAAATTAATCACAGAAGAATCAAACTTGCAATTTTAATAGTCACAAATGGCAAATCCAGCTATTTCAGCAACATCTCTGCAAACAGATATCCTCTTTTATCATGTACAAACCGACTGAACCACAAGTAAAGATCACTTCAAATATGTTTAGAAATTAGCTTAGTCATTCATATCTGGCTGTTCTGTGACATTTTAATGCCCCTTGAAATGGTACAAAACGTGAAAAATGGAATTGTGTATATTAAACTTGGGCTAAGGAAGTGTGACGTCACCCAGCCAAATGAAACTCACGAGGCTAGCAGTTATAGCAGAGAATTTGGAGCAAAGATATTAGGAAAAGGCATTTATTTACAGACAAAATAGCAAAATAAAAACACCAGGATCATGCTGAGCGGGTTAATACGAACATTTTAAGACGAAAATGATGAGGCTCACTGCAGCAGCTTTAGAAAGAGGGGTGACAGTTTTTCAGTGTAAAATCAATTGGAGTCAGAGTCGATGCTCACTTCCTATATTTATATTTTACTTTACCATTTTAAGTGTAGGATCGTGAAGGTTAAACTGAGCATTTATACCCCCTGTTGTATACCTTTTGTTGTTTTTAATGTTATCTTTATGTGTAGCACTTTTGTTTATAAAATGTGCTGTATAAATGAAGTGGACTTGGATAGAATATGCAAACTCCAGACAGAAAAACCCATGAGTCGGGTTAGCTAAGTCCATTTTTATAGACCGTCTATGAAGGATGGGTCCATGGGTTATCTTATATTTTACTTTACTGCTTTAAGTGTAGGATCGTGAAGGTTAAACTGAACATTTATACCCCCTGTTGTATACCTTTTGTTGTTTTTAATGTTATCTTTACGTGTAACACTTTGGAAACCCTTTTGTAGTAGTAGAAACCGTTTTTTGAAGTAGATTTGGATAGAATATGCAAACTCCAGACAGAAAAACCCATGAGTCAAACCATGAACTTTCCCATTATGAGGCGAAAAGGCCGGCCACTCCGCCACCTCACTCAGTACCGCAGGCCATTTAGCTAAGCGTAACGACAGCTTGCATTTGTTTGTGCACTGTCTTCCAGGCTGTTTGGGTTATTGCTTGTATTGATTGGCTGCGTGTGTGCAGAGTGCAAGCAAGACTATTACTGCTATTATGCTTTGTAAATAATATTCATTGTTCTCTGTTTCTAACTGGTGGTTTAGGAATAAAAACACGGCCGAACAGAACACTGAAATCTGCAAATAAACTGAAAGTGAGCGCAGATAAGAAGCTCATTACGGCCAATACCATTTTGTCCAAACGCAAGACATTTGTTATGAGCTGTGGAGTAGAGCTGAACTATTGTGCGGAGAAATCCATTTGATGATATGGCTTTTTAATTGAAATTTATTTTTAATTTAGAAAGTGGATATTTTGAGGAGGATTAATACCACACAGCACACCCACCGAACAAAACAACAAACAAAACTATAAAAAGGCTAATTCTTCAGCTACGGTAGTCGTGACCAAGACCAGCTCAAGATCTGGAGATGGATCCGTGCCCATTACGACTGCTCAATCGTGAATTTGAAAAGAAACAATTAGCAAATCGCAAAGACTACAGTTTAAAGGTGCAACTTTTCTGCTCGTCTCCATGGAGATATTGTTGCTTTGTCTGGAATGTCCCAGCATGGCATTAAAGGTGTCATCTTGCATTTCCTTGTTAACATGGGTTTTTATTGACTTAAAAACTTCTTACTGTGAGTGGGCTCGCCTCTCCACAGATCTGACATGTAACTTCTGTCTACGCAGAGATAACTAAGTGTAATGCCATACTGTGAAGCATTCCAGGCAACATCTCCATGGAGAGAAGCTGGTGAAGGACCCTCTACCAGAAAAGTCCCATAATTTACCGTAATTACCATAATTTTCTCCACAAATAACAAAATATTCTGTCTTATTGTGCATTAAAATGGCTAACCCCGTAGTGTCTGTACAAACATGTTCTGAAATGTGATTCGGCTTGCTTGGGTTGTCACTTCATATTTCAGTCCTTTCGTCGTTTCTTCTGGATATGTTTAAATTTTGAACAGAATTTTATTATTAAAACATAAATCACAAAACGAATCGGCTTAAAAGAACGCCAATATTAACTTTTAAACTAATAAAAAGAAAATCAAAAGCGTTTCAGAACACGTTTGTGACAGTTAGCAGCTTTTAACTAAACCTCATGGAGAAAATGTTGTATTACTTAAACATGTGTAGCCGTTTTTTTTTTTGTTTTTTTGTTTTGTTTTGCCAGTTGCGTCCATATTTTTAATTTAATGATGTATTGTGTAACTTTCCTGGTTGTGCGTCCACCACCTGCTTGTCTCTATCTTATATTTATTTGATTACCAGTGTTTCTTGGTCACAAATACCTTGAAAAACCTGCATTCTAACTATCAGCAGGTTTCCTCTCCACAGATCTTACCCGTAACTTTGGCTAGTGATATCACCCGTTTCTCTCCATGGAGTTTGAGAAGTTTAATGCCAGACTGTGGAACATTACAGGCAAAGTAATAATAGCACGGACATAAGCAGCTGGCAGACTCTCTACCATGAAAAGGTTACATAGGGCACCATTAATTTATTTAATTTTTAACATTCCTTGTGGGTGTGATGCTAACTGAAGGCTCTGCTCTGTCTAAAGCTCTGTTACTCAAGTTAGCCTTTAATCTGATCTTTGTTTTAGTTTCTTTTAGACCATCTTAACTTAACCTTTTTGGCAGTGTTTGCTAAAGCTAGTGTCACCATGGTAACTTCTGAATATTCCATCATAAACATATAGGTAGAACACCCCCAGCGTGATAGCACTGCAAAGGCTCATTTACGGCATTTATCCTCAGTTCAAACTATTAACCCAGACTACACCTGCTAACACACTTGTAAGAGGCTGCACTGCTTTTCAACTACCCCTGTAAACGGAAAAAAGTCAATAAAAAGTTCATTTACTTTTATTTGTGGTCCATTTACCATTAAGGTTACTCCAATACATCGAGTGTCACCATGGTAGAAAGGAGATTCAACCTGCGTGCTCTTTAAATTAACTGTCCTCTTTGTAAACGCAGTCCATTAACCAGTAAACAAGCAGCTGGATAATCTTCTGTGGTTTGGCCTTTGGTTCTTTGTCTCACCTTCATCAGATACTTAACGATTTCAACGATTTAAAGGGCCACTATTACACTATTTTCTGACACGTTTCTCACACGTTTAACACACAAACTCTACATATTTAGACTCCCACAGAAAACACTCAAACTTGTGATGTCATGTGGTAATACAGGAAGTGCTCCACTGCATTTTAAAAGTCCATCCATCTTCACTATAATCATAGGATAATTTGAGCCTTGGAATTGCCAATCTCTGGTAAACTGTAGCCGTTAACATTAAAACTACCTATTCATGACATCACAAGGTGGAACAGAGCATTTTGAGCTTTGGAGATGTATACAGACTAATAATAAATGGTTCCTCAGACATGTATGAAACAAAACACAACTGTGGGTGTATTTTTGAGGACATAATAACATTATGACATGGTTTAAAGCTCACATGAGTCAAATCTGTGTAATATAGGACCTGACAATGGGGTTTTTTTCCCCCATGTATTTCAGCAAAACGTGTCTTGCCCCAGTGCAGATATAGTGTATAAGCAGCTTTTAAGATAAGATAAGATAAGATATGCCTTTATTAGTCCCACAGTGGGGAAATTCCAGTGTTGCAACGCACAGTTCAAGAACAGCAGGAAAATGGAACATGCAATAAAACAAGATAATGGCTAAAAAAATAATAATTTAGAAATAGACTTAAAGATAGACTCAAAATTTTGAGGTCAAAATTAGTCCGCGGTGTCAAGTCTGCTTCTAATTAGAAAACATTTTATCCTCCGAGACTCAGGAAGTGTGCAGTTAGCATGCTAGTAGATGGCAAAACTCCGCTCTGGTCTCTAAAAGTTGTGAGATTACAAAGTCATTGCGGTGAATATTTAGGATGCTCAGAACGCATTAGGTAAGTGAGGAATAACTTTGGACCACTGCAAACTGTTTAAAATGAACTGGTTCTGTTTTTCACGTTTTTAAGACTGTAAAAATCAGCTACAGCGCCTTTAATATCACGTTATATCACCAGTAAGATATAATCCAGTCTACTCAGGGTTTTTTTTTTTTGCCATATTGCCCAACCCTAAACTAGGGATAGTAGATTTTGAGCAGATCTGTCAACAAGAAGACACGGAGCTGCATTCAAAGTCACCCCATTATTCACGTACCTTTCAGCCGCACATATACAGCCAAAGCACCAACCATAAACACTGACCTTATCTATAAAAACTTCAGCTGCACAGCCAGTCATTACCACCACCTTTTACTTTACCTTACCACTGCTACAAGGCACACACATTTGCACAGGGTTGCAAGTGGGTTTTTATTGCTGCATAACTCGAAGATTAGTGGTTCAATTCCCAGTAACTGTCAAGTAGCAAGGCACTTCACCTGGTCTATAATAATGTGTCTGTATGGTAGAGTTATTGGTAGAGGTTTGTTTAAATTTTAATTTCATGTATAAAACATAATAACAAAACTGTATTATGAATCACAAGCGGGAGGGTATGAGAACGTAGGAATAACTTCAAATGTTTAAAGGTGCAGTATGTAACTTTTTGGAGGTGGCATGATGGAAATAGAAAGTTAAAACCATAATTCGGAACATTCTCTATAGAGGTAGACCAGTTTTATCTCATACCGTGGAATATTATAGCAAAATGAACAAAACATCCATGGAGGCAAGCAGTAGGAGTCCCCATCCAGACCAAGTAAGAGTCAGGTTTGTGGAGATGCAAGCCGACTCACAGTAAGGACACCTGTTTTTCAGTGCAAATTAAAAAAAAGAAAAAAATGGAAATATCTTCTATTTTGTGTATGTATTGTATCAAAGAGTTAAACATTGTACAACTTAGCATTTTCATGAAAAGAACCAATAAAAATATGAAACATGAGTCCCATGGCACAAAACAGCTGCCACATTTCTGTCTGCCCCAGGACACATATGACTAAAAACTGAATAACAAATAATGTAGGCATGCACTTTGAGTATCTTGAAAGCTAAAAAAAAAAAAAAAGAAAAAGAAAAAAAACACTGGCTTTTCAAACAGTACAACATTTTAGACAGCAGGATATTCTGGTAATATTCTTGCTCTTAATAATTCACATTTCTTTACTAAATATAAACTTGAGCCAGTGACTAATACTCTTACTTTGCTCAAATCCCCTTAATCGTAAATACAACATGTAAAGTGATTTTATGCCAGTATATAAAGTCATTAAGGCTCGGGTTGTTACACTCCAGCCAGTACTACATATTGTATTTGAAATGTGTCAGAAACTACAGTGAATTTGAACTTGTAAGTCTGATAGCAAAAAGGTTAAAAACGTGGACTCAAAAATACTATATATAATTGGATTGGCCTTTATTCAGTGAAGAGGACGGCCTTATTAAACGGAAGGTGCAAAGGCAGAAATGTTGGATTTTTTTTTTTTCCCCTTACCATCCATATTTTTAATACGACTGCTCTTATTATTGTTTTTTATTGCATTTTTTACAATTGAATATTCGTTTTTTTTGCTTTGTTTTGCTGAGATCTCCAGGGGTAAATGTTGGTTTGTCTGTCTATAATTGAAAAATATAATAAAAGAAATAAATGTTGGTGTGTGTATGTATCATTGACAGTATAAAAGGCAGTATAAGTGGACTAAGCAAGTGTCATGTCAACCATAGAGTTCGGTGTCAGTCAAATGAAGCTCACGATGCTAGCGGCTACAAAATAGCGGGGAAAAAAAAACAGGATCGGGTTAATACGAACATTTTAAGATCAAAATGACGAGGCTCACAGCAGCACTTACAGAGAGAGGGGCCACAATATTCCAGTGTAAGTCAATGGGAGCCAGGGTCAGCAGGAGTCGGAAGAGCCGCATGTGAACTTCCCATTTGGAACGCGGCAGCTAGCGCGTTAGCTTTGTCCTTTTATATATACAGTCTATGATATGTACGTAAACAAAATCTTGCCCTATAGAGTATAATGTAAATGTAACAATTTGTGCATGAATATGACCGCTGTGTGATGTGTGTATTGTATTATTATAAGAATACAATACATACTTATTCTACACTAACTGCATTTAATAGAGTGACAACATTTCCATTAGTAGATCTTCCTTTTCTGCATTACATTATTATTCAAATTAAGTAAACAAATGGCTAGGTTAGATGGCAAAAACATGCATATAATCATATATTTTTCCCCATAAATGATAAATGGTAAAAGGTCACATTTTTATATAGCGCTCTTCCACCTTCAAGGCACTCAAAGCTCTTTTAACAAGGAACCGCTCACCCATTCACCAGTGTATGCAGACACTGGGGGCGAGGTGGGTTAAGTGTCTTGCCCAAGGACACAACGGCTCATTCATCTGTTGGAGCTGGGATCGCACCGCTAACCTGTGGATCTGAACACTCAAAAGTGATGTTTTATGTCGAGAGCAGGATTCAAACCACCAGTGGACAAACATTTTACCAACTGAGCTACTGCCGCCCATATTGATCAATTGCAATGTTTTGATTTTATTTAATTTTTTCTTGTTAAACTAATAAATACGGCTTTCAATTTTAATTTCATGAACGTAAACAAGATAGACTTCAGCGCCATTTAACACCAAAAAAACCCCAAAAAAACTCCTAACCTCATGCTTTTACTGACAGAGGATTGACTGTAGACCTCTCCAAGCTGATCACTATTGTAAAAAATTTCATTATAATTTAATTAAATGTTGCCTAGGGTTAACTCTTCTATTTATTTTAGTTTAATGAAACAGGAAGATGCTACGTGTGCTTAGGCTAACAGTTTAATCTGAACTTCCTTCTTCCGCCACTGTTTGAGAACGGGACATGACCTTAAACATATTTGTTCTCGGGTCGAACGGGTAAAACTTGAATTCCAATCTCCTCCAACAGCCACTAAAGACACAAAGTTAATCGAATGTTTGTCAATGAACCAAAGCGTACGCCACTGTCCTGTCAAGTGGCTAAAATTTTACATAATAGCTCAAAAGGACTGCCCATCTCACCTTCTTAATAGCATTTCTGAAAGGTGAGCTGGCTTCATCTGCACGCCAGGAGGACCGTCTGCATACGTAAGGACAGAGCTGAGGGTAGAGACAAAATATGGAGCGTTCCATCACTCACTATGTTTACATGCACAGAGAACCAACTTAAAATAGTGCCTCAGACGTTTTTTGATCGCTTTTTACTCTGTCACAGTATGTTTTTACACTACAAGCTTGGTCATCTTCACTATCTACTTCAAATAATCTTTTCTATCGGCCTGCGTTTTAAAAAATAGACACAAAGCTTAATTTTAGCACTTTAATACAAAGAGAAAACTGTGCAAAATGTGACTACAGAGCTCTCTTAATAAGCAGCATTTCGTTTACATTGAGCATTTCATTTTCAGACATTTCCACGGAGAAAAGCATTTGACGGTTCCTCCGCTAGAAAAGTTACACAGCGCACCTTTAAATTGTAGTACCCAGTTATCCTGTTTTCCTAACAAATGAGCGTGTGCATACATAAGGACAGAGCTGAGGGCATGGACACTTTTTTGTTAGATTCATTTGTTTCATGCTTTTAAATTATACTGTGTAATTGGTTGGTTTTCTTCATTGAAATGGAATAAAAAGATCACATCTAAGTAGTTTCCTCCATTTTTTTGCTGTTGCTGCAATAAAACAATGCATTTAAACAAAGAAGCTTATGATTTGATATATTGTGATGGCCCACGATATTACTGTGAGAACTCTGACGATACGATATCACGATATTTCTGTTTTTGTTACGTCCCTAGTTACATGCAGCAGGTATCCGAGTACGTATCGGCTTCTCCAGGTTCCAGCGTTATTGAGATCTTTGAGATTCGATCCACGACACTTCAATCGTAGCTCCTGTGTTTCCGCGTATTTTGATTAGTCAGTTGAAAATGTAGTACCCAGTTATCCTGTTTTTAGCATGCATCTAAACATATGAGCGTGAGCATACATAAGGGCAGAGTTGAGGGCAGAGACACAGACTGAGGAGTGTTCTGTCATCATGCTCGCTTTGACTCGGGGCCATTTAAAACAGGAGGCTAGAGTTAATGCGATTTTGTCCCATCGCGTCAGAGAAATCGCAGCGTAAACAGCATCGGGAAGCATTAAGTTAGACAAGCAGATTCTTCACAAACTGTGTTCTTAGCGCAAATGGCCCCATGTCACTTAAATATGAATCAACATAATCCAGACTGTCGAGCCAAAGGTGAATTTTAAAGGACGTGGGATACTTTGACTTTTTTTTTTAGCCACAAAAGCAACTGTAGCTACTAAAACAACTTCAGAACTTTATTTTCTGGCTTGTTTAAAGGGCCCATAATGTTGTTTCCTCATCACAAACAAACCTGGAGTTGTGTTTTGTTTCATTCACACATGTTTAACACACAAACCCTGCACATTTAGGCTGCTTGCTTCTCTCAAACTGAAAACACTCTGTTCCACCTTGTGATGTCATGTGGTAATACAGGAAGTGCTCCTGTGTGTTTTCAAACTCCACACACCTTCACTAGAATCATTTAGATAATTTCACTTGTGGAATTGACAATCTCTACTGAACAAAAGGTAAAATGTAGCTGTTAACTTGAAAATTACCACTTGATGACATCACAAGGTGGGACAGAGTGTTTTGAGCTTTGGAGATGTAGACAGTCTAATAATAAAGGATTATTCAAACATGTGTGAATGAAACAAAACACAACTCCAGGTCTGTTTTTGATGAGGTAAGAACATTATAATATGGCTTAACACTCACAAGAGTCAGTTTTGCGTAATATAGGACCTTTAAAAAAACATTCATTCTGACTGTAAAAATATGCTCTCCACAGATCTGACCTGCACCTTGTCCTGCTCGTCTCCATGGCGATAACATTCTAGACAAAAAAATACATTTCCCATGGAGACGAGCAAGTGTTGGAGTAAAATGAACAAAGCCACACGTTTTTGTACAGTGTCTCTCTTTTATCTTGTGTCGAGTTCATCTTATCCGTCTGTTTTTTTAGCCTGTCCTCTCCTGCCCTCCTCCTCACTTCCCCTCTCCTCTCCTCTCCTCTCCTCCGCTCCTCTCTTGTCTTCTCCTCTATCACTCTGACAAGCCCCACACTGCATTGACGCTGTATCAAAGCCTGAGGTGGTCCCAATGGAGTTTTCTAGACAAATGTCAATGAAGCGTCTGTCTTTTGAGGACAGGTGAGCTCTGCACTGCAAAATACATATCTCATTTAGAGGGCCCATTACACTAGTTTCTGATGTATGTTATAATGTTATTTCCTCATCACAAACACGCATGGAATTATGTGTTGTTTCTTTGTACAAACCCTGCATATTTAGGCTGTGTTCTTCCCTCAAACAGAAAACACTCTGTTCTACCTTTTGATGCCATGTGGTCCACTGTGTTTTTAAACTCCATACACCTTTGCAAGAATCATTTGGGTAATTTCAGCCCTGGAAATTCCAACTTCTCCTAAACAAAACGTAAAAATGTAGCTGTTAACTTGAAAACTACACTAAATGACATCACAAGGTGAAAAAAGAGCAGTTTGAGCTTTGGAGATATAGACAGACTAAATAAAGAATGATTCAAACATATGTGAATGAAACAAAAGACAACTCCAGGTATGTTTTGAGGAGGTAGCAGCATTATAACATGGCTAAAAGCTCACAAGAATCCATGTTGTGTAATATAAGATCTTTAACTTGATTTGACTTAACAAGTAAAATGATCTACCAATAGAATAAGTCTTTCTGTCTTGAGTCAAACATCATAATATTCATCTCAAACAACTTATAAAAGAAACAAGTTCGCTGTCTTCTGCATTAGAAAACTACTGATGCTGCTGTAAACGTCGTCACAACAAAGAGTCGTAAAGTTGATGATGGGGCTGAGACGGTGGAAATTGAGGACCGCACCAGCCCAAATGTGGTCTGAGGTGGACCGGTAGTACAGATTACCAGTCCAAGCCTGTTGAGGACTACCACTGTATGACATCACAAGGTGGAACAGAGCATTTTGACATTTGGAGATGTAGCCAAACTACTTATAAAAGGTTACTCAGAAGTGCGACTGAAAAAAAGACAACTCCAGGTATGTTTTTGATGAGGACACAGCATTATAAAATGGCTTAAAACAGATAAGGGTCAATTTTGCGTAATATAGGACCTTTAATTCTAGTAATTTTAACTTTTTTAGGATTTTATTTTTTGCAGTGTGTCTGTCACATAGCAACTTTTCCGCCCTGAAAACTGTAGTCTTTTGAGCTTTTGTTCTCACCCAGCACCTCGGTTTGAACTGAACTTTTCTCCTGGAGTGGAAGTGTTGCGATCCAGGAGACGACAGAGAGGATACACAAATGACATGTGATCAATCCTTCACTTTTCTGACAGCTGGTGTCAAGTGGTGCCGCGCTCCCTCACAAACTCATCTTTACTGCAGTATTTTTGTCAGATGTTCTGTTTTTAAGGTTTACTAAGACTTACTTATAGTGCAAAAGGTTTACAGGGTTTGCACTACAATGACAAGGGATAAACAAGCTACTTTAAATCTCAAATGATGTAAAGCAATAGAAAACTAAATATTTTTTTTAAATAAATTCACAAAATACAGTCAGGAGGCAAGGAAGACTCATTTTATACATTACATTATACATTTTACAGAGTTTTATGATAATAAAACTGATGGCTTTATGATTAAAAAAAATCATATTCACTATGAAATAGATTACCATAAAGTATACTGTGAACAGATCTAAATCACCATTAGAGGTTATTGTTTATCCTTTTGTGAATGAACTCAGTTTATTGGCTCTTAAAAGTTGTACTGGTGTTTGGTTAAATGTTTTGATTTTAATTGTCATTATTCTTTAATATAACTAGCGTAGTTGCTGAGCACTCAGGCTTCACTCAGACAGCACCACTCCAGCTGCTACGCCTGCGCTGGACCAGTTTTATTGTGATGTGACCCTCACACTCAGAGCAGAACTCTGCTGTTGCGGTCACTGCCTCTGAAGCTCCAGACCACATGTTCACATGATAACTATTCATTTATTAAAGAAAAATGCTTTGGTGGGCTCTGGTGTCTGGCAAAAATAAGACTCCCAACAGAAAGAATCTGAAACACCGCAGCACAGCGTGTGGCCTGAACTCCTCGTTACTTTGAATTATTTTAAATACTTGTAGCCACCAGAGCTGCTCCATCCATCTAACCTTAAATCTTATCGACTTCTTTGTCAAATAAAGGCAACCACACTTATTTCATCACTTCAAACAAACAAAATTAAGAAAACAAAATCTGCTCATTTTAGAGTCGAACCAAATCAGATTTAAAAATATTCAGTTAAACTCTGATACATATTAATCAAAACTGACCTTAACCAAAAGCCAATGTGAAACTCTCCCACGCTCAAATTTACAAAGGTCGTTCCAGTCGTGCAGTGAAGTCTTTGACAGCTAAATAAAACAGACAGTATATCAGAGGTCCATTTAAAGAGACAGTTAGTGATCACCATTTACTGCAGGACCGATGGACACACTATTAAACTGTCGTTGTATTGACACAGGTGAGGACGCACTGTGGTCTATGGACAGGCTCGGGGCTCATCTGCTGCTAATTACCTCCACCTCCTGAGAGCAGAGGAGCGGAGACTGTCACTAAGTTCAGATGCACGCCAGGAAAATTAGATAACTGTCCTAGTCCAATATTACGCTATTTCTGATCTGTTATAATGTCGTCATCACAAACGTACCTGGAATTGTGCGTTTTGTTTCATTCACACAAGTTTCACACACAAACCCTGCATGAGTTCTGCTCTCAAACAGAAAACACTCTGCCACCTTGTAACGTCATGTGGTAATACAGGAAGTGCTCCACTGCGTTTCACTAGCATTATTGGGATCATTTCTGCTCTGGATTTGCCAATTTCTACTGAACAAAAAGGTAAAAGGAGCTGTTAACTTGAAAACTACGGCTTCATGACATCACAAGGTGGAAAAGAGCATTTTGAGCTTTGGAGATGTAGACTAATAATAAAGGGTTCCTAAAGGATTCATGTGTGAATGAAACAAAACACAACTCTGGGTATTTTTTTGATGAAGTAACATTGTTCAAAAACGCTCACAAGAGTCGGGTTTGCTTAGTATAAAAAAGATTTAAGGCAAATTCCGTGTATGTAGTGCAGATCTGCGTGTGAACTGTATGCTTGAAAAACCTATTCTCCTACAGAAACATGTCTCTCATCATTTATCCTAACACACAGACACAAACACACACAAACACACACGCTCCTCTCATCTGCATTCAGCACCTGAGGCCTGGCATGTTTTAACTCTGTCATTAAACTCCTCTGCCACATAAAGTGAATCTGTGAGTAAAGAGCACACTGCCCGCCTCCAGGCCGACGGGTAATGGCCAATTCCGCCGTCTGACACCAAATGGGACACAGCATCAAACTAATGTCCTACACGACGCAAGCTAAATGCGCTCCGTGTTTGGCCGTTCACTTAGGCACTGCATCTCCACTCATTTTCAAGTCCATTTGTCTAAAATTCCTAATTTCTTGCTTTAAAGCGTGTTTCTGTTCGGTGGCTTTAGTAACCCTTTGAGACTGGCACGGATTGCGGTTCTGTAAACTGCAGAAAAATTAAAATCTACCAAGTTAAAGGTGCATTGCATAACGTTTCTAGTGGAGGGTCTGCTACTTGCTTGTCTCCATGGAAATGTTATTGCTTTGTTCAGAATGTTCCACAGTATAGATTAAAACCTACAGTATTTATCAGTGGTATCATTAGATCTACACTTTCCAACAAAATTTCTCTAGACTTGTTTCAATTATTTTTACTGCATTTCTAATATTATTTCTTCTTTTAAGCCAATTCGAATTTCAAGCTGTCCAAAAATATGTTTAAAAAAAGAGAATTTTAGACCAACTAACAAACCTACCCCCTACATTTTTGCTTTGGACACAGCATCAAAACGTTTGGTGGCGTTAGTAACCCTTTGAGACTGGCACAGACCACTATGAAAATCTAACAAAATGAAAATCTACCAGGTTAAATTGGCTTTGTGCACAGCAGCACACAAGCTACCTCACTGTGTCTCAAAGCTAACCTTTACTTTAATTAAAATAGTAAAACATAAGATAAACAACCTATTAAAATGTATTAAAATAAAGACTGATTACTTTTGTGTGTAATTTGCATTAGCATTCAGACACAAACATCTTTCTTTCTAAACACAGAAGTGCTCTCTGCTGAAGTATTCATTTTATTTGTGTACTTTTTAACATGTTTTCAGAGACATCCATCCACAGCTCTCTGTTCACGGCCTTATCTTTTATCCCGACTTGGCAAAAACACCGTACAACTGGACAAAAAGTAGTGACACTAACAGTGAAGTTCCAGGCGCTGTTGTGAGATTGTTTTAGGTCTTAATTAGCAGAATTTCTCACAAAAGTTCTCTAGACTTGTTTCAAGCTATTTTTTACTGGTTTTCTAGTATTTTTTCTTCTTCTTCTTCAAGTTAATTTCAAGTTGAAATTTCTTCTTTCTTTCCAGTTGTCCCCTATATTGGAAACTGTGTTGAAACCAGTCCTGAATTTTAGACCAATTAACAAACCGAACCACTATATTTGCTTTGGATGTAGCTACAAGTATAAGTACAAGTACATTAAGATGAAGGTACACTTTATTGTCCCCGTAGGGAAATGTGTCCTTTGCATTTGACCCATCCTTCACCCTGTCAGGAGGCACCACGGAGCAGCGCCCAGGAGCCCATCTCTGGATCTGGAGCTATAGGCACGGGTCAGGACTACCTCAGCTGGACGATTTTACCTTCTGTGCATGTTTTAGTTGGTTTCATGGTACAATAACTGTGCATACCTTTTATACATTACTACACTTACTTTCACGTGACCTTCAGGATAGACTAGAATTAGACAAACTTTATTAATCCAGTTTCCTAAAGTCCTAATTTTGGCCACAATAATAATATAATAATATAATCGTAATAATAAATTCAAAATAAGTAGAGACTGATGTAAAATAAGGCATAATTATTTAAATGTATATGTACAAGTAAGAATAAAAATACAGAAATATAGTAATACAGGATTCCAAGTTAAAACCATACTTTGGAACATTTTAGATATGTTTTATGCAATACTGTGGACGATTATAGCCAAAGGAACAACATTTGGAGGAGGTTTGTCCATCCGCTCCCCGCATGGACCTTGTTTCTCCAAGTTTTTCAGATACATTACTAAACTATTGTGGTGATGCCTGAATTACTGAATCAGAAAAATGCATATTGACAGTTATATATTGAGGTGAAATCCTTTATTATTTTGGATCGACATGTAGTTTCATATAATTCTTAATGTTCAAAACATTTCTTTAAAATGAACTGCCACTGCTATTTTTTATTTGTTAAAAGTAACAGTAATAAAACACTTGTTTGTTTTTTTCACTCCATTTAAGCAGGTGTGAAATTGGAGCACAAGAGTTCATTGAGATTTTTTTAATACAACATACAGTTCATTATGCTGCATTATCCTGGTCTTTGTATTGTGTCAAAGCCCTTATTTTTATCGCAGATCTACACGATTCGAATGAATGACCTATTTCGAGATCAAAATCGTGAAATTTGCTGAAATTTGCAGCCCTGAAATGACACATTGTTAAAGGTACAATATGTAACTTTCTAGAAGTGGCACATCACCTGTATGATTCCATGGAAATAGAAAGTTATAAACACACTTTATGCCATACTATGGGATATTATAGCCAAATCAACAACATTTCCATGGAAACGAGCAGGAAAAGGTTTGTAAAGATGCAAGCCGCTCTAAGTAGACCGAACATTAAAGGTCCTGTATTACACAAAAGTGACTCTTGAGCACTTTAATATTTACTAGAATGTAGTTACCTCCTTAAAAACATACTTGGAGTTTTATTTTGTTTCCTTCACACATTCCACATGTTTGAGTAACCCTTCATTATTAGTCTGTCTACATCTTCAAAGCTCAAAATGCTCTGTTCCACCTTGTGATGTCATGAAGCTGTAGTTTTCAATAACTAACTTTCAATAACTAAGTTTTATTTTTAGTTCAGTAGAGACTGGCAAATTCCAGGTCAACCTAAATATGCAGGATTGTGCGTTAAACACGTGTGAATGAAACAAAGCACAACTCCAGGAACGTTTGTGATAAAGAAACAACATTATAACACAGATCAGAAAACAGTGTAATATAAATAGTGAAGGTGTGTAGAGTTTAAAAACGCAGAGGAGCACTTACTGTATTATGACATGACATCACAAGGTGGAACAAAGTGTTTTCAGTTTGAGAGAAAAACTCAGGCTAAATCTGCAGGGTTTGTGCGTGAAACATGTGTGAATGAAACAAAACACAACTCTGGGTCTGTTTGTGATGAAGAAACATTAGATTAGAACATTTCAAAAAAGTGACATACTGTAGCTTTAAATGTAAATAGTAAAAAATACCAATAATGACAAACACAAGTCACTTTAGGTTACGCAGATCATTTTCTGTACACGCCCTCCGGCTCCTCCACACTGAGCTGTACTGACACAGGCCCAGGGATCTACATCGTTGCACTAATTAACCGGCACAACTTCTCTCGCTAAAGTCCCGCGTGTGACATTACATTTCCTGTTTCACGGAACTACGGCAAGCCCAAGTGCCCAAAAATGTTCTGTTGTATCAAATGCCCCACAGCGCTACTAGATCAGTTTTATAACAAAGATGTCTTCCATAGCTCACAGGCACCACCGAGATTTGGGGAGATGTATCCGACAAATGTGCAGTTTATGAATCTAATAAAAGTGCAAAGTAGAAGAAAGAAAAAAAAAAGACTTCATCAGCATGTAAAAATTAAACAGCTGATACAGAAATTTACGTAAATCAATTAACCCGGGACATGATCTATAAATTACATCAAACACGGATAATCTAATTATTCACAAATGAATTATCGTCCCACAGCAATGTAGTCAAGAGGAGTGTCAGGGAAGTGTGTTAATGTCTGTAATACTGGTACTTTGCAGTAACATCACACTGGGGGGGGTTCTACATGTATCTATATGGCATAATGTTCATCAGTTACCATGGTGACACAACGCACACGTTAGTAAGAAGCCAAGAAAGTTTTAAGATAGTCTGAAAACTCACGAAAAAATACAAAATGGAGCCAGAGCATCACACAGCCGGAGACATCAGCTGCCAAGTATCAATAAGATGGATGCTTTCAATAAATACTAAACACATTTGAAAGGTAAAAAAGATTTAATATAAGTAATATTTAAAGGTCCTATATTACGCAAAATTGGCTCTTGTCAGATTTGAGCCATGTTATAATGTCTCCTCCTCAAAAATACACCTGGATTTGTGTTTTGTTTTATTCACACATGTTTGAGTAACCCTGCATTATTAGTCTTCTTATAATATTACACTTACTCTATAGATCAGGGGTGTTCAAACTTATATCATCAAGGGCCACATATCAAAATACAGATGGAGCAGAAGAAATCAAATATGTGCATTTGTAACAGGTTAAAATAAAAACACCAGATCTTTATTCAAGCTTAGATCCTCCGTATAAACTAAATGTTTGATATTGGGTTTATCAAGGTAAAACTTAAAAGTAAAAAGTACTGCTTAAGATAAAATGAGCCAATTCACCTCTAAGCCTGAGGGCCAAGAAAGACTGATTTGAGAGCTGCATTTAGCCCCCAGGCCATAGTTTGGAGATGGCTGCTATAGACTGAAAAAACAGCTACTGGTACAGACAAAACTGCCCTATATACATAATGTTTTGTCCATAATCAGCAAACTGCCTTCTGTTCTCACAAATGGAAAGGTAATGATTTAGACGAAGCCAAGGGAACAATACAGGCATATGTACCTTTGTTCTGTCGGTTTCCTAAACACTAAACGCACTTTTGTCACAGCGTGTAGCTTCAGAAAGGGAGGAACACGTGGCGCACGGCAGGATAGTACACACACACACAAACACACACACACACACAGATGGAAGACAAAACAATGAAAAGCCCGATGAACCAGACAGGAAGCCATCGTTGGTCCATATGCTGCAAAAGGACATCAAAATGTCTAAATATGTTAGAATCTGCTAACAAAGAGGGTAGACAAAACAGCATGAAATACAATGGAATGGCTTCAATAAAGATGTTTTGATTACAGTTTGACTAATCAGTTTCCGATAGAATACTTTTCTTTGTGCAATGTGGTGCTTTTTATCGTTCTTTTGAAGTTAAAACACGCACATTTTCGGCATTAAAGTGCAATGTCAAATCAAGATTATCACTCTAGACAGACGTCCACAAGCACAACTATCATACTCCTTTTAAGTTTGCAACAGATAAAAAGTGCTCTAAAGTATTTAAAACTTGGACGTGTTATCCTAATTTTATCTTGGAATGCATCTTGCTAAAAATGCAGGAAGAATCAGTGCAGTATGGGTTCAAATATTGGGACCCGACCCGACCCAAACCCACTCACATTAAAACTAATGTGTTGTGTGCCACTGTAGCTGACTGTCATATCTGCGGGGGTGCGTATTTGCGTAATGTGTTAAAATCACGCTTTGTTTTACTATTTACACTCAAGTGTACTGTTTAGGACCTGTTTGAAACGGCCAACGCACTCACAGGATTTGGTGCACAGAGAAGCTTTTAGTGGAATTTGGGACTAAAGCACCTGGATCATGGAGCGAGGAGCACCTGAAGCAGCGTGTACGTGCTCTGGAGGTCTCCATCTAGGTGAGGAGCTTTATTTTTGTACCGTGTATGTGTGTATGATTCGTGACTTGTCTTGTTCACCACGCTGGAGCATCGTTTGTGTAGTTCCAATGTGCAGCTATAAAACGAAAAACAAGCTTCATAATGTCATAATTCTGTGCGCACAGGACACCATGCGTCTTTTAAACACATGCAAATACAAAAGTCCTGTGCCCTCGTTTGTTGACCAGAGCTAGAGAAAACGTTTTAAATGAGGCTTCTGATGGGACCAGACCCATCCACACCTCTTCTCACTGTGTTATCCGACCTTCCCGCGGGTTATGGGTCGACCTGGGCCTCACTGCAATATAGGGCAAGTGTAATTCAGTTGAATTGGGTCCTAAATGTCTGTTACTCTGTGGCTTATTTAACATGTTGTTAAATGTTAAATGTTAATACAAACATGGCTCTATACTGTTGTCTCGTAATGTCCTTGTTTTGTCCAGCAGTGTATGTTTTACTGTATCAATCTGCCAAAAATAAAGCCGATTGTGTTAATTGCATTGAAAAAACATAGAAAACCATGCGTCCCTTACTCTGAGCGGGCTTGCATCTCCACAAACCTGACTCTTCTTTGGTCTTATTTGATTCTAAACACATAATGTTACAATAAACGCTATTTAAAAATATGTAGAAAAAACAAAACATGTTTACGTTGGGCACCCCGGTTTTAATTCAAGCAAAAATGTATTTAAGATCAACGTTTCTGCAGTGAACAAGGACATGCCTCTCAAACTAAATATTTTCCGTGCTGGAGTAGGCCACTTGGTGTGAGGAGTATTTTATTTACAAATGAGAATACGGCGTTCCCAGTGAAAGCAGAGGAGGAGCCGTGGAAGCCAGAACTAATTAGTCTCTCAGTGTTCAACATTTAATAAACTCTAAAAAAAGATGTAAATGAGGAGCCCAAACTGAGCATTGTACAAAGGCAGTGAGTTTAGACAGCAGATGTGGAGACTATTAGGCCCTCTCAAAAACACAACACCAAATACACCTCAAAGAATCATCGTGAGATTTAAGGAGCATTTTTGTTGATATTGGGTATCAGTGAGATCAAATTATATGCAAAGTTATGTAACGGTAAGTTTATTAAACGTTCTGCAGGCTTTTAAAATTACTTTTTGGAGACTTAAAGGTGCTGTACCTAATTTTTACTGTTTTACAAATTTGGAAAACAGAACTGGCTCATCTTAAACTTTTTGCAGTGGTCCAAAGTTATTCCTCACTTACCTTATGCATTCCTAGCGTCCTAATTATTCACCGTGAAGACGAGTTTATAAGCACTTTTCACAACTTTCAAAGACCGGAGTGGAGGTTTGCTGTACGGTAACGCTAACAACAACTAGCATGCTAACAGCGCACTAGGATTATATCTTGGTTTGCAAATGATAAAATGCTTTATAAAGACAAAAAAATCAGGTGTTGATACTTCACACTGGATAAATTAAAATAAAGTAATACAAAATAGGGCTGTCAACGACTAAAGAAATTCTTGGTCGACTAAAAACATGTCTCCTGCCGATCGATTAGTCAACTCAAAAGGGGGCGTGGCAAAGGTTCTCAAAACTATTGCGTATCTCTGTGTATTTGACCCAAACTGCACTCACAAAACCTGCAAGGGAAGTTCATGCAAAACAACTATGCAGAAAAAAGTACTAGGAAACAACGCATTTATATAACGACAGATTCAAGTTGTGAATCATGAGTTTAATTTGAAAATAATTGTTTTTACATATAAATACCAAAAAATACCAAATCTTCAGCTAACTCACTCACATTCACATTTATATAGGCAGTTTTCAGATTATAGAATGTCCTGTCGTCATACTCCCAGATGGGGGCAGGAGCCAGATTTCCCTGTTGATTACGTTGTACTTTGCCATGAAATATCCAAAAGGTTAAAGGCAATGTGTAACTTTCCTATTGGAGGGTCTGTCATCTGCTTGTTTCTATGGATACGTCATTTCTCAGCCTGGAATGTTCCACAGTATGACATTAAACAGCTCCACCTTATATTTATTCAATTACAGGTGGTTTTACAGTTCAAAAATACCTACAAAAACAGGCTTTCTGACTGCCTCTCCACAGATCTGATCTGTAACGTCATCTGGTTTGGTCTCTGTGAAGATAAGCTCCAGTACCATACAGTGAAACATTCCAGACAAAGCAATCTGATCATTTCTATTACTGACTAGACCCCTAGAACTCACTGTATTACAACAAAAATCTGCATTTTTATGATATACATTTGCCCCTCATCTGTATTAAATATTGTTGGCCTATAGAATGTTGTGATGCCATTTGAAACCCAGAAATAATTCCTATAATCTAAATATAAAATAATATAATGTAGTTGACTAATACAAATTGTGGTCGATTAAGATACCATCTACCAATTAATCGATATACTAACCAGAATTATTGAAATCGATGGGGTCACTTGATAAGTTTAAGAAAATTGTGGTGACCGAGACATGTGTATGTTTTTCTTGAGTGATGCAAATGTTGTTGTTTTTTTAATGCGACTGTGATTTTACCGTTTTGCATTGAAAATGGAATGTTCACCCTCCTAGTTAAATAAAAGTAAAACAAATCAATACAAGTAAGTATATTGTAAATATTGAACTTTGTGTCATAATGAGACTGCTGTGCACTGCTGTCTGCATCAAATTATACAAGAAAATAATATTAAAATGTAAGCAGCAGGATTTTAAGTCAACAAGAGGCAGACAGCCCAAATAATCAAATATGCATGAGCTCTAGATATGTTTTTGATGTAGAAATAACATTATGACATGGCTAAGAGCTAGTGAAAAATAATGCAGAACCTATATCTAAAACAAATGGATTACAATATTATACAGAAATGACTAATCTATGGTTCTGGTGGAGGTTCAGCTATTTGCTTATCTCCATGGAGACGTTATTGCTTTGCCTGGAATGTTCCACAGTGTCCTGTCGCGATACTAAAACTTCAAACTCAATTTCAATACTAAGAAACAGATACTCGATACCAATTCTGATACCACGATGATAATAAAAACACTCTTTATTTAGACAATTTAATTAAACCAATTTAATTAAATCAGATCATTCAAAACCTATTCAGGAACGGTTAATTTCTACGCAAGCTACGCAAGGTCAAGTTACATGTCAGATCTGTGGCAAGGAGATGCAACTCACAGTTATAATGCAAGATATAAAACCACCTGTTATTGATACTTTGCTGCAACATCACGCTGGGGGTGTTCTACGTGTACCTCTAAGGTGGAATAGTCAGTAGTTTCCATGGAGACACAAACTAATTAGCAGTGTCAAAAAAGTTTCAAGAAAAAATTGATTTAAACAGCAGATTTTTTAGGAGCCTGTGATCAATATGAGGTGTTTGATTTTCAACAAAAAGGTGAGAGTGACTAATTGAAAAACTGTTGGCTAATGCTAGCTTGTGACTGTAATTTTACGTGTGAGAGACTTGTTTAATATCACAAATCAGCTCTCCTGTTGTAGCTCCAGCAAAGTCAGTTCTTTACGGCCAGATTGTGGTAAAATAACGCTCGGTCTAACAACGCTTCAGACAGAGCAGTGCCCACAGTTAGCATCACACCCCCAGGGAACGTGGATGACATCAGCTGTAAAGTATCAACTGAATATACAATACAATATAAAATGCTTAACGTCATACTGTGGGACATTTTAGGCAATTTGAAACTAGTCACAATAAGCCTTTGAATTGGAGACACCTGCCAGGTTGCATGTCAGTCTAATTTCGAACTTCATAGATTGGACCAAATTGGACCAAATTGGACCCATTTACTAAAGATGATTTTTCCTGTGACTCTTTGTATTAAACAGCAGGGGGCGCTCTTTGGACAATTATCGCCCGGTCAGCACCAGGAGCATTCATTGACTAAAGCCCAAACACGAACCTCACAGCGCAGTTTTCCATTCATGACATCCGCGTTTAGCATAAAAAACAAACTGCTGAAAGTGAAAGGAGGAAAGAACAACAAATAGTCACTATGGCAACAAAGCAGTAACTGGTACTTCCCTTGTTTTCATATGCGGCACAAATAATCTAATTTATACAGAAAAACATATTCATTAACAGTTTCATGCGCTTTCATTAGTATAAAGATCATTATGAAAAGGCAATGACAATTAATGTGGAAAGTAGTTGGAAGATGATATATTAATTTAAACATTTAAAGCCCCAACGTGCAACATTTTAAATGGTGAGCACGACACCTGCATAACTCAATGAAGACAGAATGTTAAAGGTTTTATATTATGCAAACGTTAGTCATGTTAGAATGTTGTCAACTCGTCAAAAACATACCTGGAGTTGTGTTTTGTTTCATTCACACATGTTTGAGTGACCCTTTATTATTAGCCTGTCTATATCTCCAAACGTCAAAATGCTCCGTTGCACCTTGTGATGTCATGAAGCGGTAGTTTTGAAGTTAACAGTTACCTTTTTGGCAATTGCAGGGCTGAAATCTTCCAAATGATTCTAGTGAAGGTGTACGAAGTTTAAAAACACTGTAAAGCGCACTTCCTGTATTACCACATGACATCACAAGGTGGAACAGAGTGTTTTCTGTTAGAGAGAAGAACTCAGAAACAAACGCACAACTCCAGGTATGTTTGCGATTATGAAACATTATAACATAAATCAGAAAGTACGTTTAACACACAAATCCTGCATATTTAGGCTGAGTTCTTCCACTCTGTTCCACCTTGTGATGTCATGTGGTAACACAAAAAGTGCTCCACAGTGTTTTTAAACTCCATATGTTTTCACTAGAATCATTTGGATAATTTCAGCCCTGGATTTACTTATCTCTACGTCTCTAAGTGTAAAAGGTAGGCTGTTAACTTGAAAACTACCACTACGTGACATCACAGGGTGGAACAGAGCATTATGAGCTTTGGACATGTAGACAGACTAATAATAAAGGATTACTCAAACATATGTGAATGAAACAGGTATGTTTTGATGACGTTATTACATGGCTTAAAGCTGACTAGAGCCAATTTTGCGTAATATATGAGCTTAAAAAGAATTATCACAAATGGACCTTCCTTTCTATTTTGTCGAAAAGCGTCAAAACGGCTAGCTTTTATAGCATTAAGAGCTCTATTAGGACAATCTCCCTAACACCATTCTCCTGACATAATTATTAACGCACAATCTTATCCATCTAAAATGAAAGTAAAAGACTCGGCAGCCCCACGTTTTACAAAAGCTAATGTAGTGAACAGTTTCGTGGTAGGACACAGTTGCTAGGCGACCGGTGGACTCCCAGAAGTTTTGCTTTGAGGCACAGAATGACAGGGGTCTATTGTCTGCGCTGACGGATCACACATTTTCACTGGTACAACGCGCTCTTTGTTCTACGGCCCCATAAGTGAGCGGAGATGTTACAAGAGGCATTGTTTTTCCCATAGTTTTTGTCATAATAGTGGTTTAATAGCTTTGTGGTGTATTCAGGAGTGTGCGGAATAAGTTTAAAGTTGGGGTATTATGCAAAATTGACATTTCTGGAGCTTTCTACCATGTTATAATGTTGTTTCTTCATCAAAAACATGCCTCAAGGAATTTTATATGCCATCCATGCATGTTTGAGTAATCTAGCAATCTCTCCCGGGCCCTGTTCAAACCCTCCTTATGTTAAGCAGTATCATGCTTATGGAAGATAATTTGTTTCATCAGATTTTGAATTTTAAATACCGTTGAATTTCTCACTTTGAATTTTTTAACTCTGAAAAAACATGCTTGAATTATTTTTATTCTGAATTTTAGTTGCTGAAATTTTAAGTGTTCATTTTCAAAGTCTTTAAAATTCAATATTTAAAAAAAATCACCTTTTAAATATTCAGTACAAATATTTTTAAGACCTCAAATTCAATAGTCAAAATTCAGAGTGTAAAATTCGCACTGAAAAAAATTCGCAGCAAAGGTCCAAGATGCCAAGGCAGAAGCAATCGATCCAAAATTATCTGATCTAATTTAGTAACAAACAGGAAACGGTGCAGTGAAGCGATCTGATTGGTCAGAATTTGCCTCATCAAAACCTCTTCTTTTATTTCGTGTAAGTTTAAGTGTAAACCCCACCCACAGATGAGAACCATTAGGAAACAGCCTCACACATGATCGATTACTTCTGCCTTGGCATCTTGGACCTTTACTGTGAAATTTTTCACTGCGAATGTTACACTCTGAATTTTGACTGTTGAATTTGAGGGTTTGAAAATATCTGTACTGAATATTTAAAAGGTGAAATTTTTATTTTGTATTTGAAACATATTGAAAAAGTATACTTGAAATATCAGCAACTAAAATTCAGAATAAAAATAATTCAAACATCTTTTTTCAGAGTAAAAAAAATCTAAATGAGAAATTCAGTGGTATGTAAACTTCCAAGTCTAATGCAACAAATTATCTTCCATAGCTGCTATCAAAGACTACGTCACAACAATTTGCCATAAATATACAAAAGCATGACACAAAACAATACACTATAACTTCACAGACCTGATACAATGTGCAGTATAGTTTAATTAGCCAAATGCACAACAATTGTGTTGTGATAATGCTCTGAAGGGGGACTGACTAAGCATGGGGAGCAAAGGGAGGGGGGATTCAGAACGCCAAAAACCAAAACTGAAATAAAAAGTTCATAAAAATGTAATGCCTCCTCTTTTAGGTCAAACTGTGTAAAAAAAATGAGCAGGTGCAGCTATGAAAGCCCTGCTGCCTCTCTACTGCCCCCTCTGGACACAGTGAGTGACAGCGGCACATGTTTCTGTTTGTGTGGGAGTCTCTACAGGAGGAACCTGCTTTGCCTGCAGCAGATCAGTTTCCCCTCGAGGGAGAGACGAGCCCGACACAGAGAGAGGCAGACAGGGCAGCCCTTGGGCAACGCACTTTGGTCTCTACCCTCTCGGCTAAATCTGAATTATACCTTTCCTCGTGAATTAAAATTGTTCTCTTCAAAATCTATATGAGAATTAAATAAGACTAGAAAGCTGCAGGAATCACAATCAACATTACAATTTGAATAGATAACATTTAAAAATTACAAAAGCTTGCTTTGAAAACAAAATGTTCTTTCTTTTTATTCATAAAGCCTTCTAGCCCTGTAATAATCATAATAGATTTACACTTGTAATGTGCTTTAAAGGGCTGTCAAAGCCTCTCAAAGCGCTAAACTGTAGTCACTATTTATTCAGTCCACACCAAGTTTCTACTGTTACTTGTAGCCACAGATGCCCAGGGGCAGACTGACAAAACAGAGGCTGCCAATCTGCATCGACCCCTTAAAACACCAGTAACCTCTCGTGCACCTCATGGATTCTTGTATCTTAGGCGGTCAGTCTTCTCTCATTATGTACTTAACTATAAATTGCAAATTGGACCAAATGTGGGAAAAGCACACTTACTAGCCAAGATTAGAGTACAGGTTTATTTATGTACCCTGCCCTGACATTCCAAGACAAAAGAGAATTCCCAATCTCTGTAGACACGTGTTGAACTCCTCAGCTGGATTCTGAGCACACCCCAGGTACAGTGTGCCTCCTGTTTGTGACAGTGTAACAGCGAGTTTGGTGTGGAGTTAATCTGAGCAACACAGAGATTATCAGAGCGCTGTGACAAATCTTCTGTCGCGCTGTGCAAACAATGGATTTATCAAGGGGCATGCAGAGAACTCACCTCCGGACACTGTAAACACAAACCAACCGTTTTACCAGGGCTCAACATATGGGGAAAGACGTCATACTCGATTACTATGTTTTGTATAGCAATGACTGTATTTTTGGGATATTTTAAACAACTTTTTGACAGGTTTGTAAAGTTGTTGTGTACTGTACATGGATGAAGTAGGCTGGTGGGCTGAGCGTTGGACAGAATCTTATAGCTACCGGTAAAGGAGTGTATGAATAAGGCCCAGGAGAGATCGTTAAATTACTGAAAGAAACATGCATGGATGACATTTAAAACCACTTCAGGCATGTTTTTATGAGGGAACAACACTACAACAAGGTAGAAAGCAAAAAAAAAAAAATCTATTTTGTGTAATACCTCCTCTTTAATTAAGGCATGCTATTAAACGTGTAGTAAGAAAGTGTCTTCCAGTAGGCTATATAATGTGTGTGAAATGAAATAAATCATTTTAACTTTCGTTTTAGTCTCTTCACTTGTGTGTGACATTAGAAACTCAGCTAAGACATTTAGAAGTATTTTGTTTTAGCACATTTCTTAATAAAGAGAATACAAAAATAATGGTACCACTTTATAACAACTACAGCTTAATTAGCGTCAAAGGGCCCACATTACGCTATTTTCTGATCTATGTTATAATGTTGTTTCCTCATCACAAACAATGAGTTTTGTTACGTTTCATTCACACATGTTTAACACACAAACCCTGCATATTTAGGCTGAGTTCTTCTCTCAAACAGAAAACACTCCATTCCACCTTATGATGTCATCAGGAAGTGCTCCACTGTGTTTTTAAACTTCACGCACCATGCAACATCTCAGCCCTGGAATTGCCAATCTCTACTGAACTAAAGGTAAAAGGTAATTAACATCAAAACTACCGGTTCATGACATCACAAGGTGGAACAGAGCGTTTTGAGCTTTGGAGGTGTAGACAGACTCATAATGAAGGGTTACTCAAATATGTGTGAAAGAATCTAATCTATTTGTTGATGATGATTTACGCCAAAGTTAAAGTGTAGTTATTATATAGTGTTACCACAATAATTAAGATATCAATTTTCGGACCACTCAAAGACTAAGCTGGGTCTATTTTCTGGAACCTGGCAGCTATAGCGTATAGTTTAAAATACCTTTCAGGCAGATGGTTTCAGTGCTCCAACCCAGAGCACAGTTTTATACAAATGAAATAAAGTGTCAGACAAAAGTTTGCCTTCTCGCTCGCTTGATTCACTGACACTGTCTAGACACTCAAATCTCTCTCTATTCAGGAACACACTTAAAAAACAGATGGAGTAAAATGTCAGAGCTAACAGTGTCTATAGTCCACAAATATAGTCTCAAAAACTTCCCTTTCAAACAGGAACATTTATCGCATCATAATTGTACTACTACTTGAGTTGATTTTGCTTTTGTTACTACACATTCGTAACATACTTGACTTGTTTGACTTTGCAGTTGATTTGAGACTTTAATCTGATCTTTATTTTAACACAATCAGAGCAGAAAGAACTGACTTACAGAACTACAACAGGTGAGCTGATTTGTGCCGTTAAACAAGTCTCCCACACATAAAATTACAGTCACAAACTACCATTACCCAACAATCACTCTCACCTTTTTGTTGAAAATCAAACTTTTAACTCCTTTCCTTGGGATGTTCCATGTTCCATCTAGCATTTATTCATTACGGCTGTTTCTATTGCTCAAAAATGCATTAATTCCTTTTGTGAACACGGGCGACTCTCCACAGATCTGAACTGTAATGTAGCGTAGTGCTGTAATCTGCTTCTCTCTCTATATTGTGGAACATTCTAGACAAAGCAATAACATTTCCATGGAAACAAGCAGATAGGCAGACCCTCAACTAGAAATGTTACGCTTTAATTTGTATTGTACTTGATTATTTTTTAAATTTTCTATATTGCATAAACTTTTTGTTTCATTCACACGTTTGAGTAATCCTTTATTAAAATTAATCTATAAGTAAAACAATTTTTAACAAAACCTTGACATGTATTTTATATGTATTTATTTATTTTTGCCCTTTTGTGGTTAGTTTTACAGACTATTCCTTTTATTGTGGAACATTTTCAAGCACATTTGGGATGTATACTTTGCAGTGACATCACACTGGGGGTGTCCTACATGCATCTGCATCTGATGAAACGGTCAACATTTACCACAGTGACACAATGCAGACATCAGCAAAGCCAAAAAAAGGTTTTAAGATAAATACGAGTGTTATGGTCCTGTTTAGGCGTTTGATTTTCGACAAAAAAGTGAGAGTGACTGCAATTTTATGTGTGAGACTTTAACTTTAACAACACAAATCAGCTCACCTGTGGTTTTTTCGTTAAATTCAGATTGTGTTAAAATAAAGCTCAGATTAAAGTCTAACAAGCCTCAGACAGAGCAGTGCTTATGCATGTTTGAATTGCTATAGTGTCATCTGAATATCATCATCAGGATAATGCCAAAAAAAATACTGAAAAGATATCGCCCCCACCCTTAACCTGACTTTACTCAGCTTCCTCAACTCGCAGTGTTTGCAAATAAGAAGGACCAGAGGTGGAGCATTCAGGGCTAAAGTACAGGTTTATCGATCATAGTGAGGATAAATCAGGAAGTAATTTAAGGCACAGAGAGAGGCGGAGGTAATACTGGTCTGCTGACAATAGGCCTGGTAATACAACGCCTTTATTACCCCCTGGCTCCATAAAATCAAATAAGCTTCATCCACGGAGCAGAGAGAGGACTGCACACTCGGAAGGTCCTCAAGATGTCGACCTATATTTGCATTCGATTTTATTTCATTTTATGTTACGCACAATTGACTCGTGTGAGCTTTTAGTCGTGTTGGTATGTTGTTACCTCATCAAAAAGATAACTAGAGTTGTGTCAACATCTGTCTACATCTCTAGCCCAAATGCTCTGTTCCACCTTGTGATGTCACGAAGCAGTAGTTTTCAAGTTAATGCTATTCAAATTAGAGATTTTTATGATTGGCATTGTGATTAGATTTGAAATTCATGTTTAAAAATTTTGATTCTGGTAAATTCACATTTTATATCGTGAACACAACCTATTTATTGTTTTGAATGTTTAAAGAAGATATAGCTATAATTGATGGCACCCATAGATCATTATGTTATAATACAACAATATTCCTTAATAAAAGAAACTTCCACGTTAGAAAACTGTGGTGCCCAGTGGGAGCTGACGTTGCTGTAAAATGTCATCATAACAAAGATCTGTGTAGCTGCACATTACGCTAGTGAGCAACAGATTTTTTATTTCAGTCATGCCAGTATGACTATGTGACGCTGCTGAATCCTGCATGTATCAGGAATTAAGAAAACAAAAACTGGAGTATGAGTAAGAGTAAGTACAGAGCAGTGGGTGCATGCCGGTGGAAGTGAAAATGGCGTTTTAAAAATAAGCGATTAAAGATTACTCAGACATGCACGAATCACTCCAGGTACAAGTCGAGAGGGTAAATGAGAAGGGGGAACTATAACATGGTTAGAAGAGGTCTGCTTTAATACCATGAGATATGTTTTATTTGTTTTTAGTGCAGGAGAAGTTGCGTTTACCTGTGGCTGTGGTCTCTCCCCAGGATGCGCTCTCCGGTCGGGTCCAGAGGAGAATGGAGCAGGTTTAAACAGGAGGCCAAGGACTGACTGGAGTTTTCACGGGAAACTGCAAACACAAGAAGAGCAACATAAAGATTTCAATGTAATCAGCACTGAAATGTAACACATTTTTACAGCAGGACAGAACAGCATGTGTAATCTTATATTGCAAAAGTGGGTAGAATGGCCAAAATAAGTCATAGGCAAACCAAAGTGAAGACCAAAATGCAAAATCTACATATCTACATACCTATCCATCCATCCATCCATCCATCTATCCATCCATGTATCTATCTATCTGTCTATCTGTCTATCTATCTGTCTGTCTATCAATCTATCTCTATATATAATTATTAACTTTTACACATATGGATTTTCATTTGACTTATTTTTTTCAATTGAGAATAACTGCAAAAAACTGGCTACTTTCACATGCACACCAAAATTTGATTATAATCTGATTTCTGGACATTTCATTATTTAAATGAAATGTAAACCACAAAATCTGCACTCAGAAAATCAGATAAGAATCTGATTTGGAGAGTGCATGTAACCGCGGCCACAGTTAAGAGGAAAACCAGAATTTGACTGGAACATGGAAACATATCTGCGGACTAGTGCTGTTACAGTTGATACTTTGCAGTGACATCACGCTGGGGGTGTTCTACGGGTATCTCTATTGGCGGAATGTTCAGCAGTTACCATGGTGACAAAATACTAAAGAAAAAAATACAAAATGGATTTACACCACACATTTTCAGGAGCCTGTGATCAATACGAGACTTGTTTAAGGACACAAATCATCTCACCTTGTAATTCCAGCAAAGTCAGTTCTTTCTGATCAAACTGTGTTAAAGCAAAACTCAGATTAAGTCTAATTTAAGTAAAAGAGCTTTTACACCGCGTTCCAACTTATTATGCAAATTGTGTTGAAGTGTCATAAAGGTCAAATGTTTAGTTTTCCAGTGAAACTCATGGATGGTCTTGTGTCTCAGTGAAATCAGTCTCACACACCTGTGACAATGAGTTTGCCCGGTGCGTCCAATTAAAGGAAAAACGACTTAAAAAGGACATTCCACATTATTAAGGAGAGCACCATTTTCAAGTAATATGGGAAAGAAAACGCATCTCTCTAGTGCCCAAAGGCGTGAAATAATTGAATCCCTTGGACAAGGTATGAAAACCTTAGATATTTTATGAAAACTTAAGGGTGATCATCGAACTATTAAGAGATTTGTAGCTGATTCAGAGCACACACGGATTTGTGCAGATAAAGGCATAATGAGGAAGGTTTCTGCCAGACAAACACATCGGATTAAGAGAGCAGCTGCTAAAATGCCATTACAAAGCAGCAAACAGGTATTTGAAGCTGCTGGTGCCTCTGGAGAACCGCGAACATCAAAGTGTAGGATCCTCCAGAGGCTGCAGTTATGCATAAACCTTCTGTTCTGCCACCCTTAAACAATGATCACGAGCAGAAACGGCTCAGTGGGCCCAGAAATACATGAAGACTCATTTTCAAACAGTCTTGTTCACTGATGAGTGCCATGCAACCCTAGATGGTCCAGATGGAGTGGTGGATGGTTGGTGGACAGCCACCATGTCCCAACAAGGCTGCGACGTCAGCAAGGAGGTGGCGGAGTCATGTTTTGGGCCAGAATCATAGGGAGAGAGCTGGTCGACCCCTTTAGGGTCCCTGAAGGTGTGAAAATGACCTCTGTAAAGTATGTGGAGTTTCTGACTGACCACTTTCTTCCATGGTATAAGAAGAAGCTTTCCGTAGCAGAATCATCTTCATGCATGACAATGCACCATCTCATGCTGCAAGGAATACCTCTGCATCATTGGCTGCTATGGGAATAAAAGAAAAGAAAACTCATGGTGTGGCCCCCATCCTCCCCTGACCTCAGACCCTGTTGAGAACCTTTGGAGCTCCTCAAATGAAAGATGAAATGAAAGGACAGGAGGCAGTTCATATCCAAACAGCAGCTCTGGGAGGATATTCTGACATCCTGCAAAGAAATTCAAGCAGAAACTATTCACAAACTCACAAGTTCAATGGATGCAAGAATTGTGAAGGTCCTATCAAATAAGGGCTCCTATGTTCAAATGTAACTTGACCTATGTAACTTAAAATGTTTTGATTGAAATAGTTTTTGATTTCAGTAATATGCCAATGCTTCTAATTGAAATAATTGAGAAATAAACAAATGACCATTTTCAGTTCTTTACAACAATAACATGGCTTGAAACTCTGTTGTGCAGAATAATTTGGAACAGTCCATTTTAAGTTTTTATTTTTGAAAAAAAAAAAATAAATAAATAAAAATATATCATTGGGAGGTTTGTTCAATAACATTCATTGAAAATTATGATGACTGTCATTTACATTGACAATTTGGCTAAATCAGAGAAAAATATCGTTTGCATAATAATTTGGAACGTAGTGTAATAGAGTAGTGCTTTCAGTTAGCATCACACTCCCAGAGAATGTTGATGATATCAGCTGCAAAGTGTCAATACTACAATTTCTATTTCACTACTAAGGAAAAGGCTTGATGCAGATTTTCTTACCACTGTGATAATAAAAAAAAATGGAATTTTAAACAAAACCTAATATTATTTGATTCTTTTCTCTTTTACGTTATTTAAGATCTTATACCAGTTCTATTATAGACCCAGTGCACTATAAAACTGCTGAGGAAAGCTGTGTTTCTTGGTGAGACGTATCAGATCTTTGACATTTCCTCAAATGTGTGTAAAGGTGTGTAAAGGTGTGTGTGTCCTGCCTGCTCCTCTGTGCACAGACATGAGTCACAGATCAGAGCAGCACCATCACACAGAGCTCTATGAGACTATCGTGCTGATGACAGGGTTAGCCATAGTTTAATGGAGCCATTTAAGGAGAAAACAAGTCATTTTGGCCTTTTACTTTGATATCTTTTAATGTTTTCAGTTTCATGTTTCATTATTTTTTAGTTTTAAAGGTCCTATATTACAGCAAAATGACTCTTGTGACCTTTAAGGCTCATCAAACCCAAACCTGGAGTTGTGTTTTGTTTCTTTCACACATGTTTGAGTAATGCTTTATTATTAGTCTGTCTACATCTCCCAAGCTCAGAATGCTCTGTTCCACCGTGTGACGTCATGAAGTGGTAGTTTAGTTAACAGCTACCTTTCACCTTAAATTCAGTAGAGATTGGAAGTTCCAGGCTGATGATTCTAGTGAAGGTGTACAGTGGAGCACTTCCTGTATTACCACATGACATCACACCTATTTTATATGCAGGGTTTGTGTGTTAAACATGTGTAAAACCAAAAAATTGTATGTTTTTTGATGAGGAAACAACATTATAATATGGGCACATTTAATTAAGCCAAATGATATTTAGTTAAACAAATTAAAAATGGGATGTCAAAATGAATACTTGATTTTAGTTTACACAAAACAATACAATACAGTAATATGTTTAATTAGTAAGGCCACAGGTCCCATCTCTGCCCACATCATGTTTTGGTTTATATTTCTAGTTACCTTCTGTACAGTTTCGTTTTACAGATAGAGTTTCACGCTTTGGTGATTTGTACAGTGAAGGCTGAAAGCTGTTTTACGCTTTTGGACAATTCCCCTGTAAAATAAAATCCAAGAAACAGTGCTGACTCGTGGGTTTAAAGGTGCTGTGTCAGATTTTTACTGTTTTACTGTTCCTGATTTAAAACGTGAAAAACAGAACTAGTTCATTTTAAACGCTTTTTAATTGGATGCCGACAGTACGCAGCAGACTTATTTTGACCTTGAGATTAGATTTGTGGAGAGGGAACCCTACTCACACTAAGAATGGATGTTTTAATATATTTTTAGCAATAAATAACACCTGTAGTAAATAAATATGAGACAGATTAGTTTAATACCATACTCTGGATGATTTAAACCAAAGCATTAAAGGCGTACTGTGTAACTTTTCTGGTGGCGAGTCCGTTAAATGATTTTTTCCATGGAGATATTACTGTTTTGTCTGGAATGTTCCACAGTATGGTATTAAACCTTTCTATCTTCATGGAGACCAAACCAGACCAAGTTACAGGTCAGATCTGTGGAGAGGCAACCCCGCTCACAGTCAGAATATCTGTTTTTCTAAGTATTTTTGAGCTATAAAACCACCTGTAATTGAATAAAAATAAGGTAAAGCTGCTTAATGTCACACTGTGGAACATTCCAGGCAGAAAAGTTACATTTCCACAGAAACAAGCAACCAAAAAGTTACACAATGCACCTTTAACATGTCCATGAAAACAGATTATGAACAGAATCCCCTTCAGAAATGTTACGCGGTTTAACTGAGCCATCCAAAGTTGCCAGGACTGAATGAATTCCTTATTATTCTCAGATAATGCTCCATACAGATCCGTGGCAGTGCGCAGTGAGTTGGTGTGAGTGCAGGAGTCTTTTAATTAGCTCCGTTCAAATTGAGCGAGAGGCCGAACCCCACTGTTCCTCTCTCAGAGTCCAGTCTCCAGATCTTATGAGAGCAGTCCATCATGGCTTTAATTTCAGCTACAGTCTGCACAGTGCAATCCTGATATGACAAGGTGAGCCAGACTGCTACAGGGAGTATTACTGTGCATATGCAAGTCTATTACATCTGTTGCCCTGCCTTTATTGTCTCTTGTATATAGCTGTGATTTTATATTTGGTTTTGCGTTTATTACTTATTTTTCTCTTTTATTTTAACTTGTACTATACATTTATTTATATAATTGTCTTTTTCGACACCTGTCTCTTGCTGTCTTTTTTGCTTTACCATCTATTTTTGTTACTCTCTGTTATTATATTATATTGTGATGAGTGAGCGACTGTATCCAAATAAAGTCTAAGTTCTACACATATTTTATTTACACTCCACTACTTTCAAGATGTACAATGTAGCTTTTCTGGTAGCGGGTTCGTCACCTGCTTGTCTCGATGAAAATGTTACTGCTGTGCCTAAAATGTTCCACAGTATTGCATTAAACTTCATTAAGACAGCACATGGCCTGCGAAGAGATGAGCCCAATCAGAGTAAGAATACATGCATACAGGCTTTTCAGGGTATAGTCATAAAAACACTGATCTTGCCTTTATGCAAGTGCAGATAAGTCTAATGTCATGTTCTCACTGGGCAGCAATCAGGTAGCAGACCCATAAAAAAGTTAAATAGAGCATGTTTAATGGAGCAAAATCTGAACTTGAAGTCAAAATGTTGTGATAATGTCATCCATCCATCCGGGGGCCGGGTCGCGGGGGCAACAGTCTAAGCACGGACTCCCATAATGATAATGTTAGAATTTGGATATTCTTAATGGCAATATAGATCTAAAACTAAACTGGTCCACTGACTTTTAAATCTGGCCCTTTAAATGCCATCACAAATGCTGACAGCTGCAGATCAGACTAGTGAGCAGTAGATTTTTCCCCCTTTTCATTCATGTTAAAATGGCTACACAACATTGCTAAATCCAACAAAAAAAAACAAAAAAAAACCCAAAAAAACGGTGGGTTGACATTAGGGCTGGGACGAGACACAATTTCCACAAGACGAGACACGAGATACAAGATTTGGACCTCGAGAACGAGACGAGACGAGATTTTTATATATAAATTTCACAATTCAGTTTCCAATTTTGGCCTTACAATTTTTATTTATTTGATTTCATATTTTTGTTTCCATTCTAGCACTGCTTTTTGGAACTCGTAACCCTTTTTGCTCCAGTCCAAATATAAACACTTGGACAAAAATCGCGCAAGATCATTTTTCTCATGTGTGGCACGAGATCTTGTACCATCCCTAGCTGACGTGGATGAATCATTCTAAATACAACTTCAAGAGGGTAAATGAGAAGAGGAAACAATTATGACATCTTTAAAAGCTCTTAAATGTTGCATATTCAATTCCTTAGTATTAAAAACCTACCATGCCGATGCCTCTGATCATCCGACAGCTCTAGGTCCAACATCAAATCGTCCTCATCGAGCTCCGAAGAACCAAGGTTGTTCAGAACGTCCTGGAAAATAAAAACCACAAAGAGACTCAATTTCAATACTAAGGAATAGACTCAATACTCAATACCGATTCTGATCCCATGATGATAATAAAAAACACTTTAGACAATAGTATTTCATTTTCAACGTTAAATCATAGCACTTTCTTTTCTATTCCCATGTGGTTTTATATCTGCGTAATCCCTCAGTGGTCCAGGTAGGTTCCATAGTGGTCTCCAGGTCTAAACCAGGTCTAAACCAGGTCTAAACCAGGTCTAAACCAGGTCCATGGGCGTATACTAGTCTATGTGCTCTTATACTTGTTCTGATTCAGCTCAAGATCATTCTAAAACTATTCAGGAAAGGTTCATTTCTGCGCTGTGAATGTGACTTTCAGTATCGACAGCTGCTCAAATGAGTATCTAGTCTTGATACTGGTTTTAGTATTGATAAGTATTTGGTTTTAGATTATTTTGACAACCCTACAGGTTCTAATTAAAACATAAGAAAGCGTGTTCTAGCCATTTTGCGTTTTATCAGTAGAAATTTTCACATGTTTTTTGAGCCTATAAGTGAAATAGCTGTGGTAGTTCCGCGTCTAATGGTTTTACTGAGAGGATGAAATGAGCCACAATTTTGGACCGCTGTTTGTAGGAGTGATTCATAGAGCAATGCTGCCACCTAGTGGTCAAAGTAAAAACTGTACTGAGGTGTGCAGTGTTGTCAGGCGATTTATAGAACATGCACCAATATAGATAAATGAGTCATCTTAAGAACACAACAATAGTCTGTATTCAGGGGATTAATCTGAGAGAAAGAATGCTAAAAAGTGTTTTATTAAAATCCAAATAGTTTATTGTTAATGTCTCTGCCCACATAAAGTAAAGTATTTTCTTCAGTATAGCGAGTAAAAATAAAGGGGTCATTTTTCAGTTAAAGATAAGTTTTGAGAATTTGCAACTGATGTCATCAACCTTCCCCAGGCGTGTGATGATAACTGTAAGCACTGCTCTATCTGAGGCTTGTTAGACTTTAATCTAATCTTTATTTTAACACAATCTCACTAGCACAAGATGACTTATCTGAAACTACAACGTGCAAGCTGATTTTGTGCTGCTAAACAAGCCTCTCAAATATAAAATTACAGTCACAAACTAGCTAGCATGAGCCAATAGTTTTGCCGTTAGTCACTCTCGCCTTTTTGATCACAGGCTCCTGAAAATGTGCTGTTTAAATCCATTTTGTATTTGAGTTTTCAGACTATCTCACAACTTTTTTTGCCAACGTGTATTGTTTCTCCATGGTAACTACAGATCATTCCACCACAGAGATACACGTAGAACACCCCCACTGTGATGTCACCGCAGAGTATCAATATTAGTCACCATAATTCTCCCTTAAAGCCCTACTAGTCCTGAAGTGTCTGCGGAGATGCAGATAGCTCTAAAAAGCCAATGTAATCTGAGCTCCCCATCACTGCTGTTTGGAGATAAACAGACTCAGAGCAGAGCATTGATCTCCTCCGAGAACAAGAGCCTCAATGTTCAGTGACCTCCGCTTATTCACCTCACAGCGTCTGCGTGTGGGAGCGTGAGAGTGCAGCGATCTACAGCTAAATCAATGGACTTCAAGGCTCAGCTCCAGCTCAGCCCGTAATGGAAAGTCAGGGCCATTGTGTCGTGTACAGAGACGTTGTATTTGTATTTTATAGCGCAAACAACACGCTATCGGCATTTAACCCAGCCATTAAAGGTCATATTGATATTTTGCAGTGACATTACGCTGGGTATGTTCTACATGTATTTCTATGGTGGAATGTGTATGTAGTTTCCATGGTGACACAACGGACACGTTAGCAAACACTGACAAAAAAGTCTGAAAAAATACTGAATGGATTAAAACAACACATTTTCAGGAGCATGTGATCAATACAAGTGTTCATAATCCTGTTTAGGTGTTTGATTTTCCACAAAAAAGCTGATAGTGACTAACTAAAAAACTGTTGGCTAATGCTAGGTAGCTTGTGTTATTTAAGACTTGTTAAACAGCACAAATCAGCTCACCTGTTTGATGAACTTCCAACTAAACCAGCTCTTGGTCAGATTGTGTGAAAATAAAGCACAGATTAAAGTTCAACAAGCCTTAGATAGAGTGCCTACAGTTAGCATCACACCCCCGCTGAACTATGAGCCGTCCTTCCCTTTGCTCTTCATGCTAACTTACTCCCCCTTCAGAGCGCTACCACAACACAATCAGCGTGTGTTCCACTAATGAAACTACTGCACATTACATCAAGCCCCGTTCCCATTAAGAGCAAATTAAGCAAAGAAATCACATCAAACGCCCCTAGTTGGACGCTTAGGTTTGTGCGATTGTAGTGTATTGTTTTGTATCATGCTTTTGTATATTTATGAAAAATATCTATACGGTAGCATGGGTGACGTAGGCTTGTTTTTGATGAGGGAACAACGTTATAACATGGTAGAAAGCTCCAGAAAGTTCATTTTGCATAACACCATAAAAAAAAATGCATAAAAAATGTTCTAAATAACATTAAGATGAATTCATAATTTCCAAACTAAGATAATCCTTTATCCTTTTAATCCTTTATTTGTCCCACAATGGGGAAATTGCAGTGTCACAACGCAAGTTACAGAAACAGTAGGAAAATAAGAGCATGCATCAAAATCAAGATAAATAATAATAATAAGTATTTACAATCAACTAAAAAAACACAACACTATGATCTACAGCTTTAAGTTATTTAGATAATTAGATCATTTCAGGGATACAATGAATGCACACATTAGCAAAAAGTGCTAAAAATGTTAGGGTTAAGGTCTGAAAACTCAAGAAAAAATACAAAATGGATTTAAACAGCACATTTTCAGGAGCTTGTGATCAATACGAGCGCTCATGGTCCTGTTTAAGAGTTTGATTTTCAACAAAAACGGTGAGAAAGACTCACTGAAAAACTGCCAACTGCTTGTGACAGTAATTTTACCTGTGAGGGACTTAATTAACAGCACAAATCAGCTCACATGTTCTAGTTCCAATCAGATCAGCTCATTCTGGTCAGATTGTGAAGTCTAACTTGAGTAACAGAGCTTCAGACAGAGCCGTGCTTTCAGTTAGCTTCAAACCCCCAGGAAATGTTGATGACATACGCTTCAAAGTATCAATAGCAGAGAAAAGCAAATCTAACTGGAAATACAGGTAAAATAATTAAGTGAAATGGGAAGAAAGGCACACACACACTAGACTATGAGTTTTTGTATACTGAGGCAATAAAGAGACACATAAGGATTATTTTCATGTTTTGTAGCTATTGTTAACTTAAAAGGTAGTGTTTATTATGTCTGCCACACTTGAGGCATTCTCAAGAGTCTCTCAGAAACCTCCAACAAAGAGTAAATAAATGGTTTAAAATAACGGTGTTTAGTTTCATTTTGCAGCACTCAGCTCCGGGCCCTAAATGCACAGCAGATAGGAATGGTAATCATCAGGACGTGTTGCCTCTAGCGACGACAAACAGACAAACAAACAAATGACTTTAATACCATCTGAGCAGGAGGATCTTAAACTGTGGCATTTATATTTCCGACTGCAGAGAAAAGACTGGAGAGAGTGAGACCAGGTTAAAAATGTCACAATATAATCTTAAAGGAACTGTGTGTAGCCTGCGGTCCTACTGTTTAAAAAGGTACTGCACATTTCCAAAGCCTTATCGCGCAGACAGAAGACACATACAAGTTTTTCTCATTCTCAGTATTGATACTTTGTCTGAAGCTCTGTTACTCAAATTAGACTTAATCTCAGCTTTGTTTTCATGCAATTTGACCAGAAAGAGGTGAAATGGGTGAGCCGATTTGTGCGCTTAAGCAAGTCTCTCATATATAAATTGACAGTCACAAACTAGTTAGCATTATCCAACAGTTTTTAAGTTAGTCACTCTCCCCTAAACAGGAACATGAACGCTCGTACTGATCACAGGCTCAAGAAAATGTGCTGTTTAAATCCATTTTGTATTTGCAGTAGTACACCCCCAGCATGATGTCACTGCAGAGTATCAGTATGGACATGTGAAAGCTGTTGGTGTTTGATTTTCAACAAAAAGATGAATGACTATCTGCAAAACTGGCTAATGCTCGTTAGCTTGTGTAATATTGTTTCAGATGGACTTGTTTAAAAGCACAAATCAGCTCACCTGTTGAAGTTCCAAATAAATCAGCTCTTTCCGGTCAGACTGTGTTCAAATAAAGCTCAGATTTTAAGTCCAACAAGCCTCAAACAGAGCAGTGCCTACAGTTAGCATCACACAGTCAAGGAATATTGCTGACATAGAAGAACCGCTGAAGACAGTCATTGAATAAAGATGGTAAAACTGAACTTGTATCCGCATTAGAACTGGAAAGCCTCCTTCTGTCTGTCTTTCATAAGTACAACAAACCGCAATCATCTGCATTATTACTACACAGCACCTGGCCTATCTGCTGCACCGCGAAAGAGAATCACCTCCATTTTATATGATTATGGTTCAAGATGTGCCTCTCGGTGTCTTCTCAGCTGCATCGTGTTAGCATAAATAAAAAGACCTTTAGGGGTACATCCTCGCTATTACAAGCTATGAGGCGCTAATGCTCTCTATCTGTTTGTGTACTGTGAATTTGCTCATATTGTAAACAGGAACACTGGAGTGGTATATGAGTGCATGGTTTCATAAGTGGACTAGAACTCTCAAAATAATAGAGTTAAAGGCGCTGAACCGGAGTTTTTTCATGCAATAAAGTAAAACGTGTCATGCCTCAGTACAGATGTATTGTAAAAGCCGCTCTTAGAGTCAAACTGAGACTGTTGTACGCTGTCTGCATCTAATTTTAAAGTGTTTTTATCGTCTGTGAACCCGGAAGTAACACTGGTGCACTGTTAGCATGCTAGTTGTTGACAGCAAAACACAGCCTGGTCTCTGAAAGATGTGAAAAGTGCTTATTAACTCAGCACGGTGAATAATTAGATTGCGCAGAATGGAAAAGGTAAGTGAGGAATAACTTTGGACCACCACAAACTGTTTCTTTTACTTAATTAAATAGTTTTATCACATTTTTAAGACAATAAAAAATCAGGTACTTTGTTTATAAGGAACCTCATTTAGTACTGCCTTTATTAATTGATTTTATTTTTATTCATAGATTTTATTATTATTCTTTAATCTTGTTTCTATTAGTTCCTTTTGTTTAGCGTTAAATGTATTACATTGTGAAGCACTTTAGAAACTGTTTTGTTTATAAAATGTGCTATACAAATAAAGTTGGATTGGGATTGGATAAGGATTTTTTATGTATGTACTATGCAACTTTACTGGAGGGGGTTCCATCACCTCCTTGACTTCATGGAGATGTTATTCCTTTGCCTGGAATGTTCCATAATATTACATTAGAGTTTTCCATCTTGCGTTCATCATTTGTTTTCATAGTTATATATATATGTATTCTCTTCTGATATTGAAATTACTGAAATCTTTTTGGGGAAACGCTGTAATAGTGACTTACCAGACTGCCCAGTTTGGAGGAGGAGGAGTTGTGCCTGTGTTTGATCAGCCCACATCCCTCCAGACCCGGCACGTCTCGCAGGTTTCCATGGAGATGAGGTCCCCCCGCCCCCTCCGAGGACGAGCGCAGACGCCGCTCCAGCCGCATCACACCGTGGTACGGGCTCACGCTGCTGCACAGGGACCCTGAAGACAGAAGAGGGAGAGTCAGACTTTGGTTGTTAAAAGTATCAAAAATGAGGTATGAATCGATACTAAAACATTTGAGCATGTATAGATACTAAAAAAGTCATATTCATGGGACAGAAATGAACCTTTCCTGAATAGCTTTAGAATGATCTTGAGCTGAATCAGAATAGGTATAAGAGGGATTACACAGATATAAGATCACGAGCCTTATTTGACACCTGTCTTTTGTTATTTTTGCTTAGAATTTATTATTATTACCTATATTTTTGCTCTTTGTCATTATAATATATTGTGATGTGTAGCTATTGTGTCCAAATATTTTCCCTTCTGGATCAATAAAGTTTGTCTCAGTCTGCGTCTAATATAAAAAATACGACAATTTAATGTTGAAAATGCCATTCTATTGTCTAAAGAGTGTTTTTATTATCATTGTGGTATCAGAATCAGTATTGATCTCTGTGGTCCAGGCTGGAGCACAGATACAAAATGCTTGATGAGTAAAACTTTGACATACAAATATTTTTGTTGGTTAATTAATGGTGTGGTTCCATTTGTTGACTCAATGCAAAGGCAGCAACTTTATTCTTTTCACATTAGAAATAAAGCTGGCCACAACACTTTGACAATTACATTTTCTTTTTTTTTTCCAGAAGTGAATTTAATAACAATTTCCAAATATCAACAACGTCAGGATGAAATACTTAAATAAAGACAAAGAGCTGAGTAAAATACACACATAAAAAGACAACTATAACTACCAGGTCACCTAGTCACAATAAACATGTACCAGACTTGAAAAGAGAGAGTGAGAAAGAGATCGATCAATGACAAAAGTGAAAACATCATTCTGGAACAGAGGGAAAATTAACCGACTCAACAAAATGAAAAAATGGATCCCACGTTTTCTTGAAAGTTTTCAGTGAGCCCCCAAGAGTACATCTTACTTTAATTACCTTTTTGCTTAAGTGAATCTTAGTTGAGCTTTAAAGGTGCACTATGTAAATCTTCATGGAGATTTTATTGCTTTGCTTTAGCATCCATCTTGCATTTCTTTCAGTTCCATTGTGTTTTTATTGCTAAACAAAAATCGTGAAAAACATGTATTCTCACTGTGAGGGGGGTCGCGTCTCCGAAGATCTGTACTGTAACTTGGCCTGATATATGTTTGGTCTTCAAGCCTTTAGTTTAATGCCATACTGTGGAACATTCCCAGCAAATCAATGACATCTCCATAGCGATACGCAGGTGGCAGACCCTACACCAGAAAAGCTACACAGACGTACACCTTTAAAGGTCTGATCTCTGTTATAATGTTGTTTCCTCATCAAAAACATGCCCAAGTTGTGTTTTGTTTCATTCACACATGTTTAACGCACAAACCCTGCAGATTTAGGCTTAGGAGTTCTTCTCTCAAACAGAAAACGCTCTGTTCCACCTTGTGATGTCATGTGGTAATACAGGAAATGATCCACTGTGCCTTTTAAACTCCATACACCTTCACTAGAATCATCTGGGTAATTTTAACCGTAGTATTCCCTATTTCTAATGAACTAAAAGCAAAAGGTAGTAGCTGTTGGCTTGAAAACTACCGCTTCATGACATCACAAGGTGGAACAGAGTGTTTTGAGCTTTGGAGATGTAGACAGACTAATAATAAAGGATTTCTCAAACTTGTGTGAATGAAACAAAACACAACTCCGGGTCTGTTTTTGAGAAGGTAACAACATTTAAACATGACTTAAAACTCATAAGTGTCAGTTTTGCGTAATACAGGACCTTTAAGTTTAAAACTCACTGGTAAATGTTACAAAGCTATAATGAACAACTATTTGTCTGCTCTCTAAATGTCAAAATTCAAGTCATTATTTTGCTGCCTCATTAAAATGAATGGGACAGAATGTTTATATCAGTAGAAGGCTGTGTGCGTTGCTATTCTAAACACGTCTCTTCTGTCTATTACTGTAATTACTGGGCCTATCCACATGAAACTTACACTACCACAAAGTTTGACATCTCGTCTAGAAATAAAATTAACAAGACAACTTTATAGACCTAAAGTAAAACAAATAATGATAAAGGCAACATTTATGAGTGGACCTCTCCTTCACTGTGGTTCTCCTTGACTTTTCTGTTTTGTTTTTTTGGAGTTTTTTTCTTTTCCGAGAAGTAGCCTAAAGACAGGGGGCGCTCTGGGACAGTTATGCCTGTTTCACTGTTTGATTTTCTAACTTTCTGTTGGTTAAATCAACTATTTTGTTAATCCCCGTGAGGCGACTGCTGTTGTGATTTTAGGCTCTGCAAAAAAGAACTGAATTTCTGAACTTTAGTGGAGCTTTAAAGGTGCACTATGTAACTTTTCTGATGAGGGTCCGCCATCTGCTCGTCTCCGTGGATATTTTATTGCTTTTATTGCTTGGAATGTTCCACAGTAGCATCCACCTAGCATTTTTTTCTTTATTTTTTTGCAGCATTTCTGAAAAGGTAAACGTTGGTAACACACATTGAACACGACAATAAATTAGACAAATTGCATCCTGTTATAAATTACATTTAAATTTAAATAATGTTACGGCACATCATGTCCAGCGTATGAGTCCCTTTTAGTCCAAAGTTTGTCAAAGACGTCCATTTTCTAATTAAATCCAAACGTTATTTTTTCCATTTTTCGAATGTCATTTATAATTTCTGACCAGTCTTTGATTGATGGTGCAGTTTGTGTCATACATTTTTTTTTGTAATGGCCTTTTTTCCTGCCCACCAGAAGTACGCTCCTGAGATATCCACTGATTGCGTCCACGTCAGGGGTTTTGAGGTCCAGGTACATAATTTTGAAGTCGAGTGGGGCAGTCATATTAAAGAATTAATTTCTGTCCAGTATTTATGGATCACATGACAATCCCAGCCACAGTTTCTCCAGCATCCAGTATTTCCCTGTGAATAATGTGCACTTTGGTCTGGTGTTATAAAAAACGTGATATATTTTTTCGAGACATGTGATTTTGTGGTCCTCCATTGGGATGTATATATATTTTCCCATTCTTCATCTGTCAAAGTAAAATTACTTTCCCTTTTCCATTTATTTTTAATATATTTAGTAGAATGGTTGGCCAAATTATTCATGCATTTCTACAATTTGGTTATTATTCTCCTTGAAAGTTCTGATTTATATGCCTTAAAAACATTTCAATCAGAGGGTTATGGTGGTCAGCGTTGCTTTGTTTAATTTCTTGGTTGTAATAACTTCTTATTTGTAAGTACCTGTAGAAGTCCTTGTTCTCTAAGCCAAAGGATTCTTTTAACGTTTCAAAGCTTTTCATTTGACATCTAGCATTTCTTTCAATTACATGTTTTACTGCTTAAACAAAAAATTGAAAAACACCCAAAGTAAAACTGCTATCATGATAAAAGCAACATTTATGGTCTGTCCATGGGAGTGGATCTGTCGTTCACCAAGGGTTTTTTTTCTCTTCCGAGGATGAGGGTCTAAAGACAGGGGGCACTCTTGGAATCATCATCATCATTATCCATGTGCTTGTTTCCTGTTAATCTGCCAGACCAATGACTGTTTCACTGTTTGATTTTCTGTTGGTTAAATCATTTTGGGCTCTGCAAATATAAACTGAATTGAACTGAATATTTCATTAAAACACACTGAATCATCCAGAGTTTCATTCATGGATTTCAGCTTCCTGTAGGTAAATTAATACTTTGAGGATTTTTGCCCATTCAAAAGATATTTTGTTTTGAATTGTGAACTGGTATGGCAATGGTGCAAAATTTTCATCACTCTGAAACCCACGAATAGACTGAAGTTATTACATCAAATTGCAGAACATAACATTAGAACAACATCATATATACATCAGTTTCTGTTCTCGAAATCATCCTCTCCCTCTTTCCCCCAAGCAAAAGTCAGGTCTGTGGAAATGCAAGCCCACTCAGAGCAAGTATGCATGTTTTTCCAAGTTTTTCGGTCTTAAATGAAAAAAACAAACAAACATGCTTTTAATTGAGTATTAAAGTACTTGACTTTTTGTTTCAATATTGGAGATTGAAATTACTACATCAAAGTCTAGAACATTATCAGTTAGCCATTTTCCCCAGAATTTGTGGGTCTTTGTGTACTTCCTGAGGTGGGTTTGCCTGGGTTCTTGGCAGCCGCAGTAGCTTCCTCTGGGCTTCCTCCCTTCCTCTCTCTATCCCTCTATCCCTTCCTCTCTCTATCCCTCTCCCTGTCCCTCTCCCCCTCCCTCTCACCTGCATGCTTCCTGAGGTGGGCGTGTCTGGGCTCTTGGCAGCCGCAGTTGGTTCCTCTGGGCTCCTGAAATGACCTGGTGGTCCTGGTCCTCCGCTCCGGCCCCGCCCCCTCACTGCGGACCACACAGGGCTCGCTCTCACTGGTCTCTGTGGGGTACGCCACCCTCCGCCCTCTGCTCACCTCCCTCCTCTCTTCCACCGACGCCTGTAGCAAGAACACATAAAAAAGTGATTTAATGGATATTTCTATAGAAAATATGGTTAAAAAATCATTTGATTAAATGGTCTGTGTCCATCTGTCCAGGTAGGATCCATAGCAGAAGAAGGCTGCATTTGATAAAAAGGACAAAAAAAAGTGAATATGTACAAGTAGCTCATCAGAACAGAAGCTGCAGCTTCTTTTGCCATTGATGAAATTAATACCAGCACAATAACCCTAAAGCAGTAAACCTCACATAAATAAACTTATACCATAATTTCCGGACTATTGAGTGCACCTGAATATAAGCCACATCTGAACTGAACTGACATCCAACTGAATTTTAAAAGAAAAAAAAATGTGTACATATATAGGCCACACTTGTCTATAAGCTGCATGTGTCCACATCTTCAAGAACGTTTTCAAGTTCGGGCCATCTGCTTTTATTGCCTCTGAAAGTCGTCTCTTTGCATTGAGTGAGTTCATCACACTGCCGTCGCCAACGTTTCACCATCGACTCATCGATGCCGCGCTCACGTGCAGCAGCTCTGTTTCCTTCTTCAACAGCCAGATCTATTGCCTTTAACTTAAAAGCTGCATCATAGGCATTTCTTCGTGTGTTTTCCATGAGGAGGGTGTGTGCATAAAGTGCAAAATAACTGTTCAAAATGCAATCAAACTAGCATCTTCCTCGGCACATCATCTCTTCCTCCTGTCTGTCTCGCTCTTGCACCCCCCTCACTTGGCGCTCTACTGCGCATGTCTCCTGCAGAAAGAGCAGCTGTCCTGTCTTGTATCATATCAGTGTCCTGTAGGATTTCAGCAGATTTCAGGCTCTCCGGGGGTCGGGGTTAGTTGTATCGATCATGTATGAGTGGATGTCCAGCTACTGAAGTTTGAGACGTTTCTTCTCGTCATTTACGTACTCACCTGCATTTAACGCATACAGGTTATTAAGACGTATCCCTCTCACTAATGTTAATTTAGCATCATAACTTATTTTATCACACAGCGATAAACTGTTTTAGTGCGTGGACTACATCGCTAGCTAACATTGAAACTTCATGTTAACTGCACAGACAGCGGGGCTTCCTGCACTCAGGCTGCGTGCACGTCTGCTGTGTTGATAAACAAATAATCCGTCTATAAATTAGCTGCATCATTGTATAAGCCGCAGGGTTCAAAGTGTGACAAAAAAGTATGGACTTCTAGTACAGAAGTCACGGTTTTATATCCACCAAAAAAGAAAAGTAAGAAAATGTAAACGACTCTGGATCCCTAATGCAAAACTGACATTTGTACTAATTGGGAAAACCTTTAAAAAGTATTTTTATAACATTAATTTGAGTTGTTCATTCTGTTATTTATACACTCTCTCTTCTCGCCTCCTTCTGCCCCTATCTCCATCTCTATATGTTTGTCACCTTCCCCCTTGCTACCTCTCTTTCTCCTCCTCCTCCTCTCTCTTCCTCTTCTCTGGCCCCCTTCTTCTCTCTCTTCTCTCTCTCTCCTCTCATCCGCCCTCCCCTTCCCTCTCTCTCCTCCCTACCTCCTCATCATCTCCTCCCTCTCCCCTCCTTACCTCCTCTCTGGCCTCCTTCCTCTCCTCCTCCCTCTCTCTCCTCTCCTCCTCACTCTGTTCTTTCAGAGGCAGACATGGTACAGCGGTCTCTGGTTCGGAGAGGGACACAGCGGTCTCGTAGTCTGTGTTGTTGGCTGTGCTGGTGTCTGCAGGTAGAGCCTTCTCAGCGCTGGACTGGACTGGACTGAAGAAAATCTGCAACCAGACAATGTGGAAGATTGTTTTGAGTGTGTGTACAGTAATGATGTGTGGGTCAGCTTTTTCTCTGAACCTGAAGAAATGGGTTCAAATGTTGGGACCTGACTTGACCCAAACCTGCTCACATTAAAACTAAAATGTGCATCTTGCTAACGCACAGTTTTGCATAATGTGTTAAAATCTCACTTTGTTTTACCATTTACACTCAAGTGCACCGTTTAGGACCTGTTTGAAATGCCCTACTCACAGGATATAGTGCACATAGAAGCTTTTAGTTTGAGACTAAAGCACCTGGATCATGGAGAGAGGAGCACCTGACGCAGCGTGTATGTGCTCTGAATGTCTTCGTCCAGGTGAGGAGCTTTGTTTTTGCACTGTGTATGTGTGTATGATTCGTGCCTCATTCACGCTGGAGCATTGTTTGTTTCAATCTGTAGCTATAAAATGATTCATAACGTGTCTGGTCCATGCGCACAGGATACCGTGCATCTTTTTCTTGTCTCTCGCCGTTTTCATTTGGCGCCAATTGCATAAGGACTAAAGTCGTCCTCTTTGTTTGGGTAACACATGCAAATACAAAAGTCCTTTGCCCTCGTTTGTTCATCAGAGCCACAGAACATACTTTAGGTGAGGCTATGATGGGACCCGACCCACCCGCACCCGCATTCGAACCCATGGATTGAGCGCTGGTCCCGCGGGATACTACAGCCACCCATCCCATCATCATTAGCAACCAGACAGCAGAGACAGTGGACACTCAAATATCTCAGGGTCACAATAGACAGTGCACTTACATTTGATCAGCATATCAAGGACATTTACAAAAGAAGCCATCAACGATTGTCTGTAATCAGAAAACTCAAAGGACTCACACATCTGTTATTACTGTTGTACCAATCCATCATCCAATCCATCCTGTTGTAGTGTTCCACCTGCTTTTTCAATATGCTCGCTGTTAAAAACCTGCAGGAGGGCCCGATTTGGTAGAAGCCCGATCCCCTCGGCCATCTCATTTCTGAACAACAGGCCCAGCTGAGTGAACTGTAATGTCAGTTGTAATGTGTCCGTGTTTGTTGTGTTGTGTTGTTGATGTATGTGTCAAACAAGCTCCGTGTGCCTGAAAATGAAATAAAAGTCTAAAGTCTACTAGGGTAGAGGGTCATGGAAGATTTCTGATATAGGCCCGTCACGGTAATTACTATAATGACTTTGTTCAGTATATAATAGCTGGTACAATAAATCTTTTGGGCTGAAAATGTTTCCTTTGCACTTTTTCTTGTAAAAATATGGAGCTTTTTGTTATTTAAAATGGTACCGCTCACCCATTCACACACACGTTCACACACCAGCGTACGCAGACACTAGGGGCGAGGTGGGTTAAGTGTCTTGCCCACGGACACAACAACAGCATTCATCTGTGGGAGCTGGAATCACACAGCCAACCTGTGGGTCAGTGGATCTCACCACTACCAATGATTTTTATGTTGAGAGTGGGATTCACACCGCCAACCTTGAGGTCAGTTTTTTCATTCTGTTGCTCATTTGTTGCAGCCCATGCCTTTTAAAGATACTGTATAAAAACTGGTTCACTGGAATTAACCTGCTTCACTGTTACTGTGTCAGTGGTATGAAGTTGTTTATAGAAGAATCTTACCACCACTGACTCATAATAAAAGCAACATAAAGCACATCTGGTGTTAAAAGGGAGCTATATATATCCAATGCTTTATCATTATCATGACACAAATTAATGGATTTTAAAATAGTTTACAAGATTACACCGTTTATTTCTTATTATGGATTTTGCACAGCTCTAAAGCAACAGTTTCAATATACTTTTAACACCCGCGTCTACTTTGCATTGATCTTACACCTTTGATGGAAAATGGGACGTATTTCCCATCGTAATTCTGTGAAACCAAAAATACAAAATGACTTGTCCCCAGCTGAATGGATAAGAGCTTTATGATTATGGATTGCAGTTTCTGTTTATGAATAGGATATGCAGTTTAAATTAGGTTAGAAGTAGGAGCTGCTACCTGAAGTGAAGTAAGTGCTGAAATAGTCAAAATGAGTCTGCTAAAGATAAAGTTCAACAAAAGCTTTTAAAGGATCTATGTTATAATGTTGTTTCTTCATCACAAACAGACCTGGAGCTGTGTTTTGTTTCATCGACACGTTTTACACACAAAACCTGCATATTTATGGTGAGTTCTTCTCTCTGTTCCACCTTGTGATGTCATGTGGTAATACAGGAAGTGCTCCACTGTGTTTTTAAACTCCATACACCTCCACTAGAATCATTTGGATAAATTAAATAAGGAATTTCCAGTCTCTACTGAAATAAAGGTAAAAGTAGTTGTTAACATGAAAACTACTGCTTCATGACCTCACCACATCACAACAGTGGAACAGAGCATTTTGAGCTTTGGAGATGTGGAGAGACTATTAATAACGGATTACTCAAACATGTGTGAATGAAACAAAACACAACTCCAGGTCTGTTTTTGATGAGGAAACAACATTCTAACTTCGATTAAAGCACGCAAGTCAATTTGACGTAATATAGGACCTTAATAAAAGTTGTGAGAACAAAATACCATCAAAAAACATCTGCAAAAACAACTTCAGTAAAGTTCGTTGACGGTTCTGGCTAAACATGGGAAGCAGTTCAGACACGAGTACACGGGGCATTTACCCCTTTCACACCCTGCCCTTCTCTCCACACATTATGCATCTGCACTTGCCAAAACTTAAAGAGTCATTTTGAAATGCAGTTCACACACAAATGTTGCTTTTAAGAGCAGTTAATCTTTGCTTAAACATTGCAGTCACACCTGAAAATGTCACACCCCATTTGAAAACTCAGAGCCACCCACAACGTTGTACTGTGACTATACCCTATCAGGAGATTTAGTTACATTAGAGGTGAGTGATACTGTTAATATGAAAACTATCAAAAAGCAGCACCAAGATCTGATAGAATTCAAATGAAAAACTGGCTCTGGAAATCTCACTCACATTTGTGCACACTTGTATCTCAACCAAATTATGTTCTAGCACATTTCTAAAAGAATTCCAAAAATACCATCCAATGATTTAGTTCCATATTAAAGAATAAAAGATAAGAGAACCTTTACAAGTCCCACAATGAGCAACCATAGACTGTATAAAGAAGTGGACTAAGTGAGTGTGCCGTCACCCATAGTGTTCGGCTCCAGTCAAATGAAGCTCACCTGGGCTAGCAGTTATAAGGACGAATTTGGAGACGAGTTCCACATTAGGAATAGGAATTGATTTACTGACAAAATAAAAACACCATGATCATGTAGAGCAAGTTAATACAAACATTTTAAGACCAAAATGAGAAAGTGGGGCGACATTTTCTCAATACAAAGTGAATTGGAGCCAGAGTGGATGGAGCTGGAAACACGCCCATGCTCACTTCACATTTGGAACATGGAGGCTAGCGGGTTAGGTATGTCCTTTTAAAATACAATCTAGGGTTGCAACGCCAAAGTACAAAAACAATGTAAAGATGTAATATGTAACAATTCTTGCCACCAGGTTGTTTCCATGGAGCTATTTTTGGTTATTGCTTTGTCTGGAATGTTCCACAGTATGGCATTCAACTTATCTACCTCCATGGAGACAAGTAAGTGATTGAATTTGAAGTTAAAATCTGTGGAGAATGCATGATTTTGAATGCCTTCTATTGCATTTTAGCAACAGAAACACCTATAATGCGAATCAAGATAGACAAGTTTAAGGCCATACTGTGGAACATTTCAGGTACAGCAGTAACATCTCCATGGAGACAAGCAGGTGGCAGAAAAGTTACATAATGCACCTTCAATGAATTTAAAAAGGTTTATAGTAACATACTTGGGAGGTAGAGATGGCCGTGTTATTGTTCTCCAGAGCAGGTGGAGGGTCTAGGGCAGTGTCGGTCTCATCTTGCCCAGGGAGAGTGGCAGGCTCTGGGGGTAGCGCTGGCACAGGGCTGGGCGTGGGCAGGGCATCCACAGAATCAGACACAGAATCCTCCGTGATGGGGTGAAACTCGGACGGGGTAATCGCAGTGGTCCGATCCTCTGAAATCATGGGAGACTGCAAAGAACTCTCTCCTCCAGCACTAAGGGAGTAAAGATTATTAAGTTAATCAAAAATCATGATTATTCAAGTCACAATATAATCAAGAGCTAAAAAAGAATCACTGTTAGGGCTGCACAGATTTTGGAAAATAATGCAACTGTGATTTTTCTGACGTGTTCCGATTGTGATTAGATTTGCGATGTTTAAAAAGTAGGATTCTGTTGAAAGAACAACGAAATATGAACTGATTAACTAATATAACAATCCTATGCATTTCAGAACATGTTTGTAGAGGGACAACAAGATTTTTTCTATATAAAGAGACAGGATATTTTATTTCTATTATCTAAATTACTGCAGCTTTAGTGATTTGATAATTGCGTCAACTCAAAGTTCCATTCGACTGCGATTAATTGTGCAGTCCTAGTTTTTTCCAGTAATCATAATGCTAAAACTTCGTGACATCCGTACCCAGCGGCCATCAGCTCTCCAGGCCAGGACCCCGGGGTGAGGGTGGTGGAGAGGGTGGTGGAGGACGGGGGCTCGAGCGTCACTTCGGGGGGTCTGTGGTGGTCCGAGGTCTTGGAGAAGCGGTGGTGGGCGGAGAAGGATTTGGGGAGGAGCTGCTTCTTCTGGCGAGAGGAGGAGGAGCGCTTGTTGTTGTTACTGGCGCCGCTGAAGTCGTCCATAAAACCGGAGTCATCGCCCTCGTTCACCCCAGAGCCACTGATGCAGTTTATGAAGACGTTTCTGTTTCCTGTGGAGGGAGAGGTCATACATTTTAGTGCATTACTTTTTTGTTACGATTAGTAATACAGCCTTTTTTTTTTTTTTACTATTTTCATATTAATATTGTCACTATGAAAAACGTAAAATTATGTATGGTGATGGAATTCAAAACTTTCTTTCTTTATTAAAGGGCCTATATTACACTATTATGTATATCTAAAGGTTGTTTCCTCATCACAAACATACATGTAGTTGTGTTTTGTTTCATTCACACATGTTTAACATCCCTGCATATTTAGACTGACAAAAACAGAAAACGCTCCACTGTGTTTTTAAACTCCATACACCTTCACTAGATTCATCTAGATAATTTCAGCCCTGGAACTGCCGATCTCTACTGAACTAAAGGTAAAAGGTAGCTGTTAACTTGAAAATTACAGTTTCAGAAGGTGGAACTATAGACTGTATTTATAAATGGACATAGCTAACGCACTAGCAGCCGTGTTCCAAATAGGAAGTTCGCATGCGGCTCTTCCGGCTCCTTCTGACCCTGGCTCCCATTGACTTACATTGGAATACTGTGGCCCCTCTCTCTGTAACTGCTGCAGTGAGCCTCTTCATTTTGGTCTTAAAATGTTCGTATTAAACCGCTTGACGTGATCCTGTTTTGTTTTGTTTTTTTCGCAGTTTTGTCCGTCAAAAAAATCCTATTCATAATATAGAGCCTGGCTCCAGATTCGCTCCTGTAACCGTCATTTGAATCACGCTGAACAATATGGGTGTATGGGTGACGCAAAGCGAGTGTGACACTTGCCTAGTCCACATTTTTATACAGTCTATGGGTGGAACAGAGCATTCTGAGCTTTGGAAATGTAGACAGACTAATAAATGGGTTACTCAAACGTGTAAATGAAACAAAACACAACTCCAGCTATGTTTGTGATGAGGAAACAACATTAACAACATACGTAGATCAGAAAACATAACATAATATGGGCCCTTTAAAAATATGAGTCATTCCTACCTGCTGATGATGAAGTGGACGACGCCTTATCAAAATCGTCCGTCTGGGACCGTGTGATCTTCTTCTGCTTGTGACTCCCAAACCCAAACGAATGCCTGTTCTTGGACCTCCCTCCTCCCTCGCTGAGGCCCGTAGTGGACACTGAAGTTGGGATGCTGCTCTGGCTGTTCCCATTGGCGTCTGTGGCCTGGGCGTTGACTGGAGGGGCGGAGCTGAGGTTGAGGTTAACGTTGTGGTCGCGGGGGTCGCTGTTCCGTTTGGAGCTGAATCCGAGAGAGGGGGCCCGGAAGATGCTGCGTCTCTTGCCTGTGCTGCCCGAGCTGGAGTTGGTGCTGGAAGGGGAGGAGGTGTGGACCCCGTTGGTGAGACCCCCGGAGGACGGAGAGGAGGGGAGGGAGTCCTGTTTCTTACTGCTGCTGCGTCTGAAGATGGGCAGACGGGAGACCAGGGTGGAGCGCCGACCCGATTCACCCATTGGGAATCTGAAGGACCAAAACACAGATAGAGTTCAAATTTTACCTGTCCAGCCAGAACCACAGGCTTTGAAAAAAAACTTTACAAAGACGAGTGGATCTGGAGCTGCATCCTGTCCCTGACTTCAGAGACTGTGACTGACAGGTGGATTAACCAATCAGAGAGACACATGCTCCATTCATGTCAAAAACAAAAATGGCTGCTTATCTATATAAAGGACTGAGAAACAGAGCGGATTTTTTACAGAATCAACAATTGAAACACCAAACTATTACTTATTTCAGGTCAAAGAAGGTATATATTTAGTTCTGAATGTTACAAGAATTTTCAAGACAAGATGTCTTCCGCATTTGAGGGAAACGTGATGCAACAGCTGGTTGGATCATCTAAAATTTGTTTTTTAACACTCTATGGTCTGGTACCAGTCCCTACGCAATTCAAACAGAATGTAGACGGGACTAACCCTAACCCTGGTCAGGCAAGTTCAAAATAGGGCTGGAACGAGAGCTGGAATGAGGCCTGTCACAATAACAACTTTTAAAGCATGATATATTGCAACAAAGATAATATTAAAATTACTTTATTCCATTGCCTAGGCCTGTCACGAAAATTACTATATTGACTTATCGTTTAATATATGAAAGCAATATATTTTGGGGGTTACTATTTATTGTGTGTACTTTTTCTTTGCACTACTGGGAAAATGTTGGATACACTATGAGACTGATGCCGTAAAACATTATGACTCATTACAGATGCAAACTAAGTACTAAAGTGTTTCGCTCTGCTGTTTATTTATTCCAGCTCACAGTATTGTAGATTTTTTGTGACAGTGGCATAAAGTAGTTTCAGTTTTATTGTATATCATCTATATTTACTTCAGCAGTATATCACACTTCTCAATTTGTTACTGTGACAGGCCTAGCACTGACACAATAACAATGAAGCAGGATAATCCCAAAGCAAGCCATTTTTAAATAGACAGATTGCAGAGTGCATCAATAATAAACCACAGAACATATTTATTCATCTCTCTACATCACAAATCATATTGTACTACAACAAAAATAGCAAAAAGCTCCCCCTTACTGCAACAATGGCTGCTTGGCTTACTGGTTGGCTGCTTTTGTGACTACCTGGCTCACACACTGAGCAGTTCTTGAAACTGTTTTTTGAGCTCAGTTTATAACGTTATATCATGGAGTTTTAACCAACTACAACAGCATGTGCAGTTCAAAGGACACAAGGGACTGTTGGATTTTGTGAAGTGAGCTATTTGTTTTTCTTGTATTGATGGAGCATCATATGTGGCAGCAAATGTGTCAGAAGATCTACCAGAAGAAATACTTTGAGGGAATGGACCATTTCGTCATCAACATCACAGCTGCTCAAAAATACCTATAAAAACAGGCATTCTGACTGTGAGCAGGGTCACCTCTCCACAGATCTGACCTGTAACTTGGTCTGGTTTGGTCTCCATGAAGATAGAAAGGTTTAATGCCACATTGTGAAACATTGCAGATGAAGCAATAACATCTCCATGGAAAAAAGCATTTGACGCACCCTCCATCAGAAAAGTTACACAATGCAACTTTAATGATGATTACGCAAATGACTTCTGTTGAGAGTTAAACAAAGACAGTTTTAAAATATCTCCTGCATTTCTTTCATAATATCCTTCTGTCTCCAGTTCGTGTTAATACGTCACTCATGAATCTGAGAAATGGTCAAAGTTCCACGAGTCTTTTCCCTAAACAAATCAGTGCCCTTTGCGCTCTGTCTGTGTTTGTGTGTGAACAGCCAAATCTCCTGTAGAGTCTGTGTGTGTTTCTGCAGTGTTTAGTCTCCACTATTACCTCTGTAATAAGAAGATTACATTAACACCCTTTAGGATTGTCTTAAAGCTATGCCGCCTCCTTAAAAGTGAACAGGACTCAAAACTTACTGTGTATAAATGATTCTAGTTTTGAATGAGCCTGAAATTGAAATTATAGGAGTAAAAATAAAGCTCAGTTTTTTACATAATCAGAATCAGTTGATGTTACGTGATACTACATACTCCAATTTTACATGTTTTTTTCATATTTTTTATATTATATTTATATTTATATTGCATGCATACATCATTAGATAGAAGCATATGTAGCCCAAAAGGTGTAGGCTGTACAGGTGTGAAAACTTCAGCTTGTTGTTCACACATGGAACAATTTACAAATCAATTATTTCTTATTTCTTATTACATTATTATTAGGTTTTGGTTTGTTTGGTTTTTTTCATTTAATTGTCAATGTTGTTGACGATGTACGACTTAACACTCAATTTGGATAGACCTGATACTCAACACCAATTTTGATTGCACAATGATGATCAAACTCGCTCTTTTTTATACAATATAATGGAATTTCATTATTTATTATTTATTTTTTAATAAATTCCATTTCTATCAAAATTACTTACACCTTATTAAATAAAGATCAAGACCTAAGAACTATTCAGGAAGGGCCAATATTGTCCTATATTTTTTGAATTTCTTTTCAGTATTTACTCTAGTTTAATATTGATTACAGTCTGAGAATAAATGTATCTGACACCCCATACATTCAGTACAATCTTTGCCAACAATCAGGATCTTATGAAGTAGTAATTTTGGAGGAAATTTGCTATATTTGTCATCAGTGGGTAAAAAAAAAAGTAAACAAAAGCGCTGTGGAACAGTCTTATTCAGTGCTGGATCAATACTGATGTTCAAACTCGATTTTGATACAAAGAATAGGCTTGATACCGATACCACAATGATAATAAAAAACACTCTTTCATTAGGCAATAGAATGTGATTTTCAACATTAAATAATAGCAGTTTCCTTTATATTATCATGTGGTTTTATATCTGTGTAATCCCTCAGTGGTCCAGGTATGTTCCACAGTGGTCCAGGTCTAAACCAGGTCTAAACCAGGTCCATGGGCGTATACTCGCCTATGTGTTCTTATACTTGTTCTGATTCAGCTCAAGATCATTCTAAAACTATTCAGGAAAGCTTCATTCCTGTTCTATCAATGTGACTTTTTTAGTATCAACACCTGCTCAAATGAGTATCTAGTTTCGATATTAGTTTTAGTATTGATTATCTGATTTTCGATACTTTTGTCAACCCTTGAGAAATTTAGCATCTTAAAATCTCCATTGGTTTAACACTGGGCTAACTGAAACCTGAACTGCTTTCCTGCTGTTTCTATGTGAGCAGGCCATGGCTCAGACAGGCTGCATAAGGACACATCCATCCAGACTAATTAAAAACAGATTAGACAGAATCCCACTGTTTCGGTATTAACAAAACAGCTCACAGATTAGGACTGCATTCGACTTAAGAAACTCTTGGTCTAAAAATATTTGACCAAAAAGGGGGCCTGGCAAAAACTCTCAAATATATTACATATCTTTATGTATCTGGCCCAAACTGACCTCACAAGACTACACCTGTAGGGGGAGTTCGTGCAAAAAGTACGATTTATTAGGGATGGGACGAGACACAATTTTCACGAGACGAGACACACCACGAGATTGGGTCCACGAGAACGAGACAAGACGAGATTTTGATCATTTTTAATAAATAATAATAACACAGTGCAATCCATTTCACAATTTTGGCTTCACTATTTTTATTTATTTTATGTAGTACTTTAGTAGTCACTGTATACTGCTTTTTTTAACTACAGCTCTTACAGTTCTTGCAGTACAGCTCCTAACTCTTTTTTTGTCCAAGCTAAAGGTAAACTGAGGAGGAAAAAATCTCACGAGATCATTTTTCTCATGTGTGCACAATCTTGTGGCAATTTTGTCTTGTAGGATCTTGTCCCATCCCTACTAATTATGCAAAAAAGGACTAGAAAACAAAACAATGTGTTTGTGTAAAGACAGATTAAACGTGTGAATCATGAGTTTAATCTGCTTCTTTACTTTACCAACAAAAATACAAATTCTTCAGCTAACTCACTCACTTCTCTTGCCTGCTGTTGTCCCACATAAATATTTTTTTTGTGGGCAGCAATATCTTACAATCTCAATAAAATTATTAATACATTTTTTGTTGAATTAATCGACTAAACAGTTAAAGGTCTATCACAGGTCCCCATCGGCGGCCTGGTTCAAGTGTCCTTCCCACAATGACGAGGTATGCTATCCAGCTATCCAGATAATAAGCTTCTCTCCCGATTAAATAAAATTATGTTGGCCGCGTAGCACAGCAGATGATGGATGGCGCGGTAACATATTTGCCGGTATTCAGATGCCGCGATATACGGCTATTCAGCGGCATCTGTTGGTTAAATAATTTTTTTTCCGAGGGACAGAGGTAACTGTTGTCAAGGCGGCTGCCCGAACTATAAAGCGCTGCGGGAAACACTGATTAAAGCTGCATCACGCAACTTTTCTGGTGCAGTGTCCACTACCTGCTTGTCTCCATGGAAATCTTATTACTTTGTCTAGAATGTTCCATAGTATAATTCAAACCTACAGTATCTATCACGAGCAGGTTATTTAGGTTAGTATTTTTGAGCGATAGAAACACCCGTAATACATGCTAGATGGATATGTTTAATGTCATACCATAGAACATTCCAGGCAAAGCAATCATATCTCCATGGAGACAAGCAGGTAGCAGACCCCCCACCAGAAAAGTCACGCAGTGTACCTTTAAGTAATAAAGCTAACAGCTCAAAACTCACCTTTTCCTCTTAACCTATAACCCCCACAGAGGACTGCTTCCTCACTACTTGTTTTGTTTGTCCAGTCTTTGTTTTGCGTTAAACTATTGTAAAGCGTTTTTGAGTTACAGTGAAAAGCACTACATAAAATCAACAGCAAAACCACAAAATTTCACAAGAGGAAGTAGGGAGCCATGTTTGTGTAAGTGCATCGATTAATTTATCAGAACACATAAAATAGAACGCACTGTAATTTAAATACAATTAAAACAATATTCACAGTTGTATACCATTTTGCAAAACCTATAGCCTTTGAAGAAGTCAAATATATCCCCTTCTAACATGAAATACTCATATTATTCAATCATTTTCCAAAAAGATTACATACTAATATTAAAGGTTCTACACAAAATGACAACATTATAACAACCACTCTATACAGGATGGTGCTTCCTGTTTTGCATTATGGAACTAAGGTCAGTGAAACAATGTCATGATGTATATCTAAAATGAGGTTGTGGTCCGTGGTGCAAATGAACCATTAAAAGTAAAAGCATTTTTCCCAGATTTATTATGTTATTTATTATGTTATTATTTTTTCTGTTTCCACTTTACCAATTAATAAAAATCAGGTGACTGCAGGTGTGGCTGGCATGTGAATTCAAGTTTTGACATGTGAAAAAAGAAACAGGAATAACTAGCACAGACATTTAAGAGAACAGCATAATGTTAAAATAATAGTTGGGTTTTTTTTCAAGGGTAATGTTTGGTAGTAGCGCTGGAGCACCCTCCTCTGCTCCTTCACTGCGTCTACTCCTTCCGGGCATCTGGAAGGCTGTGCTCTTTCACGTTCACAGTGAAACTTCAGGAAACGCCGCTCCTCTCGTGCTGTGAAGAGTTCAGCAGACAGTTCCTGCACCTTCCTGGATAGTTTGTCATTGTTTTTGTGGACTGTATCTCCACCGACTCTAATACCAGTGGTTTGAGAGTCTCTACAGGCCTCTGAATCCAACCTGTTTGTGTTTCTCATCTCAGTGATTATATTGTCCCGTGCTTTAAGTTGTTCCTTCATCTTTTCAAGGACTTTACTGGTGCCGAAGAGCTCTTGTATGAGCTGGACAATTTCTCTCACATCCTTGTATGTATTCATTTGGGTTTCCAGCTCTTTGTCTTTCTTCTGGAGAGAAGCTTTGATTTTTTGCATCTCCAAGTCGTCAGCCTTATTCCTGAGTTTTTTGGAGTTTGCAATCTCTTGCTTCAGCTGCACATGTTCATATACTTTAGAGTTGTACAGGTACCGGATATCGTTATGTGCATTAATCTGGTCTTGCAGTTGCTTGTCTTTCTTCTGGAGAGAATAACTGAGTTTTTTCAACTCCAAGTCTTTTTCTTGGTTGATTCTCTCCTGAGACCCAAGCCTGTGATCCAAAAAATTATTTGGATCTGATTTGCAAGTTTGGCCCTTGCTCGCTCCAACTCTTCACGGAGCACCCTGACCTGAGCGCTCTCCTCCAGGGGTGGAAGGTCCTAGACCAAGGGTGGAAGGTCCTGACCAGGGGTGGAAGGTCCTGGACCAGGGGTGGAAGGTCCTGGACCAGGGGTGGAAGGTCCTGGACCAGGGGTGGAAGTACCTGGACCAGAGGTGGAAGATCTTGGACCAGGGGTGGAAGGTCCTGGACCAGGGGTGGAAGTGCCTGGACCAGGGGTGGAAGGTCCTGTATTTTTTTTTTTTTTCTGTAGTACTTTTATTATCTCTGTAGGGAAATTGTTCTCTGCATTTCAGTGGGCAGCACAGGGGTGCCCGGGGACCCATCTCCATGATCTTGCTGCTAGGCTTGGTCAGGGCTACCTCAGCTGGAGGCTTTTATCTATGTTCTATGTTTTTTGGGTTGATGGGGGAAACCAGAGTGCCCCGAGGAAACCCACCCAGACATGGGGAGAACATGCAAACTCCACACAGAAAGGCCCGTACAGTATGTATGAATATTACAAATACATATGGCTGATATTTTCTATTTATTGGCCCGAGCCAGTAACAGAGTAACTGGCGAGGACTATTGTTCTTCGCCGGTTTCTTCTTCTTTTTTTTCTCAGCAGAACGAAAAGTCATCAAACAAAAACACCTGCCTCTTTAGGCATTGGCCTAATTATTATTAATAGTAGTAGTAGTGTTAAGGCTTGATGCATTCAAGTTCAAAGTTTATCGTCAATTCTTCATACAAAATCATACAAAGAATCAAAATTATGTTTCTCACTATCCCATGCGTAATAAATAAATAATACAAGGTAAATAGTGCAAAAATGCAAAAGGCCTATAGTGCAAGGCACAAGACAGTCTTTTTTGTGGGGGATTCGGAGGGGTCTGAGTGTCCAAAGTATTCTTTGGGGAGTTCTGTTCTTGGGGAGACACAGATTCCTAGCTTCCTCGTAGCCTGGTGGCATTACAATTACAGTAACATTATTTGTGGCAATTTTCAGTTCAACTTCACCTGTTCCTCTTTCAGTTATTAGGGAAGTCAGTTTATTGTATTGTCAGCTTATCTAACATTACAAGTCACACATTCAGGCAAAAGGATGTCGTGATCTGGGACAAACTAATGTTATATTACGCAAAACTGACTCTTGTGAGCTTTAAACCATGTTATAATGGTGTTATTTCATCAAAAACATACTTGAAGTTGTGTTTTGTTTCATTCACATATGTTAGAGTAAACCTTTATTATTAGTCTGTCTACATCTTCAAAGCTCAAAATACTCTGTTCCACTTTGTGATGAGGTGAAAACTACAGTTTGACAACAGCTCCTTTTACCTTTAATTCAGTAGAGACTGACCATGCCGGGGCTGACATTATCCAAAGGACTCTAGTGAAGGTGTATCAAGTTTAAACACAATGTCGCACTTACAGTATTGCCACATGACATCACAAGGTGGAACAGAATTTTTCCTGTTTGAGAGAAGAACTCAGGCTAAATATGCTGGATGTGTGTGCTAAACATATGTGGATGAAACAAAACACAACTCCGGGTATGTTTTTGATGAGGAAACAACATCAGAAAATAGTGTACTATGGGCCCTTTACATATCTCGGTAAGTGTAAGAAATGTATAAAATAATTTCTCTAGAATATGAATCTACACTAAAAATGGAAAAGAAGGTTAGAGATGAAGTTAAGTTGAACACATTGTCAAGCATAAATTATAAAGGAAGTTTGGAACAGATCTCCAACTACAATAACTCTTATCCGCACAACAGAGTGAAGAGGTTTTATTACTTGCCATCAAGTCCATAAAAATGTGAGAATGACAATGATGGAAAAAAATGGTCTGTAATTATGCTCCACAGAGAAGTCTTCAGCCGTAGTTGCTTCAAGTGGTTCAAATTTGGTGATAAAAATGTGATAATGCAATTCTTTGCATTCGTTTTGAGATTTTTGTTATTTTAGTTGAAATATGAGAGACACTGTAGAGAGCTGAATAATATATAATAACTTGCTGTCCTAGAATTCATATTACATCTACCTTCAAATGTTTTTTTTTTCTTAATCACTAACAACAGGTCAATCAATGATGTCATGTAGGCCAGCTGTTGTATGGATACTCAATATGAGGTGTGTTAGTTTCAATAACAGGGAGTTTCCCATTGTACAAGTGAAATCCACTTCATTACAACATTTAGAACACACAAACTAATATCTATTTACAGGCTAGAAATCAGACCTGAGATTAGCTAATGCTGTCTTAGTGGTTAATAAGGTAGGCCAATATTACACCATTTTTTTATCTATGTTATAATGTTGTTTCTTCATCACAAACAGACCTGGAGTTGTGTTTTGTTTCATTCACACATGTTTAACACACAAATCCTGCATATTTAGGCCAAGTTCTTCTTCTCTCAAACAGAAAACACATATGTTCCTGTGTTTTTAAGCTCCATACACCTACACAAGAATGGAATTGCCAATCTCATCTAAACAAAAGGCAAAAGGAGCTGTTAACTGGAAAACTACCAGCACATGACATCACAAGGTGGAACAGAGCATTTTGAGCTTAAGAGACGTAAACAGACTAATAATAAAGGATAACATGTGTGACAACTCCAGGTATGTTTCTGAGGAAGTAACAGTATTATAACATGGCTTAAATCCAACAAGAGTCAAACAGTGCACAAACTTAGAATTAAATAAAAGTACATAAAAGTGAAGCTTTCTGTTTACAGTTGATTAATAATTGTGATTGAAATGGAACGTATTGATGAAATGTTATAGTATCTATCGATGTTATTGTATTGTCTGGAAAAGGGAAGAGGGGGCAGATAACATAAGGTTATTCTTCTTTCTGCTCCCTTTCATTCATTTCTCGTAATGTTATCACACTGTTGATGTCTTTTTATACTTTATGAATGAAATAAACAAACAAACAAATAAATAAATAAGAATATAAAAACAGCATGCAGCAATAACACAGTAGGCCAAATAATTGTATTTTTAGTAATACATTTAAGTTGCGACAATATGCGCATAAACTGCTTACATCTCTACATTCCATTGTTATTATTGTGCAAAAAAAAAAAAAAAAAAATCAGATATTATACAAATGCAGGACCTTATTCTTTGCAAAGTACGTCCTGATGCTTTATCTTATACTAAAGGAAATATAAAAGCTTTAATTAGAATAGGTCTATAGCGTGAAAAGTCAATGCCATACTGTCTGTATAATTATGTTAGCCTTATTAAAATGATTAAATTAATTTAAAAAAAAATTCCTGGGGCATGCAGAGAAGAGCAAGTGTCAAATCTGTGATGTCAACAAACGAGCCCATCCTCTCCCAATGCAGCCTGCTTAGCTAGCTGGTATGAATGCGTGAAACTTCCCACGAAAACAATCACATAAAACTGGCTGTCCTGTTAATATTTTAGTCATTTTGGACGTAAAGGTCACTGGTGTTTTGATTGAGATTGCAGGAAGGTAGTAGCAGAGCCGGGTAGCTAGCAGACAGACGCAGAGAGACCTTACCTGATCCGTAGCGCGCAGCTTATTACCTTTTGCAATGTCTCCAACGAGGGATCAAGACAGAAGGAGTATAAAGACTGCTGTTATTTGTCCATAAACGAATCCCAAATTAAATCCAGTTGGTAGTTTAAGTGCTGTGTTGAGGTACAGTGGCAGGTAGCGCCTCGGTGGCACTGACGCCGATTACACCTTCATGACGCACAGTGGCGTTTCGAGCCACTTCCGCGTTACGGCAGATTCGTGAGTGTGAACGGCGTGACGTAGGTGCCCGTCCTCCCTCAGTCTCAGTCTTTTGGAGCAGATGAATGGACCATTACTATACAAATGTAATAATACGATGATATAAAAATATACAACATTGTTTCCTAATTAAAAAAAAAAAGATGTCTATTTAAGGTTAGTATTTAAAGGTGCACTGCGTAACTTTTCTGGTGTTGGGTGGGTCTGCTACCTAACTGATGGTCCCTACCTCCACGGAGATAGATACGTTTAATGCCATATTGTGGAACATTCTAGGCGAGGCAATCACATCTCCAGAAAAATGCCATAGTGCACCTTTAAGAAAAGCAATAGTCATTATAATCTTACAAATATTTCTAATAATTTATTCATCTTAATATTTTAAATCTAAACATTAGACAACGATTATGTCTACGAAACGTGTCTATAATTTAATCATATAATAAAACTATCCAAAAACAAATAGAATAAGGCTGTGTTGATGGTTGGTCAGTGAATTTACAGGCAGCTCTGTTAATGCTGTGTTCTTTGAGGATGACATCATGGTGTTATATAATACTGTAGTGGAGTGGACAGCCTATAGCCTTGGCCACTGTTGCTTCCATTCAGATGCTCACCAGAATATCTCCCAACGGCAAAGCAGAACACAGCATTACATAAGCACTGCGCAGCTCTTTGCTTTTCATAAAACTGCATATTAAAGGGCTATATTATGCTATTTTGTGATCTATGTTATAATGTTGTTTCCTCATCAAAAACACTATACCTGGAGTTGTATTTTGTTTCATTCACACATGTTTAACGCACAAACCCGGCATCTTTTGTGTTATTATGTGTTATTCCCAGTTTGTATATCAAATGAATGAGTAAAAATGGAAATAGAAGAGAAATTAGGCAAAAAATATATTATGTTTACACAATACTACATACTACTACTAATACTACTAAATACATAAGCTTAAATGGGCTTTGCTAAGGATTTCAAGATCTAAAAGGTCCTATATTACACAAAATTGACTTTTTCTGAACTGACTTTTGTTTTTTAATTGTTTTAATTATTTAATTTGTTTGGGTTTTTTTTTTACTTTTAGTCATGTTAGAATGTTGTTTCCTCCTCAAAAACACACCTGGAGTTGTGTTTTCATTCACATATTTGAGTAACTTTATTATTAGTCCGTCTACATCTCCAAAGCTCAAAATGCTCTGTTCCACCTTGTGATGTCACCAAGATCACAACTACCTTTTGGCTTTAGTTCAGTAGAGATGGGCAATTCCAGGGCTGAAATTATCCAAATGATTCTAGTGAAGGTGCATGGAATTTAAAACCACACTGGCGCACTTCCTGTATTACCATATGACATCACAAGGTGGATCACAGTGTTTTCTGTTTGAGAGAAGAACTCAGCCTAAATAAGCAGGGTTTGTGTGTGAATGAAACCATGACAGTGTATGTTTGTGACGAGGAAACATTATAACATGAGAAAATAGTATAATACGGGCCCTTTAATACTAGTATCGGCAAGTATCGATATTATATCCACAGCAACAAGGCAAATATCAGATATCAAATCCATAGTTACAACCATTACCACCAAAATAAATACAAAATGAGCTTGAAGCAGTTTTTATTAAAAGAAATTCACAGCAATTAAAAAGTGTAGCGCTTTCAAGAACCAGATAATATGTCACATCTCTATTTACAGTTACATCATTACATCCATAAGCTCCACTTTACCTCCAGACGTCAGTAAGAAAATTGAACTCTTTTGAAGCTTTTTACCGGTTTTAGCAGTGCATTTCATACCCTTGTTTCCATAATTCACATACAGCAGTTGTCATGCAGCATATTTAAAGTGCGTTGCAAGCTTTGAACTGGTGGAGAGCTGCGGTTCATTTTTGGTTTAATTTGAACAAGATGGTAAATACTTGGCTGACGGAATTTTGTGATAAATTAGAAAATATAGCATTGTTTTGAATCTGTTACATTAAAGAGGTGGGCGATAGTGTTCACATACAAGATAGCTTTAAAACCATAATTTCAATGTTATGTTAAAAAAAACCCAAAGAGTTGATGAAAATATGAAAAAGAATTGTGTAATTTTCCAAACAAGGATATAGGAATTGAATATATCTGTATGTTTGCATGTGTACAGTCCATGTATTCATAATAGTTATTGGGAAACTTAAAAAAAAAAAAAAAAAAAAAAAATGCACATTGTTGTCATTATCGCCCACCCCGGAAGTAAATTTCCCATTTTTCCCATAGACTTTCCAAAAATAATAATAAAATGGTGTTAAAGTTTGAACATCAATTCTGTGCTCTGTTAACAAATAACAAGACCTGTACTTTTATTTCAAATATTTTTCTGAAACTTTAAAAATGTCTTGATAAAACTTTAAAATCACCAAGTTAAGTTTGAAATGTGTGAATTTTTGGACTTAAAATTCCGCATTATGGATGTTATCAATCAAGCAAACGTTATTCAAAAACATTCCCTTCTACCCAACCATCCTACCTACACACACAGCCTCTGTTTTATATTAATATTTGAATTTTTCTAAAGGTCTGTGGGAAAAACAAATGGAAAAATGTACTTCATTGACATATTCTCATGTAACTGTAATAACATTAGCTTGCACTGCCGTTTCAGCTGCATAGAAATTTCAATAACACGGAATTAAAGTTGTAATTTTCTGATAACCGGAGTAAAGTCAAAGCAAATGACAGAATGATACAAAACTACAAGAATATTCATTTAAAAAACAAAAAAATAAGATCACTTTAACTAAAATTATTTATTAAATTAAGATACCGTTCCAAACGTATACATCAAAAACAATATCAAAAACATATTGAAATTTGATAGCATGTTAAAATCTTGACACAGCGTTTCCCATAGATTTTGTTCAGACTACGGTGGCACAAATTTCTATTTTCAGAATTTTATCTGTTATAATTTGTGTACTTTGAATGTTACTTATTGCGCGTATTTCATATTTAAAAAGGTGCAGTGTGTAACTTGCCTCCATGGAACGTTATTTGCCAGGAATGTTCCACAGTATGGCATTAAGCTCATCCATCTCCATGGCGACAAACGCGCGATGCCAGCAAGCCACGTTACAGGTCTAAATCTGGGGAGGTTTTACAAGTTTTCAAAGTGTTCTGGAGAAATGAAATCACCTGTAATTGAATAAATGGGATGGATGGAAAGATGGATAAGTTTAATGCCATACTGCGGAACATTCCAAAGCAAAAGTATGCAAACCTGAAAGTTACACAGTGCACCTTTAAGCAGTCTTTTTTTTTTTTTTGGACCAGTTATGTTTTAGGCTATAGGGGGCCACCGTGTTCTATTCTTTTAATGGGAGAAACTGTTGTTAAACAGGTTATGCTTGTACAGTAGCACACTTAAAATCCACACAAACTAAAACGTCAATATTCTAAACGAAAATAAGATTTAACAGATTATGTACATGGAAATTAAGCAGACGAAGTTAGCTGCAAATGAAAAGTGTGTTAATAAGAAAAGATTCCCAGTGTTCCAAGTGTAGAGGTAGGTAGCGACAGGCCGTAGACAACCTAACCCTCCAAAAATCAGACAGATCAACTGAAAAAGCCCCACTGCGCAAGTTTTCTGTTGTTGGAAAGCTCCCCAGTATGGCATTAAACTCGTCTATCTCCATGGAGACAAACAGGTCACAGGTTACAGGGCAGATCTGTGGAGAAGAGAAACCCCACTCGCTGTAACAATGCATGTTTTTCAGCAAGCAGTAACGAGACCTGTAGCTGAACAAAAATGCATTAAGGATGAGTTTAATGCCATACAGTGGAATATTTCTGGCAAAGCAAACACATCTCCGTGGAAGATGACAAACCTCTATCAGAAAAGTTACACAGTGCATCTTTAAAAAGCAAAACATACAGTGACTTCGATCCTTTTAATGACTTCGATCGAGCTCGTTTCTAAGCAAATCAAGTTGTCACGTTGCCCATTAACCGCAGAGTCTCCAGTTCGATCACCCGTTTGCTTCTTTGTGTCTGCACGGCTTTGATAACAGTACTGAACAGTGAGATTTAGTGTGTTAGAGCACTTGTTTAAAAACCTGAAAATGCGATTCTCGAGTTAGCACCAGATTAAACAGTGGCTACTCTAAAGGCTGTTAAGACTAGCGGACGTCTGCTACTGTGATGGGGTTAACTTGGTCTTTAAGTGACAGTTAAAAGGAAAATCAGTGAGCAATTGTTTTTTTTTGTGAATTAAAACAAATATATACACACAAATGTAGTGATAAAACGTGTTGAAAGTTAAATCTGTGTAGTTTTAAAGGTGCGCTGCGCAACTTTTCTGGTGGAGGGTCCGCTACCGTCTAGTTTCTATGGAGGTGTTATTGTAATGTAGTGTAGTGCTGTAATATAGCAGTCTAACTCGTGATACGGGACAAGCAGGTGTTGGACCCTCCACTAGGAATGTTACACGGTGCATCTATAATGAAATGTGCAAAACAGCTAAATAAAAACAGAAGTGACAAAAGTGTACCGTGTTTTTATGTAGTGAATGAGTCGACGGCCATAAACTACCAACACCAGTGAAACTATCCCATGGACTTTACAGACTTTACAGTACTAATTTGTGCAATAAAACTACCACTTCTCAAACAAACATGTGACCCAAAGCAATCTCCGGTTCCCAAACAAAAAGGCACCAAGGTAGTAGCTTCAATGCAGCTTCAAGGCTCCATTGGGTCCTCTAGAAACCTACAAAGCTGCTACAGAGACGACCACACCCACTATGATTATCACAGAACTAGAATTGCACACATAATCGAGAAACACTAGTTTAAAGGTGTCAATTGTTAAAATAAAAACGATTTAAACGTACGGCGACTGCATATGCAACTCTACAATACCAGACACTTTGCTGCCTGAGACTTTGGTATGCACAGAAAGGCCTTCCACATCTTCAATATTGGCTCTGTTTACATGTTCACACCGATAATCTGGGGTCTAATATATAAAATTTTATGCGAATTCTTGCTAAATGTATATACACTTAGGGACAAAACTAGAAATAGATATCAGACCAATATTTGTACGTTTTATTGTATCAGCAAGTGACCTAATATCTCCAACAGAGCCAGATATTTTGTTTTGTCCGACCTGCTGCCTACAAAGCTTCATTTTAACACTTGAATGCAAAGAGGGGAGGTTTGTGGTATAAAGGGGCAGTGGGTTAGTTCGTAGTAAATTAAAATGATACAATTTGGGGAAAATTGGGAAAATCTGCCCATCTCAGCCATCAGTTGCTCAGGTTTCTAAACAATCTGTATCGGCATCAGCCATGGAATAAAAACAAAAACCCATACTGACCGATCTCTAGACAAAAAACTAATTTCAACCAACTTCCTCAAACTTGCTTTTGGACCGAATCGTTCATTTTCATGTTTATGTTTCATGTTTAGTTTAGTCTTTCTGTGTCATGCTTGTGATCTATTAAAAGTCATGTACATAACATTTTTGCAAGTATGTTCGCTTTATAAATTCAGATTTCTGGAGTTGTCAGATTTGTTAAAATGGCACGTCAAGCTCTTAATCTGATGTGACCAATCGGTTTAGATATTTGATTACTCATAAACTGCTATTACAATGTAATTATGATAAATCCAGACCAATAATCTGGTTATTTAGAAAGCATGTGTATGTACAAAAATGTGACATGTTAAGCTACTTTCATTGACGATCTACGATCAATAAATAGGCAATTTAACCAGAAAATTTGCCATCGGATCCAAAAATTCTGAACTTTGGATGTCAGGGCTTTCAGAGAGAAGCAAGCTAGTTTGACGAAGTTTGTGGAAATTTGTGTTTTGCCCCTACGTAGACCTTTCCATAAGAATTCCAAGTCAAGTTTTATAAATGAGCCCCAGATCTCCAGTTATCGGATTTGTTGTTTATGCAAATACAGCCAATGTCAACCTCGTGTAAATGAACACAAAGTAAAGATGCTTAAATTGGACCTAGTCATATCTGCCTCAGCTGAGCATGTGGCTAATTATTCAAATGGACTCCATACATAGTCCATAAAACAGCGCAGAACTTGGCCTCTCACAATAACTACTCCATCAACTTCAATATACAGTATAAAAGCTGGACCAATTCAAACATTCAAAAAGATATTTGGTTTTGAATTGTCAATTGCTACGGCAAAAGTCCAAGCTTTTCATCATTCTGAAACCCATGGAGGCATGAGCAACAATGGAGTCGTCATCGTGACAGGCCTATGCAGAACATGCAGAGAGCTGGGCGTTTCCACTCCACAAACACTTTTTAAAATGTCCCATATTACGCCAAATTTACTCCTGTGATCTTTAAGACATGTTAAAACGTTGTTACCTCCTCAAAAACAGACCTGGAGTTGTGTTTTGTTTCATTCACATGTTTGAGTAATGCTTTATCATCAGTCCGTCTACATCTCCAAAGCTCAAAAGTTGTAGTTTTCAAGTTAACAGATACGTTTTACCTTTAGTTCAGTGAGATGAGAAATAGGTAATTCCAGGGCTGAATTATCCAAATGAATCTAGTGAAGGTGCATGGAGTTTAAAAACACTGTTCTACCTTGTGACGTCATCATGTGTAATAGAGGAAGTGAGTGAACGTAAATATGCAGGATTTGTGATTTAAACATGTGTGAATGAAACTAAACAAAACTCCCGGTATGAAACAACATTACAACATAGATCAGAAAACAGCGTAATATGGGCCCTTTAAAACGTCAGTCTCTTCGCTGTGATAAACTCCTCCAGCTGCACCTTCCCACTTCCCATCAGGCCAAAAGCGGGATACATGGTCCCGGAACAGTCGACTGGCCGCTCGTAAAGGCACCGCATGGAGTCGGCGTCGTAGAAGTAAACTCTGCACGCGTCGTAATCCAGACAGACCCCCATTCGCTGAGGCATGGGCAGGATCCGGCTCCCGTGGTCTCCTGCTGCGGTCACGGAGCTCACGGAGGAGGACGAGGAGGAGGCTTTGGGGATGAAGACTTTGCCCATGCCCAGAGTGAGGAGAGTGAAGGGTTGGGACAGCTCGTAACACGTGTCCTCACTGCCGCTGTCATGTCCGCTGTCATGGTCGTACCTGAGGGGGGAAAAGAAAGCAGTTTTTAACATGGACACTAAAATCTGATTATAATATGGACCATTGAGATTATTTAAATAAAACCGCAAACTGTAATGTGAGAAATCAGAGGGGCAACGATCACTTTTTTACTTTTTACATTTTCATTTTAATAGTCTTAAAGTTACACTGTGCAACTTTTCTGGTGGAGGATCCGCTACGTGCTTATCTTCATGCAGATGTTATTACTTTTCCTGGAATGTTCCATATATAAAAGTATAAAAGTAAACGTACACATCAAACATTTATTCATTTATTTGGCGTTTCTATTGCTCAAAAATACCATAATTCCTTCTGGGAATAGGGGCGACTCTCCACAGATCTGAATTGTAACTGAACCGTAGTGCTATAATTATAATAATAACATAATACATTTTACATCATTATCTTTCCATGGAGACATCAGGTGGTGGACTAGAAATGTTACGCAGTGCACCTTTACAACAAAACAAAACAAAAACTAAAACAAAAAATCTGATTACTGTCAGATTTTTTAAGCGCACATGTAACCACAGCCACTGTAACTACTGTGGTAAACCGGATAAGCCGTTAAACATTAACTGAGCAGATATGAGCGAACAAATGATAACCTTGTGAAAGTGCATACAGCAACCTTAAGGTGCACGTTTCAGCAGGAGGGTCCAACACCTGCTTGTCTCTTAGACTTAGACAAACTTTATTGATTCTCAAGGGAAATTATTTGGATACAGCAGCTCAAACATCACAATATAATATAATAACAGAGAGTAACAAAATAGATGGTACAGCAAAAAAGAGCAAGAGAAACGTGTCAGATGAGACATAATTATAAAAATAAATGTACAAGTCAAAATAAAATAGAAAAATAAGTAATAAAATATAAAATAAACTATAAAATAAACTATAAAATCACAGCCATAAACAAGAGACAAGAACGACAGGGCATAAGGTTATCTGTTACTTAAGATTAAATTGTTGTACAGTTGTAGGGAGTATCATCTGTTACATAAGGGTGAGTTGTTGTACAGTTGTAGGGAGTATTATAGTATGAATGTAGTCCTGCATGTATGAATGTAGTCCTGGAATGTGTTGTCTGGAATGTTAGTAAGTTTTAAAAAAGTTTAATATCAATCTTTACTGAGAAAACCGAGTGAAGTCACAAGGCCATTTCATAGATCAGATCTGTGCAGAGGCGATCTCACACAAAATGAGATGTAAATGTTTTACACCAATTAAACAAGCCCGAGCAGTGAAAGTGCAGGTTGTTTTCAGTCGTCTCCTGGACTTGACTGCAGATTAGGTGAGAATGGAGCTTTGTGTGAATAAGCCGTTTACAGGTTTACACTGCTGCACTTACATCACAGGATTAACATGTGACTGAAATGTGCATGTTACAGTCGAGCATGCAAAGGTGCCAATTATCAAAAAGCATTTCTATAATAATTATTTCGGCATCGTACCATTTATTTGTATTGTCCTAGGACATTTTACACCATTTTGCTGCTCTTTAGGCTTAGGAACTACTTATTAAAAGGGGTTATAGTTCATTAAACATGATCCGTGCCTAGTAACTTCTTAAATTAATACCCTTTGTTCATTAAAAGGATAAATAAAGGCTTGATTTTAGAACCATGGTTTGAAATGTGCTATATAAATAAAGTTGTGTTTTGTGTTTTATTATTACAGCTACCATTACTATTAGTATTATTATCATCACTTAAATACATTTTGATCAATAAAAAACATGACAAATCTTCTATTTACCTTGGGCTGCTGGTGTCTCGGGGATTATGAAACCATTCCAGGAGCTTTGAGTCTGAAGCCACTCCGACTTTAACCATGAAAGAGTACGGTTCAACTCTGAAGGCCCAGAAGTGTCTGCAAAACAAACCATCAGATCCTTATTTAAAACCAAACCTTATGTGAAGAACAGCACAACAGATTAACTACGTCTATGAGAAATAAAGCGATTATAATATTAGAGATACACCAACTAACACTACATTAATAGTTGTGCTTGATCTGATACGGATCCTAGAAAGAGTTGAAAGATATTGAAATGCTCCAGAAAGTACGTTTTATTTGAACCATTTACAGCTGCATTAGCTCGAGTCCATCACAAGGGGGCGCTGCTAATGGATGCCTCAAAATCATTACTACAGATTTTGTTTTTTTTTAAATACCTGGAGTACACACTGTATAGCTTCTGTGAAATTATTAAAGTTGGCCACACCCAAATACGCAATTCATAATTATCAAAACATTCAAGAGACCATAGTTTAAAAGGTGAACGCCAACTTTTCTGATGGATCTGCTCTCTCTATGCAGGTATTGTGTTGCCCGGAATGTTTCACAGTATGGCATTAACTTATCTCCATAGAGGCAAGCAGGTGGCTCCACAGACCAAGTTACAGGTCAAATCTGTGGAGAGGCAACCCCACTCACAGTAAGAATGCATGTTTGTCAATGTATTTGAAGCAAGAAAAGCATCTGTAATCAAATGAATGTAAGATAGACAAGTTTAAGCTTTTAATCGCATCTCCGTGGATACAAGCAGGTGTCAGATCATAGTGTACCTCTAACCTCTGCAGTACTAATCCCACCTCTCCTTTCTTACCTTCCCTGAGAGATTCCCGTGTCTCCGATGATGTAGTCCAGTCCGATGTAGCTCCCGGTCTGGACTCTGTCTGCAGCCAACAGGAAGCCCATCCCGGCCACACTCTCCACCGAGTCCCTCCTCGTGTTCAGAACCAGGCGCTCGGTGCTGAAGCCACACTTATCATTGAACAGAAACCCAAATGCTGAAAAAAACACAAGACAAGACAAGATAAGATTTTCTTTTTAATTTTTTTTTTTATGACTTATTTCCATTTTATTTTCCCTTGTACAAACACATGTATACAATTATGCCTTATTTGACACCAGTCTCTTGTCATTTCTGCTACTTATTTGGAATTTGTCATTACCATTTACAGATTTCTCCTTGTTACTATAATATATTGTCATGTGTGAGCTACTGCGTCCAAATAATTTCCCTTGTGGATCAATAAAGTTTGTCCAAGTCTAAGAAAATATCACTGGAAGCATGTAGTTCCATTTATACAACAAAAGAGGGCAGTATAAGTACATTCAACTTATTAGTAGCTACAATGGCATATACTGTAGCTCAAGAATTTTCATTTGGCCTAATGTAAAAACGATTTTAAGATTATAAAGATGCCAGAGACAAGGAATGGCACAAGAACTCATGAGATAAAATTGTTTTCTTCCTCCAGTTCTTTAATTTAGATTGGACAAAAAGGGGTGAGTTGCATCCCTTCAGAAGATGTAGGTCCAAAAAACAGTTCTACAATTACAACCAAAATATTAAATCAGAAATAACAATTCATTAGTATAAAATGGTCTCATCCTTCCCATACTAAATACTAGTAGTGTTTAAAAAAGTGCCACTACAGCACAAGGTTAACTACTATATTGTCAATCTATGTATAGTTTAAAAGAATAAGGTCAATACTATTATTTCGATGCAAATTTAAAACAAACTGAACAATTATGCACATTTTAAACAGTTGTGCAAGGTCCTGATTATTGTACAAACACAACTAATACAACCAGGGCAGCATCATTATTTGAAACTGAATGATAAATATAAAAATCTCAAAGGCTGCGAATACAAACCCCAATACCTGACTTCAGTGCAATCTGACACAAAACTAAAACTAAAATATCTCCATATTCTGAACTTCACATGTTTTTACTGACAGAGAATTGACTGAATCATCTTTAATTGCACAGCCCTAATATAACACATATCTGACCAAAAAAAATGGTTGTTTTGTATGCTGAAGTCAATCACCAATTCCTTGGTCTTGTCAAGGTTCAGGAGCAGATGGTTTGCCTGGGACCACTCCACAAAATTTGCAATCAGTGTCCTGTCCGTGTCTGATACACCCTACCACCACAGAGTCAGAGAACCTCTGCAGGTGGCAGGACCCAGAGCTGTACTGGAAATCAGAGGTGTACCCAGTAATTACAAATCTCAGTCACAGTACTTCCTAGCCCTATATATTGAGTCTTGCATCTCCTCCTCTCAGTACTGCGTGTCCATGTGTCCATGTGTCTGTGCATGTCCTGCCTCTCAGTTTCACCGTGACCTGAAATTCCAGCTCATTACTGACGCAGACCGAGTCCATCCACAGAAGTGCACAGAGCACAGAGCAGAGGAATGTGGAACCATCAGAGTAAACAAACTCACCAACAACATACAGGACACAACAGATCCAATGACATGATGCTTATTTTTAAAAAAAAATTAATAAGCAATTAACTGAATAATCACTTTTAATTATGATTAAAACATAGTTCAGTGCAAATGGAACAAGTCTGTTTATTTCAATTGAGGTACATAAAATTGTCCCCAGATGGAAATTTGGTCTCTGCACTAGGGATGCACTGATCAGCTTTTTCAGTTCTGATACCGAGTTCGATACTATCTGTCGATACCAGATATCAACCATTTATTTCCAAAAAATAAGACAAAAAGTGATCCAAATGTGTTATGTAGCCATTATTTATCACAAGTAACCACAGAACAACTTTGTACCAATAAAATTTTTTTACATTATGAGATTTTCGGGGCCATCTACGACCAGTAAATAGTCTAATAACATCAATGTACATGTCCAGTCAAGATATCTGCTGAACTGATATTTAGAAGTAGAGATTCGATCCAACAAATGATTCAGTATTTGCACAGATATCCAATACACGTGTTGGGTTGGTGCATCCCTACACTGCATTTGCCTCCTACTGCAATGTCTGTACAGCAACCAGTCAGGAGCAGAGGACCCATCTCTAGATCTTGAGCTAGTCTTTGGCCGCATCTCATTTCTCTTTCCTCGCTTCCTCCTCCTTGATTCCTTTCCTCTATTCTGCACAAAATATAAACAGAGGATTTAAACTCGTCACTGGGACCAATAAAGTTTGATTCCTCTCTCTGATGTCTGCTCCTGAAGCTTCCCACACGTTTACTCCTTCATTCTGTGGTTTTCTTTGGGCCACCACTTAATGACACATTTGATTGACAGCTGAAAAATGGAAGATCGAGGAGAGGAATCAAGGAGAAGGAGGCGAGGAAAAAGAATTGAGATGTGACCTTTGTCAGAACTGCCTTACCTGAAGGATTTGACCCATTGTGCATGTTTTGTGTTGACTGAGGAAAACCCACCCAGACAAAGGGAGAAACGTGCAAACTATGCAGACAGAAAGGCCTGTCCACTGTACCTGATTTTCTTGGGCTTAAAAACCAGAATTGGTTCATTTTTAATCGTTTGCAGCGGTCCAAACGTATTCCTTATTTTTCTAACACATTCCTAGCATCCAAATGATTCACCTTTTTGAATGTTTTACAACTTTCAGAGGCCAGAGTGGAGTTTTGCGGTCACTGTAATGCTAACGACAACTAGCATTCTAACGGCATTCATCAGTCTTACTCACTTGGACAATAAAAATACTTTATAATTAGATGCAGACAGAATGCAGAGCTATTTTTCCCCTAAGATCTGATTTTAAAAATCATACGTGTACTGTGAGAGAGTAAACACCACTGAGGCTATAGGTTTAACATACCAAACCTCCATAAGCACTTATATAATCATGTGTTTACTGTATTAACTGTAACTATACAAACACACATACTTTCAGATAATTCTTTAACTAAATGAGGTTGAAATATGAATCCAGTCAAATGACCATGTCAAAACCAGCAATTACAGGATTTGACAGATGTAATATTCAAATATCCAACTATCCAGTCCCATTATAGCCCTGTAGCTCAAATTCACAGTAAATGTAAACATGAGATTAGTTTGGCTGTATCTATTCTAATGTTTCTCTGGATATGCGGCAGCTGTCCTTGGGCAAGACTGTAGCTACAGACGAAACTTGGATATTGACTACAGGTTGTCACAGCAAATGAGAACAGTTGATTCACCTTCCAGGTTAAACAAAGAATACATAAACTATAATCATGTAGCTTGCTTTTATATACAAGATGAGACAAGATTTTGGACATAAATTAAAAGGGTTAAATGGTATCTTCAATTAATAATGCCTTACATTTGTAGGGCTATATATATATATCTCCATCTCTCTCCCTTCCCTAGTATTAAAATCTCTCTAAACATGAGTGTGTCTTACCTGGTGCGGGGGGTGTGTGGAAGGTGACCTCGGGGCTGTAGGGGCTGAACATGGAGTTTCTGCAGCTGCGCACTCTGAAGGAGTACAGGGAGTCTGGCTCCAGGTCTGAGACCAGAGTACCAGGACCATAGACCCGCTCTGTGGACATCCACACGCCACCTTCCTCCCCATCAGACTGAGGGGGGCAAGGGCTCTGTCCTCCAAGTCTAAACACACAAGACAATTTGTCAGCTTAACATGCTGAAGCAGAGGTAGGAAATACTATAGACAAAATAGAATAGTTGTTTTTACAGGTCCTATATTATACTAAATTGACTCTTGTTAGAATGTTGTTACCTGAAACACCAAACGGTGAAACAAAGCACAACACTGGATCTCTTTTTGATGAGGAAACAACATTATAACATATCGTAGATCTGAAAATGGCGTAATATGGGCACTTTAAGCTATGTACAAACATTTGACGTTTCAAGACACCGAACATGGTTTAAAGTGCATTATTCATTCACTCATTCTCTGTGTATCAACTAGCTACAGCTGCCCTGGGGTACACTGACAGAAGCGAGGCCCTTCCAACCAACACTCAGTCACACACACACACACACACACACACACACCACATTCACACCAGGCAAAGTGTCTGGCCAAAGGACACAACAGTTTCCACTTGAGCCACTGCTGCTCCACTGTGGTACCCGGTATTCCCAGCGCCCATTCAATACTAACGGTACTAACCCAACTCAACAGTTTGACCATTAGAAAAACTGATAATAGATTTGATTTGATTTCAATTCATCGGTCCATTTAAGACTTTTAACAGAGTCTTACCTGCGATATTCCAGCACATGATGGTCTGTGGGTAAACTGTCTTCGGACAGTCTCCAGTGTATGGAAGCTTCGTTATAAACTCTGCTGTTGGAAAGGTCGATCAGAGGAGGGTCTGGGACTGGAATGGGAAAAAAAAAATGACAAAAAGAAATAAGTCACCAACTAAAATAATTGCAACTTGAACTTGGATGTTTCTAGAAGAAACTGGCAAGACAAAGTGAGAAGTGAGTACATTTTTAATTTCATTATTCAAGTTTTCAAAAACGTGTCCTTAATCTTTGTCTCGTTGCTGCATTAGTTTGCAAATTTTGTTTTCCTTTTCCTTGTTATCATAGGCGTTAATTATCAGAAAGAAATCAGATTACTGACATCAGATTTTTAGGCCATTTCAGTGATCTGTTAACTCTTGAAATCAGATAATGGTCAGATTTTGGTGTGCACATAACCACTGATTCTAAGTACATTTATGAAATTAACATTTGTGAAATTTGAGATTAAGGGGCTAAAGTGTTGGATGAGTGGATTGAGTTTTTGGTGCAGACCGTTGACAAAAAAGTCTTACATAAAGAGCACAAACACTGCCGGAAAACATATATAATACACTCCAGTCCCTCTGTCTCTAACCCGCTGCTCTGTCACTATTGATACTTTGCAGCTGATGTCATCAGCATTCCCTGGGGGTGTGAAGCTAACTGCAAGCACTACTCTGTCTGAAGCTTTTACTCAAGTTAAACCTTAATCTAAGATGTAATGTACCACAATCTGATCATAAAGAACTGACATAGCTAGAACTACAGCAGATGAGCCGATTTGTGCTGTTAAACAAGTCCCCCTCAAATAATATTACAGTCCAGTATTGATCACAATCTCCTGAAAATGTGCGGTTTAAATCCATTTTGTATTTTCAGACCATCTTAAAACTTTCCTGTTTGTGTTTGCTCATGTGGACATTGGCAACTGCTGGACATTCTGCCAATAGAAGCACATGTATAACACCCCCAGCATGTCACTGCAAAGAATCTATATTCCCCCCATTTATTTTCATTTCTGGAGTTTAAACACATTACTCTTCTAGTTTTTCTTAATCTTCTCTATTCTCTAATGGTAAATCTTAGTAAATCTAAATACTAAAGCCTTTTTAGTTCTGGGTGAATCACATTAACAGAAACCATGTAGGTCACTTACTACTTCAAGATCAAGGCGCCCTCTACACACTTTTCATTTCTACAATAGAGAAATCTCCTCGATTCCTACAGTTTTATCTCCACGGTAATAAGCAAGGCCCAAAAGAAACTCCCCCTCTCTGTTCGTGTGATAAAGAAGATTTATGCAGCTGCTAAGGGATTTGAGAAATGTTTTGGAGGAATTGGATTCAGGCTTTGAGACTTCTTGATATTTTGCAGTGAGATCATGGGAATGTTCAGCAGTTTCCATGGTGGCACGATGCACACATTAGCAAACACTGACAAAAAAGGTTTAAAGATTGTCTGAAAACAAGAAAAAATACAGAATGGATTTAAAACAAAAACTGCAGAGTATCGAGAGATTCTCCTCGAGTCCTACAGTTTTATCCACACACAAAGAAGCAAGGCCCAAAGGAAACTCCCACTCTCCCCTCTCTGCTGGTGTGACAAAGAAGATTTACGGAGCTGCTCAGGGTTTGAGAAATGTTTTGGAGAAATTGGATGCAGCCTTTGAGACTCATTGCTTCTTGTCAACTCTCCCCAAATGAGCCCGTCCTTCCCTGTTGCCCATAAAAATGTCCTTAAAAATGTATTTCCCATGCATTATTTATTTACCACAAACTCAGCAGCAACGCTCTAGTAAATTTCTACTGTGGCCTCAGCTGCCTTGGGGTAGACTAATTGAAGCGTGGCTGCCAATCTACGGCTAAAGCCCTCCAAATCAATCTGAGACAACTAAAAGACGTAAAATATGAGGGGGGAAAAAAATAAAATTAAAAAATAAAAAGAGAACGGGAAATTAAATTATAAATTGGCCAAAATATAAATATAAGGAGGTCTAGCTGTTTTTGTGTTTCTTTTTAATGTTTATTATTGTATTTTGTTAAATGTTATATTCTATCGTCTTGAATTAAAAAAAAAAAAAAAAAAAAAAACTACAAATAACTACCTCGTAAATCAGATACATACACAAGCAAAGTGGGTGAAGTGTCTTGCTCGATGACACAATGAGTCTACTGGCCAGAACTGTGATCGTGCCAGCAGAGTCTTTCCTTCACCGACTTAAATATAATGTTACGGCAGTGTATCTTTATATTTTTTTGTATTTTTGCCCATGCTCTTTGCATGACTGAATAATGTGTGCTTGGAAATATGCTCTAAATAAAAAATTTTTGCAAAATCTTACTTAACATCTCCCATATCTCCATTTTACTTCCAATAGAAATGTGATAGAGCTGTGCAACTAATCAACTTTCAATCCATAATGAGATTTTTTTTTTTTTTTTAATTTGGAGCAGAGTTCAGATTTGAAGGGATAAACTGGACTATTTTTGTGTTAAATGCCAATGATTAGATTAAACCATTTATGTGCATGCATGGATTTAAGTTTGAAAGATATTTTCATCGTTTTGAAAATTGTGATCAATACAATGTAAATATGTTTTGTCACATCATGTAGCCCTACATCTGATACAGAAATAATGAAGCTTGTGGTTTCTGGTTCTAGTTCTAGTTTTACGTTTGTGTCTAAAACAGGGGTCTCCAACCTTTATTACATGTATAGTGCTGAATAAGGCATTTATTTAATCAAATTTTACTATTACCAATGTACACTAATAAATGGATAATAGCTTATGTTTTATAGGCATCTAATATATAAGGCTTATACATACATGCTGGAACTAGCAGCCCTCTGGCATCTTCGTTATGTGAAGGTAGCTCACCAGAGGAAAAAGGTTGGAGATCCCTGGTCTAAAAGCTTTCATCTCTCTGCAGTGGTCCTTTGCTGAATCATCATCATTGTCTTTGTCTTTAGGACCTTATTGAGTTACAGGAGACAGACCCGCCCTTTCAGAGTGCGGCTAAAAGCACTGTTCAGTCCCACGGCTCGAGCTAAAGGGGAGCCACCTCTGAACTCTTTAAAAGCAAAATAATCCAATCATTAAATAGATCTTATATACTGGCAAACAGTAGAAACCCTTAACAAAATTTTACAATTTCAGCTAAAAATGTATATGTTTTATTTAGTTTTCTACATTTAAAAAATCTATAATCATTACCATACTTATAGGCAGTAAAAAATGTTCAAATCAAACATTGATTTTAGCTATATTAACTGTCATGTTGTCAATTTAAAACTACAAAATGTAAATAACTTTTACAGCTCAAGTTTTTATACCAGAAAGCAGAGAGACCTGGTCACTTTGGGTTGCCAGATCCTATGACTAAAACCAGCTTGTAATACAGGTAAGGGTATATCAACACGCCAAAAGAATCTTCATTTAAACCATTTAAAACAAAATATTACAGCTTTTAAATAGTGAAAAGTCTTCAAAATATCACCTAGAACAGAAGGTTGAAATACAGGAACTGAAGTTTTTCAAACCAGTAGGAGCCCATGATGAAGGACCTTTTTATACAACTGTACAGGCCTGTTGTACTTTGATTTTGAATTAGAAAAATGTCAAGCAAATCAAACTTCAGCTCAAACAGACTGCAACCAATTTATGTGATCCAGTTTCCCATTTGTCACCTCCATTTTGAGATAGAAAAAAATACTGTTGCCCCCCATAGCGTTAAACAATTAAAAACAATATATTATAATCATTCTGAAACTTGTGAATATGCAGCATTTTGAGTACTTTTCACCATTCAAAAGATATATTTCGTTTTGAATGGTTAATTGCTATGGCAACGGTGTTCATTCTTAATAACTCTGAAACCCATTAATATCATCCCATCTCCATTCCAACCAGGACCAATATAGGCTACGTGGATCCGCCTTTGCCAACAGACCACTTTCAGATTAGGAAAAACCTTGTAGCAGATCTCCAGCTCTGTTTCTACTGAACAACTGTGAGAGAGCTCTTTCACCCGGAGGATTATGGGCCATGTGTGGAGCTAGTACAGTATCAGGAATCCCTTTGAGACCCCAGCTCAGAGTGGGACCTCCTCCTAAAGCTGAACACATGTCTAACACTATGACCTCCACTAAAGCCCCCCACAATGAACTAATGTAACTGCAGATCGGATTCCACATATCTGACAAATACAATCATGTCCCCACTGAGACAAAACTGCACATGCACGGAGTGAATGGAGGCTGGGGTCATTCATGTTTTTTTTGCATTTAAATATAGAAGTATTTGTTTGGACTTTTAGAGCCACAGTATGCAACTTTTAGCCAAAAAATAGAAAAAAACCACATGTTTTTATTCCATTCATTTTGGTATATAGTAAATGATCATATATTTATACAGCTCTTTCAGCACCTTCAAGGCACTCAAAGCGCTTTACAACAAGGAACCACTCACCAAACGTCTGCATACACACCAGTGTAAGCAGACATTAGGAGCGAGGTGGGTTAAGTGTCTTGCCCAAGGACACAACGACCGCATTCATCTGTGGGAGCTAGAATCTCAACGCCAACCTGTGGTCAGTGAACAAACGCTCTACCAACTGAGCTTTTTTTTTTTTTTACTTTACTGTGAGAGGGCTTCCATCGCCACAAACCTGACTCTTATTTGGCCCAGATCTGACCGCTCAACCAATGATGCGGGATTCGAACTGCCAGCCTTCAAATCAGTGGACAAACGCTCTACTAACTGAGCTACTGACACTTTTAGTTTTGTTGTTTTTTTTACTATGAGTGGGCTTTCATTGTCACAAAGCTGACTCTTATTTGGCCTGGAGGAAGCTATAATATTCCACAGTATGACATAAAACTCATCCATCTTCCATTTTCCTGAAACAATACAGGTGACATGCTGCCTCAAGAAAGCATATTTTTATGCATTTTATTCCTTCATTTGTTCACATGGAGGAAAGAATCACACTACAAAAATCTCTTGGCAGTTTTATACATAATCGCAGCATTGGTTTTTGCAGAGGACTAACAAAATTTCAACCTTTCTGGCAATTAGACACAGAATGGTTTAAATTTGACTGTAAATATCCTTGTAGTCTTATATGTGAGAAACAAAAATCATGCTGAGCCAATTCAGTTAGTATACTTTACAATGTCGTGATGTCGGCTTATTTCAAAGCTTGAATACCGTTTGGACCCTAGGAGCTTTGTACATTAGCAGCAGAGCCCAAACCTCCTCAGAACAGTAAAAGAAAAAATAGGCCAATCCAATGTGAACCTGCCCCAAGGATAACCTTTGACCTCCGAGTGCATCGTGGGTCACTGCAGAGGCAATTGTAATTTATAGACATGACGTTCTATGTTAAAGCAATCAGTCACTCGCCAGCTACACAACTTTTCTGGAAACTTGTGGGTTTTTTTTCTATAGCAGTTAGCATTAGCAAAATGAACACTTCTCCCTAGCATCGCCTCGATCACTGTTTGGTTCAGCAACATTACAGCCAAACAGGGGAAACTTTTAAACAAGGTGGTCCACTCAGCCAGAAAACTGATCTGTGATGTGCCCGTCCTTGAGGCCTTTACAAATCTAGACTTTTAAAAGATACACTGTGTAACTTTTCGCCAAGTCAAGCACATTCTAAAGCTATTCAGGAAAGGCCTTTTTTTTTAGTTAGGGTACTCGTTGATTAGTATCTAGTTTCAATACTAGATTAAATATTGATTATTCTCAATATAGATTTTTTGACCACCCTAAGAGCCTGGCCAAACCGCACGCGTCAGCTCCATGTTTTAAGATCATGAGTCACCCCACTGACCCATGTAACTTTCAAGCTTATTAAAAACCTTTAGGATGAATGAGGATTACACTTCTGATCCCAGACACTGATCACTGATTAGGCTTAGATTCAAAGGTGAAAAGTCATTGCTTACCTCCTCCAAAACACATCTCTTTGAGTAAAGTTTCCTCTCGTGACGTGTCCAACACAAACTCGTCAAAGCACGGGTCTGCGGCCGGGTGGAAGGTGCGCAGCGACTCTGTGGCCTTCTGAATTCTATAAAACAAGAAAAGGAAGTTTTTTCTCTGGCAACTTTTATTAAACAACATATACCTTTATATCAACCTGTGTCACAGAATAATGTTTTGAGTGGGTTAGATTATTTAAGATTTATTTAACCTTATTTAAACCATTTCTGATTGGTTTCTATAGTTCTTACCGTTTCAAGACAGATTATCTGTACAGACCAGGCCTCATGTAAAATCTCAGAACCTCCAGAATTCACTCACTGAGCTGCACAGGCTGCACTAGCACTGATTAATTATTTAGATCAGACAGAATTTAAGATTTAAACTGAATTTTTACCCTTAATTTGTTTTGAGTGTTTTGGTTCTCAAGACAGTTATCCCAACAGAAAGCAAAAGACCTGGCCATCATATCTTATGTTTTTGTAATAAATATATAAATCAGAAAAATCACAATTTTTCCAGTAAAGTAAGCTATAGATTTGATTGTGTCCCCCATACAAGGTAAACATGGACAGGTTAGGTCACGTTTAGGCCATTTAAAATCTAAACCTTAGATACAGTTCCTTTACCTAGTGTAGATTTCCTTTTTGCAGCGTAAAATGTCATGACCTTAAAGCACAGCCAACAGCATCATGGTTCCAAAAGTACAAATGCTCCAGATAAGCTGAGAGGAGCTAATGGAGATCAATTAGTCCGTTTATCCAGAGCAGTCAATCGTCAGCTTTAAGCGCTCTGCTCAACTGCTTCGTCCTGAGGCTTTGGGTTAGAAACATGGACACGTGTTCACTACCAGTCAAAAGTTTGGACTCCCCTGTCATTCAGTGTTCTGTTTCTATATTTTTACTACTTTTTACATTTGATATACAAACAGAAGACATCAAATATATGAAGTAAGATATAAAATATACACTACATAATTCCATATAACCAAATCCTCAAATTAGCCATCTTTTGGTTTGTTGAAAAATATTGTGTTCACCACCATGCGCATATGGGCCACTGCTCTGTACTAACTTCATTCCACAATTTTACTTAGTCAGTGATCCTCTTTGTCGGTGTCTTGTGAGATGTTCTCCCAGACCTGTGTAAGGGCATCACTGAGCTCCTGTAGAGTCCGAGGAGCAACCTGGCAGCGTCTGATGGACCTAAACATAATGTCCCAGAGGTTCTATCAGGTTTAAGTCAGGTGATCGTGAGGGCCATTCAACTGTATCCATCCCTTCATCCTTCAGGTACTGTCTGCAGACTCTTGCCACATGAGGTCAGGCATTGCCCTGCATCAGGAGGAACCCAGGACCTAAATCTCCTTGCAACAGCACATCCTGATGTGCCATCCTGGAGAAGTTAGACAATCTGTGCAGCTTCTGTAGGGTTAAGGACTGGCCTCATAATCGGAGTAGTGATAATCACTCTAACCAAAGCAGCACTAGTGGAAAACCAGCCAAAAAAGTCCAAGAGGGAGAAACTTGAAATGATCTCCACATGCAAAACCAGTCCTGTTTTACGGGTCGTCTCATTGTTGTTACTTTAGTGCACCTGTTGTTTATTTCTATTAAAAAGTCCATATTTGTATAGATATCCAACTTTTTTTTTTCACATTGAGATCTGATGTGTTTTCAAAATGTTCCTTTACATGTTTTTTTTGAGCAGTGTATTTATTTTAAGTAAGCACATTTTGCTCAAAATTTTAAAAAGTCATCAATGATGCGAAATATCTGAATAAACAAGGTCCTGTTCCAGCAGTTTTTTACCTATGTATCTGAGCAAATTCTGTACAGATATTTTTATTTAAGAGCTGCTTATTACAGTACAAGTCCTCTGTGTGCCGTCTGCACATTATCGTAATAAAATGCTTTCTAATCAAGATGTACACATTAGCATGGCATTTGTTGTTAGCATTACTGCCTCTACTAGTCTCAGAGAATGAACTAGTTGTGTAATGTAAATACACACATGCAAACATTGTATTGTTAATAACAATAACCATAATAATAAATCATATATACACAACGACAAATCTACCCCCTTTATAAAGAGCAGTGACATATAGACATATACCTGACATGGAGCTGCTTTGCGGTCTGCACAAAACACGACTGGTCCGTTTCCTTCAGCACCTCCTGAGCGTATCCAACCAGACCACTGTTCTCCAGCATGCCCTGGTACTCCTCCACCTGGAACAGGTAGACAATGTTATTACTAATTATAATAACCATCTCCTTCATGTTGTCCAAGCCAGTGACTCAGGTACCACTGGTAATATGCTTGTACTTAAAAGGTGCACTGTGTATGATGTTATTGCTTTGCATGGGATGTTCCACAGTATGGCATTAAATAAATATATCTTGTAAAGGCTCGATGAGGAGGAGCGGACAGGAGCATGAGTGTAGAATAAACTCACACACTGATCAACATCTCAGGAGCCTACAGTAGTTCACTGCACTCTACACTGCAGTGTAATTAATCAAATATTTTAAACAGATTTTGGAGCTCTTCACAGCACGGAAACTGCCCTCCTTGAAGTCATCAATGATCTTCTTCTAACCGCCAATAAATTAATCCTTTTAGATTTGGGTGCCACATTTGACACTGTTGACCACAATATTTGATTAAAGCCTCGAGTATAGAGTATAATGTAGAGTATAATGACCCTTGGCATTGTAACGCCCAAGACGACCAGGCAAAGTAGGAGCTGAATGACTATTCTCTACTTTGCCCAAATGCCAAGAGCTCACTGTATTACAACAGAAATCTGCATTTCAACAATATGAACTTTAGTGGGGGAATAGTGTGGACATTCAGCTGCAGCCATTCAGTTATAATACGCTCGTATCACATTCTGGATCATGTACCTGTCCCTTGAGCTGGTCCAGGCGGCGGTTGCGAGATTGTTCGATTGACCGGAGCATCTCTGACTTTCTCTCCTGCAGTGTCTCAAACAGTCGCTCAAAGTGCTCATTGGCTCTGCGCTCCGCCAACTGGCCATTTTCCTGTAAGCAAAAATATTAAATACACATAGATCAGTTTGAGTTTTATAAATGTAACATGTTGCTCCAAGTTGTTAAATAACTGCAATAACTTCACAACTGAATCAGAGACGTCATTTGCGTCATATGAGAACAAATCATATCAGAGAGAGCGTTTTTGGGTTCATTACAAACTAATTTTAGTCGGTGGATCTGGCAATCCCAAAGAGGTGCACTGCGTAACTTTTCAGGTTGGGGAGACCACGGAGAGGCTATAGCTTTACCTGTAATGTTACACAATATGGTATTAAACTTATACAAGATGCATTTATTCAATTATGGATGCACATGCATTCTGTGAGGTCACTGCTTCACAGACATCTCCATGGACACAAGCAGGTAACAGGCCCTCCCCCAGAAAAATTACGCAGTTGCATGAAATCCATAAAAGAAATATCACACAACTTTCAGACCAAATGGTGATTTTGTTTATAATTGTGAATAAATCGAAATTACAATATACATTTCTATATTCCTATTGAACATGTTTACTTCATAAAATATAAAACAATCTTTTACAATATTGACTTTAAATAGTTTGGCTGTTTTATTGTTAATGGATTTTAAATTAGATCCTTCATAAACACCACTAAACCATTGCACAAAAGAGGAAGAAGACTTGAAAGGAGAGGAACTCAAATGCATGTAGGGAAAAGGGCATTTCCTGCTTTTTGTTCTGTCTGATGAGGATAACACTTGTCAGTGTTCAACTTTAAAACAGGTTTGGGACTTAAATATTTGTTTTCCATAAAGATAAAACAGACAATATATTATGACATTTTAGCTGGACATACCATTTTGTGTTATGTAAACTACACTTGAATTAGCCTTTATAAACCATGAGCAAAGAATTAATTCATAATGAACAAATTATTTTAAACAGTTCACTGGAATTTTTTAGGCTTTTTAACTACTTAGTGGGTTAGGGTTAGGAGTTATGGTCATAATTGGAGGTGGCACATCACTTAGAAAGTTACTTCACAACATACCCCATGGAGCCAGACATGCGTTATGCCATACTGTGGAGACAAGCAGGAGGAGGAGGCCCTTCTCCAAGCCAAGTAAGAATCAGGTTTGTGGAGAGGCAGGCCTGCTCAGAGTAAGGGTGCATGTTTTTGTACATTTTTCAGTGCAATAAACCAAAATAAAAAACACTTGTTTTTATTTTAGTATCATTTTAGGAGGGGTTAGGAGATTGTGTATTAAAGTATTACCAAGCCTGAATCATTATTCATAAACTTTTGTCCGTTATGAATCAGTCTCGTACATGCTTTATAATAAGTTCAAATGAATTAGCCTTAATGAAGTGTTGCCAACAAAAAGATCAGATCCTGCAGGTCAGGTCTATAGATCTGCAGCTCATTGTTTTCCTCACGTGGAGCTCTAAGAACCCGAATCAGCCCTCACCTCAGTCTGACTGATGAGAGTCTCCAGATCAGTAATCTGAGCCCGGACCTGGTCCTCTTTACTGATGAGGTAATGGATACTCTTGGCCAGCTTTTCCTATGGAGAGAGTAAGGAACATTCAAGTACAGTATTGAAAACAAAACAGCAAAACACTTAAAACAGTGTATCTACAATAGGGATGGGTGATAATGACAAAAATGTGTCTTTATTGTCATCGGGATAAGCCAAAAAAGAAAGTATACAAGTATGATATCTGCACTTTATATTGCATAACGCCAAAACAACAACTGCAGCGCTGACTTCTAAAATAGTTTTGAGACCAGATGTTGAAATGAACTCCCAAACCGAATAAAAGAACAAATGGTTCATTAAATATTAAAAAGAGACACTGTTACATGAGAAGGCAAGATTATGTTTCAGCAGATTCATTCTGGACAGACACAAGTGTGGGCAAATACTTACATGAATATCACGTTCAATCACTTTGTTTTTGTTTTTTGTTTTTTATCCATTGTGTTGTTTATAAAAATACAGGTACCAGAGGAGCAAAAATATGGTTTTAAATTTTTATTGTAAAATAAAGTAGGGCTGCACAATTTTTGGGAAAAAAAAAAAGTGCAATTGCATTTTTTCTGACAAATACTGAAATTGTGACTCTGTTCAGGTTGTACATTGTAAATAACTCCAGGAGCATTAACATCTGACAGAAGACTACAAACATGTCTTCTATTAGTTTCTGTTCAGACTGTAGAGGTCTAAACTACAGGTACAACAAGATTTTTCTAGAAATTAGACATTTTGTTCTTTGCAGAGTGCATTTTATTACCTAAATATCTGCAGTCTTTCGATTTAGATTGTAATATACAGTATCACCCTGATGTTTAGTTACAACAAAACACTGTGTACAAACCACAGCACATCCTGAATTGTTCCCACTGTGTAAAGGTGTAGATTACAAGTACAGGTCAAACTTCAATATTTTATGAGGTTCAACTATCAGATGAACAGGCGCTTAAAAGAAGCAAGGGACTCAGTGTTTTCATGTAATACTAGACAATCCTAATCGTAATCTGACAGGTAAAATTTTCAAATTATTACTTGGTTTGGTGGGATAGTACTTGCTGAAAAACTATGATAAATATTTACATCAGTCAACTGGCAGAAAAAAAGAAAAAAGTAAAGTAGAAAAATGCAGGTAATAGTTCCAATATCTTTACCTATGTCATCAACACAGACAATTTCGTCCACAATTTCACCCAAAATGCAGAGACAACACACAAAGAAGGCACTTTTGACAGTTTAAATCTTCATTCAGCAAAATAACAGTGTTGTTTGTTTTTATTAGTCTAATTATACCTGTGTAAATTAGTTTTGGCCCTTGTTAACATTATTGTTGCAACAGTTATGGAATTATTTCTAGATATGTCACATCTTCTGCCCATGTCCAACCAGGAAGTAAAAGTAGGCAGCTAGGCAAGTCAAATTTTAAATATAATTATGTTATGTTTTAGTGAAATAGCTCAAACAGCTCAAATATAAAAAATAAATAATAACTATTCATTCTAATGTCGTACCTTGAGGATCTTGTAGGCGCTGCTCATAGACGTGACTTTATGGTTGGCGTGGGACCCTCCCAGTTTACACAGGTGACAAACCGGACGCTTACAGACCTCACAGTACATGTTCACCTTCTCCATCTCATGCTCCGGGCACATCAGAACCTGACCAAGAAAATATACTATTAATATTATAATGTAAAGGGTTAGGGTTAGGGTTAGGGTCAGGGACACAGCGCAGAGCAGTGCAATTTGTGTTGGAACATTCAGGATACAGTTCATGGTGCTTAATTTGATGCTTTAAACTTTGTGTTTCCCCACTGAGTATGTTCTGAAAAGGCAGATCTTTGTGACAAAAATCAGTGTGCGATGTGCATCCTGCAAGTGCTGTGCAAGTATTTTATCTACAAGAAACATACGGTTACATTTTGGGGTGAGAACTGGTTGGCTGTGCGAGAAACTGCAGTCTCAAGTAAATCGAGTAAATCACACATTCTGACATGGATCAAGATCATTCTTAGAAAAGGTCAAACTTTATGTAATCATTTGCAGCTGAGACTTGTTCAAATAGTTTCGATTCTAGTAATGATTGGTCTACCCAAATATCATTCATATCATATCACAAAATAGAAAAGTAAGTCAATGACACAGGCTGTTTGTGTTTTGGATGAAAAAAAAAAAATCTTCCTGATTGGTCAAGAATGACACTGCCAGATGCTACAGGGTCTGGAGTAGACAAAGACAAAAAACTCAATTTGATCAATAAAATATGTAGGCAATTAAACAAGGCCGGCAATATGTATTATACAAACCCAGTATCAGTGAATGCCTTTAAATACCAGTGATCAAACTGAGCGCTTGCCTTGGGTCTGAAGTTGGTCGTGGGCCCCACATACTCGTGCTGGGCTTTGGGCGTTCCCCAGGGGTGGTGCAGTTTGAAGCACTCGTTACAGAAGCTGGCCTTACAGTCCATGCAGCTCTTGGTCGCCTCCTGCAGTTGTGGAGGTTTGCATAGATTACACATGATCGCCACAGCTGCCCGGGCCGCCTGACGATAGCGCTCCACGATGCTCTCTAGTGTGAAGTTTCGGAATAACATGCTGATGCCGCGTTCGCCCAGGTCGATGTCGTGTTGGCAGCCCGGGCAGGGGATGGTGGTGATACGGGGGGTGACGGAGCCTCTGCGCCAGCCCGGAGAGGACACTGAGCCTGGGAGAGGGAGGTGGTTCAAAGTTAGACAACGTTATGTGAAAAAGGGAGAAATTTGAGAAGTCCAGTTCTAAATCCTGTCTGAGGCCCTATTTTGAAATGCATCACCAGTTCCAAATGGATGGACTCAAATTAATTTACACTGTGAATTTAAGCTTGACAAAAATAAATTATGCTCATACAACTATTTATCCATGGGTTTCAGAATGATGGAAAATTAGGACAGTTGTCATAGAAATTAAGAATTTAAAAAACAAATATTATGTCTTGAAATGGTGAAAAGTCCTCAAAATGTCACCTATAAACAGGAAGCTGAAACCCATGAATGTTAAATATGGGACTGTTAAGTGCCGATGGCATAGCTCTACTTCAGGTCCAATGGAGTTCCAACTTCATCCATTATAAAGGCATTTTGGTAGATTTTGTTCATAACATAAGTGTAAAAGTACTTTAGTATGCTTCAAGAAATACTTTTCAAACTAAAATCTAAAATCAGCTTTGTTAGAACTAGGTACACCCACCAATATTTAGCATAAAATTGTTCTGTGCCCTGATCTGTCTTTAATTAGAAGGTTCAGATGAAGGAACGATTTAGCACCGTTTCAATGGTAAATGACACTGAAAAGTACTCAAAATGGTGCCTATAACAGGACACTGAACCCATGAATTTCTGCTGTTTATGTCTACGGACCTAAGAACAGCTGAAACCAGGAAGCCACACTTGAAGAGTCCAATTTTTATCCAAACATGGACTTTAGTGGTCAATAATTGAACATCAGTGCGTAACATTTCTAGTTGAGACTCCACCAAACTGCTCATCTCCATGGAAATGTTATTGCTTTGTCTAGAATGTTCCACAGTATACATTAAAATGATCCATCACAAGAGAGACAAGCAGGTTACAGCACTACACTACATTACAATTCAGATCTGTGGAGCGTTGCCCTCATTCACAGAAGCACCCGTAATGAATAAATGCTGGATTTAAATGAAATAAATGGATATATTTAATGTCATATCATGGAACATTAGCAAGAACAACTCCATGGAGACAAGTAGATAACAGAGCCTCCACCAGAAAAGTAGCACAATGCACCTTTAACAGTCCCATTTTTATCTAAGCACAGACTTTAGGCAAAAACTAATGAATATCCAATCTCCATCATTTAAAATAGGGCCTCAGTTACACAGCATTACACTGTTCCCACTCTATTACACTATTACACTGTTACTCTAAAGAAGACATGGGTTATGGGGCACATCAACAGTGTTTTTAGAGCGGTCAAATAACAAGGAGATAATGAAGGCCAGGACTGTTGGAGGTTTTGGGGAGATGCAGAGAAGTTATGGAAAATGTGGTCTCCTTGAATTTGTTCAGAATGCAATTTTGTCAAACACTATTAAGCCTTAAATTTAGACTTAAAGGAGTCAAAAGTGCTCACTCTGATCTGGACAACAACAGATGATGAATTTAAAAAGGAGACAAAACATGCAAGACTATACATTTTATTTATTTTAAGAAACTTTTCAACGAAACAAGACAAATAAGACACAGAAGTTCACTTGTTACGTTCGTCCTGACAAAGTAACAAGGCAGCAGTCACTATGTTTACATGCACACCAGGGAAACCAAATTTCTACCTTAGTCAGATTATAACAGGATTTCTAAACTGTATGTCAAATTAGGACTACAATAGGTGAAGTTGTTGGTAACTTTTTGGTAATCTGAGTACAACTGGATACAGCTGTACCTATTTTCTGCAGCATTTATCAGTGTTCATTTTACAAGCATGTAATTTCAGCCCTTTCAGCCCAGTCCTTTTTTGCTTGTTCTATCCATGCCATAGCAGTTCACAATTTAATGGGACTTATCGTTCAGATATTAAAACGAGAACAATATATTTTGGGGCTTAATATTTATTGTGTGTACAATTTATTTGTAAAAGTGTGAGGACTTGGGGTATTTTTGTTTGTAATAAAATACGATTTGAGCTCTAGACTTCATTCTTCCATTTATTTGTTGCAGTTCAGGCCTTTTGAATTAAACCGTCTAGTTAAAAATTTGGTTTATTAAATATTTTTGCCAAAGAAAAGCCAAATAAAAATTCCATCACGACTAAAACTGTGACTATAAGAAACAGACTAAATCCAAGTGCCCAATCAACATTTACATTTACATTTTTACACGCCCAATTACAATTGAATGTAAATCATGCTCAAACCAGATCATATGCAAAAGGAATTCACGACCAAAGATTGACTAAAAATACAAAATATATTAAATAAATGTTCGATACAAAAAGTTTGTATGTATGCATTTTAGATTTCTTGGCTTTAATGATAACACTTTCTTATGCTGGTTGTCTGCATGTCTAACAACAAGAATGTCCCCTAGGGTATGGATAAAATGTTTGAGCATTTAAAGCAGCAACATTTAAAACAAGTTCTAGCATTTAATTACATTTCCTGGAATTTGTGACTCCTAGCGCTGGTTCCTAGGTAATTTGGCTGTTCAAATCCAACTGTAATCAGACAATGAGCGTAGTCTGAGTACTCGTGTGCACGTTAACATAGTGACAATGGCAATACTTCACAGGTGCAAGCGAAGGGGGTGATTCAGCAGCAAACTCAAGAGCACAAACTCAAAAATGACACTAAAATAAAAACAAGCTTCACGTTTTTGAGGGACAGGGGAACCAAGGAGTGCTGGATTTATGTCTGCTTGTGTGCCTGCATTTCCACTTCGCCTCCGAGGACCTGAAATTCAATCGAACACTCCTCAGGTACAGGCAAAGAAACAACACAGGAAATAAAACAACAGCACTTTGCAAAGGAGGAGAAAGCAGAGGCCAAAACAGCAAAGCAAAAGTTTATGTAGCCGTGTGCATGCTGTGAGGGCTGAGAATGAACTAAAGGGTGATAGTGATGCAAATGGACTACAGGTAAATACATTCAACTTTGCCTGATTAACTCAAAATGATTTTAAGATGGTGGTTGGTAAAGAGTGACTTAAAATAAATTGGTATGTTAAAATATAATGTATGAGATTTGTCTGCGATTTTATGGGTGATTTTACAGAAGAGATGGTGAAAGAACATTGTACATCTAAGAGATTTTGAAGTAACATTACTTCTACACGATTATGATTTTCACTCCATCAGCTGTGACCGTAGACTGTTTATATAAATGGACATAGCCGACGCCAGCTCCCGGGCCCTTTGGTTGACTCTGACAGGCCCGTTTAAGCCAATTTGGAATTACAAAATAAACATTTTATAATTTTACCTCATGCACGGACTAAAGCTGCATTGTTGTTATTTTAGAGGTGTTTTTTTAAATGACATTTTTTGTAAGGCAACCAGTCTTACCCGCTTTTTGGCCCGGCCCTCCACAATATTTTCTGTTTCTCATGTGGCCCCATGGAAAAAATAATTGCCCACCCCTGGCTAACGCACAAGCCACCATGTTCCAAATAGGAAGTTAGCATGAAGGCTCTTCTGGCTACTTCTGATCCTGGCTCCCATTGACTTAGATTGGAATATTTTAACCTCTGCTGCTGTGAGCCTCGTCATTTTGGTCTTGAAATGTTCATATTAACCTGCTCTATGTGATCCAGGAAAAAAATCCTATTCCCAATATGGAACTGGCTCCAAACTGTTAGCACCGCGAGCTTCATGCCAGGCTTTTCATCTTTGGGATAATGAATAAAATCTCCCACCTCCACTACACACTTACTGTACTGCTACTCCTCTTTTTGCTTGTTCCTAGGTTTTTTGTTTTTTTTATTATTATCCATGGGTTTCAGAATGAGAAAAAGGACAGTTGTCACAGCGAGTAGTTTTGAATAGAGGAAAACAGTTGTTAGCTTTTGTCAGCATAATTCTTTAGTAGTGTAGCTCTTAAGTGTGTTTTCTTTTGGCCTGTGTTTGAGTTTTTGAGACGGAGCAGGTGGAGACAGAGGCTCCGGGGCAGTTTGAGTTTGTGCTGATGCAGGAGTCTGAAAAAGACCGCTCAGTGCAGCTGCTGCACTGACTCTGCACACAGAGCTCAGAACACTGAGGTGTGAGGGCTGAACAATGCAAGAACAAGACGCTATATTTGATGTTTTGTTTTGTGATCGCAATATTATCACAATATTTTAATTATTTTCTTTTTGACACAATTTCTGTTAATTTAAAAACAAAATAAACATGCCTTTCTTTACTAGTCAAACTGGGTCAAAATAGGGCAAGGCAATTCATCAAATTAATTAGACTAATTTGGGTTTGGATTTTTGAAATATTGCAAAATCATGAACTCGAGGATCATTATGAGACAAGTTCATTCCTGACTTACTTACAAAGCACGGATATTGTGCAATTACACATCTATACAAATGTAGATGAAGGCAGAATAATAGAATATGATAAGAATGAAAACGTTAAGAGCTTCCCCTGTTTGAAAGACGAGCAGTCTCTGCTCTGACTTTAAAATTTCTTAAAATCGTGCAGTGCGTGCAAAAGAAAATCAAGATTTTATTTTTTGGCCATATCACCCATATCCATTTTGTATTTTTTTCCTTTAGTTTTCAGACAATCTTATAACTTTGACAGTGTTTGCTAATGTGTGCGTCGTGTGACCATGGAAACTGTTGAACCTTCCGCCAATAGAGATAAATGTAGAACACCCCCAGCATGACGTCACTGCAAAGTATCAATAGCCTGTTTTAATTTTGTCATTACTACTACAAATTATGGGAGGATGAAATTGAAATGTAGCATAAAGGTACTACATCAACTTAATGTGCCTTACATGTGAGATTTGACAAATTTGTTTGTACAAGAGTCTCTAATTTCTTCAATTATCCTTTTCTATAAAAATTAACTGTGCGTGTTATTTTTGGCATTTGCTGAATCACGGTACAGGTCCACTGAGCATGTCTAATTGCACCATTCCTTCGCAACAGTAATTATAACGCAGACTTAATATATTTACTTGGCTGAGAAAATAATCTTAAAGGAGCCAATGAACTGTGCATAAATGTTCTTTAAATGAAGCATGAATTGGTCCCTGAGGCGTGAAGTCATAATAGAGAGAAGCCAGTCAAAAAATGTTAACAAGCCTCAACATATAGTGAGTCTTCAGAGTATGTGAAGATGTATGTGGTCACAGAAATGTACCGGGCTTAAAGGGGCTGTACATGATTTTTTTTTCCATATAGTTTAGCAATATTCTCTTGCACCAATAGAGATTTATTGTACAAGCAGCTCTTGAGGTCAAAATATGTCCACTGTGTTCTGTCTGCATCTAATTATAATTAATTTTATTGTCCGAGAATCGGGAAGTGTGTGCTTAGCATGCTTATTGTCACGGCAAACCTCAGCGCTGGTCTCCAAAAGCTGTGAAAAGCTTTTATAAACTCATGATGTTGGGATTGTAGTTAAGGCAAGTGAGGAATAACTTTGGACCACTGCAAACCGTTTAAAATGAACCAAATCTGTTTTTCACATTTTTAAGACAGTAAAAAGCTGGTACAATGCCTTTGAGAAAAGTTAAGTTTTACTCAGACTATGTTTACTAAAGAAAAATACAGACTTGGCACGTTGGCATACAAGCTTAAATAGGCAAATTCCACTGCATTCCCAATTCCTAGGAAACTTCCACCCCCCTGCTAAATGAATGTTGGCTGCGGATCCTTATTTGGCAAGTCCAATATTGACGGTGCGACCTCAGTCTGCAACAACACCAACGTCTAGTGTAAAATGTTTTAAATACTCTAGCCCAAGTTTTGGTTTTAATTGTGCTTTGGATTAAAAGTGCTGTATAAAAAAGTAAATTTCATTTCTTAAAAAGGTGCTGTACCAGTTCTGTTTAAGGTGAAGTTGTAAAAACCCGCCTTGCCCCAGTACAGATATGACATATAGTACTTCAGTTTGTGAAAATGAGGCCGTTGCGTGCTGTCTGCATCTAATTATAAAGCATTTTTATCATTTGCGAACCAGGAAGTGCGCCGTTACCATGCGAGTTGCTGTCAGCAGTGGCGTGACAACAAAAGTGTGCTCTGAAAGTTGTGAAAAGCAGTCATAAACTTGTAATCTCTGAATGCATAAGGTAAGTGAGGAATGTCTTTGGACCACTGCAAACCGTTTAACTAATTTCGTTTTTCACGTTTGTTTTAAGACCGTAAAACCCTGTATTACATTACAGTTACCTTAATATAAAATGTCAAGTAGTCCTAAATATATAAATTGTACTTACTCATGCTCAGTGGACATTTATTTTAGTGCCTATTTGAGCCAATAGTAAAAGTCTGTATGTGAGCATTGACAGGGCTACAGCTAATTAAGAGAAAGGGGGCGGAACCAAACTAAGGTGTCAATCACAGGGTTTCTATGGCAACACTGTACTCACTACTATAGCTACTGAAAACACGAGGCCCGCGTCTACCTCGGCTCCCCATCGACCGCCGGACTGAGGCTGCAAGCAACGGACAGATATGCAAAAGGTGAATCAAAACAAAAACAATGCAAAAGTGAAATGACATGAGTGAGATTTGATCATTCGGAAATAAAAACATGGCAGGGCAGTTAGAAACACAGCCAGAAATTAAGACATATTTGCAATTTAAAGCAGTGAAAACAGTTAGTACAGAGATTGGACATGTTGACACAGACCACCCGACAGCACAATTTAAACAAATGAACTCACATGACATTATAAGACTGTAAGAAGAACCCAGAGTTTAAAATGGAGGTGGGCAGGTTAGGATTTTTTTCCTATAATTTGCCCTTTTTAAAGCCACAGTGTGTAACTTTTTAGCCAACAGATAAGTTCACGTGATGACATAACATTGTAAGAAGAACTCATTAGTTTAAAATGTAGGTGGACATGTTTTTTAAGTGGTACAGTTTGTGTTTTTTCCCCTTTTTGGTTTTGTTTACTGCACTGAAACGCATACAAAAACGTGTGTCCTTACTGTGAGCAAGCTTGCATCTCCACAAACGTGACTCTAACCTGAAAGGCTTCCCTTCTGCTTGTTTCTATGGAAATGTTGCTCCTTTGGCTACAATATTCCACAGTATGGCATAAAACACATTTATCTACATGGAGAATGTTCTGAAGTATGGTTTTAACTTTGTGTTTTCATGGAATCATGCAGGTGACGTGCCACCTCCAGAAAGTTACGTATTGTACCTTTAAATAAGAAATTGACATTATTGCATGGTTTATTTGGTTAATGGCCAATATCTCTGCGATTATGGAGCCTATCCACATGAAACAAAAACTGGAAAAAAGTTCAGTGTCTTCTCCATCAACACAAATGAGCCAAAATTAAAATACATTTTCACTATAGCCTCAAAATACAATGTATACAAACTGTTTTAAATTAAAAAAGCAAATCTGTGAACTCAGGATAAGGTTGAACATTTGTTTTCCGTTAGGATATATGCATTCCTAACATGGTGAACGGTCTAAAAATTTATAGTGACGCCTGACCTCCACCTGAAATTACGACTTGTTCAAATTGAAATCCCACCCTTTACTGACTAGCACACGTCGGACATAATTAAAAGTGCTCCTCGGCGTGTTCGTACAGAAAGGCTCATCCACTTGGCACATTGATAAATATAGCGTTAAGTCTCCCTCTCAGACCCCTCACATAATCCAGTCATTGCTATAAGGACGGTTACATCACCACGACAACGAGCTAATGAGATTTCTAAGTTTGGAAGCAAGTTGTACTGCTTAAAGAACTAATATTGTGGATTATTCAGGCTTTTTAAATCTAAAATACATTTGGACACCATTTCACATTGGCTTTTATGTGTTACAACCTAAAATTTTCATGTAATAAAAGAAAAATGGTCTTCAGTATATTGTAAAAGCAGAGATCAAATGAGACTGTGCTGTCTGTATCCAATTATAAAGCGTTTTTATTGTCCGCAAACCAGGTAGTGTGAGCATGCTAGCTGTTAGCATTACTGTGATGGCATAACTGAGCTCTGAAATCTGAAAGTGATGGGAAGCAGTGTAAACAAGGCTAAGGCTAACAAACAATGACGGCATACAATATTATCATACAATCTTTGCTTTTAAGATCATTTGTGTGTTGAAATGAAAACAAAAAACAAAACAAAAAAACGTATGAACTTTAAAAACTGAGGTGTACAGGAGAAAGAGGGCAAAAACTACCTGCAAGTGGAACAGAGTGTTTTGAACTCTTGAGAAATTAGTCAGTTTTATCCTGTTCCTGTAAGTATTAAAGTTCAGTACCTCAGTTATAGGTGCATAAGCGTGTCCTCAGAGGTGGTGAGAGACTGAATATGTAGAATTACTCAAACCTACTATAAAGAAACACAACATAACTCCAGGTGTGTTTCAATGAGCAAACACTATTGTAAACTTTTCTAAAAGCTCATAAAGTTTAGAAAAGTAGTGAGATATAAGGGTTTCATTACGTGCTTTTAAAAAAGGTGCACTGTGTAACTTGTGTTCCACAGTAGCGTTAAACTTATCTTGCATTTATTCAATTACAGGTGTGTCATTTCTCAAAACTACTGCAAAAACATCTACATCTAACCCGTAACTTGACCTGGTGATTTAGCCTGCTTGTCTCCATGGAGATAGTTCAATTAAATGCCATACAGTAGAACATTTCAGGAAAAAACAACATGGAGTCAAGTAAGTGACGGACCCCCTACCAAAAGTTACACAGTGCACCTTTAATGACTCTTTACAGTTTGAATGGCTTTGTGAGTTGTGGCTATCTGTTCTGAAACCCCATTTGTTTACTCTACGGCTGATTTGGTTATTTCCTGCATGAATGGACACAGGTCAGTGAAGAACTGAGTCATTCAGGTGCAGGAACAGGTCTTATGAAGAGGAGCCTTGTTTGAGAAGCAAAAGCCCTTTTAGCCCGCTCTCTAAGCACACTCAGTAGAACATGCCCAGCCAAACAGCATACCACCCTTTAATGTACTGGCAGTGGGTGTAGGGTCTGTTTTTATTCATTTCCTTCTGGATTTACCGCATGTTTGTTTGCCTCATGGAGCAGTGGACAGGCGTACAAATGACAAGGCCAATGTAATGGAACACAGCCCAGAGCTTCAAGGGGCAGAGAGGAAAGAAAGACTTGTTACAAACTACTTTCTTCTGAACTAAAACAGAAGTGAAAAGACTAGAAATACCAATACTGAAAGCATAAATGCTGAACGCGTATGATATTGATGCAAAATAGTTCTTTACATGAGTTTTGATCATGTAATAAAGAACAGAAAGACTGCTGTACTGTCTGAATTTAATTATAGAGTATTTTTATCGTCTATGAACTCAGGTTTTAATGTTGGTGCACTGTTAGCATACTAGTTGTTGTTTGCATTACCGTGATGGCAAAACTCTTACTGCAATTAATAATTAGAATGCTGAGAATGTTAAGAGAGAGTAATATTGGAATTACACAATAAATAAATGAGCTTTCATGTTCCACTTCTGTTATACTTGGAACATTGTATGTACTTGATTTCTTCATTTGGGCTTAAAGATTTGAATTTAACAGTTCACTCTTTAAACTTAAAATAGTAAGCAAACCGGCTGCAAAGCTTTTTTGAGTTCACTGAACCAACAAGAGTTGATAACTTAACCATTTTTTTGGTCAACTAATATGAATAACTTGACCAAACGGCAAATAAAACACTTGCTGGACTATAAATGTGTTTGTGTGAACTAATATTCACATGTTTTGTATTAAAGGAATAATTAGTTGACCCAAATGATTAACTTATCAGCTCTTGTTGGCACAGCGAACTCAAAAAAAAAGCTTCACAGTCGGTTTCCTTACTATTTTAAGTTGAGTCAACTTTTAAGCCCATCATCAAAAACACACATCAAAAACATACCTGCACGGTTGAGAAATCCAATTGTATCTAGAACCTAAAACCTTTGTCCCAAGCCTATTAAAGCTGCATAGCAAAACTTTGCTAAATTATGTCTCCTCCCCCATAAGTGTACACTAAAGCAGCACTTTGGTACTCTGGGATGAGAGGTAACTGGCTGTTTGTTGGTACTCCTCCCTGCTTCACCTTCCAAGTCTGAATAAGCTGTTCTTAAGTTGTGCATGTAATTAAAAAGAATCATGCATGTGAATACTAGCCATGTGCCAAAGGGTTTGTGACGACTAGGAAATTGTTTGATACATTTAACTACTGCGTCATTTCCCCATTTGAAAATTAGGCATTTCAGTTTTAATGAAATTAATTGGCGATCCTGTGTTTTTGAGGTCCATGCATCTTTATCAGAATTCAACTCTGCTAACCAACTTAATGTTAGTGTAGATTTTTGCTGATCTTCTTAGTGTGCCTTGTAAAGTCTGCTGGCAATATTCCTTCATAAAACACACCAATATTGTAGATTATGCAATGTGAAATACCAAGGTGTCCAAAATCGGTTTAAAAGGCCTGAATTCTTTAGTACAACTTCCTGAACATCACCCAACGTCAGCTTTCCTTCAGCTCAGCGTGGTTTTAATGACCTTAGAATTCCTTAAAAGCAGCTTACAGGTGCTCCCTCTCCCCTTATAGGTTTATAATACACACACACGATGCCCGTTAATCCGATAAAGATGGAGAAAAACTAATCCTACACATTCAAATCCGCATGCTAGCGCTACTGTAAAATTAAATGGGATTCTTCGTGCCTCTGGGCCATTAGAAACAGATAGAACAAACAATTATGGCTCTGTAGCTTCGCCAACATTGCGGTTTGTTCAGATAAACTTGGCTGTGAGATTTGCCGTTGTATATTTTACAATGTGAGCGTAAAGCAGCGGGCAGGATTCAAGAATGGCATGATGACAGACAGTGTAATATCCAAACATTATAGTAATTAAACCACTTTGTTTGCCCCAGTTTGTCTAGGGCACGAGAGGGAGGAGGGGTGTGTGCCAACTAGAGCACAACAATTTGGGGAAAATATCGAACTTTTCTGACACAAGATTTGCCGTTTGTGTTTTAAATTAAGGTTATGTTTTAAATGCAGATTTTAGCTTTCAAATTTCAGAGGAGACTGAATTAAGAACTGCTGAAATAATACAAGAATCACATGCGTTTTTGAACACGTTTAAGGTCTAAACTACAGGGTTAGCAGGTTTTATAAAAGTAAACAGGATCTTTGGTTGTTTGCAGAAGTAATTTACGTAAAAAGGACGCACATTGTAACTGGTGGAGGGTTCGGTCGTCTGCTTCTCTCTATGGCAATGTTCCACAGTATGGCATTAATGTTATCCGTTTCCATCGAGACGAGCAATAATTCCGCCAGGTCACTTTACAGGTCTTATCTGTGGAGAGGCGACCTTAGTAACAGTAAGAATGCATGTTTTTCAAGGTATTTTTGAGCCATAAAAACACCTATAATTAAATGCTAGATTGGCTGTGGAATATTCTAGGGAAAGTTACACAGTGCACCTTTAAGTAAACCGTTGCAGTCTTTGCGATTTGCAAATTGTGACCATTCTACATTAGTTTTGTTGCCTGGCATCCAAAATACACACTTCAATACTTTATGAAAATGTGAGTCTGGTCACCTGTGAATCTCCCTGTTTTCAAATGGGTGTGATTGACAGATGGATTAGCCAATCAGAGAACACGATTCGTCCGTATAAAAAAAGGCTGCATAGGAGGAAAAAATAAAGGAAAAAAATATCACAGGAGACTGAAAAATATCACGGATTTCGGCAGGACATTCATGGGGGAGTTTCCGGCCCCACTGACCCTGGCTTAAGTTGACTTTACATTGGAATATTGTGACCCCCTCTCTCTAACTGTTGTTGTGAGCCTCATCATTTCTGCCTTAAAATAATCATATTAACCTGCTCTACATGGTCCTAGTGTTTTTCTTTTGTCCGTTAATTATTATTCCTTATTTCTAACATGGAACTGGCTCCAAATTCGCCCCTATAACTGCTAGCGTCATGACCTTCACCGTGTCACTGCGTCACACTCCCTTAGTCCACTTCTTTATAAAGTCTAGGAAGGCAACAAAGGGCGTGACTAGACTGATATCAATCTGTATTAAAAAGAAAAATAAAAGAGGGATCATTCTGGATTTGCAGGCAACTAGTTGAATTTTATTGTAAGATGCCCTCCCACTGAGACCAACCCTTTCTTCTAATGAACAAATACAAGAATAGATCATTATTGTGTTCTGGACAAAGCATTTTGAGCAGAACAATGCATTTCCCTTCAGACTATATTTGTGAAGTTGAATAAGTCCCGTGCAGCTGGAAACAATATGGATTAAAGGGAGGATCATATGTCTTTTATCCTCTGTGCTTACTTCCTGTAATATTGACCTTCTTGTGAGTCATTGTGGAGCCCATAATAAATATGATACTTGCATTTCCTTAGTGCGAACAGAAACTTTGGCTCCTCTATGCGAAGCAATCTAAAAAATGTATATGTTCAACACTTTAAATTACTTGTATGTGGGATAATAATCTGGTTTTCAGTACTTTTGATGCATTTTAGTTCAGATTCATTTAAAAGGTGCGCTCTCTTTTCCATGTTCCTGCTGCTGATTTGAATTTCCTTCAGGATCAATAAAGTATCCATCATCCATCCATCCATCCATCTTCCCTGATAAATGGTTTGCCACCTGCTTATCTCCATGGTCATGTTAAATGTTCCACAATATGCGATTTACCGTACCCATCATGCATTTATTCAATTACAGGTGTTCCTTTTGCTTGGAAAAACCCTGGAAAAACATGTGTTCTTACAGTTACAAGGATCGCCTCTCCAGTCTCTACAGATCTGACCTCTAACATGGCCTGGTAGTATCACCTGCTCGTTTCCATGGAGATTAATGCCATACTGTGGAACTTTCCATGTCCACTGAGGCAAGCAAGTAATGTACCAAGAAAAGTTAAATAATGAATCTTTATTATAGGACTAACCAGGAATAATGTCCAACTGGTTACAAAACTATGGCGGAGAATTCGCCACTGCTTGTCTCCTTGGAGATGTATCTATCCATCTTTCTTTTACTCAATAACATAGGTTTTTATTGACCTAAAAACATGCATTCTTTTAGTGAGTGGGCTGCCCCTCCACAGATCAGACGCGTAACCTGGCCCTGTGGTATCCCCTGTGGAACATTCCAGCTATTTCATGCAGAGAAGCTGGTGACGGACCTTCCACCAGAAAAAAACCTTTAAGTGCCATTTTGTTACCTCATTAGCAGATCATTTAGCTTGAAATAAGGAGCAATAAATCTAAACAAGTCATTGAAAGCCCCGCTCATCAACAGTGACAAATGGCCCCACTAAAACCACATGAGGCTGCAACATTCTTGAGGAGGTGAGAAGCTGATGCTGCCAATTACCAAAATAAAACCAGAGATACAACCAAAATAGGCTAAAAAAATGTATACATCTAACTTTTTATTTATTTGGACAAATATTGAGATTTGTACACGTGACATTTTTACCTAGTGTTGTCACAATACAATTTCAAACTTGATTTTGATACTAAAGAATATACTCAATACTCAACTCCAATGAGACAAAAGAACGCGATTTTCAATATTAAAATTGCAGTACTGTCTTTTATATTACCATGTGGCCTTTTTAGCATCAATACCTGCTCAAATGAGTATCTAATTTCAATACCAGTTTTAATATCAATTCATATTTGATTTTCAACCCTAATGCAGATGAAATTCCAATAGCAGGCCTAAAAGAGTAAAAGAAACATTTGTGATCTCACTGTACCTGATCTGACGAGGCGGTCCAGTCTTTCCATGGAGGGAGAGGGGACCCGGGACCTGGGGCTGCCCGGTAAAGAGCACTCTGAGCCTGCATCGAAGGAGTCCTCGTGGTTGAGCATGAGCAGCTCTCGGACACATTTGTGACAGACGCTGTGCTGACAGGGCAGGATCAGGGGGTGAGTGAAGAGCTCCTTACAGATGGGGCAAATCAGCTCCCTCTCTATGTTCTTTATAGGGACCTGGAGGAGACAAAATACATGATTATGAGAGAAAAGGCTTGTCTCATCTGAAGTGTTTTAAGAATCTTTTTTAAATACCGTTCAAACAAGAGGATAAAGTGTATGAAGTTTGTCCCGTTTTAAAAGCTACAGTATGAATCTTTCTGGACCACCTACACGATTCCATGGAAACAAAAAGTAAAGCCATAGTTTGAAACATTATCCATGGATATAGACACATTTTATGCTATTCTGTGGAAGATTACAACCAAAGGAACATCATTTCCATGGAAACACGCAGGAGGCTCCATCAGAGTCAGGTTTGTGGAGATGCAAGCCCGCTCGCTGTAATTCTTGAGCCACAACTAACATTTTCACAAACACATTTTAGTATGATAGAACCAATATCAAAGTATCTAACTAGATCAAAGGTTGAGAATCCAAAAAAACAGTGTATATTATTTTTTTTTTGTGAATACTGCTCACCCCATAAGACAGAGCACTAGCCAAATAATAATTTATCCACAAACTATCATACTTAAAACGTCCTCATACTTATTTTTACTCATTTTCAGCTTTTTTATGCTATTGTGATAAATAAAACTAGCTCATTCATTTTCTTTTAGCTAAATAATACATTACAAATATTTTCCCACGGCATGGTTTTAATGCAAAAACACAAATAGTCCAAGTCCAGTTGGTCTTTAGCACGTTTGTTACGCAACACCAGATTAAGTGCAGCTAAATCTATCCAAATGGTTAAATGCATCCCAACAGCTCACGTTTGGAAGATATAAACGTGCTGGCAATTTTCCAGTTCCTCTTTTGCTTTCAGTCTTACATCAAACTTTTGCAAATCCCCAACTCCGTGTCCATTCATTCAGTCACACCTGTTAACCCCAATGAACGTCGTAAAATGTGGAGGACCAAAAATATCTCGCCAACAAGACAAAAAAAAATACGCAAAATGTCGTTGACGTTGGTGTTTAATCAAGCTAGCTAGCAGCTGCAGTCGGCGTGTTTTCAGATGCTGCAAGATCCCGAACAATGACGAGACAAAACAGTCCCAACTTGGCCATCCTCGGCTCCAAAACTCTCATTACGCGTGACTTACCCCGATAAAACTGCTACGTCGCCTCTCCGCAGTCATTTTGAGGCGGTTAAAACAATTCCCAAGTCCCAAAACACGAAATTTGATTCAGTGGTTTGTTTTTTCAGGTTAAAAACAACTTGTGAATGCGAGCAGGAGATGCGGAGTGCGTTTGGATGAGTGAATTTAAATAGAGTGACGGTGCGCAATGGAGAGAGGAGAGGGAGGCAGCGGAGCGCGCCGGGGGTGCCAGATCTCACCGCAGAAACAAGCAAACGGGAGTAACGAAGTCATATTTTTTCAATTTGTGGCAAGTTAACTGTTATAATACGCATCATAAGCTTTAACTTCATCCAACACCTCGTCATTGACTTACTTTATTATTTGATTTGATTACAAGGTTCTGCTATGTCTTGTTTTATGGGAATAATTTACTGAATCCAATCTATGTACATTGTTATACTTTGTTGTACTTTGACCAAACAATAAATACATTCATTCATTCATTCATTCATTTTATTTGTTTGAGCAAGGTACATTACAAACATAAGGATATGTATGTTTGGGACCATTTCTTGTGCTCAAAAGGAGTAGGTTGAAGTTTAAAAAAAAAAATTATTGTGTCCTATCCCAGTTGTTTTACCTTAATACATGGTGACACTTTTTTAATGAAATGAAATGAATGAAATGGAATGAATTTAATGAAAAAATGAAAAGAAATGGAATTTAAAAAAAAATGTCCAGTTAACTTAGGTGGATATGCTATAGTAGGGATATAGTGTTCTAACATTCTTATATTTAAGTAAGTAGTCTTTTTTTAATTACTATTTTAACTTTATTAGCTGTAATGACACGTGAGAACATGACATTTCTATTTTATCTTATCTTATATTTACTAACTTGCTTTAAGTGTACCCTTTTAGAACTTTACTAATGTATGCTAAATGATAAATTTTACTTTTGACTATTAGTTAGGTAATGTTAGGCCCCATTTGAAAATAAGCTGTGGTCCTGTCCATTCTAGAATCTGAAAAAATATATGTAATTCATTAGGTTACATTATGAACAAATACATAAGACTGACCAGTGTTTTGCAGCATAGGCCGTTTTGTTTTAATTTCAGTAATGTAGCATATTATGATGATACTTAAAACAAATATTCTGTCAAATTCTGGCTTGCCAAAAACTCTCTCTGTAACAAGCCCAAAATACATAGCCTGAAGAAATTAAAAGTAAGCTCACAATTGGTAAAACTGGGCAAACCTGGCAACCCAGAATCCTAGCACGCGGAGGGGGCAGGAGGGAGAGACAGAGGGGCGGGCCGTGTTTCCATAGCGACCGCTGCCGCCTTTAAGTGCAAATAAGAGCCATAAATCTGAATAGTCGGACATTCGTTTGGTTTTATCCACGCAGCAGGGTTCAGGCATCTTAAATACGGTTATGTGGGACGAGTAGAGACCAGACTGTGAAAGGGAAAAGCTTAAATAGTAGAATACATCTTTCCTGCGTTTTAACCATGTAAAATTAAAGGCTTTAATAGTTTTCACTGATTCCTTACATAGCCCCTGCAGCCTGTTTTAACAACTTGGTTTTAGTTTAGTTTAGATGAGACAGAGAAAGTGCAAAATATACATTAAAGCTGAACTAAACACGAAAACAACATTTCTGCATCTGAACTAGTTTGGTAATTTTAGTATAAACGTGTTGACTGTTTATAAATGGACACTGCTAATGCGCTAGACTCCGGGGTTCCAAATAGGAAGTGACCATGGGGGCATTTCCGGCTCCTTCTTCATCGGAATATTGTCGTCCCTCTCTCTGTAACTGCTGCTGTGAGTCTCGTCATTTTGGTCTTAAAATGTCCGTATTAACCCACTTTACACGATCCTGGGGTTTTTATTTCGCTATTTTGTCCGTTAAAGAAATCCTACCCTCCTTTATACAGTCTGTGGTATATTTGCAGCTCTCTGGTCAAAACGTATAGAAATTAGTGTGTCCCGAGTCCAGTGTCCTCTGCAGTTTCAAGTACTTGGTGACATCACGCAGAACAGCTAACAGCATGGATGTATGGATACCTGTTAGTCCTTATACCTTCTTATATTATAGTGGATCTTTTCAGAGGCCTACAAATACTTTTCTTTTGAATCTGATTATTTTTCATACATTTTATAGGCCAAGGACAATTCACACAGGAATAGCGACTGCCCTACTTGAGTTATCTTAGGCCTACACACCAGAACATGAAAACAAACAGGTCAAATTAGCATCTCCACACACAGGCTAATGGTGTAGTTTAATATTATGCGTTGTTTCTGCACATTCAGGCCTTTATCTGTTTGTGAAAAGCCTTTGTTTTAGATGTGTGCCGTGCATTGTCCTAAAACTGATGGAGAGATCCGCCCGCAGACAGGAGATTTATGCATTTGTCTCATTTAGGATTCTGAATGTTAGATACGGATTACTACGCAAAACATTTTTATATGAAAGGTCCTATATTACACAAAACTGAGCGTTAAGTCATGTTAGAATGCTGTTATCTCATCAAAAATTCACACGTTTGAGTAATTCTGTATTATTAGTCTGTCTACATCTCCAGAGCACCTTGTGATGTCATGTAGTTGTAGTTTTCAAGTTAAAAGCTACCTTTCACCTTTATTTCAGTAGAGATTGGAAATTTCAGGGCTGAAATCATCCAAAAACACAAAGGAGCACTTCCTGTATTACCACATAACATCACAAGGTGGAAAAGAGTGTTTTGTTTTGTTTTTGTTTGAGGGAAGAACACAGCCTAAATTTGTAGAGTTTGTGTTAAATGTGTAAATGAAACAAAAGACAATTACGCTATTTTCTGATCTATGTTATAATGTTTTTTCCTCATCAAAAACATATACAGAATTTTGTTTTGTTGCATTCACACGTTTAACACGTTTAACACACAAATCCTGCATATTTAGGCTGAATTCTGTGATGTCATGTGATAATACAGGAAGTGCTCCACTGTGTTTTTAAACTCAATGCACCTTCATTAGAATCATTTGAATAATTTCAGCCCTGGAATTTCCCGTCTCTACAGAACAAAAGATAAAAGAGCATTTTGAGCTCAGGAGATGTAGACAAACTAATAATAAAAGGCTATTCAGACGTGTTTGAATGGAACAAACACAATATCAGGTATGTTTCTGATGAACTAATAGCATTATAACATGGATTAAAGCTCACAAGACGGATTTGTGTGTAATATAGGATCTTATTCTGCATAAAAACCTGCTAACCCTGTAGTTTAGATCTGCACAAACATGTTCTGAAATGTGTTTGTTCATATTCCAGTCTGTTTGTGAATTCTTCCGGAGTTTAAAAAGCAAACTTTGAACAGAATGCTATAATTACAACACAAATTGCAAGTCTAATCCGTTCAACCAACACCAGTCACTTCCACAAACCGCACTTTCATACCAGGCAATGTTGGTGAAGTGTCTCGCTTAAGGGCACAACAACACTTTCGCACTACAGCCACTTTGGCACTTGTTATTCCCATCGGTCTCCCATCCAAGTACAAGCCCAACCCTGCTTAGCTTCAGAGATCAGACAAAAGTGATGTGTTTAAAGCTGCTCAAAGTGCTTTTTAAAAATCCATTAGTTTAGCCGTTCTCTGTCGTCAAAAAGACTTCCATCACACAGATATTTAGATATTTAGAACTGTCTATCCAGTGCCAATAGCAGGAATTTAACTGGCAACCTATTGTAAAGATTTAAATTGACGCCTCGATACTCAATACTGATTCTGATGCCACAATTATCATAAAAAACGCCCTTTCTTTAGACAACAGAATGTCAATTTCAACATTAAAAGTGCATCGTGTTACTGTGTTGTTGCTTCGTCAGGAATGTTTCACAGTATGGCATTAAACCTTTCTATCTCCCAAACCAGACCAAGTTACAGGTCAGATCTGTGGAGAGGCGACCCCAGCTCACAGTCAGAATGTTAGTTTTTCTAGGTATTTTTGAGCTATAAAACCACTTGTAATTAAATACACGTAAGGTAAAGCTGTTTAATGTCACACTGTGGAACATTCCAGGCGGAGCAATGACATCTCCATAGAAACAAGCAGGTGATGTTGCACAGTGCAGCTTTAAATGGTAGTACTTTCTTTTCAGTTCCCACGTGGTCTTATATCTGTGTAATCCCTCCAGGTAGGTTCCATATTGGTCCATGGGCGTGTACTAGTACTTTTTGTTGTGTCCTTTGGCAAGACATTTCCCCCGTTAAGCCTATGCATGTAGACGGTGCGAGTGATTGCTGGTGATCGGATGGGCAGCCTCGTGTCTTGTGAATAACGCCCCCTACAGGCAGAAATGAGCACGCACACAGTTGATTTAGCGGTGCCTCGTCACTGTCCCCAGCTGCTGCACATCATACTGACTCCAGCCTGCAGTGTGGGACCAAGCCGCTCATGCTAACGCTAATTCAAACGTTCCATATTCACGTTTGTTTACTATTAATAGAACAAGTGCCCAGTGCCCTAAAGCTACCGTGCCCTGACACACAAAAGAACACAGGCAGATCACACTATGGGAAATTATTCTTCACAACAGACTAGAAACTTCAAAGTAGAGAAGTGGACTAAAGTGGACCGACAAAACTGATAGAAACATTTCCCCATATCTGAAAGAAAAACTGTCTTCTGTGTAATTTTTTCGCAGATGTAATTTGAAGTCTGAAGAGTTGAGACAATATAATTAAAGGGCCCATATTCTATTTTCTGGCCTGTTATAATGTTGTTTCCTCATCGCAAACAGACCTGGAGTTGTGTTTTGTTTCATTCACACATGTTTAACACACAAACCCTGCGTATTTACGTTAGTGATGTCATGAGGTCATTCAGCTCCACTGTGTTTTTAAACTCCGTGCACCCTCACTAGAATCATTTGGAGCTTTGGAGATGCAGACAGAACAATAATAAACAATTACTCAAACATGTGAATGAAACAAAACACAACTCCAGGTGTGTTTCCGAGGAGATAACAACATTATAATATGAATCCATTTAATGTAGTATAGGGCCTTTAAATAAAATCAAACTGATATGAAACATTTGTACCATATGCTAAAATAAATGAAAACAGAAAATAGAACAGAGGTGGCCATTCGGTTTTGATGTTTATGAGGTAGATAAAAAACAGATAATAAGGCACAAATAATAATAATAATAAAACGCTGACTGATTTAACTATATCACCTTTTTCCAATTTGCTATTTTATGCCGATCCAAAGCAAATAACTTCGATTTCAAGATGATCCGTTTAAATTCTATATGCTAATTTCACTTTAATGAGAAAAAGTTGACATAAAAGCCGATGCAGGGTCAGTATGACAAGCATATTCTGATATCTGATATCTATCTAATGTTTATATCTATATCTATAAGTTCTTGGCACGATTACGCAGAATTATGCTTTACTGGTGCAGGATGAAAGTGCAAAATAAATATGCACATTTATCAAATCCAGACAGATGTTTTTATTATTTCTATTTTATTTTTACTTGTACATACACATTTATATAATTATGCCTTACTGACACTGGTCTCTTGCTATCTTTTTTTGCTATTTATTTAGAATTTATTATTACTATTAATATTTTTTACTCTTTGTTATTATATTATATTGTGATGTGTGAGCTACTGTGTCCAAATAATTTCCCTTGTGGCTCAATAAAGTTTGGCAAAGTCTATTTTAATTACTTAGCTATCTCATGCCACCAAGGTTGTCGGTTTGATCCCCAAATACTGGCCTAGACTGCAAGACACCCACCTTGCCCATATAGTGGTGTGAACTCAATTAATCATGCTTAAAATAAAATAACAATGATCAATCAAAAAAATAAGTTGAAAATAGGATTCTGGGAGCTGCTATAGTGGAAAAAAAAACAGCTTAACACAAAAATGATTCTCGTATAAAATGCAGTGGTTATGGTCCAACGTTACAGCGCTATTAATAGCTATAGAATGATGCAATTGCGTGCTTTTCCTCTGTGTAATCATGTGTGATGTGGAGCGTATGTTTTGCGAGCGTCCAGGCCGCTGCCCATGGCTCACTGACAGGCAGAGCACCGCTGTCAAGACCGCAATAAATCACCCACTCCGGCACTCACCTCTCCCCGCTCGATCCGCTCCACGATGCTGGCAAACTCCGTCATATCCTCCGACTCCGACATGGCTACAGATGATGCAACAGTACAGTAGATAAGCAATAAAAAAAAAGAAATTATAAATATATAGCTTAAATGGGGTGGAGACAAGAACACAAAACAGGCGCTGCGGCTTTAAAGCATCAACACTAGATCCGCTGGAGAGATGACATCGCCTTTTCTGAGTCCTCTCTTTGGATTGGCTCCGGTGAGAAGCGAGGAGCCAGTTTTATTTTAGTTGGCATCATCTTGGAGGCAAAAACCACGCCCACATCTCCTCGGCACCGTATCTCCGTAGGTCTCCGTCTCTACGCCGCCGTTACGCACGGACGTATCGGCTTAAACTGCTCTCACACCCCCGGTTGGTGCTTGATAGTGGTTAGACGGCTCCGGAGCGACGGGTCTAACCATATTCCTTATAATCTAACCTTGGCCAAACGCTAATCTTAACCATTTCCTAAAGTATTTAACGTCCTCAATCATACCATGTCCCTTCCCTGGCACCGACTCTCCGTACCCTCCGCGGATAACGCCCGTACTGCGCCCTCCCGTCACCAGAAATGCTCATCTCTGTCTAAAGGATTAACGACAGCGCGTGGAGGGAGGGGAGTGGGGTTTTAAATCAGTTACCGTGGGATGTTTACGCATGGCTGGCACCGCTCACGTGCGTGCGTAATGCTCCGCGTTTTTAGCGACATTGAATTCTGTATTTGCTGGGTCCCTGTGCCTAAAGTGTATTAATTACGGTTAAAAATGCAAATATTGGCATTTAAATAGGCTAGTCATGGTTATCAATTGCGTTATCAAAAAAAAAAATAAGTTTAGCCTATATATTACAAAAAATAAAAATAAAAACATTAATTATTCACCATTAAAACGTTAATTAACAGTTAAGACACTTAATAATAGCCTACACTATTTGATCCACTTACAGACAGTGACCCAAATATCAAACTGCACCTTTTTTTAGACTGTGGAGGGAGAGCTCTTGTTGTTTCCAAGGTAACCACGTAGTAGTCACGTTCACATATCCGCAGACAGTGGGTTTGCTGTTGCTGAGCCAGATTAGGAGATTGTAACGGGACTAGCGCCAGATTAAGTTGTTGCTTTGTTTTTTTTCTGGCATCTCCACTCGACGCGCGTCACCGGATGACCTCGTGGCTCCTGGGTACGTGGATTGGGGAAACCGCCACGCCACGCCACGCCACGCCACGCCACGCATGCTGGATGTTAAATTAATAGGCAATCTCATGTTTAATTTTGTTTAAAAAGTTAATTACGCAATAAAATCATCCATATATGAGTCAATTGGCGGTTTTCAGATTTTAGAATAGAATCAGGTCCTACTCTTTTCCCTATTGATTACACTGTACTTTGACATTAAATTAAAGGTAAATTCACAAATGTTGAACCTGATTATTTCTGTAGTGACTGTTTTACAACAAAAATCTGCATTTAAACAATATTCGTTTTAGCTGCTCCAAATATTAAAGTTCCTATATTACACAAAATTGATTCTTGAGGCCATGTTACAACGTTGTTATCTCATCAAAAACATACCTGGCGTTGTTTTATTAGTCTGTCTGCATTTCCTGAACTCAAAATGCTCCGTTCCGTTCCACCTTGTGATGTCATGCACGACTCCAGGTATTTTTTTAGTTTGTGATGAGGAAACAACATTACAAGGCCCTTTAAATATTACAACCAAATAGGTTTTCTTCATAATTTGTTAATCCGGTTCCCCATGGTTTATAATGGCTCAGGTTTAGAGTGCGTGTTGTAATTATCTGGCAGAGATGGGTGGATGGGGAAAACGGCCACGCTGCTGGATAAAAAATTAACAGGCAATCTCGTCTTTAGCGCCCAATAAACAAGCTAATAATAACTACATCATAAAATCATTCACACAAGTCAATAGGTCTGCGTTATAATAGAACTTGTAAATAGTGTTTGACAGTGGTTCATAAAGACTCAGATTTATAATGCCTTTTTCAATTATAGTTTCTTATCCACTCTCTTCTTCTGCAGAGTCACAGCTGCACGTTTGAATCTCTATTGCCCCCATTTTGTTTAGTTTTATCTTTAAGCTTATCGTCTTATTTCACGTGTCTCTCAAATCCAAAATTTTTGTATCCCTCAGAACAAAGTATATACTAGTAACCAGGCCCGTCGACAGAAATTTGGGAGTCCTGGGCAAGAAGTCTTACATGGGCCCCCTATAATATAAATTAATAGGAATGGGGCCCACGACAATAGACCCCTTTGTCCCCCCGTCTACTGCCCTGCTAGTAACTTCTTTTACCTGAGATAAATACGGGTTTGGTGCTTCAATTGTTGGTCTGTTGGTTATTTTCAATTTTTTTTTCTCTCTTTTTCTATGTGTAATCTGGCATTTCTATCAAATTCTTCTGTTTTCCAGGAATTCCAGCATGTTGCGATGTCCCGTGAACCCAGAAATTGTGACAAAGACGACAAAACCCAAACATTCTTAGCAGGTCTTTTGAAACCCGGACTATAAAGCGTCAATAAAGCTCTAAAACGCACTGACCTCCAGAGCGGTGGACGTCTCATCTCTCACATGTTGTTGTGAAATGCAGGAGCAGCTCTCGACTCTTCCATAAACGGCTCAGAAGGCTCTTCACGGAAGGATCCATACTCTCCATTGATCAGCGTGTTGCACTACGTAGAACAGATTAAACAGATTAAGTAAGAGAGTGCGATAATAAGCAAATATATGAGTTCACTCAAAGGACACAAGTCAGTTCAGTCACATGATACAAGCTGGAAACAACGTGCGGGTTACGGCGACTGGAGTAAAAATGATTAGGGAATGACCATAGACTGTGTAAAGAAGTGGACTAAGTGACAGATAATGAAGCTCATCGAGGCCAGCGGTTATAGGGGCAAGTTTGGAGATGAGTTTCATATTAAGTAGGAATTTATTTACTGACAAAATAGTTAAATAAAAACACAGGATTAAACTCAGAACTAGACCAGGACTAAACACGAACCAGACCAGGACTACTGTAGACCAGGACTAAACACGAACCAGACCAGGACTAGACCAGGACTAAACACGAACTAGACCAGGACTACTGTAGACCAGGAATACACACGGACTAGACTAGGACCAGACCAGGACTAAACACAGACCAGACCAGGACTAAACATGGACTAGAGCAGGATTACTGTAGACCGGGACTAAACATGGACTAGACTAGGACCAGACCAGGACTAAACACAGACCAGACCAGGACTAAACATGGACTAGAGCAGGATTACTGTAGACCGGGACTAAACATGGACTAGACTAGGACCAGACCAGGACTAAACACGGACTAGAGCAGGATTACTGTAGACCAGGACTAAACATGGACTAGACTAGGACCAGACCAGGAATAAACACGGACTAGAGCAGGACTACTGTAGACCAGGACTAAATACAAACCAGACCAGGACTAGACCAGCACTAAACACGGACTAGAGCAGGACTACTGTAGACCAGGACTAAACATGGACCAGACTAGGACTAGACCAGGACTAAACACGGACCAGACCAGGACTACTGTAGACCAGGACTAAACACGGACCAGACTAGGACTAGACCAGGACTAAGTTGTATTCCAGTGCCACTTTTGGTACCAATGTTGAAGTCTATCCTTTGGAAAATATAGAAAAAGTTTTAGTTACACATTTAAATTTAAGCCTCAGTAAAATATAAACGTTTAAATCTCAAAAGGATTCTGCTGCTCCCAAATGTGTTGAAAATTGTAGTTTATTTATTGTAGAAATGTTTATGCCACTTTTGGTGCCAACGTTCATGTTCAGTGCAGCGTCTGTTTGATCTTGTGCCTGGCGTACTCCCCCCAACCCCCAACGCTTTTAATTATGTCTTAGTCACTGACCTGGCAACGTGCTGCAAAAAATAACTACACCAAGCAGAAGGCTCATCTAGAAAAACTGGAATCAAATACGAAAATATGAACTAAATGTTTGAGAATTAAATAAAACCAAAGCCAATTCTTGAACAACTCAATAATACAAATAAACCAAGATTAGTATAGGGTCTATATCTGTCTATCCAGAAACATTTTTGGACCTATAGTTGACTTAAAAGTACAGTTTTCTTACTCCCTTTGCCTTAGTAAGAAGATCATATTAAAAACTGTCAAAAATGGCAGGATTCATGACATTGCGCCATGCCTATAACGGAAATCTGCTCAGGACAAAACACATCTTGGTAATACAGTGAGTCCACGGGTTATTTTTCCTTATAAAATCCAATGTAATCAATAGGGAAAATTAACACTTATAATAATATTAATGCATTGGATTTATAGAGTGGTTTTCAAGACACCCAAACATGACATCACAATACTCACTCACTATTGTAGCCACAGCTGCTCTGGCCATTCCTCACAACTCACCCTTATGTAACAGATAATACTCCCTACAACTGTACAACAGCTTAATCTTAAGTAACGGATAACCTTACGCCCTGTCAATAAGCATATTATTTGCACCGTCGTTCTTGTCTCTTGTTTATAGCTGTGATTTTATAGTTTATTTTATAGTTTATTACTTATTTTTGTATTTTATTTTGACTTGTACATATACATTTATTTTTATAATTATGTCTCTTGCTATATTTTTTGCTAGACCATCTATTTTTGTTACTCTCTGTCTAAGTCCTGCCAATTTGCGCGACCCTTCCGACGTGTGGGTGAAGTGTATTGCCTAAGGACACAGCGACAGAAGTTGATCAGAGCGGGAATCAACCATCTGACCTTCGAGTTGGGGGGACCTCTGCTTTTATCGCTGCTTTTATCGCTCCGTATCATATTCTAAAATCTCAAAGCCGCCAATTTTAAACAAAAATCTTGACAAACTAAATGAAATCGGTCAAAATCAGATTAGATTCTGATTTCAGATGATTTTAATAATAGTGCATTTCCCCTCTAAACTTCAGCCTCTGCTCCGTCTCCTGTGCGCTCTGTGGAGTGAAGCAGTTATGGAGTGTGTCTGTGTGAATTAACGCGGTTTGTGGGAATCATTATCGACTGCGCACGACCGGAAAGAGGATTCTCAGAAAACAACTGGACCACACAGCATTTTAAAAGTGCACTGTGCGGAGATACTACATATGGGAGGTTATTACTGTATTAAAGACGCGCTACGTAACTTTTCTGATAGAGGAGGGCCTGCCAGCTTATCTCTATGGAGTTTGTTTCGTTTTTGCTCTGTCAGTATGGCATTATCTGCAGTATCTCCATGGAAACATGCAGGTCACGCCACCAGTCCAAGGTAGAAGTTTAGATCTGTGGAAAGGCAACCCTGGTCAAAAGGGATAATTTTAGCAATAAACAAACTGTAATTTAATAAATCCAAGATAGGCAAGTTTAATATTCCAGCCAAAGTAACAACATCTCCATGGTGACAAGCAGGTGGCGGGTCCAACTCAATCAGAAAAGTTCCATAGTGCATCTTTAAAGGAGGTATATTGCTTTTTGTTCCTTTAGAAATTAAAATATATGTAAAAAGGGGAAAAAAGTCACTCACAGTATTGATCAGCGATTATGTCAACGTGCTCAGAGTAGTGAGCGGTTGCTTAGAGAGAACTTTACGAATAAACGTGTATTTTTGATGAGGAAACAACATAACTAAACGGTTTAAAGCTACGATGTTATAACATAGTACGTCTCCTTGATTTATAATGACTCAGAAAAGCGCCAAGTCTATGTTTGCCGTTGGCCTGTGCGTTCTATGGATTCTGTATAAGCACCATCCATCCATTACAGAGTTGCTAATCCAATTCCCATTGATCGGGAGAGTGCACCACAGTGACAGTGGACCTCCAATGACAAAAAGCACAGTCAAGACCAGATGGTGTACTCCGCATTCAGGGTAGGGCTCGTAGGACGTATATGTAATCACAAAAGAAGTTAAAATTATTCAAAACTATTATGTAATATCAAAAGCAAACCATAGACTTATTATAACTTATTTACTTGTCATGTTTTGTCATTTGTTTTTTGTTTTAAAATTAACTTTTGTGCGTGTTTAGCCATGTCATAATGCCTTACCTTATCAAAAACAGACCTGGAGTTGTGTTTAGTTTCATTCACACTTTATTATTAGTCTGTCTACATTTCCAAAGCTCAAAATGCTCTGTTCCACCTTGTGATGTCATGTAGTGGTAGTTCTCAAACTAACAGCTACCTTTGACCTTTCGTTTAGCAGAGATTGGATATTCCAGGACTGAAATCATCCACATGATTCTAATTAGGGTGTACGGAGTTTAAAAACACAGTGGAGCACTTCCTGTATTACCGCATGACATCACAAGGTGGAACATTAATGCAGGGTTTGTGTGTTAAACGTGTGAATGAAACAAAACACAACTCCAGGTGTGTTTGCGATGAGAAAACATTAAAACAGATCAGAAAATAGTGTAATATGGACCCTTTAAAAGTCACTATAGATCAGACAAGAGCAGACTGGATTCATATTTCACAATAGAATATAACTGTTTTTTTCTTTATACAAATACACAATTTTTCATATTATTTGGAACAGTAAATGTAATAACCGAAAGTATAAATTATAAGGATGCACTAATTCACTGATAAGATCCAAGAAAGTATTTGTTCAGGGTGATGCCAGTTAATTCATGTTATACAAACACTATTAACTTGTGATTTTTGGCTCAAAACGATCTCAAAATGCTGGAATTTCTATTTTCTTTTATACTTTGCAATTACATCACATATTTGGATCACTTTTGTAATAAGTTATTTCTATTACTTTCAGTCTTAATTAACATAAGCCAAATTATGTGTTAGAACTGAAAAGCTTATGCCTCAAAGTTAATTTAAACAAATATTGTAATGAAACAGTTGAGGGTCCAAAACCTGCTTGTATCCATGGAGATGTTATTTCTTGTTACCTTCATTCAGGAGAGTTGATGGGTGTGGGGTTTGTTTTCCGGGGCCCAGGGTCTTAGGGGCCCAGAATTAGACCCTCCTCTTATTAATTTATAAGAGAGGAGGGCCCATGTGAGGCTTCTTGCCCCGGGCCCCCAAATTTCTGTCGACAGCCCTGCCTTGATCCATATTATCATCATGTTATTATCACGTATCAATGGATATAGAGACAAGAAGGTGTCGCCAAGTTACAGGTCAGATCTGTGGAGAGGCAACCCCGCTCACATAAGAATACCTGTTTCATAAGGTATTTTTGACCAATAATCACCTAGAACTGAATAAACCCAAGATAGATAAGCAAATTCCATACTGTTGAATACAATAACATCTCCATAGAGACTCAGGTGACAGACTCTCCACTAGAAAAGTTACATAATGAAGCTTTAAACACGTGGATTGAGCCAAAACAAGGTTATAGGACACTGGGACGCACCGACAGTTTATGTTCAATAATAAATGTGTGGTATGTTTTATTCAGTGAGCCTTCTTTCAGGCTTCTCTCCTTTCCGCTCCGGTTTACCTGCTCCGATTTCAATCCAGACGAAGAGAAGAAAGACTGGCAACGCTTCATTTAAGACGTGATAAGGAAAAATCCATACATCCAGGAGCAGTGAAAAGATTTAATGCGGAATTTTCACTATCAAACAGCTATAGTTACAGTTTAGGGCTGCACGATGAAGCACATTCGAATCAAAATCGCAGTTTGAATAGACATAATTAGCTAATCTTTTTTTTTTTTTTTTAATTCTGCATAATGTAGTCTAAATCTGTACAAACACGTTCTCAAATGGGATTCTTGTATTCGTCCATATTTCAGTCTTTTTGTCAAATCCTCTAGATGCGTTTAAAATGTGAACTTTGAACAGAATCCTTTTACTAAAACATAAATTGCAAATCTAATCGCAATTACAATGTTTGTCAGAAAATACTAAACGAGATCTTGAGCATTCCTTTAAAATTATTCTGTTATAGTTAATGGGTTGGTCCATGGCTCTTTTGTTTACTATTTATGCAGTTTTGGCTAATGCTCTTGTATGAGACCGATGTCCATTGTTCAAAAAATCTAAATTCTGTGTTTATTGTTCTCTGCATTTGACCCATTCATCAGTATTACATTGGACTATTTTCAGTATTCTTTTGATTTCAAGAAGAGAGTGAAGTAAAATGCATTTAATAAGTCAAATAAGAAATAAAAACACATTCATTAACTTGATAATTTAGCTTGAGCGTAAAAAGAAATTGAAGTTAGAAAGAAGTTGAAGTTAGGGATGTAACAATAACTGAAATATCGTGATGTCGTATCGTCAAAGGTCTCACAATAATATCGCAATAGCTAAAAAAACAGAAGGAACTACATAGACCACGCTCCTTTGCTCCATTTCAGTGTAGACTACATGAAGAAGTAACTATTCTTAGCACTTTTAAATCTTAGTTCTTTAAGTTTAAGTCTTATCAAGGCATTTTAAGAGGAAAAAGTAGCAAATTGACAGTTTTGTTAGCCTCCACAAAATATCGCAATAAATATCGCACCGTGAGATGCATATCGTGAAAATAACGTAGAGATTTAGACATTGTTACATCCCTAGCTGAAATAAGTCAAATGCCTGATTACTAAATAAACCTTTAGCACCTTTTTTACCTCATTTTTTGCCACCAGTAAATGTATTATGATAATGAAATATAATCTGATTGGTCATTTGATTACTATAGTACAGTTCGCAAAGGTAAGAGCCCAGAAATCCGTCAGACGCCCTGGACGATGATTGTGTAACTTGTTGTAACTGGACTCCCTCCCTGCTCGTGCGTGCTGTTCTTTGTGTCCTTTGTGTTCTGAAAACACCACATCAATACAGTGCGCTGTTCAAAGGGAGCACTGGAGGGTTCATGACTCCACTCTCTGATATAGATTTGTGCCAAAAACTGCTCATATTATAATTACTTACATCTGAGTCCTAAGATTACACAGTATAATATGTCACAAAGGAGTCAGCCATAGTCCACAAATCTGAATATTTGTATAGCTATAACAGTATATATCATATACTGCAAATCCTTTAAAAGTACAAATAGTTTAAGGACTTAAATTTAGATTGTAGGTCTTGGTTTGAGTAGTTTTGATCAGTGAAACTTGGATCATACCAATGGAGAAGGTAAGACAGACCAAGTAAACTCAACAAGAATATTTAAGTTGAGTTATTTGTGCAAGAAAGAAAGAAAATAAAAAAGTAAACATTACTAACAATACAGTTAGAATAGAGTGAGTGTTTTAGTGGTTTATATTGTTGTACTGACTGAGATTTGCCTACAGTTAAGTCATGATGGATCTCCACAGACCAACCCCGACGAGACCAGGCTGAGGTTTGGGAGCAGGAGACGCACAGAAAAGGTCAAAACACAACAAAACCGTCATAGCCCTTTAGTCATAGTCTATAAATCTAAAAAACAGAAAACCACTGCGATGTAAGAGTTTAAAATAACTAGATCTTTTTGGAATAGAATAACAATGACGCCTTACACGGCACGGTGACCGACTGGCTATAGCACATACACTTCACAGCAAGAAGGTTGCAGGTTCGATCCTAGGCTGCCTGGGCCTTTCTGTGCGGAGTTTGCATGTTCTTCCTGTGTCTGGATGAATTTCCTATGGGCACCTTCTCCCATCAACACAAAACATGCAACATAGGCCAAAACCTCCAGTTCAAGATCACCGAGTTGGGTTCCCAGGCGTTCGGCTGTGGCGCACTGAAGGTTGGGTCAAACGCAGCATTGAAGAGGTCAAACGCAGAGGACTAATTTCTCTACAGAGACAATAAAGTGTATCTTAACTTAAGCCTTTTACAGGCTTGTCGACTCCTCTCAAATTGAGATGAAATTATTCATTGCTGCCAATCTGCGCAACACTCACAGACACGTCACATTCATACTAGGTAATGTGGGTAAAGTGTTTTGCCTAAGGACACAACGACAATCACAAAAATCAGACCTACTGAACACAAAAGCTATTCAGAGAAAGGGTTTGCCTATGAAGGGATTACCAAAGATTTAGAAACAAGTCAAAATAGATATTGTTTATTTACATTTTGCAAAATACAGGCTTATTTTTCAGCAATGGTTGAGTAGTTTTCAGAAATACGAACAGTAAAAAGCCCCTGGTAAAAGAAACAGTAACAGTGTATGGAGTTTGACGTCTGCAAAGCCCACTATAGTGTGCCGTTATAGAAGGGAGTGTCCAATGTTAATCCTAAATCAGCACTGCAAAAAAGGAACATCAACCTGTTTTATAAGTTTCACTTTCATTTTTGACGCTATGAGTCTCTCCTCACTTTGCTCCCCGTGCTAAGTCACTCCCCTCTTCAGAGCACTATCACAACACAATGAAACTACTGCGCATCACATCAGGTTTGTTGTGTCCAGTTTTGTATCCTGTTTATGGAGAATTGTCGTGTGGGAGCATGGGTAAAGTAGGTTTGTGGACAGAATCTCACAGCTAATCGTAAGGAGGGTTGGAAAAGGGAGAGATCACTAAATTACTCAAACATACAACTACGTTAACATGGTAGAAAGCTAAAACAGAAATGGTCAATGATCACATTTTTATATAGCGCTTTACCATATTCAAGGCCGTCAAAGGGCAAAATGCATAAAACCCCGTCTTAAACTTACAGAGACATCCCTTTTTCGCAGTGCAGTTGACAGCATTGCGTTTAATTGTTGTTTTAAAAGCGGCTTCAAATGAAAATGTTGCAAAATTAAGCCTGGCAAAATCGCACAACTTAATTTTGTTTGTGGCACATGGAATAATTTCGAAAAGTGACGATTTTCTTGACAAGGCAGCGAAACATGTTCATAATTTCCTGTCATATTGCTTAACTCAGAGTTGCTTTTAGCTGGAGCCCAACGCAGTCTCCTCAGTCACTAAAGTGCAACTGGAGACTTCCTGATACTGCCGTGAGGAGGTCGTCTTCACACACTGCAAAAAATACAACCTACATGGGGTAAAATGACTTGTATTTGCAATGTTAATCTTGTTTTCAGAAGAAGAAGAAATTATTATAAGAACTGTAAGGCAACACAATATTTTAAAATCCTAAAAGAAATAGGCCTGTCACGATAATTACTATGTCGACTTATCGTTCAGTGAATACTTTGCAGCTGCGGTCATCAACATTCCCTGGGGGTGTGATGCTAACCTAAAGCACTGCTCTGTCTGAAGCTCTGTTGCTCAAGTTAAGACTTTAATCTGAGCTTTATTTTAACACAATCTGACCAGAAAGAACTGATTTAGATGGAACTACAACAGGGGAGTTGATTAGTGCTATTAAACACAAGTCTCTCACACATAAAATTACAGTCACAAGATGGCGAGCATTAGTCAACAGTTTTTCAGTTAGTCACTCTCACCTTGTAGTTGAAAATCAAACTCCTAAACAGGACCATGAACACTCAAATTAATTACAGGCTCCTAAAAATGTGTCGTTTAATCCCATTTTGTATTTTTTCTTGAGTTTTCATCTTTTATCTTGTGCATTTTGTCTTATTATGTCTTACTGTGACAGGCCTAGAAGGAAGGCAGGTAAATGACTACAACATGTGCTGACAAATATTCTTAAAACGCCATAGGGAAAACTGGATCTTGGCCTCCCGGTGAGATTATGACATTTTCAGCACATGAAAGTCACCAATTGGCATTTTGATTAATTTGAGGCTAAATACTGCAACAGAAAATTCCTTAAAATCCCTTGTAGCATGACCTAGGTCAAATGAAGTAAATAAATCCACTCAAAGTACTCAAGATACTTTGAACTGAAGTCATTTTAACTCCTGTAGATGTTTTTGCAGTGCACACCTCCAGTGAAGCGCCTAAAGCAGGTCCTTGCGTGTTCTCAGCTGTCTGCAGGCCCTTGTGTGTGAGCTGTCAGTGCTGTCCGTTACACTGGTCTCTCCACGTCCTCTGCAGCTGCTGCAGGTGCTCGAAGGCCCTCTGAGTGATGTTCAGAGCCGGGTGGACCTTCCTCAGACTGGGCTCTCCGATCAGAGCCAGGCCACAGATGCCCAGGTACGCATGGAGAGGGTCTGCAACAACAACAACATATATATTACTTTAAATTACTTAAAATTACGAGTGCAACTGTTTTATTATGCAATAGGTCTGATTAAGTCATTGAGAAAATAAAAATTAAGTTATATATTCACCTCTCCTCAAGTCTAACTTAGCCTGATGTTGTGATCGTTTCCATGGATACAGGCATGTATAAGGCTATGCAGTGGATTATTTCATTTTATCTTCATTGAGGCATCTTCAAATATCAGCCCTTTGTAGATTGTAGCCATTACATGTACTAAGCACTTCAGAATTAAGCCACAACAATATTAATATGGGGAGATTGCTGAGCTAAATCCTAACAAAACATTTGTGGATTTTCTATAACTGGGATTTCATAAAATATTTGAACATGAACAAAACCAATATGTGGATAATATCATGACAAACAATATATAAGACGTACACCTACACAGGAAAAAAGGCATTTTTTCTAGTATTGTGAATCAATATATAAATTCTGTTGAGATCAGACTGAAATGTGAATTTCCAAACTAATACAATATTACCATATATTTCAGAACATGTTCATAGAGATCTCACATGTCACAGATTAAAACGTAATTAAATTAAAAATATGACTTTGTTAAATAATTGCGGCTCTTGTGATTTGCCTATTGCGCTCATTCAACACTGACTGTAATTATGATTATTCCCACAGCTTTAAGTGGTTCTACTGTTTCCGCATTGTGTTAGTTTTACGGTGCTGGCCCTTTAAGAACATATAAATAATGTAAACCAGAGGTATGCCTTATGGAAACTGCCCTCCCCTGGGGCCTGAGTAAAAGCACTGAAGACCCAAAATGGCCGACTGATTGAATTATAATGAAATGACAGCTGATTGTATGTGCACATTAATATCACTCAGAGAACCATTAGCCCATAGACTGATCCAATGCAGCCACTCAAGTCAAGGAGACATGAGGCAGGGCATACTGTTGCTGATCTATAGAATCAATATAGACATTTAACATAGATATTTATAATCACATTTAGTTTTTATATATGGGTTGAATTCAGTCCTCACTGTTGATGCTCCTCAATGTCCTCTCTAAACAGAACCCTGAAAGATCCAACTTTTTTCTGATAAATTAGTCAAATCTGTTTTTCCTTCAGAAAGTGTAAAGCAAAACTTTGTACCAAAAAAGACTGTCTTCCATCTGTAACTCTAAAACATTTTATTTATTGCAAACTTGAGCCAACAGCAACGTGAGTCACTACCTTCTGCTTCACTTCTGTCTGAAAAAGCTGAATAATTTTTAAGATACCCAAAGACGCTTTAAGTAAGGAGACGACCAATGGTAAACAGTAGAAACAGAAAAGTAGATGGAATAAATAATGAAAACATGAATAAATTAGGCAGCGTGAGTGCTACGTTAATAGAGCCACGTGTTCACTGTGAACACATTTTGACTTCACAAATGCTCAGATTGAGTCCAGTGATGGGAGGACTACAGTACAGGAGACATTCAGGATTCTGATGTGTGACGCTCGTCTCGCAAATGCACAATGATATCTCTGTTTTTTGTTTTTTTTTTATATACAGATCAGTTTGGTCAGTATTTTGAGCTTTGGAGATGTAGACAGACTAATAATAAAAGATTACTCAAACATCTGTGAATGAAACTAAACAACTCTGGGCATGTTTTTGAGGAGGTAATAACATTATAACATGGCTTGAAGTTCAAAATAATCCATTAAATGTACTTTAGGACCTTTAACTTTGTATGTCCATCTACAAATGAACCACAATACAACCCTTTCCTGGTTCATGTAAATTCAAATTCATTCAAATTCGAGTTACAATCAGCGTCTTATGCTCCCACACAGACTGCACTTAAACATGAATGGCCTCTTTGTGCCGCATTCAAAACAGACTCTTTCTCTCCAAAATAACTCTGCATTGTTCCAAAATATCCGCTATCTTTTGTTTGTTTGGCGATATTCTGCCTTTCTGGCTTGTTCTTGTAATGCGAGAATTGCTACCTCCTGTGTCCTCGGGCTACCCATAACAATCGTCTCATCAAATACGCATGACACTAAACGCACACACTGGAGTTTAGAGTTACCACAGCCTTTCCACTGATGTGAGAGCCAACCTGGCAACCGCAGCCCCACCCTGAGCCCTCTGCACCTGTGGAGGAGGGCAGGGTAGAAACTGGGCGATATAAAGACGACCAAAACTAGAGATCACGCAGGTTCTATAATGCATTTCTATTGGCGGAATGTTCAGTAGTTTTCACACACATTAGCAAACACAGACGAAAAAGTTGTAAGATTGTCTGAAAATTAAAGAAAAAAAATACAAAATGGATTTAAACAGCACATTTTCAAGAGCCTGTGGTCAATACGAGCGTTTCTGGTCCTGTTTAGGAGTTTGATTTTCAACAAAAAAGGTGGGGAAATCTGTAAGTATTTTATAAAATGTTTCTACAAATAGTTATTTTACAAAGAAACACTATGGAGGATCCAGTATCTGCTTGTCTCCATGAAGATGTTATTGCGTTGTCTGGAATGCTCCACAGTATGGCATTAAACCTTAATCTATCTTGCTTCGATTCAATTACAGTTTCAGTTATTGCTTGAAAAACACGCACTGTTACTGTGAGCAGGGTCACCCCTCCACAGATGTGACCTGTAAGTTAACCTGGTGTTGTCACCTACTTGATTTCATGGAGATATACAATTTAATGCCATATTATGGAGCATTCTAGGCAAAGCAATAAAGTCTCAATGGAGAAAAACTAGTGGCGGACCCTCCATAGAAACATACACAGTGGCCCCATTATTTAAAATGTATGATGCTATTTTTTGTCTGAAAATAGCCATGTATTGTGAGTATTTGTGCAGTATATCGAGTTTCACAATATCTGAATTAAGTAAACACCATAAGAAATGATTCAGTTGCAGTTCCAAAAAACATTTTTGAAGAGTCATGGTCATGAAAAAATTGGAGGTTATTTAACAATACGTCAAATTGGTGAACAGTGAGAGATACAGTACTACGTTCATACCATATTCCATACAACTGTACAACTACTCACCCTTATGTAACAGATAATACTCCCTACAACTGTACAACAACTCACCCTTATGTAACAGATAATACTCCCTACAACTGTACAACAACTCACCCTTATGTAACAGATAATACTCCCTCCAACTGTACAACAACTCACCCTTATGTAACAGATAATACTCCCTCCAACTGTACAACAACTCACCCTTATGTAACAGATAATACTCCCTACAACTGTACAATTACTCACCCTTATGTAACAGATAATACTCCCTACAACTGTACAACTACTCACCCTTATGTAACAGATAATACTCCCTCCAACTGTACAACAACTCACCCTTATGTAACAGATAATACTCCCTACAACTGTACAACTACTCACCCTTATGTAACAGATAATACTCCCTCCAACTGTACAACAACTCACCCTTATGTAACAGATAATACTCCCTACAACTGTACAACTACTCACCCTTATGTAACAGATAATACTCCCTCCAACTGTACAACAACTCACCCTTATGTAACAGATAATACTCCTTACAACTGTACAACAACTCACCCTTATGTAACAGATAATACTCCCTACAACTGTACAACAACTCACCCTTATGTAACAGATAATACTCCTTACAACTGTACAACTACTCACCCTTATGTAACAGATAATACTCCCTACAACTGTACAATTACTCACCCTTATGTAACAGATAATACTCCCTACAACTGTACAACTACTCACCCTTATGTAACAGATAATACTCCCTACAACTGTACAACAACTCACCCTTATGTAACAGATAATACTCCCTCCAACTGTACAACTACTCACCCTTATGTAACAGATAATACTCCCTCCAACTGTACAACAACTCACCCTTATGTAACAGATAATACTCCCTACAACTGTACAACTACTCACCCTTATGTAACAGATAATACTCCCTCCAACTGTACAACAACTCACCCTTATGTAACAGATAATACTCCTTACAACTGTACAACAACTCACCCTTATGTAACAGATAATACTCCCTACAACTGTACAACAACTCACCCTTATGTAACAGATAATACTCCTTACAACTGTACAACAACTCACCCTTATGTAACAGATAATACTCCCTACAACTGTACAATTACTCACCCTTATGTAACAGATAATACTCCCTACAACTGTACAACTACTCACCCTTATGTAACAGATAATACTCCCTCCAACTGTACAACAACTCACCCTTATGTAACAGATAATACTCCCTACAACTGTACAACTACTCACCCTTATGTAACAGATAATACTCCCTCCAACTGTACAACAACTCACCCTTATGTAACAGATAATACTCCCTACAACTGTACAACTACTCACCCTTATGTAACAGATAATACTCCCTCCAACTGTACAACAACTCACCCTTATGTAACAGATAATACTCCTTACAACTGTACAACAACTCACCCTTATGTAACAGATAATACTCCCTACAACTGTACAATTACTCACCCTTATGTAACAGATAATACTCCCTACAACTGTACAACTACTCACCCTTATGTAACAGATAATACTCCCTCCAACTGTACAACAACTCACCCTTATGTAACAGATAATACTCCCTACAACTGTACAACTACTCACCCTTATGTAACAGATAATACTCCCTCCAACTGTACAACAACTCACCCTTATGTAACAGATAATACTCCCTCCAACTGTACAACTACTCACCCTTATGTAACAGATAATACTCCCTCCAACTGTACAACAACTCACCCTTATGTAACAGATAATACTCCTTACAACTGTACAACAACTCACCCTTATGTAACAGATAATACTCCCTACAACTGTACAACAACTCACCCTTATGTAACAGATAATACTCCTTACAACTGTACAACAACTCACCCTTATGTAACAGATAATACTCCCTACAACTGTACAATTACTCACCCTTATGTAACAGATAATACTCCCTACAACTGTACAACTACTCACCCTTATGTAACAGATAATACTCCCTCCAACTGTACAACAACTCACCCTTATGTAACAGATAATACTCCCTACAACTGTACAACTACTCACCCTTATGTAACAGATAATACTCCCTCCAACTGTACAACAACTCACCCTTATGTAACAGATAATACTCCCTACAACTGTACAACTACTCACCCTTATGTAACAGATAATACTCCCTCCAACTGTACAACAACTCACCCTTATGTAACAGATAATACTCCTTACAACTGTACAACAACTCACCCTTATGTAACAGATAATACTCCCTACAACTGTACAATTACTCACCCTTATGTAACAGATAATACTCCCTCCAACTGTACAACAACTCACCCTTATGTAACAGATAATACTCCCTCCAACTGTACAACTACTCACCCTTATGTAACAGATAATACTCCCTCCAACTGTACAACAACTCACCCTTATGTAACAGATAATACTCCTTACAACTGTACAACAACTCACCCTTATGTAACAGATAATACTCCCTACAACTGTACAACAACTCACCCTTATGTAACAGATAATACTCCTTACAACTGTACAACAACTCACCCTTATGTAACAGATAATACTCCCTACAACTGTACAATTACTCACCCTTATGTAACAGATAATACTCCCTACAACTGTACAACTACTCACCCTTATGTAACAGATAATACTCCCTCCAACTGTACAACAACTCACCCTTATGTAACAGATAATACTCCCTACAACTGTACAACTACTCACCCTTATGTAACAGATAATACTCCCTCCAACTGTACAACAACTCACCCTTATGTAACAGATAATACTCCCTACAACTGTACAACTACTCACCCTTATGTAACAGATAATACTCCCTCCAACTGTACAACAACTCACCCTTATGTAACAGATAATACTCCTTACAACTGTACAACAACTCACCCTTATGTAACAGATAATACTCCCTACAACTGTACAATTACTCACCCTTATGTAACAGATAATACTCCCTCCAACTGTACAACAACTCACCCTTATGTAACAGATAATACTCCCTCCAACTGTACAATTACTCACCCTTATGTAACAGATAACCCTATGTCCTGTCAATCATATCATCCCTGCACTGTTTTTCCTTAGAACCTACTGTATATTGCTGAGATATTTTATTACTTATTTCTTTTTTTTTTTATTTTTACTTGTACATATACATTTATATAATTATGCCTTATTTTGATCTGTCCCTTGCCATTTATATACATTTTTTCTCTTTGTTATTATATATTGTTATAATATATTATGATGTGTGAGCTTCTGTGTCCAAGTAATTTCCATTGTGGATCAATAAAGTTTATCTAAGTCTAAGTCCAAGTCCTCCAGCTAAGGAAATCCAGACCAAGACTAGCTCCAGATCACAGAGAGGTGGGTTCCTGGGTCACTGCTCCTGACAGGTTTAACCCAGTGGCATTGAAGGATGGGTCAAATGCAGAGGACACATTTCCCCACAGGGACAATAAAGTGGACCATAACCTTAACTTAACCCAAGAACCCTTTGATTCTTAGCACTTGAGCCTTAATAATTCATCCTGTCCAAACTCCACGTACAGAAAAACGCTGTGTCAGTTAAATGTTGATACCCGAGATACTAAAAGCAACATTCTCTGGCATAATCATTACCGTCATTGTAATAAAGACTAAAGGGTTTAATGTAATAACAGTAATTTCTTTAGGCTGATGTCATATGTCATGATGTCCACAAAATTATACCAAGACCTGCATTCCTAGTTGATGGCCCATGAAAGAATAGTATTATGTTTAATTAAGTTAATTGTGAAAGAGGACACAAAAACGCTAACAGCTTTAGATGCCAGCAAAACAATGTCAGTTTATATGGCCAGAAAAAGACAGATAAGTAGGATAATCAGATAACTCAATAATTAGATAACAATTTTGGTGTGTGTTAACAGCAGAAGAGAAATCTGATCATTAAAAACTCCTGGTGATGTGTCAGTTAATCAGTGTTAATAGAGTAACTGTTGTATTTGAAAAACAATTAAATCCTTCAATCTTCAACATTTGCTCTGCCATTTCCACATTAGTTTGCCCTTTTTGCATAATTTTCCTTGTCAAACGCTGCACCGGTGCGAACAATCGGAAAGACATTACTGACATCAGAAGTCACTGTTCACATGTCATTTCAATAATCTGATAACTCCAGAAATCAGTTAATGAGATTTTTGGTGGGCATGTAAAAAGGTTAGAGACTTATGCCGTACCTGGATGACTGTCGGGCCATTTGGCGAATCCTCCCACCAGCCGGTCCTGAGTGGAGAGGATGAAACTGCGATTCTTCTCAAAGTGAGTGAACTGGAACACGTCCAAGAGCTGAGGCAGAGGAGAAACGGATGTCAACAAGGTGATTCTTTTATGGAAATGAAAACAGGGCGACAAAATCATGTAACTATTCAGCAAAAAAGATAAATGAAGATGTTTTTATTGAACGTTGAACTGTCAGCTGGCTTGCATCTCCCCAAACCTGACTCTGATTTGGAGAAAGTTACAAGGCGACACTTTAACTAACCCCAACCTGTATTAGTGTATCAGTTCACGTTTCAAATAATTTCACACTGAATAACTTTTTTTTATAACAAACTAAATTTCAGATCTAATCACAGTCATGTCATACAAAACTGTAAAAGACATTTCCTTCTATCTGTCCGCCCGTCCTCTCTCTGTATAGTCACAAACGCAGTACCTCCAGCGTGGCTCCGACCCAGAAGGAGTAGCAGGTGTCCACAGGTTTGTTTGGTCGCCCGTGGAAGCCCGTCTGCTGCCTCATGATGCACCAGCGCCGGATCCGGTCCAACTCCTTACGACTGAGAGCTTCCTCCAGACGCCCCATCAGGCACAGGGAGGCGATGGAGCAGTACGTCCACCCGCCTGGAGACAAACGCAAGGGTCAGGGGCAATGTTTGTTATAAAGAAATACAAATGTTTAAAAAAAGATCTATAAGAAAAAATATGTTTTGGAATTGTACCTGAATTTTACTGTCTTAAAAGGTGCACTGTGCAACTTTTCTGGTGGACGTAATGCTTTTCTCCATGAACATGTTACTACTTTGTCTGGAATGTTCCACAGTATGGCATTAAACCTTCCTATCTTCATGGAGACCAAACCAGACAAAGTTACAGGTCAGATCTGTGGAGAGGCGACCCCACTCACAGTCAAAATGGATGTTTTTTATGGTATTTTTGAGCTATAAAACCTGTCACCACCTGTAATTGTAAACGTAAGGAGCTGTTTAATGTCATACTGTGGAACATTCCAGGCAGAGCAACGACATCTCCATAGAAACAAGCAGGTGACGGACCCCCAACCAAAAAGTTATGTAAACTATTGAACTATTTCATTTGAAACCGTTTGTAGAGGTCCAAAGTTATCCCTCCCTTACCTTTTGCATTCTGAGCATCCTAATTAGGGTTGTGCAAAAATACTGAAATATCGATATATCGTATTGTTTAATGTGATGATACAGTATCGATATCGGGGGCTGTATTGATATATCCCCAAGACTATTTTTTTTTGTATATTTTACTAAATTATTTTGTTACAGCGCTACAGTTTTGTCGCTTGTTTAGAGGAAGGAAACTCATTTATGCAACACATTTGACATTTTCACTGTTTTGAGTAAAATGTGTGTGTTTCATATTAAGACTTTTAGTAACACAGCCATGACTTAGTCTTTATTTTCATTTCACTGTATCAAATCGATTTAAAACATATCGTATCCAATCGTATTGAATTGAAAGCTCACTCTATCGAGATACGTATCGTGGCCGATGTATCGTATCGGCAACTTATTAATGATACCCAGCCCTAATCCTAATTATTCAATACACTGAGTTTTTGCCATGATGCACAGTACACAGACAGTTGACTTATTTTGACCTCAAGAGCTGCTTATACAATATATCTGTACCGGGCAAGACCACAAATGACATAAAACCAGATTATCATATTGAAGAATCTACCATTTATTTGGAAATTAAATCGCATCATGTTTTCAAATTATAATTGTAATATAGATATTGCTAGTCTCAAGCCTTTTCCTTCATGTCTTCGTTGCTCTAGTTTATCGGTTGGAACAGAAGCCCTCAAATGTTATCATCTTCCCAAATTATAATCTCGTAGACTTGAATCTTCCTCCAGATGTCAACACTACAGTAACCATTATCTGCAGAGACTTCCATCGCCTCTGTCAACAGCTTTTATTATCTCTGCTCCTCTCAACACATTAAAACCTCCTTATCTGTGTTCAGACACGTGCAGAGAAACAAACAGGAGCCGGGGCCAAGTGTGTGGGCTGTGGGCATAAATCTGTCCAGATGTTGCTGTGTAATTAATCACCAAGACGTCTGTACGAGGTAAAATCTGAGATGGGAAGTGGATGTCAGCAGGGGAAATCCGACGTCAAGGATAATTATGTGTTTCAACAGACAGTAAATGAAAAATGTGAAATAAAAAGCAACATTTCGTTCAACAGAGTGGAGGTTTGCCATATGGTAATGCTAACAGCAACTAGCATGCTAACATCGCACCATAATTAGATGCAGGCAACACACAATTGCTTTTATAATGTATCTGTACTGGGGAAAGACAAATTTTACTTTATTATCTACATGAAATAAAACAGGTACAGCCACTTTAAAGACAGTTTTGTAAATGTTACTATAGCCTCATTATTCAGTGATCTTGGTTATATTTTGATTTTAATTTTATTTCACTATAGCACGCACTTTCTACATTACTGTGGATGTGTAGAATCACCTTTGTGCCTCTGAAAATGGGTTTAATTTGAGCAGGGGATTAAATGAGCACAGCGTATCTACAGAGACAGGATTTTAATGGATAATCCTTTAAACCAGTTTAGTCCTGTGATACATTTTTAAGACTCCAAAAGAAAGCTCATCTGATGTCTGAACCTCTTCGCACATGAAGACGAAAAACGTGACTAAATTTCAAGATAAAATAATAAAGATTCTTACCGTGAGACTCGCGGCCTGCTCCTTGGCCAAAACCGCTGTCATAAGACTGTAAAGGAGACACATGTTAAAGTTAAGAGCATTTTACATATTTCATTTAATTTTCATTTTTATTTAATGCTCACGACCACTGTCTATGTTATGGAGCACAAACACAGATATAAAACAGAACACCGAAATACTTTATTTAAATAAAGGAAGGCCTTTTTCAAAAAGTTTAAAGATTTTCATAGTTTGGAACAACAATATAAATTTGTGCATTGAAGGAAGTACAACATGATATTTAGGCAGATAACTCTTTCTACATTCAGCAACTTATTCAAGCATGAGAAGAATAAGTGAAACTCGTCACCAACATAATCACCTGTGCAAAGACTATTTCAAAACTAATATTTTTCAAACTTAAAAACAGTCTTAAACTCCCTGTAGATGTCACAGAAGTCTGTCTGTCTCACACATCTTTAATAGGAGCATTTACACCAGGGGAGGGTCGTGTAATAAAATTGTATTTAACAGTAGAAGAAGAGGTGGGTAGATTATAATATTAATAATATTGTGAATGTTGTTTTGAAGATATATACTCAATATCCAAATTTTGTATCATTTCTAATACAAATTGACCCAATTAAAAATGTAAATGGAAAAACTTGTGAAACCTCCAAATAAGGGTTTAAAGTGACATTTCTGCACTTTTAGAAAATCCTAACCTTGTCTCTAAGAATTTTTCTTTTTTTTCCCCCCCAAATTGCCTATTCCAGTGTCTATTACCAAAGCATTATATTTACGTACGCAATTGCATGCCATACAGCGTATCTATCTGTAAATCTAGGCCAAGAAAACCGAGGTCAGGGCTGTTTTTTGTCAAAGTTTACATTAAGGCGACCCATTTGACAGCTGGTTTCCTCCTGAGTGTTTAACATGTAATTTTATCAGAGAGAGAGAGTAAGCCTGTAGTATCAACCACACCCCAGCGCACAACAATACAAAGTCATGTAATCAAACACGACAGACTAAAACACCAATCCAAAAATAGAGACAAGACACCAGATCCATCCTTCCCAGAATCGAAAGACGTCAAATGGACAGTTTCAGTTCCTTTTTAGACTTTTATGGTTGACGTAAGAAGAGGATTCATGTGAAGTTGATAATCTCTACAAATATTCAATTCCACAGCTACTTTTGATGTCCAATAACTTTGATGCATCATCAAGGTTAGAATGAAAAAACACAACGCATGTTAAAACATAAAACAGTAGCACGGACACCGTAATAACATGGTAATTTAATCTGTTCATCCTTTAAAATATGTCCACTTTCATGCTTTGAGAATGTTTTGTTTTGTCTTTTCCTGCACTAAAAACACAATACATTCATTTGTTAACTTGAAAGCGGAACTGAACACCCAAACTCTGCCCACAACCACATTTCATTATGATTGGTCTGGCATTGGTATCCACATTTCAGACTCCGCCCCTGATCAGGGCAGTTCAGTGTGATGTCACCAACTACTGCGAATTACAGAGGCCACTGAAGGCAGCACACATTTATAGATATAAGCGCCAAAAAGTAAAGTAAAGTTGCCAAAAATGACTAGGAACAGTAGATAACGCTATTAAAGCACCATATACACAGTTTAACACCAAAAAAGTGGATTTAGGGTTTAGTGCCAATTTAAAAACTCACAGAATAGAACTACTTCTGCTTGACATATACACACCAAATACTTGGCACATTTCACAATATTTTAAACCCTTTATTTGCCAGTTTCTAAATGACAAAAAATATATATAATTTTGTTTTGTTTTTCTGAAATGCAATTCAAATTGAATGAGCTTTCTTTTTTGTTAGACCTTGGGATGGGTTGACAAATTTTTTTTAATACATTGTAGTTGGAACTTTTTTTTTAAATAAGTCAGCAAGTACTTTTTATTATTTTATATGTATTTACCGGGAGGGCCAATATTTCTTGAAGGAAAAATACTTTATATTAGACATTTCACAGTAACTCACCAAACTGCTCCTAATGTACTCTATGGCTTTCTGAATGTCCATCCCAGACCAGTCATCGAGCATGTAGCAGATACTGGCCGCACAGTAAATGAAGCGAATGTCATTTTCACTTCCCTCAGGCACTGCGTAAAAACTGAAAAAACACAAAATACAAGGGCCCCATTAACACAAGACTATAGATTATAATACACTCTTTGTGAGATCATTTCTAGTCATTTCCTCCACAATACTTGAAATGGACATGCCATGCTTTATTCATTAAAGGGCAAATATTATGTAAAGTCCACTTTTATGAACTGTAAACCACGTTACCACGACAACAGTGTTCCTACATCATTAGTTTAAAGGTGCAACTTTTCTGCCACTTGTCCGTCTCCATGGAGATTTTATTACTTTACTTAATGTTCTGTTACAGTATGCTTCTATCAATGGGTTTCATGCAATAAGCATCAATTCTGTCGAGATATAAATCGCTTTTACATTTACTCATTTTTAATCATAAACAGTACTTTTTTGACCAGTATAGTAAACAGCTAGCAAAAGTATAATTTGTAAATTTATTTTTCAGCTTGTTTTTAGACTGTGAGGGGAGGACACTATAGATCGCCATTTTTACATCAGGGCCTTGTAGGGGAGTCGACGGGGGGACAAACGGGTCTGTTGTCCCAGGCCCCAGGGTCTTAAGGCCTAGAACTGGACTCTCTTCCTATTGTTTTATATTAGAGGAAGGCCCATGTGAGGCTTTGTACCTAGGGCCCCCAAATTTCTGTTAACTTGCATGAGAACTTGGAAAAATCTGTGGAAAATACTGATCTAGTCAATCGTAACTAGTCAAAACTGCTCAAAACAGGTGTATTTTTAACTAATAGTATTTCATGTTTTTCTTTACCTGCCGTCCTCCAGCTGTAGAACTCGGAGTCCGGCTAAAATCGCTTGTTTGTTCACTCGACTCAGATCATCTCCTAAAATCAACAGTGAACAGAGACCTGTGTACGTCATGGCAACGTGTCCACTGTCGTATGGATGACGCACTCCTGGACCCTAAAACACAAAATATATAATAAAGATACTAAAGTTGCACTATGAAACATTTTTTCAGTATATGGTCATATACTGCATGTATTACAGACTTATCTAAAAAGTGAATGCGCTGTGAAATTAACCCCAAGCGCATAGAAATATCACTATAGTAGCAGTGTTCACTTTGTCAATATTTAAATTTTATGAGTGTAAAAAACATCACTTGTAGACTTATCTTGCCCACCACATTCATTTGTAAATTAAGTTTATCACATAGGCTTCTTTGTTAACATTGACGCATACCTTTGTGCTGTACGGTATCCCAATGTGCGAAGATCCTCGAAAACCACATTGACTTAGGTTGGAGTCTAAAAGAAAGAAAGAAATAAGTAGCACATGTTTTCAAACCTTATTTCAAACACACAATGATCTGCATGTATTATTATACAAGTTCAGATAAGCTCCAGAACTGTGCTGTACTTCATTATCTCTATTAAATCTACCTACACTATTCTAAACCAGCTTTAACCTGCACTTTAATGTCACACAATGTACTAAAAGGTGCCTGTAATGTCTGGGTTGATATTCAAGTATCACAAAGACAGTGAATGAACAGAATAAGCAAATACAAAAGTGTAAAAATGTCATCTTAAACCTGCAGTGTTTAATTAATTAGCTTTTCATTTTTTAGCAAGTTTTAAACATATTTTCTTGAGTATAGACAATATCCTCTCGATATTCTAGTTTTGTAAATCTCCAAACTCAACGATTTTGATAATATTTTACTATATCTTAAATGTAATTTAGGCTGATGCTGCAATACCTTCTCAACTCATGTGGACGAAATTTAATTTTTGGTGTACTGCTGCCCCCTAGTGTTGACAATAGGAACTTTCTTGGCATTGGGTAAAGTAATGGCCAAAAGGATCAGGGCACAGACAGAATGAGTCAGGAGATTTATCCAACTTCTATTAGACAAAGAAAGTGTAAAATAGATATTTGTTTCTTTTAAAATATTACCGAACTCTTATATTATATTATAGTCTTCAATGCATCTGTAATAGAATTTTAACTATTCTTACCACTACTATTTATTTAATATAAAATTGAAAAACAATATAAACACACATAATAATCGCTTCTACTTATCAAAATATGGGAACCACTATCTGAAATTGAATCTGGCGTTTTAATTATTTAAAGCTGGGCACAGGAGCAGATGGGGCAGAATGCTTCGCTTGAGACTTTCAGACAAAAACATCATTAATTATTTAAACTGAATCATTTTGATAATAACAAAAAGGTGACCTGATGGAACAATTCACTTTGTTAATTTAGAGTTTGGGATGAGAGGTGATTAAATACAAATTTCGGTCAGAGGCCCAAACTGTTTTGTTTATGTTTATATTCCTATTCGGAAGTTCACTCTTGGTCCAGCATCACTTCACCTCCTTTCATTCGATGTAGGACACTGGTGTATGAATAAGTGCGCTTTTGGAGCAGTGGAAATTAAGGCTATAATTAGGGATTGAATGACACTCACTAAGGACGAGACGAGACACAATTTCCACAAGACGAGCCAAGACGAGATTTCAACATTATTCCGAATACATAAATTTCACGATTCAGTTTCCAATTTTGGCCTCACAATTTTAGATTCATTTTATTTAATATGTTTGGTTCCATTCTAGTACTGCTTTTTGGAACTAAAAGACTTGTAACTCACCAACACGTGATCCTTTTTGTCGACAATTTTTTTTCTAATGTATGCACACTCTTGTGACATGAGATATTGCATCATCCCTAATACTTGATATAATATCAAATTATTATTATTTTTTACTAGATAACAGAAGAGATCCGAGGCACACCGATATGCTTTGCTATTTTTTCATTTCTTCATGTCAAATGCCAACGCAAAGCATATCGGTGTGCCTCAGATCTTTTCTGTTATCTAGTAAGTTATTCTGCCCATTCGGGATCTCCGAAGAGCACCAGATTGCTATTTTACTTAGCGGTGATCCAGCGAGCACTCTAGCTTCATCTGTCTCTTTGTATTATTTTTTTACTCCTAAACCCAGATGAAGAAACTTTTCAGGTTTCAAAACATGTAGGGCGGTGTAGACAACCCACAATTCACAATCTCTATTCCTCATCTGACATCTCATCCTGGAAGAGCGTCTGTGTTTGACATTTTACACCTTTACATACTGAAGCCCCTGAAGCTTTTTGTTTATAACATGACCATGAGCCACAACTTTTAGACAGCTCAGTATAAAACCAGAAGGAACGCAGCTGCAGACATATGAGTAAGATATTTTTATGTGTTTAGACCAGACAAAAGTTTGGATACACCTTCTAAATCAATGTTTGTTTGTTTTTTTATTTATTTTCACTACTTTCTACATTTTATATTCATACAAAAACAGAATACATCTAACATATGAAGCTAGATATATGGAATTATGTAGTAATTTGAAAGTAGTAAACAAAGAAAAAAAACACTGAATGAGAACTTGAACTTTTGGTAGTGTATATACAGTTTTTAGACATCAGATGTACAGTAATCAGTGATAAATAATCAATAAATACTTACGATCTTCTGTAGGCAAAACCTGGTGTGAGTAAATCCATTCAATCATTGATTTTTTATCAATCACGTCCAGAGCGTCCAGAACATCCAGCCCGGACAGAGCGAAGAACACTATAGTCAACCTGCATTCACATAAGAAAAAGAAATATTGGACCCATTAGAGGACATTTTATTTCAGTGAAAAAACCCGCAGTCCTTATTTGAATTATTTTATTAAATACAATGTCTGCAGTAAATATGTTACTTATTCGCTTTAGTGATGATTAAAATGTGATTAAAATAAAAATAAATCTACTTCTAGACATTTATGACAATACAACAAGTCTAATTTTCACCCTTAAAATCTAAAAATGATTCAAATATTGGCCGTTTGTGCCACCGTAGTCTTTGTATAAACCTGTGAGAAACACTGCTCTTTCTGATCTGCTGATCTGAATCCTCACCACCTAAACCCCAGCACCTGCAGCTGTCATGACTCAGTGCTAGTGCAGCCTCTGCAGCTCAGGGAGGGAAATCTGGAGCTTTCACAAGAGGCCTGTCCAAATACTGAGAAAAACATATATGTGTGATTTAATGATTATTCGACCCTTTAGAGTTCACATGTTTAAGTTCTATAGTTAGCTAAAAAATAATATAGTTTTGTAGGTCAATTAAGAAACATCAAGTCATTTTAATAATAAAAGTGACAGGCCTTATGGAGAATATTATTCACTTTCACTGAAAACGTCTGCTTTTGCACATTTAGACGAATACACTGACATTAAATCTCATATATACTATCCAGTCCGTATCATGGTTTACTACAGCCAATGTTTACGTAAATATAACATGTTTTAGTTTGTTTTAGCCAGTGCGCACCCTCCATTCAATCGGATGGGAGGCTACAAATAGCTCAGATGCTAGTGAGATTGTAGCATCATTTAAGCCAAAATGGCGCACATCAAAACGCGTGGCGCAAACGTACCTGGTGGTTTCTAATGAGGAATATCTCTCGGGTAAAATCTGTAGCGTTCTCTGGAAGAATCGTACATGTCTGTCTCTTAAAAAGTCTATTTGTTCAAATTCTTCACACTGCTTCTCTTCTTCCGCCATCTTTGCATCCGCACCCTGGAAGTGTTTCCGGTGTAGTTCCCGTTTTTCAAAATAATGGTTCAAAAAGTAAAAGCTCAAAACAACAACCACAGTAACCTAAATATGTTGTTGTAGGCCTACATTTAATTTATTATTAGACAGCCACAAAAGAAAAAAAAAAAAAATTTACATAATAATATAAATAACATACAATATAACTACAGATTGACTGAATAATTATAAAGATAAGTAGTTTTAGTGACATCCAGTCGATTTCACAGTCCTTGTCTCCAAGTGGGCACAGCTCTGCAACAAATGAGATTACACAAAGGATGGATTTCACATGTAAAGAATGTAGAATGTAAGATGTACTGATAAATAACTGGTATGATTTGTAATGAAATACTAATTCCATATATATTTGAGGATAAGGTATACTTAATTAATCCCCTGTGAGAGAAATTCATACTCTGCTTTTCACTTATCCTTCAACCAGTGCCAGTGTGGAACTGCGTCAGGAGCAGTGAGTTTCTCCAGTGCCGTGCTTAGGGACCCATCTCCAGAACTTGGACAGGATTACCTTAACTGGAGGATTTGATCTATGGTGCATGTTTTGGGTTGATGGGGGAAACAATAGTGGCCTGAGGTAAAACCCAGCCACGCGTAGAACATGCAAACTCCACAGAGAAAGGCCCGGGCGAACCTGTAACCTTCTTGCAGCTACCTACTCAGCCACGTGAAGCCACATTTATACAAACCAATTTTATTCCACTACATAAAAACAGAAAAGTAGTGACAAGGCCTTTGTGGAAGTCATTACCTGTGGTACATGTGTAGAACAGGCCCTGACCCTGATGGACCAATGTTTTTCATCCGTTCCTCCCATCCTTTAGTGGGACGGGTCAGTCTGGACGGGTCTCGGCTCACGTGACCCTCCACCTGTGTGACGTTTAAAAAATATTACTTTACTTTTAAAAACATGACTTCAGTCAGTATTAAATTTGTATGATGTCCTAAGAAAAGACCATTTCTACCTTTTCCCGAAGCTTTGAAATGATTCTTCTCTGTCTGTCCTCCTCCTGTTGTTTCTGCGTTTGTCTTTCATGAAACTTCACCTCCACTTTATGTAGGTCCTGCAGAACAACAACATAAACGCTGTGCATAAGAGTCTGTGCAAACTGACTCCTGGTACTAACATTCATAGGCTGCACATTATAGAATTTGAAAATCTTATGGGTTTATGGGTTAGAGAATGATAACAAATGAGGATTGTTGCCATAGCAATTGAGAATTTAAAACAATATATTTTATCTTTTGAAAGGCGAAAAGTCCTCATAATATTACCTATAACGGGAAGATGAAACTAATATAACTCTATGAGAGATGCAGTGTTTGTGAATTAAATATCAAAGCAGAAAATCTAGATAAATCATTTCTTAGGAATTGGGTCCATTTAGGGTTCAGTCCTGAGACGTGGTTTAGTCCTGTTCTAGTCCTGGTCTAGTTCCAGGTTAAATACACGTTCTGTTGTGTTCTGCATGCCAGTGTGAATGCACCCAAAAGGCCCTTTCGACTCACAACAATCACACCTTTATTGAATATTGCCACCACTTTTTATCTTAATAATAAAAAAAATATAATTTCAGCTTTCAGCTTTTTTTGTGTCAGTTTTTGTTTCTTGTGGATAGGCCCAGAAATATGAACCATAAATCAGGTCAACGAATCTACAATCTGAAAGTTCCACAGCAAACCTATTACTGTATAACTAATTTGTCAGTGTATAACCCTAGTACCCTTTCATTGAACTTCTTGATCCCCCTCGTAGCTTCTCTCCTCCTCTTCTCCGTCTCTCTCATTTCTTCCTCTCTCTTCCTCCTCTGCTCCTCCTCCTCTTCCTCTCTCTTCAGTCTGAGCTGCTCCTCTATAATCAGTTTGACTTCTAACTGACGACGGCGTTCTTCCTGGGGGAAAAATACACATATAGTTTAGAAAACAGAATTTGTTCTAAATAAACAATTTTTTATGATAACATTGCAAAAAGTTGAGTTAAACCTTTTGCAGAGTTTCACCTTGGCTCTCCTCTGCCTTCTGATTTCCTCGGCCAGTCTCTGCTGCTCCTCCTGCTCCTCTCTCATCTGTTGTTCTTTCTTCCACTTCTCCAGCTGTAGCGCCTTTTCCCTCTTTTCTTCTTCAGCTCTGATACAAGATTTGAATGGAATTAACCCAGAGGTAGTATTGTTTACTCAAACGTGTGAATGAAACAAAACACAACTCCAGGTCTGTTTTTGATGTGATAACAGATTTATAACATGTCTTAAAGGGTCCGTTTTCTATAATATAGGATCTTTAATAGTTTTGTTCTCACTTCTGCCTCTGGGCCTGGATGACGGCTTCTTTCTCTTTTCGTTTGACCTTTTCCGTCTCCTCTTGGCTCTGCATCCTGCTCTCACGCTCCATTTGCCGACTGGTCTTCCACCTTTGGATCGCCTGAAGATGTTGTGTACAAAGCATTTTCACAGTCAGTAAATACATGTACTGTACAACAACAATGCATTGCCATGTCTTTTCATTAGGGGTGTGCAAAAATATTGAAATATCGATATGTCGTTTCGTTTAATTTGACGATACAGTATTAATATCGTGTGCTTCTGTATCGATATATCGCCAAGAGTATTTTTTGGTATATTTTACTAAATTATTTTGTGAAAGAACTACAGTTGTGTTGCTTGTTTGGAGAAAGGAAACTTGTTTATGCAACACATTTGACATTTTCACAGTTTTGAGTAAAATGGGTGTTTTTCATATTAATTTTGGACAAACTGAGTGGTTTAATAAAGACTTTTAGTATCACAGCCATGATTTAGCCTTTGTTTTTTACTGATCCGCATTGAATAGAGTTGAAATATATCGTATCGAATCGTACTGAATCAAAAGGGCACTGTATCCAAAAAACTTCTTAATGATACCCAGCCCTACTTTTCATATTTATTTTTCAAACTTTTCGCTAAGTTTATAATTTTACTTCCTGATAAGACAGACAGAAGATAAACGTAGAGATAATTCCATAACTGTTATGTACCAGCCATAATGTAAACAAAGGCCTAAACTTGTCTAAATTAAGTTTTAATAGACTAATAAAAATGACAACAGCTTTAGTTTGTTAAATGCAAATTGTCTCTGCATTTTGACATAGGCAGAGGTTCCTTTTTAGAACTCAAGAGAACTCAGCGCTACTTCCTGTTTTTTTCCACAAACTTCCTCTTAACTGATGTAAAACTGTGATAAATATTCACCACAGGTCCCACCAAAGTCATAATTACAAAAACATGAAAACCTGTCATAGTGGAGGGTCCGACACCTGCTCGTCTCCATGGAAATATTACTGCTGTGTCTAGAATGTTCCACAGTATACATTAAATTGATCTATCACGAGGGAGACAAGCAGGTTACAGCACTACGCTACATTACAATTCAGATCTGTGGAGAGTCACCCCTATTCACAGAAGGAATTAGTATTGTATTGTATTTTTGAGCAATAAAAACACCCGTAATGAATAAACGCTAGAGGGATATATTTAATTTTTAACAAAACTCTTTCACTTACCTCTTTCTTCTTGTCCTGCAGGTGGATCAGTTCTTTGTACCATTCCTCGTGTTGTTCTATCTCCTCGTCTGTTTTACTGGGCAGGTACAGCTTAGCCTCTTTCCTGTACGCCGGCTGACCACGAAACTTTGTCCACACCTATGAGGTAAAGTATATTTTACTGTTCCAGGAAGACAATTGTCCTCTGCATTTGACCCTTCCTCCAATGTCTCTGAGGACAACCTGATCGAGGGACCCATCTCTTGATTTTGAGCTAGATTTGTTCAGGAGAATTAGTCCACTGGGGTATTGATAGACAAAACTAGTGAAATTTGTACAATATCAGGAAGAACATTCAAACTCCACTCCACACCCCTATAATTCTAACTAGGTGCCGTCACCTGACTGTATCCATGGAAAGAGATAGGTTTGTGTAATACTGTGGAAGATTCTTGGAAAAGCAATAACATCACTAGGAAAACAAGAACGCTGCAGACCCTCCATAAGAAATGTTACATAGTGCATCTTTAAACGTTTTGTTCTTACCTTTAGAAAAGCCTGGTGGTCAAACTGATCCCAGCCTCCACTGGAGCCTCCAGTTCGGTTCAGATACAACTCCAGAGCTCTCACTTCAGAGGGGAGGTCTCGGTCCTGAAGTTTGGTCTAATGGAGAGATTTGAGACATTAAAGTAAGAAATCTTTTGATGTCTAAAAAATGTAAAGTTAACTTCAGATATCCCAACCCTGACTGGAATAAAATACTAAAAATGTTAATATTTTAAATGGCAGAAATAGAGCACAGAAAGAGTTAAATTACAGTTGTTGTAAAAACACTGGCTGTAGTTACATGCACACTCAAAATCTGGAGCTGAAAGATTATTAAAATGAAATGTAAAGAGCTATAACCTCTGATTTCTTTCTGATCACGGCCCCTCTGATTCACATTAAACTGTGCAGTTTGCATGTCATTTAAGTATTCTAGAAATCGGATATTAATCAGATTCGTGTGCGTTTGTAACCACAGGCAGACAGACACACCTTTGAAATGGTTGACGTCTGGGGCCTGCTTTCTGTTACACTAACACTCCAGTTTTCAATTTTCTTCTCATAAGCAGTGATTTCTTGTCTGTAAGCCCTCTCCTCTTTTAGAAGTTCTTCAAATCTATTTTAAAAAAAAAAAGGATTTATAAAAATTACTGATCTAGAAGGTTTTGTTTCATTTCTCCAGTCTTACTTGTTCCTCTGGTCTTCCTTTAGACTGTTGATTGAAGTTTCCACCTCAAACATGATTTCTTTCAATTTTTCTATCACTGAACAACAAAATCAACATTAAGGTTCAGTTCACAGTGCATATTTAAACCAGGCCCAGAAGCAAATTAAAGATGTATTATGTCATTTTTTGTAAAAGTGTCTGCTACCAGCTTGTCTACTTGTTATTGTTACAAGTATGATTTTTCATTGCATTAATCTATTATCTTTTATACTCACACTCAGGAGTTGGTTTCACGTCTTTCAACTGCAACTGGAATTTTCGGACGCCATTTTGAATCTTTAACAATTGCTTTTTAAAATTTGCCTCTAGAGGAGACAGAAAAACATGTTACAGACATGCAAGACTGGATGCTAACCTATTTGTATGCAGGTCCCTAAATGTTGCTAATGCTAATGTTGCTATAGTGACCGGCAGGTTCATTATACAATTAATTTTAAAGAGAAGTGTGCAGAATAACATCCTATCATTCATATACACAGCTAAACAGAACCATTTTGAGCCTGGATTTAAACATAGTCAGAGTAGAGGCCTTCAAAAAGGCTGTTCCCGGTTTTAGTTTCATAAAACAAACAATGATTCACCTGCACAATTTTTTGTCTTATAAGATTGTTGGATGTCACACTACACAAAGTGAGGAATTTAAATCGTACGACCACCCAAAAGCACAAACAAATTATTAATATAGCTGAGGTACAGTTGCGAGAGGAGAGCAGGAGGAGCCAAGAACTTCAAGATGAGGTCTCCAAACTCCAGAAGGACAAACAGGAGAGCGAGCAGAGGTTGAGAGGAGAGAGGGATGCCATATAGACGGCAATGGAGAGGCCACTGGAGAAGCTTGAGGACAAACTTGAGCTCCGAATCCAGGCTAATAAATGCCAAAGCGAAGACTTGAACCACAGCAAAAGAAACTTGTTACTGACAAAAAAAACCTGGAGATACAAGAACAAGAGACCACAAAAGCTTTGGACCAGGCTGAGAAGCTTCAGGTGGAGCTTAAAGAGGTTACCAACAACTACAGGTGACTCTGAGTGAAAAGATGGAACTATTAGCAACCTGAAGGAGAAGATCAGGAACCTTATGAACGAGGTCTAGACCCTGAAGGAATCCTGCAAATTGTCTGAATAGGCCATGTTGCTTTTGGACAATAACATGGAGGAGATCAAGAAGAAAATGGACCAAAAAATATTGGTCAAGACAGAGCTGGAGAAAGATCTAGCTAAGGCAGTTATGGTTCTGGAGGAGCAGAGCTTGAAACTGCAAGAGAAAGAGCTTCAAATCAAAAACCTGTGAAGTGGACCCTGCAGAGAAGCAATCCACATCTAACCAGCCTCCTGAAATCCAGACCACAAATCTGGAGAAAGTCCTCATTGAGACTGAGGTGAAAGAGCCAGAGCCCTCCAAGGAGCAAAAAGGGGAAGAAGAGGCGGAACAGAAGGCGGCTTAAACCAAATCAGCTTCCAGAAGTTCAGACCTCAAAACTGGATGATGTCCTCACCAACACCAAGTTGAAAGCTAAGGAGCAGCAGGGTCAGAACCAGCTAAACCAGCCTCCTCAGATCCTCACCTCAAAGACAGAAGAGAAAATCCTTATTGAGACAGAGGACAAAGAGCCAAAGTCTAAGGAGCAGGAGCAGAACCATCGGAACATGCACCAGAACTGTCCTCAACCCTAAAGATGAGCTCCTAACTCCTACCTCCTACCCTGGATTTGAAAAACATTTGACAGTTTTTCCATCCATTTTATTTATTGATTGATTTATTGATTGGCTCATTGTTCTAGTTTGTGCTTTTAAGTGTCTTGTTGTTGCTTAGTGTTAGTGTTTAAATGAGGAGACAGAGGAAAACTTCTTTATTTACTGGTCCTCTACCTCAACTTTAGCATTCATTAAAAATACCAAATAAAGTTATGTGTAAAGTGCTAGATTTAATAATTATACACTATTCAATGTCCAATAGTCTGTTAAACTGACTTTATTAAACCATGTAGCTTTAGCATCAAAATAATACCTTGAGTTTTGATATTTTTTTCATTCACACATATTTTGATTAGATACCAACTTTCTGTTTTTCTTTCTCCATCCAGGACTTTCTCGTGTTCTTCCAGTTCTGCACAAACATCTGTCCATCCATTTCTTCTACACTGAGCAACGAGAGGTCGCTCCTTCTGCAGCTTCTCAATTCTGTGGACATAAAGAAAAAACATGAAGCTTGAGCTATAAAACCACCTGTAATTGAATAAATTTAAGGTAGACCAGTTTACTGTGGAGCAATGACATATCCATAGAAACAAGCAGGTGACAGACCTTTAACTTTCATTTTAAACCGCAATATTAATCTAAAACAGGTTAAAAGTAGGTCCACTGACTATATGTATGATCAGGAGTCAACATTTTTACAGAGCAGTGGGTCTCATTTAAATAATATACATATTTTTCTTATATACATATATTTTCTTGACAAACAAATGTCCAAAATTAATGATTAAATTAATAGAAACAAAATAACACCAGTGATGATGACAATAACACATTTTAAAGGCACTGCTGGGCTGATTGCCTGTATGAGTTACACATTTTCATAATACATACGGTACTTATCAATCAAATGCGTCAACCAAACTCCTCCGGATCAAACTATGATTTTAGCAGCTACTTTTAGCCCAATTCGAGCTGCTCCTTCACCCACACTTACAGCCTTCTGTTGCTCTCGGCCTCTCTCAGAAACTCTGCAGTCTTCTGTCTGGCCTTTTTGTCGTCCACATAATGTTGAGTCGGGGGTGAAACAGACGTGAGTGGTTTTATGTCTTCACCAGCCTGTTCAGAAAAGAAAGGATATGATAAATAGATAGATAGTTTTGAATGCTCTAGCCAGTGGTTCTGAAATTGTCAATTTAGTCTACATTTCTGTTTGGTTTAGACCTTGTTTAGAAGTCCTTTTTAGTCCTGGTTTAGCCCTAGTTTAGACTTAGAATAGTCCATTTTTAGACCTAGTTTAGATCTGGTGGTAATTGGTTGGAAAAGTTTGAAAACCATTGTTCTAGACCACTTTTTGGTATGAAATTTTCCACAATATGGCCTTTTACATACTGACATCTCCATGGAAACAGGCAGGCGACGTCATCAAGCCAAGTTAAAAGTAAGATCTATGGAGAGGCGACCCTACTCACAGTCAGAATGCATGTTTTTCAAGGTATGTTTTCGCTATACAAGCTCCCAGAATTGAATAAAAGCAAGATAGATACATTTAATGCCATACAGTGGAACATTCCAAGCAAAGCAATAAAAAAACAGGTGACTGCTACGAAAAAAATGACATAATGCACCTTTAAGTAAAAATATAACCTCTCTTAATAAACTTAAAAACTATAAAAGCCAAAAAGCCTAATTAAATAAACTAAAATATACATAAATATATCTCGTGCTTACTATTATTATTACATTGGACGGATTAGGCTACTTACCTATAATTTGCCATCCTTTGTTACTTTTTCTTGAGTATTTTAATAGTTTTAGTAAGAAATAAAGACAAAAATAATGCTTCTTCCACTAGTTTACCGCTGTACAATGCTAGGCTAGTTCTCGTATAATTCCATCTTTCGTAATTAGCTCGTCATTCCACATTCTGTTTGATTATGTCTACCGATACACGCAATAAAAAACTAAAACATCAACTTTATTAGTCAAATTATGAGTAGAAACAGGCTTAAAAGTGAAATACAAACTTGTACGTACCGAGTCGCGTTGTTCTGCACCTTGCGTGGTTGCTAGGGCCGCCATTTTTACCGTAACTATAAACAAAAGTGAAAGCGACATTTAGGGTGTGATGGTGAACAAGGCCAGCAGAGGGCGGTGTGAACATGGGAAAATATCAGTCAAGGGGCAAATAATGAAATGTTTACCTTATTTAAATATATTTTACCTCCCCATTTTCTATGTAAATAAATATATGTTAAAAATATGTTAAAATATATGTCAAATTGATTATCTAAAAAAAAAAAAAAAAAAAAAAAAAAATTGCTCTAGTTTAACATAAAAATAATAATAAATGTGACTTTTTTTCGTGCATTTATTTACAGTAAAAGTACATAAAATAACATTACTCAAGAAAAAAGTTGTGATAAATCAGCTATACTCAGAGGTAAAATTTTCTTTAAAAGTTAGTTAAAGTAACCAGTATTTATTCCCCCATTTTACCTTCCAATTAAATGAAGATGTAACAGTGAAGAACAGAGTGCTGTTTAGTGAAGTACGTTTCCCAGAGCCTATCGCACTCTCTCAGATATCTTTGTTATCTGCCAAGGCCAAAGTTATTCCTGTAACAACAATCCAACAGCAACAGCCTGCCTATAATTATGAAGAGAGAGAGAGAGAGAGAGAAGAGGAGGAGGAGGAGGAGGAAGAGCAGGAGGAGGAGGGGAGAAGGAGAGGAAAAGTGGAGGAGGAGCAGGGGAGAGGAGGAGGAAGAAAGGAGGAGGAGAGGGGAAAGAGGAGGTATTAAAATAGAGTCCATTGTTGAGAACAAAGATACAGAGATTAAGAATTAACAGATTTACAGCATTAACAGCCGCTATTGTCAGTTTAATAACAAATATGACAAAAGCAACACTAGAGGCAAAGTTTTTTTTTTTTTTAATGTGTTTTGTGTAACTTTTCAGCCAGCAGTCTGCTATCAAAGCTATGCATTGCCTGAAATGTTCCACAGCATGGCATTAAACTCATCTTGTATTTACTTAATTGCATCTGTTTTAACTCTAAGTTTCCAAATCAAATATGAGCTGCATTTTTACTCAAGCGATAACTGAGGTAATCACATTTAACATTCGGTTATACTATTTTAATGCTGCACTATGTAACTTTATGTGAGGCATACACAATCTGCTTGTCTCCTTGGAGATGATAATGCCGATGATAATTTTAATGCACACTCTTTTTGCACTACAACTAATGACACTGCTGCTTAAATGTCACCATTTGAGCTTTTTTACGCTACACATTGTGTGTTTTACTCATTTGTATTATATACAAGCCTATTGTACTTGTTGCTATGTGCACATGTTATGTTTTGTCATTATGTTTTTTATTGTCATGTTTACAAGATGTTTAATGTTCACTGTGGGTCTAGGGAGCGCTGCAATTTCAAATCCTGTGTGTGCAACCTGTACATAATAAAGCTGACTTTGAACTTTGAACTTTGACTTTGCCTGGAATGTTTCACAGTATGGCATCAAACCATCTCACAGTTTTCTAATGATTAAAAAATAATTTTGAATGAATTCTTACTGTAACTGGTTGTCTTCTCTCCACAGATCTAACCCGTAACATAGCTTGTTGTTGTCACCTGTCTCTATGTATGTAGATATGTTTGAAGGAATAGTATAGAAGATTCCAGGCTAAGCAATAACATCTCCATGGTGACAAGCAGGTGGCAGGAAAGTTCCACAGGGCACCTTTAAAGTGACAGTACTCCCTATGCTGATATGCCCCTCTCTTGCGTCACGGGTCTCGGTGTTTATGTGGGTCAGAGCTGCTGTCTCTTGCTAAACAGAATTTCTCAGAAGGCGCTGGTTTATTGGAGGTGAACTCTGTAAACTAATGCAAACACGCATAAACACATCCACACGCAGGGTTAGGACGGGGGAGACGCGCTGCTCCCAGCCCGACCCAGGTAACTCAAGATGGGCCTCAAACGCAACGTGATCAGCCTGTGTCTGCACGTGTCCCCTACACTCACACAGGCACTTTGTTAAAGCCCTGCTGCGGAATATTTCACACATGTATAAACTAAAATACACACATTACACTAAAGATGTTTCTATTGCTGCTGTTGCTCAACTTCTACTTATTAATAAACTTTTTAAAAACCCTTTTAATCAGGTAATAATTCTAAGATCACCTTTTTAAAATAAGGAGACAATAGGTGGAGCCATGGAGACTAAGACTGAGATAGAAGTCAGATCTGTGGAGAGAAGAGCCTGCTCATAGCAATGATTTAAGCAACGTGTGTTTCTGAGCAGTAAAAACATCTGTAATTGAATAAATGCAAGATATAATGCCATACTGCGGAACATTCCAGGCGATGCAAAAACATCTACATGGTGAAAAAGTGAAAAGTGACATATTGCATCTTTAAATAAACCTACAAACGTTATTAAAACCTGTTTAAAGTCAAGATGTTTTTTGATGTAAATGTACTTATATACTGATCCAGTTATAATTTAAATAAAGTGATAAATAAAGTGCAATAATCTAAGTTAAATTAAAGGATCTATATTACACAAAATTAACTCTTAAGCCATATTCAGATGTTCTAATGTCACTGGAGTTGTGTTTTGTTTCATTCACACATTTGAGTTTGAGTAATCCAGCTACCTTTTACCTTTAGTTCAGTAAAGACTAAAAATGACAGCTCAGAAAATAGTGTAATAAGTGGTGTTAAAAGATTAGCTGTAGAGGATGAGTTTAGAGACAGCATTTGTATTTGTCCCTGTCACTGAAGTGGTCACAAACACAGACACGAGAAAGCAGAGTCTGTGAGGAGACCACAGAGAAAGTGATCCTCTGATGACTCCTCCAGCTGTGGACTCTCATCTGAGGCTGTGGGTCAACAACCAGAATCTAGATCATGATAGCGCAAAAATAACCTGTAAACAGTAGCGCACTAGTCCACAGTCAGTGCCATCAAAAGACAACTGGACTTTTGGTTTTTATGTTTTAAAGGTCCCGTCTTACGCAAAATTGACTCTTGTGAGCTTTAAGAGACGTTATAATGCTGTTATCTACTCAAAAACACACCTGGAGTTCTGTTCATACATGTTTGAGGAATCCTTTATTATTAGTCTGCCTGCATCTCCAAAGCTCAAAACGCTCTGTTCCACCTTGTGATGTCATGTAGTGGTAGTTTGCAAGTTAGCATCGACCTTTGAGCTTTAGTTCAGTTGAGATTGACAATTCCAGAGCTGAAATTATCCAAATGATTCTAGTGAAGGTGTATGTAGTTTAAAAACACAAAGGAGCACTTCCTGTATTACTGCATGACATCACAAGGTGGAACAGAGTATTTTCTGTACGAGAGAAGAACTCTAAAGCCTAAATATGCAGAGTTTGTGTGTTAAACATGTGTGAATGAGACAAAACAGAACTCTTGGCGTGTTTTTGATGAGGAAACATCAGAAGATCAGATAATAGTATCAATGTATTTAAATCTATCTTTAAATGTACAGTAAAAGCACTGAGTCTTCATGGGATTATATACTTTTATACTAAGTTTAACTCAGCGTGGCATTTAACATATCTGTATCCATGGAGACGAGCAGGAAACACTATCTGGCCTTCAAACTACAGCCAAGTTACATCAGTGGAGAGGCAAAGCTGATCACAGTAAAAATGCATGTTTTTCAAGTTCTGCAACAGCAGCAGTTAAATAAATATAGATATGTTAAAGGTACAGTGTGTAACCTTCTGGAGGTGGCACATCACCTGCATGAATGAATGCAAAAAGAAAGTTTTATTGTTTTATGCCATGCTGTGGAAGATTATAGCCAAAAGAACAACGTTTCCATGGAAAGAAAGGAGGCCCTCTTCCAGGACCAATAAGAGTCAGGTTTGTGGAGATGCGAGCCCACTCACAGTACAAATGCATTCAAATGTTTTGTGCAATAAACCAAAATGAAAAAAAAAACATGCTTTTATTTTGTCTATTTTTTTGGCTAAAAAAGTTACATACTGTGGCCATACTATGTTAAGCAAAGCAATAAGATCTCCATGGAAACAAGTAGCTGATTGTTCACCAGAAACATTACATATTCCACCTTCATTCACTTGAATATATATGCCACTGCTTGTGTCCTCTCTTCCACAGTCTCCATGGCTCCAGTTCTGTCAGCGTAGTCCTTGTGTGACCTGATGCTATCGCTGCTACGGCTAACGCTGAGCATAACACTGAATTGGCCTGGACTTATGTAAGAGTCTATAGATACACTGTACGTTCTCAGTATCACATAGACACATGTACAGTGCCCTTTAACATGACTGCAACATGAGTGACGGAGAGCCAAGAAACTTAAAGAAAGGTTCTTACTGTTAAACCTTCTATATATAGTACACAGAATGTCTGTTTTAACTATATTTATGTTGTGAAAATTGGTTTATGTTGGTTACTTCTGCTTTAACATGTCTGGCTGCATTTCTATGTGGAGTTTGCATGTTCTCCCTGTGTCTAGGTAGGTTTCCTCAAGCTTGTTTTAATTGTAGAATCTGGCAACCCAAATTACATAGCTTGAACAGTCCATCATCATTAATTAATATTGATAGTTTGTCACGCTGGGGGTGCTCTACCTGTATCGCTATGCTGGAATGTTCAGCAGTTACCATGGAGACACACGTTAGCAAACACCGCCAAAAGAGAAAACTGTTAGCTTATTCTAACTGCTAAATGCTTGTGACTATATTATTATTTGAGAGGGACTTTCTGGTCAGGTTTTGTTAAAATACAGCTCAGATTAAAGACTAATAGAGAGCTTCAGACAGAGCAGTGCCAACAGTTAGCATCACAGCTCCAGGGAATGTGGATGACGTCAGCTGCAAAGTATCTATAGTCCTATTATGGTTACCTCCGAACATCTAAGGACACACATATGTATTGTTTATATTTATATTAGGAAAAATCCTAAAATACCACCTCTACACAGTTCAGCCTAAATCAAAGTCAGTTCACTTGGGTCACGTTCTTCTCGGTCTAAATAAATATTTCCCTTGTCAGATCAGCGTCTGCCATGCGATCCTCCACCCAGGTGTGTGCCAAGGTTTAGCGTTTCAAATTCACTTCATACTTCATACGTGATGGAGCGTTTGACCAGTTTACAGGGGAAGAATCCGGAGCTCAGAGTCTCACATTCTTCACTGTTCAGCACCAGTTCAGAGATACAGACTTACAGACAAATGTAAAGTAAGACAGAGGAGACTGTCCCCAGAGCACCCGGACCTGAACGCCGTCATGTGAAAGAGTTACACTACAGACTGTCTATCAATCTGTCTGTCAATTGTGTCAGTTTTTAATGTCACAATCCCAGTAGTGCAGAATCTACTGTCAACTTTTGTTTCCTGAGCTACTGCTGGACTTAAAGGTCCTATATTACATAAAATTGACTTTTGTGAGCTTTAAGTCATGTTATAATGCTGTTAGCTCGTCAAAAACACACTTGGAGTGGTGTTTTGCTTCATTCACACATTGAGTAATCCTTTATTATTATTATTCTAGTCTTCTGTCTGTAGTAGTTTTCAAATTAACAGATACCTGGCAATTCCAGGTCTGAAATCATTCAACCGATTCTAGTGAAGGTGTAAGAAGTTTAAAAACACAGTGGAGCACTTCCTGTATTACCACATGACATCACAATGTGGAAGAGAGTGTTTTCTGTTTGAGAGAAGAACTCTAAACACAGTTCCAGGTATGTTTGTCATGAGGAAACAACATTATAAAACAGATCACAAAATAGGGTAACATGGGTCCTTTAAAGCAACAGTATGTAATTTTGCCATAACTTGTCAAAATAATAATATGTTAGCATGTATTTTTCTTTTTCATGTCTTTATTTCACTGAAAAACATGTGTCCTTATTCTGAGCGGGCTTGCATCTCCACAAACCTGACTCTTATCTGGCCTGGAGAAGGACCTCCTCCTGCTTGTTTCCATGGAAATGTTGTTCCTTTGGCCAAAATATTCCACAGTAAAAATAAACCATACCTATCTTCATGGAGAGTGTTCCAAAGTATGGTTTTAACTTTCTTTTTCTGTGAAATCATTTATCATTTACTGTATGTGACCTGCTATCTCCAGAATGTTACACACTGTACCTTTAAATTGGCCCTGAAACTGTCCCAAAATTATACACTCTCTGCAGCACTCCCTCCGAGGAAATCTGTGTACACGGCCTTTAATCCGACCAGACAATATGAAGATCACTGCGTGGCGTCACTGACAGTGGCGTGGATTCCCAAACGCTTCATTATGGCTGAGTTATGTTTGTGCTTGTTTGTGCAGATGGAAAAAGAGGAGGAGAGCGAGGCCAAGCGGAGGCACATGTCCAGTGTTAGAGGACACCTGCCCTGCGCGTTATCCAGGGGGACACTGTATCTGCCCTGTCTGCTCTGACCAGACAACCAAAGATCCACCACACTGCTCCTTATTCAAGTGTAAAGAACATGCTCCTATTCCATATTATCAGAATAATCGCGACCATACTGAAAGCCCAATTGTTCACTATTTTAATAATCGTTATCAAGTTTGAGATTTTTAAAGCAACACACTGTAACTTTATAAAGGTGAAAAACCATACTTCAGAACATTCTCCATAGACAGACTGTGAAAGATTATAGCCGAAATAACAAATATTGGCATTATTTGTGTCACTACTTTGTATTTCTACTGGAGTAACATTATTTGACAGTTAGGATACTTTTACCTGGGACATGTTTCTGACTTCTCTGCCCACCGCTGCAGCTGAATACAGAAGAGCGTTGATAATATGGAAAAATAGGTTGTTTTAGAAAACTCGTGTATTTCAGGCTGTGTGGGCACGGAGGATGACTCAGCACTGCTTTGTGGCAGATGGTTGAACACTGGCACTAACTTTGCACATAAAACTGAAAGAGATGGAGAGTGCCGTCTCTTTCAGTGAAAATTGGACTAAAAGTGACTTCATTTGAGTAGTTTTTGAGGTTTATTTACTTAAAGGTGCACTTTGTAAGTTTTCTAGTGGAACGTCCCCCTCTGACTTGTCTCCATGGAGATGCTCCATAGGGATGCACTGATCCAGCTTTTTCGATTCCAATAATGATTCTGTTTTTGCCGATACCAATAAAGAGACTGAAAACAGCATTTATTTCCTTTAATCAAAAATAGAATAAGACAAAACTGATCCTAATGTGTCATGTAGCTGTTTTTAACAACAGAACAGCTTTGGGTAAATAAAAGTTTAAACATTAAGATACTTTCTGGGTTGACTGAGACCTGTAAATAATCTTATTACATGGATTTATATGCCCAGCCAGGATATCGTCTGAACAGATATTCGGAAGTAGGAATTTTTCAGTATCGGCACCTATTTAATTCCAGTTCTTTTGGCTTGTTTTTACCTTCTTCCTATATCGTTTTCTATTAAAGAGGAAGCCCTGTGAACCTTCTAACCCTGAACAATCAGCATTAAACATAAGTGGTATTCCTCTTTCCCCATATACAGTAGATATTCATAGACAATAGAATTCCCCTTAGGGTCAGCGCACAGTCACACACACTCACTGACCTTCAATCTGCAGAGTCTTGTGTCACTGTTGAGCCCAACTGTTAATGGAAATAAAAGTCTTAATCATGTGTGAAGTGGATTGCAGGATCATATTACATTCCTTATAGACCTATAGTCACATGTGTCAAAACACGGCCCAAGGCAAAGGGCTCATTATGTAACCAAAGTACGTCTACGCAGTATAAATACGACGACAATTTGGGAAAAAGTGCAATTTTTCTGGCAAGTATTGCGATTAGATTTGAGATTTCTGTTTTTAATAAAAGGATTCTGTTCAAAAATCAAAAACTCTGTTCAAGAATCACATTTCAGAACATGTTTTTGCAAATCTAAATACAAAATTAGCAGTTTTTATATAGGAAAAAACAAGAGATTTTGTTCTTTTTTTTGTTCAGAAATTGCAGCCTTTGCTATTAAGAACTGTGTCTCCTCAAATTCCGATTTTGATACAGTATATTAAAGATCGCAACTTACAACCTGTGTACAAAGAAAAGAGCTGTTATAACATCGTTCCCTCATCAAAAATACGCCTGAAGAGGTTTTATGTCATCCATGCATGTCTGAGTAATCTAGAGATCTCTTCCAGGCCCTATCCAAACCCTCCTGTGTAAGCCTGTACCCATGCTCCCACAGGACAATTCTCCATAAATATACAAAAACATCATACAAAACTATACTACAACTTCACAAACCTGACGCGATGTGCAGTAGTTTCATTAGCAGGACGCACATTCATTGTAATGTGAAAACGCAATGAAGCTGGAGTGAGTGAGGGGAGTACGCAGAGCTTCAGAAATCAAAGTTAAAGTTGTTTTTGTAGTATTTTCAAAACAATAAAAGCTAACAGGTGATGTAGATGTGGTATGTGTTAGCAGTAAATACCCCATGGAAGTGTAATACTCCCTCTTTAAACTATTGTGGTGTATGTGTCTCATGTTCTGCTGTAAATTCAGTCAGTTTGTGTCGTCCGCGCCTCTCACTCCCGTCTCTATATTTACCTGGTGTTTGCACAGCTGACTCTGCGCTGAATGTGAAGTCCCTCTGGTGGCTCCCTGTGGTCACCCCAGAAGAATCCTGCATGTAACACGTTCCTACACTTGACTCTTATCCAATCAGGAAGCACCGGGCAGCAGGGAAATGGGCAGAAAGAGACAGACGGGGAGAGCTAGTGCTATTCAATTCAAGTTTATTTATGTGGCACTTTTAAAGGAACTGTATGTAAGATTTAGATTTTAAATACCTAAGTGTGTCTCCAGATATGAGGTAAACATGTTCAAATCAAACATGGCTTTTAAATCAGCAACTGAAATGCAGATTTATGCTTAAGTACAAAAACATTTGACATGATGGACAAGCTGTTGCTGATGTTATAATTTGGTGTTTTGATTTTCAACAATTAGAAAGCAGAACGAGCTTCACTTGAATCTCTCATTTGGGTTGCCAGTTTCAGTGTTCCAGTTAAACCTAAAATGGCTCTTTCTGATCTGTATGGTCACTACTGTACCTAAGCACCCAGCACCTGCAGCCAGCCATGATTCAGTGCTAGTGCAGCCTCTGCAGCTCAGTGAGGGAATTCTGGAGGTTCTGAGTTTCACATGAGGCCTGCACTGTCCATATACTGAGAATGGGACAACCTTGTACGTGTCCTCCATCTCTGGCAACACAGGTTCAGTTGTGATTGTAATACATTTCTGCAGGCTACATACAGTTCCTTTAAAACAACTATGATTATGATTTAAGTTAATGCAATTAGACAGGAAAATATATAAAATCATGTAGAGATTGTGGTATTTCTAAAGTTTTAAAAGTTTAAAAACTCATAACTAAAGGCTAGCAAGGCACAACAGGCAAAGGACACAAATAATCACATAATTTATAATACAGTTACAATAATATACGTGTTTTTGTGTAGTATTTTGGAAATGTTCTGTTTATAAAATTGACATTAATCTTTTCTCACTTATAAACTTACAGAGGGAACTGTAATCAGAACTTTCAGTAAGATTTGACCGAGCTCTACCCCCTGCTGGTTCTATCCCCTGCCCCTGTATCAGCCCTGGACTGATGCTCCCAGGCTAATACCTCTGGTCTATTTCGGCTGCAGGGATCTTATGTAACGGCAGCACCACTTTGGCCGTCACCACCTTATCATTTTACATTGAGCAGGTGCACAGCTGATCACAGTTCATCAAAGTAAACAGGGGACAGGAGGTGCACGGGTCTGTGGTGAAAGTGCAGCCTGAAGGTACTCAGAGTGCTTAAAATACCTAATTCAGTCTTATCACACTGGTGGTAATAAGATACTTGTGTAGCCGCAGCTGCCCTGGGGTGGACTGATGAAAATGTGGCAGCCGATCTGTGCCAAGGGCCTCTCCAAACACCACCGCTCTCTCACACAAGTTGGATTTCAGCCTGGGATACTGAATTTACTTGTATGTGTTTCCTGGAGACTGATCCTAACCTTAACCAACCTACTAACCTTTATTTAAACCCATATCTTAACTTTAAAGGTCCTATATTACACAAAATGGACTCTTGTGAGCTTTAAGCCATGTTATGATGTTGTTACTTTCTCAAAAACATATCTGGAGTTGTGTTTTGTTTCATTCACACATGTCTGAGTAACCCTTTATTATTATTGTTAGTCTGTCTACATCTCCAAAGCTCAAAATGTGTGTGTGAATGAAACAAAACACAACTCCAGGTCTGTTTGTGAAGAGGAAACAACATTATAACAGATCAGAAAACAGCGTAACATGGGCTCTTTAATATAACCTAATATTGTTTTACCTCATGGGGATCAGATTTTTGGCCCTCACACTGAAAAAAGTCCCCAAGTAACTGTGTTTACATGATTTCAGTCCCCACAATGTGCCCACATGTTCAAGCATTAGCAAGTTGAGTGAAGTGTCTTGCCAAAGTACACAACAACAATATGCACAAGCAACGTAGAGCTGGAAAACACCTTTGGGTTTATGGGACAGTATTCTCTGAAGCACTGTTTTCAAGCGATAACCAAATGATTTATGCATAACGCTAACATGAATACTTCAACCGGCTGACTCTTTCTTCTTGTCCAGACAAAAATACAGGTCATAATATCCATGAAACACAAATTGTTCTAAAGCTACAGTATGTTCACACTGCCCCACATGTAAAAAAACAGAACTTAACAGGCAAAAAACTCATAAATCTTTTTTTTTTGTGTGTGTGTGTTTTTTGTTTTAAAGTGGCAATTTTACGCTATTTTCTGATCTATGTTATAATGTTTCTTCATCACAAACATACCTGGAGTTGTGTTTTGTTTCACTCACACATGTTTAACACACAAATCCTGCATAGTTAGAGAGAGCTCTTCTCTTCAGAAAACACTGTTCCACTTTGTGATGTCATGTGGTAATAAATCTTCACTAGAATCATTTGGATAATTTCAGATCTGGAATTGCCGAGCTCTACTGAACTAAAAAGGAGCTGTTAACTTGAAAACTACAGTTTCATGACATCACAAGGTGGAACAGAGCATTTTGAGCTTTGGAGATGTAGACAGACTAATAATAGATTACTCAAAGATGTGTGAATGAAACAAAACACAACTGCAGGTGTGTTTTTGATGAGGTAACAACATTATAAAAGGATTTAAAGCTCACAAGAGTAAATTCTGTATAATATAAGACCTTTAAATTCACTTTATTTATAAGGTTACAAGCAGGACCTCTAAAGCAACTGCATGGCCCCTGAAGAAGAACCAGGTCTGGCGCCCTCCCTCCTTAAAGCCAGAAGAGCCTGTGCGTCCTACGAGACCAGAGCTCCAAACGAGCTTCATAGAAAAGTGCAGATAGACTTACAGCAGCACATGCAGGTCCCCAGAGCAGAGACGTGACCCAGGCACCAGGAGTTATTTAAGATCAGAGTACGTCGCTTCATTTCACTCATAAAACATGGGCTAGTCCTGGTCTAGTCCTGGTTTAGCCCTGGTCTAGTCCTGGTCTAGCTCTGGTTTAGTCCTGGTCTAGTCCTGGTCTAGTCCTGGTTTAGTCCTGGTCTAGTCTTGGTTTAGTCCTGGTCTAGTCTTGGCTTATTCCTGGTCTAGTCCTACTTTAATTCTGGTCTAGTCCTGGTCCAGTCTTTGTTTAAACCTAGTTTAGTCCTGGTTTAATCATTGTCTCGTCCTGGTTTAGTGCTGGTCATGGTCCTAGTTTAATTCTGGTCTAGTCCTGGTCTAGTCCTGGTTTAGACCTAGTTTAGTCCTTGTTTAGTCCTGGTCAAGTCCTGGTTTAGTCCTAGTTTAATTCTGGTCTAGTCCTGGTTTAGTCCTAGTTCATTCCTGGTTCAGCCTGGCCTAGAACTGGTCTAGTCCTGGTTTAGACCTAGTTTAGTCCTGGTCTAGCCCTAGTTTAATTCTGGTCTAGTCCTGGTTTAGCCCTGGTCTAGTCCTGGTCTAGTCCTGGTTTAGTCCTGGTCTAGCCATGGTTTAGTCCTAGTCTAGTCCTGGTCTAGTCCTGGTATAGTCCTGGTATAGTCCTGGTATAGTCCTCGTTTAGTCGTGGTTTAGTCCTGGTCTAGTCCTGGTTTAGTCCTGGTCTAGTTCTGGTTTGGTTCTAGTCTAGTCCTGGTCTAGTCCCGGTCTAGTCCTGGTTTAGTCCTGGTTTAGCCATGGTCTAGTCCCGGTCTAGTCCTGGTCTAGTCCTGGTCTAGTCCTGGACAGCAGCACATGCATGTCCCAGAGGACATGACACTAACGAGTGGAAAAGTTATTTAAGTTCTCTGTCGGTCGCTTCATTTCACTCATAAAACATAATCTAGTCCTGGTCTGGTGCTGGTCTAGTCCTGGTCTAGTTCTGGTTTAGTCCTGATCTAATCCTGGATTAAACCAGTACTAGACCACATCTAAACCAGGTCTAGTCTTGGTTTATTCCTGGTCTAGTTCAGTGAAGTGGAAATGTTATTTAATCTGAGTGTGTGGCTTCATAAAACACGGCCGTGCAGGAGGAAGGACTCAAATGGACGTAAATAAAGTCGTGCGTTACATGAAAGAATTTCAATTTCAATAATGGAGGAACACACACGAACATGTAAAAAAGGAAAGCTAAATGACCTAAATTCAGAATATTAATCACAGTTTTGACCAAGTAATTGGGTATTATGTCAACCAATATTATTTTGACAAAAGAAGAACTCAGATATGCAGAATTTGTGCGTTAAATGTGTGAATGAAACAAAACACAACTCAACAACATACAGGCCCTTTAACACAACTTTAAACAACTAAATAAAACAAAATGAAGGTTTAACACCTCAGATATTGCAAATGGGTACTTCATAAAATAATATATTATTCTACAAATCAGGCATTTTGGATAAAGTTAAAGTATCACAAGATCTTAATATCTATTATGAGAAAAGGCTGTTATGATTTTTTTTTTTTTTTTTTACAATGATATAACAGCTGTTTTGCAATTGGAAATCTTGTTGCGTGAATCCAATATTAAAGTTGTTTATGCTTCTTTTAGCCCAGTGATGAGTGAGGAGACGCAGCACAATACAGACTTGTGTAATGACAAACCAAAGGCACAAGAGGAGACTGAAATGAACTCCCCTCAAACTAGAATTATGATGAAATACTATAATGGCTCCCTCCTGTTCTTATTGCATGCATTTACTGCATTTGGTGCGAAAATAATGTGGTTTAAGAGAAATAGAAAGCTCGAACCATTCAGTGTGATGTTAATTTTAGGCTTTAGTTTGATTTTAACACAATCTGACCAGAAAAACTACAACAGGTGAGCTGATTTTGTGCTTATAATCAACTTCCTCTTAAATAAAACTCTCACCTTTTTGTTGAAAACACCTAAACGTGACCATGAACTTTCATATTCATTGCATTTTGTATTTCGTTTTGAGTTTTCAGACTTATCTTAAAACTTTTTTGACTGGGTTTGCCAATTTTTTTTTTTTGCATTGCATCACCACTGTAACTGCTGAACATTATGCCATAGACATACATGCAGAACCCGTCCCAGCATGATGTCACTGCAAAGTATCAATGCTATGGAAGATTATAGCCAAAGGAATAACATTTCCATGAAAACAAGCAGAAGGAGGCCAAATAAGAGTCAGGTTTGTGAAGATGCAGCAAGAACGCACATTTTTCAGTGCAACAAACACCACCAAAATGAATTAATTGTGTGTCTAGCGAGTGTGCTGGTGTTATGTACTTTTGTGTGATTGTTGCTGTACTTTTCTCTGTCCTGTTGATGATTTGACATCAACCTGCAGAGGGATTGAACATGGAAATTAACCACACTGACTATAATCTTTACATATTTACATTTTAAACGTTCATTAATATGTGCTGTCCCTTTACAAAGAAATAAATAAGAATAAGAATGAAAAAATAAAAATAATATTAATAAGTCACATACTGTGGCTTAAATATTGTCTTTTTTTCCTCCAAAACAATAATTGCAATATTATTTTTTTAATATATCTGATGTCGTGTAAGTATCCTCCCTTATCTTATATATGGCTCGGTAAATTCTTATTAGGGATGTGCAAAAATATCGACATACTGATATATTGTGATACTAAATTTGAACTGCTGTATCGATATATCGGCAATAGTATTTTTGGTTTGTTTTCTGATTGCTCTACAGTTTTGTTGCTTATTTAATGGAGGGAAACTGTTGATGCAATACACTTGAAATATTCACTTTTTTGATGATTAAAATAGATGTTTTTCATATTCACTTTGTACATATAGTGGTTTAACAAAGAAATATTGTTGCTAAAATGCATTTGGTTCTTAAAAAACAGCATAATCTCATAGAGTATCACGTGCGACATATCGATTATCACATGTACGGCCATATCGTGAAAATATTGTATCGTGAATCGTGTATCGTATCGAATCTTTAGGAACCCTGTGATTCCCAGCCCTAGTTCTTATGTTTCTGTAGTTTTCTGATGGAGTTCAGCTGATGAGAGACGCAGCAGCAGATTAAAGTGGGACAAGCTTCACACGGGACATTACACGGCCCTAAATATAGAGACACAAAAGTAGGCTGAGCTCAGGGGCCTCTGCCAAAACAGACCAGAATAACACACAATGTAGAACTGGGCTTTCCACGGCGGAGAATAGGCCATAGCATAGTTTTAAACAGATTTCAGTGTTGCTATGGTTACAGTTCGCATTTACAGTTACATATTTCCTCTACGTTTGTGCTGCGTTTTTGTTGTGCATGTTTTGGTTTCATTATAGGACCTATATTACACAAAATTAACTCTTGTGAGCTTCAAGCCATGTTATAATGTTGTTAGCTCATCAAAACAAACCCGGAATTGTGTTTTATTTCATTCACACATGTTTAATTAATCCTTTTATTATTAGTCTGTCTACATCTCCAAAGCTCAAAATGCTCTGTTCCACTTTGTGATGTCATGAAGCGGTATTTTTCAAGTTTTGTTTGCTAGAGATCGGCAGTTCCAGGGCTGAAATGATTCAAATGATTCTAGTGAAGGTGTGTAGAGTTTAAAAACACAGTGGAGCACTTCCTGTATTATCACATGACATCACAAGGTGGAACAGAGTGTTTTCTGTTTGAGATAAGAACTTAGCAGAGTGCAGAGTTTGTGTGTTAAACATGTGTGAATGAAACAAAACACAACTCCAGGTCTGTTTGTGATGAGGAAACAACATTATAACAGATCAGAAAATTACGGAAGCCTTGAGCGGCAAAAAAAAACCAAAAACGACGTGCCTCTTTTTTTTTTTTTTTGCTTGCTGCTCGGCTTCCATAGAAAATAGCGTAATATGGGCCTTTTAATGATTTGTTTTAATTAAGTCAATGTAATTTGAAGGACAAAATATTATATAATGAACTAAATCTGGTGTTTTCAAAGAGAAGACAAGAAAAATAACAAAAATCATATCTGAAGGAACAGCGCAAGAAACACAAAGTTCAAATCATTTCATATTGTCCACATAAAGCTTTCGTCACTTGTAGACTTCCTCACAGTGGGAAGAGGAACTTACAGTAGTTTAGTTTTTTCTTTATTTGTCAGGGACCATGTACAGACTCATTCATTTTACAAAAGAAAAGATGATTTGCACCAGCTTTAGCTACTTTACATCTGCAGTAAGATAAAGCAAAAGAAAAACACGTACTTGAAAATATGCAGGATTGTAGCCAAAGCTAATTTCCATCCTTAGGGTTAGGGTTAGGGTCGGGGTTAGGGTTACACAATTCATAAAACATGACGAAAGATACGATAAGCTTCCACGTGCATCTAGCACTCAGACACTCTAAAACACAGACATACAAACTTACAAAACATTAGTATTAAATGTACAGGTCTGAAAGCAAGAGCAATTTTAATGTAATATCCGCCTTTTGCTCTTGCTTGAGTCAGCTTTTTCTCAAACAAGAGTACTGTTACTTCCATAAAAATATCACTCCAAGTAGGGGTAAAAGTACTGTGTCTGAAAACTACTTATTCAATATAACTGTAGTACCAAATGCACATTTAGACTTAGACTTAAACTTTATTGATCCACGAGGGAAATTACTTGGACACAGTAGCTCACACATCACGTTATATTATAATAACAAAGAATAAAAAAATATAAAAATGGTAATAAAACTTCTAAATAAGTGGCAATAAAAAATAAAAAAATAGCAAGACACTGGTGTCAAATAAGACAAAAATTATATAAATGAATGTACAAGTAAATAAAAAAAAACAGTTACATACAAGAATTATATACAAGAAAACAGGAAACAGTGCAAAGATGATATGATGATTGACAGAAATATAGGTTTATCTGTTACATAAAGGTGATTTGTTGTACATCTGTCATGCGTGTACATTTATTATATTATCTTTAATCATTGTTATAAGTTATGGCTGCAGCTTTGTGATTAGATTTGTGATTTATATTTTAACAATCGCATTCTGTTCAAACTTCACATTTTAAAGACGTCTAGAATAATTCACAAAAATATTAAAATAGACCGATGAACTGACAAACTAATACAAAAATCACTATCAGAACACGTTTGTACAGACCTAAACTACAGGGTTAGCAGTTTTTTATGCAGAATAAGACAGGAGGTACATGGCAGACTAACCGATATGCTAATTGCGTCCATTAAAATTGCGATTAAATTACTATTAATCTGGCAGCCCTATTATAAATCCATCAGTCATCCAGGCGAGGTCTATATATACATGTCCCTGTAATAATATTGTACTGTAGGACCAGCCAATTGTCAGATGCAGTGAGAGGCAGTTCTTATGTAATACTGAATAGTTCACATAATTCTCAGCAACTCAGGCCTGAGACTATGGGCAACCCTCTGACTCACTCCTCCCCCGTCCTCCTGCACTCACAGCCAATGTCCACCAAACAGCACCAAAACCCTCGCAGCGTTCACTTTGAAGAGTCTTATTTCAGCAAAACTCATTTATCTGTAAAAGCTCCTGTACACCAAATGGATTCTTGAGCTTTAAGTTGTGTTATAATGCCGTTATCTCCCCAAAAACAGACCTGGAGTTGTGTTTTGTTTCATTCGCATGTTTGAGTAACACTTTATTATTAGCCTGTCTACATCTCCAAAACTCAAAATGCTCTGTTCCACCTTGTGATGTCACGAAGAGGTGACATTTCACTAAAACACAGTTGCCATTAGTGACTTTGAGACTAAGGAATAGACTTGATACTTAATACTCATTGATATTAAAAGTGATATTAAAAAACACACTTTCTTTAGACAATAGAATGTGATTTTCAAAAACTTTCAAAATTTTACATAATGCGTGGACTAAAATCACAGCCTCTGTTAAAGCTCAACACAGGCTTGATTTCTCTCACTGAACAATAAAAAAAACACTAAAACATGTTAACTTTGACTTTTTTTTCTGCACAGTTTGGCAGTTGGAGATCTTGTATTATATTATTTGGCATACAAAGACATTGTGGTGTCTTAATAGAAAGTTAAACTCAAGAAAGCAATGTGGGGTTAATGTGACTGAAAAAGACTTAGAAATGTTTCACGTTTACCATTGTTTTGAATAATAATTTTTGTAAAACAGCCTCACTCTCTCATTACCTAATAATAACACAGACTCTTACCAGCTTCTGTAAACAACGCCATTTACTGATTTCAATGTAGAAATAAAATTAATAACCACAGTAGACTTCAAACTTTTGGCCCAGCCCTCCACAGTATTTTTTGCTTCTCATTTGGCCCCTGGGGAAAAATAATTGCCCACCCCTGTTCTAAAGGTTCATTTCTGTCCTGCTCAAATATTAGTTCTAGTATTGAATGGTATAACCCTTCAAATAGCACGATGATTAAATTTATGAGTTTACTAAAAATTTTGCCTTTTTCTAGTGTTTTAAATTTCGGAGAAGTGAGTGTATAGTTTATTTTTCTTCCTGGTTGGACATGGGCAGTTTTTATGACATACATAGAGATAATTTCATAACTGTTACCTGGCAACCACAACAGATAAACACAGATAAATAACCACACATTTATTTAGTTGAATGAAGGTTTGAAATGACAGAAAAATGCTTCCTGGTACGTAAATTGTTTCTGTATTTTGACTGGAGCATTCTGCGTTGATGAATACTCTTCCTACTTCCTGTATTTTTCTACTTTTCAAATATTTTCCACAAATTTCCACTTAACTTAGTGTTCACATTTTCCACCTTCAAGGCACTCAAAGCACTTTACAACAAGCAACCACTCACCCATACACGCACACATTCATACACCGGTGTACGCAGACACTGGGGTTGAGGTGGGTTAAGTGTCTTGCCCAAGGACACAACAACAGCATTCATCTGTGGGAGCTGGAATTGCACCGCCAACCTGTGGGTCAGTGGACAAACACCAACTGGACAAACGCTACCAACTGAGTTACAGTCGCCCTTGATACATACAGTATTTAGCACAGGTACAATCCCACCAAACAGAGGAGATAATACTCCCTACAACTGTACAACAACTCACCCACTGCACCAGACTATAGAGGGACAGAGGAGATAATACTCCCTACAACTGTACAACAACTCACTCACTGCACCAGACTATAGAGGGACAGAGGAGATAATACTCCCTACAACTGTACAACAACTCACCCACTGTACCAGACTATAGAGGGACAGAGGAGATAATACTCCCTACAACTGTACAACAATTCACCCACTGCACCAGACGATAAAGGGACGGAGGAGATAATACTCCCTACAACTGTACAACAACTCACCCACTGCACCAGACTATAGGGGGACAGAGGAGATAATACTCCCTACAACTGTACAACTCACCCGCTGCACCAGACTATAGAGGGACAGGGGAGATAATACTCCCTACAACTGTACAACTCACCCACTGCACCAGACTATAGAGGGACAGAGGAGATAATACTCCCTACAACTGTACAACAACTCACCCACTGCACCAGACTATAGAGGGACAGAGGAGCTCATTCTCCAACAGGCTTCTACAGCTTCACTCAAACAGTGAGAGATACAGGACTACATTCATACTATAATACTCCCTACAACTGTACAACAACTCGCCCTTATGTAACAGATAATACTCCCTACAACTCTACAACAACTCAGTCTTAAGTAACAGATAATACTCCCTACAACTCTACAACAACTCAGTCTTAAGTAACAGATAATACTCCCTACAACTGTACAACAACTCAGTCTTAAGTAACAGATAACCATATGCCCTGTCAATCAGCAGCGTTCTTGTCTCTTGTTTATAGCTGTGATTTTATATTTTATTTTATATTTTATTACTTATTTTTCTATTTTATTTTGACTTGTACATATACATTTATTTTTATAATTATGTCTCATTTGACACCTGTCTCTTGCTCTTTTTTGCTTTACCATCTATTTTTGTTACTCTCTGTTGTTATATTATATTGTGATGTTTGAGCTACTGTGTCCAAATAATTTCCCTTGTGGATCAATAAAGTTTGTCTAAGTCTAAGTCTAAGAAACATGAAACCATCATGTCATATGGACTTTAAGATACATTTTCAGTCTTCAACACATCCCCAGTTTCCTGCGTTAATACTGAATGACAAGTCTTCACAAGTCTGCAGCTCCACACTGTTACATTATCCACACTTAGTCAGAGGTGGAAATACAAAGCATTTCAACAGCCTGACCAGCCAAGTCTGCAGTCTTTTCCTTACACCAAAAAAAAAAAAAAAAGATCTGAGCTGGGCCGGATCTAGATTTCTGATTGGCGTGATTGACAGGTGAATTAGCCAATCAGAGAAACACATGTCAAAACAAAGATGGTGACTAACAGTAATAACTATGAGCAAAGTACTGAATGCTCCTAATCTTGTGTTAAAATCATAGACTGTATGCATACATTTACAGAGCTAACCTGCTAGCCATCGTGTTCCAAATAGGAAGTGAGCATGGGCGCACTTCTGGCTCCATCGAATTCACTTTTTATTGAAAAACTGTCGCCACTCTGTCTGTAACTGCTGCTGTCAGGCTCGTCAATCTGACCTTAAAATATTTGCATTAACCCACTCTACATGATCCGAGTGTTTTTATTTCTCTGTTTTGTCCCTAAATCGAGATATGAACTTAATAACGACAAATCAGGCGCCTTCATTCCCCTGCTAGCATTAACAACAGGCTTGATTGACAGCGTTGCTAAGTGTCCGCTCGGTGCTAAACCAGTGGTGTGGCTGAAGGGGCGTTATCTTCAACAGCCTCAATCTGGATTGGCTCTTTAGTTGCTATGATACTCGTGGTCGGAATTCCAAATATGGAAATTTGCTGCTATAAAAGTGGCAGCAAAAACAAACAAAAACAAAACAAAAACAAAGCATGTGAACCTCTGCAGAATAAATTAATAAAATCCTTAATGCTGCTATCTTTTATTAAAACCCAAATCCATTCTGTAGCACATTTCATAAACATAAAAATAGTTTCCAATCTGCTGCAGTTTTTCATACTGTGAAAGGGTATGAAGAGGTTACATATTTTGTTCTGAATGTTACTTAGTCTTAAACTTAGACACAAGGATATTCAAGAGGAAAAGTCTTCCTCATTTGAGCGACGCGAGCTATAAATAAACGGCTGTGATTGGACTGACAAAAAAAGGAGCTGGAGTTTGCACTGCTGCTTAGTCCCAGATCCTGCAACATTCACTGCAGTCTCTCTAAAACAATAGTTAAACTATGAAACTATGTTCTTCTCTCAAACAGAAAACACTCTGTTCCACCTTGTGATGTCATGTGTTAATACAGGAAGTGCTCCACTGTGTTTTTAAATTCCATAGACCTAGAATCATTTGGATTACTTCAGCCCTGGAATTGCCCATCTCTACAGAACTAAGGGTAAAAAGTAGCTGTTGAAAACTACCACTTCATGACATCACAAAGTGGAACAGAGCATTTTGAGCTTTGGAGACATGAATTAATTCATTAATTGTATTTATATAGCACCTTTCAAGACACCTGAAGTGCTTTAAGGTGTATTTTTCATTCACTCCGCTCCACTGGTGGTAAACTACTACTGCAGCTGACCTGGGGCAGGCTGACGGAAGCGAGGCTGCCCCTCTGCACCATCGGCCGCTCCAACCACCACCAACACTCGTGCAAACTCCACTTTCTTACACACACATGTTCTCCACTTTGCAACAGACTAAAACAGACAACAGACTAAAAAGTTACTCAAACATGTGTGAATGAAACAAAACACAACTCCAGGTCTGTTTTTGATGAGGAAACAACATGGCTTCAAGCTCACAAGAGTCAATTTCGTGTAATATACAAAGACTGTATATAAAAATGGACATAGCTAACCCGTTAGCCGCCGGGATCCACATAGGAAATGAATATGGGTGCTTTTCTGGCTCCATCGATTTCTGTTGACTTTACATTGAAAAACTGTCTCCTCTCTCTGTAACAGCTGCTGTGAGCCTCGTCGTTTTGGTCTTAAAATGTTCGTATTAACCTACTCTAGATGATCGTGGCATTTTTATTTCACTATTTTGTCCGTAAATAAATTCCTATTCTTAAAATGGAACTGGCTCCAAATTCTACCCCTGTAACCGCTCTAGCATCGTGAGCTTCGTTTGACTGGAGCCAAACGCTATGGGTCATGTCATACTCCCTTAATCCACTTCTTTATGCAGGACCTATAAAGTGACCATAGGAACTGTACGACTGTTAAATTACATTATAAAAAGTCTCGTGTATCAGTGAGGACTCAATAGGCTCTGACCTTACAGCCTTGACTGAAGAGTATAATCTCCTTTAGGTAACAGTAGACAGGACAGTTTTAAAATAGTGCACTTCAAATAGAGGAAGCCCTGGATACAGCCAAAATCCCTGGGGATCAAAAACAGTTTATAGGTCATATAGAAACCCCCTTTAAAAAGACGAGATGACAAAGAGCCTTCTATATCTGTTTATCTTGGACCGACCAGTAACATGATTTAGAGGCAGTGATTCATTCAGAAACTCCCCGTTCAAAGATGACTCACAAACACGTGTAATCTTCACTGTTGTGGGGCGAGAACAGTTGGTCTGAGATAACAAAGCTACCATTATAATGTGGACATCCAGAAACATCTATTTTGACTAAATACTGAGTGAATTTGGACGTGTATTAGATAACAGCTACTTTCGCCTTGCATAAACCCGAGGAGACGAGCTGGAACCTGCCAAGAGAAGAGAGTCTATGTGAGAAAGGAGACAAATTATGCAGTGATTTCAGTAAAGACTAAGCTGACACATATCAAACTGTATATTAATCATTTATGTAATTTTCTCGCAGTGAAAATGTTAGTTCGCTTCCAGGTTTTAGCGTTTTTCTTCTATATTCTAATTGCATAAAATAACTACAATCTATTAGGGTTGACAAAAGAATCGAAAAACTATTCAGATTCTAAAACTATTATCAAAAGTATATTCTATTGTCTAAAGAAAGAGTGTTTTTTTTATTATTATTATTTGTGGTGGTATCAGAATCAGAGTTGGACATCATGTGAACCATCTGAAGAAATCAGAAAAACATGTCAAGGTGTAAACAACACACTGGTCTGTCAAAATGAATCTTATTTTGGAAATATTGGAAGACCAAAATGAACCTCTTTGAAATATTTGTTAAATTTAGAGTTTGCAGTTTTTAAATAGTGAGGCATAATTAGAATATGAGACTGTTTAGAGGCTAGAAGAACTGGAGAGGTGTATAGGTTTATTCAATGAGAGGAAGTCCATCTGACAGAAAAAATAAATAGATAATAATGACATTCGTATTAGACTTTGAAACAGTCATCATTTATTTACTTTGTAGGGCTGAATGACTTTGAAAATACCACACTGTGATTTTTCTGGCAAGCCCTGCACTTGAGATTAGATCTGAGGTTTATGTTTTAATAATAAGACTGTTCAAAGTTCACATTTAAACTCTTTCACATTTGAGACTTAAATCTGAACAGCTACACTAATACTCACATGCATTTCAGAACATGTTTGGAGAGGTCTAAACTACAGGGTTAGTGGGTATTTATTTGAAATGTGGGATTTTAAAAAAGTCTTACCAATTTGAATGGCTGCAGTTGGCAAATTGGCAATTTAATTACAATGAATCTGGGAGCCCTAATTAATTTTGGGCATTTTTGATCGTTTAAAGTGCCTGTGACAGGTCGGATTAGTAATTTAGCTAAAACACACTTTGCCTTAACCTGGCTCACACCAGACTGATAATGTGTCACTCTGAACTGAGTTCTACACAGTCTGGAACAGCTCTCGCTGAAAGTGATGGGACGACTATTTGAATCTGATTGGTCGAAGCTTCAAAGCAGCGAAACATGACAAGAGAAAAGCACAAACATCTTCCCTGTTCACAAATGCCCAAAGCTCTTACCTTCCGGATGTTTTTCACTAACTAAATAGTTGTACTGTACTGACCTTAAAATACGCTGAAGTACGTTTGTTTGTTTTGTTTGCTTCACCTTTGGCTTCAGGACAAACCTCAATGCTGCGATGTGATTGGCCCGTCTGATTAACCATACAGAATATCACGAGAACCCAATTTGCTGTGCAAAGTTAGCTTAACATCATTACATTTAAGATTTTGCCAAAAATATTAAATGTTTTCCCACATTTTTTAGGTTTCAAATTTTACTTCTTGGTTGAAAATTGTGACATCACACTAGGGAATTCCATTACTGGAGCCCTCTCTACTTCCTGTAATTTTCAACATATTTTAAAATTTTTCTTCACAAATTGCTTCTTGATTTGATGTAAAACTATAATTATATTTACAACAGGTATTATCCCACCAAATTAAGTCAAAATTAGAGAATCAAGAAAACCTTCAATAAACACTTTCATTGCTTTAATAGGGACTAGTGGAGTTAATTAGACCTTTACGTTACATTTCTCTTGTAATATACGTACTATATATCTGTACTGTGCAGCACTTTGGAGAATGTTTTGTTTGTGAAATGCTAAAAATAGAGAATTGGATCGAAAACAGAGCTCAGGTTGCACCAATTCAATTTCACAAACTTGAATCTAATTTGTCCTTTTGTAACAGCCTGCACGGTGCTTTCACTTAGCCACTCATCTGAAGGGGCTCTGGACAAACAACCCATAATTCATGTGGTTTTTTTATAGTGTCGTTTCTTGGAAGTGTCTGGACCGGAGCAGGGGCCGAGTCAAAGGTTTCCCCGGGTGCATTCCTCTTCAGAGGGGTTCTGAGTGCAGCCGCTCTCCGATTAAATGTCTGGAGCTATGTCACCAAGCAGTCCAAGCAACAGGTGAAATCTGTGTCTACACCGGGGATCAGCTGTAGTGTCGACTGGAAGATCTGAAAGGAATAACTACTCTCACCGTTTTATCTGGTTATATTGAATGTTAAAGGTGCACTGTGTAACTTTGTGGTTGGGGGTCCGTCACTTGCTCGTTTCTTTGTCATTGCTCTGCCTGGAATGTTCCACAGTGTGACATTAAACAGCTCTACTTTACATTTATTCAATTACAGGTGGTTTTACAGCTCAAAAATACCTCAAAAACAGACATTTTGACTGTGAGCGGGATCGCCTCTCCACAGATCTGACCTGTAACTTGGTCTGGTTTGGTCTCCGTGAAGGTAGAAATGTTTAATAACACACAAAGCAATAAAGTGTCCACGGAGAAAAGCTTTTGACGGACCTTTCACCAGAAAAGTTACACCGTGCACCTTTAACATTGGTAGACCTATGATGAAACTAATTACAGTTAAATGCAAGATCTGCAATATAAAGGGTCACAATTAACAAATCTACAAGGTAACGTGCATGTTTTCATTAATTAGATAATAAATTTGATATTTTTTCTGTGTTCAAGGCCTTTTTTAAAGCAGTGAATCAATGAATGTAAGATTTTACACTTTACTTGAATTTTAGATTTTAAATTAGGTTCACTTCAGCAAGTAGACCAAGTGGGTGACATTCAAACTGGGAAAAAGTTATGACAAAAACACATCTGGTAGAGGTGGACTGGTTAACATAATGTGAATTTTTGAAAATATAAAAAATCTGAATATTGAGTATATAGTTTATAATAAAAATGTGTCAAAAAGCTGATTAGAAATGTTAAAAAAGTTGTATTTCTGCACTTTTAATAATCATTTTCCAATCATTTCACATTTAGCTGATACTTACATTTCAACTTATAAATATTTTCTGAATGTCATCATGGGAAACTCAAAAAAAACAAAAAAAAAAACAAAACTGAAATTTTCCATTGCGCTACCTGCTTTTGTCCAGTGGTCTGATGTTTATATCAAACTCGAACAACAAAAAGCCCCGGCTAAAGGTTCAGTTATTTAAAGAGAACAGGCTAATCCAGATCATTGGAACAGTGACATGGACCAATATACAAGACCGACTGCATTTCTAAAACATTAGATCATGAATTGTGTGCACAACTCACCAGTCCGGAAGAGAGAGACACCAACCCAGGTCTCCATGGAGGAAAGTGACTCTGCAAAAACTGGAAAAAGAAAGTGAACAAAAACTGATAGCAGTGACATTTATAGGAGGACGATCTCTGTATGTTCAACGTCTCCGCAAAGACCGGTTTTCCTGCTTTAGGATCAGTTTAGTTCTTGGTTTGTGTAGACTTGGATTGGTTTTGTTATAGTCCTGGTTTAGGTCTGAGGGGTGTACAAAGTGAGATAAATGGCCAAGCAAGGTTAGCCAAGCCCAAAGTCAAAATTTAGAGAGCATTCACACTTGTACATATTTGGCTGTGATTTGAACACACTTTAATTCTGACTTATTTTGGTCCTGTTCCAGTCCTGATTTAGCGCTGGTCTAGTTCAGGTTTCGTTCCAGGTTTAATCCCAGTTTGGTCCCAGTTTGAATGTGGTGTTTTGTGTAACACCCTCCCAGCCTCACAAAGGGGCTCACTTGCCACTAAAGTAACACATGCAGCAGAGTTAAACACGTGTGGAGCAGGTTGAGATGCTGAATTAGGAATTACATCTTTTGACAAGTTTTTGCACATATTGATCAGCACTAAACCCTCTCTCGTGGTCATTATTCTCACTCTATGGTGGCTTCTGTCAGTCTTCAGTAAGGCAGCTGTGGTTCACTCACATTAACAGGCAAGGTGGAGGAAGTGCCTTGCCCAAGGATACAGTGGTACGGCTCAAACGGTCAGCCTTGAATAAGTAGTTGTCACTTAACCATGCAACAGTTCGATATTCGGAACAGCCTTATTGTCACGCACATATTTCTTGAATGCATAAACGTGTACCTCATGAGCGTTTAAAGAGGGGGTATTACACTTCTATGGGGTATTAACTGTTAACACAACTAGAATGGCATGTTACCTTTTATTGTTTTGGCAACACAACACTGCCAACTGTAGGGAGAATTCAAATAGGGCCCAGGAGTGATCGCGATGGATGACATAAGACCACTTCAGGCATGTTTTTTGATGAGGGACAAAGTTGTAACATGACAAAACGCTCCAAAAACTCTTTTGCATAATTCCCCTCTTCAAAAAAGGTAAGGAGCAATTCTTTCCAGGAACCAATCAATAATAAAGACGACATTTGAACATTTCGTAACAAGTGCAACATGGGTTTATTGTCAAACTGGTTATTAAGACATGAACTTGATTAATGCCATATGAAATCTCAAACTCCGCTGTAGTAAAGTGCAGATTCAAATCAAGTCGTCCTGGTAGTGCTCCTATAGGTTTCTCTGAACAGTTATGTCGAATGAACTTTGCAAGATTAAACCTACAAAACCACAGAAAGCCCTTTTTTAATAGAACTCAAAACGTCTAAAGCTAATGTGCAAAATAAAATAACTGACAAAGCCTTATTTTGAAGAGGAAATTTGTACTAAAGTAGATACGCAGACAGCTGTAGTCTAGTTAGAAGTCGTTATTAGAAACGAAAGGTGAGTATGCGCAGTAAGTATTCCGTAACCTCTCTCAGCCAATGCTTTGATCAAAATAAAACAAAAAATGGCATTTAAAAAGGTTGACTTTCGAGAGGTTACTTGCGTACTATAACAGTTCGGTGTGCATTGTGGGATCTCAAACGGAGCACCACTTTAACTTTTTTTTTTTTTTTGCCCAAAACCTCAAATTCAAAAGCTTGCATTTGACAAACTCACTCTCTGTGGCACTTATAACACTTAGCATTCACACGGACTCATCCAGACCACTGCAAAAACTCATGTCTGCAGGTTTTAAAATGGCTTGAATTCAGATTAATACATTTGAGTAGTTGAAACTAGATTTTTGGGAGTTGGATGAACTAGATTTTTTAGTATAGTTTTAAGGCTTAAATAGAATATTAATTTTTTTGGAAAATATCTGTAAATTGAGCATTAATATATCAAAAGGAATAATTAAAATAAAGTTTTACTCAATGGACAGACGATTTAGCTTGAATTAAGAAAATGTGATGAACTCTCAGAAAGACCTAGAAATAACTAGACTTACACACAAAATCATTTAAATTCAACCTTAAATACATGTATTATACCAAATTTTCTACTCTTAATACATTATGTTTATTGCACTTTTGTTAACTGTTAAAGATTTCTGAATAAAGTTGGTATTTGATTAACATTTTAATTAAACTGAAAAGGGGACAATGTATTAAAAGCAAATTTTTTTTGGAGTGTAACCAATAAAATTTAAATGAGTCAAAACTCAATTGGAAATTCTGAAATCAAGTCATTTTAACTCCTGTCGACACATTCCTTTTTACAGCGCATTAACGTTTTTTTTTTTTTTTAATGATAAAATGTGAGAAAACCGGCAGCGTTGATGTTGTTCATGAGGTAAACACAAAAATTAAAACTGCACAGACAAAGTGCCGAATACAACAGTCTTTCCAACAGCATAGCCTGTGCATAGAAGGATAAAGCACTTACGGTGTTTGCAGACAACCCTTCGCATAAAGCTTTGTTTAGGTACAAATGAAACCATGAAACACGTACGGCAAAATATTACATCTGTGTAGCGTTAGAATTACTTGAAATTAATATCTTGATTTGAGTAGTTTTATTTACTAAAGTTATTATACAAATTCTATGACAATTCTAGCTAGTTTCATAAGATAAATGACTAAATATATCAAGTTCAGGTTCAATGTTTTAACCCAATTTAAATAGCTTAGATAGTTAAAGTTATTAAATTAATTCCATGACAATTCTAGACGTTTTTTTACACATAAGATAAACGGCTAATAAATATTGTTGATACATATTTTTTACAAGTACAATGTTTTTACCCCATTGGAAGTTAATTTAAATTGAAGTCTCAAATGTCTTTAAGCAGCTCAAATAACTACTTAATGTTGACTTAAAATATTTAAGAAGTAACCTAATACATTTATGTTAAGTGAACGTATATTGCTAAATAGCTCATTCTGAAACTCAAGTCATTTGCTTTGAATCAATTTGCAATTAAAATGAAATAAGTTACATTAATTTAAGTCAACGTTTCACTAGAATGAAATTTTTAGCGTATAGTAGAAGTATGTAGCTAAACTAGTCAACACTACTCAAATCAAGTTACATTATTCCAAAGTCAAGTCATTTCACCTCATCTAGATAATAATATTTCAGACTGTACCCTTCCCCTCCCTTGGCATATATTCCGTTTGCATGACCATGAAACCAATTGTGATTTTGAAGAACGGGTCCATGACTGTTGGCAACAGCAATGGGACAATGTGAAAAACAAAAACAAAATTAACCTGAATCCCAACGTTGCTAGAAAAGTCTTTGTTATAGAGAGAGACACAGGCAAAAGCTGGGTTTGGGGGGCTTGCATGGAGAAGATCTCTCAAGTTTAATAATAAATAGCATTGTGGAATATGCAAAAAATAATTTCTAGACCAAAAATATGTAAACCTGTTGTTTCTTGGTTCGTCCAGGTATTTATGAGACTGCTGCTGTCCATTTCGCAGACTTTTAAAACTGTTAAGAAGAACATTTTTTTTGCAATCCATTGTGGTTGGAAAAACATCGTATGGACTCAGTTCGCTTGTTCTTCCTTAATACCTAGAGTTTTAATGCAATTCGTCCCAAGTATTATCTATGTAGTAACACAAACGCCTCCAATTTTTCCGGGATGTTGCCTTTATAGTGGAGATTGTGCTTAACTATGACCCTAGCAGCGAGACACGCCAGAGTGGTGTGGTTGATGGGTTGGATCACGTTCCTCGCCAGTTCCTTTTCGTCCAGTAGGTCCAGCGCCGTTTGCTGGAAGGAGTTGGTACTGTCAAAATGAGTGCCGCTGGAGATGAGCAGGTTCATGATGTCCGGGTGGCCATTGGAGGCAGCGATGTGGAGGGGGCTAAAGGAAAGAGGCGCCATGATCAGTAAAAGGAACTTTATATAACCTGCGCTCCTGCCGTTTAAAAAAAAAAGTTACTACAATCACAACTGAACCTGGGTTGCTACAGCCTAAACCTGCAGATAAAGGACACATACAAGTTTGTTCCTCATTCTTAGCATATGGACAAGACATGAAAGCTCAGAACTTCACAATTCACTCACTGAGCTACAGAGGCTGCACTAGCACCGATTCATGATTGGCTGCAAGTGCTGGGGTTTAGGGAGTGTGGATTCAGATAAAGTCTGTTCAAGTTTAAATGGATTTCAGCATGACAATTGGCAACCCAAATGAGACTCACGTGAGGCTCATTCTGCTTCCTGATGCAGCTGCCAATCTGCCAATGGACAGAAACCAACTATATTACCAAATATTGTAAAGTCAGACCTCTAACAAGTGCAATTTAAACCTCACAGAGCTTTACAATCACAATAAAGATTAACATTACTTCGGGTGTGATGCTAACTGAAAGCACTGCTCTGAGACTTTGTTACACTTTAATCTGAGCTTTATTTGAACACAATCTGACCAGAAAGAGCTGGTTTAGTTGGAGCTACAACAGGGGAGCCAATTTGTGCTTGTTTAAACAAGTCTCTCACACATAAAATTAGTCAAAGCTAGCTACCGTTAGCTAACAGTTCCACTCTCAGTAAGAGGTCACTCACTCTTTCATTGAAAAATCAAACCCATAAACAGGACCATGTTGTTGTTTTTTTTCTTCTTGAGTTTTCAATCTTAAAACTGTTTTAGCAGCGTTTGCCAGTGTGTGCATTGTGTCGCCATGGTAACATTCCACTAAAGAGTCACCCCCTCACCTGTTGTCGTCCTCATCTCTGCTGTTAACGTCGGCTCCACACTCCAGGAGGATGGAAGCCACAGTGAGCGAGGGGAACTTACACACAGGGTACCGCCCAACGCAGGTCGTGTTTCTGTCAACGGCGAGATGGAGCGGACTGTAGCCATTTTTACCACAGGGCTGGAGCTTCAGGAACCTGGGAGAGCATGGAGGAACAAGACACAAAATGGGTCCAAGAGAATGAGACAAGGAGACTTTAGCATAAATAATACATTGTGCCTTTTTTTTTTTTTTTTTTTTTCAAAAAACATACCTTGAATAGTTTTTTGTTTCATTCACACATGTTTAACACACAAACCCTGCATATTTAGGCTGAGTTCTTTCAAACAGAAAACACTCTCCTACATAATGAATCACTCACATCCACTAGAATCATTTGGATCATTTCAGATCTAGAATTGCCAATTTCTACTGAACTAAAGAGAAAAAGGTAGCCATTAACTTGAAATCTACCCCTTCATGACATCGCAGGGTGGAACAAGCATTCTGAGTTGGAGATGTAGAGAAATAATCCAGGATTACTCAAGCATGTATGAAAGAAAAACACATCTCCAGGTATGTTTGAGAAGGTAGCAACATTATAATAAAGCTTTTACATTTTTAATCTTTTTAAAATAAATTTTAAATGTAATTAAAGCTCACAAGAGTCTGTTTTGTGTAATATGCTTTAACTGTCATTGTAGCACTGCTTTTTGGAACTGCAGCTTCGCAAGAGGTGTAAGTCAGCAAAAACATTCCCTTTTTGTCTGAGCCAATTATAAAATAATGGGAAAAAAATGTCATAAGAGCATTTCAAATGTGTGCGCAATCTTGCCACAATTTCATCTGGCAAGATCTGTTATGACGAGATCTTGTTTTAATTTCAAACTGAGCTCCACTTTCTGCAGTAAGGTTAAACGGGGATAACATGCAAACACTACGCAAAAAAAAATTAAAAATAAAAATTAAACTGGAGACAATCCTTCAGTGAGACCAAATTCCAGATTTTTTTTGCCACTCCATTACAGCTGCTACTTTGCCCCATGAATGGGCAAAAAAATTCTGTTGATTTGATTATCTTGTGTTTTTAATGATCAACAAAGTGTAAAATTGTGAAATTGGGGATTATGAAACCAGATTTCTCCAGACTTTCTTAGCAGGGTGATTATGCAGAGTGCAGGGGACAGGGTAGTGAATATGCAGCAACACTTCAGGATGAAATACATCGAGAGCAGTTAGGCCTACAGCAAGAGGCTATAAAATTAAATTTAAATCATAAATGTTCATACAGTCCAGCCCTACTCTGCAGTCAGTCATTCCCACTTCTGTCGAATCTTACCACAAAGCAATTAAATGCCCGGCCAATTCAGGCTTTTACTTAAATCAATGTTCAGGAGTTTGACATAGAACAGTAGTGACAAACAACATCTAAACTCTGGGGATGCACAGATGCCGAAAATGTCCTGTTGTTCCATGACATTAGTTCAGCTGATCTCCTGTTTGAGCATTTTATTAGATGTATAAGACAAATGTTGGCCAACAGTGTTTCCTGTTGTTTGAACTTTTATTTCTATTAATCTGTTCAGCAGTTACTTGCTGGATAAATGACACAAATGGCACTTATTTCCATCAAAACACAGTTAACTTACTACAAAATGGATCCATTTTAATTGTTTTTCCATTTACACTGGTATCGATTAATATCAGATAACAAATAACAAATACCAAAAGCATAAGTATCAGTATCGGTACTGAAAAAGTTGGATCGGTGCATCCCTACTAAATTCCACAAGATCATTCTGCTTTCTGACAGGATAATCAGCTGGAAAACCAATGAAAAAGGTAAAACATGAGCGACTTCTTAGAAAAGGTTTTGTAAATAGATCAACAGTGCAGTTGTAATCAGTCATCATCCAGCGCCCAAACCCAAACTGGACCACGACGGCATGGGAGTTTGTGCATAAAACAGTACTAGGAAACAGTGTTTATATAAAAACAGATGAAATGTGTGAATCACGAGTCTAATCTGCCTTTTTACAAATACCAAGAAATACCAAATGAGCCAATTCACTCACTCTTTCACCTTCTGCCTGCTGTTGCCGCATATAAATTCTTATAATCTAAATAAAACTGACATTCTGCTCTCTATAACTCAAGTCCACCTATCTATGTTTTCAATGGAGGAAAATAGATTAATCAGTATGGGATTTTCTAATATCACCCATTGATACAAATACCATTTAACTTTAACAAACAACGTCCAGACTAGGGCTGCTAACACTGAACAAAATTACTAGGAAATAATATACCAAAATATGCCACATCTTCAAAAACCTTCCCTTTCTGCTGTTGTCCCATAGAAATCCTCAGAATCTAAATAAAAAGGTTAAATGAACTAATACAAATTTTGGTCGACTAAGACATGGGCCTGTCACGATAACACATTTTGAAGCACGATAAATTGCTACAGAAAAATACTGGGATAAATGTTAATACTGAAGCTGCTTTATGGCACGGACACAAAGTAGGAAAATCCCAGTAAACCAGTTTTTAAATAGACCATTAAAAAAGGTCTATATAGCAGAACTAACCAATAATTAAACATAAGTTATTCCTTTAAACTTCTATAGCTCAAATATTACATTAGATAAAATAAATTGTCCATTATTGTAAAGAAAATGCACCCACAGCAAATACTGAGCCCAGAAATACTGTACATTGATCCAGCTTTCCTATATTGAACGATAAGACGATATATTAATTATCATGACAGGCCTATTAAGCCGCCTTCGACCAATTAAAGGAACACTGCGCAACTTTTCTGGTGGAGGGTCCGCTACCTACTTGTCTCTATGGAGATAGTATTTAGCATTTATTCCTATTGCTCAAAAATACATTAATTTATTCTAGGACTAGGGGCAGTTCTCCACAGATCTGAATTGTAATGTAGCACAGTGCTGCAACCTTGCGATAGATGGTTTAATCTATACTGTGGCACATTCTAGACACCATATAGTCTTTGTTTGGACCCACCTGTAAATGGTCTCTTTCTTGTAGTGGTCCTGCTCAGTGCTACAGGGCACTTTCTCCAGGAGGCAGATGAGGTGCAGGATGATTGACAGGGCTTTTGTGAGCTGGGCGGGCTCAGGTGGGACCGGTCCAGTCTGCTTCACCGCCCTCTCGATCTCCAGGACGCTTTTACTCAAAATCCCCATAAGATCCTCGAATGACACAGACGTACCCAGCAGCCCTTTGGCCCTGTCCTGGAGCATGAATGAGAAAAGTTCAGCGAATGACAGTAAACTGGACGCGGTCATCGGGCTGAGGGGGTCTAAGTTGGTTTGTTGCATGTCCAGAGCGTATTTCCACAGGTTTATGCAGCGCTCAAAGTTCCCAGAGTCGGCGTAAACAGCTCCTCTGTATCTGATGTAGTACGAGGTGTCTGGATGTTGTGGGCCCAGGATTCTCTCACGGATGAGCAGAGCCTGCATCCTCATCTCATCCGGATCGGATATGAGACCGTCCAGCTCCTCTCCGTTTGTTACCTTTAGATTACACAAGATAAAACAGGAATAGGGTTGTGAATAATGGGAATTTTAGTCAATTTATTATTTTTTTTTATTAATGTAAATATTTTTTACGATTTCTGGTGCAAACTTAAAGTATATAATTAAAAGGAGTCTTCATGTAATAAAGTAAAGTATATTTGTCTTGCATTTACGATGCAGTGAGCACAACGATAATGCATGGACTGGGTCAGTGATACAGGATTGTGACTAATGACTATTTTAGTAGTAGTCAGCAATATTATTTTCTTTTTAGAAGGCTAATCAAACAATTTCTCTTGAAACCTTTTTTTAAATAAAATTTTAACTAGATTAGAGTGCAGACTATAGACCCCTTGGTAGGTACAACACATGCAAATTTTTTTCATGTAATAAAGCCAAGAATATTTGTCTTGTCTCAGTACTGATATTATAAAAGCAGCTTAGGGTCAAAATGAGACCACTCTGGGATCTGCATCCAATTATAAAGCATTTTATCGTCTGTGGAGTAGGAAATGAGGCTGGTACGCTGTTGGCATGCTAGTTGTTAATATTAAAGTGATGGCAAACTCTTCCTGTCTCTGAAAGTTGTGAAACTTGCATATAAACTCAACGCTGTGAATAATTAAGATGTCCTAAATGCTTAAGGTAAGTGAAGAATAACTTTGAACTATTTAAAATGAACTTTCTTGTTTTTTAAAGACTTTTTTCTTATATGCCCTGGCTCTCATGGTTTCTATTTATTGTCTTTCCAAGTTAGATTTGTCATGAGTTGTCAGAAAATAACCCCAGACTCTTACATACATGCAAGCAAGCGTTCAAGAACACTTGTTAAAAAGGTTTAAATCAGAGTTAGATTGGTTCCTAAGAAAGTGTATGAAGTGTGTCAAAATCTCCCTCACCTCTCTGGCGTAATCGTAGGCCATAATGAGCTGCTTTGGTTCGGGCTTGTGGACCACGTGGTTGCTGTCCATGTATCGGAGGTCCATGGCTCTTTTCCAGTATTTTAATGCCCCAAGTAAATCTCTCTTTTTGTCCACAAAGGTGGCGCCAAGGAGCTCAAGGGCATCTATTCGTTCCTTATGACTGGTCTGCAATAGAAGGAAGAAGGAAAAGGAATAGAAGGAACAGAAGGAAAAACATGACTAGTCGATAAATTATATTACATTTAAATTGGTCCACAGATCTCAAAATCAATAGAAGGTGGGTGATAAAATGTAGGAGTCTGATATGGATTTTTGAGCAGATATGACCCAATATTTAGATTTTAAAATCCACAGCAAAGCCCACAAGTTTATGTTAAAAAGGTACAGTGTGTAACCTTTTCATGGAGATGCATTTTTATGCAATATTGAGGAATCAGGAGTCAGATTTGTGGAGATACAAACATGGGGCAGGTAAAAAATATATATACAGGTACAGCATAAATATATATTTGGTATATTATTATCTATACAGTTAAATATATTTAAACTGGTACACTTGTAATGACCTGTTGGTGCGTGGTCAGGTAGTCGACGATGTTGGTGTGTCCGGTGACGCTGGCGGACAGAAGAGGAGTCATCCCGTATCCGTCCTGCTCCATCGACGCTCCAAACCTGAGCAGCATCCTCATGATCTCCAGACTGCCCGACTCTGCACAGTCATGGAGGGCTGTGTTTCCTGTGGACAGAGGGACAACACAGGAACACAGCTTTTATCAGTCAGGACATGTCTTTGCAGAAGTGGGGAGAGGGGTGGTTCAGTGTAGAAAAGGTTTCATCAGTGGTCGTCTGGACTCTGTTTTTGAGATCAGGATGTTTCGGCTGGTAATTACAGTATCAAGAATAATGTCAATAATTAAAACTATTAAAAAACGACCATAAAAAGATAGAGAAACAAGGGTATAAAGTGATATTTCTGCCCATTTGTGGTTCATTTTATGGTCCATTCAAATTTTGTGCCATACTTGAACCTCAACAAAGACATTTACAGGCACATTCTGAATAGTAAAGAAAATCTGACAAAAAAATATACACATGCAAGCTTAAAAAGGCAAACACGTCAGTTCCTGTTTTAGACTAAATATATTTCCTATACTTCATAAAACTTCCTTCCAGTTAAACCAGCCGGTTGTTTTCCTTTACAAATTATTATTCATAAGGGTGAGATGACACATCAGGTGGATTAACCAAACTGGTTTCATGCAACTTGTGTTTTCTTAATCCTCTCAACACATTCAACATTTTTTTAATGTGACTAGATGAGGGACAGTGGTTGGAAATTACCCAAATTAAGCATTGCTGTTTGTAGGGGTGAGCGATATGAACAAAAATGAACATCGCAGTATTTTTTTTTTTTTTTTTTACATTCTTAAAAGACAGTATTTTAATAATATAAGAAAAATGTGACAAAATGTGGCTGGAAACGTCTTGTATGAGGTTCAAGTATCGCACACAACGTAAATATACCATAGAATTAAACAGAAAAGCACAGAAAAATCACTTTATACCCTTGTTTAGGAGATTACACCAGACGTTCCTGTTCCTTTCTGGAGGGACTTAATTACTCGATAAAGTTATTTTGCACATCTCCAAAACAATCTTCCACTCCTACTAGGGATGCACCTATACAATACTGTTATCTGATATCAGCACCGGTATCTCTGATGGATCGGACGTCTGTTCAAAGTTATCGGTTCAATCAATTTCCCATTTTTTCTATAAATTGGTGTAATAATACGATTTATTGATCAGAGCTGGCCCAAAATATTTCCTAATATGGAACTGGTGTTTTGTAACTCTTTATTTAATTATTATGTAACGTAACTGCAGAATAGCTTTGAAAAAATACATGAGTACAACTGTTTACAATAGGCCTGGTTACAATAACTACTACACTGCCTTGTAGTTCAATACATGACAGAAGAATAATTTCTGGGGGTCAATATTTATCGTCACTACTTTTTCTTTTTTTGAAAATTTGAGCTGTAAATGGTTGAATAAAACTTCTGACTCATAAAGTGTTTCATTTGTATTGGAGCTCATAGAAGTTTTTTAGGGAAGTTCTGCTTTACGGTGAGCTTGACAGCGGCATAATTGCATTCAGTATCATTGTTTGTGGTCTATATTTTCTTCACCAATACCACACTTCAAAATGTGTTATCATGACAGGCCTAGTTAAGAAGTCGTTTAAGGAAATAAATATTAGTCAGTGTCTGCCCTGGTATCAGTTGATATCAGGAATTGGAAGATACTTGAAGCCACGGTATTAACATCGATATCGGAACAGAAAAAGCTGGATTGGTGCATCCCTAACTACTAGTTCATAAAAGTACAGGGGAAAGTAACTGTTATGGGTAGTATCTGTCTTCAGTCACACAGCCATGTCTGTAATGACTCAACAGAATAACATGATCGACTGGTTTCACAATCACACTTGAAACTGTAATGTCCGTATGGGTGTGTCGACAGACTTTAGGCTCTCCCTTTTATTTGTAGCAAAACCCAAAACAATACAGTTCCAATGCCTCTTTTATGTTGGAATTGGTGACTGACTCAAAGAAAGTGAACAATGTCCCTGGAAAAAACCCCTTACAACATTTATGCCGTTTAAAATGTTTAAAAAAGGTCCTATATTGCGCAGAATTTTATTTCCTCATCAAAAATATACTTAGTTTTTTTTTGTTTCCTTCACACATTTGAGTAACACATTATTAGTCTGTCTACATCTCCAAAGCTCAAAAATGTTCTGTTCCACCTTATGATGACATGAAGCAGTAGTCCAAGTTAATAGCTACCTTTTATCCTTTGTTCGGCAGAAGTTGGAAATACCAATTATCCAAATTATTCTAATGAAAGTGTATGAAGTTTAAAAACATCACAAGATGTCACAGAAGTTAGACTAAATCTGACCATAAAGATTTGGTCCCTTATCTGAACTACAAGAGCTGATCGGCTGTTAAACAAGTCCCTCTCACATAAAATTACAGTCACAAGCTAGTCAGCGTTACCCAACAGTTTTTCAGTTACTCACTTGCTCGTATTAATCAGAGGCTCCTGAAAATGTGTTGCTTAAACCAGTTTTGTATTGTTCACAAGTTTTCAGAGTATCCTAAAACTTACTGCTGAACATTCCACCATAGAGATACATGTAGAACCCCCCTCCAGCGTGATGTAGATGCATGTAAACACAGCATTATGTATGGACTTCGCTCACCTTTGACACTCTTTCGGTTCACATCTGCCCCTTTCTCCAACAGGTACTGGGCTATCTCTTTGTGTCCCTTGTAACAGGAAATCATCAGACACGTGTGCCCATGTCTGTTGGCCACCTCCAGGTCAGCTTTATGCTCCACCAGGTATTTCACTATGTCCAGGTGCCCATCGAAGCAGGCTGCCCTCAGGGGGGTAGAGTTTGTAAGGGTGGTGCTGTTCACAGAAGCCCCGTGGCCCAACAGGGACTGCACCACCTTGAGATGCCCAGCGGCGGAGGCGGCCCATAGAGGCGGCGCCCCCTCGATGGTTTCCCCGTCAAAGTTCACGGAGCCCCCCACCTCCACCGGGGCGCAGCAGCACTCCAGCAGGTACTCCACCAGCTCCAGGTGTCCGTATCTGGCCGCCATCAGCAGCGGAGTGGCCCCGTTGGTTTTCTCGCCCATTAGTTTCGTGACTTCGTGCCCATTTTTGTTTTCTAAGAGTTTCTGGAGCAGCCGTAGCTTCCCGTCTCTGGCCGCATTGAACACTGCAGTCTTTAGATCCATCTCTGAGGCTCGTCCCCACGTTTAGATCAAAACTCCAGGGATGTCCATAAAAAAAACAACAACAAACAAAAAAGGCAGCGAAAACCCCCTTTGTTTACAGTGAGCAGAGGCTACGGAGCTAAAGCAAAATAAACCAGCTCACTCACTACTCCGCTGCGATTAAAGGTCACAGGAACGTAGCTTTTTAGATTTGTGGTTTAAGTGCTTAAGTGTTAATGTTTAACCCTGTTCATAACTCTGAGATTTAAGAGTTGCCTTTGTCCTGGTGTGATGTGCAGTCGCGTTTAGCAGCTAATCAACTTCCTTGATGCTTGTAGCTAACCAACTAGCTTCCCGTAGCTTTACTACTACTACTCTACTCGTAAACAGTAAGTGTATTACGATTGTTCTTTCTCACAAACTATCTATCTCCGTGCCACAGCTTCAGGACATCGTTTTGACCGGTTTCATTATGATTTTTTTAGTTTTTTACCGAGGAAAGAGAGTAATCCACCTCCTCCCGTTACGCTGCGCTGTTGTTAGCTCGTTAGCTCCGCCTGGGAAGCGAAACTCCCGTCAGTTTTTGGATAAAACCTGGTTAGAAACGCGCCAGATCCCTCCAAAGCTCGTTTTTACGCACTTCCACGACGAAAACCAAAAATATCACCCCTAAAAAGCAGAGAGTCAGTCCTTGTATTGGCCCAGGAAGCGCAGAGGGACCGTCCGCCCACGGCTTCTGGAGGATCACGACTCGGTTCTGTCACAGCTCGGCCCGGCGCAGTCTTTTCTCCCTCTGCGCAGCTGATTGACGGGCGCACGACCAATCACAAAACACCCACGATTTACACCAGAAAACTCATTAAAATACTCAGAAATAAATCCAGTACTAAATATAAACATTGCCATTTTGCGTAGGTCAGTGTTTTTGTATACATTTTCCTTGTAATAATAATAATAATAATAAAATAAAAAAAAATAATAATAATAGAAAATTGAAATCTGTCAACTGGACAAAAGTTTGAAGAGACATACTAATAAAATTAATAAAAAAATATATTATTAGTATTTGCATAATTAGACATGGAATAGCAAAGATGGTAATTTAAATCAGTTGGTGGAAAAATTATTAATAATATTCGAATAATGGTTGTCTAATAGTTTCCTCTAGATTTATTTATTATTTCTTTTGGGTCTTTTTTTAAGTATAATAAAATTACATATTCTCATAATTATTTGTAATTAGATTATTATATATTTCTACAAATAGGAGAAGGTACAGCATGGTAAAATTCACTATAACTTTTTGACTCTTTGCAGCACCCGTCTAGAGGAAACCTTGAAGAATCTATTATATTTTACATTATATTATGTGTCCAATTAGTAGAATAATCTAATTACATATTATAACTATATTTTATAATGCATTACTATTATCTAGAGGAAACCTTGAAGAATTTATAAACAACCATTATTCAACACGTCACGTGCTATTTTTCAACTTTGAATATTTCTGTAATTGATTTAAATTACCATCTTTACTTTTTGTTATTATATTTTAGCGTGAGCTACTGTGTTCAAATAAATTCCCTTGTGGATCAATGTTGTCCAAGTTTAAGTACGCAACTTGTAATAGATATTATAAACTCGTAGATTTTTTTTTCCATTATAATTACAAGGGCACGGTATAGAAAAGCACTGACCTTCCCAAAATAGAAAATATGTTTGTTAGAATTACGTGTTACAAACGAAGTCTTTGCCATTGCCTTGAGTATGTCTCCCTCTATAAGCAAAGTCCAGTACTACAACATATTTTCATGGACGCATTGACACAGACGGTATTGCATTTCCTTCTGAGAAATATGAGGTTTATAATCATTAATGACTCAAAATAAAGGGCATACAGTCAACATCATGGGGCACATTTTATTTGAACTTGTTTGGTGTTTGCGATAATAAAATTACAAAAGAAAGGGTGAAAACAAATAAGCAAAACCCAACCCGAGAAATGGACAGATCCCAATAGTTGCTCAATTACTGATAATGATTTTTGGTCACATTGGGCCATTCTGTTTTATTACAAACTAAATAAATAAAAAATGGACAATCCGGTAACCCCAAAAATATAAAACTGTATAGTATAAAACCAACACAACACATAAATAATAGGGAGATGGTGGACTTAAATTGAAGAATACAGAGTTTACTTGGTTTTCTTGTTGCTCTCTTTTACTCAAATACAGTTTTATAAATAGAACAGACATTTGACATAGAAAAATTAATCATTAACCTTCCATTTTGCTAACAACTCGGGGCCAACTAATTATGTAGCTCTACATGTTATGTATTACAATATATTGATTAAAAAAATGCTTAAGCTATATTTTTAAACTGCGTAACCAAGGGGAATTTGAGGCAGCTGTCCTTGCTTTCTAAATTGAATGAATGACAGCAGTTTTGACATAATAAAACAATAATGGGGTAAATGCAAAAACTAATAAACTCTATTGTCAACAGTGGTTCTCAACCTGTGGTACACAGACTTCTCTACATTTCTAGTTAATTTAAAGACAAATATATCCAGGTTTCTGTCCTTATTTGGAAATACTTATGTAACTTTTCCTGCCAGGACCTGTCACCTGCTTTTTATAATAATTCCTTTCCCTTTCCCACAGTATGCCATCCATCTCCACGGTGATAAGGAGCTGACGGCCATGTTATAAGTCAGATCTGTGGAGAGACACGGTAAGAGTTGTTTTTCAAGGTATTTTTAGTAATGAAAATACCTGTTATTGAAAAAATCCGAGACATAAACTTTTAATAACATATAACATTCCAGTCAAAACAATAACACCTCATGAGACAAGCATGTCACGGACCGCCCTGCCAGAAAAGTTACATACTGCACCTTTAAATCATAGCTGAGTCCCATTTAAGAACTCATATAGCCCTGGTAAAGATCTAAATTTTCATCTGGTGGTCAGATATTCTCTTGGTGTAAAATGTTTGAGAACCGCTCTACTATAACACAGCAACAATCTCTGGCAGTAAAAACTAAACAAATAGTTACGAGTCAAACTTTAAGACGGGGTTGACAACATTCTTTTTGCCATCGAATTGTCTGTATTGAGTTGTTTAAGAACAGTATTATTGCAGTGGGTTCAGATGGTAGTCAGACAGATGGGGAGACCAAACCAAACATTTTGATATGAGCCAAATACAGATCAGCAATGCCATTTTCATCCAGCAGCAACACACGCACTAGCGGTAGGCAATGCAAGATATCAACATTTCATCTGTATTGAAGATTCACTATGTAACGTTCTACTTTTCAGCCATCTGCTTATCTCAGTGAAGATGCTATTGCTTTGCCTGGAATGTTCCACAGTATAGCATTAAACTTATCCATCTCACATATACTGCATTACAGGTGTTTTGAAATATATTGAAAAACATGCACTCCCACCTTACCACAAATCTGACTCGTAACTTGGCCTGCTTGTCTTCACGGAGATGGATATGTTTTATGCCAACTGTGGAACATTCCAGGCTAAGCAATAACATCTCCATGGACACAAGGAATTGGTGGGCACCTCAGTAAAAAGTTACATAGTGTACCTTTAAGAAAACAGTCAAAAAGCTGCAAAGAGGAACAGAAAATTGCTGTGTAATTGTCCAAACAAGGTGAATACTTCTTCATGTTTGTTATATTTACAGCCCCCTCACTTTTTGTGCTGTATGTGAACCTTAACCAAGACTTTGCAAAAATATGATCTGATAACTGCCCACCGTAAAAGGGGCATTGTGTAACTTTTCTGCTGCAGGGTCCGTCTTTACTTTTCTCCATGGAGATGTTATTGCGTTGTCTTTCTAAATAATCATGGAGACCAAATTAGACCAAGTTACATGTCAGATTTGTGAAGAGGCGACCCCGTTCACAGTCAGAATGTTTGTTTTTCTAGGGTTTTTGGTTTTTTTTTGAGCTAGAAAACTGCCTGTAATTGAATAAATGTAAGGTAGAGCTGTTTAATGTCATACTGTGGAACATTCCAGACAGAGCAGTGCCATATCCATAGAAACAAGCAGGTGACGGACCCCCAACCGAAAACTTACATAGTGCACCTTTAACTCACACATAAGCCCTGACGCAAATAAACAAACTATGTACCAGTGTGTTACAGTCAGTCTGTTACGACCCGACGCGCGTGGTGGTGGTTTTCTTGTCGGAGAAAAAGCTCCGCAGTAGGACGACTTGGCTGATGCTGACGACCAGGAGGATGATGGCTTCTCCGATCGACCAAAACGCCACGCGAGTGTTAAGGTCCTCGGCGCGACTGCGGCCCTGAGCCTCACGGAGACGGAAATGTGTCTGATAATCAATGACAGACTTCAGAGCCTCGTGAATGGACACACAGGCCGACTCCATCTGTGAACGAGGTGCAGGAAAAGAGGAATTAAGGTACAATCCAGTGAACAGGTCTAATAGGTGTGGAAATGAACTGCGCCAATCTCGGCAACAATTAAGACTTCTACAGACTACAAAGCAGTTTTCAAGCCACAGAGAAATATTGAGCATTTTACAGAAAACAACCTACTTCATATCTGATATTAGCAGTAGTTCTCTGTTGAAATGAATGTACTGAGACACATGCTTAAACAGGAAATGCCAACCAAAAAGGAAATGAGGGCCAGTAGTAGAGGGTGAATACTTCCAAAATCATTTTTTCATTAAAAACACTAAGATTTCCAACTCTATATTATATTTTTGTAGTGAGAAGACTGAGCTGTCTAAAATAGTTTAAAGTGCAAAATGCATTACTTTTATTTAATCAGTTAATGCATTTTTGCCATCATCAATAAACAAAGTGCTTAGTGTTTTTTGTGGCCAAAAGCTCATTACCAAAGCCTGATCTCGTCAGATCTCTGAAGCTAAACAGGATTAGGCCTGTTAGTTCTTGGGTGAATATCAGGTGCCATATTGAGGCGCCAGTAGCAAAAACCTGACCTTGAGCAAAACCACCCATTTTGCCTAGTATGAATGTGGTGTGTGAGTGTTGGTGGTGGTCAGAATGGCTGATGGCCCAGACAGGTAGCCTTGTTTCCATCAGTCTGCCCCAGGGCAGCTGTGGCCACCTCCAGTAGCTTAGCATTACAGAGTGTGGAGTGAATAAATAATACACCAAATTGTATTAAAAAAGTGACTTTGAACGCATTATTTTAAATGCAGGACTGTAGAAAGTTTACTCACACACCGAGATACAAGCTAATAACATGCATTCACAGAAGTTAAATCCTCACAATGAGTCTCTCACCTGAGTAAGAGCAGTGACTCTGTTCTCATTGGGAAACAGAGGAGGGTCATCTCCCACCTGGAAGTCAAAGTAAACGGTTTTGTGGGTGAAGGTGGAAAACTCGTTGCTGAAGCAGAACTTGTAGGTGCCGTTCTTCGCTGCTGTAAATGTGAAGCTGTCGTATTGTTTCTTCATCTCTTTATAAAGAGTAGCGCCATCAGGGTCCTCCAAGCGACAGTCCACATCGTAATGGCCACCAGTCACAACCTAAAAAAACATGATTATTAAAAACTCAGAATAACATGGCAATTAGAGAAACATCAAATACATAGTAATGTAAACAACAACATATTACAATGGAAATGAACAACAAGTATCTGACAAGGAGCAGGATGAAGTAAAAACATCAGGGCACATATTATGTAAAATCTCATTTTCATCCTAAACTCACTAAAAGTTGTTTTGTGATTGATTCATACATGTTTCAGTAATCCTGTTTTGTCCTGCAATCAAGCCCCCATTCTCACCTACCCCATCTCCATCCACCGCTCGGTATTTACTTCGCTATTTATTTTAAAATTTCAAATTCCAGGTCATGCATGCAGCGTGACCTGTCTCACAGCCAATTTCCTACTTTAAACCAATTGCTTGTTTCGCAGTTCTGCAGATTTAAACAGGGAGTCAGTGAAATGGTTTCTATTATTAAGCCATTTTAGATCAGTATTGTGGTTTACAATGAACAATGCCTCCTTAAAAAAACTGCCTCAGTTAGACTTAGACAAACTTTATTGATCCACAAGGGAAATTATTTGGCTACAGTAGCTCAAACATCACAATATAATATAATAACAGAGAGTAACAAAAATAGATGGTATAACAAAAAATAGCAAGAGACAGGTGTCAAATGAGACATAATTATAAAAAATAAATGTATATGTACAAGTCAAAATAAAATAGAAAAATAAGTAATAAATAAATAAATTATTAGTTTATTACTTATTTTTCTATTTTATTTTGACTTGTCTCATTTGACACCTGTCGCTTGCTCTTTTTTGCTACACCATCTATTTTTGTTACTCTCTGTTATTATATTATATTGTGATGTTTGAGCTACTGTATCCAAATAATTTCCCTTGTGGATCAATAAAGTTTGTCTAAGTCTAAGTTTAATAAACTATAAAATAAACTATAAAAACACAGCTATATACAAGAGACAAGAACGACAGTGCAAATAAGGTTATGCGTTACTTAAGATTAAGTTGTTGTGCAGTTGTAGGGAGTGTTATCTGTTACATAAGGATGAGTTGTTGTACAGTTGTAGGGAGTATTATCTCCTCTGTCCCTCTATAGTCTGGTGCAGTGGGTGAGTTGTTGTACAGTTGTAGGGAGTATTATCTCCTCTGTCCCTCTATAGTCTGGTGCAGTGGGTGAGTTGTTGTACAGTTGTAGGGAGTATTATCTCCTCTGTCCCTCTATAGTCTGGTACAGTGGGTGAGTTGTTGTACAGTTGTAGGGAGTATTACCTCCTCTGTCCCTCTATAGTCTGGTGCAGTGGGTGAGTTGTTGTACAGTTGTAGGGAGTATTATCTCCTCTGTCCCTCTATAGTCTGGTGCAGTGGGTGAGTTGTTGTACAGTTGTAGGGAGTATTATCTCCTCTGTCCCTCTATAGTCTGGTACAGTGGGTGAGTTGTTGTACAGTTGTAGGGAGTATTACCTCCTCTGTCCCTCTATAGTCTGGTGCAGTGGGTGAGTTGTTGTACAGTTGTAGGGAGTATTATCTCCTCTGTCCCTCTATAGTCTGGTGCAGTGGGTGAGCAGGAGGGTCCATGATGGAGAGCAGTTTGTCCAGTGTCCTCCTGTCCCTCACTGTGACAAATGTCTCCAGCTCACAGCCGATTACGTGACCAGCTTTACGGATCAGTTTATACAGACTTAAATAAACCAAATTATCGAGGTAATATATTAAATTATTGTTAAAAGCTATTTATTATTTAAAGCTGATATAATATTTAAGCACTGTTAACTTGTAAGTAATATGTTAGTATTTGTAAAAGCCAGTCAGTGTACAGGGGAAGAAAACGCACCCATATCATGGATCAACGTTTAACTAGTTGTGTAATTGATCAGCTAGAGCATGAATAATTGAAACTGGACTAATACAGTACCTGAAACTCCAGAGTACACTTGGTACCGGCGGTGATGTCCTCATAAAAACATTGCTTGGCGTTGTCCGGCAGCTCAAACGTGAGTTCCGAGCCCAACACCCAAACCCACAGGAGCTGAGCACAGAGCACCTGCAGCAGCCAAGATCCGGACATGATGGACAAAAACACTCAAGAGGCTCCTAATAAAAACCACACGGGACCTGCAACGGGATAAACTCTATCAGTTCATCATTTTATTCAGAAAACTAAAAACCCAGACGTGATTATTCGCTAACAGCAGTGAGTTGTTAGCAGCCGAAAGCTAACCGGGTCGGAGCAGCAGCTTGATGATTCAAAGAGCAAAGACTTAAGTTAATTGTGGTTTATTTATACTCTTATGTAACTTATACAATTAGAATACTTAGTTTAAATCATGTATTTTAATCCTAAGTGCAGTAAATATGTCTAAATGTGATGTTTTTATCTGTTCAGTCAGAATTCGCCACTCACCTCCGACAGCTTACCCGGATGTGACCAGCGTAAAACGACGTGGTCTGAACGTGCCCTGTGATTGGTCAAAACCCAGGAAGTGAGAAGGGAGAGATCACGTGAGCCACGTCTACGGTTCTAGATTGGACTCACGAGTACTCCGGTTCATTTCTTTTTCTTTTTTTTTTCTACTTGCTCGGTCTGTTGAATTTGGTTCCTGGTTCCAGCGTGGCTTCTACGTTATGTGTGAATGATGCGGTACAATATGAACTCAAATTGAATTAAAAAGAGAATATTCTCGCCCTATACTGTAGTTTTCTTCCCCCATACTCTAAAAACAAGCTAAATCGACAATTTGACATGCGAAATGGCATCGTTTTCTACTTGTACTACGCACAGATAATTAGACTCTTTAAAAAAGACTGCTTAAAGATGAGGCATTAGGAAACGTTATACCATACAAATTGGATGAAGCTGTTAAAAAAGACCATTTGGAGATTATATAAAGAGATATTTTAGGTTACTTTTTACCGTCGAAATGGCATCAAGTGTAATTATTTAAATAAAGAGCACATGTGACACCATATAGAGTTTAAAATGTGTAACAAAATATTTGAAATGTCTAAAAGTGTAAGAAAACTGCCATTATCGCATCACAAAAAACATTTTATGCTTTGTCAAACCAAATGGCTTTTTACTCAGATTACAACTTAATAAAACATCAGTTTATAATGGACAATGCCTGTATCCAAATGTATATCATATATATTTGACTAGATAAATAAAAAAGAGAGATTTTATGTAATTTTTTGATGCATTGAGGTTATGTACAGCTGTTCTGACTGACCCAGATACAAACTCTCGCGAGATTCCGGTGAAGGGAGGGTTTCACGGCGGAGCAGACAAAACAAAAGCCACACAATTCAACCATCAGGCGCTGGTCGCTTTTTGTTTTTCTGTATCCCAAGACATCATTAGCATCTTTAAAACGATTTCAAGTGAGATTCCGCACCATGCCGAGTAGCACATCTTTACTGGAAGCGGAGGAGGGCGAATCTGAAGTGCCCCCGCCGCTAGTCCACGCGTTCACCGGTATGGGCCTAGAGGAGAGCAGCACACCCGAACAACAAGAACCCGACGAAAACCTCTCCTTCCACCCCCACCACCACAATCTCCCCTCGGTGTCCCATTTCAGCATGCTCGGTACGGTCCTCGACTTGAAACCGCTGCCTGGCTTGCACCGATCGCCGTCAGAGGAGGAGCTGAGCGGGGATGAAGACGCGGGAGGAGTCGGTGAATGCCCCGGTGGTGGGTCCCTGCTGCTGGCCCAGGCCCACCGCCACCATCAGCAGCAACTCCACGCCGGGTTGGAGCACGCTTCCCCGGTAGAGACGGTGCTCTTGTACACCGGGGATGAGCGGGAGGACTCCGGGATGAGTACCGTGGCCATGCTCCAGTCAGGCGTGTTCGGAGATGCGAGCTTCGAGGCCGAAAGTTCGCTCCTAAATCGGCGAAAAAGCGTAAATACCACCGAATGTGTGGCTGTCCCGAGCTCCGAGCATGTAGCAGAGATTGTAGGAAGACAGGGTAAGCTATTTTTACTAATAAAACTACAAGAAAATCATTATTATCAACCCAAAACTTGCAACGTGTTGATAAAATCGTACATGTTTAATAAAAAAATACTTGCTTAAACCTGTCAACATTAAATCAAAGTTTAGCTCATAACTACATCATTTCATATTGAAGCACTTATCTTTTTATAATAACATTTTAATTGCTTTTTTTCAACAATAGATGCATGGTTTTAGCAGCACTTATTGTTAGCCAGAAGTTGTTAGCTTAGCACATAACTGGGTCAACACCCAAAACACAAAATCATCCTGGCAAAGTTTGCATTTCCACCAATTTTAATGTTTTTTTCGCGTAGTTGCATTAATTTTTAGTGTAGACAGCAAATTAGTATCTTGTTTTTATGAGTCATGATGGTGAACATGACTAAAATGTGTCTGATTTTACCACCTCAGCTGTGACTAAATCATTTGTATTTTTTTTTTCCCTAGCAAAACTTTGATTGTGCTCTGAATGACAAATTGAAATGCTGTCTGTCAACTTTCGATAGAAACAGTTTAAGGTCAAGATAATTACACAGGATATTGAAAACAAAAGTAGAAATCATCAAACACAATAACACAGGGTTGTATTGTAAAACACAGGTAAATATGAGGGTTTGGTGAGTTTATGTGGGTTGGGGTTAGATTAAAAATACATTATTTTATTTTAAATTTGCTACAAAAAGTGAGAGAAGATATAGGCTTAATGTTTTAATTGTTCATGTCCATACAATACTATAGTCAATGCGTAGATGTGTAATGATTATGCGACCAAATGAAATTACATGAACAAATCGACCATTTTGACTTTTCTTAAGTATGAATCCCCATTGTCTTTCTCTTTGCATAATAACCATACACAATAGGCTGAGTGCAGAGGAGCTGGAAAGTCTTATGTCTTGGTGGAGCAGATGGGGGAGGGTGCACACAGACTGCAGTGTTGACAACAACAGGAAATGGCCCTGGTAAAGCCGGACTCCCATCCACAACTGAGAGCAATTTTAAATGTCCTGTAGTCCGTTAATTACCGAGTGGCTTTATTGACGGGACATACGTTTTAAAGGGTCCATATTACGCTATTTTTGATGTATGTTATAATGTTTCCTCATCAAAAACATACCTGGAGTTGTGTTGTTTCATACACACATGTTAAACACACGAATACTGCATAGTTCACTGTTTTTAAACAACATATACCTTCACTAGAATCATTTGGATAATTTCAGCCCTGGAACTGGCAATCTCTACTGAACTAAAGATAAAAGGAGCCGTTAACTTAAACTACTGTTTCATGACATCACAAAGTGGAACAAGACATTTTGGAGATGTAGACGGACTAATAATAAAGGATTTCTTAAACACGTGTGAATGAAACAAAACGACTTCACAATGTTTTTGATGCAGTAACAACATTCTAACATTTTTGCGTTGCAATTACATTTGTTATTTATGTTTTAACAATAGAATTCTGTTCAAACTTCACATTTTAAACGCAGTAAAAACAACTGACAAAAAGACTGAAACATGAACTGAGAAACTAACACAAGAATCTCAATTCAGAACATGTTCATACAGATCTAATGCAGAATAAGACCGGATCATTTTTGTTTGTAGAGGAAATTACTGCACTTCCTAAACTGCAGCCTTTGCGATTTGCTAATTCTTCTAAATTACATTTTAGATAGAACTTGCTGTTAAGGCAGGTGTGAATATTTAAAATGTCATGAACTTTCTTTTCTGGTAATAGGTCTTCAAGAAATTGATATCCAGATAATCAATGCTAAAATTAATATAAAAAAACTAGACGACCAAAGTTGAATTATCACTGTAGTATTGAAATTGGTATTTTTCATGGTTTCAAAATTATTTATTATTTATTTGAATAGGATCAAATACAACAAACCTAGATTAACAATTAAATAATCTGATGTAGGTTAACATTAGTCCTCAGAGGGGCTTTTAAAACCGATTTTTGATTAAAACATTAAAACCAATAAGATTTCTCTAAAAAAAAACAGTAGGAATATTTATAGAAAAAGTAATGAATACAGTGAACTTATTAAGCAAAAAGTGACCCAACACTGAACTTTTCTCTGTTTGCACAAATAATCTCTTTCACAAAGACATTTTCAAAGTCTTAAGTCAGTCATAGAAACTATTTTATAGTGATATGATTTGCCCAATCCCCAACAAAAATCCAACAGCTTTTGGGGATTATACATTTGGAGAATTCTTTTCAAATGGTGCCCTCAATATAGTATGAAAAAAATGTATGAGGTATTATTTTGTCAACATTGCCTTTCCCTCCAGCTAACAGTGTTTATTTTTACTTCAGGCTGTAAGATTAAAGCACTCCGAGCCAAGACCAATACCTACATAAAGACTCCAGTGAGGGGGGAGCAGCCGGTGTTTGTCGTCACCGGTCGGAAAGAGGACGTGCTGATGGCCAAGAGAGAGATTTTGTCTGCAGCCGAACACTTCTCCCTCATCAGAGCCTCACGAAACAAATCCGGACCCCTGACGGCGGTGACGGGACCTGGGACCCCCGCCCTCCCCGGCCAGACCACCATCCAGGTCAGGAAATGTGAAATGTATTGCTGGGTTTCAGATGACAACACAATATTCTATAGACCAATACTATTTAATACAGATGGGGGGAGCTAAAATTGATAACATTAAAATGCAGATTTGTTTCAGTGAGTTCTAGGGTCTAGCTGCTAATAGAACATTTGTGAATTTACCTCTTGGATATTTCATGGGAAAGTACAATGTAATCAACAGGAAAATCAGGCCCTTGCCGCCATCTGAGAGTTTGACATAATCACAAACCTCCAAAAGTACCAATATAGGCCTGTCACAGTAATTAAGATAAGATAATCCTTTATTTGTCCCACAATGGGGAAATTGCAGTGTCACAACGCAAGTTTCAGAAACAGTCGGAAATAAGATAAATAATAATAAGTATTTACAATCAACTAAAAAACACAACACTGTAAAGCTAAAAGGCACAGGAACGTTGCACAATTAGTGTCTTTGATTCTGAGCAGTGAACAAACAGCAGTTAAAGTGACTCCAGTGTAGTAATATATAATATTACTACAATAAAGTGACTCAGATGATTGTGTACAGTGCAGTGATGGACAGTGGTGGTTAAATAAATGAGTAGCAGATAAGTGACTTTAAATAATATTGCACATTGTTATTATTACTATGGAGATGACACAATTACAATATCGACATTCAATATATAAAAGCTGGAACAATATATTTTGGCCAAATTATTTACGGTTGGTACTTTTACTTTGCAATACTTGGAATAGTGGGGAGATTTTTGCCATTTTAATGTAATATGATAATGATACTGTGTATTTGAAAGTTGGATTACAGGCATTATTTTGCTTTGTATCAGTGGCTTAAAGTAGTTTCAGCATAATCGTTTATTGCAATTTAACTCTGTAGCGTGTCTTTACCGTTGTTGTGAATTTGACAGGTGCGGGTACCATATCGTGTTGTTGGGCTGGTTGTTGGTCCAAAAGGTAAGTTTAATTTTTATGTCAATGTTTTTAGTGAATATGTTAGCAATAATTCTACACCCAGCATATGTTGTCAACTCTGGGAAAAACTCTTAACCATTTTGTCTTTATATTAAAGGTCTTGCATTACTCAAAATTGACTCTTGAGCTTTTAGTCATGTTATCTCTCTTGTTACTTCATCAAAAACATAGTTGTTTTGTTTCATTCACACACATGTTTGAGTAACGCTTTATTAGTCTGTCTAATAAAGCTCAGAATGCTCTGTTCCACCTTGTGATCTCAGTTTTCAAGTTAACGGCTCCTTTTACCTTTAGTTCTGTAGAGATTGGCAATTCCAGCGCTGAAATCATCCAAGTGATTCTAGTGAAGGTGTTTGGAGTTTAAAAACACTCTAGAGCACTTCCTGTGTTACCACATGACATCACAAGGTGGAACACGGTGATTTCTGTTAGAATGAAGAACTATGTTGCAGGATTTGAGTGTTAAACATGTGTGAATGAAACAAAACACAACTCTATGTATGTTTTTTTTATGAGGAAACAACATTTTAGCATTAACAGTCTGTGAGAGGGACTGAGACTCGCTGCCTCACTTCCATCTGTCTGCTGCGGGGCTGGGAGCGAGTGAATGAGTAATGGCCCGTGAAGTAGCGTTCTGAAGTGACTTGCCATATTTGGGAAGTGAAATACCGTTATAAGGCAGTATTCTTTGCCTATAAAATGTCTAGATTACCATTAAACGTATTGTAAAATGTGAACTCTGTCCTGTAATTTCCTTCCCTGTGTTTCACCTCTTTCATGTTGACATTACCACCTCGGTGTCAGAAAACTCTTGGGTTGATTTGTAAATTGAACAGTGGTAATTCTCACCCATGTGTTAGTTAGGAGAGGGTAGGACGGACACAGGCTTTATTTGGAGTGGATTTGACACTAGTTTTTCTGTTTGTGTATAAAAAGTCTACATAGTCTACATACCCCTATGAAAATGCCACGTATTTAGGTTTTTAAAGTAAGTGATGCTTTTTACTGAGTATTTACTATTTAACTATAATTTGTGTAGGTCATTATTTTACATTTGGTTCATTCATAAACCAAAATATTGATCTTAAGACGGCTTAGTAAGAAAAACCGGTCCATTGACTTCCTGTTTTAAAATGGCAGAACCAACAGACCCCACCTTTAGTAACAAGCAGCAGATTCTCATTTACGTTTTTTTTAATGTTGAAAAATGGCTATGTGACTCGGAGTTTGAATTTTTTAAATAATTGGAAACAAGTTCAGAGCACTGGGCGGAGGGAGGGGGTAGGTGAAAACTGTATTTTCTGAGCACTGAAGCCTCAAATGAAAATATAACTTCATGTAAGCTACTGATAAGGAAAAAATGAAGCAAAATCTTTGAAAATGGGAAAAAAAAAAATCCAGAATCAGCATAGATGGAGAGAGAGATACATTATTGATCCTCGAATTGCTGTAACTCCAGTAAATATGCAGTAAATACACTAAAAACACAGTACCATCATCCATATGAAACTTATAATAATAAAAGTGCTGCTGGGACAATAAGACACAAGTTTAAAAAGTGAATTGTTCATGTATAACGGTGATTATCTGGACACTGTTTTTGCAATTAAGACATTTCAGCTCGCATCCAGAAAAAATAGTTTTTGTATTGTATCTTCCAGGAGCCACTATCAAACGCATCCAGCAGCAAACCCACACTTACATCGTAACTCCCAGTCGCGACAAAGAGCCCGTGTTCGAAGTCACCGGAATGCCCGAAAACGTGGACCGCGCCAGGGAAGAAATCGAAGCCCACATCGCCATGAGAACCGGAACCTGTGGACCAATCGAAACGCCCGGCGCAGACAACAACGACTTCCAATTCAACGGCACGGATGTCAGTTTCGACGGTTCCTTGGCGCCTCTTGGGTTGGGAGAAGGCGGGTGGCTCCAAGCTGGGGCATCCTCCCCAAATACTGGGTCAATTCTCGCACTGAGCATTGAAAACAACCAGCGAATGAAAAGCAATATCAACAATGGAGTAAGGATGTCTTCCACGTACCGAAATGACAGCTCTAGTTCATTGGGTAGTGGTTCAAGTTCAGCCGATTCGTTCTACAATGGAAACCGTGGCGTGGCAGACCTGAGCCCAACCTGCCTTTTCAACGCCAATTCCAACAATAACAACAACAGTAATGGTGGTTCAAGTTTCTGGTTTGGAGAAGGCGTGTTGCCCGTGGGGTCCGATGATTTGTTGAGCCTCGGAAGTGGAAGTTCGTCTGGATTCGACCCGTTGACCATATCCACAGCTCCGGCGGCGTTCTCACCCGCACAAGGCCAAATATGGAGTCCCTTCATGGACCCGCCCACTTTCCAAACTCTGGATACTCGCCAAAGCCAAGTGAGTGAATCCACACTCTGGGAATGGAAGGGTTAGTGTTTATGTCAGACGACACGCTGGGGCTGTTCTACGTGTATCTCTATTGATGTAATGTTCAGCAGTTACCATGGTGACACAATTTACACATTAGAAACACAGCCAAAAAACTCAAAATACCACAGTGCTTTTTAGGTGTTTGATTTTCAACAAAACGGTGAGAGTGACTAACTGAAAAACTGTTGACTAATGCTGGCAAACTTGTGACTGATTTTTATTTGTGTTTAACAGCACAAATAAGTCGTTTCTGGTCAGATTGTGTGAAAATAAGGCTCAGTAAGTCTAACTTGAGTAACAGAGCTTCAGACAGAGCTATGCTTTTAGTTGGCTTCATACCCCCGGGGAATGTTTATGATCGGCTGTAAAAGATCAATAGAACAACTCGTATTAGGACTGCAGGATATTCAATTGAATAATGGTCCATATAGACAAGGTCACACTTGTCAAATTGCACTGATTACAGCCATTTTACTAGAATGATGTTTGAAAAGTTCAACATTTGCTCTGACATCCATATGATATCCATATAATTCTTGTCTGACGAAGCTGCAGCAGTTCATATTTCATTTTTCTCTCAAATGTTATTGCTTCTTGGATTTGTTTAAACTGTGCACTCTGAACGGAATCCAGATTTTACAAACTAGTTTAGCCTGATCTTGCCAGAGCACTAACCTACTCCTCCTACTTGACAAATACTCCAGCTAGGACAAAAAAAAATCCTTAAAAAAAGCTTTACCTTCCCCGGGAGCTACTGTGAAGCTTTCCAAACCTAGGCCTTGTCACGATAATTACTATATCAAATCATTTTTCATAAACTGATAGACTGGAGAATATATTTTAGACTCAATATTTATTATTTGTGACCTTTTTGCACAAGTTTGGATTTTTTTGTAGTCCAAGATTTGAGCTGTTGAGGTTCAAATAAGTGGCTTCTATGGCTCATTATAGAGTCTAACTATTAATTTATTGTTGTTCATATCTATCCTGCGTAAGGTTATTGTGTGGGTGGCATAAATTAGTTTCAATATTATCTATCGTGATTTTCTGTAGCAAATATCCTGCGTCAAAAATGTAGGATCATGACAGGCCTATGGGGACTTGCTGACTTGTTAGAGAATCATAAATTTGTTGGATTTTAACTTAATTTGTTGGAATTATAAGTACTACAAATATATATTATAGTTTTACACCAATCAAGAAGCAATTTACGAAGAAAAGTTGAAAACTGTGGAAAATAACAGGACGTTCATTGATGACGTCACACCAAGAATTTTGTCAAAGTTCAGCACAGTTTACATGTAAGAAACTCATTTTTTCTGATTAATTAATTCAACAAAATAAAGTTGTTCTCTTATATTTGTATTTGTTAGAATGTTAGAAAAATCTTACATTTCTTTCTTTCTTTCTTTCTTGTTGAGAGTTTGTCACCTGCTTGTTTTTGTTGAAATGTCATTTTTCTGCCTGGAATGTTCCACAGTACGGCATTAAGCAGCTTTACCTTATATTTATTCAGGTACAGGTGGTTTTATAGTTCAAAAATACCTAGAAAAACAGACATTCTGACTGTGAGCGGGGTCGCCTCTCCGCAGATCTGACCTGTAACTTGGTCTGGTTTGGTCTCCATGAAGATAGAAAGGTTTAATGCCATACTGTGAAACATTCCAGACAAAGCAATAACATCTCCATGGAGAAAAGCGTTTGACGGACCCTCCACCAGAAAAGTTACACAATGCAGCTTTAATTGTGCTGTAGTAAAATGAACAGTCCTTTAATCATCTCCCGTGGTCTCTGTTCATCTTCCACGTCACAGATGAGTCAGCCAGGCACCCCTCGCCTCTCCCCGGCCCTCTCCGGCCCTGAAGCCCTTGAGCACCCTCAGGCCCAGCGGGTGCAGCGCCGTCCCTTCTCTGCCTCCGGAGCCCTGGACGCCCAGCGCTTCCCGTCCTGCGGCTCCGCCTTCTCTTCATCCAGCGACAGCACCGCCTCGTCATCGTCCTCGCCCCCCGCCCTGACCTCCGGGGGCAGCAGAGGGGCGGAGGTGTGCGTCCACTGTTTGGAGAGCCAGGTGATCGCCGCGCTGGTGCCGTGCGGTCATAACCTCTTCTGTCTCGATTGCGCGGCGCAGATTTGCCGAAGCGCTGAAGCGGTCTGCCCCGTGTGTCTGTCCCCAGCAACGCAAGCCATCATCGTACGCAACATGTGATTATTTTATTTTTTTTCTTTTGATCTCTTAGATCTCAACGGCGCGTTATCAGCTTTCCCCAACAAAGAACGCTGCAAAAAGGTCTACTTGAGTTAACATGGCTTTGACTTCCAAATATTTGTCCTTATTTGAGTAGTTTTTATGAATTTCTATTTAGTTTGTTGGTCAAACTTTTGGGAATTGTTTCAGTCCAAAATTTATTTTTTTTTTAAATACGTTTCACCCATTATATTTTGAATCTTGTTTTATGTAATCAACCCAAAACAAATCGGATAGGTTGTATTTTTTCTTTCTGGTTATTACAGTTTCATGACATTTTTGACTCGTCTCAATATATACATTTTATTTCTAAATTCACAAAAAATATCAGTCAATGGATTAAGAAAATTGCACTAAAATTAACAACTAAAAGTACAGAATTTGGCTGGAAACAAGAAAAACGCATTTAAACAAATAGAAGAATTTTCGTCATACTAAAAAAACTACACAAATTAAAATTAATATTCTGAATTCAAGTCATTTTAACTCAGTATTATCACTTTTACTCATTTTTTGCTGTGTACAAATGCGTAATGGTTAACTAAAGCAGTATTTCGTCACCCAGTTGAGTGGGGACGTAAAACTGATCAAGGAATGATATTTATTTAACCCATTCATGTGCCTGTTATTGTGAAGGTTTCTTCCACAACTGATTGATCAGTGGGAGGGATAGTGGCCCTCTCTGTAGCAGTGGGGGTGGGACGGGGTACATAATGTCGTTATTATGGGATTCTTTTTACATTCTACTCCCTAAAACGTGTAATGAAACGATTTGCCTACCTGTTTTTTCATTTTTAAGGCAAATTGTGGGCCTCTGCGTTTGGAAAATGTCAAATTTCAAAATGCAAGAACTGCTTGTTTACATTAAGTCACTCCAAACCAACTTAATGTTTGTTTAATTTATTTTAAATTTTAAGTAAATTGGAATCACATGCATTGTCAACAGACCTAGCTGAGGCTTTTTAAGGACTTGTTTTTACGTACTGAGCCCAATATGAATCAGAGAGAGTGGGTAGGACTTAAACTAGAACTAAATTTTATTACTTTCCGATTACTTATTTTTGGAATTTCAACCCAGAATGGATTGGAAGCTCCCTTGTTTTTAGATCACTTGGATAACAACGCCACATATACTTACCAATACTTAATTTTAAATAGTTTACAATAAAAGCGTGCCTAATTTCATACTAAAATTAGCTGAATGAAAAGTGTTGCTCTGGCTTAAGACTCGTGGCCTTCTTGAAAAGCCTATAATTAACTGACCATAGGAATAACACTTTTCAATACACAAAAATCAACATTTCGGTTTGACAGTATTCACTCAAATTCACCTAAGTGGAACAACTTGACATTTTTCATTTTTTGTGTCTCAAGAAAACTCACTTTAAAAAAAAATCTGTTATGCTTATTTTATTTTTTTGTGTTAAAAATATTTTACTTGAGTTTGAGCCAAAATCAGACATTGCTGGTACTTTTTTAGCATTCCTCGTCAACTGCAAATTACAAAGATGAAAACTTTACAGCTATCCTCTGTACTGTACAACTGGACTGGGTTTAACTTTATTTTATTTGCAGAATGCATACGCAAAAAAGAATTATCTAGAGCTAAAATGACTTGACTGAAAATCTCTATCTTGATCCGATTAGATTTGACAAGTTCAGATTTATTTAATGTTTAACTTGCATGAAGCCATTTCTGACTAGTTTCACTTTTGTTTAAATTTCTGTAAAATTAAGTACATTTTCTTTTATTATTATTATTTAGTTAAGTTTTTAAGTGCATTTTTTTTTACCTCACTAACACTTGCCTTGAAATGAAAAAGAAGAAAATCAGAAATTCAAAAATTCTAAATTGAACAAAATAAATCTCAACTAGTCAGTACAACTCAATATTTTGAATTTAAGTCATTTTACCTCAGATCATATTTATTTTTACCGTGTATACATATCCCACTGACCACTGATTTTCAATATCACTGGGATCAAGACCATTTTTCAAACATTCACAAACTTTTTAAATAGGGCCCTATGCAAAACCCAGAATATGATCTATTTACTGGTTACATTACAATAGAGTAAAAGCAAACCAGTGCTATAGTAATCTATTTAGGCTATAGGTAATGGAGCGCAATTGACATTTTTGGTTCCTCAAGTCAAATTCTCTTCCATTTTTTTTCTATAAACTTTGAAAAACATGGAAGAAAAAATATTGATTCGGGTCTTATTTACTATAGGGGTAACTCAGTACGTTTTTATTAGAAATTTAGTCATGAAATTCTTGATACTGCAAAATTATGAAGCATTTTGCCATAATTAAGATTTTTACGACATTTGTCATTAGTCAGTTACCCCGTTGATAACCCGCATACGCACTTTTGCTTCCCCAAGTCTATATGAAGAAAAATGAACGGGAACTTTATTTCTGGAACCAATATTGCCAGTCTACTGTTGCTCTTCATTGGGGACCATTTACTATGGTACACCTTTGTATCCTGTTGGTTCTATCTACAGTTTAAGCACAGATTTGCCATACCTACTGATGACCTGGGACTTGATTTGGTTATGTCCTGTTGATTACAATAGAATGGTTTTACTGGTACAGCTTTGCAGAATCATCTCATCGTAGCTTTAAATGTGTTTTTGTACTTGAGTGGAGGGGCATGTGAAGCAGTTTAAACACTACACAAGGTCAATAGAGCTGTTGCTTTACTGGTTTGGACATTGGACCGTATACTGCAACAAAAAAGACTTAAAATGGCTGAAACTCAAAATAGAAATCTTATTTTGACCAGTTTTGTTAAGTTCAGATTCATTTAGTTCATCTAGAGTACTGGACTATTTCATTATCTATACATTTAAAAATTTTCAACTTTATTCGTCATCACAATCATTGCTCCAGTCAATTACAAAAACTCCAATACGAAAGATAACTAAATTAATTCGGTGTTGAATGATACGGCCTGTCAAAACCTTGAGTTAAACGTAAACTGATAAGCCAATGAAATTTAGAGGTGCACCAATACTGATACTGAAGAAATGGCTGGATCGGGTATCGGTCCCACGATATCGATTAATCCGATACCCTGGTTGGGCCTTTGTGGATGTAATAAGTTTATTCACAGGCTGATTTTGGCCTAGAAAGTCTCAGAATGTTTGAACTTTTATTCATCCGAGCCTGTTCTGTAGTGATGTAAAGGATCAATAACAGTTGCATAAGACTTGTGTAATAAGTAACTTGTGTTTTAAGGAAATTACTGTCATTTTCAGTCCCTCCACTGGTACTGGTCGATATATCGCATATCGACACATACTTGGTCAAAGTATCAGTATCGGTATCGTAACTGAAAAAGCTGAATCGGTGCATCCCTAAGTCTCAACACATTTTTGACCGTACACTTCTAACTATATCTTTAAAAAAAAGATGTAAAATTTGCTTAAAACAAAGTAGAAATGTTCAAAACTATAAACTAAGTAAACCTAAATTAGTCAAGAGTATTAAAATCAAGATAATATTTTGATTTCAACTCATTTTAACCTGATTATTCTGGATTTGCAGTGTAGTTCCTAACGCTACTTAGCATTTTTTAGTGTCTTGGCATCAAAGTTGAACCAAATAAGTGCAAAAAAAAAATGACTTTGGACTTCAATCCGTCCATTTTTATTATTTTTTATTTTTATTTTTACAGTTCTGAAGGGTCGATTATTTTTGCTAGTTTTTCCCTCTTCTCTCGGAGGGAATGCAATACACTGTTGGCCTACAATTTCTTTACATTTTTGTGTATGTATTATAAGATTACTGTTATTAATGACTGATGAGAATACAGAACTTATTTAGTTTACTTATTTTGTTACATTTCATATATATACATAAATATATCTATATTAAAATGTTTACAATAAGATTTTTAATTTTTTTACTTAAAAGTGTGATTAAGTGAATGAAGAGATTGCCTAAAACGGTTCAGAAGGGGGTCAGTGCTCTTTGCTTGTAGTCTATAGTTCTTAGTTTACAGTATTGATGATAATAATAATAATAGTATTGATAGTTGCAGTTAAATTTAAAACTGGAGTACCTGATTTTCAAATTGTTAAAGGAGGAAGTATTTAAATCCATCTTAAAGACACTGTACCTGATTTTTAATGTAAAAAACAAAACTTAATTCATATTTTGTGCAAGTTATTCCTCACTTACCTTGTGCATATCTGAGCAGGGCCGTTGACAGAACTTTGGGGGCCCGGGGCAAGAAGACTCACATGGGCCCCCCCCTCTAATATTAATCATAGGCAAAGACAATTAATATTAGTCGACTCCCCAGATTCTGAGCATCCTAATGATGTGATGGTAAAGGTAACAACAACTAGCATACTAACACACACTTCCTGGTTATCAGACAGTACAATGCTTTCTAAATGAACGCAGACAGCACGTCGGTCTTGTTTTTTACCTCATGATCTGGTTTTGCTGAAGTAAAATGCATTTTGCTTAAATACATGGGGAAAATAAACAGGTACAGGGCCTTTAACTTATATAATGAAAATGTCTTAAGCAAATGACATTATAAAATTATAAAATCTAAATCAGAAATGCTGTAACCAAAACTGTAAATTGAACGATCTAATTATTTAAAATTGATCCAGAATTCATTTGGTCCCTCCTTTTTATAGCAGTATTATCAAACTTTCCTCTGAGTTGGCAATGAATTACTAAACTAATCAATAGACATTTTTATTCTTTTACGTGAGAAAAATCAGGTACCCCACTTTTAATAGAAAATGGAATGTGCATGTACAGCAAAATGTTAAGAATTCTCATTGCAATTGTAAAAAGGCCAAGGATATGAGCTGCCTGTTCATGTCTGTACTCTACCAAATGAGAGCGGTATAATATTGTAACATGTAATGTAGAAATCTATATAAATGCATATATATTGATTGATAGGCTGTATGAACAGTTCAAAGTATTTGCTAATTTTACTACATTTTGTTTTGTATATGTAGGAGAGTCTTATGGCATATATACATTCAAATTGAGTCTGGAGTTTAAAAGCAACTATATTTTATAAAGGCCTTTTAAGTTATTGCGGCCAAAGCACTGATATTATATATTTGCTGTAAAGAGAATTTAAAGAGTTTTATTTTTCTGATATTAAAGTTACTTAATAAAGACGGTTTCATTTAAAGCCAAACTTGACTTGTCATTCATTTATTGAAAAAAAAAACAAAAAACCCTGAGTTACCAGAGTCTAGAGGACACAAACAAGTTCTTCTCATTCTCAGTATATGAGCAGACCTCATGTTTTAGGTTTAAACCAACTGGATTTCAGCACTGAAACTGGCAACCCAAATGAGACTCATGTGATTCTCATTCTGCTTTCTGATTGGATAATCACCTAGCGAACCAAAACGCCAAATTAGAACGAATAAATAGAACATTATGCCCAGTGTTTTTGTAATTAAGAATAAATCAAACGTATTACAGTTGTTATTAGATGCATTTACCTTGTATCTGGGGACACAGGTCAAGTGTATGAAATTTAAAATAAAAATCTTACGTACAGGTCCATTTTAAAGGTGTGCACCCGTCAGAAAAGTTCTAGTGCTCGCTCTTTAGTGTTTAAAGGTGCAGTGATGTAGAACAAATGTGCAAATGCATTTTCTTCAACTTTATCCATCTAACAAAAGGGATTTTTCTTATGTATATGCAAGTAATGTTTATGATCTTTGAGATGATGGAAAAACACACAATATAAATAGACAATAATAATAATGTCCAGGTCAGTGTTTAATTAAAACCAGTTTCTATTCTTAGTGCCCAAAAGAAAGAAGTGCTTTTCTGTACGCTGAGAGCACATGTCATTTACAGTAGAAATCACTGCATTGCACTTAAAAGTTCTCTAACTTTTCTGGCGGAGGGTCTGCTACCTGCTTGTGTCAGTTATTTACTTTGCCTGAAATGTTCCGCAGTATAGCATTAAACTAATCCGGCGTCCATTTAGTCAATTACAGGCGTTTAAACCGGCCTGTAACGGTCTGGTGGTAATATTTCAGGCAAAGCAATAACATTTCTACAGTGACAAAAAGGTGGCAGACCCTAAACCAGAAAAGTTCCATAGTGTACTTTAAGACAGTTATTGTTCTAATGTAACAATGTAATACACTTAGAAAGTAACAGATCCAGTTTTTGCATATCAAAGTCCATCAAACTTTATACAAACAGTTAAAAGATTCCTAAAGCATTCAAGAAATAAAAGTCTCCCACACTGCAGAAATAACATGGTTTCAAGTGTCTTTAATTTCAAATATAAATCTTGTTTTGAGTAGTTTTGACGTGTAGGGATACAAGATTAATCTGAATCAAATTTAAATCGCAATTTCAATGGACAATATTAGCAAACAGCAAGTTTTGAAGTAATTGAATTAATTTAGTCGACAACAAAAACTGCCTAAAAACTGCCAATTCTGTAGTTTAGATCTGTACAAACATGTTCTGAAATGTGATTCTCGTTTTAGTTTGTCAGTTCATATTTCATGTTTTTTTAATTCTGTTTAAAATTTTAACTTTGAACAGAATCTGATTATTAAAACGTAAATCACAATTCTTGTATTTGCTAGTCAGAAAAATCGTTGTTAGATATTTTTTCCAAATCGCTCAGCCCTGGTGGTGCTTGGTGTAAAGTTTGAAAAGGTAAACGACAAAATGCTCAAAACAAGATCAATATTCTAAATTCAAATAATTTTAACCCATTTAGAGAACAGTTTCAGCAGTGTAAACCCCAGCAGCAGTCATTGGTGGTAGTTTTCCAGCCTGAGGCCCTGCTCAGTCTAAGGGCTGTGGGTCTGCGATGGGCATAGTGTGCAGGACCTCGTCGAGCAGCTGCAGAGCTCGGTGAAGGTGAATCTCGATCCAGCACGGCGTCTCTTTGATGCTCTGGCGAGGATAGTCCGGGCCCCAGCCTTTCACAAAACTCATTCTGAGAATACACAGTCTGCGCAGGTCGTCCACGCCGATCCCAGCTGCTGCAGACAGACCTGCGGAAAAAGAACAGATTTATGTTTAATTAGAAAAAGGTGGATGATTCAGAACTTCCTAACGTGTTGATGATACATTGAAATAAACATTAAAATAGACCAGACCCTGACAAAAAAACATTTTCCTCTAATTTCAGGTATTGCATAAAACATAATGAGATTTTAACAGAGAAAATTCCACAAGTGAGAGCCTGTTTAAAATATTAACAAATAATGTTATATGAATAACTGTGTCATTTGTTTATTTAATAGATGATTGATGAAGGCTAAATTTTTAGGTTTTGCTGGACAAATTCAAAATACTGACCCCAAAATGTATTTTTATGTTGTACCCACACTTTTTTCACATCTTTCCCATGTCACCAATAAATGTTAAAGGACGGACCATTATAATATTTCCAACAGAGTGCCCCAGACCTTTTTTGACCGCTTTTTCACTCATCAAATGTAAGTTTTTATTCTAAACATGGTCATCTTCACTGTTTGTTAGTTATAAATCTCTATGTAAACCTGGTTCGTACTTATGGCTGGAGCGATGCCTCCCACAGACCCTGGTCCTGGGATGTTTCCGGCCACAGCAGCCGCCTGAGCCGCTGCAGCCGCCTGAGCCGTGGCCGCCTGCTGCTGCATCTGCCTGTGGCACTGACGCAGGTCAAACACCTGGAACCCGGAAGCACAGGGAGGCGGTTATGTTAGTTAGTTTATGTCAGTGGGAGATTTAGGCTAAAAATAACGTCAATTAAATAAAAATTAGGTAACAAGAGATGACTAAAACAGTAACTAAAAGTACAGATATTTTTGTCAACTAATACAAACAAAAAGAAAAGGGAGAAAAGGGAAACTAGATCCATGCACAAAGCACTCAAAGCACATCAATACACCACACACATTCATACACCAGTGTACACAAACTCTGGGGGTGAGGGGGGTTAAGTGTCTTGCCCAAGGACGCAACAACAGCATTTATCAGTGGGAGCTTGAACCTGTGGGTCAGTGGATGTGACGCTCTACCAGTGATGTACTGTCACCCTCTTATTCTTATTGTATTCTCAATCATAGAGGCCCAAACCAGACCACATACAAACTCAGTGTCCAGATAGTTGTATATTTTATATTTTATACAAACATGTGGTAGAAGATCCAAGAAATTCTAAAATAAATACATTTTTCTAGTTGTACCATTACACATATAGTCTACTAAATTAGCATGACCTTTCTTCCATTAAAATTTCAAACCTTTATTAAATAGATATTAGACTAAAACATATCTCAGTGACTAAACAAAGACTCAAATGTAATCCGTCCTGAGGGCTTCCTGACCTTTATGTACGCGCTGGGGTAAATCTTGTGCACTGCGTCTCCTGGGGCCCTTCCTGCTTCTCTGTCGAGGTAATAACTCTGCACAAACACGGCGTGATCACTGAGACACCGCACCCACACGTCCCCCTCGCCCTTACACTCCAACTGCACCCCTTTACCGATATGGAGCCTGGAGAGAGACACAATAACATACAATTATAAAAGATTTAATTAGAATATAATAGACACTGGACCTTTACCAGTGTGGAGCCTGGAGAGACAAGAGGGACATTTAAAACAGAAGACAGAGGTTCAACTGACTGCTTCCACTTGAACTTGAATACGTAAAAGGGTTTTCAAAAGTAAAGAAAATCAGACACTTATCAATAGTAAAACTAGTATTGAAACTAGATATTCAGCCAAAAAACAAAAAAAACAAAAAAAACATGATTGGATAAAATTTGACCAGTTTCATCTTTGGTTTTGTCAGACTACATGATATAATAAACAAATAATTAATATTATCTAAAAAAGAGCTTTTAAAATTATGACTTGGGTATCAAAACCAGTTAGTATGGAGTATATTCTTTAATACTGAAATTAAGTTTGAAATTTTAGTATTATGACTAATACATAATAAACAAAAGTAAATCAAAGTTTTGTTCCATTTCCTCAGGTTTTCTATCCAAGTTAAAACCTGCAAATCAGTGAGTTATCCAATAAAAGCATTCAGCTACACAAAAACAAAGAACATTTCCTTGTCGTACCGTGCTCTCTCTATGGCCTCAGTGCGGTGGACATTACTGAGCTGCCCTAAACAGAAGCGGTCTCCTCCTGAAGGATCCACGTATCCGTCCACAGTCACGATATGACACGAGGAGGGCACTTTAAACGTCTCTCCGACCTGTACATCCATCTCAAAGTACGCGATGGAGCACCAGTAATCAGGGGCTAAGGAGGAGAGGAGGAAGAAGTGTAACTACAGAGGAACTGGTGGTTTTCAGATTCTACGTGATGATGTCGAACCACAAATATCTAAAAGGTAAATTCACAAACGTTTAACCTACTTCTATCAGTGACTAAAACCATCAGCTTCATGTATTGCAACAAAAACCCTCATTTTAACAATATTGCTGTTAGTTATCTGTATTAAATAATATTGGCCTATACAACGTTGTGATGTCACCTTAAATCCATCCATAAGGTCTTCTGAATCGACTTAAAAGCTGCACTGTGTAACTTTTCCGGTCCACCACCTGTTTGATCCATGTAAATGTGAATGTTTTCCCCGGAATGTACTACAGGACGGCATTTAATTTAACTATCTCCATCATTAGGCCAAGTTGCAGGTCAGATCTGTGGAGAAGTGGGCCCGTTCACAGTAATAATGCAAGATAAGATTACAAAATTTATATTTGTTTAATGCCATACTGTGTAACATCCCAGGCAGAGCTATAACATCTCCATGAGACAAGCTGTTGGTAGACCCTCCATCAGAAAAGTACACAGTGTATCTTTAAAGTGGGATATCAAAGTGCTGTTACCTGGATGGTTGGAGATCGGAGGCTGAAAGGCGAGTTCATTATGTACTGGCCCTAGAAAAAGAAATCAGGGATGAGACAAGTGGTTAATTTGAAATAAAGCACTTAAAATCTATGGTATGAAGCATTTTTATTTCATGTGTCTCCAGATAAGAAGGAAAACATGGTTAAATCAAATATAGAGGTTACCAATATCCATTGTAAGGCTGACATATTTTATTACAAAATACTGGACGTTTTGGTGTTTCGGTTCTCAAGACGATCATCCAATCAGAAAGCAGAATGAGCCTCAACTTTAAGTTACCAATTTCAATGCTGAAATCCAGTTGAATTAAAATTCAGGTTAATTAAACCTAAAATGCCTCTGTCTGATCTAATGGTCACTATCTAAACCCCAGCACCTGCAGCCAGTCATGAATCAGTGCTAGTGCAGCCTCTGCAGCCTCTCACATGAGGCCTGGTCTGTCCATAGACTGAGAATGAGGAAAACTTGTATTTGCCTTCAGTCTGCAGTTTTAGGCACAGGCAGCACAGGTTCAGTTGTGATTGTATTTCCTTTTGTAAAGAGTGAAGGCGACATGTGTGTTTAGTGTTGGGGCTGATGGTGCAGATTGATGCTTCCTTTAATCTCCTCAGTAAATTTTTACCATAATCTTAACACAAATGTTGTAACAGTGCAGTCTTACAGTAGTGTCCTGGGTGAGGCACTGGAGGGTGGTGCTGCAGATGTCCGTTTGAATGATGGGGGATGTTTGGAGGGAAGCTGGAGCTACGAGGCCAAGAGGAACCAGCTCCTGAAGTAAAACAAGGAGTTTAAAAATGTTATGAAATACTCAATAAACAGAACCCATCTGACCACAGGAATAATGTTCAAATTTAAATGAAGGAATGAAGGAAAACACAATTTTACTGTTTTTGATGAGGACACAACTGTATAGTAAAACTGGGCAATATGACAATAAAATAATTATTATTGTCTGATTAAAGACAAATAAAAAGGACTTTCAGTATTAATTTTCTGAGCATAAACAAAACAACTTTTTGGTTGGTGGTCCATCACCTCCTTGTTTCTATGGGTGACTTATTAATGACTATTTATCTTAAAAGATTAGCTCAATTTTATTTCCCCAACGTCTAAACTCTAGTATAGATACAGTATAATATTCTTAAAATCTAAAAAGCTCTTTTGCATAAACTAGACAGCTTTAAATGTATGACGACAGTGACAGTTACTTACCTCCAGAAGCAGCAGCAATGGCGGGGAAAGCAGGGGCAGCAGCGGATGTGGATGCCTCAGAGGGAGTGAGGAGGCTGGGGCTGGAGAAGGGCTCAGGTGGGGGCGGCCTGGAGGAGGAGGGCGGGTGCTGGATGGTCTGCAGACTGTGTCCTGAGTCGATGGAGGGGTGACTCTGAGGACCGTCAAAATCATACTCATCTTTTACAATCCGAGAGGAGCCAGGACCAGAGCCAACGCCGTGTCCGATAGTGAGAGACGACAAGTCTGTGGAACAGGAATGAACAGAAAATATGTGTTACTGTTGGGACTGTAGTCGACTAAAGAAATTCTTGGTTGACTAAAGACATGTCCTGCTGATCGATTATTCGACTAAAAAGGGGGCATGTAAAAAGCTTTCAAAACTATTGTATATCTCTGTGTATCTAACTCAAACTGCACTCACAAGACTACACCTGCAGGGGGACTTAATAAAAAAACAACTATTTATGCAAAAAAAGTACTAAGAAACAAGGTATTTATATGAAGAATTGTAAAAGTTTAATCTGCCTTTTGACATATACATACCAAAGATTATCAAAATCTTCAGCCCACTCACTAACTTCTCTTTTCTGCTGTTGTTCCTTATAAATCCTTATATTCTAAATAAAATTATTAGTCGACATTTGGTTAATCGTCTAAATGGCTAAAGGCCCTAGTTACTGTTGCTTAATATTGCATTGGCAAACTAATTCAGGCCAGGCCTGTGCCCAGATTTCCCGCTGTGTCCAGGGTGCAGAGTCATGAGGAGCTCCTCAAACTGCCCTGACACGGATCTGCTCGCCCTACCCAACCAGTCTCCCTGTTAAACTGCACTGAGACCTTTGACACAAAGGCCACTGAGAAGCGCAGTGTAAATGTTGCAGTAAAACTTGAATTTCCCTTTGAATCAATAAAGTATATCTCTCTCTCCTCTGTTATCACATATACACTCTGTGAGTGAGCTATAGATGCCTCAACACGATATTATATCTTTGTGAATAATGAAAAAAATTAAATGTCACCTATAACAGGAAGCTGAAACCCATGAATCATCCAGTCACAAAACAAACTGGTGATTCTTAAAGACATGACTCACCGATCCCAGGAGACACCACCCTCTCGTAGTGGTATGGGTTCACACACACGTTGTCACACTTCAGGTCGAAGGCAAACTGACAGTATTTCACGTGTTTCAGCTCATTTTTGTGCAGGTCGGGCCATCGCCACAGCCGCGCGTAGATCACATGAGGGAAGCCTTTACGACCTGCCACCTGGAATTAAATACACAGTGATAATCATCATAGGAACTGCTGGTTTTCAGATTCTATGTAATGTCATACTCTCAGATGAGGGTGAGAGACAGTTTTTCCTATTGATTACATTGAACTTTGTCATGAAACATCCAAAAGGTAAATTCTGATCATTTCTGTTAGTGACTAGACCCAGGAATTTACTGTATCACAACAAAAATGAGCATTTTAACAATATTATTTTTAGCTGATTCATTCTGTATTAAATAATATTGGCCTATATAATGTTGTGATGTGGCACGCAGCAATAGGTGACAATAGTAACAAAACAGAACATCTTTTACTTTGGATACTCCTATTAAGAATAATCAGATAATCAGAGTCTACTTTGGCAATTCATCAGAAATGTGCTAAAACGCCTGTAAATGGCTGTGGTCACACGGCACTCAAAATCTGATTATTATCATTTTTTTGGAATTAGAAGAGAGATCAAGACAGACACGTAAACATCATAATCTGATTTCTTTCTGATGATGGTCCCTCACATGACATTTAAAAAAGGTCCATAATCAGATAATAATGAGACTTTGGTGTGCGCAGGACCGCAGCCGCTGTCTTTGTAGAAGTTCAAGAATTTCACAAAAACTAAATGGACTATAAAATTCCGTCAGTCGGCCCAAGTGAGGGCGCCAATCTGCACCATCGGCCCCTTTGACCGCCATCAAACACTCTCACTCCACATTCAAACTTGGCACTGTGAGAGAAGTGTTCCTAAGGACACTGCAACAGTTACTACTAGAACCACTTCTGCCCCACTACAGGACCTGGTATTCTGGTATGGACTTAAACTTAGCTCACACAGTGGCTCAGATTACAATATGATAGTGTTGTCACAGTTTCAAAAATTTCAAACTCAGTTTCGAAGAATATACTCGATACCCAATACCGATACGGTTTGACACCCAAATGATCATTTTAAAGGCTTTTATTTAGACAAGATCTTACACTATTTCAGATAATCTTCAAATTTAAAAATAATTAAAGTAGCAAAAATAGCAAACGCTTATCTTACGAGACCAAATACGATTCAAGATGACGTCTTATGGCATTACCTGCAGGCGTCCGTCTAGAGTCCTCTGGATGGTCACACATTTGCTTGGATGTGCTCCGTTGGTGGTTATCGCTGTGATCAGTGAATCCAGCTCGTCCTTCTTCTCCTTCAGCTTCTTCACCAGGCTCTCTATGGCGCGTTTAGCAAAAGTCTCGCTCTCGCCGCCCTGTCTGTGGCACATGAGACTGTGCACGATGCTCAGACACGCGTCATTACTCGTGGGTGTACCGGGAATGGACATCCTCTCTGCTCTCTTCACCACACGACAGTTAATACAGTTTTACTCAAGGGGAGAAACGTCAAAGATGCGCCAACCTTCCATGCTTAGGTGAAACACGTCTTCATTTACTCACAGTTTCCATAATCTGCAATGAAAGAAGAAAATTAAGAAGAATTTTAGTGGAATCGCAAATTATTCATTAAAAGGGCATGTTGTGATGTTTTATGATCAGTTATAATGTTGTTCCTCATCACAAACACACCTGGAGTTGTGTTTTGTTTCATTCACATGTTTAACGCACAAATCCATCATATTTTGGGTTAGTTCTTCTCTCAAACAGAAAACACTCTGTTCCACCTTGTGATGTCATGTGGTAATACAGGAAGTGCTCCACTGCGTTTTTAAACTTCATACACCTTCACTAGAATCATTTGGATAATTTTGGCCTGGACTTGTCCATATCTACTGAACTGAAGGTAAAAGGTGTTTTGAAAACTACTGCTTCATGACATCACAAAGTGGAACAGAGCATTTTGAGCTTTGGAAATGTAGACAGACTAACAATAAAAAGTTATTTAAACATGTGTGAATGAAACAAAACACAACTCCAAGTATGTTTTTAAGGAGGGAATAACATTCTAAAATGGCCTAAAACTCACAAATGTCAATTTTGTGTAATAAAGGACATTTATACTGTGCAACTTTTCTGGTGGAAGCTATGCCACATTAAAAGGTGCATGATGTAACGTTTCTGGCTGCGGTTACACTGCTGAATGTTATCACTTTGCCTTCGTTAGAGTTGCCAGGAATGTTCCACAGTATGGCATTTAAGTTATCTATGAAATATACTTTTACATGTGTCTTTATTACTCAAAATACATTGAAAAACATGGATTCTTACTTGAGGCTGGGCTTGTGACATTACCTCACATTACCTCCATGGAAATAGAAAAGTTGAATACGAGACTGGCAAAGCAATAATTCATTCATTGATTTATTATGGAGACACCATCTGCCAGAAAAATGATGCATCTTTAAACTATCTTGTTTTTATTAAATACAGATATTTTAATTTCTCAAAAATATCTCAAAAATATTTTTACTATAAAGGGGGCCCACTTCTCCACAGATCTGACCTCTAATTTGGCGTATTATTGTAGCTCGCTTGTCTCCTTGGACATGGTTAAATTAAATGCTATACCGTGGAACATTCCAGGAAAAACAATCACATCTCCAGGCAAACAAGAAGGTGGTAGACCCCTCAAACTAGGAAAGTCACACAGTACCCCTTTAACTACTAAACCAAAATGCATTTTTAGAGAAATATTTAAGCTACAATGCAAGTACTTATATTTAAATGTGTATCAAAAGTCCTACTGTATCAAAACGCGCATTGCATTGTGGTAGTTATACATTACACTATTGACAGATGATCTCTCCTTCACATGTTTGAACTCTTGCCAAACGGCACTTCTGTAATCGCTGTGCAGCTTAATTTCACAGAATATGGACAGCAGAGGCACCCGATTGAATTGGTATTTTAAAGGAATATAAAAGTTGAACGTGTTGATGAAAACGTGAAAAGTTTTGGGCCCTGGCTAGCTCCCTGTGCTAATTAGCGGCGCCACTCAGACTGGCTCTAGTGCGCGCAAAGTTGACGCAGAGGAGTAGATATAAAGCGGAAGTTGCTGTCAAAATAAAAATAAAACACCTTATTTCACCTTATTATTCGAAGCCGTTAACTGTTAGAACATTAATCGATTATATCTTATTACGTATCTATGTAGCTAACAGAGACAAAATACATCTAACTACATTATAGCAATGTTTTTTACGTTTTGTTCGATTTTCTTGTAGTTTTATTTTGAAGGGCTGTACCGGAAAATAGTGATAACAATTACTTTTAACTAGTTATTCGTTTCCAAAACACCAGCCGAGCTAACGATGATTGTTGACCATAGAAAACTCTACTTTTTCAGCTAATGCGATAGCATCGGTGCCTTTGCTTTGCACGAACTGTTGTTGAACTGTGGTAAACAAAATGCATGGCTATAGCGCTAAGAAACGCACGGTGAAATTCGCAAAGATGCCGTGAATTTGGGAGTAATTTCGTTGTGTAAATACTAAATAGTAGCACACTTTACCTGGAGCTTGTGCTGTGCTGCTGTCTCATTTCCAAGTTGTTACCGTAATGTCGGGACCATGGCTAGCGCGCAAAGGCAAATCCACACGGGGCACCCATTCAAAGCACTCTCGAGGTTATCAAATACGGAATGACCCTCCTGTCCAGTGAAGACAGAGTTCGTAAGATCACCTAAAAGTCCTAAGCACCGACCCACACTCCAACCACTCCACTCCCTTCACTTCAGCTCCACAGTGCGCCTGCGTAAACAGCTGAGACTTGGAATGGCACAATCAAGATAATTTCAGATTTCACACATTTTTTAACCTAAATAACAAAACATCAAAAGCAAATACTATATGACGAAGCTTCCACTTTGATGCGATAGAAAGATGGATTTGAAGAGTTATTTAGGCTACTGTAAAAAACAATATTATACGTGACTATTATATCAGGGTTGTCAGTATAGCATTGGAATGGCTGTGGAGTCTGAGTCAGTGCGTTTTTGTGACCAGCAGATGGCAGTGGTTTCACGTAAATAAGTGAAACAGCTGTTGTTCTGTGACTGTGGTTGCAGGGATAAGAGTTATAGATATGTATTCACTGTAAATAAAAGACGGCCACCTAAAAATGTAGAAATAACATTAGAGTTAAGTCAGATAATGTAGGGGAACAGACTCGGCTAATTTAAGATCATAGACAATAACTGCAATGACATCATAGATTATACCTCAGCCAATAAATATATCACAACCTGACTGCCAGTACACCCGAAAGGTCTTGATGTCTTTGCAAAGAAGAATAAAAAAAATCTGAAAAAGTTGGACATTCTAAATAAATGGGTTGAGAGACTGGTGTCTAAATGACTGTGAAGGACAAAAGAGGTTCGGAGGTAGGGCTGCAGCATTTAATCAACTAATTGTGACTATAAAAATGATTTTAGGCATATTTTGACAAAATCATCATCTGGACCAGGCCCGTCGACAGAAATTTGGGGTCTCGGGGCAAGACAACTCACATGGGCCCCCCTCTAATATTAATTAATAGGCAGAGGTTCCAATTCTGGGGCCCTAAGACTCTGGGACCTGGACAACAGACTCCTTTGTCTTCCCCTGTTCACTCCCCTGATCTGGACCATACAGACTCTAAAACGTATAGAAACATTTTTACAACAAAAGCCAAAAAAAAAAAAAAAAAACATGCTCCATAGGTAAAAAATCCAAAGACAGCGGTATTATTACATCAAAATGATTTTCATAAATAATATATTTTATTTGTAAATAATTATCTATTTAGAAGCCTTCATTAGTCTCCATTTTTCAACATTTGTTTGACTGATAATGTACTTAAAAAGCATCAATGTGCAATAGAAATAATTGTCTACTTAACTAATTGAAAAATAATCGTTAGTTGCAGCCCTAGACAGGAGGTCACCTTATGAAGATCTCAAATGAAATCCATGTTTTTCTTGCAATTGGTGCTGGTTAGCTCCATACCTGCTACCTGTTTGTCTACATTTGTCTTAGGAGATGTTTGTATTTGGGGGAGCTTTTTTGTTTGTCTGTTTTTTTGTCTGATTTGCTTACTGCCAGTGTGTGCTTAATTTGGCATTACCTGTTGTGACTCGTATAAATGACTGCATATGTTTGTAGCTGCAAGTGTGAAGACAAAACCACTGAATCTCAAACTATCCATTACCTTCAACAGGAGGCTGGTGTAGCTCCATCTAGAGTTTAATTGCCCAGAACACACTTTTCTGCAGAAAGAGCCGTGTATTATACATCCAGCACACAATATTTATAACAGAATCATTTCCCGTAAGGCAATAAGACAATCTGAATAAATATCACACCAAGAAATACACTTTTTAGGATGCAGATGATGTCATGATCTTGTAGGACACATTATATCATAGAGAACCAGAGTGAGGAGGTCATTCTGCTTTTGGTGTGGCTTGAGAACCAAAACACAAAACACAAAACATAAATAACTGTTAAATTATGTAAAATGTTCTTTTCTGGCAGGGGGTTCACCACTTGCTTGTCTTTATGGAGATGTTATTGCTCATCTCTAATGTTCTCCAGAATCATATTAAATGTATGTATCTTGCAAGGTGTTTTTTGTAGCCCAATCATTGCACTGCCCTATTGATGGTTGGATTATTTTAGTGCTTATTTAATTCTCTATCTATCTGTAATTCTGTGCTATCCGATACTAGAATTGGGAAATCTGCTGTATCGGATATCGGCTTCCAAATATCAGTACAGCGATATCCTGGTCTTGGTTCGACATGTACTACATTGATGTAATAAGACGGTTTACAGGTGGTAGTTTGCAAAAAGTGTCACAATGTTTGAACTTTATTTAAAGAAAGTTGTTCTGAGGTAAATAACAGCTCCATAACACATTTGGATCGGTTTTGTCTTATTTTCAATTTTTTTTCAGTCTTTCTGTCACGTTTAGGGCAGAGGGAGGACCCAAAGTGCAGGACTGCATTTGCAAAGTTGTTTAATATAACAAATAATGACCAAACTCAAAAATCCAAACAGACGTGACACTGATAATGAACCAACAAAAGGCAGAGGAGAACACAGGGTAAATAGACGCACACAGATGAATGAGACACAGGTGAGACACATTAGGGCGGGGCAAACAATCAGTACAACAGGTAAAACTCAAAAACACACACGGCTAGAGAAACAACAAAATAAAACCCGGTCAAGAATAATAAAATAATTCAATTAAAATGAACACTGTGACACTTTGCACCGGTATCAGGTAATACTGAGTAACACAGACATTTATTTATTTATTGTATATTTAGTTTATTTATGAGACAGGGACAGTGCACAATCTACATTAACCTTAACAGGAGAGACGCATTGTGCAGGTTGTAGCACTAGAGCTAATTTCCACCTGTAGTCCCTGGTGCAGGTTTTTAGGTTAAATGGTATCGAAATCGGTATCGTAACTGAAAAAGCTGTATCGGTGCATCCCTGGTGAAAAATACTTAAGCAGAAGTGCCCGTCTCATCTCTCGTGTTTACTTCCTCCTGCTGACAGAGCGACCCGCGGCTGCACACGGCCCCGGGCAGAGTTCAGACAGTTTAAAAGCCTCACACATCACAGCAGAAGAGCGGAGATTAAACCTGAAATCTGTCCACTCCAGAGGAACGAGGAAACATGTAACCCTCCGGAAGAGAGAGGGAAGAGAGAGGGAAGAGAGAGGGAAGAGAGAGGGAAGAGAGAGGGAAGAGAGGGGGAAGAGAGAGGGAAGAGAGAGGGAAGAGAGAGGGAAGAGAGAGGGAAGAGAGGGGGAAGAGAGGGGGAAGAGAGGGGGAAGAGAGAGGGAAGAGAGAGGGAAGAGAGAGGGAAGAGAGAGGGAAGAGAGAGGGAAGAGAGAGGGAAGAGAGGGGGAAGAGAGAGGGAAGAGAGAGGGAAGAGAGAGGGAAGAGAGAGGGAAGAGAGGGGGAAGAGAGGGGGAAGAGAGGGGGAAGAGAGAGGGAAGAGAGAGGGAAGAGAGAGGGAAGAGAGGGGGGGAGGGAGAGGGAGAGAGAGGGAAGAGAGAGGGAAGAGAGGGGGAAGAGAGGGGGAAGAGAGAGGGAAGAGAGGGGGAAGAGAGAGGGAAGAGAGAGGAAAGAGAGGGGGAAGAGAGAGAGGGAGGGAGAGGGAAGAGAGAGGGAAGAGAGAGGGAAGGGGGGGGAGAGGGAAGAGAGAGGGAAGAGAGAGGGAAGAGAGGGGGAAGAGAGAGGGAAGAGAGAGGAAAGAGAGGGGGAAGAGAGAGAGGGAGGGAGAGGGAAGAGAGAGGGAAGAGAGAGGGAAGGGGGGGAGAGGGAAGAGAGAGGGAAGAGAGAGGGAGAGGGGGAGGGAGAGAGGGAAGAGAGAGGGAAGAGAGGGGGGGAGGAGGAGGGAGAGGGGGAGGGAGAGGGAAGAGAGAGGGAAGAGAGCGGGAAGAGAGAGGGGGAGGGAGAGGGAAGAGAGAGGGAAGAGAGGGGGGGAGGGGGAGGGAGAGAGGAAAAAGAGAGGGAAGAGAGAGGGAAGAGAGGGGGAAGAGAGGGGGAAGAGAGAGGGGGAGGGAGAGGGAAGAGAGAGGGAAGAGAGAGGGGGAGGGAGAGGGAAGAGAGAGGGAAGAGAGCGGGAAGAGAGAGGGGGAGGGAGAGGGAAGAGAGAGGGAAGAGAAGGGGGAGGAGGAGGGAGAGGGGGAGGGAGAGAGGGAAGAGAGAGGGGGAGGGGGAAGAGAGAGGGAGGGGGGGAGAGGGAAGAGAGAGGGAAGGGGGGGAGGGGGAGGGAGAGAGGGAAGAGAGAGGGAAGAGAGAGGGGGAGGGGGAGGGAGAAAGGGAAGAGAGAGGGGGAGGGAGAGAGAGGGACGAGAGAGACGGAAGAGAGCAGGAGAGGGGAGAGAGGGAGGAGAAAAGAAGGAGAGGGGAGAGAGTGAAGAGAGGGGAGAGAGAGGGAGAGAGGATAGAGAGAAGAGGGGAGAGGGGGAGGAGAGGGGAGAGAGTGAAGAGAGGGGAGAGAGGCTAGAGAGAAGAGGGGAGTGAGGGAGGAGAGAAGAAGGAGAGGGGAGAGAGTGAAGAGAGGGGAGAGAGGGGGAGGAGAGAAGAAGGAGAGGGGACAGAGGGACGAGAGGGGAGTAAGGGACGAGAGGGGAGAGAGAGGGAGAGAGGATAGAGAGAAGAGGGGAGAGAAGAGGGGAGAGGGAGGAGAGAAGAAGGAGAGGGGAGAGAGTGAAGAGAGGGACGAGAGGGGAGTAAGGGACGAGAGGGGAGAGAGGGAGGAGAGAAGAAGGAGAGGGGAGAGAGTGAAGAGAGGGGAGAGAGGATAGAGAGAAGAGGGGAGAGAGGGAATAGAGACGAGAGAAGGTAGATAGGGAGAGAGTGGGCAAGGAGAAAGAGGAGAGAAACGAGAGGATGAAAAGAGGGGATGGGGAGGGAGGCAGAAAGGAAAAAGAGGGGGAAGAGAGGGAGAAAGGAAAGAGGGGAGGATGAGGGGAGGGAGAGCAGGGCACAATGTAGGGATGTGGTGATGAGTTTAGAAAAGGCTGGAGATGAAAGAAAGAAGAGAAAAGAGAAGGATGGAGGTAAGGAGATGGAGGGGAGGAGGGAGAGAGGACAGGTGAGGTAAAGAGAGGAAGAGATTCGAGAGAGGGGAAACCAGGAGAGTAAGAGAGAAGGGGAAAGCACAAGGGAAGAGAGAGTAAGAGAGGGGTGATGGGAGAAGTGTGCGGTGAGCTGTCCGTTTGAAGACAACTCGTCCAAAAACACATGTATACGTAAACAGCCAGCGCCCACGGCAACAGAGGCAGAGACGGAGCAGGGCCGTGGAGGAGAGAGGGGCAGTTTGGGCAGTGGGGCAAAGGAGATGTTTAAGTGCAACCAGCCCTGCGACAGCTCAAACTGCACTTGCTCTCTGATAAACAACTCCTTTAGGTGCATTGCGTAACTTTTCTGGTGGAGGGCCTGTCAAACACTTTTCTCCATGGAGATGTTTTTGCTTTGGCTGGAATGTTTCACAGTGTGGCATTAAACCATTCAGATCTGTGGAGAGGCAACCCCGCTCACAGTCAGTTTTTCTTTTTCAGCTATAAAACCACCTGTAATTGAATAAATGTAAAGTAGAGCTGTTTAATGTCACACTGTGGAACATTCCACGCAGAGCAGTGGCATATCTATAGAAAAAGCAGGTGAAGGACTCCCAAAAAGTTACATAGTGCGTCTTTAAAGGGCATGTATTATGTTATTTTCTGATCTCTGATGTTTGTAATGTTGTTTCCTCATCACAAACATACCTGAAGTTGTGTTTTGTTTCATTTACACAAGTTAACGCACACACCCTGCATATTTAGGCCGAGTTCCATCTTGTAATGTCATGTGGTAATACAAGAAGTGCTCCCAAAAATTTACATAGTGCGTCTTTAATCAGAATCAGAATCAGATTCTGATTAAGGGCATGTATTATGTTATTTTCTGATCTCTGATGTTTGTAATGTTGTTTCCTTATCGCAAACATACCTGAAGTTGTGTTTTGTTAACGCACATACCCTGCATATTTAGGCCGAGTTCCATCTTGTAATGTCATGTGGTAATACAGGAAGTGCTCCATACACCTTCACTAGAATTATTTGGGTAATTTCAGCCTTGGAATTGCCCATCTCAACTAAACCAAAGGTAAAAAGTTGCTGTTAAGTCACTGTGATATTAAACCATGACATACACAGGTCACACGTAGTTGTTTTCTACGTGGTTCTCAATTTATAAAACTCCAACTACTCCCTTTTCTCTCGATATTGAACCAAGACAGCCAAATGTCTAAGTAAAAGAACAGGCTAACGTAAGTAGAGGAAGAAATGACAACATACAGACCCCAAGCTACTCAAAGAATAGACAATAAAACATAAATCACTGATGAAAATTTAGCTAAAATATGATTAAACTGCTCTAATGTGGTTATCCTCTCAGTCTGTCTCTGGGCTCTGCTTTTATGTCTGGACCCATTCATTTCAATCTGTGCACCATCTCTCCATCTCTCCCCTCACACTGCAAAAAGAAAACAGTAGCCTTCGATTCTGAATAATCTTGTTTTTGGTTTAGATTGATTTATTTCAGTTTGTCGAGATTTCTGGAAAGGTTTCACACTACGGTATATTTTGGACATTCTTCCTGTCAGTATAGAGTAAGAAAATTGTCTTGCCCCAGTACGGATATTGTAAGCAGCTCTTGAGATCAAATTAATCCGCTACTGTCTGCATTTAATTATAAAGCTTTTTATTTTCCGATAATCAGGAAGTGCCTTAGCATGCTAGTTACTGTTAGCTTTACCATCATGTAAAAAAAATGCTTGTAAATTCATTGGAGTGAATAATTAGGATGTGTCGCATTATAACATGGTAGAAAGCTAAAAAAAAAAAAATCGATTTTGCAATAATCCCTCTTTAACTAAATACATCTTAACATTAAAGATGCACTATGGAACTTTTTCTGTTGCAGGGTCTGCCACCTCCTTGTCTCAATGAAGATGTTGCACAGTATAGCATTAAAGTTGTGTATCTTCATATAGACAAGAAGAAAAACTATACCCAAAGTCAACATTCTAATTTGAAGTCATTTAAATTCTTGTGTTTTCAGTTTTTTTGCAGTGCTCCGTGGTCCGTCCCTGCAGTGTTGTGCTAACAGCGTCATTAGTCCTGCCTGATGCGTTTGACAGTTTTAATCCTTCTAAATGGGGACCACATGTCTCCTCTCAGACGCCCAGGGCTAGACTCACTCTGCACTCTCCTCCTGCTCCAAATGTACAAACAACACAATAATGTACTGTCACAAATTATACATGCTTCCCTCTCCAGTCAAACCGAGCAGAAGGGAGCAGATAAAACATGAAATATGACCAACTCTAATCACATCCAGTCTGTCTGAGTACATTTATTTGGATTTAGAGATTGCCGGGAATTTGTGCCAGTACACGGTTAAAGTGCATATGACAGGTTTTCATGTTTTTCTAATTCTTACTTTGGTGGGATAGTAGGCTTACCTGTAGTGAATATTTATCATAGTTTTACATCAGTTAAGTGTTAGCTGGTAGAAAAAAGCTGAGAAGAAAAGAAAGAATACCTACCTATCCCTATCCCTACCTATGTCATCAAAACCGAATCCACCTTATTCCACCCCGTCCACTTTTGTCTCAACGCTCTTAAATCGTGCTTTTTTTGTGGTGGCACTTCCGGTTAAACAGAAATCCCATTTGGGAATTTGGGAAACATTTTGCATCTTAAATATGACATAAAGTCGGTTCATTTGTGTAAAAAGTTCAATTTTCATGTGCACCAAAAAGTAAACACTGCAACAATTCTCTGGGAGGCTTTAAAATGGCTTTATCATCCGTATTGAACTTATTTGCTGTCAAGATTGGCAGCCCCCTACAAAATAATACAACCTGAATGATGATGGCGATGCAACGTGTGGATAGGTGGATGGACAACTCAGGACGGAACATCAAAAAACATCCATCATGTATACAGTAGTGTCAGAAAACGTTTGGATGAACGCTATGTTTAGTATTCAGCATCTCCATTGGTTTAACTCACTGAAAAGTCTATGAGATGTGATGTCACAATCCGAGCTCTACTCCATCCAAAATCCAAGAACATTTTACGCGCAAGGAACCCACATGAGACAATGGGCTACCAAGAAAAACCAACATTGTCCAGTAGAGTGTGTTGTGGCTTGTGGTTGGTACTGAGCAAAGCGAGTAAATGAAAAAAATCCCAAATAATATCAACTATTCTGGTTTATGATCACTAATAATTCATTGTAAAAAGGCTTTACATTCTGACAGACACCTGTGAGCCAGAGAAACTGTTGAGAAACTGTGTACAACATGTTCACTGTTAGCTTGAAGCAAATTTATGGTATGAGCATGAAAATACACGATTATACTGCCAGATATAACCATTCAGGAGTTACATGATTTTGTGTTCATGTTTTGCCTGCTTTGGTACATTTTGTAATGTTGCTAAATGTACAAGATTAGAAAACATGAGTGTGCTAACGCTAGCTGCTATACTAACTGCTAACGTGGTCATTGCCCTTATTAATGCCTGGGTTAGCATTACTTTTGAGAAAACGTGTTCTGTGCTCTGCAAATGATTTATTTTGATATGATAATACAGCTATTTCATTGTTGAAAGTACAAAAAAATGGTTTTGGTTGTAAAATAATAAAAATTCATTTAATTGTTCATGTTAAATGCAATTTAAAGCCAACAAGGTTAAAAATGGATGATAAATAATTCATGAGGATTAAGGAAACATGATCAGTTTACAAATTCATGTTACTGAGTGTATTTTATTTGTTTAAAAATGTTTTATTTAATTTCTGTTTTGTTACCATACTGTGCGCTGCTAAAAAACTACATAGTAATTCATCATAACTTCTAAAGCTTACTAAGCTAAAATACCGGAGTACTTAAAGGTTCATTTATTTTGATGCATTTATTATTAACAGTGGGAAATCCCATTGCTCTTTAGATCCTGTCTCATAATGATACCAAATGGAACATAGTATTTACTTTCTGCTCCCTTTGTGTTGATCTTTGAAATTCTAATGGTGAGCCCCACCCATGACAGCGAGCGATGTTCAAAGGTGTGGCCCTAAGCAACTTCAGCAGGAGAACCATGACTGAACTCTGATCTGATCCAGATAAGAAATAAGAAATACACTTTTCACTAGCTGGTAGTCAAAGGTTGCAACTAAAAGTAAAAACAACCAACCAAAATTAACTCTAATCATAATTTTTGGGGAAAGAGCTCTATTTTATTTTGGGGTTGTGACTTCTGGCTCTTCCTCTCTGCAAAAGTCCTTTGACGAAGACACTAAGTAAATCTCTCTCTCTCATATCTGCTGCCCATGTTCAACCAAGAAGTAAAATGATAAACTTGACCAAAATAAAAAATAAAACATTTACAAAACTAGGTAATATTGTTAGTAAAATCAACAGTAAACTTTTGTTAACTACATTTTAGTGAAAAGGTACAATTAACTTCTCATTTGCACTTTAACATGTGTTTACAAGCTGGGGAGGGTCTCTCTCTTTAAAACCTTCAATTCAGATTAGAAATATGGGGGTAATATGGACTCAGACTTGTACATTAACAGTCACATCAAATCAATAACATCAGCAGTTATAAAAATTCTGTCCTACTTTGCACTCGTGATTTCACAGAACAGCTATAACAGGTAGGTCAAACCACATCCTCTTCAAAACTTTTCACTTTCAACTTCACTGCAGACTATGAGCCGTCTCCGATTAGTAAGTCAGGGTAAGTCTGTAACTTTTATTCATTTTAACCGCCTTCTATTGCCGATTATCAAATACGGTATAAGTGCAAATGGATTTGGTTGTATTTGCTAAAACAAACTCAACCCAGAGGAAAATTTTGCTGCTCAATAATGGCTAGTGTTAAGCTCAGGAGAAACAATTCAGTGGTTCTCATTTGTTGCTCCTAGTGAATTTTAGGAGCAATAGATGAGACAAAGAGGATGAGACATACTGGAGACACTAAGGAGAAACAGTTAAGGTATGTCTCATTTATGTCTCATTCATGTCTACCAGTGAGACAATAATAATAGTCTCATATAAGCTACCAAGGAGAAACAATGAGACAATAATAATAGTCTCATATAAGCTACCAAGGAGAAACAGTTAAGGTATGTCTCATTTATGTCTACCAGTGAGACAATAATAGTCTCATATAAGCTACCAAGGAGAAACAGTTAAGGTATGTCTTATTTATGTCTCATTCATGTCTACCAGTGAGACAATAATAATAGTCTCATATAAGCTACCAAGGAGAAACAATAGTAACACTTTTTAAATTCCAAAATAGGCTTTTATTAAACTTTTGCCTCCAATACAATAATCCAACAGATTTCAACACCATAACAACAAGGGTTCAGATTTATATAGCGTTGGGATAAGGATTTTTCCCTCTTAAAATAAATATCAGCTGAACTTAAAAAAAAAAAGGATATACACATTCTTATGTAAACAGAAAAAATAATAATATGAAAGAAAAACATCCAGTCTTCACCTACAACATGTTGCTTTGAAATAAAAACAGCATCTCAAATGTTTCAGTCCTTCACCAACAGGATCTTTCATTTAAAATGGAGGCTTCTCAATAAAGTCCATTACTGAACATTTAAGCATTCACAATGCTTTTAACGGCTCTCGCACGGCATTTGTTGATCAGCGCTTTCTTCAACTTTGACTTCTCCACCGGAGTCCAACCAGGCAGCATCGAACAATGCATGATGTAGGCTGTAGAAAAAAAAGGGGTAAAATTAAGAACAATTAAATGATCATCTGCTGCAACCTCCCCACTCGTATGGACCATAAAACCCACTGCATTTCATAAAATGACATTGCATTACATGTAGCTAATTTCCCATTTATTATTGTAAGTGTGTTACTGAATAACTGTGAAAGTAGGGCTGGGCGATTTGGCCAAAAAATAAAATCTAAATTTTTTTTACACAGAGTGGACGATTACGATTTAAATGTTTTTATTTTTTTTTATTTTATTTTAAATACATTTTAATAGATGTAAACTTAACAGAAACTGCAGGTCTTTCAAATTTTCCTAAAAATGCTCACAGTCAAATTCTTTGGTCATTTGTTTCAGGCTTACACAAGGCTACTGCAGCAGGAAGCACTTCTATTCCATTCATCTATTAGAACTGACTGATCTGTATTTTAATTTGGCCTATATCATTTATATTTATGTAGCAATTGTTTTAAAGTTTGTCTGACTTTAATCTGCCTGATCTGCTCTTAGCAGTTAAACTTGTTCATAATAATAAGTCTGTGGGAGATGAGTTGTTTTAGCCCTACTAATAAATAATAAAACTAATAATCTTACCCTCCATTCCATCTTTTGGGGAATCAGGATATGCTTGGTAGCAGTGATCTTTTTTGGGCGGTAGGCGCAGCCTTTTGGGGATTTCCTTCTTCAGGCTCTGTATTCTGAAATCAAGATGAATGAAAAAATAAATGTTAAGCATTTGTTTAATATGAAATGGATATGATATGATATAATATAATATAATAGGTGACCACTGGCATGACTCTGTCATTAGGACACTTAGGCCCAAAAGTGAGGACACTACTGGAATCATTATCATTATTATTTATTATATTTTATTAGTATTATGATTATAATCATCACACTTATTATTAGGGCTGCAGTGATACCACTTTTTTGAAAACTGACACGAGTACAATGATTTCTGTACTTGCCGATACCGAGCACCAATACCAATACTTTACCAATCTTAAAAAACAACCTTGAAATTTCCTCTTTACCCACCAGGCTGTCTCCCTAATAATTTTGAACTTTTCTTTCTTTTTATTATTGTTCTTTAATTTAGCTTTGATTGAGAGTGAGAAACATTATTTCATTTATTCATATGTGAATATGAACCTTTTTGAATCTTAATTATAATGTGTTTAATGCAGTTTGCGCACTTTTTTTTTTAAGTCTTAGAGAAACGAAACTTAAAACCACAAGGCTAATTATGCATTATATATTTGCGCTGAGAAAAAAAAAAAAAACTGCTGTCAGCATCTGCTAAAGGACACGATTCAGTGGATTATATATGTTTTCTTTCTGTGACAGAGCACTGCTGAAGGTGAGTCTGTTCTGTGTTTCTATCGCGTTGTTTATGGTTCATTGGTTCACATTTTCAGAGCTCACACGTGTGCAGCGCGGCTCTTTCACTTCTGTCACTACAGTCGCTTTATTTATGTTGGCTCCCGGTTTCTCATAACCGGGATATTGGTTTATTCAGGGTACTGAAACCGGAATACTGTGTAATGTGTCGTGTAATAGTGGTAACGGTGCGTGGTATCAGCAAGTGTTTAACGAGTACTAGTATCGCAGACCATCGTAGCATCGCAGGTGTAACATGAGCGTGGATTTGTGGTGATGCGCCGCGCGCAACGGTGGCGGTCGAGGGTCCGAAATGAGGACAAAATGTAAAAAATGAGGACACATAACAGACAGAAGGCTCTAAAACCGGACTGTCCGGCCGAAATACGGACGAATGGTCACTGAATTAGCCAAGTATAAGCGAGGACACCATTGAGCTTAAGTTAGCTGTTAGCTGTAAAGCTAGGTGGCATGCATGCATGAGTTTCGCATTTAGATTGTCGTTTTGTACAAGCTACTGCTAAAGTAAATTAGAGAATATCTTAAAATAAGGACCATAGAGTGAAAAAAACTGGATGAGCACACCACTTACCGTCTTTTCTCGGTTCTTTCCGTGCTGCCTCTTCCTGTGCTTTTTCTTCCCGGGCGACTGTTAGCATCTTGCATCTGCCGATGACCGCTAATTTCCCAAACAACCAATCAGAGGCCAGCTCTGAAACAGACAGCTTGCTTAACCAATGATTGATCTGAAACTGACACCGACAATATCGCGCTTAATTTAAAATCTCCCAATCATAGATCAGCATTTGAAGCAGACAGCAGCTTAGCCAATGAGCGATACGATATCGCATTTCATTTTGTTCAATGCGAGTTTACTGTTGGATTGCTTATGTTTCATGGTGTTTGCAAACGTTTCTGGTGAGTACGGATTTTGTTTTCTCATACCTCATTCACACTAGGTGACAGAATTTATATTGAATAAATACGTGATTTTCAACACACCTGTTTAGAACAGGGCATCATGTCTCCGTCAAGTCTTAGCTAGTTTGCGGTTTTCAGGATATTAGACAGTTTATTTTTAATGGACTCATAGTGTCATCTATGAAACGGAACAGAGTTTTAACCCAGGCAAAAGGAAAAACACAAGATATTTGACCTATTTCACTCTACTGTCTAGGCAGAACCCCATTTATTTGTTTCTGTTGCACAGTTAATAGTGCAACACCAGTCCCATTTTATGACAAAAACATCTCAAATAAAACGATAGCATCATGTTGTGTAGCCATAGTAACGCCAGGTTTCTGACCACACGCAGATTAGATGGTAGTTGTGCTGACAGGTCTGATCTTTTAAAATTCTAAATAGACCCATTCATAGATTTTGATGTTTTTTGTTTGTTTGTTTTTTTCAGTCACTTGCTTTCAGTAATGGCGGACAAGCTGCCAGATCCACGTTGGAGGAGAATAAATAAGGAACAAGAAAATACTTCTAAAAGATACAGAAGAAAGGTATTTTCTACTTAATTAGATTTCATTGTTTTATTTAAAGAAATCTGTATTTGTTATTGGGATAATAATTATACATTCCATGATAGTGGTTCTCAAATAGTGTAGCCCTCATAATCCTGTAAATAAAAATATTTATATAAAAAGTTTAAAAATGCCACTTAACATATCAGTTGTTTTTAATTCCAAAGTCTGTTTTAGCATTAGTCATCCTGTTATAAGTAGCGATCATATCACTGACTCATTAAAAAAAAAAGTTATTGAGACTCTAGACCTACTTGTTGAGAAGCTGTATATATTGTATGTATTGTAATGTATGTATTTTTTCCCCCCCATGTATGCAGCGATGCCATCAGTCGCAGGACCCTCCAGGTACATGTTCACTAAGAAATATTTTGCTGTATGAATGGTGGGTAAGGTAGTAGAGTCAAAATATTTAATCAACAAAGTAAAACAAGGATGTTATTTTAGTGAAAATCATTCAAATAATCAAATTAGATTTAAAATTGGATACATAAATATTTTTGTAAGATGGAAATTACAAACTAAAACTTTGTTTAAATGTCAATATGAAGATAGTGACAATCATGACTCTCAATGGTAGGTGTAAGTATGACTGAACTAGGAGTAAACAGTGCACTTAGAAAGAAAGAGTTCTAGAAGTACAGTTACTGAGCAGTCTCATCAATACATGTATTTGAGTTAATGTTTTTGGGTACAACCTGCCTCTGGTGAGTGACTGGTGGTGGTTTTACAAGCCATTTGCACAGACCAGCAATTCCACTGAATTAAAATTTGGGGGCTCATATTCCGATCAGGAGATCAGGTTGAGTTCAGTTTTCAGCCTATTATAATGATAGAATGTTTTGGACACTGCAAACCAAACGAATTGTTTAAATTTTTACTATTTCATAATATGTATATGTTTTGTTTTGTTTTGTTTTTTGTAGAATCAACACATGGACTGGATGTGAATGAAAAAGACACAGTTTTTGAGTTGGATCCTTTTCCCCAATCCCATGTGCTGCCATCATGTATAAATAAATAAGTAAATCATGTATGAATAAAGAGAATCAGTCATTGATTTTGCTTCCTACAATTTCTTAAAATTGGTATCATAAACCTTTTAACAAATCAATATTATGTAACTGCCAAAGGTCTTTGGGGAACATTTCCTTTTCTTTAGTACAATCATAAATTAGCTCATAGCTTGTTATGCATGAGTGTGGCTCCATATTTTTGTCTTTGTTGTGAATACATACATACATTTTGCTGAAAGACCAGTAGGTCTAAACAATCAATTTTGCTGCTGAATAGGGCTGTCAAAAATTATTATTTTTTAGATTAGCCGACTAGTCAAACGATTATTTTATAATGCTCTTTTAAGTATGTTTGAGTAGAAGTTACTAATTTCCATCATCTTAAAGTGTAAAATAAGATGAATGAGAGTGTCTGGATAGAAAAAATTATCTAAATAATGACTTTATTTTTTAAAAAAATTGCAAAAAGTGTGTTTTTCTATGACATTTTCATACAATAATCCTTCTGACCTTGTGATATAATCTGTTTTATGCTATGAATGGAACAGATAAAGATTGATTACAAAAAATTTGGTCAACTATTTTTTATAGTTGACTAGTCACGATTAGTCAATTAATCGTTGCAGACTGCTGAAATAACATGCACAAAATATGAGGAACACATGAGCTTCAAGTGAGACAACTTTCAGTTTCATGTGAAGTCTCTCCAGTTTCTCTGGTTGAGACAAAAGTTAGACGCAGCTGTGGTGACAGTTTCAGATTTGGTTAAGAACAAAGTGAGATCTCTATTACATCTCGGCAGGAGTCTAATCTGAGATTTTGTGCATTCTTTAGCTCAGGAGATAAAACTGAGAAACAGGAGCAATAAACGGTTGGCTCAGATTGGTCTTAAACAATGCTCAAAGTTGTCTAGGAGAAATAAATGAGTTACTTTTGAGATCTCTTTTTGAAATACCCTTTCCTCTGGGAAGTTACTATGTTGTGTGCTTCTTTTATTTCAGCTGAAATTGAAGCTTTAGACAGCTTCATACTGCACTCTGCACTAGTTTAACTAGTTTAGAAATACACTAGTTTAACTAGTTTAGAAATACACTAGTTTAACTAGTTTAGAAATAACTGAATATTGAATGTTTTACATGACACTCATATGTTCAGGTATTTTGAATAGTTGTTTGATGCATGTTGTTCAACTACACAATTGTAACCTACAATAACTAGGCTATATAACTTTTATTTAGAAACAATAAGATAAATGGTTCCATTATTTTATTTAATATGCTTGAATTTTATGATTATTTAGTTTCAAAGCAGAAGGCAAAAGGCAGAGTAAACATTGATCATTCGTGTTAGATCATTCAAACCTGTTCTACTGGGGTTTTTTTTTGTTTGTTTTTTCCACTTGCCAAGAATGTTGACGGTATGGCATTACACTGCTCTATCTCCATGGAGGTCAAATCTGTGGAGAGCAAACCCAACCCACAGCAAGAATGCATTTTTTTTTATGTATTTGTCCATCCATCTTCTTCCGCTTATCTGGGGCTGGGTTGCAGTGGCAGAAGTCTAAGCAAGTACTCCCAGACTTCCTTCACTCAAGACACTTTCTCCACTTCGGGTTTACAAGGTGTTCCCAGGCCAGCCGAGAGACATAGTCCCTCCAGTGTGTCCTGGGTCTTCCAGGCCTCCTTCTGGTGGGACATGCCCAAAACACCTTCCCAGTTAGGCGTCCAGGAGGCATCTGGAACAGGTGGCCGAGCCTCAGCTGCTCCTCTCAATGTAGAGAAGCAGCGGTTCTACTCCGAGCTCCTCCCTTGTCCGTTGCCCCATCTCTAAAGGACCTCCCAGCCACTCTGCAGAGGAAACTCATTTAACTGCTTGTATCTACAATCTTGTCCTTTTGATCATTACCCAAAGCTCATGACCATAGGTGAGAGTAGGACCAGAGATCTAAACCAGGACTAAACCAAAGGAACCAGGACTGAACCAGGGACAATGGGTGAGAGTAAGAATGCAGACTGAGCGGTAAATCGAGAGCTTTGCCTTTCGACTCAGCTCCTTCTTCACTGATACAGCGACCACATCACTGCAGACGCTGCACTGATCAGCCTGTCAGTCTCACGCTCCATCCTTCTCTCACTCGTAAGCAAGACCCCAAAATACTTGATCTCCTCCACATGAGGCAGGGACTCTCTACCCACCTGGAGAGGGCAAGCCACCTTTTTCTGGTCGAGAACCATGGCCTCGGATTTGGAGGAGCTGATCTTCATCCCAGCCACTTCACGCTCGGCTGCAAACCGCCCCAGTGTAGATTCCGGTTTGATGAAGCCATCAGGACAACATCATCTGCAAACAGCAGAGATGAGTTCCTCCGAACCGGACCCCCTCTGGCCCCTGACTGCACCTAGAACAAATACAGTGAACAGGAGCCTCATTTATAAAGGACTGCGTAGAACTTTTCCTAAGCTACTGCGTTCTCCTAGTGGCCACCAGAGGCGCGCGCCACGCAAACTACAAATTTAGAAAACTCTCCTGCGTACTCCACCACGCAATCTGTGCTTTATAGATCCCACCTGCAGCTAGAATCTGCGCACATGAACCCATGTCACGTCACACCTTCTCCACACCTCCACCTCACCATAAAAGGAGCAAGTGACTCTTAAATGAGATTTACCTAAACATGAGACGATAATCAGTGGGTTTGACTGAGACAGACAGAGGGAGGGGAGAAGCTCCGCAGCACTATGTGGTCATCAAACGCTTAAACAAGGCTTTACAAATAAACACAAAACTAAAAGTGACAGCAATGACTCATCTCATAATAAAAAAAATTAATAAAAAAAAATGGAGAGCTTGCATCTGTTGTTGTATTTGTGTATTTACCATCAACACAAATGTTCCTGTGGCAGTTATGTATCATTTGAAACAGCCCAAGTTCAGAAAGACTGTTAATCAGTACTTTAAAATTACTTTTGAAATCCTCGCGTTTGCCATGGTCAGCCTGTACAGACAGTAAATACAAGCCTGTTCAGCTGATTAGGTTCACTGTAGACCTCACTGTAGGTAAACGCACCCAGTCAAATTTGATCGGCTTTCCCATTGAGAAAGACAAAGCCAGTGGCGCGCATATACGTCCTGCTGGAGCTACAGCGTTGACGCGTGGCTGTGGTTTCGCGAGGTTATGCGCTGACGCGTGCAATGGAGCCTAGGTCTTAACGTCTCACGTCCGCTCGTTATTTCATCCACTCTGTGTTGGGTCATAACCACAGTCTGTGTTCTATAGAGTGTATGCAGTCACGTGACAGGAAGTTGTCAATCCGCCATATTGACGGTCTAATCATGACTGACCGCCAGTGCTCTAGTGACAACAAAAAGCCGTCTTTTACTCATACTGACTTCACTAATCACCTAGATAGTAATCAAAGAAAAGATATGAGGACAAGCTTGCTAATCTGAACATATCGGACCCCTACAGTGTGCCCCAGGTCCTTTTTACAGCCCTAACAGCGGTAGTTTCTGTCCCAGACCTTCAGTGGCCAGATATTTACAACTATAAATTTCCCATCACACTTCACCGGGGAGTATAAATTTATAGTTTTCATATGGCTAATTATTAACCATTAAATGAATAATAAATAAATATATAATAATACAAACATACACTAGAAAAGCACTCAGAGAGCGCAGACCTCCGCCAAGACCCATTTAACGCAATGCTAACGAAATTTTCAAAGTGATCCAGAATCCAGGATTTCTTCTGGATCATCACCAAAATTTAATCATCTGTTGGATTTACCATTAGGAACATTTCCTGAAAATTTCATCAAGATCCGTCCATAACTTTTTGAGTTATCTTGCTAACTAACAAACAAACAAGCTAACTAACTAACAAACAGACAGACAGACGCAGGCGAAAACATAATCTCCTTGGCGGAGGTAATGATATGTTAAAACTTTGTGAATAAAGACCAATAAAGTGATAGCTATGTGCAAAAACATACAAAAACACTGCAACATCTGATAGTTACACTGTATTAATAGTAATTAAGTCTTCTTGCTTACAAATGTGAAATCACTCAATGTGATTGACCTACTAGTAAAATTGTAAAGATCAAATCAAACCACACCTGATATGAAGTGTCTGCTACAAAGCCTGGAGTGTTTGGTTGGTTCCCAGGGCTTGTCAGCAGTTTTATGATGGGCTCGTCTAATCGCAGCAATCCACCTACTTCTGCGGTCAGGATCAGACTCAGCAGGAATCCTGTACAGCTGAATGTTTTTATCTTTGTCCCTTGTCTGAGCACACTGATAGGCACAACATTTCTCGGGCATTTTGTGACTTTATGACGCGTAATTTTGAATCGGACAGTGTGTTTACTATGGCGGCCTACGGAGATCTGGACCGCCGGAAGTGGATCAGGGGAAACCTGTGACGTCAACTGCATACACTCTATAGAAGTCTATGGTCACAGTGGGACTGCGGGAGGCTCAACACGAGAACGCGTGGTTTCAAATGTATAATATTGTCGAAAATAATGAGTGGTATAAACAGCTCTTCTCCGTGTTTTGGCTAACCTCTGCATAAATGCGCAAATCTGAATGTAATTATTTTATATACGTGATTTTTCTGATGATTTCCGGATCAAACACTTCCTCAAACTCTCTTCACTTCTGCTCCTCTCCACGAGTGTCGCTTTTCCCCGTGTCTCCAGACTTTGCGCAGGTCGTACGGCAGGGCCCTCTGCCGTAGAGATAAAGAAAGTGCTGCTCTTAGGAGGAGTTTATAAATCCCGCGGTTGGCGTAAAGTGTGCCTACGCCATGCGTAGTGTATAAACAAGCTTTATAAATGAGGCCCCAGAACCGGTGACAAAGGGCAGTCCTGGTGGAATCTGGGGACTGGGAACAGGTCTGACTTACTGCCGGCAATGCAAACACAGCTCCTGCTCCGATCATACAGAGACTGCACAGCCCTTAGCAAAGGGCCCCAGACCCCATATTCCCACACTCCTCAAAGGACCCCACGAGGGACATGGTCGAATGCCTTCTCCAGATTCACAAAGCACATGTGAACTGGCTGGGCAAACTCCCATGAACCCTCAACTATCAGTCCGACTATCGGTTGGATTCTTATCCCCAGTCCCTGGAATAGACCTTACTGGGGAGGCTGAGGAGTGTGATTCTCCTGTAGTTGGAACACACCCTCCGGTCCCCTTTCTTAAACAGAGGGACCACCACCCCGGTCTGCCAGTCCAAAGGCACTGTCTCCAACTGTCATTCAGTGTTGCAGAGGCATGTAACGCAAAAAGAGAATATTTACACATTTACACAACATGTTAATTTGCTGGAAATATTTGTAACAACTTTTTTTTTTTCAGCAGCTGTTAAGTGTTGAGAGTCCAAATTATGGCCACTGCAGCATCTGGTAAGGTCAATAATATAAAACATATTTTAAATAATTTTCAAACATACTAACATTTCTATGTTTGATGATTAAAAGTTAAGTATGGAAGACAGAGTCCAACAAGGGACCGTCCTGCCTGTAAGTTCTCATCTCATTTCATCAAATTGTTTTTTGGTCAGAATTGGTTTTATACGTACTATTCTTATTCTTATATGTAACATATTGCACTACTACACTATATAACACACTAAAAACACTGATCTCTGTGGCTCTGTCATTGTTTGTTTACTATGTAACTCTGAGAAAAATTGTTATAATAACTATTGGTTCATAACAAATGTGTCCTCTGAATTTAAACCTAACCCTTTCTGCATGTATTAAGCAAACCAGTTTTTATTGGTTTTAATTGGACAAATAAAATTTTCTATGAGGTAAATGGGTAGTATTTTCTTTTGTCATACTTCCCAACCTTTGATTTATTTATTTTTTCAGTTTCCATACAAAGGATGGTTCTTCTGGGAAACAACTGGTGTGAAAGGAGCTTAGTGGGGAACCTCATTTTGGGAAAGCCTGTGTTTGATACAGAGACAGAACCACAGCAGTACCAATTACACAATAATAAGGAAATTACGGTGATCAACACTCCTGACCTGCTCCAGCCCGACCTCCCTGCACACAGACTCACAGAGTTAATCGCAGACATAGCTGATGCCTCTGCCCCTGGACCTCATGTTTTCCTGGTGGTTCTTCAACCTGAAGAATTCACTGAACAGCAAAAAAACAGTCTACATTCAATCCTGGAGAGGTTCAGTGAAAAGGCCTTCCATCATTCACTGCTGCTGATCTCTACACCACACATAGAGATGGCAGGGTGTATACACAAGAACCATCAACAAATACAAGACATGACTCGATTGTGCAAATACAGATATCTCTATTGCTTCAATCTGGGCCAAGAAGAGTTGATGACGCGTCTGAAACAACTGATGAAAGAAAACAATGGAGAACATGTAGTTTCGAAATACAGCCATCAAACCCAACACCTTGGTAAGTGACTTTATCACTGATTTTAGCATAACCGCCAGAATCATTTGCCATAAAAATGTAAACACACTGCAGCACTCAGCCACATGAGTGAACAATGGGAAAATAAACAAATGAAGTCCTTATCTGACAGCAATGCTAACAGAGCCATGTGTGTGTTTGTCAGTACATTTGACCATAGAATGAGTCCAGAATTTAATCTATGACGCAACAAACCTGGCAAAATACAGAGCATTTTAGAGGCTTACAGAAAACAACTCTGGATTAATGAATGAATGAAACAAGCACGAATGAAGCAAAAATACAAATATTTTTGACGAGCAACAGTACAATTTTTGCGTAATGTGTTCTTTAAAGGTGCACTGCACAACTTTTCAATTGGAGGGCCAGTCATTTGTTTGTCTCTATGGAAATGTTATTGCTTTGTCTAGAATATTCCACAGTATAGATTAAACCTATCTTGAGGTTGACAAGCAGGTTACAGCACTACGGTACATTACAATTCAGAGCTGTGGAGAGTCGTCCCTATTCACAGAAGGAATTATTGTATTTTTGACCAATAGGAACACTCGTAATAAATTAATGCTAGATGGATGTGTTTAATGTCATACCATGGAACATTTCACTAGGAAGGGCCATGCCACAACAATGGTATATGCCAAAGATATTTATTGATGATATGTCTGTGTAATCCCTCAGTCGTCCAAGAAGAATCCATAGCAAAAGAAAAATTCAATTCTGTCAAGTTTTTGATTGAAGACATTTCGCAGCTCATCTAAGCTGCTTCATTAGTTCTGGTCAGACGCTGGTGGACACTGCCTTATATCTGCCTGAAGGGAGGAGTGAACTACACTGAAACTACACTAAAATTAAGTTTTTGTTTTTTAGCTAGGTGTACTGAACCACACAGTGCACATTTCACACAGTGTAGGTCAGTAAACTATTGACCTGTTGATAGAATTGAATTTTTCTTTTGCTATGGATGAAATGGACAGATGTGGTGGCTGGGTAGAGGTGGCTGGGGGCTCTGCCTCACTTGGTCAGCCCGAGGTCTTCCGGCTGAAGGATAAACAAGAGGCACGGGCTGGAAGGGAGGGATCGAGAGAGCGGAGGCAGGTGGTGTTGTTGGGAATGGCTTGTATAAATAGGGCTTTTGGGTAATTAGAGATGTGGTTGAGGTGAGCTGTGGTTTGATGGAGAGGAGTAGGAGGAGGCTGGGGTGTGTTCCAGCTCCTGAATCTCAGTATCATATTAACGCCATGTTTTTTTTCATTATGGATGTTTTTATTGCACTGAAAAACACGGAAATAATTGCACCCTTACTGTGAGCGGGCTTGCATCTTTTATATATTTATAGTGATGTAGGGTTGTGGGTTGAGCATTGCACAAAATCTAACAGCTAACTGTAAGGAGGGTTGAAATAGGGCTCAGGAGAGATTACAAAATTACTCAAACATGCATGGATGACATCTAAAACCTTTTCAGACATGTTTTAGATGACAGAACAACATTTTAACACAATGCACCCAATCGAAGAGCTGATTTTAGCCACTGGAATATCAATAGACAGAATGTACTGAGACAGCTTGGACAACATGCAGTGGTACCACATTATTTTTTAAACATATATTTATCTTTTTTTTTTTTTTTTTTTAACTTTTTAGAAGAACTGCCTCAACAACAAGGGCAATGTAAGTAATATAAAACACATGTACAATCCCATATACCATGAAAATATAATTAAAAACTTAACTGTGTGACTTTTTCTGTAGCACATTTCAGAATTGTCTTGTTTGGGGAAAACGAAGAAACAAAGCAAGCACTGATCACCAATATCATTGGAAGCAAAGGCCGTGTTCAAGACTTTTCAAAGGCATTTCACAGGACCAAAAATAAAATGGAAGATTATGAAGGAAAATGGAAAGGAAACAAGATAAAAGTAGTGAAGACCCCAAACCTGTCCACTCTGTCTGTGGCGGCTGTGAGAGAATGTGTGTCCCTGTGTTCACCAGGACCCAATGTGCTGCTGCTGCTGTTAGTGAAGTCTTCAGACTTTACAAAGGAAAACAGAGAAACACTGAACCTCATCCTGAGTCTGTTTGGTCCAGATGTTTTTAAACACTGTATGGTGGTCCACGGAGACAAAGATGGTGATAAATATCAAACATGTGTTAATGACCTAATTTCTGATTGTGAGAGTCAAAGCTACAAAAATAAAGCTACAGCAAAGCGTGATGAGTTTATGGAAGAAATTGAGAATATTGTAACAAAAAATAAAGGGGCCTATCTTAGTTTATGTGTAGACCGCAGGTCAAACAAAAAGAAAACAAAGCCCTCTCTGAACCTGGTTCTGTGTGGAAGGGGAGAAGCAGAGAAGACCTCTGTAGTGAAATCCATGTTAGGGCGAGCAGAGCTATCCACAGCGAGCCCAGGGCAGTGTGTTAAACATGAGGGAGAAGTCTGTGGGCGCTGGGTGTCTTTGGTGAAGCTGCCGTCTTTGTCTGGAAAACCTCTGGAGACAGTGATGCAGCAGTGCCTCAGCTGTATGTCCCTCTGTGCTCCTGAAGGAGTCCATGCCTTCATCCTGGTGCTGCCGCTGGGTCCCCTCACCGACGAAGACAAAGCCGAGCTAAAGACGCTTCAAGACACACTCAGTTCTCGAGTCCTTCCCCTCCTGGTCACTATGGACACTGTGGAGCCCACAGCTGTCAAAGGAGACAGAGACATCCAGGAGCTCTCTCAGAGCTGTGGAGGAGAATATCTTATATTCTACACCAGGAAGCAGCAGCAGGTTTCTAAGCTGTTGGGGCATATAGAGAATAAGCCTTACAGCTTCACAACAGAAATGTTTTTGGAAGGACAAAAACATTTAAAGAACTATGTTGAACTTTCCAAGGAACTAAAAGGCATGAAAACTGAACAGAGGATCACATGTAAGTATATAAACACTGATATTACAGAGGGACATCAAATTCAAAAATGTATTGGAAATTCTTCGTACAAAGATCATACAAGGAATCGAAATTATGTTTCTCACTATCCCATGTGTAATAAATAAATAATAAATGGTAAACCATTCTGGATTTGCCAGGCAAACATATATAATTATTATATTCCTATAATGTTGTTAAATGTTTAATTGTTTATGTTGTATTTTTGCAGGTGATGAAAAACAGAATCCTGATTGCCTTCGAATTGTGCTCATTGGAAAAACTGGTAGTGGGAAGAGCTCTTCAGGAAACACCATCCTGGGAAGAGAGGTGTTTAAATCTGAATCCAGTCAAAAATCAGTCACCAGCCTTTGTGAAAAAGCAGTGACTGAAGTAGATGGATGCCATGTTGCTGTGGTGGACACTCCTGGACTGTTTGATACAAAGATGTCCAATGAGTACATCCTGGATGAAATGCTGAGGTGTGTCAGCCTTTTGGCTCCTGGACCACACGTCTTTTTGGTGGTGCTAAATATTGGACGATTCACAAACGAAGAGAAAGAGACACTAAAACATATCAAAAGTGGATTTGGTAAAGATGCACAGATGTTTACGATCATCCTTCTCACTCATGGAGACGATCTAGAAGCAGATAACTTATCCATTGAAAACTTCATCAGAGATAAAAGTGATGATTCCTTTAAAAAGTTGATCTCTGACTGTGGGAACAGGTACCATGTGTTTAATAACAGGAAAAAGGAGGATCGCACTCAGGTGAAGGAGCTGCTGCAGAAGATCGACCTCATGGTGAAGGAGAACGGAGGAGGCTGCTACACCAACAAAATGCTCCAAGAAGCCGAGGCGGCCATTAAGAAAGAGATGGAGAGAATTATGAAGGAGAAAGAGGAGGAGATGAAGAGAGAGAGGGAACTATTGGAGAGTAAGTACAATCAGGAAGTGGAACAAATGAAACAACAAATAGAAGAACAAAAAAATGAAATTGAAAAAGAAAGAAACCAGAGAGAAAAAGAACTCAAAGAAAAGGAGGAGAAGATTAAAGAACAGCAGCAGTTGCGAAAGAGAGAGAAGGAACAGAGAGAAGCAGACGATAGAAAGAAGAAGGCAGAAGAGGAAAAAGAGCGCCGGGAATGGGAACAAAAACAAAAAGACTTAGAAGAAAAAATAAAGTCAGAAGAAGAGTCCAAAGAAACTATTGATCGAAAATTACAGGAGACTAGAAAACAAATGGAACAAGACAGCGAGAAAGGGGAAAATGAAAGACAAATTTGGTGGGAAAAACGAAATCAAGAAGAAGAAAGGAGACAACAGGAACAGGAACAAAAAATTAAAAAACTTCAAGATGAGTATAATGAACAACGCAAAATAGAAAAAAATAAAAGAGAGGAGGAAGATCGGATTAGACAAGAGGAAGAGGAGAAAGAAAGACAGAAATTAGAGGAGAAGCACCACAAAGAAGTTGAGCAATTACGGAGAACATTTGAAGAGGAGGCCCGTAGAAATGCAGAAGAATTCAATGATTTCAAAAACAATAAACAGGCCGAAATAGAAACCTTACTAGGCCAACATATAGAGGAAATGAAAGGTCTTGAAAAGCAGTATGAAGGTGAAATAGGAGACATGGTGATTCTACTTTTGTCTCAAAAGAAAGAAAACAAGGAAAAAATGCACTCACTGAAGAACCAACATGCAAAACAATTAAAGAAGAAAGAAGAAGACATTAAATCTAAATTTAAGACAGAAGAGAAAAATAAAACAGTGCAGTTAAAACAGAAACAAAAAGATGAAATGGATGAATTGGCTTTTAAAATCAGAAGAAAGGAGGAGCTAACAGAGAAGAGAGAGGAGCTACGCATCAAACATGAAATGGAAGTTAATAAGTTAAAAAATAAACTTTTAGAAGAACAAATGCAAGGCCTAAAGGCCGAAATAACGAAACTAAAGAAAAAGCAAGAAGAGGAATTAGCTGTATATACACAGACACTTCTGGAGGAAAATCAGAAAACAGAAAAAGAACTATTGGAAGAGCTGCAGACAAAACATGACCAAGAGATGAAAAAGCTCAGGGAGAGAACACAGAGTGAAAAAATTTGTAGAGAGCAGCTCGAAGAACTTCAGAAAAAACATGACAATGAAATTAAAGAGTTAAAAGAGAAACTTTTGACCCCAGAAGAAAAGTCATGTATGGTTTCATGATATTTGTGTAAAGGTAACTCCACAGTAATACTTATGCCTTATTTGACACCAGTCTTATGTTATTTTTGCTACATATTTAGAATTTATTTTGGTCTTTGCTATTATACTATATTGTGATGAGTGAGCTACTGTGTCCATTTCCCTTGTGGATCAATAACGTTTGTCTTTTGTATTATTATTATTATTATTAAGCTGTTATTATCAATATCATGGTTTACAATGAACAAAATGTTAAAATAATGATCTGTTTATGTTATACTTTAATACTTAATACACACAAAGCATGATGTGTTTTGATTTAAAATGAATAAAATCTGTATTTTGCTTGTCTGTGAATGTCCTTTGTGAATATCCTTTGTATACCTTAAGGTGTCCTTTTCAAATCAACTGAATCAGTCATAAAAATATGCAAAGTCCAGGATACAACAGTCTATGGGATATAAACAACCACAGGCCTATTTGAATGATATGGCTGGGTTTCAGATGACATCACTGCATTCTATAGGCCAATATTATTTAATACAAATGGGGGACAGCTAAAATAAATATTGTTCACCTGCAGATTTTTGCTGAATATAGCATGGTCTTGGGTCTAGTCAGTAATAGAAATGATCATGTTTGATATTAGGGATATTTCATGACAAAATACAATATAATTAATAGGAAAAACTGGCTCTTGCCCCCATCATCACATTCTAAAATCTGAAAACCACCAATTACTTATGTTGTGTTTGGTTTTTGTACTTTTCTTCAGTTATTCATGGAACTATAACTTGTATTTTTGAAAGTAATTAAAACATTTTTGTAATGAATCAACATAAAAAATAAAAACAGATTTATTGTTCTCATCAATGACCCTAACTCTAAACCTCCCATTTGAAAGCACACACAAGACGAAAGATGTGATTTCAAACTATCCAAACAGCTCCCTCTGTAGCTAAAGAAAAGTATTACACAGAGATGAATCATTTCATAAGGTTTATTATAATTTTCCATTATTTTATATAAATGTACACACATTTGTCTGAAGTTGAGAAATATATGACTTCTTGATGTAAGCATAGGTGCGTATCTCATTCAAAATACATAAAGCATGCATTGGTTTTTGTAGCTTTCATTTAAAGGAGCCCAGGTTCAGAAGTTGACTTATGCTTTGAAACCTGGTGCTTGCCGTGGTCAGCCTGCACAGACGGCCTATTAAGTTAAGACCTGTTAAGTGTCTCTATGTGTGCTGTCAAGTTTGAACGGCTTTCCCATTGAAAAACAGAGCCAGTGCTGCGTCTGTGGTTTGTTGAGCTTACGTGCATAAACGCTGTAGCTGCCAGTGTGTTTTGCCCTTTAACTGGGGACAGACATAAAGGAAACGTCACAACATTCTAGCGGACAATCACATTTAATACAGAATGTGGTGGCTAAGTGAAGTTTGCTAAAATGCAGATCTTTCTTGTAATGAGCCTTCCAGTGTTTCTAAACAGAATAGCTGCATTTCAAAGGCTGGTAACTTTCCAAACATTTTGCATTTTCAGTGTTACCGTTAGCCAACAAACATAACAACAGATTAAACCCAGCGACTGACAACCACTCAATCACACTACATGAGTAATATAAGGTCACGTTAGAAAACACTACCAGCGTGATGTAGTGTAATATCGAAATCAATATATGTTTAGTTTAAAAAGTAGAGGAAGAAGATTGAAATATGCTAAACTAATCAGAACATATTTGAAGAAGTCTAAACTACAGAGACAACAAGATTTTTCTAGGAAAAGATGGATATTTTGTTCTTTGCAGAGGACATTTTATTATCAAAATAACTGTGGTGTTTGCAATTTGAAAACGGCCCCAACTCAAATTCTGATTTTGTTTTGATGGGAAATATTGCACAACCCTAGCGTAGCATAAGTTGTAGCCCTGGTATCTCCTTCAATGTTTATTTTCTTTTGGACATTAATTATCCATTTACTAAGAATAGAAAAAGGTCAACACCACATCAACTGAAAGTCATCAAGCCACTCAACCCAAAACATACACAAACAAGACCCACAGTCAGGCTTCAAATGTGAAACAGGTGTTGGAGCACCCTTGGGCGTCTGCTGGCTTCCTGGTTGTGGGTGGGCCCTCTCTGTAGGCTTCTGATGGGGTCACTATAGGAAAAAACCTCCCTATATCCACAACCACATCACCACATAATCCGGTGCACCACTTTTACCACAACACTCTGCCCCTTAGCCGGCTGTGTACACATCTTCACAAACACTGGGTTAGCTTGACGTAAGGCGCGCTCACTGTTATTGAAGTTTTTTATGGGGAAACATGAGGACTGGGTCTAATTGGGAGCATGTGCGTATGTGTTTGATCTCGGAGAAGCGGACTGCAGCAGGCTGTGTGGTCACGGCTTCACTTTACACATGTGTAAACTTAGTGGTTCTGAACACACAAGGCAAAGGCAGAGGAAGAGGGGGAGTCTTAAACCAACAGTCATTTAAAGGGCCCATATTATGTTATTTTCTGACCTGTGTTATAATGTTGTTTCCTCATCACAAACATACCTGGAGTTGTGTTTTGTTTCATCCACACATTAACACACAAACTATTAACACACCAACCCTGCATATTTAGGCGAAGTTCTTCTCTCAAACTGAAAACACTCTGTTCCACCTTGTGATGTCATGTGGTAATACAGTGTGTGTTTTTAAACTCCATACACTTTCATTAGAATCATTTGGATGATTTCAGACCTGGAATTGCCAATCTCTACTGAACTAAAGGTAAAAGGAGTTGTTAACTTGAAAACTAAGCACTACATGACATCACAAGGTGGAACAGAGCATTTTGAGGTCTTGAGATATTGCCAGATAATGATAAAAAAAACCTCAAACATGTGTGAATGAAACAGAACACAACTCCAGGTATGTTTTTGGCGCGGTAACAGCAGTCATGGGTTAGGGTTAGGGGACTCCTGTGAGGTTTAAGCTCACAGGAGTCAAATTTGTATAATATAGGACCTTTAAACATCAATATAATGTGCGGAGTTAAACTAATAAATGTCTTAATATTAAAGCAAAAAGACTAAAGATGCACTGTGTAACTTTACTGGCGAGGTTCTTGCACTTGCTTGTCTCCATGGAGATGTTATTGTTTTAAATTTCTCACAGAATAATATAAAGAACATTGATTTATATAGCACCTTTCAAGTGTGGCATTAAACATTTCTATCTTGCATTTATTCAATTAAAGGTGTCTTTATTTCCTTGGCATTGACTACACGTTTCCATAGCAAAAGGAGAAATTTAATTTGTCAACTGGACAGAGTTTATTTGGTCGAATACGTTTCGCAGCTCATCCAAGCTGCTTCCTCACTTCAGAAATGAGGAAGTAGCTTGGATGAGCTGCGAAACGTATTCGACCAAATAAACTCTGTCCAGTTGACAAATTAAATTTCTCCTTTTGCTATGGATTCTACCTGGACGACTGAGGGATTCTACACACATACACGTTTCCATGGAGATAATAAGTGTTATGGGCATAATAAGTGTAATGCCATATGGTGGACCATTCCAGGCAAAGCAATGACATCCATGGAGACAAGCAGGTGGCAGGCCCTCCATCAGAAAAGTTACATATTACACCTTTAATCCACACAATTAAATCCTATTCATCCTATTACATAAAAACATGACTTTAAAAAACTACAATTGCTTTTTTATAAAGCTGCTTATTTAGTTTTTATTTCATTATTTTAACCTAAATATGGGTAATCTAAACCATTATAGCGACAAATCATAAGTTAAACTCTACAACTACAAGTTTCTAGTGCTCTAGTATCTCCTTCAGTGTTTATTTTCCTTTGGACATTAAATATCCATTTACTAAGAATTTACTAAGAATAGAAAAAGGTCAACACCACATCAACTGAAAGTCTAAATATGGGTAATCCAAACCATTATAACGGCAAAAACATCACAGCAATATTCAGACTTTTTTCTTCAGAACAAACACCAAACAAAAGGAAATACATGAAGCTTTGTGTAAACTCTTGTGTGCAGCATTAGCTTTAATTTTTCTTTCCAACAGGAGAGGGCGCTGCAGGAAATGTGGTACACAGCTGTCCTAAACATAATTATAGCAAATGTGTCTTGGCCCAGAACTGTATAAGCAGATCTTGTGGTCAACATACGTCTGCTGTGTGCTGTCTGCATCTAATTATAAAGTGTTTTATTGTTTGATAATCATGAAAAGTGTATTAACCGGCTCTGCTCTGGGCTCATCGTGGTGAATAATTAGGATGATCTGAATGCATAAGGTAAGTGAGAAATAACTTTGGACCACTGCAAACCATTTAAAATGAACAAGTTGACTTTTTCACATTTTTATGGCAGTACAAATCAGGTACAGCAACTTTTTAAAAACACAAATTAATTACACGTAAGTACTCTTCTGAATAGACCCATGTTCTTCTGCATCAGCTTTGACTTAGTGCTCCAAAGTGTTGAGACAATCTGAAACTCATTATAAAACTTTACAAGGACTGGCCTTCTACCATCTGTCTGGGAACCATTTTGAGCGAGGTTAGTGTTGACGACTTTACAGAAATCTATTCATGGTTTGAAGCTTCCTGTAAGGGAAACATTTTGAGTTCCTTTCAAAGGATTTTATATTTTGTTTTGACGAAGACATATTTGTGCTTTTGGGACTTCTGGGTTGGAAAATTGTGGAGCCCAATGGGACCGATTCCCATCTGCCCCTTTATGCTGTCGGCCCCCACTACTGATAAGTGCAGATCACGCCGGCAAGCAGTGTCAGGACTACCTTAGCTGGATTATGTAAGTATTATTATGTATTATTAGTATTATTGTTGTGTATAAGGTGACCAGATGTCCGTAATTTACCTGGGACAGTTACACTTTTGAGCCCTCTGTACTCTGACCCAGCCAACTTGTACAAAACCAGTGATGTGTCCCAGTTTTATACAACAAATGCCCCACGTGTCCCTATTTTTGACCAAGTTGATTCCCGTCAACAGTAAACAGGGGAATATATTGTCATTTATATAGCCAAAATTCAGAAAAGCATGCTTGAAGTGGACTAGAACATTAAAAAAAATCTCAGTTTCTCATATTATATACTGACTGACAAGTGCGTCGTAAATAAATCGTGAATGGTAGTATGTAACAATTTTCTCTTCACAATTTTATTATCACCAACTACCGCTAACCAGGAGTGTCCCAGTTTTTTATTTTGAAAATCTGCTCACCCTTATTGTGCATGTTTTTGGTTGATGGAGTGAGAGGAAACCCATCCAGACACGAGGAGAACATGCAAACTAACCCAAATATAACGCAAAAACTTGAACAAAATAAAACTCAACTCCCACAGTGTTGTTATGAGGAAATAAAACGAAACTAAAACTCTACGACTACAAGTTTCTTAAAAGTTCTAATAAAAAACAACACTCTTAAAAGTGCTCTTTGTAACTTTTCTGGTAATCTTCCAGTGACTTGCCTTCATAGATACTTTTGCTTTGTCTGGAATGTTCCTCAGTGTTGAATTAAACTTATATATGCAGGAGAACATGCAAACTCCACACAAACTAATGATTGAATTGAACCAAGAATCTTCTTGCCGTGAGGTGATAATGCCACCCACCGCTTAGAAATATGTCCAAACCACACACTCTTTTCTCATGTGAAATCACTGTAACGGTAAAAAGTTATTAGCAGGTTGTCACGCCACTCCTCCACCCGCTCTGACCCTCGAGTCTGCCTTTCATTACGACACAAGTCCCCAAGGAGCATTCACACAGGCTGGTCCACTTAATACGTGAAGAATGTTAGCTGTGGTTCTCTATAGCCACTTTATGCTTTGTTCTCAACTCCCAGAATCCTCCTTTTAATGACAGAGAGGCCACACAAGACAGCGAGTCACCACAGCTACTGCAGAAGACATATTCAGGCTGCATGCACGCTAGCACACAACCAACCGCTAACTGCTAACAATGTGACACAAGCCGTTAGCCGCAAGCACCACTTCCTCCGCCGGCTAATACAGACCAGTCCACAGATAATAAGAAACATTTATGCGCCAATGCAGCTGTCGTTTTCGTTTATTTTGACGCAGAAGAAAAGGAAAGATGTAAGAAGTTGTTTAAATATGACAAAACCCAAAACCAAAAAGATAATATCCCAATTTTTAGAGCCTAGAGATCACAATATTATTTTTTATCATTATTCACTTATCATGAATACTTTATATAGCACCTTTCAAGGCAACCACCCACTTTGCAATGCATTACTCATTCACTAGTCAGTGTTGGTAAGCTGTTACTGTAGCCCCAGCTGCCCTGGGACAGACTAACGGAAGTGAGACTGCCAATCTGCGCCATCTGCCTCTTCATTCGATACCAATCACTTTCATTCATACTGTACTAGGCAAGGTAGGCAAAGTGTCTTGCCTAAGGACATAATGTCAGTTTTTGGCAGTGTCCCGTTTGTACTAAACCAGGCCCAATCTCGCTAAGCTTCAGAGCAACTATGGCAACCGAATATCTTAACTAAAGTCTTGAGAAACTGCTTCAGACAGGTCACACTATTATTAATGTGTGTTTTCCTGGTTAAATAAAGATTTAATAAAACAAAAACAGACTCAAGTTGGAGTAAAAGTATTGTTTCTGAAAGCTACTCAGAAAAGTATCAGAAAATTCTCTAGATGCAACTCCGTACTGCCAATCTCTGCTCGCTCGCACACCACACTGGCAAGGTGGCTGAAGTCTCTTGCCCAAAGACACAACACTGTTATTAATGTTTGTTTTCCTGGTAAAATAAAGATTTAATAAAACAAAAACAGACTCAAGTTGGAGTAAAAGTATTGCAACTGTATGCAACTGAGTACTGCCAATCTCGCACACCACACTGGCAAGTTGGCTGAAGTCTCTTGCCCATGGACACAACAGTAGTATGAACTAGTTGGAGCTAGAATCAAACCGACCACCTTTGAGTTCTATTTTTCCCTTCTTCTAAACCTGTTATTAATGCGTTCCATGTGTGATCTGAGCCACAGAATTTGCCTGTAGCCCAGTTGAGGTCTCCATGCCCTGGTCTCTTTAACCATGAGGAGATGTTACTGAGTGAATAAGACCCATGCAGTCATCAGTGGAAGTTTAGTAACACATCGTACACTGAGCGCCTCTGTCTTCGAGCCCAGTCACAGCCAAAATTCACCATGCATAACGACTTTAGCTGTTCAAAATGGACTTACCGCACTTACAAATCCTTGGTATTGATTTGCCTTTCCAATAAAAATGAATAAACTGCGATTTACTCAGCAGTCATATCATACTACAATCTATTCAAAGGTGTATTATTGTCACTTTTTGTTGGTGGTCCGTCACCTGCTTGTTTCTATGGATATGCCATTTCTCTGCTTCCACAGTATGACTTTAAACTTTACTTTACATCTCGTAAATTACAGCTGGTTTAATAGCTCAAAAATACCTAGAAAAACAAGTATGCTGACTATGAGCGGGGTTGCCTCTCCACAGATCTGACCTGTAACTTGGCCTGGTTTGGTCTCCGTGAAGATAGGAAGGTTTAATGCCATACTGTGAAACATTCCAGACAAAGCAATAACATAACATCATGGAGAAACGCATTTGACGGACTCTCCACCAGAAAAGTTACACAATGCACCTTTAAGTCCATTTGGAACTAAAAAGTATAATAATCAGATCTGAAAATAGTTCTGAAAAGTCTGGTAGCTCCAAGATGCCATGGAAAATATGGTAGTTCTGACAGCACAACTTGCTAATATTAGCGTGCCCTAAATATTTATGAAATAAGTGACCAAAAACTATTTTAGGTTTTTAAATAGCTAGGTTTAAAACAGCTCAAGTTCTAGTTTTCTGTCTGTATAGTTGTATTTTGAAATGCAGTCAAAAGCTGTTAGCTTCAAAGCAATAATTCTTACGTAAGTCAGTCTGGGACCTGAATTTATAAAATAGCCTACCTACCACCTGATGACATCACAAAGTAGAGCAAAGTGTTGTTTTTTTTTTTGTTGTGGAGAGGGAGCGGGCCTAAATATGAAAGATTATCTAACACAACACTGAACAAAATAAAACTCAACTCCCACAGTGTTGTTATGAGGAAATAAAACAAAACTAAAACTCTACAATTACAGGTTTCTTAAAAATTCTAATAAAGAGACAAATAATACGACTCTTAAAGTGCACTATGTAACTTTTCTGGTGGTCTGCCATCTCCTTGCCTTCATAGATGCTTTTGATTTGCCTGTAATGTTCCTCATTATGGCATTAAGTTTAGACAAGCAGGTGACACCATCAGACCAAGTTACAGGTCAGATCTGTGGGGAGGTGACCCCTCTCACAATACAGATGCGTGTTTTCTTAACCGATAAAACCACCTGTAATTGTGTAACTGCAAGATAGTTAAGATAATGCCATACTGCGGAACATTCCAGGGAAAGCAGTAACATCACCGTATATAGTGCACGATTAAGGAAGAATTAATGATGTTGATATATACCGGTCTAGGAAATGCCGTCGTGTTCTATGGGTGAGTGAGACTGATTGACCATAAATAAATAAAGCGCACCATAGCCCATTGACCGCAGCTCCAAACCTCCAAACCTCCAAACCTCCAAACCTGTATGACCTGAGTCTGTCCACACAAAGGGCCTTTGAGAGAGTGAGTACTTCCTCTCTGAGCTCAGTCCTTCACAGAGACACAGAGCAAACACTGGTAACCTCACCTGTTTGAACACCACACTATAGCTGCCATATTCACAGGTTTACTTATTACACAGTACTAAATGCCAGTGCTAAGGAATAGGCGATTCACTCTACAGTCATATCACACTGGAGGTCCGTCACCTGCTTGTTTCCATGGATATGTCATTGCTCTGCCTGGAAAGTTCCACAGTGTGACATTAAACATCTCGACTTTTTACATCTATTAAACTGCAGCTGGTTTAATAGCTCAAAAACACTTATACTTAATACAGGTATTCAGACTGCGAGCGGGGTTGCCTCTCCACAGATCTGATCTGTTACTTGGTCTGGTTTGAGCTTCATAAAGATAGGAAGGTTTAATGCCATACTGTGAAACATTCCAGACAAAGGAATAAAGAATAATAACTAAGGAATAGGTTCGATACACAAAACTAATATTGATACCACAATGAAAATTTGAAAAACTCTCTTGTTTTGGATAATAGACTGACATTTTCAATACAAAATAATATTACCTTGTGGTCTTAAATGCAAATCTGGTCCCGTTTAAGGTTTTTTTTTTGTTTTTTTTGTTTTTTTTAATACCAGTACTTGTTTAAATGAGTATTTAGTTGATTTTCAATACTTTGGCCACTCCTAAGAAATATTCAAAATTTTAAATGTTGAAAATGGTCATTTTTGCTCAACAAGACCTTTGAACGTGATAATGAAGCTCAGCAGTGACCGCCTACAGTAACTTTTGGTTCTGGAAGTCAATTTCTTGCTAATTTTTCTCATAGACTTTCTGAAAAAATGAATATTAACAGTTTGAAAACTTGCTCAGGCAGCTTGGTGACTAATGAGCCCAAGACCTAGAACTTTATTTCAAATCTGTTTCTGAAATAAAACCGCTAAGTTACTAAAACATTTTGCAAAATCTTGTGTTTTAAATGTGTTTTTTGGACTTAAAACAATCGTGTTATGGATATTAGTTAGCACGTAACTGGGTAGCCTTTGAACTCTTAACTAATTTTCGAAAAGTCTATGGGGAAAAATGTATGAAAAATTTGCTTCCGAAACCAGAGCAGGCGGTCTCTTTTAAGCTCCATAACATGCATTTGGAGATTTTAACTGCAAATTCCACCACAGAAATCTATACCAGGCCTCCACCTCAAGTTTAAACTATGGGCAGTTTATAAAATTACAACTTCACGTGAACCCAACACAGGAAATGAGAAAGTCAAATCTCATTGTAGACTGCTTTTATTGAAACGCATTAAGGGCCAAATAGGGTGAGGTCATGTTTAGTCGTAACACTATATCCTGGCAGGAGTAGCAGGCAAAGCTAGCTCTTCCTTCTGACCTGCAGTGAACCTAGCTAACTGTTTTACAACCTCACAGATCAATGTTAAGTCTATTAGCGCAGCTTAGCATTAGCTGTGTAATGGCGAGCCCCTTATCTGCAGGGATCCCAGGTGTAAATACAGACTAGCGCTAATGCTACTATTGGCATTAGACCACCTCTTGGAGCCATTATGAAACTTGGATGTATAGCTTTAACAAGGTCAGCACCCGGCGGCCAATCAGGGTGCCCCCCTGGGTCACATGATCAGACAGGCGAAGTGTAGATATGCAGGTCAAAGGTAAAGAAACATTTGAGTGTCTAAGAACAATGAAGGGTTATTCAGCGATCCCAGAAAACTATGCTATTGTCTCCACTGAGATGTTATTCCTTCTCCTGGAATGTCCCATAGTATGGCATTAAACTTAAGTCTATATTTCTTGCCTTTATTCAATTACAGAGGGCTCCCCTCTCCACAGAAATGACATACGTAACATTTGGTAGTTTCACTGACTTGTTTCCACAGCTCCGCTCAAAGTGAGAGATACAATACTCCATACAGATGTACAGTACAACAACTCACCTTTATGTAACAGATAATACTCCCTACAACTGTACAACAACTCACCCTTATGTAACGGATAACCTTATGTCTTGTCAATCATCATGTCATTGTTGCGCTGTCTTGCTATGACCTCTTGTATATAGCTGAGATTTTAAATTTTATTACTTATTTTTCTATTTTATTTTAACTTGTACATTTACATTTACATAATTAAGCCTTATTTGACACCTGTCTCTTGCTATCTTTTTTGCTACTTATTTAGAATTTATTATTACCATTTATATTTTTTACTCTTTGTTATTATATTATATTGTGATGAGTGAGCTACTGTGCCCAAATAATTTCCCTTGTGGATCAATAAAGTTTAAGTCTAAGTCTAAGAAAGAGCTTAAAGCCATAGTTTGGAACATTTGTCCTCAGAAGAGCTTCACCATCTCTCCCTTTTCTCTTTCATTTACAAACTTTCACAAATGCGAAAATACAGCTAGCACCATTGTAATTAGGGAGACGTTAACAAACAGAGCCGGATATCAGCACAGACAGACTTTGGTTATGGCCATGATTGCAGACACACAGCAGACCCTCCACCAGAAAAGTTACATAGTGCACCTTTAAAATGTTTAGTAGTATTGGATAACATTTAATTTAGATGTAAAGTTATAAAACATTTTCCGCACTAGCAGCGTCTGTTTCTTGTGGCGCAGTGACACATGCTCAGGATACAGACAGAGTTGTGCAGCTCTGTGGTCTCTGGTCTGCAATGGAAACCCACAGTGCAGAGTCTGGCCACAGCAGTTATAACTGACAGCCCATTTGTGTGAGTGTAAACCACAGGCTCTGACTCTGGCTCATAAACATCCTGAGATCTGCAGATCAGACCAGACAAGCCTCAGAGCTGTGAAAACAAGGCCACGTGATCCTCAGCTGTGTTTGTGTAGAGGATATGAAATTTGAGAAGGTCGATAAGGATGAGATTAAAGGCGCACTATGTAACTTTTCTGTTGAGAGTCCGCTGGCTGCTTGTCTCCGTGGTGATGTTATTGCTTTAACTGTTCCACAGCATGGCAAAAATACCTTCATATTGCCCTCTCTTGATTTCTACTTCACCTGTTTGTCTCCATGGAGATAGACGCATACTGTGGAACATTCCAGGCAAAGGAATAACATCTCCATGGAGACAAGCAGGCAGCAGACCCTCAAGAGAAAAGTGATTGAGTGCACCTTTAACACTTAATGCAATCTCCTTCTTAACCTTGTAGCCTTTATGGAAAACTAATAAAAGTGATTCAACAATTTAAGTTTGGTTAAAGAGGCTCACGTAACTTTCCTGGTTGACAATCCACCACCTGTTTCATATGTTAATATCTCCATGGAGATGTCTTGCATTTATTCAATTATCCAGTGTTATTGCTAAAAAAAAAATACCTTGCAAAACATACATTCTTACCGTTACCTGTTTCTGCTTGTCCTTACCCATTTTCAACTTTCATCAGTTTTGTCTGTGACGTCATAATCCAGGGAAAATTGAACAATGGATTTCTGTGGCTCAGAGCAAATAAACAGCCAATCATGTCCGTATCAAAGCAAATATGGCTGCTTACAAGGAAAAAAGAAAGGGAAAATATTACATGGGGCTGAAAAACATGATGGATTTCTGTAGAATCTGTGAGATACGCACTAAACTGTTAATCTGAGGTGAGAGAATTGTCATTGTATTCAAAATGATGACCAATGAGCTCCTTTGTTTCACATACGTCACTGAAATAAAACAATCTGATCTGGCTCTGGCTTGAGGCGCTAATGAATACACTGTCATCTTTACCTAATCATTAGTAATAATAGCTATAACCTGGTTCAAACACAAGTAGAGAAATAAAAAAATGGACTTCCGATTTGCTTTAACTGTGTCCATTTTAATTTGGAGGTTAATCTTGCAGCTCTAATGAGACGACAACAATATCAGTTAGCTCCATGTTTCTAACAGCTGTGCATGTGCTGCCTTTATAAACCAACACGCTTTATTCCCCAGTGTTGTCAGTAGAGGGCGACACATATCTAACCCAAGCATTATCTTTTTACCCCACAGGATGACATTTCCATGCATGTAAATTCAAATACAAGTTTTGTTTAAAGCATGGTGTCTGAAAATAATTTGTGCATGTTCAATATGTGGGTCAAACTGAAAAAGGAAACCTACACTTTATTCATTTAGTATTTTATATGTAATATTATTTATCATATTATTTATTATTTATGTCTTTGTTCAGCCACCACTAACCATTAGAATGCATGCTTTAAAGGCAATTTTGAGCAATAAATACACTAGTCATTAAATAATTGCAAAACAAATGCAGTAAAATGGCTGACACCTACCAGAAAAGTTACATAGTGAACCTGTAACCCATCTTTTCAAAGTCAGAAAGGAAACTGCAAGGAAGAACAAATGTATTCTGAGCATTCCATTTCCCTTTCCTAAGCCCGTCTTTTGAATCCACACCACATGCAAACCACTCAGCCATGGCCCTACAGTGTATTTGCATTTCTATGTGTACACAGATCATTGTCATCCAAACTGTTTGCAAATGACTTAAGCTAGCTCTAACGTCAAATGTCTTAGCTTGGCGGTTTCACAAGTGCTCACGCCTTCTCTATACAGATGATGCATGCACAAATGTAAACACAGCTTATTTGCCTTCCCAGGACCATGACAAGGCCGCGATTATGAACGGTGGTGTGGGTACTTCCCCGCTTTTTGCATGGCTGTTACACAGGCCGATGGTTGGTGTATCGGGGGGAGACATCTTTGTTCCTATTTTTACACAAAAGCTCTGAGTGAACAAGCTCCAGTGCACACATGAGGAGTGACACCTGACAGACGCTGCCCATTGTAACCACTCGCCGACACAAAAGGCAAAGTCAACGGAGAGAGGAGAGGGACATACTTCAGTGAGCGCAGCCATAACAAACAGAACAAGTGTTTGTGTAAAGATAAAGCGACTGGCATAGTTCTGACATATTGTTACCTGCAGCAGTGAAAGAGTAGTTGAGTAAAGTTTGGCTGCTTTAACTGTACTTATACTTAAAGGTGCACTATGCAACTTTTCTGTTGGAAGTCCGTCACCTGCTTGTTTCTATGGATATGTCACTGCTCTGCCTGGAATGTTCCACAGTGACATTAACCAGCTCTACCTTACATTTATCCAATAACAGGTGGGTTTACAGTTCAAAAATACCTATAAAAACAGGCATTCTGACTGCAAACGGGGTCGCCTCTCCACAGATCTGACCTGTAACTTGGTCTAGTTTGGTTTCCATGAAGATAGAAAGGTTTAATACCATACTGTGAAACATTCCAGACATACTAGCAATAACAGCTCCACGGAGAAAAGTATCATGGATCGTCCAGAAAAGTTACGTAATGCACCTTTAAAGGTCCTATATTAAAACAAACTCTTTCAACCACGTCAGAATGTTGTTACCTCATCGAAAACATACCAGGAGTTGTATTTTCTTTCATTCACACATGCTTGAGTAATCCTTTATTACAGTATTAGTCTGTTTACGTCTCCAAAAATCAAAATGCTCTGTTCCACCTTGTGATGTCATCTAGTGGTAGTTTTGAAGTTAACAGCTACCTTTTACCTTTATTGCAGTAGAGATTCCAGGACTAACATCATCCAGATGATTCTAAGAAGGCGTATGGAGTTTAAAAGCACAGTGGAGCACTTCCTGTATTACCACATGACATCACAAGGTGACATATAGCATTTTCCATTTGAGAGACGAACTCTGCTTAAATAATATGCAGTGTCTGTGTGTTTAACATGTGTGAATGAAACAAAACACAACTCCAGGTCTGTATTTGATAAGGAAACAACATTATAACACTGATCAGGAAACAGTGCAATATGGGCCCTTTAAAGTTATATAATTCCTTCCATTGGTGCTCATATGTTTACAACAATGGGCCCTATATTCTCCTCTGAGCTTCTTCAAATTCAGACGCTGCTGCTGTGGAGTGAACTTGTTCTTTCATCCCACTCTCCACATAAAAGACTGGGAGCTGTTCTGGCTCATGCACTTGTGTTTTATCCTTGGTAAAGAGAGGAGCGAAAGTGGCGGAGAGAGCTTCAAAAAGAATGCACTGATCAAACGCCCTCATCACGGCTACAAAGAGCATGTCTGCAGCGTGCTAATGCTACGCCAAACTCTCAATCTCCAGCAATATCGCAGAGGACTCGCCACAAGATGATTCAGAACAAAAGAAAAGAATTACGATTAGTGCACAAAAGTGGTTATTGACGATGGACTTCATATGTTTGCCATGTTTGTTTATCAGCCGGTTTGAGAATATCTATAGGGCTGCAAGGTTAATCGAATCAAAATTTGGACTGATGCAATTAGCAAATCGCAAGGGTTTCTCAATTTTTTAAGTAACATGATTTTCTCCACAAATAACAAAACCTCCTCTCTTATTCTGCATAAAAACTGCTAACCCTGTAGTTTAGATCTCTACAAACATGTTCTGAAATGTAATTCTTGTTTGTCACTTCATATTTCAGTCCCTTTACTAATTTTTCTTGAACAGAATCTTCAAAACATAAATTCCCAAATCATTCAGCATGAAGTAACTTTTCTGATGTAATATCTGCCTTCTTGTGTCCATGCAGATGTTACTGGCATTTCCTGGAAAGGTCCACAGTACTCAGTTGATAGCTAGATAATACTTTATTATCCCGAAGGAATTTAATATTTCAGGCAGTAACAATTAAACATAATAATAACTAGAAAAGCACTCAGAGAGCGCAGACCTCCGCCAAGCAGCTCAGTTTTCAAAGTGATCCAGAATCCAGTATTTCTTCTGGATAATCACCAAAATCTAATCATCTGTTGGATTTACCATTAGGAACATTTCCTGAAAATTTCATCAAGATCCGTCCATAACTTTTTGAGTTATCTTGCTAACTAACAAACAAACAAACAGACAAACTCAGGCAAAAACATAACCTCCTTGGCGAAGGTAATAACATCAGTAATTAAATTAATAGCGGTGCATTGTATAGCATGTGGAACAAACGACTTCCAGAGTGTGTCTGTGGAGCAGGACAGGGACAACAGCCTGTTCCCAAAGGTGCTCCCCTGTCCGGTGATGGTGCTGTGCAGGGGGTTCTGGGGGTTATCCATGATGGACAGGAGCTTGTTTAGGTCTCTTCAAGGATGAGTCAAGCTCTACACCCACCACAGATCCTGCTTTCCTCAACAGCTCATCCAACCACACAGCGTCCTTCTTCTTGAGGCTTCCTCCTCAGCAGACCACAGTGTTGAAGAGGACATTGGAGATGACTGTCTGGTAGACCATCAGCAGGAGCTTCTGGCAGATGTTAAAGGACCTCAGCCTTCTGAGAAAGTACAGCCTGCTCTGTCTCTTTCTGTAGAGCAGGTCCAATCCAGTCCAATCTGTGGTCGAGATGTAGGCTTTAATACTTATAACTCTTTACAACCTCCACAGTGTCCCCCTCAATGGTCACAGGCTGCAGCTCTGGCCTGCTCTTCCTAAAGTCTACCACCATCTCTTTGGTCTTTGCAGTGCTCAGTTGAAGGTGTTTAGCCCTGCACCACACTACAAAGTCCTCAATGAGCTGCCTATACTCCCCTTCGTCACCGTTCCTGATACAGCCCAGAATGGTTGTGTCATCAGAGTAATACTGCATGAGACACACCTCAGAGTTGTATTTTAAGTCCAACGTGTACAGGGTAAACAGAACTGGTGACAGTACAGTCCCCTGTGGAGCTCCATTGTTGCAGACAACATGCTGTTGTCCACTATCGCATTTATTCATTAAATTATCTGTTTTAATGCTAAGAATACCTTGAAAAACATGCATTCTTACAGTGAGTGAGCTTGCAGGTGGCACATGTTACAATAAAAAGCTACACAAATTCATGTGATTTTCAGTATTAAATTGCCTGACCCTGGGGTGAAGTGTCTTGCTTAAGGACACAGCAACATCATACAGTGGTATCAGCAGGGATTGAATCGTCATCCAGTGGGCTTGTCCTGTTTATTACAGCTGCTCTGAGTCTTGGGGAGGAGAAAACATCCGAAACATGTTAAAGGTACAAATAACAGTGTAATGGTCTTTTCTAAAGGATCTTCAAAAGTGACTAAGAAGATCTGAGTGACCACATGGAGAGCAGCATCTGGATGTGAGCACAGCTTTGATTCAACTGTTTGACCTGACACTCCTCTTCCTCTCTCTCCCTCCATCTCTCCCCTCCCCTGTCTCCCTTCTCTCTCTCCCCTCTCTCTCACTCTCTCTTCACCCTACCTGTCTCTCCTTCCCTCTCTTTCTCTCTGCCATTCTACTCTCTCCACCCCTCTCTCTCCTTCTACACCCATTCCTCTCTCTCCTTCCCCCCTCTCGCTCTCAATCCTCTTCACCCTACTTATCCTTCCTAACCTCTCTTTCTCTCTCTCTATCCTCTCCCCCCATATCACCCATCCCTTCTTTCTCCTTCTCCACCCTACCCTCCCTCTCTCTCACTCAGCCCTCTCTCCAGCTCTCTTTCCATCTTTCTTTCTCTCTCCCATCCCTGTCTCTACCACCCTCTCTCTACTTCTATCTCTCCGTCCCTCTTTTCCCGTGTGTATATAGGTTTATAGTTTATATGTGTTTGCAGGTTTTTAACGAGTGGGCTTTAGCCTCACACTGCGCCACTTCCACCTCGTCTGGGCGCGATCCAACAACACACATGTTTTCCATTGGGCTCTTTCATTACCTTCCCTCTCTCCCTCTCTATCCCTCTTTCAAACTTCTCCCTCCTCCTCTCTCTCTTCCTAATCCCACAGTCATTTCCTTGCTCCGTTTTTCTCCCCCTCTTTCCTCACTCTGTCTCCTCACTTCTCTTCTCCTCTCTATTTTCACTTTCATCCTCTCTGTTTTCCTCTTTATCACTCTTTTCCTCTCGTCCTCCTCCCTCTAACTTCCCCTTACCCTGCACTTTCTTTCTCCCCCTCTCCTCTCTTTCCTACCTCTCTCTTTCTCTCATTCCTTTCTTCTTACACCTCCATCTCTCCCTCTTCTTACACCTACCACCCCCCATTTCCTTCTTCTCTCTCTTTTCACCTCCTTTACTTTTTCTCTCCCTCCTCTCGCTCCCTCTCTCCTCCTTCCTTCCCCCTCTCTCTCTCCATCCCTATATCCTCTTCTCCCCCTCCCCTCCTTGTTTCTCTCTCTCCGCTTCTCTCCTCCTCCTCCTCCTCTCTCTCAGTTCCTTTGGTCTGTTTTAACAGCCGACTGCAGCTCTGATCTGTTTACATGATCGGCGGCCTGTTGCGCGGCCGTTTAATGCGCGCTCATAAATTATACAAGAACTCCACAAACTCCCCACAGCCAGCGCCACTCTGAGCTTTACACACATGCCAAAAGTCTGGGCTATGCTAACAGCTAATAGCAACTAACAGCTAACAGCTCAGTAAGTGGATTCTGAGAAGGAGCACTTGTCGGCGGAAAGAAAAGCCAAAAATGCCCCATAACAACAACTTAACTTAATAGCCAAATAATGAACTAAAATTAAAGCATTTTATGTAATTTTTGATGTTTTTATTACACTAAAAAACATAGACAAACACCCGGCCATACAGCTTGCATCTTCACGAAACCTAACTTATAATATTGTATGACAAAAAACCTTCTATTTCCATGTCTTTAATAAAGACATGTTTTAATTTGATTGCGCTTATTGCACTGAAAAACATGCATCTGTACTGTGAGCGGGCTTGCATCTCCAAAAACCTGACTCTTAAGTTATTTTGCCTATAGATGCCTAAAGTCCATCAAAAGTAACTGCGTAAATATAAGCCTCTTGTCTTTTTTGTATTTTTCCTATGTATTTAACATATCTACCATGTCTAACTTTAACAGTTAGACTAACTGAAAACTAGACTTCAGTTAGACTAACTGAAACAGTTACACTCCCCTTTTGGGGAGTGTAACTGTTTCAGATGCTGCTGTTCCAGTTTGGACCGCTGCTGCCCCCTAGTGTCGGGGACCTAGACCCCTCCTCTCCTTCCCTATCCTGGATTAACTGTCCTCGTCCTGCTAGATTAGTAGTTTCATCTGCCTGTCCGTCCTTAGGAGTGGATCTCTCCTTCACTGTGGTTCTCCTCGAGGTTTCTCCGTTTTCCCACTGGGTTTTTTGGAGTTTTTCCTTGCCGAGAAGGAGGGTCTAAGGACAGGAGATGCTGGGACAATCATCCATTTGCCTGCTTGTTGTTGAACATTCTGTATTTGTGTTTTATGAATGTTTCTTTATTAATCAACAATTTTGTGAAGTCCGCCGAGATAACTCTTGTTGTGATTTTGGGCTATACAAAAATAAATTGAATTGAATTAACTTATAACATGGTTACACTGAAAAGCACATTCCTTTCTGAGTAAAATAAGATCTAATCTGAACCACTGAACCATATCACTGTTGTCATGTAACGCTGGGTTGTATAATTGAATTTTCTGTGAGTTATCGGCAATTGATACGGTTTAAAATGTCGGCTTTTACCACATCATACAGACTCGAGTTGACCTATATCTCATTCTTTGGTTATTGAATGGGCTGTACCAAATACTTTTCATGTAATAAAGTAACATTTGTTTACCCTGGTACAGATATATTGAAAAACAGCTCTTAGGGTCAAAATGAGATCACTGTGTGGTGTCTGCATCTAATTATAGGGCATTTCTATTGTCCATTTTACCATGACAACCGCTCTGGCCTCTGAAAGTGAAATGCACATACAATGCACCTGGCCTTCCAATTCATCCTGCAGCACCTAGACTCACAGGAACCTAAGACAGGATCCTGTTTGTGGACTTCAGCTCTGCATTCAACACCATCCTCCCTGCTCTGCCCCAGGACAGGCTCTCTCTACTCAAAATGCCCGACTCCTCCTACAGGGGGCGCACCGACTTCCTGACCAAGCGGAGTCAACATGTGAGACTGGGGGAGAATGTCCGGACACTGGGACTGACAGTACAGGCCTCTCCACAGGGCTGTGTACTGTCCCCTCTGCTCTTCTGTCTGTACACCACCCATCTGCACATCCAGCCACGACTCTGTAAAGCTGATCAAGTTTGTGGACAACACCACCCTCATCAGGCTCATCTAAGACAGTGATGAGTCTGTCAACAGGAGGGAGGTGGACCGGCTGGTGCAGTGGCAACAACCTGGAGCTCAATGCCCAGGAGACAGTGGAGATCATGGATTAAGTACTACTACTAGTATTAAAGTAGTACATACTGTATAAAATCTTTACTATAATATATATTTATATTGTAAAAGCTGCACTTTGTGACAAAATCAGACCGCCCTTTGCATTTACTAAGACATTTTATTACAAACTAACTTCTCTTTATGTACAATTACTTGTAAAAGCTATGAAACATAACATTACTACCCACCTTTTATGTGGTCCCTAGTTGAAATCAGCAGATCTCTGTTCCTCAGATGTCATATGCAGACTTCTATATTAGAGCTGTGAACACATAGGAACAGGGGACATGAATGAAAAGTAGGTTTAAACGAAACGTGTCTGCGAGTTGGACGGTCAAATCTAACAATGACATTTAACGAGGTGAACATTTTATTATCCGTCAGAAAGAGGAGTGCAGCCAAGACAATAAAATGAAATAGGCTCGATATTTGGGGGCGCTCACTAAATTATGGGCTCTCAGCTGAATATAAAGAGTGTCAAGAGGACCAGAGTATATGAAGAGATAAATTACATAGAATAATAAAATATGCTGTATTCATTCCGCCGTATAATTTTAGTACCATAATGAAAAGAATAGATTGAATGGGAGATCTCGAGTCCAGCAGTGCTCCTCTCGCTCTGTACACACTGATGTTTAATTTGCCACATTTCAAAGATGAACAGCATACTCTACTTTTAAAAACTGAAGAACTATCATAACTTTAAAGTATTAGTCTAAATAGGTCTTTCCGCTATATGTAATTAAAGGTGCACTGTGTAACTTTTCTAGGGGAGGGTTCGCCACCTGCCACAAAATACGTTTTTGTTTTTCCTGGAATGTTCCACAGTATGGCATTAACCTCCAACCATATCTCTAATCTTTCTTTTGCTATGGTTCATACCTCGAAGGAGAAAAGCAGTTGGCCGCACCATGCCAAGCTACAGGTCAGATCTGTGGAGAGGTGACCCTGTTGACAGAAGGAATGCACGTTTTTCCAAGGTATTTTTGAGCAATAAATATACCCATAATGAAAATAAAAAGGCTGGATAGATTTAATCTGGCATTAAATCTATCCAGCCTTTTTATTTTCTGTGGGACATTCCAGGCAAAGCAATAATCCCCATGGAGACAAGCAAGTGACGTTCAAATCAAATGTTTAATTTACCTTCAGTAAAAAATTTTTCAAAAGACTAGTTTAAGTTTATATTTTGTGTCACAAGCCAATTCTCCAACTGGAAAGCAGAATTAACTTCTCGCTTTGGGTTGCCAGATCTTAAGACTAAAACCAGGTTAGAAAGAAGGTTAGAAACCAGGTCAGAAAGGTCAAAAGGTCTCTGGGATATGTGTCCACTGACCTCAACATGATGAAATAACAGGTTCATTTGTGATTATTAATGTTTTTAAACCACTAGAAATCTGTGTTACAGTTTTTAAAAGAAATTTAATCTGAAGAAGAAGCTAATCTATGAGCATTAGCATAATACCTTAGCATACGATCTCTCTACTTAAATATTTTTATAGTTTGGGTGTTTCTCTGTTTTATGATGCAATAGCTCATTTGCATGTGCTAATCCTAATCAGTGACGACAACTTGTTATTTACTCGTAGACAGCGCCTTTATGTTCCAGCTCCTAAGCTCCGGGGAATGTCTCCGTTAGCGCTGCTGGTTTGCTCAGTACAAACAGCGCTAATCCCAAATGCTAACACTGAGCCCCCGGGGTCTGTGAACTCAACGGTAAACATGATTTTGGTGGCGATATGTGCGTTTCAAGTTCTGCTGTTTGCCATGTCTTCCCCCAATCAGAAAATTACATGTTTTTCTCTCTCTTTTTTTTTTTGTTTGAAATATAGAACAGCAGTGATTTTTAAAACTAAATTTCACATGATCTGTTCAAATCTGGCAAGCTAGCATGCATAACAGGCTAATCCTCTAGCTAGGTATGCTACTCCTGCTGTTCTTAGACAATAAAGAAGCTTCTGTTTACTTAATCTTATAAAGCATATTTTCATTATATTATGTATGTATGAAATATGAAATATGAAATAATAATACCAGCAACATTTCTTTAGAGCTGCTTTAAAGATAGCACATAAGACAAAACAACATCTGGGAGGGCATCTGACACACCACAACATCTGCAGATTCACTAGAGACAGTTAACCTGCCCCCATCTCAGTCAAACACTATGGAGATACAAGAGATACTGACACACAGGGAAACTGGAGGATGGGAGGGCGTCTGACACACAGGGGTAATCAGGTCACCGACACAATTAGACACTGAATTTACAAAAGTTATTACAGAATTTACCCAGGTGTGGTCAGTGGCATCAAACTTTCAACTTTCCGTTAGCCTCTGTTAATCCTAAAGTGTGTGTAAATAACAAAATTAACACCTTTCTTCAACTGGTCCCTTTGTGCTGTGTGTAAAACCTTTAGTTTACTTTCGACTACTCCAAACATGCTCTGAAGTGCATGATTCTTGTATTAAAGATGCACTGTGTAACTTTTCTGCCTGAGAAGTCTTCAGTGAGATAGTATTTCTTAGCCTGCAATGTTTCACAGTATGGCATTAAATCTATCTATCATTTATTCCAATACAGGTGATGTTATTGCTAAAAAATACTGTGTGTGGGTAGCCTCTCCATGGATCTGACCTGTAATATGGCCTGGTGGTGTCATCTGCTTGTCTCCACGAAGATAGAAATTTCTAAAAGATTCAAGATGGCGAAAAGTTACACAGTGCACCAGAAAAGTTACACAGTGAACCTTTAATTTAGCAGTTCATATTTCAGTTGTTTTTGTTTTTTTTTTCACATCTACATATTGACTTTTTGTCCTGTTAATTAATTAGACAAAAATTACGAAAATATATACAAAAATTATACAAAATGTCAGAAATTTTCCCATGTTTGAGCAAAATGCGTCTTGCCCAGTACAGATATATCGTATAAGCAGCTCTTGAGGTCAAAATAAGTCAGTTGCGTTGTACTGTCTGCATCTCGTTATTGTGCGGTAATCAGGAAGTCCATGTTGACATACTAGTTGTTATTATTTTATTGCCGATGCCAAACTCTGCTCTGGTCTCTGAAAGTTGAGAAAAGCACTTCTAAACTCATCACGGTGAATAATTACAATGTTCAGAATGCATAAGGTAAGTGAGGAATAACTTTGGACCACTGTTTTTCACGTTTTTGAGACAGTAAAACGTGCGTCTGTTTGGTTGACACAAATGGATTCAAATTCTTCGCACACGCGCCTCCGCCGGATTACAGGAAGTGCAGACCGGTGAGGCAGATGAAATTCAAATGACTTTGTTGGTTTCCCATAAAAAATACAGAGACCTGAGTAAACAAAAGGCGCCTGAGTCTGAGCCCTCACGCAAATCTCCCTCTGTGTACACGCTGCACCTCCTGACTCCCAGTGCACTCTCAAATGAGGTTAAAATTACTATCAACAAACACTGGAGGCAGTAAACAAATTGGCGGCATGCAATCAGAAGTTTAGGGCACTGTACCTGATTTTTTACATCTTAAAAACGTGAAAAACAGAAGTAGTTCTTTTCTAACGGTCTGCAGTGGTTCGAAGTTAATCCTTACTTAAAGCTAACAACAACTAGCATGCTAACACACCTCTCCTCTCACTCCTCACCTCATGCATTCAGATCATCCTAAATATTCACCGCGATGAGTTTATAAGCGCTTTTCACAACGTTCAGAGACCAGAGTTTTTCAGTCATGGTAAAGCTAACAACAACTGGCACGCTAACATGCACTTCCTGATTATAAAACGTTTCCTAATTAGATGGAGCTCAAATACATGGTACCGAACAACATTACTGTTTAATCAGATATCTCCTTAAAGGTTCTATATTACGCAAAATTGACTCTTGTGAGCTTTGAGCAATGTTATAATGTTGTTATCTCCTCAAAAACAGACCTGGAGTTGTGTTCTGTTTTATTATTATAAGCTCCAAATGCTCTGTTCCACCTTGTGATGTCATTTAGTGGTAGTTTAAGTCAACAGCTACCTTTCACCTTTCGTTCAGTAGCGATAACAGATCAGAAAATAGCGTAATATGGGCCCTTTAAGTATATTTGAATTATGTAAATATGTCTCCAAAAAACATTACTACTAGTATGTCTTGCTGGGAGGTGCCAAAACTTGTAAGGTACTTTCTGCTTTATTTGCACCCTCTATTGCTCCCTTCACACCTCATTGTTGACATGTTAAATCGACTGTTTTGTTTTCCTGTTTGCATTGTCATGTAAAACCAGCCCCGAAGGACACACAACATAAACATGCTGTGATACTTGTTGATTTTGAGTCAGATTTCTCACCAAATACGATCTGGCTGGTGTCTGGACAGAGCTGAAAGTGACCTCTACGAATGCATGTACTAGTACAAGTGAGCAAATATTTACCAGGGCCCAGTATTGTTTGGTGATTGGTTAAGTCAATTTGGAACCAATGAACCTACAGTAGTTGGAGCAATGAGATACGTTTTACCCCGAGCTAATGTTTAATAATCTCACTTTGCAAATAAAAAGCGGCTACTGCTAGTTCAGTTGTGCAAATTTGTAATAAAGGTGAAGTCATGTTTCTGCGTTATCAGAATTAAAGCTACATTACTTGATTTTCAAACCGTGAAATAGGAAGTTTAGGCATTTATATTGATCTAACTAGTTCTCGTCTCGTCTATTTCCATGCCTCCAGGTCAAGTTATAGGTCAGATCTGTTGAGAGCAATAATATCTACGTGGAAACAATCTTTTGGCAGACCTCCTACCAGAAAAGTTACACATTTAAAGAATTCTGGTAATGTCCAACTTTGTCCTATATCTAATTATAATTTAATATAATAATAATATCCAGTATCTATAACAGTTCAAATGAATTTCTAGTATGGATTTGGGCTGAACTATATCTGAAAAATATTCTCTTGTGATTTTTTTGACAAGTAACGTGATTGGATTTGGATTTTTGTTTTAATAATAGGATTCATGCTCAAAGTTCACATTTTAAACATGTCCAGAAGAACTGACAACTAATACAGGAATCACATTTTATATCATATTTGTACAGGGTTAGCAGTTTTTAGGCAAACAGACACGATAATTAGTTGTTTGTGGAGGAAATTACACCAGATTCAGATCACAGCACCAAAATTGCGTCAAATTACTAGTTTTTTTGCATTTGAAGGCAGATACTCGAAACATACCGACGTGCGCCGAATGTCACGCCAAAAGTTAAAATTTTTCAACTGCACATGGACGGAAACTTTGGACTAGCCTATAGAAGCTAGTTTCCATGTAAACCCTGATGTCCTGAATGCCGCGGTCTAAACGTAGCAAATTGGTACTTCGAAAACCGCAGCGTTCTCTGTTCACAAATTGCGTCCATTCATTTCTGTTTAACTGTCAGATTGCAGATTAAATGACCTGGTTAATGGTTCATATCTCTGTCTATCCACATGAAACGAAAACGAGGACACAGTTCAACGTCTACTCTACCAGAAAAAATAAACTCAAGTAAAATTATAAATGTTTTAATATTATATAGGGATGGGACGAGACACAATTTTCACAAGACGAAACGAAATACGAGATTGAGTCCACGAGAACGAGACAAGACAATTCCTAATATATACATTTCAGTTCAGTTTCCAGTTTTGGCCTCACAATTTTTTATTTATTTGGTTTGATATTTTTGTTTCTATTCTAGTATTGTTTTTTGGAACTGTAAGAGATGCAACTCAGCAACCCGTAACCATTTTTTCTCATGAGACGAGAATTTTTCTCTTTGTCTCACGAGATCTTGTACTATTCCTAATATTACAGCTTCAAAGTTTTGCAGTAATTCAACCCCCAAATGTGATTGCTGCATTTGAAAGAACTTTAAATAATAATCTGGGTTTGGATGTTTTGTGAATCATGAGTTTAATCCGCCTTTTGCATACACCAGCTGTAACTAACACTCACCAAACTGATGTTGTCCCATATAAATCCTTATAATAAATATAATTCGTCAACTAATAAAAATTTTAGTCGACTAAAACACCATTGACAGATTAAAGGTCTTGTACTACTTGTGAGCTTTAAATCATGTTATACTGTTGTTAGCTCCCCAAAAACACAGTGAAGTTGTGTTTTGTTTCATTCACGCGTTTTATTATCAGTCTGTCTACATCTCCAAAGCTCAAAATGCTCTGTTGCACCTTGTGATGTCATGAAGTGATGGTTTTCAGGTAAACAGCTACCTTTAATCCTTTAGTTACAGTAGAGATTAGCAATTCTAGGTCTGAAATTATCCAAATAAATCTACTGAATGAGTATGGAGTTTAAAAACACAGTAGAGCACTTCCTGTATTACCGCATGTTTTCTTTTTGAGAGAAGAACTCAGCCTAAATATGCAAGGTTTGTGCATTAAACATTAAAAACGCAACTCCGGGTATGTTTGTGATGAGGAAACAACATTATAACATTAGCAAAGTGACTTTTTGTGTGTGTTTTTTGTGACAGTTTTTTGAGTTAGTTCTCACCTAGTGCTCGCCTTACATACACATACCATTTCCCTACACACACCTCTCCTCTCACTCTACTCCTATGAGAGGGATCACTCCATTTGTTATCCAACACAAAGCTGCTTGTTCAGTCATTATCTGAGAGCCTCTTCCCCACACTCCAGCCCAGATGACCCAGGCACACCTAAAATAGACACTTCACACCCCCTCCCTCTCTCCGTCCTCCTCTCCCTCTCTCCTCCTCCCTCCTTTTCTAAACAAAACCCGGGCCATTTGTTTTAAGCCACTAAAATCAGAAAGAAATGGACCTATTTGCAAACCAAATGAGGCTTTATGTGGCAGGTTTCTGGTGCCCTCATCCAAAGCAGGGGCTAATTGTGTGCTTTTCCACGCTAAACAAATGAGCGGGTGAGAGCGTGAGGGGAGGACGGAGAGAAAGAGAGACAGAGGAGGAGGAGGAGGTGGCTGGGGAGGGGGAAGGTGGATTTGTTAAGGAAATCAGGCGGCAACTGAGCTCATGTGCGATTGTGGATTTGCCTGTTGAGTGTCCACATTTCATTATCAAAGCAGCAGTGGGAATTTGGTGGAGAAGTTCACCCACTAGTCAAAGGGTTGGAGGTTTGATTCCTGACGCTATTACGCCATTGTTGTGCGATTGGGTATTTGAGCAAGGCACTTCAACTACTTTGCTTTGAATATAGTACTAAAAAAGTCAGTCAAAAGGTTAGAGGTTTGATTCTTGACTGTAACACCATTGTTGTGCCACTGGGTGTTTGAGCAAGACACTTCAACTACTTTGCTTTGAATATAGGACTAGTAAAAAAAAAGTCTCAAAAAGTTGGAGGTTTGATTCCAGCGACCATTACAAGACTGCAAATGCTGTTGCGCTATTGGGTATTTGAGCAAGACACTTCAACTACTCTGCTTTAAATATAGTAGTAAAAATTCTCAAAAAGCTACTAAAAAAGTTGCTAGAAACCTGAAACTTTCTAACCATAAGGTGATGTTTCTGCAGTGTTGAAGTCAGTCAGAAAGTTGAAGGTTTGATTCCTGACTGTAACACCATTGCATAGACCACTGGGTTTTTGAGCAAGACACTTCAACCATTTTGCTTTGAATATAGTACTAAAAAGTTTCAAAAAGCTATATATATATATATATATAAAAAAAAAAAGTTGACAGAAACCTGAAACTTCCTAACTACATTATTAAGGTGATGTTTTTACAGTACTGAAAAGACTATCAGTCTTTTACATTTCTGGTTGATTGAAAAAATATGATCCAATTGTGATCCAATTACTGGTATTGGTATAATAAAAAAGTATATCCCATTTGAGCGATGTATTGTTGGTGATGGTACAGCTACATTTGTAATCCTGTTATAGGTGACATTTTGAGGACTTGTCTATACCAAAATTATTTGAATATATTTTGAATTGTTAATTATTGTCTCAGGGATGCAAATTTTTCAGCTCTGAAACCCAAGAATACTTTTATCTCTGTGGTGATGTTGCTCCATTTGACCCATCGTTCATTCAGCTCTTAAGGAGCAGTGAGCTCCCACAGACCCATCTCCAAATTCAGACTTTGGTGTATGACTAAAGACATGTCTCCTGCCAGTCGATTGGTCGACTAAAAAGGGGACGTGGCAAAAGCTCTCAAAACTATTACGTACCTGTGTGTCTGACCCAAACTGCACTCACAAGACTACACTTGCACTGGAGTTCATGCAAAAACGGCTATTTATGCAAAACAGTACTTGGAAACAATGTACTTTTATAGAGGGATTATCAGACTATGTCACTTCGCGCTCTACTGCGCCTGTCTACTGCTCAAAGATCCGCTGTCCTATGGTACAGTATCATGCCGGTGTCTCGTAGGATTTCAGCAGATTTTCTGGGAGGCGGGGCTGGTTGTGTCGATCAGGTATGAGTGGATGTCCGGCTACTGAAGTTTGAGCTATTTCTTCTCGTCATTTACACACTCACCTGCATTTAACGCATATGGGTCAGATGTATCCCACTCACTAATGTTAATTTAGCATCATAACTTATTTTATCACATGGTGATAAACTGTTTTAGTGCTGACAACAGCGCTAGTGAGTGTTGCAACTCATTCTGCACTCAGGCTGCACAAGGATCTGCTATGTTCATAAACAAATAATCTCAAAGATTAAATTTGTGAATCATGAGTTTTATCTGCCTTTATACCAGCTAACTAAGTCACTCACCAAGATGATATTGTCCTATATAAAGTCTTATAATAAATATAATTTGTCAGCTAATAAAAATTCCAGGCCTGAAATCATCCAAATGTTTCTAGTGAAGGTGAATGGCCTTTAAAAACACAGCAGAGCACTTTCTGTATCACCACATGACATCACAGGCTGGAACAGAGAGAAGAATATGCAGGATTTGTGTTTTAAACTTGTGTGAATGAAACAAAACAACTCCAGGTCTGTTTGTGATGAGGAAACAACATTATAACATAGCTCAGCAAAGTGCGTAACACGGGCCCTTTAATCCGAGTACCTAGCTGGAGGATTAGCTATATTTTAGCTCTAAGTTAATGGGTTCACCAGGAGCAGCCAGATGAAGTCACGTAGTTCTCATAAAGAGCTCTGAATTGGCCGCCCTTTGTTCCTTAATGGTCCCACTCTGAAGCCCTGACTAACCCTATAAACTTAATCTTATTGCACCGACTGAGGGATGCCTGAGTTAACAAAATGTGCAGCCAACTTGGCATTAGCAGGGCGCTGTCTCTGGGAACTTATGTCTATTCAATTAGGGATTAATCTGTGGATACCAGTGAAATGCTCTATAAAAACCCCATTTAAAATAAGTATAAAAGAAATGTGCACTAGATCTTTGACATAAATAGAGGCCTTACAGTTGCATTGGGTGTTTTTATGAACAAAGTTGGATTAGAGAACAGATTTGGGGAACAAAACATATCGTTATTGTGTATTTCCACAGGAAGTTCAAATATGCAAATCATTCTTCTGGTTTTATGGTGTTATAGACATATTGTTTTGGCCAAATAAGAAGTCAGTTGGATTTATGATGTAATTTGAACAGTTGCTCTCTTGACCTATACATGTCCATATATGTTAAAGGTGCACTATGTAACTTTTTGGTTGGGGGTCCATCACCTGCTTGTTTCTATAGATATGTCATTACTCTGTCTGGAATGTTCCACAGTATGACATTAAACAGCTCTACTTTACATTTATTCAATTCCAGGTGGTTTTATATCTCAAAAATACCTAGAAAAACAGACATTCTGACTGTGAGGGGTCGCCTCGCCACAGATCTGACCTGTAACTTGGCCTGGTTTGGTCTCCATGAAGATAGAAAGGTTTAATGCCATATGGTGAAACATTCCACACAAAGCAGTAACATCTCTACGGAGAAAAGCATTTGGGACACTCCCCTAAAAAAGTTACACAATGCACCTTTTAGATGTAAACAATTACATTTACGTTAAAGGTGCATTGTGTAACTTCTCAGGTAGAGGGTCCACCACCTGCTTCATCTCCATAGAGATGGTATTACTTTGTCTGAAATGTTTCACAGTGTGGCATTAAATTTATCCATCGACCGTTCACTCAGTTATGGGTGTTTTTCTTGCTCAAAGAACATGCACACCTACAGTCAGCGAGAGGCCATCCTCTGCACATCTCCTGCTTGTTTCCATGGAGATAGTTAAGTTTAATACCATACTGTGAACCATTCCAAGCAAAGCAATTAGATTGTCATGGAAACAAAAATGTAGGCAGACCCTCCACCAGAAAAGTTACACAGTACACCTTGTTCTGTGCATGGGGTCTGTTTTATTACACATTAAACGTCTGTGGAAATGCAAGCGCTTCTTATTATTTTAGCCGTTCATGTTTCAATCTTTCATAAGTTATGCTCCTGGACTTGTGTAAAAATGTGCACTCTAGCTGAATATTGATTTCATCACATAAATTGCAAAACTGCACTGTGTGTGTTATAAAAATAGTGTTGTGTATGAGGGAAAAATGCTATATTTCATAACTATAGTAGGCCTATTGCAATATTTTTTTATACTTTTTTAACACAATTAAAGCTATTATTTCCCATGCAGTGAATGTGGTAATCTAGAACCACTTTTAAAACCACATATTGCCTCAGGGTTGACTTGAATTTACATTTAAAGAGAACATCGAAATACGCAACAATGACTAGTCTAAACTGTATAAAGTGTCCTTGACCTCTTCATTTGACATAAGGCTAAAATACCACTTGCTTTTACTGGCAACGAGCCTGTATTTTGCAGTGTGTGTGTGTGTGGCAAAAACAGGATGTATAAGGGGAAAATGCTATATTCGGTAACTATAGTAGGCTTATTGCAATATTTTATACTTTTTAACACAATTGCTCATTAAACACTTAAAGATAAAGCAGCTCATTACACTAGTGGACAGTGTGTGGGGTTGGATATCACTGATAACATGTTAAAAACTTTACAAATGAGGTTCATACTTCACCAGAGGTCACAGTTGTGTTTTTGTATAGCCAATATAAAGAAACGGACTAAGAGAGTGTGACGTCACCCATAGCGTTCGGCTCCAGTCAAATGAAGCTCACCGAGGTTAGCAGCTCGGGCCGAATTCCATATTTGGAATTCCGACCACGGGTATCAATCAAATCCAGAGCGAGGCTGTTGAAGGTAACGCCCCTTCCTGCACCACTGGTTTAGCAGGGAGTGGGCCCTATCAACGCTGTCAATCAAACCTGCTGCTAACGCTAGTGGGAGCAACAAAGGCGCCTGATTTGTCTGTTATTAATGTTCATATCGTGATTCACGGACAAAATGGAAACATAAAAACCCCAGGATCATGTAGAGGGGGTTAATATGAACATTTTAAGACCAAAATGACGAGCCTGAAAGCAGCAGTTACGGAGAGATGGACAACAGTTTTTCAATATAAAGTGAATTAGAGCCAGAGTCGATGGAGCTGGAAACGCGCCTGTACTCACCTCCTAACAGGTTAGATATGTCCATTTACAGTCTATGGGTTGCATCTCAAAGCTAATGCTAACTTTTAATAAAACGTTAAATATAAAATAAACCACAAATTAAAAGTATAGTAAAGATTATTTTTATACGCTCTGCTGATCTTTGTGGCATTATGTTTGTATATTGATTATTCTTCAAAATGAGCAAATATAAAATAAAAGATTACATTAATAACCATCCGTCTCTGCATGTGCACTTTGTGGTGTCGCCAACAGTCGCATGGGCCAAACACCTGTGTGTGCAGATCCTACGTGAGCCCATGGGAAAGGGTCAGGCCTGGTCACAGTCAGGAGTCTCTCATATGGACTGGATCAGCCCCCGCAGAGGTCAAAGGGCACGGGGTCAGGGGTTGAGCTCTCTAAACCAATCACAGGTCAGCTCGGGGTGGAGGGGCTTTCCATGTGAAGTGAATGGTGCTTAGACAGGATAAGAGGGGCACACCCTAAGCCTGGTTTATGACCCACTTTGAAAAAAACAGCTACTCATTCAACCCCCACTAATCATGATGCAGGCCTTTTCACGCACTGGGATCAGTCACATTTACAATCAATACATTCATTTTGACAACATAAATAAGAAAATAAAACTGGAGTTAGCAATGTTTAGCTCATCAGATGGTATCAACAATATGTGATGCAATTTCAGACTTTATTTTAATATCCAAATGTAGCCAAATGATTTTAAAAGGTACAATATTACGATATATTCTGAGCTATGTTGTAATACTATTTCCTCATCAAAAACAGACCTGTTTTGCTTTGTTTCATTCACACAAATCCTGCATATTTAGGCGGAGTTCTTCTCTCAAACAGAAAACACTCTGCTCCACCTTGCAATGCCATGTGGCAATACAGGAAGTGCTCCACTGTGTTTTTAAACTCCATACACCTTCACTAGAATCTTCTGAATGATTTCACCCTTTAATTGCAATTGTATTTCTATTGAATAAATGGTAAAATGTAGCTGTAAAGTTGAAAACTACCACTACATGACATCACAAGGTGGAACAGAGCATTTTAAGATCTGGGGATGTAGACGGACTAAAAACTAGGATTACTGAAACGTGTGTGAGGAGGTAATATCATTATAACATGGCTAAAAGCTCACGTTTCCATTATATGTAGGCTAATATAAGACCTTTAAATAAATAGAATTTGCTATTATTTCCCATGCATTGAATATGGTAATCTAGAACCCCCTTTAAAAACCACATAGCGCCTAAGGGTTGACTTAAATTTACATTTAAAGAGAACGACGAAACGTAAATATGCAACAATAACTAGTCTAGCCTGTATAAAGTGTCCTTGACCTCTTAATTTGACATAATGCTAAAATACCACTTGCTTTTGCTGGCGATGAGCCTGTATTTTGATTTCCTATTGAGACTGTGAGTGGTTGTGGGTACTGAAAAAACAGCAGGTTACATTTCAACCACAAGGTGAAAAATATTAGCCTATATTTTACGTTAAGCGGTCGTATTATTATTAAATGCATGTGCAAAGTGAATGTGCGTCTTCCATATAGCGCAGCACGCAGACAGGAGGAGGGAAGAGGAGACGTTTGAGTTGATTCGCCCTGACACTTGTTAGGAAGCGTCACAGCAGCTACCACGAAAGCCTGTATTTGTGCTCTTGTCTGCAGCGTGCGTGTTTGTGTACGTGCGAGGGGCCGGTGATTCATCCGGACGTGCGCGCTCATGTCACGTCCGTGCACGCGCGTCCTCCTCACCCCTCCTCGCGCCCGCCGAGCCCCACGTTACTTTGATTGACAGCTGAGACTCGCCTTTCACCCACCGCAGAGCCCGCCCTTCGCGCCTCCGGAATGGAAGCTACTGTGGACGGGACTCCCAGGCATTTCGCTCCCGGGCGGGTCTTCACCACGTCCTGCTCCACTCGGACTTTTGTTGACAATTTCTCTTAACTATTCTTGGAAAAAACACGCTAAAACGATAAAAACGAGTTTGTAGAATTAGATTAAGAGCTAAGGGTAGAGTTAGTTGATTTTTGCATTATAATCACTGTATGAAAATGGAAATATGATAGAAATTGTGGCGAATCAAATGTGGCGTTATTAAAAAAACAAAACAAAAACAAACAGAAAATAATACTTCTAATCACCATCGTAACTGCAACTTGTACCCAATTTAACAATAGCTCTTGTCTGTTCTGTTATCTAATCATAATCCTAAAGCAACTTGTAAACAGTTTAATAATTACTGTAATATATATTGTGAAATCGACTGAAATTTAACCTTATACATGTTCTAGTCGATAAAAAAACATTATTACACTGGCACAAACAACTAATCTGTACTAACCATAACAAAACTTTACTTCTAAACCTTTACAGTCTTGTTAAAAACAAGACAAAACAACAGGAAACCGTTGTCTGTGTACAAATAAGATAAGAAAAGATTGATTTGTCCCACAGACAGTTGGGGCCACAGAGAGGATTTTGCATCAGCAAAGTAGCTAGTATAATAAATATGCGAAGGATAAAATGATTAAGGATTGGCTAAACAGGGTTAAAATAACACAAAGTAGACTTATCTAACCAAAATAACCAATACCAAAGTCTCTATCTGAACCTAACCTAATGCAACCTCAGTGACTTTGCAATCCAGTTTGACAATTAAACAGACATTGTTGCCAAAATAATCAAAAACACCCTAACGACTATTTTTATAATCTTAACCATAAACCTGTTCTGACGCATCATCATAATCTTAAATCAAGCTGTAAACTAAATTTATCTCACATTTATTGTTAAAATAAGCAGAAAACCTTTGTCACTACCAAATATTAAACACTGGGTTAGGCAAACATTAAACTGCCTAACCAGAAGAACTATTCCTAATCCTAACCTTAACCACTGCCATTTTATGAAACTTAACCACATGTCTAAGACGATATGTAATTAAGTTTGACAATTAAACTCATATTTATTGTCAAAATAAGCAGAACTCTACACGAATCAAACATCCTCACCGTTTAACTAAGCCCCCTAGGTCGAAATGCCTAGGATTTAGTGAAGCCTCGTTCCTATTGGTCAATTTCAGCGTAGCTCAACGAGGTCAACCTGCTCTGGGCACTTTCCGCGTTCCTGATTGGCTAAACAATAACGTACCCACGTGGACCCGCGACTCCTATTGGTCCAGAGCCGTTTAGGGGGCGGGTCCAGTGTGTCGGTTAGCCTGAGAGCGTGAAACCGCGTGAGAAAGTTGCCATTGAGGTAAAGCGAAGCTACAGGGAGCAACGTATCCGAGAGAGTAGTTGTTTTCAAGCCAAAAGCGGGTTTATTTCTCGATAAATCTGCTCGAAAGTAGATTAAAACACACTGGGAACTAAAATACCTTTGTTTTTTTAATGGTTGGACGCCTCGACAATTGGTTCGACCGCAACATCGAGTCAAGTGGGGACTCTTCAACGCAATTAACTTGTGTGGATTTCCGTTGACCTTACCGAGAGCACTTCTTTGTGGTCACCGGGCTTGAGTTTCCCCTTGTTGGCCAGTTTTCTCGTATATCTTCTTGGGAATATATCGGATTGTACACAATAAACAACACAACGGTCGCTGGAGAGTGGTTGGTCGGAGGAGCCTTTTCATTCTTCACCTGGTTCCTACTATTACCCTCCTCCGCCGCCGCCGCCGCTTCTCCTCTCGCCCCCAGCTAATGAGCCGTTTCCCGTGTTTTTCCGGTTGATTTACGACTACCGCCACTACCGCTGGAGCTACAACGAAGCGGGAGTGGAGCAAAGGGGGTGCACAATTCACATTAATCGCTCGTTAAACTCGCACGGAGCATCGGGGCGGTCAGTTTGGCTTGGAATTAACGAGGGGGAAGCTAGCGTGGACCATAACGGAACGGCGGATGGATACTTCCCGGTGGTCCTGCTCTTGTTGAGTGTCCCGTGTTATTCCCCCGTTACTCGCTGTTTTTCTGCCCTAAAGGAGAGTAGCTCATCCTCCGCCGCTGATAACCATGTTTCCCCAGGGGCGCCACCCGGTAAGACTCCAAACCCTGAACCCACGTGTCCAATGCAACGCTCCGGGGCCCAAATTAGGCCATTGTGCTGATTTTTGTGGACCGTTCAAACAATATATCCTCTGTAATGGAGCTAAAGGTCCTATATTACACACAATTGTCTCTTGTGAGCTTTTAGTCATGTTCTAATGTTGTTACCTCATCAAAAATATACCTGGAGTAGCGTTTTGTTTCATCCACGCGTTTTAGTAATCTTTTATTATTCATCTCCGAAGCAGAAAATGCTCTGTTCCACTTTGTGATGTCATCTTGTGGTAGATTTCAAGTTAATAGCTCCTTTTTACCTTTTAGTTCAGTAGAGATTGGCAATTCCTTGGCTGAAATCACCCATATGATTCTAGTGAAGGTGTGTGGAGTTTAAAAACAGTGGAGCACTTCCTGTGTTACCACATGACATCACAAGGTGGAACAGATTGTTATCTGTTTGAGAGAAGAACTCGGTCTAAATATGCAGGGCCTGTGTGTTAAACTTGTGTGAATGAAACAAAACACAACTCCAGGTATGTTTGTGATGAGGAAACATTATAACATTGATCAGAAAATAACATAATATGGGCCCTTTAAAGACACACAAGGTAACTTTTCAGGTGTGGTTGTTCTGCTGTCTGCCTGTCTTCATGAAGATGTGGTTATTATTTTGCCAGGAATGATCCGTAGTATGGCATTTAACTTAAATCACATAAATCAGTTGTCGACTAGTCGGTGATTTATTTTTATGTTTAATCGACTACACAAACGATTATAAAAATCTACATTTACAAAAGAATAAATAGATCCACTTTTACACCAGATAAAGGTGTAAATATCCCGATTGAGACGTCTAGATAGAGAAATTGTACAAATAATGTGTTTCATTGAGGAAAATTGCATTGTTTTTGCCTTTCTTGTTTAATATTGCCACAGTTTTTCTCATAAAACAACTTTTGGCCAGTGTTTCAGAGTGTAAAGTGTGAGTCCGGCTAACGTTTGATTATAAAAATAGCCAATGTTTATTTCAATCGTCAACTTGTCACACTTATTTCAATCGTCAACTTGTCACACTTATTTCAATCGTCAACTTGTCACACTTATTTCAATCGTCAACTTGTCACACTTATTTCAATCGCCAACTTGTCACACTTATTTCAATTAGTTAGCTGCCCTACTATTTTGCTTTCACACTATTGAAAATGTTTTATAGCTCCAAAATACAATAAATAAATAAAAATCTGACTTGTTACTTGGCCTGGTGGCCTTACCTGCTTGTCTCTATGGAGTTGGATAAGTTTAATGCCATACTGTGTAACATTCCAGACAAAGCAAAAACATCTCCACCAATAGACGGTAGACAGACACAGGCAAATAAGAAGTTAGAGACAAGTATTTGTGTAATGGGTAGTTTCATATTCTGGTTGCCTTAAAGCTGTAATCTAATGACTGTTTTGTATCATGTTCCACTCTAAATGCAGAACCAGTTGTGTTCAATTAGTCTGTATGGGGCGGTTTAGGTGACCAATAGGCATGCGATGTGAAATGGCTTTGCAAACAACGACGCTATTACCAAATATAGAGGATCTACACTACACGGCTGCATAATGTGGGTAAAAAAAAAAGTATTTGTGATCGTGATTAGATTTGCGATTTATGTTTTAAAAGTAGTTTCCTGTTCAGAGTTCATATTGTAAACAACACCAGGACCATACGAATTTACACAAGAATCTCATGCATTTTAAACGTGTTTGTAGAGGTCTAAACTACTGGTACTGCAACATTTTTCTGTTCATTAGATAACTTAAGTTGCAAGTTAGATCCAGTAGTTGTGATGTGTTGTGTAGCTCTACTAAACACTTATCTTAAAGGGCCCATGTTACGCCATTTTCTGATCTATGTTCTAATGTTGTTTCCTCATCACAAACAGACCTGGAGTTGTGTTTTGTTTCATTCACACATGTTTAACACACAAACCTTGCATATTTAGGCTGAGTTCTTCTCTCAAAAAGAAAACATGCGGTAATACAGGAAGTGCTCTACTGTGTTTTTAAACTCCATACTCATTCAGTAGATTTATTTGGATAATTTCAGCCCTAGAATTGCTAATCTCTACTGTAACTAAAGGATTAAAGGTAGCTGTTTACCTGAAAACCATCACTTAATGACATCACAAGGTGGAACAGAGCATTCTGAGCTTTGGAGATGTAGACAGACTGATAAAAAGGTGTTACTCAAACATGTGAATGAAACAAAACACATCTCCAGGTTCGTATTTGAGGAGATAACAACATTCAGTTTTAAGTAATATAGGAGTTTTAACGTAGATGGAAAATGGACCTGATACTAATGATTTTGACTTTAATAGCTACTTATTATTAAACTACCAGTGAAAAATTACCCTGTTTGACCACTTCCTAGCAAAAAGCTTTACTTGAAACCTGCTATTTAGTTTAAATATTGGTACTATGTGTTTACATCCTGGTTCTCCACTTGATTATTAGCCTTGTCTTTCCGGCCCTGCTATCGGAGCTTCATAAAATGTTAAAAGTCAGTAATAATTACGGGTTGTTGACATGGTTTGGTGTGAAGCCTGGAGCTAGAGGCACCAGATGCACATAGAGTGACTCATATAACAAGGAACTATCATTTCAATAACAGTGTTTATGTGTGTGTATCTGTGTGTGTGTTAGACTCCCCACCAGGCCCCAGGGCAGCCCTTCAAATTCACCATTCCCGAATCGTTGGACCGCATTAAGGAGGAGTTCCAGTTTCTACAGGCTCAGTACCACAGGTGGGTAACAAGGCTAATGTTTAGACGTATATTGTGTTGTATTTGACCTAAATGTGAGTTTTCTGACAGAGATTGGAGCAGGGGTTGGGAGGAGTATTGAAATACTGATACTTTGCAGTGACATCATGCTGGGGGTGTTCTACATGTATGTGCACTGGCGGAATACACACATTAAAAAACACAGCCAAATATGTTTTAAGATTGTCTGAAAACTCAAAAAAATACAGAATGGATTATTTAAACACCACATTTTCAGGAGCCCTTCATGGTCTTGTTTAGGTGATTTTCAGAGTGACTAAATTAAATTGTTGGCTAATGCTCGCTACCGTGTGACTGTAATGTTATTTGAGAGGGACTTGTTTAACGGCACAAATCAACTCATCTGTTGTAATTCTGACTAAATCAGTTAATTCTGGTCAAATTACATTAAAATAAAGCTCAGATTAAAGTCTCAGACGGAGCATGCTCACAGTTAGCATCACACCCCCAGGGAATGTTACTGCAGAGTATCAACTGATAATATTGTAATTGTTTTGGAAAAATGCAATGTTGACATATCGAGTATATTGTCTATAAATAAAACCTTTTTTTGACCTCAGAAAGATAAAAAAAAAACAAAAATGAAACAAAACGTAAAAGTAAATGTAATTTTCCATACAAGAATACAAAGTAATATTTCTGCACTATTCTTTTATGAATTTATTATTATTATCATTATTATTATTAATAATAACATTATTATTATTATTATTATTATTATTATTATTATTATTATTATTATTATTATTATGAATACATATTTATATAGCGCTTTTCAAGACACTCAGACGCTTTACAGAACACACATTAAAACGGTCAAAAGAGCAATAAGTAAAAACAGTATTGACGCAAGTTAGACATCAAAAGCTACTCTAAATAGATTTTTGGTCCATTCCTGTTTTGTGTGATGCTTGAACCAACACGTTTCCAGACACATTTTAGCACATTCTTGATGCATTCTTAAAATATCATCTGATTATCATGGAGATGATATTAAATGAAAAAATACAGTGATATTCATTTTTGTCAGTATCACAGATCTTTAGACTAGCATTAAATACATTCTTAGTTGACAAAAGACATTCCCTGTGCAACAGTTACTCGACTATAAAAGTACAATGGTGCTGGCCAAAGCTTTCAAAATTATTACAATCTTATTAGGATCTCAAAAATAACGATGTAACTGCTGTACATGCATTCTCATTTCTGCTGTTGTCCATATCCCTAGAGATTCCTAATACAATAATTAACTCATAAATAATTCAAAAAATGCCAACCAGGACTCCATCTATAGTCCTAGTTCAGGATACAGCAGAATTCACACTGGACAGAAGACTGAAATATGACCTGATAAACAAATACAAGAATCAGCTGCAACTTAATGTTTGTAGAGGTTTAAACTACAGATTTGGCAGATTTTATGCATAATACAACCCCCAAAACTACATTCTATGCCCAACTGTGTATGACATTATTGGTCTAGAATCTAAAACTACCAATTATCCATTTTTGAGCTGGTTTTGGCCTAGTTTCATGTGCTCTTGTCCTTGTGTGGTCCTACTTTTAAGTCGTGGCTTAGTACTAGTTTATTGCAGTATTTAGTTTAGATTTAAAGATATTAGTAAAGTACACAAACATGGGATATGTGAATTTAAACCGGCTGGATATTTGTCTTTCCATTTGTTTTGACGCTCTCCCAAACACACTGAAGCTAGGAGTGTCTTGCCAAGAGACACAGCGGCAGTAAGCAATTGCCAGATTGTATCATCAACTGTAGCAGCTGCTCCATAAGTCCTGCCTTTTTATATTGGCTCCGTCTTGGTTTCGGCTTTGATTAACGCGCAGTTTTAGATCTGTTTTTTTAATTGGCTTCGTGGTTAGGCCTTTGTCACGTTTCATATTATGAGTGGACTATATAGTGGTGGTGATGTTGTGGAAATTGTTAAATTGGTATTGGCGAAACTTCAATTTCTTTCTATTTCTAATGGAAATAGAAGAGCTAAAGATGTGGTTGTATGTTTACACTGTTATCATAAAAGATACTTCTAATTATGTTTAAGAAAAAAACAATTGATATATTTTTTTTACAAAAGGCAAAAGTGAATTTGTGAACTCAACTGTAACTTTACTTCAGTTTGTCGGCCAAGGCAAAGGCAAATGGGAACATTTGCCTTTAAAATGGGAATCTTGATCTTGGCAAACAACGTCAAGACAAATATCGATATTGTATCAAATGGGGTAAAAAATCCATACTGGACCATCCCTAGTTCATTTCCCGTTATAGTCCCAGTTCAGACCTGTTTTAGACCAGGTTTAGTTCTTTTGTCCTGAATCAGTCCTGGTTTAGACTTGCATTGCTCAGTTTACCTGTTTTAGTGCTATAGTCCCTGTTTAGGTCTGTTTTAAACCAGAGTAGTAGTTTTTCCTGAATCAGACCTGATTTGTTAATGTCCTGATTTAGTCCTTGTTTAGTCCTGGATTAGTACCACTTTTAGTTTTATAGTCCTAAATTAGACCTGTTTTAAGACTATGTTTAGTACTTTATCCTAAATCAGACCTGATCTAGACTCTGGTTGGTTCTAGATTTTGTCCTTGTTTAGTCCTGAATTAGGACCAGTTTTAGTTCTGTATTCCCAGTTAAGACCCTTTCTAAAGACCAGGTTCTGTATCCTGAATCAGCCCTGGTTTAGTCTTTCGGGTTGGTCCATCTCCAGATTTAGTCCTTGTTTAGTCCTGGATTAGTACCAGTTTTAGTTCTATAGACCTGTATTAAACCGCATTTAGTCCTTTTATTATGAATGAGCCCTGGTTTAGACTTGGGTTGGTTCATGTCCAGATTTCGTCCTTGTTTAGTCCTGGATTAGTACCAATTCAATTCTATAGCCTCAGTTTAGACCCTTTTGGACCAGGTTTAGTCCTTTAGCCTGAATCAGCCCTGGTTTAGACTTGGGTTGATCCATGTCCAGATTTAGTCCTTGTTTAGTCTTGGATGAGTACCAGTTTGAGTCCTTGCATGTGGTCTGTACCTGCCCGGTGAGTCCTGCTAACCCAAACACAGATGGTAGCCCGGTGTTTATGAGCCGGTGTAACTTTCTCATTGTCGTCTCTGGTTTAACATTAAAACTTGAGCCAGACCACAGTCATTCCCTTCACCATAAGGAAAACAAGCCAAGCCTCAGCCGCTGCTCTAACCCTGATCCACACACAAGCACTGAGCAGACACATGCAGCGGTCACACTCTGCGGTAGGTCTGTCTGGATGGATGGATGAGAAGAGAGAGAGGGAGAGGAAGGGAGGGGAGAGGAGGGGCAGAAAGAGAAGGAAGGAGGGGAAAAAACAGGAGGAGGGAGGGACCGAAAAGGAAGAAGTGAGTAAGGGTAGGAGACAGACATTGAGAGACAAAGCAGGAGAGAGAGAGAGGGATGAGAAAGGGGAGAGAGGGAAGAAGGGAGAGCGAGAGGGAGTGTGAGGGAAGGGGAAAGAAAGGGATAGGAAAAAAGAGGAGGGAGAGAGTGGTGGTGGGCACGAGAAGGGGAAGAAAGGAAGGCAAGTAAACGAATGAGAGAGAAACAGAGAGAAAGTGAAAGAAGGAGAGACTGAAAGAGGGGAAAGAAAAGAGTTGGAAAAGAAGTGGAGGGAGAGAAGGGAGGAGAGAGTGGGGGCTAAGAAAGAGAGAGGGAGAGAGATGGGGTGGATTGGAGAGAGGCAGAGAAGGAGGAAGAGAGAGAGAGAAGAAAGGAGGGAGAGAGAGAGAGTGGTGTGTGGGCTCAGTCTTACATAAATCACTCATTTATTTTCCCCATGTCTGTAGACAAAGCTGTAGAAGTGTATACAGTAAAGTGTGTGCGTGCGTGTGTATGTGTATAAGTGTGTGTGTATAAGTGTGTGTATAAACGACTATTACAGGGTCTGGAGCAGCAACAGGTGACACTTCCCAAATGTTTACAGTGAGTGATTTTTACCTAAACATTCAGAGGGAGGTTAGAACAACTGCAGGAGACAGTTTATGGATGTTCCTCTATGGATTTGTTGAGTGGACACTGTTGTTATTCGATATTTCTCTTGCTGCTGGGGTAGAAGAATAATTGCTGGTTTCAGATGACATCACAACACTCTATAGGCCAATTATATTTAATACAGATGGTGGGCAGCTAAAATGAATGTTTAAAAGCACATTTTGCTACGGTCTACTCTCTAATAACACAAGAGCTGTGACAGTTATTCTGGTAATCAATAATTCTGGTTGTTTATTCTTTTGATTCATCGATTGTTCATTAAAAACATTAATTTGACAAACTTTGATGTGGTATTTTGGGGTAATTGCTGCTCTGTCTGTGTCATAAACCTCTTCTCTCTGCAAATTGCCTGGTTTAGAGTCTGTGTGTAGCTCATAAAATTATGAAGAAATTATTAAATTAGTTGATTTGTTGCGATTAATTGATTTAACTTGTTTCAGCCTTAATTTATTGTATTAAAATATTTTTGTCTTTTTGCAGTTTGAAGCTGGAATGTGAGAAATTGGCCAGTGAGAAGACAGAGATGCAGCGGCACTATGTCATGGTAAGAACTGCCTATGTAACATTTCTGATGAAGGGTCAGTCACCTGCTTGTTTCCATGGAAATATTAGTGCTTTACCTACCTGGAATGTTGAAACCTATCTGCCTCCATGGAGACAAGTGGGTGACAAAACAAGGCCAAATTACAGGTCAGATCTGTGTAAAGGCAAGCCTGCTTTCAGTAAGATTGCCTGTTTTTCAATGTGTTTTTGAGCAATAAATGCACTAATTATTAAATAAATGCAAGATGGATAGATGATTGGTAGGGGCGTGCAAAAATATTGTAATTTTGATATATCGTATATCGTTTATTATATTATTTTTATATATTTTGCTACAGAGCTACAGTTTTGTTGCTTGTTTAGAGGAAGGAAACTGCAACACATTTGACATTTTCACTGTTTTGATGAGTAAAATGGGTGTGTTTCATATGAACTTTGCACAAGAAATGGTTGAACAAACAGTTTTAGTATCACAGCCATGATTTAGCCATTATTGTTATTGAACCGTATAGTATCGTATAGAATATGTATCGTATTGTGGCCTATGTATCGAGGTATGTATCGTATCAGCAACTTCTTAATGATACCCAGCCGTATTGATTGGATGGACAGATATAATGGCAAATAGAAGAGTAATGCCATACTGTGGAACATTCCAACAAATTGGAAAGAAAAGTTACTTGGCGCACTTTTAACATATGCCTTTTTCTTTCTGTCGACCTTGAGAAAAACCGGGCCAGCAGTTTTTACTCCAACCTTTTTTATGAATGACTTCTCTCCAAACTGAAGAGGTGCACCTGCTTTTTGTTTGCAGGTGTAGCGCTCACTATCTCGTACATGCTAATGGAGATGATTAGAGTGTCACATTTGACTTTATAATCACTTTGTAATTTGCGAATAGGCTTCATTTTCCTCCACCAGCTCTGTCAGGAAGCCAAGGTTCTGTCAATGTAGGGCACAGGTACTTGTAAAACCCTCAAATTCACAGTACAAATTGACACTAATGTAAAATAATGTAAGCCTGATGTGGCATTGAGGTGAAATTACTGTCTTTTTGGAGCATGTAAAAGCAGTGGGACTCGTAGAAGGACTTGACAAAGTACAGATCAATAAGAACAGGTGTGGTGGAGGTGGTGGTTTGAAATTCTCTATGCTAAATCCTAATGCTGTCTGTGTGTTTTTAGTACTACGAGATGTCCTATGGCCTGAACATTGAGATGCATAAACAGGTATGGATGCTCTACTCGTCTCTCTTGCTCCCTTTCTTCCTCCTTCACTCTCTCGCTTCTCTCTCTCCCCCTCTATCCCGTTCTCCCTTCACTGTAAAAGCTGATTTATCTGTTGTGTTGCCGTGTCCTTGCGCAAATGCATGTGTTCTGTATACGTTTATGTGCGTGAGAGAGAGGGATGAGGAGATGGAGTGATGGAGAGAGCAAGGGAGCGGTAGATAAAAAGAGAGCAGAAGGGGCGGATGGGAAATTAGAAGACAGAAGGAAGAAGAGGGCTGGAAGAGGAGGGAGGTTGAAATGGAGAGATGTATGAGAGAGGGAAGAGTGAGAGAAATTTTTCAAAGATGGAGAGAGTAAAAAGAAGGAAAAGAGAAAATGAAGGATAGAGTGAAAAGAGGGAAAGATGGAGCTAGGTGAAAAAATGAACAAAGGTAGAGGTGGGAGATGAAGAAAATGGAAAAAGGCAAAAAAGAGGTAGGAGAGAGGGCTATAGATAGGGTGAAATGAGAGGGGGAGGAGAAAACAAGATACTGAAAAGAGGAGGAAGAAAGAGGATTGAGAGAGATGAAGGAGAGGGCAAAAGAGGTATCAAATAAACAACCAAAAAAACACAGTAGAAAGAGAGCAGAAAGGTGAAATGAGAGGGGGAGGAGAAAACAAGAATCTGGCAAGAGCAGGAAGAAAAGGGGAGATGGAGTAGAGAGAGAAGATGATGGAGAGAGAGGAGAGGGCAAGAGAGGTAACAAGTAAAAATAAAATGAAAAATGGAGTAGAAAAGAGAGAAAGAGGATGGTGAAATGAGGGGGAGAAGAAAAAGACTGAGAAGAGGAGGAAGAAAAAAGGGGAGAGAGATAAGACAAGGAAGAGAGAGAGAAGGAGAGGGCAAGAGAGGTAACAAGTGACATGAAAAAGGGAGTAGAAGGGGAGAAAAAGAAAACGTGAGTGAAATGAGGGGGAGGTGAAAATGACTAGAAAGAAGGAACAAAAAAGGGGCGGAGGTGTAGAGAGATAAGACAAGACAAGGAAGAGAGAAAGAAGATGATGGAGAGAGAGAGAAGGAGAGGGCAAGAGAGGTAAAAAGAAAATGAAAAAGAAGAGAGAGACAGAGGAGAGGAAAAGAGGTAATGAGAAATATGTGAGAGCTGGGTGTGTGTGTGTGTGTGTCTGTGTGCGGGCGTATGTGTGTGTGTCTGTTTGTGTGTGCGCGCGTATATATGTGTGTGTGTGTGTTTATGGGTGATGGATGGAGCTCTGTCTCTCTCTGCAGTTAGGCCCGGCCGGCTGAGCTCAGAGGCAGATGAATGGCTCTGGAGATTGATTGGTGCTGTCTGGGGGAGCGGCCGCTTTATTACATTAGAGGGGCAGGGCTGGGCAGGGCGCGCCAATCGATCACAATGAAGCCCCGGGTATAAAGAACAGATAGAGGAGAGAGGGAGGGAGGAGGAGGAGAGATAGAGATAGAGAGAGTGAAGGGGGTAAGGGGAAGAGAGAGGAGGAGAAAGTATGAGGAAAGAAGAGCAGAGTGGAGGAGGAGAGAGAAAGAGGAGGCAGACAGAGGAGACAGAGGAGAGGAAAGATGACAAGAAGGCACCAGCACACAGACACAGCGCAAACCCATAACCTGATACATTTGTGATAATAAGGCTGGTTTAATGTAGCGGCTCTCCACAAGGGCACAGTGATTTTAGGAGGAAAAAATCTTGATTTCTCTGGCACGTTTTGAACTAGATTCGCAATTTCTGCTTCTAAATCAGGCAGAATTTCGGCTCTCATTTGCATGTTTTAACCTGCCTAGGAGCATCTGAGAAAGGACTGAAGTATGAACTGCTAAACTAATAAAATAATCTGATGCACAGGCTTGTTTGTAAATGTCTCAATACCAGTGTAAGCATATTTTTTCTATAAAACACATTTTGCCTGCAGTACATTTGGGTACAAGGTGTGTCAGTGGCTCAGTGGCTAGAAAAAAGGGTTTGCCACCTGAAGGTTGAAGGATCTGGCCAAGTTCTGTTGTTGTGTTCTTAGGCAAGACACACCCACATTACCTACTATGAAAGCGGTGTGTGTGAGTGTTGGTGGTTGTCGGAGGGGCCAATGGCGCAGATTGGCAGCTTCACTTCTCTCTGTCTACCCCAGGGCAGCTATGGCTACTGGTTTACCACTAGGCATGTCACGATCACAAATTTCATGATAAATAACGATGATACTGAAACCAAATATAAAGCAGAATTATATTAAATATATATAAAAAAAACATGAACTGCAGTAAATATAAATAAAATAATAATAAAAGTTCATAATTCAACCCTCTACAGCTCAAATCTCATCGTATTACAGAAAAATAACAAAAAGCTCCCCACTGGTACAAAGAAAAAGTACGATGATAAATATTGACCAAAAATTATTATTCCATCTAACATTTATTGAACGGTTAGTCAATGTAGTAATTATCGTGACAGGCCTATCATCAGCAGCCATATTATTCCATTTGATTACCTAATAATAACAACCTTTGTGTTTGATAATTGCAACCTTTCAAATTATTAAGATCATATTCTGATCGTAAAGCCTTAAAGGTCCATTCAAGTCACACAAACCATATTATTATAAAAACCTCTTATTACTACCCTTTGCATGAGCAGGTTGGAGATGCTAATTAATATTGTAGCTCTTGTGTGTGCACTTGTGTCTGACCTGTAATCACAGAGGCGGCTCTTGTGTCCTGTTTGTAATTGACATGATGTAACCTCAACCTGCCTCGCACTGAGTGTTCTGAGTAATCCTTCCAAGGACAAGTCCAAGATACAGGCCGGAGATAAGGTTAAATTACTTTATATTCAAACATTACAGCCGTCGTTTATAGCGTATAGTGTTTTTAACTTGGCTGTATTAGTCTCTGAGCTTTGAAACAATCAGACAGTCGGCACTTTTGATAGCAAGGTGAGATTATTTTTAGGAATTTACTTGTTAACAATCTTTTCAAAGGTCCTATATTATGTAAAATTGACTCATGTGATCTTTAAACCATGTTATAATGTTGTTACATCCTCAAAAACATACTCAGAGTTGTGTTTTGTTTCATTCATACCCTCTTTTATTAGTCTGTGTACATCTCCAAAGCTCAAAATCCTCTGTTCCACGTTGCGATCTTATGAGAGCAACCTTTCACATTTTGTTCAGTTGTAGAGATTGGCAATTCCAGGGCTGACATCATCCATCTCCTTCTAGGGATTCTGTATGGAGTTTAAAACACAATGGAGCACATCCTGTATTACCACATGACATCACAGAGTGTTTTCTGTTTGAGGGTGAAAAGTTGTAGTTAAAAATTCTGAAAAACAATTGGACAGTAGTTATATAAAAAAAATAACAAGAATACATGTTGAGGACTTCACAGACTTCAGCAGGTGACAAAAGGCGGCTCTAAATGTGCTTTGCTGGGGCCAGAGGTTAATATTGTTATCAGTTACAGGAGTTATAAAGTTTTGCCAGTAAAAGTGATTTGATAATCCGCTTTGAATTATGCGCTGCAGATAAACGACTAATAACTTTACAGCTACACTATAACTTTTTTTTTGTCAAAGATCACGCAACCTGCCAAGAAGATGTTTCTGTGCTTCCCCACTATAGCATTAAACTTATCCTTCTTGGATTTAGTCAGTCACAGGTTTTATTATTTCGAAAATAAATTAAAAAACCCTGCTGGTATCCCTGGAGTTTAATGCCACTCTGTGAAATATTCTTGTCGCGATACCAAAATTTTGAACTTGATTTCCCTACTAAGGAAGTCACTTAATACTCAATACCAATTACAATACCATAATGAAGATGGAATAGAATAGTAATAGAAGAAGTAATAGAATAGTTTAGTATTAGAATGTAATTTTCATACACTAAATAATACTACTTTATAATAGTCTTTACCATGTGGTGTTATACTTAATAATTGATAAAGCTCAAAATTATACTATAACTGTTAAGGAAAGCTTCAGTTTTGTCCTGTTACTGTGATTTTTTTGCAGTTGCGATACTTTCTTAAATGCATCTAGTTTCGATATTAGTTTTGGCATTGATTTGTATCTGTTTTTGCACACTTCTGACATCTCTAGTGAGGAACATTTCAGACAAGGCTATAACATCTCAGTGGAGACTAGCAGGTGGCAGTTCCTGCACCAGAAAAGTTGCCCCTTAAAGAAGCTTTTCAAAATTGGAAAGGCATAGAGAAGGCACTTCATGAGCAAACCAAAAGATTCCAGTTTAATTGACCCAAACACTATTTAGAGAAGGTGGCTCTGAACTACTGTGTTTGACTTGACTGTGCTGTAAACATGTTTAAAGTTTGTTTTGTCCCCGCCCTGTCGCCTGAACAGTGAGCACTTGTAAACTCACACATAATGAAGCCTGTGAGTACAGTGACATTTGGATACACACACAAGACATGTAGACACAACCATCACAAGGCAAACACAATCATGCCTGAGATCACATAAACAGGGTTATCAAAACACACTAAGGCAACACAGGGGACTGTTGTTCTCGCATATAGCAAAAGGTTTCTCTGCAGACTATATATACTACCTCCATAGTGACCCCCTTCTGTATTGGTACTTTCTCTGGAGGTGTGATGCTAACTGTAGGCATGCTCTGTCTGAGGCTTTGTTAGATTTTAATCTAAGCTTTGTTTTAATGTAATCTGACCAGAAAGAACTGCACCTAAAAACATGCACCAGGGACTACAGGTGGAAATAAGCTCTAGTGCACCTGGCCTAAAGCATCTCTCCTGTTAAGGTTATGTATATTGTGCAATGTTCCTGTCTCATAAATACACAAAAAAATAAATACATTTAATTAGGATTGCAATAGGCGAGATGATTTGCACTGTACCAGATTTTTACTTAAAAATGTAAGAAACTGAACTAGTTTGCTGTGGTTCAAAGTTCTCATTTACCTTATGCATTCTGAGGAGCATCCTAATTATTCACTGCAATAACTTAATTGGCTCTTTTGACAACTATGAGGCCAGAGCGCAGTTTTACTGACTGTAATACTAACAACAACTTCCTTCCTGATTCTCGGAAAATAAAAATATTTTCTAATTATGTGCTTACAGTTCACAGTGGACTTATTTTCACATCAAGAGTTGTTTATAGAGAGAGAGAGAGAAAAAGATTGTGATAAACGACAATACTGAAACTACTTTATGCCTCTGACACAATAACAATAAAGTAATTTCAAATAATCCCAGTAAACACACTTTTAAATAGACAGTCTCAGCTGTAATGCATAAACAGCGGAATGAACAAATAATTAGCCATAGAAGAACATACTGAACCCACCTTAGTTCAAATATTAAAACATAAAATACCACAAAAATACCCACTTTTTACGTAGTCATTGGTATATTGTGACCTGAATAATCACAATTACAGATTAACCAAATGATCTTCACATCTTTGTCAGGAAAGTCCCAATTAGATACTCCAAAAACCGTTCAGTCCTATCTCCCTTTTTCCCCTCTCTTTCTCACTCTCACACACACTGTTCCTCTGCACAGAGCAGCCAAAGCTCAGGGCATTTACCAGTAATTACTGCAGCTATCGACCGCTCAGAACAGAGGAAATTGGAGGTGGATTGGCCTGGCTCCTTCACTGGGGGCGAGGGATACTTCTCTCTACATTCCTCTCATTATCGCAGTCTAACTTCAGCAGTGCTGCTCTGATCTAATGGTGTTTGTGTGTGAATGTTCAGAAGATGGAGCTCACGTGACATTGCCACTTTTTACCAGTTTAAAGATGCTGTACCTGATTTTAACCATCTTAAAAACATACAAAAGATCATTTTAAACAATTTGCACTCTTCAAAAGTTGAATATATTGTGTTAGTTGACATGAAATTAATATGACAAAATAATTCTATCGGCAGCAAGTAATTATAGGTTCAATATTTCCAAACCAAAACAATGAACGCAATAAGAGGGATCAGATTAAGCTAATGGGAGTTAGCGATTATGCAAAACGTGACTCACATCTTAGAGTAGTTCAGTGGACTTAACTAATTACAGACACTCCTTACTGTTAACAACCAGGGTGTGTTAGTTTCAGTGTAGTTAACTTCTCCCTTCTAATAGATATAAGGCAGTAAAGTCCTTACACCTTTTCTAGCATCATTTTGATAATTTTAGCCCTGGAATTGCTAATCTCTACTGAACAAAAAATAAAAGTTGCTGTTGACTTGAAAACTATATGATGGTGGAACGGAGCATTTTGAGCTTTGGAGATGAAGACAGACTAATAATAAATGATTACTCAAACATGTGTGATTGAAATAAAACATAACTCCAGGTATGTTTTTGAGGAGGTAACAACATTCATGGCTTAAAGCTCAAAAGAATCCATTTTGTGTAATATATGACCTTTTTCAGCTCGGTCATTTCTTACAAAAACAGTAAATCCTCCATAGAATTGTATAGACCCCTGCCTCCATCTAAATTCATGACTTCAGATTCTTGTCCTGACTACAGCCCATTATTTCTCCAGTCCTGGCATCTCTCCTTTTCATTTGATCTGAATCTACTGTTCTTCCATTGAGGGACATGCACCTTTGAGTGGTCCACACAAACAGACAGTAATGCACAGGGGGAGGTCATTAGCTTGGGGCTGCAGTTGTCAGAGCAACAAGCTTGTGTAGGCGGGGGGTCCGGGGGAGGCAGACTAACAACCGGCCTCCCGCTGGGAACATTCACTTCTGTGTGTACGCGCTCTGCCAATAATTCTCCAATTATATAAGTAATGAGAAGTCTGTTCTCAGAGAGAGTGCTCGCGGAGACTTGGTTTTAGCTTCAAAATTGAACTAAATCAGGCAAACTGTGCATGCTTAGATTCACAAAGTGGTTATTCTCAAGCCAGCTCTACAAAGCAGTTGTAGTAATGACACAATATTATAAAGTAAAGACGGGGGAGGCTCAGTGGGAGAGTGTTTGCCCACTTACTGGCTTTGGAGAAGTTTAATCATTTCTTACATTGCCTTATTTTAAAGTTAAATGTTTAAAGGTCCTATTTTACGCAAAATTGACTCTTGTGCGATTTTTAACCATGTTATAATGCTGTTACCTCCTCAAAAACAGACATAGAGTTATATTTTGTTTCATTCACACACATTTGAGTAACTCTTTATTAGTTTGTCTACATCTCCAAAACTCAAATGCTCAATGCTCTGTTCCACCTTGTGATGTCATGAAGCAGTAGTTTTCAGGTTAGCAGTGACCTTTTACCTTTTGTTGCAGTAGAGATTGTGAATTCTAGGGCTGAAACTATCCAAATGTGTTTTCAGTTTGAGAGAAAAACTCAGCCTAAAGATTTATCATAAAGAAAAACAACTCCTAGTATCCCTGACCTCACATCACCTGTTGCTTGCTCAATGGTTTTGCCTTCAGCTCAGGTAAATGAGCTAAAACTTGGCCCGTATTCTCGGCTGTTCTCTCTCGTGAGGACTTGGAGATATCCTTTTAAAAACACCCTGCTTTAATGCCTCTAACCTCAGTTATAGGATTAGCATCTTAGCACATTCTGCTTCCCAGAATGGTGTCGTGTAAATGGAATTAGGATTTTTTGTCTGGGTTTACGTGACATCGAAACATTCAAAACTGCCCAGAGTTTATCCTTGGTGAAGGGCAGGCCAGAGTTCGTTTGTAATCTAATTTGGTTTCGTCTGAGCTTATGGGTAATTTCTGTGTTTACTGGGCCTTTCCATCTGTTTTATCCATCAACTTGGGCTCCAACTAACGATTATTTTAGCTGTTATTTTTTTGATTAGTTAACTGGGGCTGTAGGTCTTTAGTTGTTTAGTCGTTTAATCGGTTTTAGATTATAAGGATTAATATGAGCGAGTTGGCTGAAGATGTAGTATTTTTGGTATCTATGTATATATAAAAAGGCAGATTAAACTCATGATCTCACAAATTTAATCTTTCTTTATATAAATACAATGTTTCTTAGTACTTTTTTCTGCGTAAATAGTAATTTTTGCATGAACTCCATGTGCAGGTGTAGTTTGGGTCAGATACACAGAGATACGGATTAGTTTTGAGAGCTTTTGCCACGCCCCCTTTTTAGTAGATTAATCGATCGGCAGGAGACTTGTCTTTTATCCAATAAAGCCCTATCGTTAACTAGTTTACTATTAGGAAACACATTTTTCACCAAATAAAGGTTGAAATATGGCGATTGAAGGCTTCAAAATAGAAAATATTTACGAATTAATGTATTATTGATGATCAGAAATAGTTTCTTCTTTGACATTTTGATTTAATAATGTCACTGTCTTTTCATATGTATTTGAGTCTGTATGCTCCAGCTGAAAATTAGTTATCAAAACACGACCTTCTGATCAGACTAATTAATTGCAATATAACCAAAGTTTCAATACAATTTACTAATTCAATAAAATAACATCTCTTGGTTGGTTTGCCCTCTTTTATGTATCATTTATTTCACATTTTCACATGTCCTCTGTTTTGAGGGCAATCTGAAAGCGGGTTAAAGGTTTCACCAGCAGTTCAGGTTCTGGGAATTGATCTCCAGGTTAAGCTGTTTCAGATGGCTCTTTATTTAGAACTGCCTGGCAATTGGATCATTTGGGTGTAATAAGATTGAATTACGGCAGTTTAACTTGCCCGACAGTGTGCTGATGCAGATCTGTGTTTGAATGAATGAATGAAAACCTTTTACAGTGTTTGGAAGATGATATCAGAAAATGGGTCAGCAGCTGTATGGTGAGTTAAGCACTTTACTCAGAACCAGAGGATTGCCAGTTTGATTCCAGCTGGAGAGCACTAAAGTGATCCACAAGGCAAATTACTTGAAAAGTGTTGCTATAGAATACAATACATAAACCATTCTTAATAACAAACATTCTTGTGGTCTTTAAGCCTTGCTATAATGTTGTTACCTCATCAAAAACATACCTGGAGTTGTTTTGTTTCATTCACACGTTTAAGTAATTCTTTATTATTAGAATGCTTTCTTACAGAGTTTAAAAACACAGTGGAACACTTCCTGTATTGCCAAGTGACATCACAAGGTGGAACAGAGTGTTTTGTGTTTGAGAGAAGAACTCAGCCTAAATATGCAGGGTTTGTTTGTTAAACTTATGAATGAAACAAAACACAACTCCAAGTATGCTTCTGATGGTAAAACATTATAACATGAATCAAAAAATAACGTAATATAGGCCTTTTAATGCTGTAGTAAAAATCCAATTATGTCAAATTAGTATAAACCTAAATACAGATGTTGTTTGCAATCTTAAATGAGGGAGTAATAGAGGAGTCATAGCAGTCATTATCTGGGTTACTGAGTTATTCCTTGGCTTGAGAGTGGTCGCATTAGCATAGCCTCTTATAGTGCTGGCTCTGGTCCAAGTGGTATTCAGGGTAAAGCTGTTTGTTTGGTGCTGGCCGTATTTAGTCACAGCGCTGCTTTAATTAGCTCTTTAAACGACATAATTGGATGAACCCTGGCATTGTGAAGGTCTAAGAACAGAATAGTATCAGGTGTCTTTACAGTGAGGCCATGTTGAGAAATCAGCCATACGCCACAGTGATAAAGGAACTGTGCTAACCGCTCTATTGATAGCCCACAGACAGGCCGCGTGTCACATCTCCTAATGGGTTTAGTACAGTTTAAAGTAACACATTCAAGGTTATGGAAGAAAGAAAGATGAAATTGTGCATATATAGGACCTAGAACATATAATGAACACATGCAATACTATATTTTTGATGGCTGGTTTTGCTAATTCTGCAGTAACAGTGCGTTTTAGATAGTTTCACTCTAACTTTTCTTACTGTGTTAAATTGCATATTAAAGTCCTCGCTTCAATAGACATCAATCTGTAAACCTTAAGAAATTTTGAAAAATAAAGCTCATGACAATTGGACTGGAAAAGTCCAGACCAGAAAAAAATATACTTTTTCATTTTCATATGCCTTGAAAGGAAGATATATATATATATATATATATATATATATATATATATATATATATATATATATATATATATATATATATATATATATATATATATATATATATATTTTTTATGTAGAATATGAAGAAAATGCATTACTGATAAATTTATAGGCAATACTATGCATTTTGGAGCTAAATTTTTGTTATCGGCCACAGTTGCAGGTCAAATATCGGTCAAATATATTAGTATCGCCTTAAAAAACTCCATATTGGACCATCCCTACTTGGCACAACACAGGAAAATAACAGATAATAACACAAATATAGAAAACTAAAATAAAAAAACACACACTACATAATAGACAGCATTCATTGTAGCATACGAGATCATATGGCTTGATATCATCAAACACATATGTCATATAATAACAGGAAAAACATGAAATTGGAAACAACATACCCAAAATAAATACTAAAGGACAAAAATTTAATTATTTTCTGAAATGATAGCAGTTTCTAGGTGTACAAACTGATGCCTCAAATGGGTGGGGATAAAAGAGTAAAAAAAAAGTAATATTTCTAATTCTTGGACTATTATTGAACACCATGTTAGCTGAAAGTGATATACTTTTGCAATGCCAATTTTGCATCTTTTATGAAAAAAAAAAAAATGTAAGATTAAAAATGCATTTCAAATCCTCTATAATACAATAACATCTAATGGGCAAATACTGCGTTTCATGGCTCCTCCGGTTGCCTCCTTGGCGGGGCAGTCTGCGTATCCATTTTAATTGTGTGATATGTAAAATGAGCGGCCTTATCTGATTTGGTGCCACTGTGGGGGTATCGGGTTTCAACCACTCGTACCCACCTCCGGGAGCTGGGGGGGCGACGGATGTGTTGCCATGGATACTGAGATGGAGGGGGGGTGGAGTTGGCGGTGATGAGATTACACTGAAGTGCTGATGGGAAGATGGGGGAGAGGTAACACAACAGGCAGGGCAGAAACCAGAGCTGTTATAATTACAAATGATTTTGTTATTGTTGAACCAAGTGGCTCTGGGAACGACATGTCCTCAATTTAAAGTCCATTAGTGATGGAGGGAAGCTCTTACAAGGTCATGAAAAAGTTACAAGAAGAAATGCAAGGCTGTCCATAAGGCACATACTTAATTGTCTTCACTGTAAGGGGAACTCTGTCCTCTGCAACCTGTCAGGAGCTGTACACGCCCTGGGACTCATCTCCAGATCCTGAGCTAGTCTTGGTCAGGACTACCTTAGCAGGAGTTAGCCTATAAAGCAGGTTTTAATTTACTTGGGTTAAAGGCCCACTGCAACTTTTTAGCCCCCCATAAATAGACAAGAACACTTTTCATTTACAATGTTTTTATTGCACTGAAAAACGTACCCCAGGTGGAAATGTGGAGTCATAAAGGTGTGCAGTGTTCACAATAACTATATGATTCTATGGCTTTGCACACACTTTGGGACTTATGACTATTATGACTATATAACTAAACTAAACCCAGAACTAAACCTGAACCTGTCCAGGACTAAACAATGTCGAGAACAGAATGAAACAAAGTCTAAGTCTATACTTGTTTATTATCTATAATCCGGATGCTCTGTGAAAAAGTAATACTCAAACTAATGTGTATTTCTACCAAAACACAAGGCTCTTGTAACAGCTGTCTTTTCTTAATGAATATAATTATGTGATTAACCATTAACACTCCTTCTCTCTTTCTCCCTCCCCCCTCTCCCTCGCTCCCTCTCTTTTGCCCTCTCTTTCTCCCTCTTGCCCTTTCCATTCCCCTCCCTCTCTCCCTCTTTCTGTCTCTCTCCCTCCCCATCTCTCTCTGTTATTTTCTCCATCAGACTGAGATCGCCAAGAGACTCAACACCATCTGTGCACAAGTCATTCCCTTCCTATCACAGGAGGTAAGTGCCACACATTTAACATTAAGCGCGCTGCTGCTGTTGGTTTGACTGATCATCATCTGTGGTTGAACTATAAAATTTAGTCATCATTTTTGCTATATTCTGTCTGAAAATTGCCGGGGGCGGAGTTTGAAGTTTGTTTCCATGCGTTTCCTGGCTGCAGGCGTAGAGTTTACAGTGTGGATACCTGTTAGACCAATCACACTGTTCTTCATATGTCCACTTTAATGTGGAAACTAAACTAAAACACTGGCTGTTAAACTTAACCTTGTGTGTGTGTCTCCTCCAGCACCAGCAGCAGGTGGTCCAGGCTGTGGAGAGGGCCAAACAGGTGACCATGGCCGAGCTGAACGCTGTGATCGGAGTACGAGGACTGCCAGGCCTCCCTCCAACAGTGCGTATTTGTCTTACTGTACTATTTCAACACAACACTTCATACACATGTCATTTACTGTTACAGATCATATATAATGCATATTTCTTGGGCATCTTAGATTTGGTGGTGAAGAACAAGTTGTTGAAGGTGTATGGACTTTAAAACACAAGAGTAAATGGTCAGAAGATGGAGGGAGAATTATTCAAACTCTTTTTACTAGTCCTATGTGGATTAAGTTCTCTAACCTTTGTACTTGTTTGGCCCTGGTTTGTGGGGTGGGTTTCGTCCTGAGCTCTAGTAGTCCTGGTTTAGTGCTGGTCTACTCCCAGTTTAGTCCCAACTGTAATGTAGTGTTAACACATCCTTATTTTAATGTCATTTTGGTTCTAGGCTCTTTGCATACAAACCTATCTAGATAAATTACAAGTTTGTGACCCATGTTTATAGAGCTAAAATTATGTGACAATGAAAACTAAACCTATTCACATAAGTTGGGCCTATGGATGAAGCTAGCCACTTATGAAACATGATTCAAAACTGTTGCATTGTATAATACCCAGATATGGGTGGCTATAACTGTGAATAAATGTATAATGAGTATTATTCCCAAAACTAATTAAGGCCTATTGAACCCTTTGCACTGCAACTACTTATTAAAGCATCATTGAACAGAAATGTAGGCAAACTAGTTCACTTATCAGTTGACACCTTGATTGTTAAAATGTTGCTTTTCCTTTTGGTAATTGTGGTAAATCATTTGCCAAGAATGTTTCCGTCCAGACTTTCAGTTAGTATATAAAACAAGCAACAATAAAGGGAGTTTTAAAATGAGCAATAATTAAACAAGTCGTCATAGTCTATAACTGGTCTATTCAAGCTTGTGCCAAGATTGTGAAAGAGGAATATGTAATGTTACTAATCTGTCTGCCACTGTTTCAGGTGTCAGCCACCTTCTTTTCTCTGTAGATATTTTATTGCTTTGCCTGAAATGTTCCACAGTATGGCATTAAAATCTGTCTGAATGGGGACAAGCATGTGTTGTCACCAAGCCAAGTTACAGGGCAGATCTGTAGAAAGGTGTACACACGCTGTAAGAGGAGTGTGAGAGAGAGATACTTCATTGATCTCGAGGGAAATTCAACTTTTGCCGCAGCAACAAATACACTGCATAGCTCAGTCGCCTTTGTGTCTCAGTTAAAGGTCTCAGTCCAGTTTAACAGGAGGACTGGTCCGGGAGGGTCAGCAGATCTTTATCAGGGCAGTTTGAGGAGGGAAGAGCCAAAAGTGTCCCTCCTCTGTGTCCTGCAGCATCACAGCAGAGTTCAGGGGGAGCCAGGTGAAGGCCTCGCTCTTACTCCATTCTGGTGTTTTGGTTGTTGATGAAATAGGCCATTCCCTCTAAGTACAGTATTTCCTCTGGAAGGCTTCTGCCACATTTGTTGCCACATATGGTGTGCAAAGCCTGTAGCAACTCAAAGGTCCACAGTTAGCTCCTTAGTTGGCTCCTTAGGTAGCCTCTTGCACCATCTCCATGATGGTCTGCATAGGCTGCATTTCTTAGTTGGTTAAACTGCCATGAGATGATGTTCAAAACTAAGCTTAAAAAAAAAACAAAAAGAAGGCACATTTATCCAGGTATTTTTGAGAGACAAACATAAATGCAATCAACTTAATGTTGTAAAAGTTAAATGCCATACTATGGAAAATTCCAGGCAAAGCAAAAAAAAATCTCCATGGTAGCACCTCACCTGAACGGTTATAGTGCACCACTAATAACATACGTTTACATTTTGGTCAAATTATTTAAAATGGAGTATTCAATGGCTTATACACAAGCAGCGGCATTGGAAACCTTGAGAATCTCATAATATTCCATGTTTTTTAAGATGGCTGACAACTTAAGCTTGTAAATAAGGACCCTGTATTTAACCTACTGGTTTCCTTTGGTTCTTCCAGTGCTCTTTAGATAAGACATACTTTGTCTCATGCTTCATTCTTTGCCAACTCTGACCTTTCTCCTAATATGGTCATCTTTTGCATCACTTCCACTGCTCAAGTTGTCACAACTGTCGTTTTATATTAAGAGAGACTTATTCAAGCTTTTTCAAGTGGTAATTATTAAAGGCATTGTACCTGATTTTTACTGCCTCACCATGAAAAACAGAAATAGTTCATGTTAAACGGTTTGCAGTGGTCCAAAGTTATGCTTATGCATTCTGAGCATTATAACTATTCACAATGATGAGTTTATAAGCACTTTTTACTTCAAGAACTGCTTATTCAATATTACTTAAACTATTAGCTAATGCCAGCTAGCTTGTGACTGTAATGTTATTTGAGAAATGGGGCACATGGCATGCTAGTTGTTTTTAGCTATACTGTGACAGCAAAACTCCGCTCTGGCCTCTTAAAGTTGTGAAAAGTAATAATAATTAGGACGCTCTGAATGCATGAGGTAACTGAGGTCTAACTTTGAACCACTGCAATCTGTTAAAATGAATTACATCTGTTTTTCAAGTTTTTAATCAGTAAAAATTCTATGTTGGTGCAAAGCAAATTACACTTCAGCTCCTTACGTAACGTTCTGAATTCAAGTTGTTGGTAACACTTTATAATAAGGCATACCTGCAAATCATTTGTAAATGTTTATTAACCATTAACTAATCATTTACTAAAAATACAATTATGTCATTATTAGTACATGAGAGGTTAATAATTAATAAACATTTGTAAATTGTAGATGTTCCTAATTAAACATTTATGATGGTTTATTAGTTAGTAATGACACTTGTTTAATGTTTGTAAATTGTTATTTAACACTGAATGATTAGGTCATTTTTAGTAAATTATTAATTAATGGTAAATAAACATTTACAGATATAGGTATGCCTTATTTTTATGCCTTATTCAGTGTTGCCAAGTTGTTTTATGTACCTGATTTTTTCCCCATATATCTGAGCAAAATGAGTCCTGCCACGGTACAGATTGTATAGTCTTATGGCTTGTTAGTTGGTGGGACAGGGCAGGTCGAGGTTGGGGGCAGCTCTGGTTTGGCAGTTGTGTGTGCGTTTTAATTGCAGGATTCCAGTGTTTGTAAAAGGACCAGGAGGAGGGTGGGTCAAAGCTTTGCCCTCTCCTCTCCCCCCTCTCCCCCTCTGTCTCCCACGCCAGTCTGTCATTCACCCCGTTTGTGAGTTAAATGAATGTAATGAAGCATAGCGCACACATCACCAGCTCGCACTAACCTCCCATGACAAACCAGGCTCCCCTTTTCGTGCACCAATACTTCCCCTCCATTTAAGCCCAGCGGGAGTCCAGGCCACGTTTTGCATCTGGTGTTTGTGTGTCTGTCTGTGTGGGTGCGTGTGTGTCTGTTTATTCTGACAAGCATTGCAATGAGTTTTGTAGTTTATGTTGTAACTGATATTTTGCAGTGATATCACACTTGTTCTACTTGTATCTCTAATGGTGGAATACTCAGGAGTTACCATGGTGACACAATGCACACATTAGCAAACACTGTCAAAAATGGTGTTTTAAGATTGTCTGAAAATACAAGAAAAAACACATAATGGAGGAGCCTGTGATCAATACGAGCATTCACAGTCCTGTTTATGTGTTCGATTTTCAGCAAAAAGTAGTGGTTAATATGAGTAACTGAAAAACTATTGGCTAATGCTAGCTAGCTTGTAACTGTAATGTTATTTGAAAAGAACTTGTTTAACAGCACAAATAAGCTCACCTGTTGTAGTTCCAACTAAGTCAAGTCTTTATGGTCAAATTGTGTTAAAACAAAGCTCAAATTAAAATCTTAACTTGAGTAAAGCTGGGTGTACGCTGTGCGATTTTTGGCCCTTTTTGAGCTGAATTTTCACTCATGCGACTGTTTTTGGGATCGGGATGACTTTTGGCTTAATCGTGTGTCGTGCTTCGTGTAGTATACATGGGGTAACGAGAACGATTACCTCACAACGAGCTCCCGATCGACAATCATAGGTCACAAGAATATCAAACCTGTTTGAACCTTTCATGAGGGTTTTGCACTGTTGAAGTAGTTCCACGAATGGATTTGCATGAATCTGCCAGACCGCGCATGCGCGGACACAGAAGCGGAACGGAAGGATATAAAGTTGGAGGAGGACCGTGGCGGGCCATCGAGTGATTTGGACTCAAGCGATGCAGGCTCAGCTAATTGAGCTTTGGCAGGCTCACCCAAGCCTTTTCGATGTGGCCTCACAGGGCTACCATGACCGCAACAAAAGAGAGGCAGCGTGTCTGTCTTTTGCCAGCATTGTGTCTCCGCACTAACGTGGTTTTCTACTTTATATTTCTGGAACAAGAACTTCACGTCGTGATGGACGTACAGTGTGCGCAGGCATGTCGCATCCAAGCATCGGATCGTATAGTGTGAGAAAATGAATCGTGAGCTGTGAACTTTTAAGCCCTACGATTTGGTCGTACAGTTTGAGCTGGGGCTGAGTGAATCATCAGCTGCAAAGTATCAATCTCAAATCTAATTGCAATACTTAGATTGTTTATTATTTAAGTCTTACTCCCTAATGTTGTCTGGTGTGCGTGTGTGTGCATGTGTGTGTGTGTGTGCGTGCGGGTGTGGGTGTGTGTGTGGGTGTGTGTATCAGAGCGTTTCTTATTCGCTCTAAACAACAGCAGCAGTGCCATGCTTGAGTCACCCTGTGCCCTGGTTGTGTGCCCGCGCTCTGAGCATGTCCGAGTGATCAACTGTGACGTGTGGGTGTGTTGTCTTTGATTGCTTGGCAAACCAGCCGCTGCGTACGAGTCTGTGTGTGTGGACGGGTCATTATGACATCGCGGGGACTAAAGTCTGTATCAACACAAACATCATGGAGGCAAACATCAGGTCCACATGACGTAATGCTTTTATTATTAGTTCAACAACATCGTTTCATGTACAGATATGGGTTAAAATAGGTTAAGGTTGTGGTTTAGGTTAAGGCTAGGCAAGTTGTTTTTTTTATTTTGTTCTGTTGTTTTTTGTTTTGTTTTGGGGGGTTTTTAGCAAAATTCGTGTTTCAGTACAGATATATACATTGTAAGCAGCTCTTAAGATCAAAATAAGTCCACTTTACTGTCTGCGTCTAATGTATGAAGCGCTTTATTGTTCGAAAATCAGTGCATGTAATGTGTTAGCTTGCTAGTTGTTGTTAGCATACCATGATGACAAAAGTCCGTACTTATCTCTGAAAGTTGTGAAAAGTGCTTATAAACTCATCATGGTGAATAATTAGGATGCTCTGAATGCATAAGGTAAGTGAGGAATAACTTTGGACCACTGCTGACCACTGTTTAAAATGAACTAGTTCTGTTTTTCATGTTTTTAAGAGCGTGAAAATCAGATACAGCACCTTTTTAAGATTAGCATCAGTCTCCAGGAAATGAATGTTTAGTCAATATAGTCTCCCCAAATAGCATGGAAACCTAACGTGTGTGTGTGTGTGTGTGTGTGTATGTGTGTGTGGGTTTGCGCGAGCGTGAGGGCCCTGGGTTAAAAGACTATTTAGTTGTTTTGCTTTCATTCATGTGGGCAGGACGCAGAGAATGAGAGATGGTTGAGAGGAGCCGAGAGGGAGGGGGGGGTGAGTTAGTCAATTAGGTGAGATAAAAGTGGGTTTGACCTTCAGCACTCCTCCCCCCTGTGGTGCTGTCTCTTACCCCCCTCCCTCTCTCCTCTCCTCCTCTCCCTCTCCCCTTCTCTCTCCCTCTCTCGTCCCCCTCTCCTCCTCTCTCCTCCGCCTCGCCCCTCCCCGCAGCGAATCACGGAGCTTCCATTCCCGGGGCTACTGTCTGAGGAGGCAATAATGATGTTTTGGAACACAAAGACATTTCACGGTCCGACGAGCGCCTGATTTGGTGTGAAAGAGAGAGCAGGGCTGCCAGCCAATCCCCCTCCTTCCTCTGACCTGCTCCTCTCCCCCTCCTCCTTCTCTCTCCTCTTCTCTCTCTTCCTCATTGAGCTGACAGTGGAACAGCAGCTGGGGCCAGAGTTGCCAAGTCTGCTTCTTTATAGCGACTTTGGGCTGCTTGAACCCAGAAATGACTGAAATACAAGCTGTTAAAGGTGCACAGTGTAACTCCACCACCTGTTTGTCTCCATGGATACGTCGTTATAACTCTATGGCATTACATATGGCCCTCTCAGTGTAAACAACAAGGTGGCCCCATCACTCCAAGTTATAGGTCTGATCTGTGGAGATCATAGATTGTAAATGGACATAGCTAACCCCCTAGCCACCGTGTTCCAAATAGGAAATGAGCATGGGAGCGTTTCCAGCTCCAGTTCATTTTCTTTTGAAAAACTGTCTCCCTTCTCTCCATAACTGCTGCTGTCAGTCTTGTCATTTTTTGTTTAAATTATTCATATCGTTTGTACCCTGGTGTTTTTATTTAGCCATTTTATATTTTCTAGATATGGACATTAATAACAGACAACATTGTTGATTGACAGTAATGCTAAGCGTCCGCTCCCTGCTAAACCAGCGGTGTGGGCGGGAAGGGGTGTTTTATATCTGTTTTATCTTTCTAGTATTTGTGGGTCTTGTCGGGGTCTCTTTTACATGATTAAATAAAAGCTAAATAAAAATGTAAAAAGTTAAATGCTATTAAATTAAATAAATTAAATGCTATGAAATACATATGCCTCATTAGCACACAACATTTAACCAGTTGCTTATTATTAGGCCTTACTTTTGTGGTGCTTTGATCACTTGTTTTGAGCTTTTTTTTTTTCCCCCAAAGGCTTGATCACTTGTTTTCTTAAAATCTGGCAACCCTGTCTGAGGCCCTCCTCCCTCTCGCTCTCCCTCTCTTCCTCTCCTCCTCCTCCTCCTCCTCCCTCTCTCCCCTCCTCAGCACATCCTTGTCTATGTGATCCCAGCTGTCAGTATTGTTTAGCAGTGTTTGACCCCAGGGGCTGCAGAGGAGGCACAGAGGATGGTGCGTTCAGGGGCAGTTGTTGTAAAGTTGAACGCTCAGAAAAACGAGCCATCTGTTGAGGACTTGAACAGAGCTTCACTTCTACTGAAATTACAGCCTCTTATTGATTTACCTATTCATGACAGACAGGAAGCCCCACGCTCTACCACTACACCATTGTACTTAAGTCTTCAGTGTAATTGTTTAATATGTTTTAAACCACTGGGAATTCATGTTCTAGATTTTGATTTCAGAATTTTATATTAAGGCCTATAACTTAAATGTGTAAGTTACCATTTTTATATAAATCTTTCTAGTTTTATTGCATGTTTATTAGTAAAAAAAAAAAATATTACGAGCGTTCAGCAGAGTCAAGATCGTATATTTATAGTTAATGGGACAATGAAGCAGTCCTTGGCTTATTAAGTCTAAACAGAAAATTGCAAATGTTGAAATATTGTGTGGTCCATAAATTGGCTCTATTAATTTTATAGCTTTACAACATTTTAAGGTTCAGGTTATTTATTTGTCATTCAAACGTGAACAGAAGAAAATATGTTCCTCAAGGTCAAATGATGCTTTAAAAGAAGATAAAAAGACTAAATATTAACTATAACATTTAACATAACCAATAATACTAAGAGTAGCAGGAACATCAGCATAAGGCAAAAAAGTATTGTGCATAAGCTGTTCAGGAATTGGCCTGTCATGGTAATTACTACTATCGACACACATCGTTGAATATGTGGAAGCTGAAACAATATATTTTGATCGTATATTTATCGTTGGGGAAGATTTTGTTATTTTTTATGTAATACAAAAAGATTTAACCTGCAGAGGGTTGAAAAAGTCACTTCAATGTAGGGCTGGATACCGTTCGATTTTTTTCCAATACTTTAACGATACCTGCTTTTCGATACCGGTTTCTGAACGGTTCTCTTTTCAGTGTCTATTTCGTTGTTGTTTTTTTTATGTAAATTATTGGCCAGTATTATTGAGGAAATACTTTTCAATATTTGAATTACTTTATAACTATGTTATAAATTAATAATTCATATTTTAAAACGTAGTACTAGGCTATACAATGTTCAGTTATAACTCAAAGCAAATGCGCATGCAAATGAACCAGAGCGCACAGCTGATCCCCACTTGGACTCACGCGCTTAAGTTTCACTCTTTGTTTTCGCCGCATACAGAACTTTATATTAAAAGCAGTGCTTGGAGCACATGCTTTTTCTTTTAACTCCTTTACTGAGCGGTTACCTGGATCGAGGAGGAGGATTATGGAGAACTTTACGCAGTCTCGTTTGGATACATCTTTACGCATACGCGCTCCACACTGGATATATACACCGCATTTGGGAATTATGCTTTTATCAGGACTGACGACGAGGAGAATTTTGGCAGAGTTTGGTTCATATTACCTGTTCGACTGCATCTATACGAACGCGCGCTACATGTTCTTTACTACACCACATTTGGGAATAATACTTTTACCTGGACAGGTACCTGTTTGGCTTCAATTTTACACAGACACTAAAGATTGTGGCTAGATGTGGATTTATTATTACGCACAACACTTTGGCTTGGAGACACTGCACAGTGTTTCTTCAGCTCTTTTTACCGGTAAGATAACACACTGCGCTAAGATAACACACTGTGCTTTGTTTGGACACATGTAGGAATATGTTAAACGAGAGTGCTGTTTTTGTGCCATTCAGTTTGTTCAGAGCGCAGACACCTGGGCTGCTGATAAATATCAGAGTGGTGTATGTATTGGCTCAATGACGCGGGCATGTAAAACCCAAGTAACCAAAAGTTGGCGCAGAACCAATGTTAGTTTTTTGGTACTAGTACTTACTGGACCTTTTCGGCGTTTCGCTACCCAGCCCTACTCCTGTGGCTAATTATTGCTTCATTTTGCTTATTTGTTGCAGCTCCAGCCACTTGTACAGTATATTGAAACATTTGTTTGCCGGGATTATCCTGCTTTTAGGTTATTGTGTCAGTGGCATAAAGTAGTTTTAATATAATTGTGCAAATTTCCCTGCCATAACGTGCCTTTAAGAGGACGTCACTACTGCCCCTCCTTGACTTGCGTACTGTACCACAGGTAGCCAGTAGGAGGAGGGAGTGCCAAGGAGAAACGCAGGCGTCGGTCTTGATCTCTCTGTTCAATAGTTGTATATGTGCTTAAATGAAAAGCACGTGCCTCTCTTGTTATGGACCTCCTTCAGTATAATTTGCTGTGCTGTTTTTAACGTTTATGTGTATTTTCGCCCCCATCCAACTTAATTTTGTTCTGTACATATAATTAATAGTGATTACCCTGTAAATTTGTTGATTTATGTTGTTTATTGTATATATTTGTAATTATTGGTGTGTACAGTTCTAATCATTTGTATATATTTTTTTTTGTTTATTATAGATAACCACACACTCATACACACTCCTCATACACATACAAGACAATCTTATCATCATTAAACTTTCTCCAAAACAAACCTCTGGATCTCGCTGCAGTCTTTCTGACCGAAGACTTAAGCCAGACTCCCATAGCCCATCATACATTTTACATACAATATTTCACAATAATCATTTATCACTGCATATCTCTATAGCAATATATTGTGCTTCAAAATGTGTTATCGTGTAAAACGTTATAAGACCCTTTAACCCAGCCTCATAAAAACAGTGTTCAATGCCATTGAATATATGATTCAATGTCTGATCTCCTCTCTCCCTGTGTTTGTCTGAGCAGCAGCACCTGTCTCATACTCATGGGGGAGCACCTGTCCCCCTGACGCCTCACCCCGCCGGCCTGCACCCCTCTCAGCTTAGTGGCTCTGCGGGGCTCCTTGCTCTGTCCGGGGCCCTCGGAGCGGTTCCTCCCCACCTCACAGGCAAAGACAGTGGGGATAAGAAGCCCCCTCACCTGGGTGGACCCGACTCACATCCTGGAGGTCCAGAGCACTTAAGAGGTACAAACTGTGCACAGTATATGTAATAATAACATGTGAATACTTCTAATATAATATGATTCTTAATTTCTTTTTTCTCCCTTTCTGTGCATCTTCAAACCTGGATTTTTCATCATTTCGCAGACCGAGAGCCTGGCACAGTGAGTATCGTCCTTCCAAATTAGTCTGTGTTATGTCTGTCAGTCATACGTGCCTTATCACAGAATGGTTGAGTCAGACTAGACCCATGATTTTCAATGGCACTCGTTTATTATACAGAGATAACTACAATTCAGTATTTTACCCTGTCATCCTCTTAGCCATACTTTTTTTTCTCTCAAATGAATCACCACTCTCAAATTTGAAAACATAATGTTGTTCTTTGGTGACGGTCTGTTTAGATTGTCAGTTTATTTGCATTGATAAGTGAATCTTCTTTGGGTGACAGTGGTAGGGGTAGTGTTTGTCTTGTATTTGTTGGAAAGTTTGTAGATCAATTCCAGCTTTCACCAGTGTATACTATGGTTGTGTTCTTGGGCAAGACACTCCATCCACCCGGCGTTTGTATGGATGTGTGAGTGAGTGATTGTTGTTAGTTGTTGAAGCTATGAGCTCAGATTAGCAGCCACTTCTCATGTCATTAAACTTCAGGGCAGCTGTGGTTACGCTAGTTATTACTGAGAGCTGTGGGTGGAGATAGGGGGTAGGTGAAAACAGCACATTTCTGACCACTCAAAACAAACGAATCCTGTATTTTATTAAAAAATGATGTTATACCTGTGGTTTAGACCTTTACAGACATGCTCTGAAATACATGGGATTCTCGTATTAGTTATCAGTTCACATTTCAGTTTTCTCTCCAGTGTTATTCCTCCTGGATTTGTTTACAATGTAAACTTTGAACAGAATCCTAAATTTTAAAAAAATATTGCAAATCTGATCACAATCTCAAAATTTGGCAGAAAAATCACATTTCGATTTATTTTTTCCCCAAATCACCCCAAGTTAAACAATGTGTATTATCTTCCATCCCCTTTAGTCGATTAAATAAAAAAAAAAAGTCCACTTATTATTATATTTAGATTACAAGGATTTTCTGTGGGACAACAACAGAAAGGAGAAGTTATTTAGTGAGTTAGTAAACTGGTATTTGAATAAAGCAGATTAAACTCATGATTTACAAGTTTAATCTCTTTATCTTTATTTAAATACATTGCTTCCTAGTTGGCAAGGCAAGTTTATTTGTAAAGCACAACTCGTACATAAAGTAATTCAAAGTGCTTTACAGAATAAGAAAGACATTAAAACCACAGTACAAACAAATAATAAACATAAAATTAACATTAAGAGAGAAGAGTTAAACAGAACAAGTAATTTTTCCTGCATAAATAGTGGTTTTTGTATGGGCTCCCCCTGCAGGTGTAATCTTGTGAGTGTAGTTTGGGTCAGATACAAAGAGATACGCAATAATTTTGAGAGCTTTTACCACGCCTCCTGTTTAGTCGACTGACTGATCGGCAGGACATGTCTTTAGTCGACCCAAGAATCTCTTTAGTCAGCTCCAGCCCTGGTTTTCATGCAGGTTTGTGGAAGTCCGTGGGGACCATTTAAGCCTTAGCTGTCACTCCTTCAGCTCTGCCCCCCTCTATCTCCTCTGAGCTGTTAGCTTGGCTCCCTCCTCCTTCAAATGGGTCTTTTTAGCACGGTCACACTTCTACACAGCCTCTGTCCCGGCCCCAGCCTGCATTGTTGTGCCTATTTAACACCTCAGTGAGCAGATTACCCTCTCCTCCCTCCTCCTCTCTCCTCCTCCCTCTTTTTCTCTCTCTCTCCCCCCTACTTCTGATCCAGCGCTTAAAGACTCATTGTGCTTAATATCACTAGTGCACAAAGGGAGGGGGGCTTGGGAAATGGGAGGAGGGAGGAGGGGGAAGCAGTCATATGACACCAGGCTTGTACATGACTCGGAAAATAAGAGAGAGAGAGGGAGGGAGGGATAGAAAGAAAGAGAGAGAGGGGAAGAAAGACAGACTAGTTTAGTATGATGAAGGAGGAGGGGAAATTGTTCATGTAAGTAATTTCAATTAAAGGCCCTGTACCCATTCTTTTCCCATGTATTTGAGAAAAAATATGTCTTGCCCCAGTACAGATATATTGTATAAGCAGCAAAATAAATCAGGACGTGCGTGTTAGCATGCTAGTTGTTGTTAGCTTTACCCTCATGGTAAAACTCAACTCTGGTCTCTGAGAGTTGTGAAAAGTTAAAACTAGCTAACTGCCTTACTACATGTTAAAAGAACTAAGATAAAAGAACCAATATTTGTTCCACAATGGGGAAATTTCAGTGTTGCAGCAGTAAAGTACAGCAATAGAATCAGGTATACACATATGTAACATAACTAAAGATACAAAAATAGACCTTAAATCTAACCATTCAATATTTTCTTTTTATTCTTTTTATTTTCTTTTCTACACTGCCAAAATGTGTAGGTTTTACAGGAAGATTCATCTCATTCGAATTCGCAATTTCAACACAATTAGCAAACTGCAGAGACTGCAATTTTTGAAGAACAGCAATTTCCTCCACTAACAAAACATCCGTCTCATTCTGGATAAAAACTGCTAACCCTGTAGTTTAGATCTGTACAAACATGTTCTGAAATGTTATTCTTGTATTAGTTTGTCAGTTCAGGTTTCTGTCAATTTTTTCATCAATTCTTCCAGACGTGTTTAAAATGTGAACTTTGAACTAAATCCTAATATTAAACCGTAAATCTACTCTAAAATGTTAGAAAAATCGCAAATAGATATTTTCCTCAAATCACTCAGCCCTCGTACCTACATCAGAAGGTCAGATATGAATAACAGTAATGATAATCTGACAATGGCCTTATACAACACAAACACGCAATAAAAGTCAGATACTTTTTCCCCTGTAAGCGAAGGGTTAATCCTGAAATACCAAACCACAAATCCTGCATTAGCAGCGGCCCAGCGCTTTGATTCCTCCTCAGACTGAGAGAAATACAGTTAGAGCCTTAATCTACCTATGAGCTTAGACTGGGTAAGCCCCACATGTAGCTAAAGACAAAGTGAACACAGGAGGGAGGGAAAGAGGAGAGGAGAGGGGGAAAGAGAAGGTGGTAGTCAACGGGGGGTTAGAGAGAGAGAGGGAAGAGCAGAGAGATGGGGAACAAGAGGTGGAAAGAGGGAGCGATAGAGAAGAGAGAAAGGGGGAGAGATGGGGAAAGAAGGAGGGGAGAGGGTAAAAGGAGCAGTAGAGAAGAGAGAGAGAGATGGAGAAAGAGAAGGAGGGGAGAATGAGAGAGGAGGGAGAGGTGGAGAAGGGGTGTTAGAGAGAGAGAGAGAAGAGCAGAGAGGTAGAGGGAAACAAGAGGGGGGAAAGAGTGATAGAGAAGAGAGAAAGGGAGGGATGGGGTGTGGGAGAAAAGCAGAGGGAGGGTTAGAAAAAAGGGAGAGAATGAGAGAGAAACCTGGTGAAGTGTACAGAAGCGGGAGGGAAAGGGGGAAGAGAAGAGCATGAAAGAGGGAGGGAGAAAGGGTGCTGAAGAGGAAGAGGACTGGAAGGAAGGATAGGGAAGGGGAGAGAGATGGTGGAAAAGAGGGAGGGGGAGAGAGAGCGAGAGAAGAGGGGTAGTGAGCAAGGAAGGAAAGAGGAGAGAATCAGGGCGGGAGAGCGGGGGATAGAAGAGAAGAGAGATATGGAGGGGGAGAAGGGAAGAGAGGAGGGAGACGAGGGATGCGAGAAGATGGGAGATAGTGAAGAAGAAGGGAAGAAACAAAAAAGGTAGTGAAGAAGAGAGGGAGAGATTGCTTATGTTTTGCGGGTCAGTGCTTCAGTGCTCAGCTCACTAAAGCCGTTTTGAATACAGGGGGTGAAGGAGGCAGACTGGAGTAGAATACAGATTAACACCCCTCCCTCAGGCCTTCTCTCTCTCTCCCTCTTCTCCCTCCATCTCTTTCTTTACTTCTCTTGTTTTTCTTTTTTCTCCTGTACACACTTCTTCTCTCCTCTTTGCTCTCTCTCCTCCTCGCTCCATTGTTTTCTGTCTCGCCTTTATCCTCCTCCCCTCTTGTTATCCAACCTTTCTACTTCTGTACACGCTTCCCTCCTTTTGCCCCCTCCCTCTCCCTCTCTCTCTCTCTCTCTCTTACCTCCCTCCCCCCATACTTTTCTTTATTTCCCCTCTCTTCCTCTTGCCACCCCTTTCTCTCTCACTCCCTCACTCCTCGGCTTGTCACTTTTTCTTCCACGCTCACAAACAGTCCTGTTTGTCCTTTCTTCCTTCATTTACCCTTTACCCCCCGCTCTCACTCTCACTCTCTCTCCCTCCTTCTCTCCCTCTCTCCCTCCCTCCTTCTCTCCCTCCCTCCCTCTCGCAGACCTCTGTGCTCCGTGTGTTTGTGTATGTTAAATGCACATTTCATTAACAAACTGCGCTTATAATGGAGTCGACATGAAGCTGTAATCCATTAACAAGAGGATGCACTGGTCAGGAGGCCGGAGGGGGAGGAGGAGAAAGAGGAGGAATGGGAGGAGGAGTGGGAGGACGAACGGGTAGAGGGGGAAGGAGAGGGAGGGAGGAGTGGAAGGTGAGGGGTGTTTGTGGTCTGGTATTTATTACACTGACCGCTTGCTTTTAGACACTTGTGTGGATTTGTGGCTACTGAGCGCTATTACAAGGTCAGGTTCAAATTGTGGTTATTCGTAAATTAAAAGGGCGGTAAAGGTGTTTCGTCTGCATCTCTTCAACAATAAAGCTGCACTATGCACGATAACTTCTTAACTTTCAATACATAATGATAAATAGAACAATCATTTTTGTGGGTCAATATTTATCTTACATTTACCGTACATTTTCTTTGTGTTATTTTTCTGTTCTACGATTAAGATCTGAGCTGTAGAGGGTTGAATACAGAACGTCTATGACTCATTATAGATGCAAACTAACTACGGAACTGTTTCATTCTGCTGTTTATTTATTGCAGTTCATGTTTTTTAACTATATTATGCATTTAGAATAGTTTTCTGGGGGAAATTCTACTTTAGGGTTATTGTTTTAGTGGCATACTTTAGTTTCAGTATTGTCGATTATCGTCTGTGTTTTCTTCAGCTATATATCGTACTTCAAATTTTGTCATCGTGACAGGCCTAACACTACGTAACTTTCCCAGTGTGTAGTCCTCGTCCTCCATCTGCTGAGATGTTTTTGTTTTGCTGGGCATGTTCCACAGGATAGAATTACACTTCACTTTTCTATTACTGAAAAAAAGTATACCCTGAAAATCATGCATTGTTTCTGTGAGTGTGCTGCCTCTCCACAGATTTGACTAGTAATTTCCATCGAGTTTCATGAGGTATAGAAGATATGCAGTCTAATTTTAATTGTTTAAATTATAATTATAATTTTTTTTTTTTTTTAACAATGCACAAAAACCCTGCTTTGCAAGTAACAAAGTCAGGACTAAACTTGTTTCATAATAACCCTCGATTTGATGATTTAGCAATTTAGCAAACCTCGATTATTAAAGGTACACAAAGTAACTTTTCTAGGTAGAGAGACGTCGCCTGCTTGTCTCCATGGAGATGATCTTGTTTGAATGTCTCACAGTGTGGCATTAAAGTAACCTATTGTGCATTTATTCAATCACAGACATTTTTACTGCTTACAAGAATGCATATATTACTGTATTAATGTGAGCAGGGCGCCTCTCCACAGATCTGACTTTTGGTGAAGTTTACTGCTTGTGTCCATGAAGATAGATAAGTTTATGGCTATACTATGGAACATTCTAGGCAAATCAATAACATTGTCATGGACACAAGCAGGTAGCAGACCCCCCACCAGAAAAGTTACATAGTGCATCTTTTAAAAACATGAATGAGTGGAATTAGTTGGATTAATTGGCCAGCCCTAGTGTGATGTTAGTGAGTAATCTACAGTGGCTGGCTCCCTCGTCAGTTAGAGCAGGGCGGTCAGAGGAAGCCTGATATTTGAGGAGCTACTTAACGTAATCATTGACTGTGCTTCATGTGCCTGAAGCGCCTTTGGTCAAGAGGAACGCGCCCCGTCAAGTGGAGGCACAGATGAAATTGTGTTTCTCCTGAATGAGTCACCTCTCAGCTCTGTGCTCATAAGAGAGTGTGATACTTAGTGAAATAACAGTAATAAGAGCACAGTGGATATAATGATTTCTTAACCTCCTGCAAAGTCGCTGAGTTCAAATTAACTGTGACAGTTAGGACTACACAGTATAAAATAATGTTAACATCACAATATTGGCACAATAATCCATATTGCAAGAAACTACGGTTCTCTGACAAAAATGTAGTGTATTTTTAATATAAACCATTTTGATTATTTAAAATGTAAAAAGGACAGATTTTAGTCATGATTTTTCTTAAGTTGGTCTTCATTTAGTTTTTTTCACTTTGATTTTGAATTAGGCCATTATGTATTTGTTTCAATTTGACTGCATTCATTTTGTCGATAAGTCATTATTGCAGTTGTCACATTTTTTCTATATCTGATTATATTTACATAACTAGAAAAGCACTCAGAGAGCGCAGACCTCCGCCAAGCAGCTCAGTTTTCAAAGTGATCCAGAATCCAGGATTTCTTCTGGATCATCACCAAAATTTAATCATCTGTTGGATTTACCATTAGGAACATTTCCTGAAAATTTCATCAAGATCCGTCCATAACTTTTTGAGTTATCTTGCTAACTAACAAACAAACAAACAAACAAACAGACAAACTCATAAAAAACAAAACACAAAAACATAACCTCCTTGGCGGAGGTCAAAATGTATTTAATATACTCTAAAATTTGCACTTTGAATGATTCAGTTCTATTGCCAAAGTAATTGTGAACTAATACTAAAATATTTTGTCTCTCCATCGGCTCTTAAAAGAATGTTTGAAGATAAATAAATGCATGACAGGAAACAGTTTAAATAGTAGTAACATTATTTTTCTTTTTCTCTTTTTTAGAGCAACTCGCTGCTTCCTGAAAGTCTGAGAAACTCGGACAAGCGACGAAACGGACCCGAGTTTCCAAACGACACAAAGAAACGAAAAGTGGACGACAAAGACTCCAGTCACTATGTGAGTTTGGTTAAAGGCGCACTATGTAACTTTTTTGCTTTTTTTGCCACCTGCTTGTCTCCATGGAGATGTTTAGCTTCGCATGTCCCACAGTATGGCATTAAACTTGTATATCTCCATGGAGACAAACTGGAGGCAGGTTTTGCAGGTCAAATCTTTGTAGAGGCGACCCTGCTAATAATAAGAATCAATGTTTTTCATTGTATTTTTGAGAAATAAAAACACCCATTATTAAGTAAAGGCAAGTTGGATCAATGCCGTACTGTGGAACATTTGAGGTAAAAACTAGCATCTCCATTGAGACGAGCAGGATACAGGAAAAGTTACATAGTGCATTTTATATTCAATACTGTTTAAATATATACTTACCAAAACGTGTATATGATCTAATGTTGTACTTTCCTTTCTTGCAGGACAGTGATGGTGAGAAAAGCGACGATAACTTGGTAGTAGATGTTTCAAATGAGGTTGGTATTCTGTTTTCAGATTTTGTGTATCATTTCTGTCAGGCATAAGTTTGACCAGCTGTTTGTGCAGGACCCCGCTTCTCCTCGTGGTACGCCGCTCCCCTCCCCACGAGAGAACGGTTTAGATAAAGCACGAATGCTGAAGAAGGACCCCTGTAGTCCCGCCTCCACAGCGTCATCGGCGAGCTCCTCCTCACTCAAGTCCAAAGAGATGGCCATGGTATGAAAAAAAAAGACTTCACAATACTAGTATCAAATGCTTTTTTCATACTAAGAAAAGTTTAATAAGGCTAGATGGCTAGCCTGCAGCCCTATAGCTGCAAGATTACTGTAATTTCCGTGCTATAAGTTGCTACTTTTTTCTCACACTTTGAACCATGCGGCTTATACAACGATGCAGCTAATATATGGATGGATTATTTGTTTATCAACACAGCGGATCCGTGCGCAGCCTGAGTGCAGAAAGCGCCGCTGTCTGTGCAGTTAACATGAGTTACAACACTAGCTAGTGCTGTTGTCAGCACTAAAACAGTTTATCACCGTGTGATAAAATAAGTTATGATGCTAAATTAACATTAGTGAGAGGGATATGTCTTAATGACCCTACAAGACACTGATATGATACCAGACAGGACCAGATCTATGGACAGGACAGCGGCTCTTTCTGCAGGAGACATGTGCAGTAGAGCACAAAGTGACGGGGGTGTAAGAGCGAGACGGGCAGGTGAAGAGATGATTTATTTTGCACTTCATGCACACACCCTGTTCATGGAAAACACACGAAGAAATGCATATGATGCAGCTTTTAAGTTAAAGGCAATAGATCTGGCTGTTGAAGTAGGAAATAGAGCTGCTGCACGTAAGTTTGGCATCAGTGAGTCGATGGTGAGACGTTGGCAACGGCAGCGTGACGAACTCACTCAGTGCAAAAAGACGACAAAAGTTTTCAGAGGCAATAAAAGCAGATGGCCCAAACTTAAAAACGTTCTTGAAGATGTGAACACCTGCGGCCTACATATGTACAATTTTTTTTTTCTTTTAAAATTTAGTTGATGTGGCTTATATTCAGGTGCGCTCAATAGTCCGGAAATTACGGTAATCACAATGAAAACAAAATCTCAATTTACAAATCTGTGCAAACATGTTCTGAAATGTGATTCTTGTATTAATTTCAGTTCATATTTCAGTCTTTTTGTCAATTCTTTAAAATGTGAACTTTGTGAACAGAATCTTATTATTAAAGCATGAATTTCAAATCTAATCACAATACTTCATTTTCCCCACACCCTTCAGCTCTATGATCAATGCAGATGCCATGATATAAAGGAAATGGGGATGTTACTTATACAATTGTAGTTTTAAAAAAATACTGTGATTATTGTAATAGTAACCAAACAACAGTCAAGTCCTATTTCACTGTCATTTACATTTTTACTTGCCCTTCCTCTAGTATGTGACCAGCTTTATGAAACCCTAAACAGCCAGTTAAGAAAGCACTTAAAGTATAGATTTAAGTATCATTACAGATTTTTACTGATTCTTACGATTATACTGCGTCTTTACTGTTTGGTCTTCATGGCAGTTCATAGTATTGATCCCTGCTCAAATCAGTGTCTAGTTTTTCAATACTAGTTTTCGGGTTAATCAGTATCTGTGTATTGATTTTATTGGACAACCGTACATGTGACCAAGGTGAAAGGAGGATAAAAAATAAAAGGAATTTTTTTTGTAATATTAAACTTGTGCTTACAGCGAGAGAAGGCAGGTACTCCAGGGCTGAAGTCCAGTACGCCCACTCCCAGAGGCGACTCCACCCCAGGACCAAGCTCCACTCCTGGGATCAGACCGAGCCTCGCCAAGCCCCCCTCCATGGAGCTCCCACATCCTCCTGGTAACTACACAATATGTTAGCATGCTAGTTGTTGTTAGCTTTACTCTGATGACGACATTATTACTATGGCAAAATTCCGCTCTGACCCCTGAAAGTTGTGAAAAACGCTTAGAAACTCGTTGTCCTGAATAATTAGGATGCTCAGAATGCTTTAGGAAAATGAAAGTGAAATAAGTTTGGACCGATTCAAATGAACTAGTCCTGTTTTTTATGTTTTTAAAACATCTCTAAAGTGACAAATTTCCTTTTAGACAATACATCTCATTCTCTCCTGAGTCATTAACCCCTGTCTCTGCGTGTAGGTGCAGGTTTGAGGACCCCCCTGGCTGTCCCAGGTCCGTACCCGGGAGCGTTTGGGATGTTGCCTCATGGGGCGGGGATGAACGGGAATGAGCTGGCCGGAGCGGCGGAGGCGGCGGCGTACGCGGCTGGAATCCACAACATGTCTCCCCAGCTGAGTGCAGCTGCAGCGGCCGCTGTGGCAGCCTACGGACGCTCCCCTATGGTCAGTGCTGTGCTCATACATGTAATCAATACCATGATTATATAAAATATATCATGCTCTCATGGTCTGTACATACATTCACTCAGGGATTGGCAATAGGGCAATTTTTTTTTTTTTTTTCCCCATTGACCAATATTTGTATATTTCACTTTTTCATATTAAAAACAAATGCATATGGCTTTCTTCTGTCTTGCGTTTTATGTTTTATGATGGTATGTACATAAACAAGAGTTTTAAAACCATTTAACAAAACAGTTCAATACTCTTCAGGCAGCGTGGTTTTAATGACAGATAATTGGCCATAAACCTGCAGATTAAGCCTCAAGCCGATCATTTACTATTTGAAACAGCGTTAGTTATTTTACAAAGATAACACAGGGGAACACTCTATATGTTGCATTTAAAGAAAGACTTGTTTTTAGTCAATTTAAGTGTGCTGAGTTCAAATCTGACGTTAGTTTATTTCTGCAAACTACAGATTTTATGCAATCTTTTATGCAATTTTGCAATTTTGCAATTGATTTTATGCAATCAGGCTTGTTTCTACAGTGATGTCTCAATGAGGAAGCCATGTTTGATCTGGAAAAAAGAAGCATGATAAAAATATTAGAATCTATCTATGTATATAATCTCAAAACGCTTAGATTTGGGTTACGCAAGTTCATATTTAGACTATTTCATCTATCTCAAATTGCATGAAAACTAGAGCTTATGGAGAAAAACTAATTTCAGATTTGAAATCAGCGCCTAAAAATCCTTCAGAATCAGTTAAAAAATCCAATGCAACAGGAAGTTAAAATTTTAGTGTTCCCCTGTGTAATTAGTAAATTAGGGCAAAACCAGGTCGAAAGTATTATATTAAATTTGTATATGATCCTGTATCATTGCTGTAGTTTTCTGTCCTCCTCTTCACCTCTTCATCGCCTCATCTCTCCTCCTCTTCATCACTTCATCTCTGTGTTTACACAGCGTTAATTAGAGTTTAAACGGCTTCAGAGCGGCACCGCTGTTTACAGAGCCAGACCTGCGTGTTTGCTCTCTCTACACTCTTTCTTTCCCTCTCCACTCTCTTCTCTCTCTTTCATTCCTCTCTTCTGTTTGTCCTCTCAGGGGCTGAGTCAGGCCACTGTTGACCTCCTCAGCTCAGACTTGGCCTGTTAGCCTGTTAGCCTTCAGCCTGTTAGCCCTGTACTCTGCTCACAGACCTGTGTTTACTCTTCAGGTCGGCTTTGATCCACATCCACACATGAGGGTCCCAGGGCTGCCTCCCAATCTGATCCCTGGAGGAAAACCGTGAGTACAGCCTGAATTATCTCTATTTTATATCTAACACATTTGATATAAACGTTTTATAAATTGATTACTTGGTTGTCGTTTCCTCATCACAAACACACCTGGAGTTGTATTTTGTTTCTTTCACACATGTTTAACACACAAGCCCTGCATATTTAGTTCTTCTCTCAAACAGAAAACACTTCCACCTTGTGATGTCATGTGGTAATACAGGAAGAGCTCCATTGTGTTTTTAACTCTTTGCACCTTCACTAGAATCATTTGGATAATTTCAGCCCTGGAATCGCCAGTCTCTATTGAACTAAAGGTAAATGGAGCTGTTAACATGAAAACTACCGCTTCATGACATCACAAGGTGGAACAGAGCATTTTGCATTTTGGCAATGTAGACAGATTAATAAAAAAAGATTCATCAAACATGTGTGAATGAAACAAAACACAGCAAGGTGTGTTTGTGGATAAGGTAACAACAGTCTAACTTGGGTAAAAGTTCTCAAATCCATTTTAAATCTTATAAGACCTTTAATAAAGTTACTCCTTTGGTGCCATTGCAGTGCCTACTCCTTCCATGTGGCGGCGGACGGGCAGATGCAGCCGGTGCCTTTCCCTCCGGACGCGTTGGTGGGCCCGGGCATCCCTCGCCACGCTCGTCAGATCAACACGCTGAACCACGGCGAGGTGGTGTGTGCGGTGACCATCAGTAACCCCACCAGACATGTGTACACAGGAGGGAAGGGCTGCGTCAAAGTGTGGGACATTAGTCACCCCGGCAACAAGAGCCCCGTGTCCCAGCTCGACTGTCTGGTGAGTCACAGGGACAAACCTAATCATATTTTTAACTATGGGGCAGGACGAGACACGAGATTGGGTCCACGAGATCGAGACATGAGATTTTGTCATAATTCATTTTTATTTACTTTATTTAGTATTGATGCTGTCATTATAGACCTGCTTTTTGAAACTACAACTTCTCAATAAATGTAACTCGCCACCACTTAACTCTTTTCTGTCCAATCCAAATCTAAATGCATGGAAAAAAAATCTAAAGAACATTTTTATCATTTCTTGTGGCATTGTCGTCTTGAGAGAGTTGTCCCATCCCTACTGCACAATATGCTGCGATCAAATTTCTAAATTAACAATATGGCAAAAGTGAAAATTTTATGTGTGAACTTTATTATTCATGGGTTTCTGGCAAATGATTTCTGCCTGATTTAAAGAATTATTTTGTCAGGACCTTTCCCCATTCTAAAAATATAATATTTTGATTTGAATTACCCTATTACTATGATAACCGAGTACTGATGCCATGCCAAATCCTTGAAATCAGGAAGGAATTCTTGTGCCTGAAACCTGGGAATAACTTATTCACATATAAGTAAATTATGTTGGTATGGGCTATCAGTCACAACTGCAAGACAAATCTGGGATGTCAGTACTGGATCAAAAATCCATATTGAACCACCATAAGACTCATATTATCTGTAGGTGGTGTGGCCATTTGTTTATTAGCACTGGAGATGTTGGCCTTTTGGTTAATTTAACAACACTTTAGAAAGCAGTGTAGAAATAAAGACATTTATCACTTCCTGTTGACTTGACTGCAGAGGATCGTGGTTTTTGTAGGTCTCCATTTGTGGTTGTCTTTACTTCTGATGCTCTAACCATATAAACAGGTGCTGTCAAAAATATCGCAAGATTAACACTCTTTGTGACCTAGTGAACTAGTTTTTTCATAAGCTGTGGCCACTGCTAGTAACGTTAGAAAAACTATAAGATCTGGCTGTAAACAGAAAGGGAAACAATTTGTACGAAACTGAGAAGTCCCGGTTAGAGGAGGTGGGTCAAAGCACGGCACGGCCGCTCATGCACGCGCACACGCACAACTTCACCACACTGACCCTGCGCGCGCACCGATGCCACCCACACGAGGAAAGTACGAAACACAGTCCTCTCCAAAACAGACGGCAAATCTGCGCCCACCCCCGACAAAGACCGTGGACAGCGACAGAAGCCCCGCCGCCCCATCCACAAACCCACAGAGGAGCGCGCACCGCAGCAGGACCCACATCGGTCCCACCACTCAATAGACACCCCATGAAATTAATCATGATTAAATATTTTAATCGATTGACAGCACTAATATAAATACTTTTTTGTCTCCAGAGATGATCACATTGTGAAAGCCAGTGATAATGAAAATGATGCCTGTTGTGTTAATGATTTATTAAACATGTTTTGTGTTTTGTCTCAACAGAACCGTGATAACTACATCCGCTCGTGCCGCCTTCTCCCTGATGGTCGGACGCTGATCGTTGGAGGCGAGGCGAGCACATTGTCCATCTGGGACCTGGCCACGCCCACTCCGCGGATAAAGGCGGAGCTTACGTCATCAGCGCCGGCGTGCTACGCGTTAGCGATTAGCCCCGACTCCAAAGTGTGCTTCTCCTGCTGCAGCGATGGAAACATCGCAGTGTGGGACCTGCACAACCAGACGCTAGTCAGGTACGGACGGGCAGTTAACTTATTTATTATAGATTAATTTGCAATAGTCACTGATCAGGTCTTTTTATTGGAGAGGTGGTTTGGAGCAGAGTTCAGACTTTAAATTTAGTCATTTAACTATTTAATGTGTTAAATGGTACTGATTAAAAGTCGGTACTGTTTATGTTCAGGAAACTTGATATTAAAAGCCATTTGTATTTATTTTTTGTCAGGCAAAATAAAATGTAATGAAAAATGACATCAATATAAGGAGAAAAAAAATGAATTTGTTTTGTATGAAATAATAAAATAATAATGTCTAGTGCCATGACATCATTAGGCAAATGCAACATATTGCCATAGAAAATATCATGTTAAACAATAATTATCTTCCCACTAAGATTTGAGTGTAAAATATGTGACAGGTTTTGTTTGTGATGCTTGTATAGACCCCACATGAGTGAGTACAGTTCTTAAACATCTCTTGTTGTTGGTTCCCACAGACAGTTCCAGGGCCACACAGACGGAGCGAGCTGCATTGACATCTCTAATGATGGGACTAAACTGTGGACTGGAGGTTTGGACAACACTGTGCGCTCATGGGACCTGAGGGAGGGACGACAGCTGCAGCAGCACGACTTCACCTCACAGGTAACAACACTGGTCTGGATCATTTGACGGTCAGGATCATTTGACTCTTATATACCTTTAATTCTAAAACTGGTTTCACCCATATTACTGCGCTATTTTTGCTTTGCTAATCTTCAAAACACTATTGTCTCGCTGATATTACATCACCCCGTCTACTGCATGTTGTATTCAAATATGTTTAAAGGTCCTATATTAGGCCAGATTGACTCTTGTGAGCTTTAAGTCATATATATATATATACTACCTTGTGATGTCATCAAGCGGTAACAGCTTCAGTAGAGATTGGGGGTGAAATCATCCAATTGATTATAGTGAAGGTCCGTGGAGTTTAAAAACACAGTGGAGCACTTCCTGTATTACCACATGACATCACAAGGTAAAACAGAGCGTTTTCTGTTTGAGAGAAGAACGCAGCCTAGATATACAGGGTTTGTGTGTTAAACATGTGAATGAAATAAAACACAACTCGAGGTCTGTTTGTGAAGAGGAAACAATATTATAACATAGGTCAGAAAAAAGCGCAACATGGGCCTTTAATCAGCAGATCTCTATTAAAATGAAATTAGACCCCCCTGTTCTGAACCATCTTAACCTTGTGTTCCAGATCTTCTCTCTGGGCTACTGTCCCACAGGGGAGTGGTTGGCCGTGGGGATGGAGAGCAGCAACGTGGAGGTTCTTCACGTCACCAAACCCGACAAATACCAGCTGCACCTGCACGAGAGCTGTGTGCTGTCCCTGCAGTTCGCCTACTGCGGTACGACTGCCACTGTATTCAGACAGTGGACACGTGTTTAACTGTTTTCATGTCATCTTAGTGTAATGTTTTGTTTTTGATGGTTGTCCTTTTGCAGGTAAATGGTTTGTGAGCACAGGAAAAGACAACCTACTGAACGCATGGAGGACACCCTATGGCGCCAGCATATTCCAGGTGGGATTATCTATCACTTATAGAATAGTTAAGACTATATAAATTGATATTTTGGATTTGGAATTAATTTATGGTCCTGTTTTATTATGTTACTTTTTTTTATTCATATTTCTGACTGTCTCTGAAGTTAATAAAAGGATTCTAACTTTTACCTCAAATTGGGAAAAAATATCCACTGGCCCCTTGTAATCAAATTATTAACTTGCTAATTAATAACTTGCTTGCTAATTGATCATGTAGATTAATTTGTTAGCAATCTACTTAGTGATTGTAGCCCTAATGGCATTTGTTTTATCCTGTGCTCTGTTCTTTTGAGTATCGACATATCCTTCATCATATTTATCCACTTATTCTTTCAAAGGAACTGTATGTAGCCTGTGCTCTTACTGTTTTATAAAAGGAACCAAAACCTGTGTTGCCAGAGCCTTCACCTGTAGATAAAGGACACACACAAGATTTTCTCATTCTCAGTTTATGGATGGGCCTCATGTGAAGCTCAGAACCTCCAGAATCCCCTCCCTGAGCTGCAGAGGCTGCACTAGCACTGACTCATGACTGGCTGCAGGTGCTGGGGTTTAAGTAGTGACCGTTCAGATTAGAGAGAGGCATTTTAGTTTTAAACCAACTGGATTTCAGCGCTGAAACTGGCAACGCAAATGAGAGTCATGTGAGGCTCATTCTGCTTTCTGATTGGATAATTGTCTTGAGAACGAAAACATCAAGTTATAAAACATGTCCAATGTTTTTGTAATTTAGAATAAATTAGAATTACAGTTGTTATCAGTAAGAACTTAATTGGATTATAACACAGTGACATGCTTATGAAATTAAAAATAAATTCTTACATACTGTCCATTATCCGTTTTATGTAAAATTATAGAATAGCCTCCTAGACCTTCTCACATATACTTGCTTGTTCCTTTCAGTCTAAGGAGTCTTCGTCTGTGCTGAGCTGTGACATTTCTGTCGATGATAAATACATCGTCACCGGGTCAGGAGACAAGAAGGCCACTGTCTATGAGGTCATCTACTAGAGACAGACCTGCCTCTGTGTGGAAGCTGCCAACGGTTTCCTCTGAACGCACCCAGAGCTCTCCGCCATCTTTGTATGGGCCACTGACAATGCCTCAACCGCCATGTTTGTGAGGGCAACTGTTCAATCCTCTGCTTTGTGAGAGCAACTTCTAATGCCCGACTTTGTAAGGGGAACTGCTAAATGAAATATCCGCCATGTTTGTGAGGGCAACTGCTAATGTTAATGTCACTTCCACCGTCTTTGGAAGGGGAACTGCAAGAAGCTAACGCCGCCATCTGTGTAAGGGCAACTTCTAATGCCTCATCTGCCATGTTTGTCAGGGCAACTACTAATGTCACTTCTAACATCTTTGGAAGGGCAACTGATAATTCTTCGTCCACCATCTTTGTAAGGGCAACTGCTTCTCAAGCTACTCCATAGAGGGTAATTTCTCAGCCTCTACAGTCATCTCTGTGAGGATAACTGCTAAAATCACCTCCGCCATCTTTGTGAGGGCAACTGGTCTAAAGCATCTTCCACCATCTTTGTCAGGGGAACTGCTAATGCCACTTCCATCATCTTTGGGAGGTCAACTGCTAATTCCTCGTCCGCCATTTTCGTAAGGGCAACTGCTGCTCAAGCCACTATAGATGGGACCATTTGACACACAGGCACATATGCAGCGTTTGAGAGTAGGAAGAGGAAACCGGAGATTCTTGAATTCTTTTACACTGAGAGTTATATTGACAATGATGAACAAATCTGCTTCAGTATAGAGCTCTCAAGAACTTATTTGAATGAACAGAAATGCAGCTATTGCGTCGGCCATGTTGGAAAGGACAATTTGCAGTTTTTGCGGACTGCCTTTTTGACCCTAGAACCTCAGCTTGCCATTGTAAAACACGTCGCATCTATGTTTATTATGTCCTGTTGAACTGCATTGTGTTCAGAATGTGATTATAGACGTGGTACAAACTAAAGACGGTAGCTTTCGAAACCAAATTTAAAGCTACTCGTCCGTACAAGAGCGTTGAACACTTTATCAGGTTTGTCTTAAATTCCTGCTTATAGAAATGGCGCAAAAATGCAGACACAATTTATGATCGCTAAGAAACTAAACAGAATAAATATGTCATAAGATTAAATAATAATGCAGTTGTAAGTTTGGGTTCATTTAAATGGTACCGAGTCTTGCCTATGTTTCCCACACAATGTCTTACTACGCGGGACCAACTATAGACCCTTTAAAATGTTTGTTACCAGAATGTTCAAAAGTCAAACTTAGGCAAAAGTGAAGTACCATTATTTTCATATTTTCATATTTTGAATTTTCTGGTGTTGAAATATCGGTTGGTTTTCTTCTATTTTAAAACTAATATTTTCTAGCTTACAATTTGAATAAAAAAGTTAAATTTGTGGTATTGGATGTAATGGGGCTGGGCAATGCTCCTCAAAAATGTATTACGTTTTTCAAATTTTTATGAAGTTTTTATCGCTTTTTTTTCTTATTAAGACTATTGTATAGAAGTGCTCTGATCGATCAAGGTAAAAAAATAACAATTGATGATTGGTGATGGGCAAAATGGACACCAATCGGACATACCGAAAACCCACATAGGAAATTAATGGACATTATTGGCTTAAAATTCCATTGATACTGTAACTAGGTTTTGGTCAAACTTCATACCATCAAAAGCTGATATTATTTTATTCAAATAATAAAATAGTTTGCATCACTATCTCAAAGTCATGTGATCGGTATCGGCCAATCAAAAATCCAATAAAATGGCATTAATTATAGGACAATACATAGACCTACTTTTAATCATTGCACTTTTGCCTATGTTTATTTAAAAGTTAAAAATTAGAGCTGTGTAATTTATTCAATTCATTCATTAGATTTTTTTGGTAATTGATAAAAAACAAATGAATCAAACAATATTTACAGGAAATTTGAAGTCTGTAGACCTTCAGGTTAACTTGTGATAAGTTTGCTTCATTATCAAACAACTCTACTTTGAACGCATTCTTTAAACAATCTTTTAAAGGGTCAATTCTTCTGTGATAAGGTCTTGATAAACCTTTTTTAAATTGTAGTTAACTTAAAGCTTAAAGGCTGTACCTGATTTTTTTTAAACGGTTTGCAGTGGTCCAAAATTGACTTTATGCATTCAGAGCATCTTAATTATTCGAGTTTATAAGCGCTTTCCGCAACTCTGAGATCAGAGCGGAGTTTTGCCTTGACAACTAGCATGCTAACCACACACTTCCTGGTTATCGAACAATAAAGCATTTCGTAATTAGTTGCAAACAGTACACAGCAGACATATTTTGACCTCAAGAGTACATTTTGGGCAAATACATGGAAAATATCAGGTACAGGCCCTTTAACCTAATGTCTTATAATAGAAAATGGCTTCATATGAATCTATTGCTGGTCTAGTGTTTCCAGAGAGGTGAGGTTGATAAAGTGTCTAAGTTTTGCTATTGTTTTGTGTTGGATGTAAAAATGTATATATGTTTTGTTTTTGTTTTTTGTTTTTTTTCTTACAGGAATTGCTTTAGAGATCCAGGTTTTGTACGTCTTTTACATGAACAAATCAGGAGAACTACTAAATGGTCTTAATGCTAGCTAATCAAATGATTGAAATGTCTAGACAATAAATGTGTTTTTGTAACTCTTGTGGTCGCTGTCAGTTTGTCCAGTAGGCCCTGCATATTTTTAAATGTGTTGGTGGTGAGCAGAAATGTGCCTGAAAATTCACAAAAGAAAATTAAAGAGTAAAAGTTTCCACAAAAACTTGTGCAGAAATATCACCTTATACCATGTTGAACTTTAGTAGACTTACGCTTCATTAACTCTTAAACCATGGCGGTGGCTAGTAGTCACGCTTCACAGCAAAAAGGTTCTGGGTTCGGTCTCAAGCTGCCTGGTCCTTCCTGTGTTGAGTTTGCATGTTCTTCCTGTGTGTGGGTGTGCTTCCTCTGCGCACTGTTTTCCTCCATCAACCCAGAACATGCACCATAGGTCAAATCCTCCAGGTGAGGCAGTCCCGACCAAAACTACACTACACTGCCAAAAGTATTTGCTCACCTGCCTTGACTCGCATATGAACTTAAATGTCATCCCATTCTTAATCCATAGAGTTTAAAATGACATCAGTCCACGCTTTGCAGCTATAACAGCTTCAACTCTTCTGGGAAGGCTGTCCACAAGGTTTAGGAGTGTGTTTATGGGAATTTTTGACCACTCTTCCAGAAGCACATTTGTGAGGTCACACACTGATGTTGGACAAGAAGGCCTGACTCAGTCTCTGCTCTAATTCATCCCAAAGGTGTTTTATCGGGTTGAGGTCAGGACTCTGTGCAGGCCAGTCAAGTTCATCCACACCAAACTCTCTCATCCATGTCTTTATGGACCTTGCTTTGTGCACTGGTGCACAGTCATGTTGAAGAGGAAGGGGCCATCTCCAAACTGTTCCCACAAAGTTGGGAGCATGGAATTGTCCAAAATGTCTCGGTACACTGAAGCATTCAGAGTTCCTTTCACTGGAACTAAGGGGCCAATCCCAGCTCCTGAAAACAACCCCACACCATAATCCCCCCTCCACCATTTCGCATTGCACTTGGTAATGTATGTCTTGGATGCAGCTGCTCGGCTATGGAAACCCATTCCATGAAGCTCTTTACGCACTGTTCTTGAGCTAATTTGAAGGTCACATGAAGGCCTACCACTTCATGCCTGAGTTGCTGTCGTTCCCAATCGCTTCCACTTTGTTATAATCCCACTGACAGTTGACTGTGGAATATTTAGGAGCGAGGAAATTTGGAGGAAATGGACTTGTTGCACAGGTGGCATCCTATCACAGTACCACGCTGAAATTCACTGAGCTCCTGAGAGCAACTCGTGGCCTAGGCCTCGGTACCTTAACTTTAACTCACCCTAGTTATTTGAGTTTTCTTAATATACACAATATATTTGGCATAACATAAAAACAACCTTTTTGATTTAGACAAAAAGTTTCACACCTACAAACGTAATGTTTTAAAGGGACAGTGTGTAACTTTCTGGATGTGGCACATCACCTGCACGATTCTATGGGATCAGAAAGTTAAATACTTCAGATGACTCTCCATGGAGCGCTTTATGCCATAGACAGTGGAAGATTATAGTCAAAGGAAGAACATTACCATGGAAAGAGGCCAAGAATGTTCTAAATTGTTAGTGCATAACCAAAATGCATTAGTATTTCAGTCTATTTTTGGCTAAAAAGTTACATACTGTGACTTTAATCTAGAAGGAAGTACGTAGTGGAGTAGAGAATAGTTTATTGAATGGGGAAACATTAGTATTTAGACCTCGACAGGTGGCATAGTCCAAGATGAACTGTGGATTTGGAAAGCCTCTGTTGGTGGTGAAGAAGAAGAGATGAGGAGACTGATGGTTCTGCTGCTGCGTTGGAGATAAAGAGGAGGAGGAGCTGAGGTGAAAGAGGGGAGAGAGTGCATTTATATGACTGACTCGAAATGACAGTGGGAGGGACAAAGATGGCATTCCTCAATTTAAACCCACATCTGGCCTGGGAATTGAACCAGGGACCTTCTTACTTTGAGGCAGGACTACTAACCACTGTGTCATGCCGTGGTAAGAAAAACCAACACTTTGAGCTCCTGCCCGATTTGTGTTTCAGTTTTGCATCTCATAAAACTAGAAAAGCGCACACGCAAATGAACGAGGCGAGTGCTTTAGGCAAATCAGGAAGTGTTTAGAGCTGACGACCAATCACAGAGCAGCATTCTGACGACCAATCACAGAGCAGAATTCTGACGACCAATCACAGAGCAGAATTCATTACCTGAAATAAAGAAATAAGGACACAACTTGTAACTTGTAAACGTGTGTAAATTAGTGTTGGTTTTCTGTTTAGGGTCCTATTTTTACACAAAATTGACTCTTGTGAGTTTTTAGCCATGTTATAATCAAAAACAGACCTGGAGTTGTGTTTTGTTTCATTCACACGTTTGAGTAATCCTTTATTTTTATTTTTTTTCCCTATTTTTATTTTCTTAAGGTGACCCAGTGTAAAACATAATTACAAATAATAACTTTTAACTTTATCCAAACATGTTCGTGTCCATATATATATAGTTTCCTTTCATTTCTTGACCCCTTTTTCTTCTTTTGATCAGGCATAATTCTTATATCTTTCCTTCTTTTTTATTATCATATTCATTTAACACATTTAATCTTATTGGTTTAAATTTCATTATTTAACAACCAATAACGATTTATTATTGGTCTGTCTACATCTCCGAGATTAAAATTGTCTGTTCCACCTTGTGATGTCACATAGCGCTAGTTTTCAATTTAACAGCTACGTTTTACCTTTACTAGAGCTTGGCAATTCCAGAGCTGAGATTATTCAAAGTCATTCTAGTGAAAGTGTTTGGAGTTTAAAAACACAGTGGAGCACTTCCTGTATTACCACATGACATCATAAGGTGAAACAGAGGGTTTTCAGTTTCACTTTGGGCTCTGGAATTGCCAATCTCTACTGAACTAAAGTTAAAAGGAGCTGTTAACTTGAAAACTACCACTTCATGACATCACAAGGTGGAACTGACAATTTTAATCTCAGAGATGTAAACAGACTAATAATAAAGTGTTACTCAAATATGTGTGAATGAAACAAAACAAAACTCCAGGTGTGTTTTTGAGGAGGAAACAACATAACAAACCAGAAAATAGCGTAACACGGGCCCTTTAAAGGAAAAGTAGACAAAAATAACATATTTGTTTAGAACTGCTCTGTTTTTGTCCACGTGAACTCAGATTGGAGCTAGCGCTAATTCCCGATGTAGCGCTGATATGACAGAACGCGTGATCCCAGCTGTTCAAACAGACAGTGTGTAAATCCGATGCTAACTCCGCTAAGCGCTAACACCACAACAAACAGCTCTCCTCTCCCAATCCCAATCCCAGTCATTAACCTGGACACTGAGCACGGACACGCTGGACACAACAACACGGAAAAGTAAAGGTGCAACTCTTCTGCTGGAGAGCCCAACGCCAACCTGGATGTTTGTCTGGAATGTTTCACTGTCTATCTCCAAGTTACTGGTCAGATCTGTGGAGAGACGTCCCAGCTCATAAGAATGCTTGTTTTTCAATGCACAGTATTTTTCAGCAATAAAGCACCTTAAAATGAATAAATGCAAGACATATAAGTTAAATTTCTTTCCAGGCAACACTATAACATCAATTACAGGTTAGATCTATGGAGAGGCGACCCCCTTCACAGTAAGAATGCATGTTTTAAGGTATTTTTGAGCAACTAAAAACACCTGTACTGGAATAAATGCAAAATAGACGTGTTTTTAATGCCACAGTATTTCTAGCCTGGCTCACACAGACTGATCTTTGTGTCGCTCTGAAATTTGTTCTGCACACGATCAATCTGAATGTGAAACTGTGAAACAAGCTGAAAATTCAAACTTTGGTTAAATCCAAATGAAAGAAAAGCACAAACATCTTCCCTGTTGGCAAATCCACAAAGCTCTTCCCTTCTGCACGTTTTCACAAACTAAACAGTCCTGAAGTAAAAGTTAAAAATAAGTTTAAATAGACTGAAGTACATCTGTAGGCGTCGCCATGTTTCTTTTGGTTCGTTTGGGCGCTTCACCTTTGGCTTCTGCGCAAACTTCAATGCTGCAACGTGATTGGTCACTCCCCACCTGTCGGGCCCTGTCACACCTGTCGAGCCCTGTCACACCTGTTGAGCCCTGTCACACCTGTTCAGCCCTGTCGCACCAGCGGATGGATTCTCGTTTGTGAACTCACAAATATCACGAGAATCCATCAGCTGTGTACGGTTAAAACATTCCAGGCAAGACAAAACAATATCTCCATGGAGACAAGCGGGTGGCCTGCCCTCCAGCAGAAAAGTTACGCAGTGTACCTTTAAATATTATGAATTAATGTCATTCAAGCTGTAGATTTTGTGTTGAGAAGATTAGCCGCTAATTACACTCTCAGTCACTGAACGAGGCGATCCTCAGAGAGACGACTGAAAAGTCATTGGAATTGCCATTTTATTTTATATTTTATTTCTTGCATTTTCTTTTCATTGCGCTGCACAGTCGGATTATTGAGTTTAAATCGCTCAAATCCTTAATCCTGTTTATCTGAACACTACACAAAAAGGTCCCTCCTCCTCCCTCTGCTCTGTCTGCGTATATACAGACACATTTTACACTTTTAAGTTATGGGAGGGTTTAGGGGGAATTCTCTGGACTCTTCTGGTCTTTTAGGTTTTTTAAGAACAGATTAATGGACTTGAAATGTAATCCCATGTAAAAGAGAATTTCCAAACATGATTATTTGATAGAGTGCGATGAGGAATATGGTCAAAAATATAGATAATATAAGATGTAATTTACCTATCTGTGTCCTGTTTGTGAGATAGCCACGCGCTTTGCCTGGAAATGTTCCTCAGTATGGAGTTAAATCTATCTACCTCCATGGAGACAAGCAGGTGACACTCCCAAACCAAGTTACAAGTCAGATCTGTGGAGAGGCAGCTTCGCTCACATCAACTTGTGTTCTCAATATGCAGCTTAAAGATTCTATACTACAAAAGCTGACTCTTGTGAACTTTTAGCCGTGTTATAATGTTGTTTCCTCCTCAAAAACAGACCTGGAGTTGTGTTTTGTTTCATTCACACACGTTTGAGTTTATTATTAGTCTGTTTACATCTCCAAAATGCTCTGTTCCACCTTGTGATGTCATGAAGCGGTAGTTTTCAAGTTAACAGCTCCTTTTACCTTTAGCTCATTAGAGAGTTACCATTCCAGGTCTGAAATCATCCAGTTTTTTCAAGTAAAGGAGTTTAAAAACACAGTTACCACATGACATCACGAGGTGGAACAGAGTGTTTTCAGTTTGAGAGAAGAACTCAGCCTAAATGTGCAGGGTTTGTGTGTTAAAAATGTGCGAATGAAACAAAACACAACTCCAGGTGTGTGTGTGATGAGGAAACAACATTAGAACATAGATTTGAAAATAGCGTAACATGGGCCCTTTAAAAAATGTGAACAAGCAAAGAGAAATGCAGACGATAAAATAAAAAACAGAATAAACATATAAACAGCTCAGAGGGAAAAACGGCCCAAACCTGTGACGCAACTGAAAATCAGAGTAATCTTTTATTTG